>CM070724.1:9235595-10536478 GCA_036346275.1 Otatea glauca
AACACTGAAGAGTGCAAGTCCAGCTTCTCTGCTAAAGGAAGCTATACATGTCATCAGTTGTGGCTATGAAGACAAGACAGACTGGGGTAAAGAGGTAAAGTCTAGAGCTTGGTTGTTGTGTATTGTTTAATTGGTTGAAACATTTGTCACGTAATAATTGTATCTTGGTTGCAGATTGGCTGGATCTATGGATCGGTTACAGAAGATATTCTAACTGGGTTTAAGATGCACTGCCATGGTTGGCGATCAATTTACTGCATACCTAAACGGGCTGCATTCAAAGGTTCTGCACCTCTCAATCTTTCCGATCGTCTTCACCAGGTTCTTCGGTGGGCTCTTGGGTCTGTTGAAATTTTCTTTAGCAACCATTGCCCTCTTTGGTATGGATATGGTGGTGGACTAAAATGTTTGGAAAGGTTTTCCTACATTAATTCCATTGTATATCCTTTTACATCCATCCCACTCTTGGCCTACTGTACATTGCCTGCCATCTGTTTGCTGACGGGGAAATTTATCACTCCAGAGGTAAAGCTTATTCAAGTTGTAATTCTGTATGGTGTGAAATTGTTCAAGATTTGAACCTTACCTTTCCCTTTTTGTTCTGTTGTGCAGCTTACCAACGTCGCCAGCCTCTGGTTCATGTCACTTTTTATCTGCATTTTCGCTACTGGTATCCTGGAAATGAGATGGAGTGGTGTAGGCATTGATGATTGGTGGAGAAATGAGCAATTTTGGGTCATTGGAGGTGTTTCTTCACACCTCTTTGCTTTGTTCCAGGGGCTTCTCAAGGTCATAGCTGGTGTAGATACGAGCTTCACTGTGACATCAAAGGGTGGAGATGATGAGGAGTTCTCAGAACTGTATACGTTCAAATGGACTACCTTGCTGATACCTCCAACTACTCTGCTCCTATTGAACTTCATTGGCGTGGTAGCAGGCGTTTCCAATGCAATCAATAACGGATATGAATCGTGGGGGCCCCTCTTTGGGAAACTCTTCTTTGCATTTTGGGTGATTGTCCATCTGTACCCGTTCCTGAAAGGTTTGGTTGGAAGGCAAAACAGGACGCCAACAATTGTCATTGTCTGGTCCATTCTTCTGGCTTCAATCTTCTCACTCCTCTGGGTCCGGATCGATCCTTTCTTAGCGAAGAATGATGGTCCACTCCTGGAAGAGTGTGGTTTGGATTGCAACTAGGAGGTCAGCATGGGTGTGTGCTCGAAGATATAGTTTTGGCAGGTGTTTGTGCCCATATTTATACACTTTACCTTCTGTAGATAGAAACACGAAAAGTCATGCATTGCCTTTTGTTCCATGGTGGTAGCTCAGCCTCAAATCTGCAAATATTGGGCAAACGGTGGGGGGCTGCGACAACCATCTTCAGTTCGGCCACCGAGTACAGCCTATGCATGTGTTTGATTGTTCGGCATACTTTATTAGATTTGGCGGTGCAATGAACCGAGTGATCTGAACAGAAAGGTGCTTGATTCTCTGCATTGCTGTCCATGTACAAACTTGTTTCTCAATAAGGCAGGCATGAATGGATCTGCCATATGGAGGTGCGCAGTATTTATGTAGTGAACATGTATGCCTGCCCATTCAAGGGCCTGTTCATTCCTTGTTCACCTTTACTAGAGCAAACAGATCATCTAGTGTTAGTAAGGTAGTGCATGCAGTGTTGTAAAGGCGCCGTTTTTTGGTTGTTTATTGTATTCATATATATACTGCTGTTGTTGTCTTACATTTTGCAAAGAAGGAAGGTTGTAACAATGGCTGTGACTAGATATATAATATAATGTCGGCAATTTCTGTTTGTGAAACAAGATGCCCTTTCGACGGTGGCACACTAGCACTACATGTTTGTTTTGGCAAATATAATGGTGGTACGGCAATGCACTTGCTAGCCAATAAGTGCGAGCTTGCACAATTAGGTACTGGCTAATCCCATCTCCATTTCTATCTCATTTCCTTCCTAATACTTGTTTCCTAAAACTTGTTGTACAAATCTTGAAACAAATAAAAGGTAAGTAATTACCATCTATTTTCCATTCATTCTTTAATATTTGTATAACTCAAAGAGAAAAACATAGAAGCACCTCTCTAACATCCTTGATTCTCAAATGTTTGTAGTAAATACATAGTTTAACATTACCTAACTATATAAAAAGGAGACTTTGGATCTACCGTTGAGTCTTTGCCGTTCGTGATGGGCAATATAATAACGAGGAATAGAAAAGATGAAGGCGACCAGGGATGGTTGCAATAGTAAACCACAGGATGGGACGTGCTAACGAACCGAAAATGAAAAGATACTACGTGTGCCATTAGATAATGCCGTCTAAGCTTTGAAGGAGCATTTGTTAATCGCCGTTATTGTGCAAGTAGAAGTTATTGCAGTAGTTTATTGCCGATAGATGGAGGTTCTCAAGAGGAACTCTGGCCAATCAGAGAGCAGATCAAGAATGTTAGGAGAGTGGGTCTTGGCATGCGATCGGTTCATTACAACGGGGCCGCGATCAAGGGGCAGTTTGCTTGCTGTCTTCCGCAGATTGCCTCGCGCTTGGACAGGCCTCGAGGTTACGTCTACGCAGAATATGCTTTCGTTGTTAGAAAGCGTAAACTAAAAAATGTGCAAAGACAATCAGAAATAGCAAACACTTGAAGTCGTGTCCCCTTGGTTCTAAAACTCTGCAAAAACAAGAGTACTACTAAAGTCACAACAAACAAAACCACCTCTGGGACTTAGCATGAACGTACTGTAATCCGATACTTTTTTAACGGAAGTCAGGAACTCTGTTTATTAATTAAAGTGAGAATAGATTTTGATACCCCAAATGCACACATATATTAACACCACATAAACACCACTATCAACATACATAAAAAAGAATACGAATTTGGAACTCACCAATGCACGGCGTTCCTTCCACGAACGTGTGGACTTCGGTAGAGGCATTGCTGTTACTACGGTGCTGATCAGGACGACTGTTTGTAACGGTCGATAACCGCTGGAGGACGATCGACCACCGCTCGAGGATGATCGACCACTGTTCGAGGGTGAGCGCTACGTAGAATCGGGTTACTTCAACTCTCCTTTCTCTGCACTACGTGTCTAGTGATAGCGATCCATAATCTCTTACTTGCTTAGTATTGATAGCCAGGCTGTACGTTCATGTGCCCAAACATATGCATACGTAGCCGGCGTACACACAAACAGGACCATGCATACGTAGTCCGCGTACACGCGCAAGACTTCAGTGATCACGGCTAGGAGATCAGCACGGCATCAACTTATAAGATTATTTCCTTCGTTAGCTTAGCTATCTTTGGCATGTATCCTATCCAATCCTTCCTGTACTCTATATGTATACCGGTGGTTGCAATACAATAGTGTGTGTGATTGTCTCGTTACTTCCACGCCTCCATGGTATCAGAGAAGATCGCTCCTGCGACCACACGCTTTCGCAAACCTTAATACTAGCCGCCGGTTCTATCCATGCCGGTTCCCTTCTACCTCTCCTGATCAATCTTTGTCGCTCTCATGGCCGGCCATGGCGACACCTCCACCGAGCATGAGAAGCAGGCCGCGGCCACCGAGGCCGAAGAGCGTCGGATTCAGGTGCTCATTGATACCGCAGTGGAACATGCACGCCAGGAGGCCGCCGCCGCCGAGGAGCGTCGAATCGAGGCCATCGTTATAGCTGCTGTCAATCGCGCATGCAAGGATGCGCTCGCTGCGATCGCCGCTGAGCGCTAGCAGTAGCCTTTCCCTCTTCTTCCTCATGCGGCCTCATGCGGCTGCTCTTCAACTTGGCTGCAACATCGACGCTCTTCACGCTCAGGCCGTCAACATCTTGAACATCAAGGCGCTCGTCCTTGTTACGCTCGACCTCGGCTCCAACAACTACAGTAAGTGACGCGGCCTTTTCCTTCTCATGCTCGGCAAATATGCCTTGACAGATCATGTCCTCTCCGATGCCAATCCCACTGATCAATCGGCGTGGACACGCATGGATTGCGTGGTCTTGTCTTGGCTCTACGGCACGATTGTCGCGGCCTGGAGATCGTCATGACTCCTGTCACCACTGCCTGTGTTGTCTCGATGAACATTGAGCATCAATTCCTGGACAACAAGGAGTTCCGTGCCCTGTACATGGAGGCGGAGTTCCGCAATTTTGTCCAAGGCAATTTGTTAATTTCCGATTATTGCCGCAAGCTCAAAAGCATGGCTGATGGTCTTGGTGATCTTGACGAACCCATCTCTGATCGGACGCTCATTTTGACCGTCCTTTGTGGTCTCAACGAAACGTTTGCTCATATGGTGCCAATTCTCAAGATGCAGCGACCTTTCCTGACGTTCGTGGAAACTCGTTCCCATCTACTACTCGAGGAAATCACCAAGTCCAAGCCGACTGCTTCTTCCTTCGTGTTCTTCACTGTTGGTCAGTCGGTCTCCTGCAACTCGGCGCTCAGCAGCAGCAACACCGGTCACGGCAACACTGGCGCTACCAGCAGCTCGGGCAACAACGGCTCCGGTAAATCCTACGACCGCAACCTTCGCCACTGTTGTATCGGAAGCCCTGAGCCTGTCCTCTGTTCCGGCAACACTTACCAGAAACAAAGAAACAGAGCTTCGCAGGCTCAAACGCTGAAACCTTCCTCTGAACTTCCTTTACGGCAATCCTGTATTTTGCACAGAAGCAATGTGTTTTGGTGAAAGATTCAGGCACACAGCTTCGTTTTTTGCGGTGCAGAACTTCACACCCTTTTCTGTTTATTTCTCAAATACTTATACTCAAACTTTTACATGATAAGAATCGGACTCTGCTTATCAAACCGATAGCAACTCAAATTCACCTCTTCTGGTTTACTGTTCCTAATCCGCACTACTGCGAACTACTACCTGAATACAACTCTGAACTTCTACGACACAGCAAACAAAACTAGTAAGCAACTGAAACCTGAAACAAAACCTAAATAGCAAACGACAAGATTAACTCAACAAAACTCGCCCTTAATCTTGTTTTCCTGTCTTCACCTCCACAACACCAAGCTTTTCTCGCATCTCAGTGAACTTAATCCTTCCTAGCGCTTTTGTCAGTATGTCTGCTAGTTGCTCTTGAGTTGAGACATGTTCAACTTCTAGATCCCCTTTCTCAATACAATCTCGTATGTAATGATACCTCATATCAATATGTTTACTTCGATCATGATGTACCGGATTCTTGCTCAACATAATTGCTAACTTATTGTCCACTTTCAGTACTACTCTTTTCTCTTCTTGGTTCATAAGATTTGCAAGCAGTCTTTTGAACCATACTCCCTGGCATGCACCTGCAGTCGCTGCCATATATTCGGCTTCACATGATGACAGTGCTATGACCTTTTGTTTCTGTGAAGCCCAACTAACCAGATTTGAACCAAGGAAAAAAACTATTCTCGAGGTACTCTTCCGATCATCCAAATCGCCTGCAAGGTCGTTGTCAGTGTAGCCAACCAAAGTTGGTTCATCTTCTTTCTTTCGAGTATACATACAGCCATAGCTTAATGTCCCTTTCACATATCGCAGTATCTGTTTCATTGCTGCCATATGTTGTGTTGTGGGTGCTTCCATATAGCGACTTACGATGCCAACAGAATGCGCAATGTCGGGCCTAGTGTTCACCAAGTATCTAAGGCTTCCCACTATGCTTCTAAACCTTGTTGCATCAACAGGAGGATTGGTACTCACCTTGCTCAGTTTCATCCTTTCCTCCATAGGAGTAGAAGTAGCATTGCAACCCGACATCCCACATTTCTCCAAAATCTTCAAAGCATATGCTTTTTGACACAAAGAAATTCCTTCCCTGCTTTGATTCACTTCAATGCCAAGATAATATGATAACAATCCCAAATCACTCATTTTGAAAGCTTTCTTCATTTGATCTTTGAAGCTTTCAATCTCTTGAATATCCGGGCCGGTTATGATCAAGTCATCTACATACACCCCAACAATCAATGTCTTGCTTCCTTTACTCCTTTTATAAACTGCATGCTCCAAAGGACATCTCTCAAATTGAAGGGAGATCAAGGTTCGGTCCAATTTTGCATTCCAAGCTCGTGGAGCTTGTTTCAATCCATATAGAGCTTTCTTGAGTTTTAGCACTTTAGTTTCCTTCCCTTTTACTTCAAAACCAAGTGGCTGCGACACAAACACATCTTCCGTTAATTCACCATTTAGGAATGCTGACTTTACATCCATATGATGTACTTGCCATGTTTCTTGAGTGGCTAGCGCAATTAACAGCCTCACTGTCTCAATTCTCGCCACCGATGCAAAAAACTTCTTCATAGTCAATTCCTTGTTTTTGCACGTACCTTTTTGCAACCAATCGTGCTTTATGCTTGACAATAGTACCTTGTGGATCCTTTTTAACTTTAAAAATCCACTTTAGACCTATTGCTTTCTGTTCATTTGGTAAGTCTGTCAAACACCATGTTTTATTATCTTGGATAGCATCTATTTCTTCCTGCATAGCATTTCTCCAACATTGAAATTCAGCCGCTTCTGCATAGCTTTCCGGTTCTTCGGCACTTATTAAACACATGCCGAGTTCTTCAGCCAACTCCACCGGTTCTGTGATGTCATACAGCTCCCGCAAAGATCGGGTCTTGTTGTGTATTTCCGAAGGTGCTGATTCTGAGAATGCTGGAGAGGTTGCTTCTGAACCTGCTGTTGACATCACAGGAGTCGAAACTCCTTGGATAGAGACATCTTCACCCAATTCTGACCCCATGTCGGGCTGTCCGGAATCACCCGCAGATGTGTTTTCACTTGGGTTTTGCCTTCATCACAATCAGGAGGGAAGTGCCAAGTGAATGTACTGCAGTTTGCTTCTTCTTTTGATTCCCAGTTCCATTTTTTCTCTTCTTCAAACAATACATCTCGAGTTACATGAACTCGGTTATTCTTCGGATCGTAAACACGGTATGCCTTAGCTCCTTCGGCATAACCAAATAACACCATTTGCATACTTCGATCATCTAGCTTCTTGAGACTTGGTCTAACGATTTTTACATGTGCAAAGCATCCAAAAGTTCGAAAGTGCCGTACCTTCGGTTTTCGTTTGTGCCAAGCTTCATATGGAGTCTTGCCCTCTAGACTTCGTGTTGGTGATCGATTCAAGATATATACTGCCGTCCTGACAGCTTCACCCCAAAACCTTCCGGGAACAGCCTTGCTTTTCAGCATGCATCTTGCCATTTCCACTACCGTTTGACTCGTTCGCTCCACAATTCCGTTTTGTTGTGGAGAGTAGGGAGCCGTAGTTAATTTCTTAATGCCCTTTTCTTCACAGTATACTTTGAATTCAATTGCCATGAATTCGCCTCCTCTATCCGTTCGGATGGCTCTTAGTTTCTTGCCTATTTCATTTTCTGTGGCAGCTCGGAATTTCTTGAAATATTCGAATGCTTCATTTTTGTTTTTGAGTAATTCAATCCACATGTATCTGCTATGATCATCAACTATTAGCAAGAAATAACTCTTACCTGCTGGCGTCGAAGGGGTAATTGGGCCGCAGAGATCACAGTGCACTTGTTCCAGGACTTCTTTTGATCTGTACTGTGAGACTTGAGGAAACGGCCGGCGGTGCTGCTTTCCTAGAGAGCACCCGACGCAAAATTGTTCAAGATGATCTACAACTGGCATTCCTTCTACCATCTGCTTTACGCCAAGGTTCCTTAATGCTCGGAAGTTTAGGTGCCCATATCGATTATGCCACAGCCAAGCATTGTCGGATGCAGTAGCTAGTAGACATACCGGTTCGGTGGTTTTTAAATCCAGAGCATAAAGGCGGTTTTGTGATCTGTTTACTCGAGCCAACAGTGAGCCTGAACGGTCGTATATGTGCATGATGCCATCTTCGATCTTTATCTTGCTGCCGTTTTCATCTAACTGTCCGAGGCTAATAATTCTGCTTTTTAGTTGCGGTATGAAGTATACATCCGTAAGCAACCTGTGTTCTTCATTTTTGCATTTCAACAATACTGTACCTTGCCCACGAATGCTCACCTGCGATCCATCTCCAAACTTCACAGTGCCTTTCACTGATTCATCTAGATCAACAAAGAGGTCTCTTGAACCCACCATATGATTACTTGCTCCTGTGTCAAGGAACCAAGTACCTCCAGATTTGGCTGAATCAAGTTTGTGATCAGGAAATACCTTATTTTCATTAAGCATGACTAATCGATTTTCCCTGTGAGCGATATCATCTACAGATGCCCTCCGATCTTCATGATTGCTTATTTTCTGGACGTCTTGGTCCTTTCTAGCCGGAGCTTCTTCACGTGAGATGACGTGAGCAAAATCACTTTGGACACCACGATTATCTTTCTGCTGGATGTTTTGAGTTATTGTGCTTGCTTCGGCTAGTAACAATGCAGGGTCCATGTCCTCTTTTTTCTGAACATAATGAGCTTGTTCCCTCCTTGGTTTTCGACATTCACTCCGGAAATGCCCCATCATATCACAATTATAGCACTTGATTTTTGATTTATCAAATCTCCTGAATTTCCTTTCTTCACCGTCTTCGTTCTGATATCTTTCATGTTCACGGCCTCGACCACGTCCACAGCCTCTTCCTCGGCCTCGTCCTCGGCCAAAAATAGCTCTCGTACCAGAATTTGAAGCTTCATTATGTTTCTTGTCCTTCGCAGCGAGACTCTCCCATTGCGTGCGAGTAAGCATAAGTTGCTCTCCATCTTTCTCACCATGACCACGGCGTCTTCCCTTGGTACTTTCTTCAAATGCCCTTAGGCGTCCAATCGCTTCTTGCAGTGACATATTTTCAACGTCGCTAAATTGTTCAATCGTGCCAACAATTTGCATGAAACGATCGGGCACGGCACTGAACAATTTTCCCACAACCGTGTCGTCTTTCAATTCAGCACCAAGTGATCGTATCTCACCCACCAAAGCGGTCAATTTTTGTGAGAATTCCACAATACTCTCACAGTCTCCCATGATCAATCGATCAAATTGACGCCTTAGTACCTGTACTCTTGCTTTCTTGACACGATCTTCCCCGACACGCATATCTCTTATTGCCTCCCACGCCTCCTTTGCCGTTTCCATACCGGCAATGGCCATCATGACGTTATCTGGGATGGACTGAGATATTGCTGCTAGAGCACCTTGATCTCTTTCTTCATCGATCAATGCATCGCCCTCAATTGCTCGCCAAACACCTAGTGAACGGAGGATGATCTTCATCTTCACGGCCCAAAGTCCGTAATTTGTGTCATCTAGCATAGGGTACTGAATTGGTACTCCCCTCGGCGCAATCTTGAAGCTTGTCGCTTTGGATCGCCAGCTCTGCTTCTTTGAAACCGATCACCGATGCCGATCTATTCCCGGACATTGCCGCTGGAAGCAGAATCAACCGTGCTCGATACCACTTGTTGTATCGGAAGCCCCGAGCCCGCCCTCTGTTCGACAACACTTACGTAAACAAAGAAACGAGCTTCGCAGCTCAAACACCAAACCTTCCTCCGAACTTCCTTTACGACAATCCTGTATTTTGCATGAAGCAATGTGTTTTGGTGAAAGATTCGTGCACACAGCTTCGTTTTTTGCGGTGCGAACTTCACACCCTTTTCGCTTATTTCTCAAATACTTATACTCAAACTTTTACATGATAAGAATCGGACTCGCTTATCAAACCAATAGCAACTCAAATTCACCTCTTCGGTTTATCGTTCCTAATCCAAAGACTCTGCGAACTACTACCTGAATACAACTCTGAACTTCTACGACACAGCAAACAAAACTAGTAAGCAACTAAAACCTGAAACAAAACCTAAATAGCAAACGACAAGATTAACTCAACAACCACAGCCGCAGCACTAGCGGCACCAACGACAACAACACCGGTTCATCGGCCTCTAGCGCTGGGAGCGATGGCCATGCTGCTGCTCCTCCCGGCATGGGCCTCCTGTCCTTCTTCAACCCTTGGACAGGGACTGTCCAAGTTTGGCCCCATGCAAGCCGCACAGCGGCCGGTGTTCTTGGCCCTCGACCTCCTGCACCGGCACCTCCCCTACGCCAGGCGCTCCATGCAGTAGCTGCTTGCGCCCCCACCCGGTGTCCAGTACGTTGCGCCGGCTCCCTCTGCTAATCTTGGTGTACCTGGTAGCAACGTCCAATATCAGTTGGCTCCAAGCGCCACCTCTTGGGATCAGCAGCAGCTTGCCAGCACGTTCAGTACGATGACGTTTACGCCACCACCTTCATCCACTGATTGGTATTGGATTCCAGCGCTTCCTCACATATGACTTCTGATGCCGGTATTCTTTCCACCTTTCATCCTTCCTCTCATTCTACTCCATCCAATATTATTGTCGATAATGGGTCAATGCTGCTTGTTACCTCCACTGGCTCCCTATCGTTCCCTAGTGCTAATGGTCCTCTCTTGTTACGTAATGTTCTTGTAACTCCTCAGATCATTAAAAATCTTATTTCTGTCCTACAATTTACAATTGATAATAATTGTTCTGTTGAGTTTGATCCATATGGTCTTTCTGTGAAGGATCTTCGTACCAAGAGCGTGATTGCCAAGTGCAATAGTTCCGGTGACCTTTACCCTTTCCATCAGCTTGGCGCTCGTCCTCATGCTTTGGTCACCGCTTCCTCCCCCACTCTATGGCACCGACGCCTCGGGCACATTGGCCATGAAGCTTTCTCCAAGCTCATTAGTTCTAGTGCTATTCCATGTAATAAAGTTCCATCTGACCATTTGTGTTATGCATGTCAGCTTGGTCGCCATGTTCGCTCACCATTCAGCACCTCTTCGTCTCAGGCTAGTCATAATTTTGATTTAATTCATTGTGATCTTTGAACCTCTCCCATTGCTAGTGTGTCCGGTTACAAATATTATCTTGTTATTCTTGATGACTGCTCTCATTTTCTCTTGACTTTTCCCATGCGCCTCAAGTCTGACACCTTTACCCACCTCTCTCACTTCATATCTATGTTCGCACTCAATTTGGAGCCCCCATTAAAAGTGTTCAGTGTGACAACGGGCACGAGTTTGACAACTCCTCCTCTCGCAATTTCTTCCTCACCCACAGCATTGCGCTCCGTATGTCGTGTCCATATACCTCTTAACAAAACGGCAAAGCCGAGCATGTAATTTGTACCACCAACAATATTGTGCGCTCTTTCTTGTTTGTAACATCCCGAAAAATGCAATAATATGAAATTTATATTTTGAATTTGAATATAATTATTTCTGATTTTTCCTGGCATGATTGGAATTTATTTGAATTTTATTGGATTTTTGTATTGAATGAAAAATCAAAACAAATAGAATTAAAGAATGGATAATGGTAAAAAGATAAAAAGGTAAAAGTAAAAATTTTGGAACAATTACCATGGAACCCTAACCAAGCTGGTAAGTCAGTAAAGTTAACAAGTAAAAATTTTATGCACACAAAAAAAACAAATAAATAAAATCAATGACACCTCTTTTGACTAAAAACAGTGTAAGTCAGAATTTATTTAAAATATTCGAAACTTATCTGGAGCAATAAAAAATTACCATAACATCCTCAGGGTAGAAATTATCTCTGGTAAAAATTTCAGGAATTTATCATGTCATTTATACCATTTAAAAATTCAAAAATAGAAGCTTGGAAAACCTGAAAAACAGCATATCAGAATTATTATAAAATAAATACATAATATTTTATCTTGAAATTTTTATGGGACAATACTTTACCTAAATATAACCATTTATAAAAGTTTCAAAAATTAATAATACAATTTGAACCTCTAAATAAATAAAAACCCGAAATAGAAATTTTGGCTGATGTATAGTGTCAGAATTTTAATTAATTCATTGTAGGATATTTTGACCTGAAAATGTTAATGAAGGATAAAAACTTCCAGGAGACCTCAGTGAAAAAGTTTTATAAAATTTGACGGTGATTTGATGGCCAAGTTATTGCAATGTCTGAGCTCCTGAACCAAGCTTATCTCCTTATCTCTTTCCTTCCCAATGGCAGGTGGGCCCTCAACTGTTTCAGCCCCGTTTGCTGGCACGGCAACGGGAAAACTCCCTCTCACTGCCGGTGGACCTCGGTCCCACTTGCCAGCGCTTTTTCCCTCTCCCTCTCTTCTCCCCTCTGCCGACCGAGCCTTCTCGCGCTTCTCCCCGCCGATCCAAAGCATCGTCGCGCCGCCCCGCTGGATCACTGCCACGGCCTGCCCTTGGTTCTCCCGCACCATACCTTGTCACCCTCACGTCGCCTCTGTGTCGGAGAGAAAGCTGCTCCAGCTTGTCGCCTGGAACAAAACCCGCCGCAACTCCCTTCCCATTCAAACACTGTGAAACCGACTTCTCTCGGCTATAAATATCACTTGGGCGTCGCATTGAGACCCCTCTTCCTGAGTCATCCCCTAAACCAAACACCAGAGCCTGAAATCCTCCGTTCTTCGCCGTTTTCGCTGGGAACCCGAAAGGGGGGATCACCAAATTGCGCCAATCCAGCGCATCCCATCCCAATCACTCCCCTCTAGAGCGCCTCTGAGCATCAACGAACCCATCCCACTCGCCAATTTCAGCTCCCCTTGCCCGCAACACCGCCGCCACCGTAGTCATCTTCTCCAACTCCGGTCGCTCGGTGGCAGCCCAGCTCGTTGCTTCTCCGAATGAAACAACCGGCAAAATGGAACCTAGGTAGTACACTGAAGCTTAATCTGTTACCCATTCAATCCAAGACTCACCCATTTTCTTCCCCGACGAGCCGCCTCTTCCTCCGCCGCAGGCCTTCGGTGGCGCGCTTCTCCGGCCATCGCCGTCGGCATTGAGACCCACTGGAAGGTGAGCTTTACCGAGCCTGTGCTCTAGATGCCCTCCCCTTCGCCGGACCTTCGCCGTAGCTTCGCCGCCGCCATGCCCTAGTGCCGCCCCTGCTTTTGGCTCACTGCGCGGTGGGGCCGTCCTGTCAGCCGCGGGAGCGACTCCAGTTCAAAAGGGTAAAGACGTTTTCTCTTCTGTGAAAACGTATTTCCGATTTTCAATTCATTTTCCAAGCCGAATTAAATTCAATCTTGAATATCTTTTGCATAATTGATCCGAATGAAATGAAACAAATTTCTAAAATCATATAAAATCAAGTGCTTCCATAATATGTAATAATATTTTGAAAATGATCTATGGGAAAATTTGAAACTCAAATTTTAAAGAAAAGGCTTAAAGAGATGCTACATATTAAAATGTTGTAAACAAACTTAGAATTTAATGGAACCAATTTTAGTGAAATCCTTATGCTTCCAGAAGTTCAAATATCTAAAAATATTTAAGTTTCATCTGTGTTTGAATTACTTTCTATTAAAGATTGTATTCAATACATTAGAAATCCAAATAAGCATAACTTGAATAAAAGAAAAAGGAAATAAGTAAGAGTTGATTTCCAAATATTAGTGTGATAGTAGGATACCTGAGTTTGCCAAAATATTTAAGAAATGAACTTGTTTTGAACTATCTTGAAGAATATGAAATAACCTAAGTATAAAATGTATACACATATGCATATAGCATCAGATAGTTAAAATATGGATCAAATGAATTCAAATAATCACCAAACCAGTTTTGTTATACTCCTAGCATCACAAGGATTCCAGATGTAAAATAATATTTAAGGCTTCCCATAGAAAACAGTAAATGGTTAATAGTCGAAGTGTTAATACTTGTATAATTTGAATAGCTATAACTTTCACAAATGAACACCGAATTTGTCAAAGTCAAATCCTATAACCCTGAAAAATAATACTCTTGCTGTCTGTACAAAATTGTCTTATGTTTGTACTAGGTTGAAATAGGATCATGTTAAACCCTAATGACCTCTTATATAGAAAACATTTCGGATAACATCCAGATATCGAGAAACCAACTTCAAAACACTCTTAGTATCATACCCTGTTAATGCCTGAAAAATGGATAGAATATCTTATAGGGTGTAGTTGCAATCTTATACCAAAAACTGAACCTGTGTCGGGTAGTAATAGAAACACTCAAGCTTTTTCGTCAACCCGTAGAATACCTCGGCTAAATGCAAATATTATGAAAATCAGCTTAGAAATGTTCTTCAAAGAATATCCTATCCAGTTCCGAAGAAATAATCTTATTTCATTATGTGTTGCATATAAATCATGTTAGCCAAATAACCCTAAGTGTTATGTTTAATGAACTTCATAATATGAATAAGTGAACCTTGTACTAATGGAGAAGTTAGTAGCTAATACATTTGTATCATCAGAACCTTCTTAAAAACCGTGAATAAATCTAGTAACCTAGCTTAGCAGATCTTTCTTATTCAAAACCCCTCCTTATGCAAATCACTTCAAGAATTAAGTGCTATTCGCATAACCCCTTTAATTTGTATTTTTCTTCTATTAATCCAAATAATTTTAGCATCTATAATTTGAAATCATAAATACTAGAATTCATATTTTAGCCTCTTGAATTCGTAAAGCAAGTATAGTTAATCTATAAAAGAAACCATGTTTTGTTTGTCATAAAGCCATTAAGCATATGAATGTGTATTTATCTAAATCATGAGGTCTTGAAATCTTATAATTCAACCCTAAAGCGTTCCTGTTTTCTGCAGTGAATCTTTATTTGATTTTCTTTCTGTTTTCTTTTGCCCTTATTGAAGTTGGATTTTTGCTATATTTTTCGATCGATCGATGTGTAGAATCCGACGTCCCTTCCTCCGTCATTGCCTCCGTCAGCTGCGACCGCATCTTCGTCGTAAGCAATAAATAAGCAAGGCAAGCACCCCCTTTGACCATCTTGATCCCAGAATTTAATTTGCATTGTGATTATTAAAATGTTTCATGCATGCGTCTACTTTCTGTAAATCTGCTATTTTTGTGGTACTGGTAGTTATACCTGTTGTCTCATGAAACTTCCTTGATAAGTATGAACATGTGTACCTTGATAACCATAGATTGAGCATAGACAATTACTTAATGTCACCATGGGTATACGCGATTACATTTTATCCATGCTTAGCCATGCTTTTAGAACGAAAGAGGTTGATGATCAGATAAAAATTTGTTTCTTGAGAAATGGAAAATGTTGCAATTGAAGCTGTTGGTTATGGGTATTTTGATTAAAAACCCAAAATAAAACTATGGTTTTGATGCGGGCGATTATTGGCAATAGCCAGAGGTGCAGAGGGATTTGCACGTAGTGTAGGGTGGAGTATCGCCCGTGTCGAATTAAGGACCGAACTTTGTGTTGTATGATCCAAGATAAACCGTACAACCACAAGTGTTGGTATGGGTCATCCTTAAACCAATTAAGTTATCTAGTTTAACTTTGCACATTGGTAGGCTGAAGTAGTACGGACTCTCCTTTCGAGGTTTGCTCTACGGGGTGCCCACACCGAGGTGTTGGGAACAACACTTACCAATATAACGGTGTACGCCATGTCTATGGGAAGTTCCAACATTTCTATGCTCTGAGTTCTTCCAGCATAGCATGGGTTTTATCGTCCCGACGCTGGTGCAAAGTTAACCTAGATAATGTAAAGGTTTTCGTCATGAATATTCTGGCCACACGCTTAAGGTGCATGAAACATGCGGCAAAAAGAAAAGGTCATGACTTGTGGGTAAAGTTGTACACCTCTGCAAAGTGTAAATCTAATCGATTAGCCGTCCCCTCAGTTATGGGAAACTTGGTGAACTTGCACTAGTTAATTGTTTTGTATTTTCTAAAATTGGGTTTTGGTTTGGAACCTGTTTAGCAGCTTTTGTTTCATGTCAAAGGATCGACATTGTTGGATTCTATTTCTGGATTATTCGATATTCACGAAGGGTTGTGAGTATTATTTATGCTTTACTTATTTCATATCAGTCAACTTGCTCTTAAAAATTCCGTTTACAAATAACTTGATTTTACGATATCAATTCTGCAGACAATTCCAAAGTGGAACCGTCTGTCATGAGGTAATCATCACAGACGGTTTTATCCAAAAAACGTCTGTGATAATTCCCTCATGACAGACGGTTCCACTTTGGAACTATCTCTGATGGTCCTATATCACAGACGGTTCTTATTTAGAACCGTCTGTGATGTCATATCATCACAGACTGTTCCTACTTGGAACCGTCTGTGATGTATCACCATCATAGACGATGCTAAGTTAGAACCGTCTTTGATGAGATTTTTCATAGACGGTTGAAAAACCGTCTATGATGACTCTTTCTCATCATTGACACTTTGGTACAGACGGTTCGAAAAACCGTCTGTGATGATGGTTCTGAACCGTTTGTGATAAGGGATTGTCTAGTAGTGTATATATATATACTAGATTTGTTAGGTTGGGCTATTGGTTTACATATTTTGGTTTTAAGAAGGTTTTGTTTAAAACAAATATCTTAAGCATTGATTTCTTATTTATTATTAAAGCTCGTTTATTCATATTACGGATTATGGAGATCATAATACTTAGGGTTATTTGGATGACAGGATTTATATGCAGAACATGATGAAACAAGATTATTTCTTCATAATAAGGTAGTCTATACTTTGGGGAGCAATTCTAAGCTAATTTCATGAATTTTATGATTTAGACGAGATGTTTTATTCATTGCTGAAATAGCTTAAATGGTATTAAGGTTTCTGATAACCATAACACTTAAGGGTATTGAGCTAGCAAGATTCAGATGCAAAGCAAGTTGTAAAAAGAATATTTTTCATATCATGGTAGAACATATCTCAAGGATCATTTCTGGGCTGTTCTTCATAAAATTTGCATTCACACGAGTTATTTTATGAGTTGTCAAAAAGGCTTAAGCGTTTCTGAAAACATAATACTTAAGGTTATTTTGCTATCAAGATATATATGCAAAGCAAGACTAAATGAGGTTCTTCCTTCAGAAGATTGAAGTATTTTCTTTTTATAGTATTACTAGACTGATTTTATAAATTTTAGTGTTTAGACGAGACATTTTTTTGCTGCTAAAATAGCATAAATGATCATTCTGGAATATATTCATGAACATATCTTTTACACTAGGGTCTCATTCTTATTCATGAAACAATTCAAAGTCTAGTTTATAACTTAAATATTTTAGCATATTCAATTAACCTACTGACATACTAGTATATAGAAATCAACTTTGTTCATTTTAGATTTCTTTTGCACAATTTATGCATTCTTGAACATTTAATATATTGAGAACAACTTTTAATAGAAAATGATTCAAAAAAAGATGATATTTAAATATTTTTATATATTTGGGTTGCTGGAAGTCTAAGGATTCCAATAAAATTGGTTTCATTCAATTCTCAGTTCATTTGCATTATTTATATATATAGCCTCTTTCATCATTTTATTTAAATTTGAAATTCAAATTTGTCCAGAGCTCTTATTCAAAATATTTTTGCATATTCTGAGAATACTTGATTTTATATTAATATAGAAATTTGTTACAAATTATTTGAATTAAAGATGCAAAATTTATTTAGAAATGAAGTGCTTCGGTTTAGGAAATCCAGAGAAAATCAGAAATATGCCTTCCTTATACTGAAAGCGGTTTTCCATTTTCGCGGGATTTCTTTAAACTCGACGACTGACGAGTGGGGACTCTGTAACATCCCGAAAAATGCAATAAAATAAAAATGAATATTTTAAATTTGGATATGTTTGTTTCTGAGTTTTATTGGCATTATTGGTTCTTATTTGAATTGTCTTGGATTTTTGTATTGAAGGAAAATCAAGCAAAAGAGAATAAGAAAAGGGAAATGGAAAAATGGTAAAATGGTAGACATAAAAAGTTAGAAAAATTTTCCATGGAACCCTATACATGCTGGAAAGTCAGTAAAGCCAACAAGTAAAAATTTTATTCACACAAAAATAAATAAATGAAAGGAAGGACAATACTTTTTGACTAGAAACAGTAGAAGTCAAGTTACTAGAAAATCTTCGAAAATTTTTATGGAGTCATAAAAATTACCATGACACCCAAAGAGTAGAATATACTTCTGGTAAAAATGTCAGGAATTTATCATGTAATTTAGACCTTCTAAAAATTCAAAAACAGAGGCTTTGAAAATCTGAAAATTTTCATGTCAGAATTTGTATAAAATAATTACATCGTATTTTGACTTGCAATTTTTATAGAGACATACTTAATCCAATACAAAAGATTACAAAAAGTCATAGAAATAAATAATAAAGTTTTCACCTTTAATTAAATCAAAATCCGAAATCAAAATTCTGAGCAGTGCACAGTGTCAGACTTATTATAAATTAATTATATGGTATTTTTGTCCCAAAAGATTGTTGGAAGCTAACCACTCCCAGTAGACCGTGGTCAAAAAGTTTCGTAATTTTTCAACTCGGTTGATAGCCATTTTTGCGTTCGGTACTGAAGCCATGCTGTTTCTGTTCTTTGGGGACACCTCGCCCCAGTCCAGAAGCTTCATCTTTAAGGCAACCAAACCAGCACACAAACCAAACACAAGAGCTAGCCAGCCATTTGAATCATTCCCACACCAAAGCTCAAAGCCGAACAAAGCCTTCCTCTAAAGTCAGCAAACTTCAAGTCGCAAGTGAAGCTCACGCAGTCATCCTCTCCTGCGCTCGAGCCTCATTCTAGGGAAGCGAGTAACCAGAGAAGATCAAGGAGGCCAAGCAATCCCAAGCCAGAACTTCCATTTCCTGCTGCCATGACTGGCAGAACTCAGAGCTTGAGCTCGAAATCAAATCAACCAATCCAGTGAACCACTTCCAAATTCCTCTGGTATAGAACATCCTTGCAACCCCCTGACCACTCCCCACCTGTTGATCACAGCTCTTGTTGCCCGAATCGCCGCCGCCACCGCCATCTTCTTCTCTAGACCAGGCGACCGGTGGCAGCCCGCTCCAATCATTCTCCGGATCAACCAAGCGTAAAATAGAACTCCTAACACTACCTTATGCTCAAATCGTTACCCATTCGAGCTGAGATGCTGTTCTTCTTCTTCTCCGGTGAGCTTCCGCGATTCCCGCCGCCCCCTCTTGATGGTGAGGTAGCTGGGGCCATCACCGGTGACAACCAAGCCCACCAGCGGGTTCGCGTCAGCGAGCTGGTGCTCGAGGTGCCCTCGCCTTCGCCGGAGCCCCGCCAGAACGCCGTCGCCGCCGTGCTCTGGCCATCTGCCCTGTATCCTCTCCCTGCTCCTGGGCCCCTCCTGTCAGTGGCGTGATTTGGGGCCAATTCAATCGGTATAGGCGTTTTCTATTTTGTGAAAGCGTATTTCCGATTTTTAGTAAATTTAGTAGCCTAGCTAAATTCAATTAGCTATAACTTTTGAACCATAGATTCAAATTGAATGAAATAAATTTATATATTCTTGTAAAATCAAGTACCTTCAGAATATGCAATAAAGTTTTGAAAATGGTCTCTAGATGAATTTGAAATTCAAATTTGAATAAAAGGCTTAAAAAGATGCTACATATAAAAATGTTGCAAACAAACTTAGAATTTAATGAAGCCAATTTTAATGAAATCCTTATTCTTCCAGGAACTCAAATATATAAAAAAATATTTAGATTTCAACTTTGTTTAAATCACTTTCTGTTAAAGGCTAATATCAATTTACTAAATATTCAAAAGAGTATAATTTATGCAAATAAAATCTAAAATGAATGAAAGAGATTTTATTATATAAAAATGTCAGTAGGCTACCCCTATTATGCTGAAATTATTAAGGAATGAACTTGGTTTAGACTTGTTTATGAATAATTGATGATTCAAATGGAAAAGATGTATGTATAGATATAGTACATATGATAATTAGTAGCAATATATACATACATGCATATGAAGAGTATCTAATAGCTGTACAAAGTCATGAATTGGTATTAAAATGAGTAATTTCTCACTGTTAAAATGTTTTAATGAAAAATCATATATGCACAAGTTTAAATTTGCATCAAGAATATAAGCCTTGTATATGTAGAAAAATGTATACATGAATAGTTAATGAAGAGCAGAGTCATGAAAAGAAATTGGTATCTAAATATCTAATGTGATCAAACTAAATGATTCAGCAAGAATCATTATAACAAAGTGATAAATAACACCTAACCAAATAATTGAATTTCCAATACTTGTATAGTTTGAATAGTTATAACTTTCACAAACTAACTTCAAATCTGATAAAACCAAATCCTAGTAACCTGAAGTATAATATCTTTGATGTTTATGTAAAAATATATTATGTTTAAGTAAGTCTGAACTAAGCCCATGTTAGGCCCTAATGATCGTTTATATGGAAAACATGTCGGATAAAAGCCAAATATCACAAAACTAACTTTAAAACGCTCGTATAGTCATCCCAGGTTTATACCTGAAAAATGGATAGATTATCGTATAAGGTGTAATCGCAAACTTAAATCGGAAATCGAACTTTTATCGTATAAAGTTAGAAACACTTAAGCATTTTCAGTAGCCTATAAAGTATCTCGTCCAAATGAAAAGAATTATGAAAACAGTATAGAAATACTCTATAAAGTGCATACTACTGTATTTTAAAGAAGGTATTTTGTTATACTATGTTTTACATATAAAATGAACTAGTAACATAGCCCTACGTGTTATGTTTTCTAAGTAATAGAATCACTTAAGCCATTTCGACAGCCCGTAGAATATCTCTTCTAAATGCTAATATTATGAAGATTAGTTCAGAGATGATATTTAGGATATGGAATATCATATTCTAGAAAAATATTTTGTTTATAGCTTAATATTCATTTGAATCCAGCTAGTACTATAACCCTAAGTGATAATTGTTCACTACACTTCTAATCCAATTCCTTATAACATAAACCTTATTATCATATAAGCTTTTTCAACAATGAGTATAATGTCACGTCTAAGCACTAAGATGTATGAATTCGGCTTAGAAATGTTCTTCACAGTATATTCTATCCAATTCCATAGAAATAATCCCTTTTCGTCATGTTTTTCATATAAATCCAGTTAGCCAAATAACCCTACGTATTATGATATCGGAAGTCCATAATGTGAATAAATGAACCTGATCGTATGCATAACCAAACCTAAGTAATGATGAAGAAGTTTGTGGTTAAGATATTTGTATCACCAAAACCTTCTTAAAAACCGTGGATATATACCTAGTAATCTAACTTATCAGATCTGTCATATTCAGAGTTACTCATTCAAAGTCAATTAAGAAGTTAGTGCTAATCATTCATAGCTTTGAGCATATTGACTAATGTTTAATTCTATTAATCCAAATAATTTTAGCATCTAGAATTCAAAGTTATAAATACAAGAATTCATAATTTTAACCTCTTGAATTCATAAAGCTAGTATAGTTAATCTTTTAAATGAACCTTGTTTTGTTCATCATAAAAGCCATTAAGTATATGAATATGTAATTATCTAATTCATGAGATCTTAAAATCATAATTAAACCCTAAAGCATTCCTGTTTTCTGTAGTGAATCTTTATTTGATTTGCTGTCTGTTTTCTTTTTGCTCTTATTAAAGCTTGTTATTTGCTTTATTTCCGTTGAACAACGTGTAGAACCCGATGTCGTCGTTTCCGTCGTTGACTTCATCTATTGCGACCTCGTCTTCACAGTAAGCAATGATTAAGCAAGGCAAGCGCCCCTTTGACCATATTGATCCCAGTATTTTATATTCCTTTTGTTCATCAAATTACTTCATGCATGCGTTTATTTTCTGTAAATTCGCTATTTTGGGGTATTGGTAGATATACCTGTTGTCACATGAAACTCCTTGTTAATTATGGAAATGTGAACCTTGATAACCTCAGAATAGGGCTAGACATTACTTAATGCCAAATTGGGTATATGCGATCATGTTATCCTTGCTTAGCCATGCTTTAGCTTTTGTGGGGTAGATGATCATGATTAAAATTGTTTCCTGAAATGTTTTATATGGAACCTAAATGGTCCTTTTTGGGAAAATAGTTGCTAGTAGTTTGCTAAAAACCCCAAATTAAAACTATGGTTTGATGCGGGCGATTATTGGCAATAGCCGGATGTGCAGACGGGTTTGCACGTAGTGTAGGGTGGAGTATCGCCCGTGTCGGATTAAGGACCGAGCAATGGGACGGTAGATCCAAGAATTTCGTACAACCATGAGGGCTTGTATGGGCGGGTCTTAGCCTATTAAGTTGTTTAGATGTGGCTTTGCATCTAAGGAAGGCGGGAGATTGCACAGGCATTCCGGTCAGGTTTGTCTGTAGGGGTTTCTACATACCAATGCAACGGTGTACGCCTTGCGATGGACAGAGACGTGGTGTTGGGTGTGATAAATGTGGATCCACGACTTGGGTGAGTGTCTCTGTTTTCAGGGCGAGGGTTAACGTCCCGGGCTGGTTCAAAGCCACGTCTAGATAATGTAACGGCTCTGTATGATCTCCTTGCCGACACACCAAAGGAAGTGTGTTAATTGATCTGGTGAAAAAGTTGATCATTCCTTGTGGGTAAAGTGTACACCTCTGCAGAGTGTAAATCTAATCGATTAGCCGCGTCCGCGGTCAAGGACACTTGGTGATGTTATTCCATGCTAGAGTCTTTGGTATTTTCTAAAATGGGTTTGGTTTGAGCTTGTTTTAGCAACTGTTGCTTTATGTCGAAGGGCTGACATTGATGGACCTTGTGGTTTGGATTATTCGAACTCACGTCATAGAGGACTGTGAGTATTACTTACTGTTGTATCTATTTTATGATCAATCAACTTGCTCTTATAAATTCCGTTTGCAAATGATAACTTGTTTTACAATTAAATCTTTCTTTATGCAAATTAACTGTATTAGCCTTTCCTTTGAAATGGCCTGCATATATTTTAGGTTTTACTCAAGTCTTGCTGAGTACGTAAAGTACTCACCCTTGCTTAATTATTATTTTAGGTGGATGAGTTAGCGAGGCTTCGAGTCTCTTTTCGTCGTAGGTTGCGGGATCTTCTTTATCGTCGTGTCCTATCTGGAGTTTATGCCTGGTGAGTTGCCTGCGGGTCGGATGGGCACACTACAAGATATTGCTTCTTTTGCTGCTATCCTCTGCCTTGTAAGCTTCTCTTTGTATATTAGTTTCCGCTGTAATTATTTGTGGTGTGGTTGTGATTCCAATTGTTGTAAACATGTGAGTGCTAGCTACTGATATAGGGAATAGCACAGTAATCACATGGAGGTTCCTGTTCATCAGAACGGGGTCTCACAGAGTTGGTATCAGAGCTATACTGACTGTAGGATAAACCCTAGATAGAATGGTCGTTAGTAGTAGAAGAATCAAATTCAAAATCTTATTTTCAGTTGTTACTATATTTGCAAAATGTAGTTTTTGCTATTCTTACCTCCTCCTTAAGATCCTACTCTTACCTGCACTTTCATTTTGATTTGTAAACAAATTCTTCTTTCCTTAAAAGTAATTCTCGCTATAGTTCATCTTCGCTAATTACTTCTGAGGATACCCGAGACATGTCGCTACCACCCTTCATGTTGCCAATGAAGACTACAATATCTATGCCGACAATCTCAAGGAAGCAGACAATGCTTCACTAACCTCGACAAAGCTGAAGTAAAGCTCGAAGAACCTAGTGCATGAAGAGATGACTTCACCTAACAGTAAAATGTGAAAGATTAGAATGTATTAGGATTCACCTTAAGCGAATCCTTACGCATAGTATATTATTCCGCTCTAGTTATATATAAAGCATTTTATCTGGTGTTTATATCCACTATTTGAAAATTGGTTTATATTCTAGTTGTTAGGATTAATTTATGTGTGAGCTTAACCTCTAGGTTAAAATTTCACAATAAGGTGTCCTTATGTATGCATATGGAAAATTCAAACCATAGGATAAATAGGAAATCATAAAATATCTTATCTCTCCTTTCTGTGAAATTTTATACAAGCTTATCCTTCCCATCCGTAGAACTTCTCATCTGTGTAGTCTTTTGGTCACTAACTTTTCTAAAAAATCAGGCTTATTAAGATTAGTAATATAGTCTCTATTACTACTTCTAACTTCTTGAGACCACATCCTCCATGAATAAGCCAAAGCCAAGACTTCCACATATTAGTAACCACCAACTTACTTAAGTCACTTTAGACTAGCTGAAACCTAATGTTTCTCAATAACAATTCTTGATCATGCCTAAAAATTCACCTCATTACTTTGTCTAGATTATATACCATGAAAATGAACTAGAACCCGAGAAGTTTTATACTTCTAAATAGAAACCTTGGGATGGTTGTCAAAAGGAAAACTGGAAAATAATAATAATAATTGAAAATCCTATTTTCTAATAGGAATATAAAAGAGCAGCATTAGTTGTAGATATATTCTTTTCCCATTTTTAAGATTTAGTTTCCTTATCTGTGTACTCTTCCCTTTTTATGGATATTTCATATACCCATTTCTTCTTTGTAAATCTTTTTCTTCGCTTCTAGTTATTCTTTCTAGAAGGAATTCTCTCCTTATGCTTAATAAAAACTACCGACAAATCTTTTTGAAAGTAATTCTGGTAGTAAGTCAACAACATCATGACGTTTGCGTCAGCAACTTCGAGAAGATGGGGGTAATAAAGAACCACAACCTCTCTGACTTCATAGAAGTCCTAGAATATTGACATCAGCAAGTGGTGCAAACGTTAAAAGAAACTCGCCACCAAATAGTCTACTTTAAAGGACAGTATTATACCCCTCCTGTATACTAAGTTGAATGCATATATAATTTTACTATGTTGTTGAAATTTTGTTGTAAACCTTTTGTATTGTTTTCTAGGTTACTCTCGTAAATGTTAAACCATTAGGTTAAAATTTACGATGTCCCAACCCTTATTTAATAAGAAAATCTAATTAAGAAAATTTTAAGGAACGAAAAGTTGCCTCATGAACTAATAACTACCTAATAACCAACTTTGAAACAATGTTTTAATGAATGATACATTGCCTTATAAACTAACCAGCAATTACTTAATCCATATATAGGCTATTCTCAAAATAATATTTTTAATGAACAGAGCGTTGCCTTGTAACCCAACAGAGTTACACCTAAATAACTTTGTCCTAATAAATATCGTTGCAGGATGCCTGCGACACAATCCATTAATACATCCATTGAAAGTAATGGGTAATAAATTCTTCAGCCGTTATAATCAACCTTTGGCTCTCCCCAAATAATCCTAGTCGAGATGCATCCTTTTATTCATCTCAAGCATTTTAACAAACTGAGTACCTCTCCTTAAGTTAGCTTAAATTTTGCTAAAGATTCTTAGTATAAAGTGCTAACACTCCTCATCTACTTGTGAAACCCAACCAAGAAAAACGAATGCCAGAATCTCCAACCTTAGCACAAGTGCTCACCGTAATCAAACAAAACCACTAGACACATACTTTTCTTCTCCACGACAGCAAGTAGCCAGCTTTTTGTTAAAACCAAACATCTAGTGCGATTCATTGCACCGATCACGTAGCTTCACTGCACACACGACAAAAGGGATCAATTCGACACTGCACCTTTTCACCTAGTCTTTTCCTTCTCTCCTTTATCTTTCCTTCAAACAAGCCCGGTACAGAGTTGAGCACAATTTTTCTTTGCGTTCGCATTTGGTGCCTGCTTCGGTGGCTGGCTCCCACTGCTTGATGATCACCACGTTAGGGCATGCCATCTCCCTCACTCCACCGTGGTAGGCCAGCGCATTGCCCAACTCACTGATGCCAGTAATAATGATGAGACAGCTGCTATACTCTTATCTTTGTCTCAGTTATGTCCTACGCCGTTGAATTTCCAATGTCATCGCTTGACCGGCTACCAAAACCGTCGTCGTTCAAACCTTGTCATTCACTATCACCGCACATTCATTCAGCCATTAAGCTTCTACTGTTCCTTGGTCAATCAAACAGTGAAAATAGCACTTGTTGCACAAATTGTTGCAACTTGGCCACCTTTGCTCGCACCCGCTCACATTTTGTGGAAACATCTTCATTTTTTCAAAAAAAAAACCTAACCATGGTTCTCTTGGTTTACCCCGCTTCTTTTCTACAAACACCACAAACTTCTCTGTGTTGGCAAGGATCGTGCTCAGCCAGCCATTTCTTTTATGATGATCTCAAATGTTTTAGCGCTTTCCTTGTCCTGCACCTTGCAGAAAACGTCTCCACAAATCTGCATGTAAGATGAAAAACTAGATGTCAGATGAACTTGAAACTAGTTGCTGTCCTAGCCTGTTCTTCCTTTAAAGACAGCTTGTCATCTTCGAGTGATGATTCCTTTCAAACTCTATCATGTCACATGTTCGTTTCAAAAACGAATATCCCATTCTTTTGAATGTTTACCAAGCTTTGAAAAATGACCATATCTCATAGAAGACTCGGTCAAGATTGTAACTCCAAGAATAGAAGGAATAAAAGCTGAAGAAGTTTGCCCGAAAAATCAGATAAAGAAGAGGCGTTTGAACAAAGACGCTTGTCTCAAAAAGAATTCTGCACAACTCCATTCTCAATTTCAACCATCACTGGTTTGCCACTCCAACAACACTAGCGAACGACTATCAAATGCTCAAAGTCGGAAAGCAAATATTATTTGTTTTTGCTGTGGTAAAAATGCACGCTACGCCTACAAATGCCCAAGAAGAAGTGAAATCAACCTCGTTCTTAACCCTATGAAGCCCAAGCAACAACTGCAAGGACAATCTCATGACCAACAAGCCCCTATCTCTGTACTCACTCCAACTCAAGACATTAGTCATGGCATACCTGACGCAATGCCAGGCACATCTCTTGTAAAATATAGTTTCTGCCAGAACTTAGGTTAATTTGAAATCATTGTGTCTAGTCTTAAAGTGATATTTGATAAGCGGAATATTGCCTTATAAATTTAACTGAATTCTCATCAAAATATACCTTATTTTAATCTTTCCAAATGGCCGGTAAAAGGATAAGTGCTAAACTTTCAATTTTCATCTTTGATCATTACCCGATAAATCCTCCATCTATTTTGTAATATCAGCAAATAACATTTCTATTGTTTCAAATAAAACGAACAACGTCACCTACAACAACCGAGAAGAACGTTGACACTTTACCAACATCTGCCCAAGAACAGTTCTACTTCACCTCGTCAAGGAAGACATTAGTAATTTCCAAGCTATCTCAAGAACCTAGGAAACATCAAGTACCTAGAATAACTCTTGCCTTGACGATAGGCTCTGAATATAAACATCTTTCTCATGTGATTGCACCTGACACTTAATATGGTATTGAGTACATTCCTTGTGTATTCAATTCCTGCAGTCAATATTTTTGACTCTGTACATTACATTTCTTCACAGTGACCAAATCCAAAGAAAACCAAAACCCTCTATCTAATAAGGTGATCAAACGAATTAAATCATCAGGATCATCTTATAATCATCTTGCTTCAACTCAATCCTTGAATTATCTCTACCTTGTTTTTGATCTAAAGTCAACCTATAATGATATTTAATCTCAACTAATCTTATCAACTAGTGTTGAATTGTACAGATCAACCGTTGTATTCAAATATCATTTCTTGATGATAACATTCGATTCTTCCCAAATGAATTTAATGACAATACATCTATTCTTTCACCTTAAGTATCCTAAGCATACTAAGTGCAATTCTCTAAATTTGATCATCCTTATTAACAATCCTAGATTTTTAATCAAAAGGGATATATAATAATATCCCATATCTGCTTACGCAAAACCCAAATAGAAGCCTTTTCTTTTCTCAGCACATTAACTCGGAGTTGCAAGAAGAATCTCCAGTAAAGCGAATACACTGAAGACAAAAATACAAGGAAACGACAAGATCACTTCCGAAAAGAAGAAGTTCGATAACCTACCTAGTCCTTGCAAATCTCGGGGACGAGATTTCTGTAAGGGGGGTAGATTTGTAACATCCCGAAAAATTGAATAAAATAAAAATGAATATTTTATATTTGGATATGTTTGTTTCTGAGTTTTATTGGCATTATTGGTTCTTATTTGAATTGTCTTGGATTTTTGTATTGAAGGAAAATCAAGCAAAAGAGAATAAGAAAAAGGAAATGGAAAAATGATAAAATGGTAAACATAAAAAGTTAGAAAAATTTACCATGGAACCCTATACATTCTGGTAAGTCAGTAAAGTCAACAAGTAAAAATTTTATTCACACAAAAATAAATAAATGAAAGGAAGGACAATACTTTTTGACTAGAAACAGTAGAAGTCAAGTTACTAGAAAATCATCAAAAATTTTTATGGAGCCATAAAAATTACCATGACACCCAAAGAGCAGAATATACTTCTGGTAAAAATTTCAGGAATTTATCATGTAATTTAGGCATTATAAAAATTAAAAAACAGAGGCTTTGAAAATCTGAAAATTTTTATGTCAGAATTGTTATAAAATAATTACACCGTATTTTGACTTGAAATTTCTATAGAGACATCATTAATGCAATCAAAACGATTACAAAAAGTCTTAAAAATAAATAATAATTTGTTCACCTTTAGTTAAATCAAAATCCGAAATCAAAATTCTGAGCAGTGCATAGTGTCAGAATTATTATAAATTAATTATAGGGTATTTTTGTCCCAAAAGTTTACTGCAAGATAAACACTCCCAGTAGACTGTGTTCAAAAAGTTTCGTAATTTTTCAACTTGGTTGATAGCCATTTTTGCGTCTAGTACTGAAGCTATGCTGTTTCTGTTCTTTGGGGACACCTCGCCCCAGTCTAGAAGCTTCATCTTTAAGGCAACCAAACCAGCACATAAGCCAAACGCAAGAGCTAGCCAGCCATTTGAATCATTCCCACACCAAAGCTCAAAGCCAAACAAAGCCTTCCATCCAAAGTCAGCAAACTTCAAGTCACAAGCGAAGCTCACGCAGTCATCCTCTCCTGCGCTCGAGCCTCATTCCAGGGAAGCGAGTAACCAAAGAAGATCAAGGAGGCCAAGCAATCCCAAGCCAGAACTTCCATTTCCTGCCGCCATGACTGGCAGAACTTAGAGCTTGAGCTCGAAATCAAATCAACCAGTCCAGTGAACCACTTCCAAATTCCTCTGGTATAGAACATCCTTGCAACCCCCTGACCACTCCCCACCTGTCGATCACAGCTCTTGTTGCCAGAATCACCGCCGCCACCGCCATCTTCTTCTCTAGACTAGGCGACCGGTGGCAGCCCGCTCCAATCATTCTCCGGATCAACCAAGCGGTAAAATAGAACCCCTAACACTCCCTTATGCTCACATCGTTACCCATTCGAACTGAGATGCTGTTCTTCTTCTTCTCCGGTGAGTTTTCGCCATTCCCGCCGCCCCCTCTTGATGGCGAGGTAGCTGCGGCCATCACCGGTGACAACCAAGCCCACCGGAGGGTTCGCGTCAGCGAGCTGGTGCTCAAGGTGCCCTCGCCTTCGCCGGAGCCCCGCCGGAATGCCGTCGCCGCCGTGCTCTGGCCGCCGTGTCGGAGAGGTTGATGTCATCAAGCGCGGCGAGGACGCGGTGGAAGAGCTTCTTTTTCTTGGAGAAGTTGCGGTACTTCTTCTCGTGTGCCGGTTCACGAACTAGAGGCTTCTTGTTGCGGTTCTTGTCGGTGTAGTCGTTCTTGCCCGAACCGCCAACGTCATTCTTGCCCTTCTCCAGCTTGGGACAGTTCGCCCGAATGTGGTTGGGGCCACCATACTCGGCGGTGATCATGCCACCTCTCTTCCTCTCTCTCACCCTCTTGTATGCATGAGAAAACTTGCGGCGAGAAGAGCAAGCTCATTTTCTCGAAATTTTTCCAGCTTGGTCATCGCTAGCTCGCAAAGGCGGAAAGAGAGAAACCAATAGAAGGATTAGAAGAAGAAGATCCAATGGGATCGGTGACCAAAGCCATCGATCGAGATTTTGTCTTCCGAGAGACGACATCGATCTCATGAGTCTTGAGGCGGAATAAAGCTCGCCAAGAGTCGAGTCGATAAGTCGGTGGTGTCCTTGATGGTGGTCACCTTCATCTCCCAAACCCGAAGGTCGAGTGCGGTCAATAAATGTCGAGCATTGTCCGAGTCGGTATATGCAACCAACGCTGGAGGTCGCTCAAAATCTTTGTAAACCGACCAAAACACTCGTCGAGACTCTCACCGGTAGCGTTGATAAAATTTGTTGTACTCGCGCTTGAACTGGTCTCGCACGCCTTGATTTGAGTAGAGCCCTCATGGTAAGCATCGAGGTTACCCAAATCTCGTGAGCGGAGCGAAGGTGAGAAATCCTATCATACTCATCGTGGCTAAGACCACGTATGAGAATGTTCCTTGCCTTAGCATTCGCCTCAACGTCAACCATATTGATGGCCGTGACATTTTCATCGCCAGAACCTCATACGGGAGTTTCACCTTCATCATATCAGTGACCTCAGGCAAGTGATGTATGACTCCATCCAGGACTTCCAAAAAGGAAAATCAACTCCATTAAAGATGGGAGGTTTGGTGGAATATTTGTCCGTCGCCATGGCTCTTGAGACCGGTCAAGATCTATGGAAGAGCAAAACCGGCTCTGATACCAATTGAAGGACCGATATGGCGAACAGAGGGGGGTGAATGGTCGCAAATAAAATTTCCCCCAAAATACTCCAACAAAAACCTCGACAAGATCGCTCAAAGGAAATCGTGAAAAACCTGAAAAACTAGACAACTATGTGTACCCCAAGCTTGCATGGATAAGTACCATAAAATATGTGGGGATTTTTGAGTCACAATACTGGTTGTCTAGTGTCCAAGATAAAGAGGAATCAATTCAAACTCTTGCTTTTAGAAAGGACATCAATTCAAATCACAAAAGTCATTTTCAGAAAAGCAAAAGCAGAATTTTCAGAACTTGTCCTCAATTTGCACAGGAGGTTGGTGGGTTTCTGCAGCTCACCAAATTGTGAGACATTTTCTCCCTATGAGCATCAGAGTCGTGAAGAACTCCACCAAATTTATCCTCAAAAAGCCATACAGAAAAAACAGGAAAAATCTAAGAACACAGTCTGATCAAGAACTTCGAGCAGAAATTTTGGGGCTCGGTTTTCACCTCATGGCGCCCAAACGTTGCAACAAATGAACTCCAAAATGTTTCTGCAAGTGGATATCAGAGTCCCGCACCTCCTCCAACAAGAATCACTTGAAAAATGTTTTTATGGATTTTTATAGAAATCAAACACTGACTGCTGCGCGAAGAACATGTTCTGAACAAAGTTGGAACTTGAAAGAAAAGATGTTCTAAATCCAAGAGTGCAAAAGAGATGTAAAACCATATGAACACACTCAAAAAATCCAAGATCAGCAACATTTAGAAGGAGGGGAGGCAAATCCAAATTACGTGAAAGTAAATTGCGAGAAAGTAATTGCGGGAAAGTAAATGCTGAATTTAAATTGCGTAAAGTAAAGACATAATGTAAATGCGCAAAATAAATTCAGAGGTGGATGGATAAAACTTTCATTTCTGGAAGGAGAGGTTACAAAGCCTCACTTTCATGTGGGCAAAGCTCAAAGGAGCATTCACAAACCTCAAAACCTTCAAGGGAAGGAGGCTACCCCTCTACCCCTATTTATACTACTCTTGGACCACCTACCACCCTTGGATGAGTCCCTCAACCCTAGAGCACTCATCTAAGGGCTAGGATTAACCCACACACACAGCCATGCAAGGGCTAACCCAAAACCCACACACATACCGAGTTTTCCTACACGGTTTTCAAAGCATACTATCTAGACCCGCTAACCTATCAACTAGACCTCAATCCGACGGCCCTCATTGATCCACGTGGCATCTAGCTAGCATCAACTCCTTTCCTTGTCTTCTTGACTTGCCCGGACTCCATCTCCGATCATCGTCCGGCGATCTACCAACCGTCTGGACCTTCGACGCTCCTCGCCTAGTCCCGGTCATCCTTCACCTCACCATGACCTAGCACCGTCGTCCTGCAACCATCAAAGACAAGGAAAAACCTTTCACATAGCAATGCCCATAATGATATGCAATAAACCATCCAACTCATCACTACCGCGTCCATACGACCGGTACTGCCACTCCTAGCAAAGACAACTCAAATTGCTTCATTTTGAAAATCAATCCAAATCAAACTCAAACTTGAGCACACCTTGCTCAAATAAAGTCAAATACTCATCACAAACATGGATGGACCTCCGCATGGTCCTTCAATCTCCCCCTTGATGAGTATATTGACAAACCACACAAAAGGCATAAATTTGAGTTTGAAGAAAATGAAGAAGAAAGCAATTTTTAGTTGTAAAGTCAAACTTGGTCCAAAGATAGAAATTAGAACCATGACCAAGTTGACGAAGAGGAATTTAGATTTTAGAGTTAAATTTAAGAAAGAGCAAGTTTTCAACAAAAACTCTAAAATCCAACTAAACATGTCAAATGTGATTATGAGATTATGATCCAAATGAAGTAGTAGCATAGTTTTACAAAGATCATAATAACCAAATAAGCATTCACATTTTTATCTTTTAGTGATGCCTTTTCTACGCTTTTCTCCCCTTTGGCAATATAGGCATCAATTTTTTATGTATGCATGAAATGCAATCGAAAGAGCTTTGAAGATTATCCAATTGATCAAAATGGAAGGATATTACACCAAGCTTGTCAATTTTAGAAGATGACTAAACTAAGACATGTCCAAGTGCAAATACGAGCTTAGTTTTGAATATTTCATTTTTAGCAAGATTTGACAAGTGCTACACTTAGCTTTAGTTTCAAAAATAGAAGAATAGCCACTCTAAGGATCAAAAGGAAAACCTAGAGTTCAACCTACTCAACACTTTGGGGAATCTAGAAGAGCATACAAGGTCCTTCGGGCTCATTTATCACTTAATGCAAATTTTGATTTATCATCATACAAGACATAGAGGGGTGCAAATGTTTGACATTATTTGCATTCTTTACCCACATATGTCTTTGTTTTTAATTTATTTGCATTTTCTTTTGACAACCAATTGACTCAAGCCATATGCGACCATCTCAAGATGAACTCTTAAGAGGATAGTCTAGGTCAAACACGATGTATTCCAAGTTCATCCCAAGTGCAATGGGAAGCGGTCTTGTGAATGCAAGGTGTTGAGTCGTATGTGCACAAGAAGAGTCAATTTTGTTTAACTTTCATTTTTAGCACAATGATTCATGAGCAATTGAAGGACTCTAGCATGGATCAAACTAGTTTCACCCAAGTTGCTATAGGGACTCTAGAGAACTCCAAAATTTCTCAAATTATGGCACAAACCTCTAGAGAAGAAACCTAGCAAGTAAAAGCAACAAGTTTCATCAAGTTTTTCATTTAAGGCTTTTTTTTCATTTTAAAGCTTAGCAAGTTAAATGAACTTGGATATATCTGAGCTAGTGATTTCCTCCATATGATGCAGCATGGTGTATAACATGAAGAAGATATCAATTGCATAATAGACAAAGCTCATTAAACAGGAAATGCAGTCTATATGCAATGCACGAACAGATTCTCAAACTCCCCCTCAACAAATGAATCAATTTTAAGCTCAAATCTGGTTAAAGTTGAGTTATTATCAAGATTAGGCACAAAGAAAAACCGAATGAACTCAATAATAAATGTAAAAATGAATGAGGAGAAGAAGTCGAGAAACGCAAAACTGGATGGCTATAGAGCATAGAAAAGATATAAGAGACTCACTACGGCTTAGACTCGCTCTTATCTTCCCAAAGGATCGACATAGGGAAGTCGACTCTAGATCCCAACTAAGCGGTGCACACATGCACTCTGTCTACCAGGAGGCCCAATACCGCTAGACTTATAAGATCGTGAGGAACTCAACCTAGAGAGAAGAGAGAACAGCTAATCACGCATGATAGCAACCTAAAGCACAAGATAAGAGGTCCATAGAAGTCATGCTAGAAGTCTAAGTGAGTGAACTCAACTCAAGAAAACAAGCCCAAAGTCACCCAAAAGAAATACAAAGAAAAGAAAAGCTGGAAGAAAACATATAATACATAATATACAAACTAGCTCCCCCTCACGAAAGGCCGTAAGGGCTCACGACTCCAAGCTCACTCCTCAAGGCAATAAATCTGGAGATATCCAAAGGCTTGGTGAAGATATCGGCTAATTGAAGGTCACTCTCTACGAACTGAAGCGCGATATCTCCCTTCTCCACATGGTCTCTAAGGAAGTGATATCTAATATCAATGTGTTTGGTCCGGGAATGTTGCACTGGGTTTTTAGCAATGCAAATAGCTGAAGTGTTGTCACAGAAAAGTGGCACACTCTCTATCTCTAACCCATAGTCCCGTAAGGTCGATCTCATCCAGAGCACCTGGTTACAATAACTGGCTGCAGCAACATACTCGGCCTCAGCGGTGGACTGTGCAACCCTGCATCGCTTCCTAGATGACCAAGAAACAAGAGAAGTGCCAATGAATTGGCAAGTGCCAGAAGTGCTCTTCCTATCTATCCTACAGCCAGCAAAGTCGGCATCGAAAAAGGCTCTAAGAGATAGACAAGAAGACGAAGAGTACCAAATACCATAATCGGTGGTAGCACGAAGGTACCTGAGGATGCGCTTGACCGCCTGGCGGTGAGAGGCGCAAGGAGAAGCTTGAAATCGAGCGCACAGACACACAGCAAAATGTATGTCCGGCCTCGAAGCAGTGAGGTACAAGAGGGAGCCGATCATGCTCCGAAACTCCTTTTGATCAGCAGCCTCACCATCCTCATCGGGCTCGAGGACAGCAGTGGTGGCCATAGGAGTCATCACCGGCTTCCCATCAGACATATCGAAGCGCCTCAGGAGGTCACGGGTATACTTGCCTTGATGCAAGAAAGTACCCTCCCGAGTCTGCTTGATTTGGAAGCCAAGAAAGTAGCTCAACTCGCCCATCATACTCATCTCAAACTCAGTGCTCATCACCTCGTAAAACCGAGACACAAGCGAATGAGATGAGCCACCAAAATGATATCGTCCACATAAATCGACAAGAAGAAAATGAGACTCATGGTGTCGATGAATGAGTTTTGTCTACTATGCCCATTTTGAAGTCATGGCTGAGAAGATAAGACTTGAGCCTCTCATACCATGCTCTGGGGGCCTGCTTGAGTCCATACAAAGCTTTGGAAAGCTTGTATACATGACTCGGAAACTTGGGGTTCTCGAATCCTAGAGGTTGTTTGACATAAACCTCTTCCTCAATATAGCCATTGAAGAATGCACTCTTGACATCCATTTGATAGAGCTTGAAGCCACGGGATGCGAGAATGCAAGCAGATCCTAATAGCCTCTAGTCTAGCTACAGGGCAAAGGTCTCCTCAAAGTCAAGACCTCAACCTAAGAAAAGCCCTGCAACTAGCCTAGCCTTGTTGCGAATGACAACCCCATCCTCACTCTGCTTGTTTTGAACACCCACTTGGTCCCAATGACATTATGACCGGATGGGGCTCGACAAGCTGCCATACCTTGTTCCTCTCAAAGTTCTCAAGTTCCTCATGCATAGCATTAATCCACGACTCATCGGATAATGCATGAGAAACATCCTTCAGTTCAAAGGAGGCAACGAAGGCAGAGTGGAGGTAGAAACTGAACAAACCTAATTTTGAGCTAGTGACCCGCTCAAACAGATCACCAATGATCTGATAAGGTGGATGAGCTTTCTGGATATGTCGGGGAGGACCAGAAGCAGAAGTGGCCTCTACCTCTTGTACAGAAGAGGTAGGAGCAGAGGCACTCGCTGAAGGAGAGTCGGAAGGCAAGGGCTGGTCTCCCTGAGGTGTAGAAATGGAAACAGGAGGCACCTTAGGTGTAGAGGGAACTGGATCCGGTGGAACACCATCATCTCCGTCATCCTCATCTTCTACAAAGATGGCCTCGGAGGGATAAGAAGAGCCTGAAACATCAGGTCTAGCTCTTGGGCTAGCCTCATCAAAGGTCACATCACAGGTCTCTATGATCCTATGCGCATCAACACCTGCACTTATAGCTACGAGAAGAAGTCTAGTAACCTAGAAAGATACCATCGAGAGCGAGACTCAAACTTATCTAGGTTATCAGACTTCAAGATAAAACACTTGCAACCGAAAACACGAAAATGAGACACACTGGGCTTTCGCCCATACCTCAACTCATAAGAAGTGCGATGCGATGTGCTCTCAAAAACACGCGATTAGAAACATGGCAAGCAAGAGCTATAGCCTCACCCAAAACTTCCTAGAGTATCAGACTGCGGCAAAGATCGTCCCGCCATCTCAACCAAGGTCCTGTTCTTCCTTTCCACTACGCCATTCTCACGAGGGGCGAGGGAGAAGAGAACCGATGCTCTAAACTGCACTCCACACGTAAACTCTCAAAGTAGGAATTCTTGAACTCCGTGCCATTATCACTGCAGATAGCTCAGAATGCACCAGGAGCTCAATAGACAACCCATCACCAAACCCTCAAGTGAGAAAAGTCTCATCCTTCGAGGCCATGAAGAATACCCAAGAGTATCTAGAAAATCATCAACGATGACAAGAACATACCACTTCCTCCCGCCGATCGCACTCTAGCCGACCAACAAAGGTCCATATGTAAAAACTGTCCTGGTGCATCAATCATCACTACGGTGACTGGAGGATGAGAAGTAATAACCATCTTGCCATGTCGGCAAGGAGAGCAAACTAAGTCTTTGACCATCTTGAGTTTGGGCAAACCCCGAATGAGATCGTGGCTGCTAACTCAGGTCAAATGATCAAAACCAATGTGACCAAGTCTCCTATGCCAGAAGGAGAGATCACGGGACTCAGAAGCAATCAAACATCGAAGAGAGTGTAACATCCCAAAAATTGGCTTAAATATTAATTTATTGCTTAAATGTGCATTTGTGATTTTCTGAAATTTATTTGGATTTTTCTGGATTTATTTGAATTAATTTCAAATCAAGTTTATTGCCCTTTTGTTCAAATCTATTTAAATTTGTGCAAAGTTAAAATAAAGTTTTTCCAAAAAAATTTTATTTGAGTCCAGGATGTCTCAAGGTATTTTTGAGAATTTTCTGGGATTTTTCCTGATTATTTATTTGCCTAAAATCAACTAAGTGAATTTGTGGAATTATTTTAAATGTTAAAATTTGGTAAAACACGAATAGTGTCGTCGAGCCCATCCTCGCTGAGCCAGCCACCGATTGTGCGGCCTGCCAGGCCCAGCTTCTAGAAGTTTTTGACGTTGGCTGTTGGATCATTATCCGACGGCTGGGAGCGCGTGGGAAACCCTAGACTCGCAGGTCGTTAGATCCTTGGATCGGCGTTGATTGTGCCACGTTGCAGCGAGGCACGGCCGTTGATCTTAAATCGTAGGGTGTCCGTTTGTCGTCTCCGTTTCGGACTCTTCCGCCGCGCCGCCGTGTCTCCGGTGGACTCGGAGTCCGTGTCCTTCGCCCGCACGCCCCTCCGTACGCCTATTTAAGGAGCCATCGGGTGCGTTGAGATCCTTGTCCCGCGCCGCATCAGAACCGCAAGGCTTCGTCGTCCAGAGCTCGCAGGAGCGCCTCGTGGAGTGTCGTCGTCTTCCTCGTCGGTGGTTTTCGTCTCGGCGACGCCATTAGCAGCGGGAGAAGCTTCGGACCGTCGGATCATCGCTCGACGTCTCAGATTCAGCCGCGTGGTCTCGGTGAGCCGTAAAACCTCTGTTAAACGCTGTCCGTTGGATCTAAAACCCACGCTTGAGATTTTGCCGCGTGTGCTTCGGTCGGCAACTGTTCGATGGGATCTGAGTGCGCCAGATCACGCTGCCGCTGCAACCAATCGGGAGCCGACGTGTGGCGGGCGCAGAGGCCGATGCGCCATGGACCGCGTCTGCGGTGAACCGACCCGACGCCGTGGACCGGGTCTATGCACCGGAACCACGTGGCAAGCTCTGATTGGCTGGCGCCAGGGCTGACGTCAGCGTGCCGTCATGATGACGCAATAATCTGTTTTCGATTTAAAAATAAATCTGTTAATTCTGATTTTTGCAATTTCAGTATTTATTTCAAACTTCAAACTGCTATAACTTTTGTAATTTAACTCGGATTTGAGTGATTCAAATTTCTAAAAATTTGTAAAATTGAGATATATTTAATGGTGAATTTTATTTAATTTTTGGAGTTCATTTGATCTCTGTTTTGGCATTTATTTGTTTTTCTTCTTCGGTACGCGTAGACGTTGAATTGTGCGACGCTTCGGAGGAAGATCCAGCAACTCAAGAGCAAGTTCCAGAACCAGATCAGGACTTATTCCAAGGCAAGTTGTGCTTTGATCATGTTAAACCCATGTTTATAAAATTGCTATATTCGTTTTACCCTATTGCATATATTTCAAATATACAATTGTTTCAAATTAGATTGGGCTTAGCTAATATACCAGATTGATCTATACCCTACCTTGTCATTGTATGCCATGATCCATTGTCACCCTAGATTGGTTAAATATAGTTGGTTAATAATTATAATCAACATTGGAGGATTAGTCCGTACTAGGATCTTAGCCATGCCACGTCATCACATGTGTCAGAATCTTTGATAATAATCTTGATTAATGGAATATGGAACAATGTTATGAACTTGTGTGTCATGTGGGATCACACGATGAGATTAAGTTGTTGTGGCGAGTCATGTCACGCAACGATGTTGAATTGTTGATGGCACGTGGTGCTTGGTAATGAACTGGGTGATAATCACTTAGATTGGGGCAAGTGACAAGGGGCGAGGATGCCAAGGTGGGCCCGATGGGCAGAGGGTATGTGGATGTCTTGCCTTGATCACACTGAGGACTTAACCTTGCAAGCCTTTGACCTGAGTCAATCATGCAACCACATGTCTGGTATGGGCCAGCCTAGCTGAGTAATTTGCAATGTCTTAAGTTTGGTACTGTCGTGGTTGGTGTGAGTTCCCGAGTTATGGTGTAATTCACATGGCGCAAGAGGGGGGCCCTGGATGTGGTAACCAGTCCCACCAGTGTTGAAACCTTAGCGGGTGGTACCGGGTTAAGCCAACGCATTGTAAAGGCTTTGTTATAATCACTCGCCTTGGTGGTGTTTGGTTGTATCACGTGGGTAAAGTGCATAACCTGTGTAGAGTGTGAAACTATTCGGATAGCCGTGCTCGCGGTATTGAGCAATGCTCGGGAATTACAGTTAAGGGTTAGCTTAATTAATTGGACAACTTGGATGGGATGGCGGAATGCCATATGGAGATGGAAATTGACTTAGAATTTGAAACTTGGTTTACTTGAGAAATACTGAATTTATTTACTATTGTTATTTGTTTTACAGTCTTTATAATCTATTTACTGTATTTGTTCATAAATGTTGCTTATTGCAAAATAGCCATGATAGCCTATCCATTGAAATAAGCCTTGCATATAGTTACATAGAATTGCATTCTGTGCACAACTTGTTGAGTGCTTAAGTACTCACCCTTGCCAAACAACAATAATCAACAGTTGAAGAATCTACACCTGTGTTGGAAGAGGAAGTCCAAGAGGATGCGAGTCATTAGGGTCCGAGCCTTGTCGGTTGCCTGTGGTGAACTGATGAGCTATCTACGTTTTCTTCTGTCCGCTGCTTAATTATTAGTTTATATTTTCAGTCTTGCCCTGCGTGGCTTAATAATGTAAGTTGGTCATAAGATCATACATTTAGCTATATCAATAAATGAACTATTATTTCTATATTCGATAAGTATGATGTGATATGTACCAATGTTAAGCTGTGTGCACTAGCGTTGATCCTGGGACTAGTGCGGTAAACACAGTGGGTTCGAATCAGTGGATTCGGGTCCTTACAGAGATTCTCCAGAAGAAGCAGAAAAATCAGCATGAAAGACTCTCCCAAATCTAGAAATCCTGCAAACTAACCCTCCTGATGAATCAAGAATTCTACAAGCATTACTCTTGAAGCTTACCTCGAAAGAGTCATCGATAAGCTGAGAAACAGAGAGCAGATTGTATTGCAGGTTACTTACTAAGGCAACATCTTTAAGAATGAAATTTTGGTTAATGCAGATGGTACCTTTAGCAATGACTCTACCTGAAGATGCATCCCCTAAAGTGACTAACTCATCACCGGGGGCTCGGACTAGGGAAGAGAACCAACGAGAATCTCCGGTCATATGACGAGAACAACCGGAGTCAACAATTCAAACATCGCCCTTCCCCATCCGACGAACCTGATCAAGACACAAGAGAGAAAGATGACTCAAGATCTTTGGATAGAGTGAAGACTTAGGAACCCAATATCAACCATACGACACCTCAGTACCAAATGCACGAAGAAGATCGACTCGAGTGTCTCTCTGACGCCAACTCTCACACGATCAGAGCAACTCGTAGATAATCTAGGAGTCAAAACGGGTTGGCACGCCGTGGTGCAAAAGCCGACCATCCCAAGAAGGTCTGCTGGATCTCCTACCGGAAAACACCTCACGCCGCTGATATCTACCTCGATGGAAAAAATGAGGAATATCAAGAGGACGGCGGAAAGACTGACTACGAATAGCTCCAGGACTAAAACTCGAAGAACTAGCATGAAAACTAAGTCCTGGACGCTGCCCAAAAACAGGCGACTCTCTAATCTGTCTAGAAGCAGTGTGTGTCTTAGGAGCACTCAAAGTCTGGGGATGACCCTGAATACCCCTAAGAGCAACAACACGCTTACGCCGAGTGATCTTGGTGCGCCTGAAGTAGAAATCTACTAGGTGACCTTCCTTCTTGCAGAAGGTGCATGTGTACTTCGCCTTGCTAGAGGCAGAAGCAATAGAAGTAACACCCTTCTGATCAGAAGTCCTATGGACAACCCCAGCAGATCTAAACACGGTGGTACTCACTCTGGGAGCTACCACAATCTCACCACTCTTGGAGCCGCGCACAATGGTGGGAGGATGCGCCCGAGCATGCTCCAGGGGATCAAATCCTAGACCTTGATTGAATCTACTAATCTTGGATTGGTCTAGAATAAGATTAAGCTTCTTCTTGTCTCCAACAAACTTCTCGAGAGTGCTCATAAGATACTGGCAATCTCAGAAGAAAGAAGCACAAGAAGAATAGGGGGAAGGAGAGGAAGAAGAAGAACCAGAAAGAGAAAGAGAAGATCTCTCAGCACGTGCTTTTTGTTCCCCTAGCACGGCTGCCTCAATCTTGAGGGCCTCACAAGAAACGCAAGGAGCATCTCTAATCCTAAGGGTTTGGTCTTTTAACTTCTTCCTAAGCTCGACATGGATTTGATCCACATCATCCTTAACCCCAACACACAGCAAGCAACCAGTTTTTGACTTAACTAGTAAGTCCTTAGCAAGTTGATCACACTTGACATTCAAAGCATCATTGTCAAGTTTTAGTTGCCTACAGCCCTCACATGAGCTGACTGGGTCCTTAGAAGCATGCAATTCAAGTTCATCATTTCTAGCAGAAAGCTTTCTAAGGTGTTCGCTCATGGTATCAATTTCGGCAAGACATTTAGGGCAATTAGCACATGATGGAGTGGAGTGAGCATGAAGAAAACTAGTCTTAACAAGAATAGCATCAACAGAACTAGTGCTAGCATTCTTCAACCTAAGACCATCAAGTTCAGCAAGCACACTATCATGTATGGTCCTTAGGTTCTCCAACTCCACAAGAATAGCATCACACAAAGAGCAATCATCAGTGACTCGGGAGGGAGAAGATCTAAGTGAAGCTAACTCCCGAGTCAAGGTACCTACTTCCTTCTCAAGCTCCGTACACCTAGCTCTAGCTCTAGCATGAAATTTCCTAATTTGCAGAAAGCTTCGTTGAGCTGGTCTTAGGAGGGTACCTCATCCGTCAGTCAGAGATCTTGGAGTCGCTGATGTCGTTGGTGTCGCCATGAAGCACATGCCGAGAAGTCGCCACCGCTTCTTCTTCTCTTGCGGATCATCCTCGCCTCATCGCTCCATGTCTCCGTGTCGGAGAGGCTGATGTCGCAAGCGCGGCGAGGACGCGTGGAAGAGCTTCTTGTTCTTGGAGAAGTTGCGGTACTTCTTCTCGTGTGCGGTTCACGAACCGAGGCTTCTTGTTGCGGTTCTTGTCGGTGTAGTCGTTCTTGCCCGAACCGCCAACGCCGTTCTTGCCCTTCTCCGACTTGGGATAGTTCGCCCGAATGTGGTTGGGGCCACCACACTCGAAGCAGGTGATCATGCCACCTCTCTTCCTCTCTCTCACCCTCTTGTATGCATGAGAAAACTTACGAGCGAGAAGAGCAAGCTCATTTTCTGGAAATTTTTCCAGTTGGTCATCGCTTAGCTCGCAAAGGGTGAAAAGAGAGAAACCAATAGAAGGATCAGAAGAAGAAGGTCCAATGGGATCGGTGACCAAAGCCATCGACTGAGATTTCATCTTCCGAGAGACGACATCGATCTCATGAGTCTTGAGGCGGGAATAAAGCCCGTCAAGAGTAAGAGTCGATAAGTCGGTGGTGTCCTTGATGGTGGTCACCTTCATCTCCCAAACCCGAAGGTCGAGTACGATCAAGAAATGCCGAGCATTGTCCGAGTCAGGGTATATGCAACCAACTGCTCGGAGGTCGCTCAAAATCTTTGTAAACCGACCAAAACACTCGTTGAGACTCTCACCGGTAGCGTTGATCAAATTGGTTGTACTCGCTTGAACTGTCTGCCTCACGCCTTGATTTGAGTAGAGCCCTCATGGTAAGCATCGAGGGTTACCCAAATCTCGTGAGCGAGCGAAGGTGAGAAATCCTATCATACTCACCGTGGCTAAGACCTCAGATGAGAATGTTCCTTGCCTTAGCATTCGCCTCAACGCCAACCATATTGATGACCATGACATTTTCATCGCCAGAACCTCATACGGGAGTTTCACCTTCGCCATATCGGGTAACCTCAGGCGTGATGTATGACTCCATCCGGGACTTCCAAAAAGGAAAATCAACTCCATTAAAGATGGGAGGCTTGGTGGAATATTTGTCCGTCGCCATGGCTCTTGAGACCGGTCAAGATCAATGGAAGAGCAAAACTGGCTCTGATACCAATTGAAGGACCGAGATGGCGAACGAAGGGGGGGTGAATGGTCGCAAATAAAATTTCCTCCAAAATACTCCAACAAAAACCTCGACAAGATCGCTCAAAGGAAATCGTGAAAAACCTGAAAAACTAGACAACTATGTGTTCCCCAAGCTTGCATGGATAAGTACCATAAAATATATGGGGATTTTTGAGTCACAATACTGGTTGTCTAGTGTCCAAGATAAAGAGAAATCAATTCAAACTCTTGCTTTTAGAGAGGACATCAATTCAAATCACAAAAGTCACTTTCAGAAAAGCAAAAGCATAATTTTCAGAACTTGTCCTCAATTTGCATAGGAGGTTGGTGGGTTTCTGCAGCTCACAAAATTTTGAGACTTTTTCTCCCTATGACAATCAGAGTCGTGAAGAACTCCACCAAATTTCTCCTCAAAAAGTCTTACATAAAAAACAGGAAAAACCTAAGAACACAGTCTGGTCAAGAACTTCAAGCAGAAATTTTGAGGCTCGGTTTTCACCTCATGGCGCCCAAACGGTGCAACAAATGAACTCAAAAAGTTTTCTGCAAGTGGATATCAGAGTCCCGCACCTCCTCCAATAAGAATCACTTGAAAAAGATTTTTCTGGATTTTTATAGAAATCAAACATATTCTGCTGCGTGAAGAACAAGTTCTGAACAAAGTTGGAACTTGAATGAAAAGATGTTCTCTACTCAATCCAAGAGTGCAAAAGAGATGTAAAACCATATAAACACACTCAAAACATCCAAGATCAGCAGCATTTAGAAGGAGGGGAGGCAAATCCAAATTACATGAAAGTAAATTATAGAAAGTAATTGCGGAAAGTAAATGCTGAATTTAAATTGCGTAAAGTAAAGACATAATGTAAATGCGCAAAATAAATTCAGAGGTGGATGGATAAAACTTTCATTCTGGAAGGAGAGGTTACAAAGCCTCACTTTCAAGTGGGCAAAGCTCAAAGGAGCATTCACAAACCTCAAAACCTTCAAGGGAAGGAGGCTACCCCTCCACCCCTATTTATACTACTATTGGACCACCTACAACCCTTGGATGAGTCCCTCAACCCTAGAGCACTCATCTAAGGGCTAGGATTAACCCACACACACAGCCATGCAAGGGCTAACCCAAAACGCACACACATACCGGGTTTTCCTGCACGGTTTTCAAAGCATACTACCTAGACCCGCTAACCTATCAACTAGACCACAATCCGACGGCCCTCATTGATCCACGCGGCATCTAGCTAGCATCAACTCCTTTCCTTGTCTTCTTGACTTGCCCGGACTCCATCTCCGATCATCGTCTGGCGATCTACCAACCGTCTGGACCTTCGACGCTCCTCGCCTAGTCCCGGTCATCCTTCGCCTCACATGACCTAGCACCGTCGTCCTGCAACCATCAAAGACAAGGAAAAACCTTTCACATAGCAATGCCCATAATGATATGCAATAAACCATCCAACTCATCACTACCGCGTCCATATGACCGGTACTGCCACTCCTAGCAGAGACAACTCAAATTGCTTCATTTTGAAAATCAATCCAAATCAAACTCAAACTTGAGCACACCTTGCTCAAATAAAGTCAAATACTCATCACAAACATGGATGGACCTCCATATGGTCCTTCAAAATATCAGTAGGCTACCCCTATTATGCTGAAATGATTAAGGAATGAACTTGGTTTAGACTTGTTTATGAATAATAGATGATTCAAATGGAAAAGGTGTATGTATAGATATAGTGCATATGATAATTAGTAGCAATATATACATACATGCATATGAAGAGTATCTAATAGCTGTACAAAGTCATGAATTGGTATTAAAATGAGTAATTTGTCACTGTTAAAATGTTTTAATGAAAAATCATATATGCACAAGTTTAAATTTGCATCAAGAATATAAGCCTTGTATATGTAGAAAAATGTATACATGAATAGTTAATGAAGAGCAGAGTCATGAAAAGAAATTGGTATCTAAATATCTAATGTGATCAAACTAAATGATTCAGCAAGAATCATTATAACAAAGTGATAAATAACACCTAACCAAATAATTGAATTTCCAATACTTGTATAGTTTGAATAGTTATAACTTTAACAAACTAACTTCAAATCTGACAGAACTAAATCCTAGTAACCTGAAGTATAATATCTTTGATGTTTATGTAAAAATATATTATGTTTGAGTAAGTCTGAACTAAGCCCATGTTAGGCCCTAATGATCGTTTATATGGAAAACATGTCGGATAAAAGCCAAATATCACAAAACTAACTTTAAAACACTCTTATAGACATCCCAGGTTTATACCGAAAAAATGGATAGACTATCGTATAAGGTGTAATCGCAAACTTAAATCGGAAATCGAACTTTTATCGTATAAAGTTAGAAACACTTAAGCATTTTCAGTAGCCTATAAAGTATCTCGTCCAAATGAAAAGAATTATGAAAATAGTATAGAAATACTCTATAAAGTGCATACTACTGTATTTTAAAGAAGGTATTTTGTTATACTATGTTTTACATATAAAATGAACTAGTAACATAGCCCTATGTGTTATGTTTTCTAAGTAATAGAATCACTTAAGCCTTTTCGACAGCCCGTAGAATATCTCTTCTAAATGCTAATATTATGAAGATTAGTTCAGAAATGATATTTAGGATATGGAATATCATATTCTAGAAAAATATTTTGTTTATAGCTTAATATTCATTTGAATCCAGCTAGTACTATAACCCTAAGTGATAATTGTTCACTACACTTCTAATCCAATTCTTTATAACATAAACCTTATTATCATATAAGCTTTTTCAATAATGAGTATAATGTCACGTCTAAACACTAGGATGTATGAATTCAGCTTAGAAATGTTCTTCACAGTATATTCTATCCAATTCCATAGAAATAATCCCTTTTCGTCATGTTTTTCATATAAATCCAGTTAGCCAAATAGCCCTACGTATTATGATATCGGAAGTCCATAATGTGAATAAATGAACCTGATCGTATGCATAACCAAACCTAAGTAATGATGAAGAAGTTTGTGGTTAAGATATTTGTATCACCAAAACCTTCTTAAAAACCGTGGATATATACCTAGTAATCTAACTTATCAGATCTGTCATATTCAGAGTTACTCATGCAAAGTCAATTAAGAAGTTAGTGCTAATCATTCATAGCTTTGAGCATATTGACTAATGTTTTAATTCTATTAATCCAAATAATTTTGGCATCTAGAATTCGAAGTTATAAATTCAAGAATTCATAATTTTAACCTCTTGAATTTATAAAGCAAGTATAGTTAATCTTTTAAAGGAACCTTGTTTTGTTCATCATAAAAGCCATTAAGTCTATGAATATGTAATTATCTAATTCATGAGATCTTAAAATACTACCGTATATAAATCCCGGAGCTTTTGCCGCTCCTCGCACGCTCCACGTCGCCCTTCGTCTCTCGTGGCCGTGCCTCCGCCCGCCGCGTGGCACGCTCAACAGAAAAATGACCGCTCGTGGGTACGGCCGACTCCGCGTTTGCCCACGTCGCCCGCCTGGCTCGTAGCCATGCCAAGCTTAACTATTTTGTTGCGCTCATCTTGCGTGTGTGGGGGTGTGGCGCAGCGGTAAGGGCTTTGGCTTGCGCCCGGCAGTCCCTCGTTCGATTCCCTGCGCCACACCGATGCTCTTGATTTTTCCCCCGAGCGCTTTTTTTGTCGCAGTCGCACCCTCGCGCACCGCCGTCGCCGCTCGGTTGAAGGGGTTCGGTTTTTCAGCTCTCATCTCCCATCGCCACCGCCTACCAGGCCTTAGCGACAACGGCGGTACGGCTCCTCTCCCCTTTCTCCCCCCCTCTCCTCAGATTCTCGTTTGATCTTAACGTTTTTTTTCTTATCTAATGGATTCCAGTTACCGGTAGGCGCTCCTGACCAATCGCCTGTTTCTTGTTCTTTCTTCTCGTGTTTGTGTGATTTGATTTGGTTTTTGGAAGAAATTTCTTGGGCCGGATTTGGTTTGTGTGGATTTTAGGCTGTTTGTTCCCTCCGATATTTTTAGTTAGTGTGCTCATGTGATTCTTGCGTGTTCAGGGTTTAGGCTGTGACAATGCTCATGTGGTGTGATTTTTGGGGCTCTATTCCGATCTCCTTTGCGCTCGTTGCTGGTTGGTGTATTTCAATGCCCTATTTGGATGCGGACTGACTGGGGATTCGGATTGGTTTCGATCAGTTTTATCGGGGGGTCGCTTTGCTAATTTCAGCTTCTTTGTACTTGGAGGCGGCTGGAATTTTGGTGTTGGGATTTCCTCTTGGAATGTTCTTAGGCGTAGCTCCCACGTGATCTATTACTATTCAAAGTTCTGATTATGTCGTTTGATTGATTGGATAAATGGTTGGGTCTAATCAGATGGGTATGGTGGTTTTGGGATTGAGGTGAAGATGCTAATGCACGAGCAAAGGGTTGATTTTGTTGTCGTGATGCTTGGACTTGGCCTCTTTAGAGTTTGGACAGGTTTAGCAAATCATTACATGTATGAGTTGTCTCAAGGCGTATTAGCACACATAGCTTAATGATGCTTTGTGGAAAATGATTGCATGGGTTGGTTGTATACATTAGGATGTCATGCATCGGCCCTACACTACGATGAATCATGGTACTGCTTTGATGGAAATGCTAAGTATAAGCTGATCTTTTGCTTCTTGATATCATACAAAGTTGCACTTGTTGGAGTTAGGACTTTGCTACGGTTGGACATGGGTTCAGAAATCGGTGATGAAGAAGGTGGTGAGGCCTAGCTCTTTTGATCCGACATACGACTTGATAAAAGTTGGACAGAGGATGTTACTTGCCCAATCTGTCTAGACTACCCTCGCAATGCGATCCCACCGACGTGCACATCTTATGAGAAGGGTTGCAGATCATTTGCCTGTGCTACAGATCAAATCCGCTCAAACTGTCGTGTTTAAAGGTGCATAACTTCAACGAGCTTCAGAAGCACACACAACAAAAGCATCCAGATTCACGCCCTTCAGAAACTGATCGGCTAGTCAAGTTGATTGGGAGAACTTCCAGCAATCTTCTGATATTGTAGATGTCCTGAGCACAATACCGCCAGTTCCCAATGGAATTGTTCGGGAGATTATGTCATTGAGTATGGGGATGATGAAACTGGAGAAGACTACGAAGTTTTCCGCAGGGTTAGGATGAACTGGTGGTCTTCGTATTTCAAAAAGACCTGAACATTCTCATATGTGGGGATGTCTGGTCTTGCCATGTTCAAAAATTCAAGATCATGTGAGGTATGTTTGGGAAAAAAAGTTTCAGGGACACAATTTTATGCATACTTGGTGTATTATAGAAGGTTTACGCGCCCACGTGGACACATTACCTAATTTGCATGATCGGACAGATGTGCCGCTCCACGTGCCACAACAGTAGCACACTTCACACGCGACCAGTTGATCGTATGCTCGAGTCCCCGCCCCTACGCACGCACATCACCCCACAATTTGCGTTTTTTTTCGTGAAAAGTCCCTCGCAAATTTATGGAGTTACATCCAAGTCCATTTCCTTGCAAGAAGGCCCTTAAAAAAAACTAAAATTAGTTTTCTTTCCCACAAAGGCCTCTCGAAAATTCTAAAATTACAATCGAATCTGTTTTTCCCGAGAATACTCCTTACATTAAATCCGGTATGTAATTTTTACTCGGTGGACACGTGGTGGCTGGCGCGGCGTGCGCCGCGCCTACACATCTAGTCATAATTAAACCCTAAAGCATTCTTGTTTTCTGTAGTGAATCTTTATTTGATTTGCTGTCTGTTTTTTTGCCCTTATTAAAGCTTGTTATTTGCTTTATTTCCGTTGAACGATGTGTAGAACTCGATGTCGCCGTTTCCGTCGTTGACTTCATCTATTGCGACCTCGTCTTCACAGTAAGCAACAAGCGCCCCTTTGACCATATTGATCCCAGTATTTTATATTCCTTTTGTTCATCAAATTATTTCATGCATGCATTTACTTTCTATAAATTCGCTATTTTGGGGTATTGGTAGATATACCTGTTGTCACATGAAACTCCTTGTTAATTATGGAAATGTGAACCTTGATAACCTCAGAATAGGGCTAGACATTACTTAATGCCAAATTGAGTATATGCGATCATGTTATCCTTGCTTAGCCATGCTTTAGCTTTTGTGGGGCAGATGATCATGATTAAAATTGTTTCCTGAAATGTTTTATATGGAATCTAAATGGTCCTTTTTGGGAAAACAGTTGCTAGTAGTTTGCTAAAAACCCCAAATTAAAACTATGGTTTGATGCGGGCGATTATTGGCAATAGCCGGATGTGCAGACGGGTTTGCACGTAGTGTAGGGTGGAGTATCGCCCGTGTCGGATTAAGGACCGAGCAATGGGACGGTAGATCCAAGAATTCTGTACAACCACGAGGGCTTGTATGGGCGGGTTTTAGCCTATTAAGTTGTTTAGATGTGGCGAATGGTTGGGCGACACGTGTCAGTTGCCCAACTGTGAGACCCCGTTCAGATGAACAGGAACCTCCATGTGATTACTGTGCTATTCCCTGGATCCGTAGCTAGCACTCACATGTTTACAACATTCATATCAAAATCTTACTCGCAAGCAAACAGAAAGACTTACATAACAGAAATAATTATACAAGGTTCAGTACAAATTTAAAACATTTAACAGCGGAAACCAAAAGAAATTTGAAAACTCCAAACAGCCTTGCGGTTGCCCACTAAACCCTCAGGCAACTGACTAGGCAACGTAGAAGAGACTATCGTCGAAACCCCGAGACTCGCTCGAAAAGAACGTCGTCCGCGGATCGCGACCTTCTTCCTCCGAGACAATGATGCAAGGTTGAGTACATTGGTACTCAGCAAGACTTATATTGGTTCACAGATGCAAATAAGTAATTATGCAGGCTGAACAATAGACATGCTATGGTTGTTTTGTAGTTGCATGAATGTATTAAAAGTGAATAAGCATATTGGATTGAAACATTGCATTTGAATAAAAGCAATTGTAATACAGAATGATAAGCAATTAATCCAGATTTTCAACCCAGTCTACCCGACTTCATATGACCCCGGTGTCGATCCTTTGACACAAAAGATGGTTATAAAACGGTTTCCCAAACCCCAACCCATTTTGGAAAGTACCAAAAACTCTAGCATTGGGAGGATTTTCCCCAAGTGCCCATTACTGCGGGTGCGGCTCAGATTTATCACTCTGCAGAGGTGTACACTTTACCCACAAGGAATGATCAACCTCTTCTGCCAGGCCAATTAACACACTTCCTTTGGTGTGTCGGCAAGGAGATCATACAAAGCTGTTACATTATCTAGACATGGCTTTACACCAGCCCGGGACGTTAACCCTCACCCTGAAGATAGAGACACTCACCAAAGCCATGGATCCACATTTTTCACACACACACCACGTCTCTATCCAGGGCAAGGCGTACACCGTTGCATTGGTATGTAGAAACCCCAACAGACAGACCGGACCGGAATGTCTGTGCAATCTCCCGCCTTCCATAGATGCAAAGCCACATCTAAACAACTTATTATGCTAAGACCCGCACATACAAGCCCTTGTGGTTGCACAAAAAACATGGATCTATAACATCCCATTTGCTCGGTCCTTAATCTGACACGGGCGATACTCCACCCTAGCTACATGCATATCCTTTTGCAGGACCGGCTAGTGCCAATAATCACCCGCGTTAAACCATAGTTTTGTTTGAGGGTTTTTAGCAAATTATAACCAACCATTTCCAAAAGGACCATATTCAAGTTGAAAAGACTGAAAAGAGCCAACGGAAAGCTTAAGCAAGAATATTATGCTAGCGATTATACCCAAACATGACATTAAGTATGTCTAGTTCAAACTAGGGTTTACAAGGTTCACATATCCATACAGATTGAGACAAACCATAATTTACAAGATTAACTACAGTTCTAACCCAAATTAGCACTTTTATGGGGAATTATTTGGATGCACTGTACATAAGCAAAAGCAACATAATGTAGGTAAATTATTGGGCTCGATATGCTCAAGGGGTTGCTTGCCTTGCAATTCACTGTCAGGAATAAAATCTGGATCTGTGGAACAGTCATCTTCTTCTTCGATGACGTCGGTGTCTACTCGTCGAGAAAAAGAAGAACAAAAGAACATTAGCAAATTCCAAATGGCAAAAAGAAAATAGACAGACAAACAGATAAACGCAATTTCGAACTAAACAGGAGGTTGCTTTTTACGTATTATTTGAATTCATACATCGAATTATAGAGGCTAAAATTATTTAAAATAAGAAGATTGATCCTTAGCTACATTGGAAGAGGGTAAAAATAGCAGCACTAGAAAAACAGGGCTCCCTGCCTTCACATTTCTTCAAGAAAATGCACACTCAAAACAAAATCATTTAGGGTTATATATCTAACAAGATTTATGTGCAACATCTAACAAAATCAGGGTTTTAATCTTGAATCAGCTAGAGCATACTTTGTTTGTCAAATGTAATGATTTCTCTTAATTTTTAGGGTTTATATAACGCTTGAAAACTATTGATAAGAAGGCTTGGTTGAGTTTTGGACTTAGGCTATACAATGGGTTATGGAAACAGACTAACCATACCATTTAAGGTTTTTGCACTCCAAAATAGAATTTTTTTTTGGAATATAGTAATACAAACTTTGGTGGTCATTTCTGCACTATTCTTCTTAAAATTCTCATTTGGATGAGTTACTTTACACATGGTTGAAAAAGCCTAATTGTTTCAAACATTCAGCAAAACATGAAAAGTAGACTCATTCCACTAACTTGTTTTGCATACAAACCTTAGCAAAATGCCATTATTTTTCAAGAACCTATTAGTATATACTATGTGGAGTTTTTCTATTCTATTTCCACATTCTTTCTCATTTATATAATCTATTTTATCAAATGATGAAAAGGGCTATATGAACACAAAAACTGCCTTACAATACTCCAACCTTTCACTTTCATTTACTACTAAATTACTTATCAACTTTAAATCATTTTCCCCCCTGACATCAGGGCAAGATCTTAAGAACATTTCAAAATCGAATTTGAGTTATTTTGAACTTGTTCAAAGCAAACTACATCTATTTTGGTTATTACAAGTGTTGTTTTTCTTAATTGAACAACTATCACATTAGTTTTTCTTTGAGTATTTTTCACATGAGTTAACTCCCAATGGTTTATGCCCCACCAGGATGAACTTTTAAACATTTAAACTTTATCCCTTTCTTTTATTTACATAACTTCGCCTTAATGCTTAGTATTCATTTTTTTTGAGCAAACATGATAGATAATAAGGTATCATGGAAACATTTTTGTTTATTTGGAATACTTATAACCCAGAGGCTCCATAAAAATTTATCTTACATTAATTGGATCATCCCAAAAATATTTTATTCATACAACCTTATATACATCTAAGCATCTTTTTGATTCTCCTAAAATCATATATTACTCAACTTCAGCAAATTTTTGTATATTATGAAACTACAGAATTTTATACAAATTTAGAAACTAATTTCATTAAATTTGGCCAGATGATTCAAAAGTTATTGGCATTTGAATTTCAGTCGGTTTGCTGAAAATCATAAAAAATAGAAAATACGCTTTCGCTTCAGAGAAAACGGCTCCTGCTACGCTCGCAGGAATACGTTCAAACGCCCGGGCTCACTGACAACCGGTGCCCACCGGTCAGTGACCCAGAACAGGGCGCCGCGGTTTCTTGCTCGCCGCCGGCGAAGCTGCTCCTCCGCGGCGAAATGGGTTCCACTAACACCATCAGGGCGCTAAGGCGAATCTAGGGGTGGTGCTACTTCGCCGGGAGACGGCCGGGAAGGGGGCTGCCACCGCGAAGGTGTGGCGGCGCCATGGCCGCGACGGTGAAAGCTCGATTAACGGCCGCCATTCCGGTGAACTAGGGCTAGGTGAGCTTCAGTGATACTAGGGGATTCGAACTTACCGGATGGTTGGGTCGGAGGAGGCCCGAGCTGAGCTGCCAGCGTGCGCCGGCCGGGAGGAAGAAGAGCGGCGGTGCGACGGCGCTACAGGCAAAATGAAGCCAAAACTGTGGTTGATCAGTGATCCCTAGATGCTAAAGATGCTCGAGGTGGAGTCGATTCGCAGGATTGAAGACGAGATGACCTGAATTGACGATTCCCTCCCCCCTTTTGGCTCTGGCGGACGAACGGAGAAGACGACACCCCGCGAGGCTCTTGGCTCAGCGAAATGGAAAGGCGAAGTGCGCGAGGGCACTGCGACGCGAGTGGAAGGCTTAAAGCATAGCTACGCTGGCGATTTGGTTCGAGCTCGAGCGCACGGCTCGGTGCCATTTTCTGTACCAAGCGCAACCAGCGACGCTGCCGTATCTCCAGTGCAGCTCAACCACGATTGACCAAGCACAGGCGATGAGAAAGACTTTACGCGACGTGGAGGGCAGTGAGCTCGGCCGGACGGAGCAGGTGGAGACCGGACGGCGAAGGACGTCGCCTCGCCTCGGTCGGGAAAAGAGAAAGGGGAGAAGAACGCTGAGAATTGAGGCTGACACACGGGTCCGGGGCCCACTGGCAGCGAGGCGAGGCTTTGCCTCAGCCTTGCCAGCGCAACAGGTTCAGCAGCGCCGGGCCCACCTGTCGGCGACCGTGAACGTTTAATGCGATTTGACTGGACGGAAATTCTCTAGAATTTGGATTTGTTTAAGCTTCAGACCTAGTCAACATTTTACCAAACTTTTTGACCAAGTCTTAATTGGAGTAACACGTCTACTGTAAAACTTTAAGACAAAAAATCGTTTTAGATAATTTACTAAAATTCTGACACTGTACTCTGGTCCTGAACTTTGATTTCGGTTTTTGATTTAATTAAACATTCATATTCTTGGATTTATTTTTGAAACTTTTTGAAGAGGTTTAGATCCTTATAAAGGGATCACCATAAAATTTTCAAGACCAAAATATGAGTAATTATTTTATAGAAATTCTGACAACCGTTTTCCTTAAATTCTGAACCCACTGTATTTGAATTTTTAAGGGGCATAACCCAGTTTATAAAATCATAAAATTTTTACCAGTGGTGTATTACATATCCAGGGCTTCATGTAAATTTTCTTGGATTTACTCAACATTGGTTATTTTTCTTTCTCCTTTTTGATTCACTATTTCTAGTCAAAGTTGGTCATATTAATTATCTATTTTAAATTCTTATGGATGAAAAACTTATTTGTTGGTCCCACTGAAACACCTGTGAAACTTAGGTTACTAGCCATTTTTATTATTTTAACCAACTCCCTTTTTATCTTTTTACCCCATTCCTTTTCTCATCTTTTGTTTTTCTTCTTTTGCTTATTATTTTCGCATAACACAAAAGTCTAAAGAAATTCCATTTGGAGCAAACAACACCAAGGAACTCCAAAAATATTTATTTTCAAGTTTATTCCGTACTTCTTTTACTGTTCTAATTTTCAGGACGTTACAGATCCAACCCTCTTACAGAAATCTCGCCCCCGAGATTTGACAGGTTAAAAGAAAAAGGGGTCTAAAAGAAATCCGGGAATTCTTCCCTAAGTCGATCTTCTCGTTCCCACGTTGCTTCCTCTTCCGTATGATTACTCCATTGCACTTTTACCATCTTGTGGGCTTTGTTCCGAGTATGGCGTTCCGGTTCTTCAAGAATTTTCACAGGACGCTCTCGATAAGTCAAATCAGGTTGAAGATCAAGATCTTCTAATTGGGTAAGCTCAGAAGGAATGCGAAGACATTTCTTGAGTTGCGACACATGAAAGACGTTATGCACACTGGATAACTGAGTAGGCAACTCCAATCTATATGCTTTCTCTCCCATCCTTTCCAGAATGCAATAAGGTCCAATATACCGAGGAGCTAGCTTGCCTCGAATCTGGAACCGACGAACTCCGCGAAGAGGTGAAACTTTAAGGTAAACATAATCACCAATCTCGAAACTTAAGTCACGTCGACGAGTGTCGGCATAACTCTTCTGGCGAGATTGAGCTTCCCTCAACCGGCTTCTGATTAGATCCACTTGCTCTTGGGCTTCCTTAATCAAATCAGGACCGAAAAAACTGTCGTTCACCCACTTCAGACCAGAAAAGTGGCGTTCAACATTTCCTTCCATATAGGGCCTCAAATGGCGACATCTGCAAACAAGCTTGAAAGCTATTGTTATAAGAAAACTCTGCAAATGCGAGGCACTTTTCCCAATTGGTGCTATAAGACAGCACACAGGCCCGCAACATGTCTTCCAGAGTCTGATTTGTTCTTTCAGTCTGCCCATCAGTCTGTGGATGGTAGGCAGTACTAAAATTCAATTTGGTTCCCAACAATTTGTGCAGCTGTTCCTAGAAATGAGATGTGAATTGCGATCCACGGTCAGACACAATCGCCTTTGGGACACCATGCAAGCGCACAACATTGGTAACATAGAGCTCCGCCAGTTTAACTGTAGAATCTCTGGTCTTGACAGGGATGAAATGAGCTACCTTTGTCAGTCGGTCGACAATAACCCAAATGGAATCACTCCCCTTCTGGGTTCGAGGAAGACCAGTAATGAAATCCATACTGATATCATCCCACTTCCATTTCGGAATTTGCAATGGCTGAAGAAGTCCAGCTGGACGCTGATGCTCAGCCTTGACTCTTTGACATACATCGCACTTCGCGACATATTCAGCGACATCCTTCTTCATACTGGGCCACCAATATTCCCTTTTAAGGTCTTGGTACATCTTGGTACTACCAGGATGAATAGATAATGGTGACTCATGAATTTCTACCAAAATCAGCTTCTTGATCTCAGGATCATTCGGCACATATACACGGGTTCCTCTCATGATTGTCCCATCAGGGTTTTCCAAGAACTCAGAATCTATGCCTTCTTTCAACTGATTCCGAATCTCACTGACGGCTTCATCTTTGAACTGTGCAGCTTTAATTTGACTTTTAAGAGTTGGCTACAACTGCAGAGTGGCTACATAACCATTCTCAACTAAATTCAGATTGAGCTTCTGAAACTCATGAACTAACCCAGATTGGCTTGAACCCAACATGCAGTAAATCTTGCGACTAAGAGCATCGGCTACGACATTGGCCTTACCAGGATGGTAATGAATGCCGAGATCATAATCCTTTATCAGCTCTAGCCACCTTCTTTGTCTCAAGTTCAAATCCGGCTGAGTAAAGAAATACTTAAGGCTCTTGTGGTCAGTATAAATTTCCGTTCTATTTCCAATAAGATAGTGCCGCTAGATTTTTAGGGCATGCACAACTGCGGCTAGCTCTAGATCATGTGTAGGATAACTCTGCTCATGAGGACGGAGTTGTCGAGAAGCATAAGCGACAACCCTGCCCTCTTGCATCAACACACAACCCAAGCCATGAAGCGATGCATCACAATACACCTCAAAACTCTTATGAATATCTGGCAAAATAAGCACCGGAGCAGATGTTAATTTTTCCTTCAGCTTCTGAAAACTTTCTTCACAACTAGGAGTCCATTCAAACTTCCTTTCTTTTTTTCAGAAGTTGAGTTAGCGGTTTCGCAATCTTAGAGAAGTTTTCAATAAATCGGCGATAATAACCGGCGAAGCCTAGAAAACTTCGAATCTTTGGGACTGATTGCGGTCTTTCCCAAGCCAATACTGCTTCCACCTTACTTGGGTCAACAGCAACTCCACCTTTAGACAAAACATGCCCCAGAAAAGCGACTTCCTTCAACCAGAATTCACACTTCTCAAACTTGGCATACAACTTGTTTTCCCGAAGCTTGCTAAGGACCAAGTGTAAATGTTGCCTATGTTCTTCCTTGCGCTTGGAATAAACGATGATGTCGTCAATAAAGACCACCACAAATTTATCTAAATATTCCATAAAGACTTTGTTCATCAGGTTCATAAAGCTTGCTGGAGCATTTGTCAGCCCAAACGACGTTACGGTATACTCATATAAGGCATAACGCGTAGTGAGGGCGGTCTTTGGAATATCTGAGGGTCTGATTTTCAATTGAAAATATCCCAATTTCAAATCTATCTTGGAGAAGATTTGTGCCCCATTCAATTGATCAAACAGATCATCTATCCGGGGAAGCGGATACTTATTCTTGATGGTCACTTCATTCAAGGCACGGTAGTCTACGCACATACGCAGGCTATCGTCCTTTTTCTTCACAAAAAGAACCGGACTCCCCCAGGGCGAAGAACTGGGACGAATGAACCCCTTATCTAGCTGTTCTTTGAGTTGTTTTTTCAATTCTACTAACTCATTTGGAGGCATCCGATATGGTTGTTTTGATATCGGTGCAGTTCCTGGCACCAAATCAATAACAAACTCCATATCGCGATCCGGAGGCACTCCCGGCAATTCAGTAGGAAAAACATCAGAGAATCCACTAACGACTGCCACTTCATTTAAACTAGAAACAGATGTAGAATACCACACTGTCTGAGGTGCTGAAATTTCAGTACTTGAGGTAAACTCTACATGTACTCCCTCTTGATTTTCAAGGGTTATGGATCGATTAGCACAATCTATGCAGCCCTTACTTTTTGCTAACTAGTCCAAGCCTAGAATCACATCCAGACCAGATGTCTCTATCACAATGAGATCAGCATAAAACATAACTCCATTGATTTCTATGCTAACCCCAGAACAAAAACTAGCAGTTCTAATAGTGGCCCCAGGTGATTGCACAATCATATGAACAGGCAAAAGAGAAACTTCCAAATTGTGTTGCTCAGAAAACTTCTTAGATATGAAAGAATGAGAAGCTCCCCAATCAAACAGAACCAAGGTAGGAACGGATTGCACAAGGAACATACCAAGCACGACATTCGGTGCTTCTTGCGCTTCCTCAGTCGTCACGTGATGAAGACGCCCAATATTACCACCTTGAGTAGGTGGTGGAGCTGATCCCTGGGACTGCCGCTTTGCCACATCTTGCGAGCGGCCTTGAGCTTGAGGTCGCTGTCCAGCCTTCTTCTTAGGACAAGCGTTGGCGTAGTGCCCACGCTCGTTACAATGAAAGCAAGTGACGTTAGCGGCTCGCTTCAAAAAACAAAGAATTGATCTAGGTTGCCGCACTGACGGATCGGGCCGTGTTGATCGCCGCTGATCAAAGCGGGAGCCCGACCAACCCGCTGAGCTTGGCACTGGACCCTTTGGGCTTGAATCGGCGGTGGTCGACGGATATTGGTCGACTGCCACCCTAGTGATCGAGATGATCCAGCCCCAGTAGAACTACGCGCAAGCCACTTACGCTTCCAACTTTCTAGCACACTGCGGCTGCCATGCTCCACTCTCACCGCCTTATCGACGAGAGTCTAGAAGTCATCAATGTCTTGGGCAATCAAAGCCCCCTTGATCTCTTCATTCAGATTTTCCCGAAACCTTTCAATCCTCCTTGCCTCATCAACTACCTCATAAGTAGCATATCTCGACAGCTGATTGAAGCGGTGCAGGTACTCCATCACTGTCATTGACCCTTGCTTCAAGTCCAAAAATTCCCGCTTTTTCACCTCAATCACACTAGCCGGAATGTGAGTGCGGCGAAAAGCAGCCTTAAACTCAGGCCATAGGACCACTCGACTTCCCGGCAGCACCGCTTGGTAGTTCTCCCACCAAACCGCTGCGGTCCCCTGAAGCTGATAGGAGGCATATAAGACCTTCTCCCGCTCATCACACTGGGCAATAGCTAGCTTGCTCTCCACAGCTCCCAACCAGTCATCCGCATCGAGAGGCTCGGCAGAAGGGGAGAAAACTGGCGGCTGGGTCCTTAGGAATTCACTCAGCTTGGACACTTGAGGCGGTCCATCATTTCCTCCGCGAGCCATATTCTGTGGCGCTGTGTTCTGAGCTATCTGTTGTAGCAACAGAGCATTCGCTTGTCTTCCCTGCTCGATCATAGCCAACACTTGCGCCATTGTGGGTGGCTGAGGTAACTGTCCCTCCGGAACGTCCTCCCGAACAGGTGGCGGATCAGGGGCATCACGACGAGCAGCTCGTGAAGAAGAAGCCTGTGTCGTGGGACGCTGAGGATTCGGCTGGGCCGGCGTAGAAATACTCGCTCGAGGATCGCGAGCATCCTGAGCTGCACCCGAACCCAAAATCTGGCTAAGGGATCTTGTCGGCCTCATCCTGCAATCACAGTCTTTTAGTATACTACAGAAAAGAATGCTGTTTAGAAATTTTATGGCCGGCACGACACTTCATACAGTTAACTCATGCTACTTTTATATGTCGTGAATGATTATCTCGTCGAAAATTTCTACTTCAAAGCTAAAATTTGCGAGAGAAAATCATCTCTATTAATTCACGTAGAAAAGGAGCAGCTCAACAATTCTTCACTACAAAACATACCATATTTACATTATCTACACACATACACATAGATTAATTCGCACAGTAGCTACCAACAAAACATATGCATATAAATAATGCTCCCACACCACAGCCAATACATTCTCACGGTCACTTGGGTTCACGTTTCCAAAACACCAGTAAGCACACAACTCACATACCAAATACCACTGCTCTTTTCTAGAATCATGATTCCTATACTTTGGATACTAACCAACTCAACATATCAACCTCCAGGAAAGAAACTAAAACACATTTCTTTGCAACATACTCAAAGCACTAAGCAAGCACAGGAAATTTCAATTTCCATCTAGCTCTTACTACTCCTTCAAACACTACTACTCCTTTATGAAATCTTTGCTCCCATTGCCAGCACACATATATTTGCAGCACAAGCAATATAGAAGGAGTTAAAATGCATTCTTTCACACATACTCTCAAAACATTAGACAATACAGAACCACCTTTTCAAATGCTACTACCCGCACAACACAAAATTGAACTCATTTTCTTTAGCATTTCGGCAGCACTTCCAGAACAACAACAATTTCATTGCAAGCTAAGATACAAGAAGGAAAACTGAAATGCACCTTTCCACAAACACATTCAAAGCACTAACTTAACAGAGGGAGCTTCAATTACTATCTAACTTTTGCATTCAACCAAAAAGCTCAAACACTACCATTTCTACCAGCTACAACTACTACTTCCAGCAACTTGGTGCTTCACTCCAAAAGCACACATATACATTACTAGCTTGATCACAGGAAACATCATTCACACTAATATTTCTACCAATCCTACTTCCAGTATAACCTGGAATACTACCACTAGCATGTCCAATGCAAGTTTCCAGCATTTACAAGGTTCTTGCAACATTTATATTACAACAAAATCACACTTTAGCAACTACATTACCAATACACAACCAAAATACTTCTTCCATACATTACCACATACTACTAGATTTTACTACACTCCACTCCACTACTTCATATCCCCGCATTCCTAACCACACACCTCCTTCGGCGATATACCCGCGGAGTGCTAGGGTGGTAGGTGCAAATACTATATGGATTGGTGCCCTTTTCATTTATAAGTCTAGGGCAACTTCCTATAGTTGATATCATAGCATTTGCACCCACTCCCGGCGTAGGCACATAAGTCATGGGTGGAGGGCGTTGCGCCGCCGGAATTCCCGGAGCCTCGCTAGTTAGCACCGTGTGTGGTAAGGCACGCCTCGCCACACACAACACTACTCGTGACTCCAAGAATGCCACACGTCGCCGAATCTCAAGCAACTCTTGTGCCAACCTCACATAGTGGCTATCCAACTTATTAGTAAACTCCACCATGACTTTTAAGTTGCCATTACCCACTCCAACATGGTCTCTGTACACATTACTCCCTACCACCGGTCTCCCAGGTAGGTAGTAATGGTGAGGGCTCAAGTCGGGTAGCATATGCCGAAGTCGCACTATGGCTAGGTATGCCGCTTCATTCATGGAAGCGTCTATGGACGACCCACTACCAACATAGATCCTCTCTCCTTCGCTGCAAGCTGGCCTAGGAGGGATGAACACTCTAGTGGCGTACTCCTTGGTCACCGGGCTCAAGTACGCCTGAAAGACCACATATCTCGGGCACCCTTCAAATTGACAGCTCTCTAGCAAAGACTGCAGCACTCCCATCATACTTGAGTGCTCAGGAACCCTCGACTCGTGGCAAGGAACAAACCGGGCTATCTACAAAAATACAAAGCAAGATAAGCTTATAACATAGTTAGGAGGAGTTAAGGAACTACAAACAAGAAAATTAGCATTAGTCTAAATTCCATTATTAGTAGTGGACAGATTTTTGTTTACTTCCAAATTAAATTTTTACACTTCTAACTAACGACCATTTCTCCCCAAGGTTCCTACAGTCAGTATGGCTCTGATACCACTGCTGTGAGACCCCGTTCAGATGAACAGGAACCTCCATGTGATTACTGTGCTATTCCCTCGATCCGTAGCTAGCACTCACATGTTTACAACATTCATATCAAAATCATACTCGCAAGCAAACAGAAAGACTTACATAACAGAAATAATTATACAGAGTTCAGTACAAATTTAAAACATTTAACAGCGGAAACCAAAAGAAATTTGAAAGCTCCAAACAGCCTTGCGGTTGCCCACTAAACCCTCAGGCAACTGACTAGGCAACCTAGAAGAGACTATCGTCGAAACCCCTGAGACCTGCTTGGAAAAGAACGTCGTCTGGCAGATCGCAGCCTTCTTCCTCTGAGACAGCAGATGCAAGGTTGAGTACATTGGTACTCAGCAAGACTTATATTGGTTCACAGATGCAAATAAGTAATTATGCAGGCTAAACAATAGACAGGCTATGGTTGTTTTGCAGTTGCATGAATGTATTAAAAGTGAATAAGCATATTGGATTGAAACATTGCATTTGAATAAAAGCAATTGTAATACAGAATGATAAGCAATTAATCCAGATTTTCAACCCAGTCTACCCGACTGCATATGACCCCTGTGTCGATCCTTTGACACAAAAGATGGTTATAAAATGGTTTCCAAAACCCCAACCCAATTTGAAAAGTACCAAAAACTCTAGCATTGGGAGGATTTTCCCCAAGTGCCCATTACCGCGGGCGCGACTAATCGATCAGATTTATCACTCTGCAGAGGTGTACACTTTACCCACAAGGAATGATCAACCTCTTCTGCTAGGCCAGTTAACACATTTCCTTTGGTGTGTCGGCAAGGAAATCATACAAAGCTATTACATTATCTAGACATGGCTTTACACCAGCCCGGGACGTTAACCCTCGCCCTGAAGACAGCGACACTCACCCAAGCCGTAGATCCACATTTTTCACACGCACACCACGTCTCTGTCCAGGGCAAGGCATACACCGTTGCATTGGTATGTAGAAACCCCTACAGACAGACCTGACCGGAATGTCTGTGCAATCTCCCGCCTTCCATAGATGCAAAGCCACATCTAAACAACTTATTAAGCTAAGACCCGCCCATACAAGCCCTTGAGGTTGCACGAAAATCATGGATCTACAACATCCCATTTGCTTGGTCCTTAATCTGACACGGGCGATACTCCAGCCTAGCTACGTGCATATCCTTTTGCAGGACCGGCTAGTGCCAATAATCACCCGCGTCAAACCATAGTTTTGTTTGAGGGTTTTTAGCAAATTATAACCAACCATTTCCAAAAGGACCATATTCAGGTTGAAAAGACAGAAAAGAGCCAACGGAAAGCTTAAGCAAGAATATTATGCTAGCGATTATACCCAAACATGACATTAAGTATGTCTAATTCAAACTAGGGTTTACAAGGTTCACATATCCATACAGATTGAGACAAACCATAATTTACAAGATTAACTACAGTTCTAACCCAAATTAGCACTTTTATGGGGAATTATCTGGATGCACTGTACATAAGAAAAAGCAACATAATGTAGGTAAATTATTGGGCTCGATATAAGCAAGGGCTTGCTTGCCTTGCAATTCACTGTTAGGAATAAAATCTGGATCTGCGGAACAGTCGTCTTCTTCTTCGATGACGTCGGTGTCTACTCGTCGAGAAAAAGAAGAACAAAAGAACATTAGCAAACTCCAAATGGCAAAAAGAAAATAGACAGACAAACAGATAAACGCAATTTCGAACTAAACAGGAGGTTGCTTTTTACGAATTATTTGAATTCATACATCGAATTATAGATGCTAAAATTATTTAAAATAAGAAGATTGATCCTTAGCTGCATTGGAAGAGGGTAAAAAGAGCAGCAGTAGAAAAACAGGGCTCCCTGCCTTCACACTTCTTCAAGAAATGCACACTCAAAACAAAATCTTTCAGGGTTATATATCTAACAAGATTTATGTGCAACATCTAACAAAATCAGGGTTTTAATCTTGAATTAGCTAGAGCATACTTTGTTTGTCAAATCTAATGATTTCTCTTAATTTTTAGGGTTTATATAAGGCCTGAAAACTATTGATAAGAAGGCTTAGTTGAGTTCTGGACTTAGGCCATACAATGGGTTAAGGAAACAGACTAACCATACCATTTAAGGTTTTTGCACTTATGAAAACTAAGTACATCATAGCTTGAAAATAGAATATTTTTTTGGAATATAGTAATAAAAACTTTGGTGATCATTGCTACACTATTATTCTTAAAATTTTCATTTGGATGAGTTACTTTACACATGGTTGAAAAAGCCTAATTGTTTCAAACATTCAGCAAAACATGAAAAGTAGACTCATTCCACTAACTTGTTTTGCATACAAACCTTAGCAAAATGCCATTATTTTTCCAGAAACTATTAGTATATACTATGTGGAGTGTTTCTATACTATTTCCACATTCTTTCTCATTTATATAATCTATTTTATCAAATGATGAAAAGGGCTATATGAACACAAAAACTGCCTTACAATACTCCAACCTTTCACTTTCATTTACTACTAAATTACTTATCAACTTTAATTCATTTCCCCCCTGACAACAGGGCATGATCTTAAGAACATTTCAAAATCGAATTTCAGTTATTTTGAAATTGTTCATAGCAAACTACATCTATTTTGGTTATTACAAGTGTTGTTTTTCTTAATTGAACAACTATCACATAAGTTTTTCTTTGAGTATTTTTCACATGAGTTAACTCCCAATGGTTTATGCCCCACCAGGATGAACTTTTAAACATTTAAACTTTATCCCTTTCTTTTATTTACATAACTTCGCCTTAATGCTTAGTATTCATTTTTCTGAGCAAACATGATATATAATAAGGTATCATGGAAACATTTTTGTTTATTTGGAATACTTATAACCCAGAGGATCCATAAAAATTTATCTTACATTAATTGGATCATCCCAAAAATATTTTATTCATACAACCTTATATACACCTAAGCATCTTTTTGATTCTCCTAAAATCATATGTTACTCATCTTCAGCAAATTTTTGCATATTATGAAACTAAAGAATTTTATACAAATTTAGAAACTAGTTTCATTAAATTTGGACAGATGATTCAAAAGTTATTGGCATTTGAATTTCAGTCGGTTTGCTGAAAATCATCAAAAATCGAAAATACGCTTTCGCTTCAGAGAAAACGGCTCCTGCTGCGCGCGCAGGAATGCGTTCAAACGCCCGGGCTCACTGACAACCGGGGCCCACCGGTCAGTGACCCAGTACAGGGCGACGCGGTTTCTTGCTTGCCGCCGGCGAAGCAGCTCCTCCGCGGCGAAATGGGTTCCACTAACACCATCAGGGCGCTAAGGCGAATCTAGGGGTGGTGCTACTTCGCCAGGAGACGGCCGGGAAGGGGGCTGCCACCGCGAGGGTGCGGTGGCGCCATGGCCGCGACGGCAAAAGCTCGATTAACGACCGCCATTCCGGTGAACTAGGGCTAGGTGAGCTTCAGTGATACTAGGGGATTCGAACTTACCGGATGGTTGGGTCGGAGGAGGCCCGAGCCGAGCTGCCACCACGCGCCGGCCGGGAGGAAGAAGAGCGGCAGTGCGATGGCGCTGCAGGCAAAATGAAGCCAAAACTGTGGTTGATCAGTGATCCTTAGATGCTAAAGATGCTCGAGGTGGAGTCAATTCGGAGGATTGAAGACGAGATGACCTGAATTGACGATTCCCCCCTTTTTGGCTCTGGCGGATGAACGGAGAAGACGACTCCCCGCGAGGTTCTCGGCTCAGTGAAATGGAAAGGCGAAGTGCGCGAGGGCACTACGACGCGAGTGGAAGGCTTAAAGCATAGCTACGCTGGCGATTTGGTTCGAGCTCGAGCGCACGGCTCGGTCGCCATTTTCTGTACCAAGCGTAACCAGCGACGCTGCCGTCTCTCCAGCACAGCTCAACCACGATTGACCCAGCACAGGCGAGGAGAAAGACTTTACGCGACGTGGAGGGCGGTGAGCTCGGTCGGACGGAGCAGATGAGACCGGACGGCGAAGGACGGCGACGTCGCCTCGCCTCGGTCGGGAAAAGAGAAAGGGGAGAAGAACGCTGAGAATTGAGGCTGACACGCGGGTCCAGGGCCCATCGGCAATGAGACGAGGCTTTGCCTCACCTTGCCAATAAGAACAGTTCAAGAATGTCGGGCCCACCTGTCGCGATAAAGTGAACGTTTAATGCGATTTGACTGGACGGAATTTCTCTAGAATTTGGATTTGTTTAAGCTTTAACCTAGTCAAGATTTTACCAAAATTTTTGACCAAGTCTTACTGGGAGTCACACGTCTACTGTAAAACTTTAAGACAAAAAATCTTTTTAGATAATTTACTAAAATTCTGACACTTTACTCTGGTCCTGAACTTTGATTTCAGTTTTTGATTTAATTAAAGATTCATATTCTATGATTTATTTTTGAAACTTTTTGGAGAGGTTCAGATCCTTATAAAGGGATCACCATAAAATTTCAAGTCCAAACTATGAGCTATTATTTTATAGAAATTCTGACAACTGTTTTCCTTAAATTCTGAACCCACTGTATTTGGATTTTTAAGGGGCTTAACCCAGTTTATTAAATCATAAAAATTTTACCAGTGGTGTGTTACATACACTACCTTGAAAAAGGCCATCAGTGGCGGTTCATAACTGCCATCAGTGGCGGTTTTTGAACCGTCACAGATTTAGTGCCACTGATAATCGAGGATTATCAGTGGCGGTTCTAGAACCGCCACAGATAACACTATCTGTGGCGGTTTTTGGCTAGAACAGCCACTGATATTCGGGTATTAGTGGCGGTTCGAGCCAAAAACCGCCACTAATAATACAATTATCAGTGGCGGTTGTTGGATAGAACCGCCACTGATATTCAAATATCAGTAGCGGTTCTAGACCAAAAACCGCCACGGATAATACGACTATTAGTGGCGGTTTTTGGCTAGAACTGCCACTGATACAACTATCAGTGGCGGTTGTATATAAAACCGCCACTGATAGACCTAGTATCAGTGACGGTTTTTTGATAGAACCGTCACAGATATTACTTCAGTAGCGGTTTTGGGCTAAAACCGCCGCTGATAATCCCACACACGAAAATAAAAATCGCATTTCGCTAGCCTCGAGCGATGCTAGCCATGCCTCTTCATTATGTACATAGGCAGTAGGAATACATTGAATTATTGAAATTTGAGTATACATATTAGTACCTATTGCTGTTATAGACTAACCAATATAATCCAAAATAACATGTATTGCTAATTGCTGATACAAACCATCTAGGAAAGAAAGGAGGAAAAAGAGAGTTGCTTACCTCTAGCTGCATAGTGCAAAGCTCATAAATGATATGGATAACATAGAGCAGTGAAGTTTGCAGGAAGAGACACAAATTTCTAGAAATACAATAAATGAAGAATCTAGGAGATAGTACATGGTAGCAGTTAAAGTGACTGAAGAATCCAATATACTGTACCTGAAGAAAGACAGAGGCATGAGCTAAATACGAAAATTCCATACCTCAGAGCAAAGAAGGTTCTTTTTTGAGAGTTCCTTTACAGACCACTTTGACTGACATGGTTTGCCATTGTTTCATACATCATAAACTGAATTGATGGTTTACATACATAACAATTTACACGGTTCAACCTATGGAACTACATATATAGCCATTAAATTTTGGTTCTGATGTTCTGTAAAATAGACAACCAAGCATGATTATCACACAACAAGTCCTTTTCGTAATCCTCCTATGCTCGCTAAGCTTGCAATTCTTGCACACAAATTTCATGTAGCAAAGAGGACCTATGCACATGCGTATATGGATTGCCATGTCAAAGATATTGTATTTAAGTAAGTGAACTGATCTAGTCCTCTTTTGTTTATTAAAAATGACCTATAAAAACACATAATATTTGGTTGTAGCCCATGATTTGTAATATAAGTATGGCTTATTTGCACATAATATCGCAGACATGATATACATAAACCAACTAACAATTATAAATCTACACTCATGTATAAGATTGAGTTGTCTTATTTGCCTCCAAAACAATTTTACATATGTAACCAAACGCAGTTTTGGAACCACAATACAAACATAGCAAACTTTGAAACGTGAGGATTGCGAACATCCCGAAGATCAAAGCATTCAAGTAGCTTACTAAAAATATGAAATAAGAGATCGCTCATCTTATATGCACAACATACCCACACACTAACCTATGCCCTACATGGTATGCCCATACCTATGGTTGTTATATAATTAAGAAGATAACCTATAAGAAGATGCATTTTGATTACTTGTACCATGCTATTCCATTAGCTCCTTCAAGGTGATCTTGGAAATGTAGAAATTTTCTCTACTCCACAAAGCAAATATATAATATAGAACTAAAAGAGAATGGCAAATACAACTCCATATTCGATTTATTTGGACAGAGAAACAACAAAGCTCTACCTTAGCAATCAACTGCATAAAGTCGCAGCGTTTATATGCAATAGGAAAAGAAGTAACCAACCGAGTAGCTTTTGCATTAAACACAAACAAAACATTAGTCTTGACAATAGAATATCAAACTAACCATTCCTTTCTCTATAACCTCCAAAAACGGCGATCGATCCATGTACCATGCATGTAATCACGCATCATGGGTGTTAGACTTTTTAACTTCAAGCGGTGACTAAGAGCTTCCTACATCTTGTGCATGATTCTCAAGACATGGATTACTGGCAGGAATTGATGGCGCTTACCATAAAAGTTGAGTTTACAGAGCATAGACCTTGCCAAATTTGCATGATGTTTATCTTCATCGATGACCATGACACTAAGCCCATCAGTAGTGCGTCCTTCTGTTCTTCGAGCCATGAGTTTCTCCATGCTAGAGTTATTCTGGTTTTTGAGATTTATTTTTGTGTGTGAAGCACTTGATCCTGATGAGAAATTATTTCTAAGAAGAAACCAACATGATAAGCAAGAAAAGCATGATTCACTCAAAAAGTACATGCTACACTAGCACAACCACTAAGAAAAGAAGTGGCATTGACGAAAGTACATGCTACACTCAGAAAGTATATTTAGAAGTGTCACTCGCATGTGTGTGTGTTCCTGAAGAAGACAAAAGTACATGCTACACTACCACAACCACTGACAAAATAAGTGACATTGGCAAAAGAAGGGGCCTCCATTTGAAAGGAACAAAGAGTTATTTACACTTTGTAATGAAACAGAATTGAAGTAAAAAAGCCTAAACTAGTGGAGGTAAACTAGAAGCCTACGGGTCTTCGGAGGTTGAAGACATGTGATTTGGGACAATAGTATGGATAACTGGATCGTTGTTGTCTTCGTCATAAAACTCGCCATTTTTGTTGATTATTTCCTTCATGATGAAGTAGGCGAGCTGGCCTCGAATGCCTTGGATTTCGTATGAAGCAGTCCTACCGTAGACAACTTGAGGCGCTGTAAGTATAAAAAAATTAAGAGAGAATATAGAAATTGAGTGGTGTGAATCAATGTGTCATGTCAAGATGACCGACCTCTACGTCATTGTCTTTTATTGTGCATGATAAGATTTCGCGCATGTATCGCACATGAAGTACCCACATAAATTTGTTCCTTTACCGCTTGTGACACCGCAAAATCGAATGAACTAAGATGTTGTCGAAGGAGCTATTTACTATGAAATATGACATAAGAGTATTCCTTTCGTATGCACTGAAACTTCGACGGATTGAAAGGATTTGTGGTATGGGCGGTATCTCGAGCTCTTCCGACAATATCTTTTGAACGCCTCATTCACTAAATGTGTCATCTCTTCAAAGTCTTTTTAGGTTTATCCAATGGATCCATGATCGAGATCTTGCTCTTTTCTCGATGAATTATTACGAGAATCCAATGGAAGCTACATACACATGCATGATGCCACCATTAGTCCTTACATCGAGTAAATAACTAAATAAACGAGTAATTTAACTAGCTAGTGAGCAACTTACTTAAAATTGTATGGCAAAAGTATAAACTCCTTGTCTTGTAGTTTAATCAAAACTTTATATACGCACTCCTCGACCTCCTTTGGTACTCTTTTGATTTCATGTTGGCAAACCGCTCCGGTCGAGGAATCCCATCGCCCCTTGGTTCTTCGTGACTTCAATCATCTCGTATCTATATAACGAATTAGTTAGACATGAAATTTATCGGTATTACGTGAATGTAGGCCAAGATTAATATATTAGACACTTACAAAGGACCAAAGATCTCAAAAAGATATGTCGAGGGCGCCGTGATAGAACAAGTTGTGCAATTTATCGAATTCTATTAAGAAGTAGCCATGGCCCTCATGGTGAAAATGATCCTCACGGAAAATTGCGGTGATCATCTTTGGGAGTACGCCTTGGTTGGATCGATCTAAGTACCATGCATGTAATCGCTGCATCATGGGTGTTAGACTTTTAACTTCAAGCGGTGACCAAGGGCTTCCCTACCTCGAATTTCAATCTTTGTTGATCATCTTGGTCATCGATCGCGCCTTGCCCTTACTTTTTGTCGCACGACATCATACTCGGCCCCGGCCTCGCCGATCCGGGCCGATATGACTTGTCTAATGTGCCAATTTTTGGGATCGAGGTTGTAGGTTTGTCATTTGAAGTACCAGTGTTATAGGTTTCGCTTTGGAGTACTAACGGTGGCCATCTTGATGGGGTCCTCAATGCATTTCTTTTCTACCTCATTTTGCTTCTTTCCGCTTTCACTCTCAGTCTTTGTGACGGATGCGAGGATTGTATCGCAGAGAGGATGGCACTGCATGGTCCAAGACGATGTCACGCTTGCGCCATTGGATGAATGAGTGGACGGACTTCCTAGAGTAGTTATCTCATCATTGGTGGGTTTTTCCATCCGATCTCAAAGAATCAGGCAAATACCGTGTCCACTTGGACCTTTGCATAACTCGGCGCTATCGGGTATTGTGCAGACACCCCTTCTTGGCACGGATAGACTACCCCAGAGCGTACTGCATAAATATGTTCATCACGGCACGTTGAGTCGACAGGTGTGGGGTCCCGTATGTCGCCCACGGGATAATGGTTGTTGTCCGCTTCGCCAATGGCGTGACGCCAAGAATCGCCGCGACGACTGTAGGATCGAGAAAACGCTGTGGGCTCGCGATCGACTCAAGGCTTGTTGTACTTGTCGCTCAACTTGTTCTTCAATGGTGCCTTGTATTTCTCGCAGAACCCTTTCCTTCATCATTTCCATTTCCTTCTCACCGCTCATCTTTAGCTCTCTTCCGACTCCTATAAGAGTCTCCGTGCTCGGGAATCCACTCCTCCATGGAACCTTGACCCGACGCCGTGTCCACTGTGGTGCTCTTTGTTTCCTATGGCAGCCGTTAGCTCGCCTTTCTCCCCGTCTGGGTGAAAAGATCCTTGGGTGGACTGGGCGTGAAACTCATGAACTCGTTGCGTCATTGCTTCGTCTTCACTGCTCTTGAATGATAAACCCCCAGTAGACAACATATCTACCCTCGCTAGCACGTAGTGCTTCACTCGGTTTGGTAGTCCGATCAAGGGACTTGTGCGAGCCAATTGGACCGCTTCTAATTCTTGCCTCTCCATTGAGTAATTTTACCCGCACCCACTCGTGCAAGTCCGTGGGGTGAGTATTCCTTCTTGCGATGCTAATGTGGTCCTCACCGACTTCCTTGTCGCTTCCGATTGCTTCATCGCCACAAACTCATCCCAATATGGCTCCAATCTTGGGTACTCTCGATGGTCGACCGGTTTTGCTTCACATAATTTGTGTTCACCGCCTTGAAGTTTCTCCACGCCGCATCCATGGTCATCAATGCGTCGCGACGCACAAGATCTTCGCTCCTTCGGGAATTCAAGGTTTCTTTGAGCTCATCCACGATCCTCTTGGTGGTCAGGCACTTTATGCCAATCCGAATAGGTGATTGGCACTTTATCCCTTATGATGCACCCGCATGTTGACTCAGATTTGGTCACGATTTTCTCGGTGCAACAGGGCCCCAGATCTAAGACCTCTAAGATGGTGTACCGCCTTCAGCTTTTAGTTTTCCTCGTCCTCTGCCTTGCAACAGAGCATCATCTGCAACAATGGTGGAGGCCTCTGCACCTTCGGTGGTTGGGTGGAGGGTAAGGTACCGCTGGGCTCTCCTCCACTATAGGATCGGTTTGGGCTCCATTAGAACTACAATTCGACCGAAACATAATTTCCATCAATTACTACAGAATCATCTCACGAATTTCAAAGTACGGAATCATCTCATGAAAATTATTTTGCAAGTACAATTATTTGTATGTGGAGGGGGAGCTTTTATTTGTATGTGTAACAAGTGGCGACTTGGACGAAGAAAAGGGAAGGGAAGGTAAGGAAGTTGGAGAGAGGGAAAGAAGGATAGCATGCATGTGGGTCCTCTTTAATAATTAATTCATTTTGAGTCTTTTAAAAACAACCTTTAGTAACAAATTGTTGGAGTTTTTTTATCTAAAATCTACCTCTCCTCTCTAATATATAGCAAACATTGTTGACATGTTATCTTCTTCACAGGGTTCTAAGTTTCTTTATTAAGGCAAGGAAATGCCAATTATTATTTTTGTATTACAATCTAGATGAGTTGAAACAAATTATTTATTCCATTCTTTTGTGATTAGGTATTAAATACTTTCATAACATGACAATTCTATTAGTACATATCATGTGTGTAATATTGTGTGGTGCTAACATGAAAATGATTTTGCAAGAGCAAGAGACTTAATTAGATCAGAACAAGTGGAAGAATGCAAATTTTTACTTAGCCAATTAAAAGCTATGTTCATTTTAGTACCTGCTGTTCAGAACTAAGACAACGAGGCCATACTGCAGTCATTGATCATATAGTGCAATGACTTCCAGTCCAGTCCGCTACGTATCTTACCACTCAAGGATATACCAACTGGCCAAAAGGATTACAATGTCTAAATTACAAGAGCTACTCCTAGTTGTTTGATTGATTGTTGGTTTTTGGCTCACTTCAGATCCACTTTTTATAGGGCACAGACCAACTATGTCCTTCTTCGATCTGTTGTAAATCATAAACCGTGTCGGCCCTAACCTCTTAAATATAAAATTCCTTATTTAACCAGATATTGGCTAAATATCCAATTTTAATTTGACTTTGCAAATCAACGGCATATCTTGCCTAATTTTGGTGCTAACAATTACTTTTCTTTTTCACTAGAAAAGCTTGAACCATACATTGTAGTAAGGGTAGAAATTAGCCGCATATCTTGCCAAATTTTGGTGCTAACAATTGCTTTTCGTTCTCACTAGAAAAGCTTGAACCATACATTGTAGTAAGGGTATCGCTTGGTAGTTATGTCAGAGATTTTTATTTCGTATGTTTGTCATAATTGTGTGGAAAAGCCTTTATTGCTTCTTCTCTGTGTCACCAACATGTCACCGGATCACATAAAGACATTGGATCGATGATGTGTCGTTGTTTCATTAGTAATTATTTTCGCCTCAATGAATAGATATATTATTTTATATTTTAAACAAAGGGAGTGCTCCTTTCTTACATATTGATGTCCGATATTGAAATGCAAATTCAGAGTATAAGTCATTAGCCAAATGTATATGCTTGATTGAAACTTTTCCCTTTGCAACAATGTTATATGGAACTTTCGTATGCTCTCGAAAAGAGGCTCGACCTTGCCGGGACGGCGTCGGCACGGGCGGCGTCGGGCGTGGGGGCGTCGGGCAAGGGCGCTGGGCGGCGACCGTGGCGTCAGAGGGTCGGTGTGGCGTTGTTTCGGGCGAGGGCGCCGACGGGGCGGCGTCGTCGGGGAGGCGGCGTCGTCGTCGGGGGCGCGTCGCCGAGGACGGCGCGGCGCGCGCGCGGGGCGAGGGCGTCGGCGGGAAGGCGCCGAGCGCGGAGTTTAAGGGTTTAGGGCGTGGGAGAAGAGCGGAAGTTTAAGGGTTTAGGGTGAGTTAGAAGCGGCGGTATCTATTATTTATAGACGGGGCATTATCAGTGGCGGTTCTAAAAAAGAACCGCCACTGATACAGTTATCTGTGGCGGTTCTTTATACGAACCGCCACAGATAATTTATCGCTGGCGGTTCTTTATGTACGAACCGCCACGTATACATATATTATCTCGTAGCGCTTTATACGAACCGCCAAAGATAATCAGATCGCTGGCGTTCTTTTAAGAACCGCCATCGATAAATATATTATCTGTGGCGTTCTTTATTTGAACCGCCACAGATAATCAGACGATGGCGGTTCTTTATACGAACCGCCACAGATATTGTTATCGCGGGCGGTTCTTTTGAAGAACCGCCACCGATGTGCCTCTATACCATCTGAAATTTGTTTCTGAATCTTATACGCTGTATTGTCGAATAGCAGCGCTGAGTTCAGAAGACCTAGTTTTTGGTGCTGCGCAATTGCAGCGTTTTCTGATTTTGTCTAATACTTGTAAAGCAAATACATAAGCAGTTTATAGGAAAGAATCCGGACTCCTTTCACCTGACGGACCCAACAAACTCTCCAAACTTTCTACCGGATAGAACACTATTTTGTCATCCGGCAAAACAAGCAAGTACTCTTCAGACACTGAAACATTCACCAAAACTAGCAAAGTCCGAAATTGACTCAAAGACCAGAAAAACTAGCACATAGCTAGGAAACAAAACCGAAAACAGACTTTAAACTACCATGCACAAGATTATCTTCAACAGTGGTCATCATTAGGTTGATTACATAGAAGAAGACTTGTGCGGCTCGGTCATCGCCGGCGAATCCGAAGGCGCCCGCCTCGCCAGGAGCTGGCTCCGCCTCGATATTTTGCCATTACTCGTATATAGCTAATTATTTTCTTTCACAATTTGCCCTTCTTCATGATCGTCGCGATGATAGGTAGCTTCTGAGTGGTTTCTTCCTCGAGCCCGATGTTGCCATCTACGAAAGGAGGCAACTCATCAAACTGGTTGTACTCTTCCTCATCCACGACATTCTCAACTCCGACGATCCTTCTTTTCCCTCAAGAACTACATGACGCTTCTTATCCGCCGGTCGATTACATAGAAGACTTGTGCTACTTGCTTCGCAAGTACGAATTGTTCATCTCAGATCCGACATGTTCGATGTCCAAAGTAGTGAAGCCGCATTTGTCCACCTTGACACCCTTTGGGAGTTGTACCCAACGACACCAAACATTGGGATCTTAAAAATACGATGAGTCGAGCTCCCAAATCTCTTCTATGAACCCATAGAAGCTACTCTTCATCGCTCGTGTTGTCATAGGCATCTATGCTAACACCACTATTTTGGTAAGTGCTTTTGCTATCCCGAGTTCTCGTGTAAAAGGTATATCCATTTATGTCGATCCTTGCCATGTCAAGATTGTACCGATGGCCCTTTGCCACCACCTCAACATGACACTCGCTTCTTTCCCAGCTTATATGCTCTTTGAACCAATGATTGAACAAACGGTTATGCTCTTTTGTTACCCAAACCTCGATCGTCCACGATTTTCCTCTCGTAGGTTATCCTTGTGCATGTTCATATACGAGGACACCTCAACCGATCAAGTTGCAAGATCGTGAAATGAGCTTTTTCAACAATCCATGATCGTAAGAATTTGTTGATTTCCTTCCAATCGCCCTTTCCCACTAGCCTACCCTCATGTCGAGATATAGGCACTCCTACCGGTTCCACCCCCTCTATGTAATCCACGCAAAACTCGATAACCTCCTCAGTTGCATAACCTTCCATAATGCAGCCCTCCGTGAGATCGATTGCGTACATACTTCTTCAGATACCCATGTACCTTTCGAACGGGTACATCCGATGCGAGAATACGGGGCACATACATTTATCTCGCTCACAAGGTGAACAATGAGATGAACCATTATATCGAAAAATGATGGAGGGAAATACATCTCTAGTCGACATAGTGTCTTGACCACATCATTCGCAGCTCGTAAAGTCCGATGGGATCGATGACCTTCGTGAAATCGTGTTGAAGAAGAAACACAACCTCATGATTGCCTCTCGGACCTTTTCGTGCAAAATACCTCTAATTGCAATAGGAAGCATTTGTGTCATCATCACATGACAATCATGAGACTTCATGCCGCTTAACTTCAAATCTTTCATCGAGACCGCTTGATGCTTGAGGAGTAACCGACGGAACTTTCACACCATGCAAGCATTTGCAATGGTTCTGTTCTCTCTTTCTTGAAAGAGTGTAGCAAGTCGGGAAGGTAAAGTTGCCCTTTCCTGTCCCGAGGATGTAGCTCACTCTGATTTTCATATCTTCCAGTCCCTTCGTGCCTTCATCCATCCTTAGTTTTGCTAGGAATGTTCAAAAAAAGACCAATCAAGCTATCACATACATTTTTCTCTCGTGCATGACGCCTATGCAAAGGTCAAACTTCTAAGTCCTTCCAATAGGGCAAGTTCCAAAATATCGATCTCTTCTTCCATGTGGTCTTCTCGATGCGAGACCTCGATGTATTATTACTATCTCCCTTTCCAAGTACGACATTAATATCCTTAACCATATCATATACCTCTTCCCCACGACGAGGCCTTGGGGCTATACCATCCTCTTTTGTCCCGTCAATTGTTTTTTCATATTGCGGTAGGGGTGATTCTCGCAAAGGAACCTACGGTGATGCATGTACACGATTTTCCTCGAGTTATTGAGCCACACACTAGCGGTTTCATCCATGCACTGGGGCATGCTTTGGCCCCTTTACAAGACGACCGGATAGGTTACCAAGGGCGGGAAATCATTGATGGTGCAAAACAACAATGCCCGTAGGATGAAGTACTCGCTTGTACTCATCCCATACCAGTACACCTTCGCTCCACAAGATCACAAGATCTTCCACCAATGGTTGTAGGTATACATCAATATCATTGCCAGTTGTCTCGGCCCTTGGATAAGCAAATGACATCATAATGTACTTTCGCTTCATACACAACCAAGGAGGAAGGTTGTAGATACAGAGAGTTACGGGCCAAGTGCTATGAATACTACTCATGTTACCGAAAAGATTCATTCCATCCGTACTCAACCCAAACCTTACATTCCTCGGTTCATTCCCGAAGTCCATCCTAAAGAGCCTATCGATGGTTCTCCACCGCGTAATCGGCAGGTGTCTCAGCTTTCCATCCTTTTTACGCTCTTCTGAGTGCCATCGCATCAATTGGGCATGTTTTTTGTTTCCAAATAAACGCTTCAACCGAGGTATTACTGGTAAATACCACACCACTTTAGCGGGAGCTCCTTTCTTCACCACGGTGCCCTTGCTGTCATGGCCTTTACGCTTGTATCGCGATGATTTGCACACCGGACATACATGCATGTCTGTATACTCTTTGCGATAGAGTATACAATCGTTTGGACATGCATGTATTCTTTCTACTTCCAATCCCAATGGACATACAACCTTCTTAGCTAAATAAGTGGTTATCGGCAATACGTTTCCATCCGAAGCATGTCCGCTAAGAGATGTAATAGCGCCGTGAAACTTTTATCGGACCAACCATTGCTTGCCTTCAATTTTAGAAGTGAAAGCACGGTGTGCAACTTTGTGTATTCCTCCTTGCAACCCGGGAACAAAGGTGTGTCCGAGTCGTCCAACAAACCCTTGAATTGATTAAAATCTCTCGACTAGTGTAGTTCCTTACGCATCGCGCAACATCCGAGCAAGATTATTATCGTCATCAATGCCCAACCTATCCTCATCGATCCATAATCGATGTCACCGCCATAATGCCTTCTCCATCATCCAATACGTTATCACCTTCATGTATGTTTTCCTCTTCACCGTGACTTGTCCAACGTGTATAGCCAAGTACAAAACCTCTTCAATCAAGTGCAAGTGGATGTGCTCTTTGTCCAAAACATTTTCTCATTCTTGCAATCAATGCATGGACAATGTATGTACTCTGTCTTCTTGTGCAACTTGTTCTCCTCAATGCTCTTAGAAAAGCGGATACCCCATCGATGTAATCTCTACTGTAATTCGTCGCATTGTACATCCATCTCCTATCCATCTAAAATTAATTAACATATAAAAATTGATTAAAAACTAATCTAATTACTTATCATCTAAATGAGCTAGATAATAAATTCATCATCTAAAAATGATGAGCATCCACCTACCAAATTAGCTAAAATTTCATGTATATTAATATCCAATAATCTTAATTAAATAAATTTAATATATGTCCGCACTAATGGAACCAAATTAATAGTAATTAAAAACTAATCAATACTTTTCCTGTAAAGAAGCTAGATAATAAATTCATCATCTAAAAATGATGAGCACCCACCTACCAAATTAACTAAAATTTCATTTATATTAATACCCAATAATCTTAATTAAATAAATTTATTATATGCAAGATGTATATGTCCGTACACTAATGGAACCAAATTAATAGTACTTAAAAAACTAATCTAATTACTTATCATCTAAAGGAGCTAGATAATAAATTCATATATATGCAAGATGTATATGTCCGTACACTAATAGAACCCAATTAATAGTAATTAAAAAACCAATCTAATTACTTATCATCTAAAGGAGCTAGATAATAAATTCATCATGTATCAAATTAACTTAAAATGCAATTAATATTAAATATATGCTTAATCATAATTCATCATCTATAAAAGGAACACAACATCATCTAATGAACCTAGCTAGGAAATAAATTCATCAACTACAAAATGGTAGCTAAATAAAAATAAACAAAATCTAAACTTTTCATCTCATCTACATATAAACACTAATTAAACTTGGTTTAAAAATTAAATTGCAACAAGATTAACACAAATCAAGAGAGGAGAAAAAATAACTCACCAAGGAACAACTAGAGGAAGTACAAGCACAAGAATTGGAGAAAACGAAATCTGAAATTTAGAAGTTTTGGTTTGCTCTCGGGAGGAAGAAGACCAGTGCTGGTACTGACCACCTATTTATAGGCAATATTATCAGTGGGGGTTCTATCCTCGAACCGCCACTGATAATTCATTATCAGTGGCGGTTCGAGGATAGAACCGCCACTGATAACAAATACATTATCAGTGGCGGTTGGAGGCTAGAACCGTCACTGATAACTAGGTTATCAGTGGCGGTGCTATCCTCCAACCGCCACTGATTCTATTGGATTATCCGTGGCGGTTCTATCCTCGTTATCAGTGGCGGTTCGAGGATAGAACCGCCACTGATATTTTTCCCGCCATTTTTGAAATAGAACCGCCACTGATAATTATCTTTGTGGCGGTTCAAAAAAAACCGCCACAAATAGACCGTCACCTATTGCAGGTTTTGGCGTAGTGATAGCGAGGGCTACATGTAAATTTTCTTGGATTTACTCAACATTGGTTATTTTTCTTTCTCCTTTTTGATTCACTATTTCTAGTCAAAGTTGATCATATTAATTATCTATTTTAAATTCTTATGCATGAAAAACTTATTTGTTGGTCCCACTGAAACACTAGTGAAACTTAGGTTACTAAGCCATTTTTATTATTTTAACCAACTCCCTTTTTTATCTTTTTACCCCATTCCTTTTCTCATCTTTTGTTTTTCTTCTTTTGCTTAATATTTTCACATAACACAAAAGTCTAAAGAAATTCTCCATTTGGAGCAAACACCACCAAGGAACTCCAAAAATATTTATTTTCAAGTTTATTCCGTACATCTTTTACTGTTCTAGTTTTCAGTACGTTACACCAACCAACGGGCAACAGGAGTACATTTCTGCAATTTTTTGATTTTGTGGTATATTTTTGCAATTTGAATTAAAAAATATATTATTTAAAAAATAATAATCCTCTTAGTTGTGTTTGTCACTTACTAAACCTTGATAGCACTATTGCGCTGGTGGGCAAACGGACATACACGCGACGACAGAGATAGACTAAGTTCCTTACTCTCCTCCTTGGCAGACATACCCGTGGGTGAGCACTATCCGTGCCCAGTGCGCCCAATTGCGATTGCTACCCTGGTGCCCTTCGATTTCGATTCGAGCATAACAGGCCAGTATACATTGGTCCAGTGCTGAGCAGTAGTAGTACACGAAATTAATTAAGACAACATGAGGTGTGGTTTTTTCGCTAACGAGCTAGGCCGGTCTATTCAGAAGGTGGGTGCAGAGAATGGAAATAAGCTAAAGTTAATTGATAAGTGAATATATATACTGATTTAGTTCTATTGATATATAGCTAATATAGATATTATATAATTAATTTTTTTTGCAAAAAATTTCAAGTGTACTGGATCCTTGGGTGGGGCTCTTGCGGAAGCCATCTAGGATCAGGGATGGCGACGTATGGACGCGCCCCGGGATCCAAATCTATATCTCCACGTACGTCTCTTCTGATTTGTTGCATTATATCTACACATCTCTTCTGATTTCTCTGATATTTCTTGCATTATGTGATGTTTCTTTACAAATTATGCGATGTTTCCTTACAAATTATGCGATGTTTCCTCACAAATTGATGCACTAAGATTGATGAACCCTTTATATCTCTTAGATCTGTGATTTTTTTTTCGCAACCTGACTGGTGATCTCTTGATTGAACTCTAACCAGACATCTGATTTTATTTGTTGTATTTGTCGCTTCCTGAATCTTGATATGCTGCTATTTCACTCGTGTGCGAGCGGGCAAACGGGCGTACCCGTGGGCTGTCTGCTGTCGACCTTCTCAGACATAGCCGCAGGCGAGAAAATGGCTGGCGGACATGAGTACGGACGATCGAGCACTACTGCGCCTGATTGCCATCCCTAGCCTGGTGCCATTCGATTTCGATTCGAGCAGAACAGGCCACTACACACTTGGATCCAGCCCCTGAGCAGTAGTTCACGAAATTAAGATAATGGACTGAACTAAAAAGTAACAAGACCTCAGTCGCTGCCCTGACGGCATGCAAAATACAGACCATACATAACATAACACACACAACACACAGGCGTACACATGTACAAACCAGGCGAACTAATTAGGCTTAAGATGAGCAGACGATCGACTGGACGCAATTAACAACGTAACCATTTATATTATTCTTCATTTCGTGAATCCCCTCGAGGCAGGGAACTGACACACTGCGGAACTCGGATCAGATCAGACCCTCGGGCCCTTGGGCTCCCCGGCGGCGCCGCCGACGCCGTAGTCGTGGTCCCGGTAGCCGCCGCCGCCGCCGAAGAGGCCCGCGTGGAGCATGAGCACGTAGAGGAGCTGGGTGAAGGCGAGGATGATGACGAACGCCTCCAGCACCCTCAGCCTCCACCCGCGGTGCCCGCCGATGTGGATCTCCTTGCAAGCCAGCCTGCAGACCATCATCAAATTAAATTAGCGCGAGAAACCGACGCAAAGTAACTAATGATTCGAGCTGCAGATTGCTTGAACTAGTCATCGAGCAAACAGACCCGAAGGCGAGCGCGGTGATGGCCCAGGCGATGAGCGAGGAGGCGGCGTTGGTGGCGAGGCTGTCGTGGCGCCACGCGCGGACGTGGTGGACGCCGGCGAACTTGGAGGCCGCGCCGACCACGCCGGCCAGGATGGCGAACACCAGGAAGTAGAACGTCGCGCCGTTGCCGGCCACGCCTGCCATGCCCATGCGTACAGATGATGAGATCCAAATCAAGAAACGTGCATGCACCAGCTTCCTATTTGTTTTAGCTTTTGATTCTGGATTCTGGTCCCAAAAGCAGAATCAGAAACAAACAGGCTGATTCTAAAATCCGATTCTCACAATCCACCCCACTCATATACACTAGAATCCACAATCCACTTCATATGTGCTTTTGGATTCTAGCTTTTGAAAAATCAGCTTCTCAAAAACCACAATCCAAAATCAGCTTTTAGAGAATCCAAAGCTGAAACAAACAGACCTTAAGCTACGAAGAAAGTACCCGGGTAGTTTGTCTGGCCGTTGATGAAGTGGTTGAGGTTCCAGCTCGCGAAGCCGATGACGACGAGGTACATGACGAGGTTGAGCACCATGAGCGGTGCGATCATGTTCCTCCCAACTCCCGCCATTGGAGCCTATATATCTAGCTTCGTCTCCTTGCTCAACGATCAACGCAACAGCTCGATCAGAAACCCTTTTCACCTCTACCTTACTTTTGCCTAATCTAGAGCGAGCTGAGAGCCTTGGCAACAGTGGAGAGAGAGAGCTAGCTATAGAAGATTGCACGTAGGTAGTAGGACGAGACAACACGACGCGCAGCTCCTTAAATAAAAGCGTTTGGGAGGTCAGGCAAGGTCTCGTTCTGGTCTTATCTGTCTATTCGCATACGTGAAGGCCGGGAAGCTGACTAGCTAGGCGGTCTCTGTATGCACGGGAGGGAGCGACACGTGTGGGCGGTATCGCCAGCATAGCTAGTCCCAGCGGCGTGCTGGCAGTGGGCGCTGCACACGTGCCGGCCGGGCCGGCGCTCTCGATCGGTCTCAGCCGGGCACGCATGCGTACGCCCAGCGTTTGGCGTCGCGCCGCCCTCGCTGGCCAACCAGGGGTGCAGATGCTTCTAGCGATTTCTGAGCTAGCCTCTCGCGACTTGTACCCGGCTCGTGCATGTGATCAACTGTTTAATGCTCCTGCCATTTCACCACCGTTTTCTAGGATTGGTGTGTATTGTACGTAGGAAGGCCGAAATTTGTATGAAAACCACCTTGCAAATGCTCGTCACTTACTGATCTAGGCTCGACACGATTACTCAGGTAATTATTTAGTTCTATCCGATGTGATCAAAATTATTTGTTAGTACTGATTAAAATTTTAAAATTTGACTACACGTATTCTAAAACATTATCTATTATTCTCTCTATCAGGTAATATAAGTCCAAAGTCCACATAACACAAACTAAGGGGTACAGAATCTAAGAAAAAAAAATTATTGGACTATACATAGCGCTATTAAATAGTATACTATACATACTCATCCACTTTGTCAGCATCAAAGAAGAGGTATGTGGTGAAAATATTGTAACAATTACACCTTTGATTTCCACAGTAGATTCATTTTGTGTGGACGATGCACTACTAGGAAAATTATTATTACTGATGGGAGATGTGGTTGTTAAAAGTCCAAATATGGTCGCTAAAAGTTAACCACACCACTAAATTGTGGTCGTTAGCCGTAGTTAAAGCCTCCATCGTTAATAGTATTAACAACCACTTACAATTTCCCTTCATTAAAAAATTAATGATGGGAGTGTGTGTCATCGTTAATTATGTAGTATCAACGACCATATTTCTAGTATTAACGATCATTTTTTGGTCGTTGTTAACATTGCGTTGGCCACTATTACAATATTAGCGACCAGCTATTTCATCATCATAAATTGTACTTGGGGAACTTTTATGGTATTAACAACCACATGTATTGAATTTACGACCACTTTTTAATCACAAAAAGCTATGCAATATGTAATAAAGATTAATATAAATATGTAACTTATTGTGAGACCCCGTTCTGATGAACAGGAAACTCCATGTGATTACTGTGCTATTCCCTGGATCAGTAGCTAGCACTCACATGTTTACAATATTCGTATCGAAATCATACACGCAAACACATAGAAGATCTTACATAACTGAAATAATTATACAGAGTTCAGTACAAATTTAAACCATTTTAACAGCGGAAATTAAAAGCGGAAAACCAAAAGGAAACTGAGATTCCAAACAGCCTTGCGGATGCCCACTAAACCCTCAGGCACTGACTAGGCAACCTAGAAGAGGCTATCGTCAAAACCCCGAGACTCGCTCGAAAGAACGATCGTCCTAAGTTCGCGATCTTCTTCCTCCGAGACAATGAGATGCAAGATTGAGTACATTGGTACTCAGCAAGACTTATATTGGTTCACAAATGCAAATAAATAATTATGCAGGCTGAGCAATGGACATGCTATAGTTATTTTGCAATTGCATGAAACATTAAAAAAAGTAAGCATAATAGATTGCAACATTGTATTTTAATAAAAGCAATTGAAAGACAGAATGATAAGCAAATATTCCAGATTTTCAACCCAGTCTACCCGACTGCATATAACCCCGGTGTCGATCCTTTGACACAAAAGATGGTTACAAAATGGTTTCCAAAAAAAGACCACCACCCATTTTTGAAAGCACACGAAAGACTCTAGCATGGAATAACGTCACCAAGTGCCCTTGACCGCGGGCGCGGCTAATCGATTAGATTTATACTCTGCAGAGTTGTACAGCTTTACCCACAAGGAATGATCAACTTTTTTTGTCAGGCCAGTTAACACACTTCCTTTGGTATGTCGGCAAGGAGATCATACAGAGCCGTTACATTATCTAGACGTGGCTTTACACCAGCCCGGGATGTTAACCCTCGCCCTGAAGACAGAGACACTCACCCAAGTTGTGGATCCACATTTATCACACACACACCACGTCTCTGTCCAGGGCAAGGCGTACACCGTTGCATTGGTATGTAGAAACCCCTACAGAAAAACCTGACCGGAATGCCTGTGCAATCTCCCGCCTTCCATAGACGCAAAGCCACATCTAAACAACTTAATAGGCTAAGACCCGCCCATACAAGCCCTCGTGGTTGTACGAAAAACATGGATTCACCGTCCCATCGCTCGGTCCTTAATCCGACACGGGCGATACTCCACCCTAGCTACGTGCATATCCTTTTGCACAACCGGCTAGTGCCAAATAATCACCCGCGTCAAACCATAGTTTTGTTTGAGGGTTTTTAGCAAAATATAACCAACCATTTTTCAAAAAGATCATATATAGGTTGAAAGAGTGAAAAGAGGTAACGCAAAGCTTTGAGCAAGAATATTAGGCTAGCGATTATAACCAAACACGACATTAAATATGTCTAGTTCAACTAAGGTTTACAAGGTTCACATGTCCATACAGATTGAGGCAAACCATAATTTACAGGATTAACTACAGTTCTAACCCCAAATTAGCTCTTTTACGGAGAATTATCCGGATGCACTGTACATAAGCAAAAACAACATAAAGTAGGCGAATTATCAGGCTCAACGTGATCAAGGAGTTGCTTGCCTTGCAAATCACTGTCAGGAATAAAATCCGGATCTGCATAACAGTCTTCTTCTTCGATGATGATGTCGGTCTCTACTCGTCGCGAACAAGAAGAAAAAAGAGAATATTAGCAACTCCAAATGGCAAAAGGAAAACAGACAGATAAACAGGTAAACACAATTCGAATCAAACAGGCAACTGCTATTCATGAAATATTTGAATTTAAACATCGAATTATAGATGCTAAAATTATTTGAAATAAAAATATTGCTTATTTGCTTTTTTGGAAGGAGAACTATGCCTAACTAACAACCAAAACAGAGTTCTCTGTCTTTCACAAACTTTCCAAGAAGATAGCACTTGAAAAACTATATCATCTAGGGTTATAAACCTAACAAGATTGATGTGTATTAACTACAGAAATTAGAGTTTAAGTCTTGAATTAGCTAGAGCATACTTTAATTGTCAATTCTAATTACTTCTTTTAACTTTTAGGGTTTGGATGAAACCTGAAAACTATTGTTGAAAAGGCTTGGTTGAACTCTAGACTTGGCTACAAAACTGGCTAAGGAAAGAGGACTAAATCATATCACTTAAGTTTATTACACTTATGAAAACTAAGTGAACCAAAGCTCTAAAACAGAATATTTTTCTGGAATATGGTAGAACAAACATTGGTTATGATTTCTACACTATTCTTCCAAAATTTCTTACTTGGATGAGTTATTTTGCACATAGTTGAAAAAGCTTAGTTGTTTCAATCATTCAGCAAAACATAAAAAGTAGACTCATTCCCTTAACTTGTTTTGCATACAAACCTTAAGAAAATGTCATTTTTTTTCTAGAATCTACTATATTATACTTTGTGAAGTACTTCTATACTATTTTTACATTTCCTCTCATTCATATAATCCATTTTATCATATGTTGAATAGGGCTATATGAACACAAAACTAACTTATAACCTTTCAATCTTTCACTTTCATTTATTACTAAACTATTCAACATCTTTTATCCATTTTCTTCCTGACATCATGGCATGATCTTAAAAACATTTTAAAAGTGAATTTGAGTTATTTTGAACTTGTTCATAGCAAATTACATCTATTTTGGTTATAACTAGTATTGTTTTTCTTAATTGAACAACTACCTCATATACTTTTCTTAGTATTTTCACAAGAGCAACTCCCCATGATTTATGTCCCAATAGGATGAACTTTTAAACATTCAAACTTTAATCCTATCTTTCATTTACTCAATTTCACTTTTCATGCTTAATACTCATTTTTGAGCAAACATGATACATAATAAGGTATCATGGGAACATTTTGTTTATTTGGAATACTCATAACTCAGAGACTCAACAAAAATTAACTTTTCCTTAATTGGATCATCCCAAAAATATTTTATTCATATCACCCTATTTACACTTAAGCTTCTCTCTAATTTTTCCTAAAATCACATCTTACTCATCTTCAGAAATTTTTGTATATTCTGAAACTACAGAATTTTATACGAATTTAGAAATTAGTTTCACTCAATTTGGCAAGATGATTCAAAAGTTACAAGCATTTGAATTTTGGCCGGTTTCTGAAAATCATTCAAAAATTGAAAATACGTTTTCGTTCGGAGGAAACGGTTTCCCTGCGCGCGCCAAAAACGAGTTTAAAACCCCACCTCGCCGACGCTGGTCCCACCGGTCGTTCCTGAGCAGGGCACTCGGACTTTGCTTGCCGCCGGCGAACTAGCTCCACCGCGGCCGAACGGGCAGCGGTTCTAGCTTCACCGTGCCAAGATGAATCTAGGGGTGAGGCTACTTCGCCGGGAGACGGCCGGGAAGATGGCCGTCACCGTGAAGGTGCGGCGGCGCCATGACCGCGACGGCGAAAACTTGGCTAGAGGCTACGATTCCGGCGGTCTAGAGCTAGGTGAGCTACAGTGACATTAGGGGATGCAGACTCACCGGATAGCTGGGTCAGAGATGAGCTGGAACGGCCTGCCACCGTGCGCCAGTCGTGAGGAAGAAGAACGGCGGTGCGGCGGCGCTACAAGCAAAAAGAAGCCAAAATGGCGAGTGATCAGTAACCCTGGGACACTAAGGACGCTTCGGGTGGAATCGATTCGATGGATTGAGGAGGAACTCACCCGATTCGACGATTTCCCCCCTTTTCGAGTTCCTCTGGCTCAGCGAGGAAGATGACGCCTCCCAGGCTCCCAGCTCAGTGAAATGGCAAAGAAGACGTGCGGTAGGGCAATGCGACGCAGAGGGATGGCTTAAGGCTGCACAGGAGTGATCGATTTCCACGTTTTGGGCGCTCAGTCTCGGTCGGCCTTCCCTGTACCGCGCACAACGAAGCTAGCCTCGCCTCCGAAGCGGCTCGGCCGGGATCAAGTGGGCACAGGCAAGGTGGAGGAGCTCTACTCGCGACGTGGAGGGTCGAGCTGCGGCGGACGGGAGCAGTGAGAATCGGACGCAAAGGGCGGCGGTGTCGCCTCGCCTCGACGGAAGAGAGGAAGGGGAGAAGAACATCACGCTCTCCGGCTGACAGGTGGGGCCAGGGCCCACTGGCAGCGAGACAGCCTCGCCTCAGCTGACCAGCTTGTCAACGTTCCAACAGGGCCGGGCCCACTTGTCGGCGAGACGACGTTTTTAATGCGACGAGACAGAACGGGAAAACTCTAGAATTTGGATTTGTTTAAGCCATAAACTAATCCCAGATCTTTCCAAACTTTTTGACCAAGACATACTGAGAGTCACACGTCTACTGGAAAATTTTGAGACAAAAACTCCTTTTGGGCAATTTATTAAAATTCTGACACTGTACCCTGGTTCTAAACTTTGATTTCGGTTTTTGATTTAATTACAGGTTCATTCTCTAGGATATATTTTTGAAAATTGTTTTACAGGTTCCAGTCCTTATAATTGGATCACTGTAAAATTTTCAGATCAAAAACATGACCATTATTTTATAAAAATTCTGACAATCGTTTTCCTTACATTCTGGACCCACTGTATTTGAATTTTTAAGAGGCTTATTTCAATTCATTTAATTATAAAAATTTTACCAGTGATGCATAATATCTCCAGGGATTTATATAAATTTTCTTGGCTTTTCTTGACATTGGTTATTTTTCTTCCTACTTTTTGATTCACTGTTTTTAGTCAAAAGTAGATACATATTTTATTTGACTTGCCCCTAAGTTTATAAAAATTCTACTTACTGGTCAAACATTATGACCAGCTCAAATAGGACTCATGGTAAAATTTTCTAAATTTTATTTTCATCTTTTTACCTTTTTCTTTGTTTTCCCCTTTTTATTAAATCTTTTCACATAACACAAAAGTCTAAGAAATTCTAATTGGAGCAAATATCACCTAGAATTTCAGGACCATTTATATTAAAATTTAAACTGTTTGTTTTTCACTGTTCCAAACTTTCAGGTCGTTACAGATCCACCCCCCTTAAAGAAATCTCGCCCCCGAGATTTGACAGGCTAAAAGGAAAAAGGGGTTTAAAAGAAATCCGGGAATTCTTCCCTAAGGCGATCCTCTCGCTCCCATGTCGCTTCCTCTTCTGAATGATTACTCCACTACACTTTTAGCATCTTATGGGCTTTGTTTCGAGTATGGCGCTCCGCTTCTTCAAGAATTTTCACCGGACGCTCTCGTTAGGTTAAGTCGGTCAAGATCAAGATCTTCCAACCGGGTAAGTTCACGAACACGGAGGCACTTCTTTAGTTGCGACACATGGAAGACGTTATGCACACTGGATAATTGAGTAGGCAACTGCAATCTATATGCCTTCTCTCCCATCTTCTCCAGGATGCAATAAGGTCCAATATACCGAGGAGCGAGCTTGCCTCGAACCTCGAATCGCGAACTCCACGTAGAGGTGAAACTTTAAGATAAACATAATCGCCAACCTCGAAGCTTAAGTCACGCCGACGAGTGTCGGATAACTTTTCTCGGCGAGATTGAGCTTCCTCAACCGACTTCTGATTAAATCTACTTGCTCTTGGGCTTCATTAATCAAATCGGGACCGAAGAACTGTCTTTCACCCACTTCAGACCAGAAAAGTGGTGTTCGACATTTTCTTCCATAAAGGGCCTCAAAAGGCGACATCTGCAGACTAGCTTGAAAGCTATTGTTATAAGAAAATTCTGCAAATGTGAGGCACTTCTCCCAATTGGTGCTATAAGACAGCACACAAGCCCGCAACATATCTTCCAGAGTCTGATTCGTTCTTTCAGTCTGCCCATCAGTCTGTGGATGGTAGGCAGAACTAAAGTTCAACTTAGTTCCCAATAACTTGTGCAGCTGTTCCCAGAAATGAGATGTGAACTGTGATCCACGGTCAGACACAATCGTTTTTGGGACACCATGCAGGCGCACAATGTTACTAATGTACAGCTCTGCCAATCTATCCCCTGTATGAGTGGTTTTGACCGGAATGAAGTGGGCTACCTTTGTCAGTCGATCGACGATAACCCAAATGGAATCATTTCCTTTCCGAGTTCGAGGAAGACCAGTAATGAAGTCCATACTGATATCATCCCACTTCCATTCTGGAATTTGCAATGGCTGAAGAAGTCCAGCTGGACGCTGATGTTCAGCCTTAACTCGTTGACATACATCACACTTTGCGACATATTCAGAGACATCCTTCTTCATACCGGGCCACCAATATTACCTCTTAAGATCCTGGTACATCTTGGTACTACCAGGATGAATAGATAATGGTGACTCATGAATTTCTGCAAAAATTAGTTTCTTGATCTCGGGATCATTCGCACATATATTCGAGTTCCTCTCATGATTATCCCATCAGGGCTTTCCAAGAACTCAGAATCCGTGCCTTCTTTCAACTGATTCCGAATCTCAACAACGGCTTCATCTTTATACTGTGCAGCTTTAATTTGACCTTTCAGAGTGGGCTGCAACTGCAGAGCGGCCACATAACCATTTTCAACCAAATTCAGATTGAGCTTCTGAAATTCATGAACTAACTCGCATCGCTTTGAACCCAACATGCAATAAAGCTTGCGGCTAAGAGTATCGGCCACAACATTGGCTTTGCCAGGATGGTAGTGAATGCCGAGATCATAGTCTTTGATTAGCTCTAGCCATCTTCTTTGTCTCGATTCGTGTCCGGCCGAGTAAAGAAATATTTGAGGCTTTTGTGGTCGTGTAGATTTCGCTCGCTTTCTAATGAGATAGTGCCGCCAGATTTTAAGGGCGTGCACAACTGCAGCTAGCTCTAGGTCATGCGTGGGATAATTCTGCTCGTGAGGACGGAGTTGTCGAGAAGCATAAGCGACAACCCGACCCTCTTGCATCAACACACAACCCAGGCCGTGAAGCGATGCATCACAGTACACTTCAAAACTCTTATGAATATCTGGCAAGATGAGCACCGGAGCAGAGGTTAGCTTTTCCTTCAGTTTCTGAAAACTTTCCTCACAACCCGGAGTCCATTCAAATTTCCTTTCCTTTTTCAGAAGCTGAGTTAGTGGCTTAGCAATTTTAGAGAAATTTTCAATAAACCAGCGATAATATCCGGCGAAGCCTAGAAAACTTCGAATCTTTGGCACTGATTGTGGCCTTTCCCAAGCCAGTACTGCTTCCACTTTACTTGGGTCGACGGCAACCCCGCCTTCGGACAGAACATGCCCCAGAAAAGCGACTTCTTTCAACCAGAATTCACACTTCTCAAACTTGGCATACAATTTGTTCTCCCGAAGCTTACTAAGGACCAGGTGCAAATGTTGCCTATGCTCTTCCTCGCTCTTGGAATAAACGAGGATGTCATCAATAAAGACCACCACAAATTTATCTAAACACTCCATGAAGACTTTGTTCATCAGATTCATAAAGCTTGCTAGAGCATTTGTCAGCCCAAACGACATTATGGTGTATTCATACAAACCATAACGCGTAGTGAGGGCGGTCTTTGGAATGTCTGAGGGTCTGATTTTCAATTGAAAATACCCCAATTTTAAATCTATCTTGGAGAAGACTTGCGCCCCATTCAATTGATCGAACAGATCATCTATCCGGGGAAGCGGATACTTATGTTTAATGGTCACCTCATTTAAGGCACGATAGTCTACGCACATACGCAGACTATTGTCCTTTTTCTTTACAAAAAGAACTGGACTCCCGCAGGGTGAAGAACTGGGACGAATGAACCCCTTATCAAGTTGTTCCTTAACTTGCTTTTTCAATTCTACCAACTCATTTGGAGGCATCCGATATGGTCGTTTTGATATCGGTGCAGTTCCCAGCACCAAATCAATGACGAACTCCATATCGCGATCCGGAGGCACTCCCGGCAATTCAGTAGGAAAGACATCAGGGAATTCACTAACGACTGCCACTTCTCTTAAACTAGAAACAGATGCAGAATACCAGACTGTCTGAGGTGTTGAAATTTCAGTACTTGAGGTAAATTCTACATGCACCCCCTCTTGATTTTCAAGGGTTATGGATCGATTAGCACAATCTATGCAACCCTTACTTTTAGCTAACCAATCCATGCCCAGAATCACATCCAAACCAGATGTTTCTATCATGATGAGATCAGCATAATACATAACTCCATTGATCTCTATGCCAACCCTGCAATGTAAACTAGCAGTTCTAATAGCAGCTCCAGGTGATTGCACAATCATATGAACAGGCAAAAGAGAGACCTCCAAATTATGTTGCTCAGAAAACTTCTTTGAGATGAAAGAATGGGAAGCTCCTGAATCAAATAGAACCAAGGTAGGAATAGATTGCACGGGAAACATACCAAGTACGACATCTGGCGCTTCTTGCGCCTCCTCAGTCGTCACGTGATGAAGACGCCCAACATTACCACCTTGAGCAGGTGGTGGAGCCGATCCCTGAGATTGCTGCTTCGCCCCATCTTGTGAGCGGCCCTGAGCTTGAGGTCGCTGTCCAGCCTTCTTCTTAGGACAAGCGTTGGCGTAGTGCCCACGCTCGTTGCAATGAAAGCAAGTAACATTAGCGGCTCGCTTCAACAACAAAGCCCGATCTCGGTTGCTGCCGCCTCGACGGATCGGGCCGCGATGATCGCCACGAACAAAGCGGAGTCGACTCAACCCGCCGAGCTCGGCGCTGACCCTTTGGGCCTGAATCGGTGGTGGTCGACGAACATTAGTCGACTGCCACCCTGGTGATCGAGACGATCCAGCTCCAGAAGAACTACGCGCAAGCCACTTGCGCTTTCGGCTTTCTAGCACACTGCGGCTACAGTGTTCTACCCTCACCGCTTTATCAACGAGGGTCTGGAAGTCATCGATGTCTTAAGCAACCAAAGCCCACTTAATCTCCTCATTTAGGCTTTCCCGAAACCTCTCAATTCTTCTCGCCTCATCAGCTACTTCATATGTGGCATATCTGGATAGCTGATTGAAGCGATGCAGGTACTCCATTACTGTCATTGACCCCTGCTTTAGGTCCAGAAATTCCCGCTTTTTCACCTCAATCACACTAGCTAGAATGTGAGTGCGGCGGAAAGCAGTCCTGAACTCAGGTCATAAGACCACTCGACCTTCAGGCAGTACCGCTTGGTAGTTCTCCCACCAAACTGCTGCGGTCCCTTGCAACTGATAGGAGGCATACAAGACTTTCTCCCTATCATCACACTGTGCAATGGCCAACTTGCTCTCCACAGCTCTCAACCAATCATCAGCATCGAGAGGCTCGGCAGTAGGGGAGAAAACTGGTGGCTGTGTCCTTAAGAACTCACTCAACTTAGACACTTGAGGTGCTCCACCATTTCTCCCACGAACAATATTCTGAGGCGCCGTATTCTGGGCTATCTGCTGCAGCAACAGGGCATTCGCCTGCCTTCCTTGCTCGATCATAGCCAGCACTTGCGCCATTGTAGGCGGCTGCGGCAACTGATCCTCCGGAATATCCCCCTGAGCAGGCGGCGGATCCGGAACATCATGACGAGCAGCTCGTGAAGAAGAGGCCCGCGTCGTGGGATGTTGAGGATTTGGTTGGGCTGGCGTGGAAACATTTGCTCTAGGATCACGAGCGTCCTGAGCCGCGTCAGACCCCAAAATTTGACTGAGGGATCTTGTTGACCTTATCCTGCAATCACAGTCTTTCAGTATACTACAGGAAAGAATACTACTTTAAAATTTATGGCCGGCATAATATTTCACATAGCTAACTCATGCTCTCTTAATAGTCGTGAATGATTATCTCATCGAAAACTTCCACTTCAAAGCTAAAATTTGCGAGAGAAAATCACCACTATTAATTCACACAAAAAGAAGCAACTCGAAAACTTTATACTGTAAAACATACCACACACATACACATAAGTAAATTCATATCTTAGTTACCACTAAAACATGTACATACAATTTATTTTCACACAACAGCCAACTCAACCTCCCTGTCATTGGGTTCATGCTATCAAACACATGGAAATGCACAACTCACATACTATATACTACTGCCCTTTTTCTAGAATTGCCATTTCAATACTTAGATACTAATCATCCCAACACATTACAGCACATATTATTCATCTAATTTCACAACCTATTCAAAGGTACTAAGCAAACACAGGAGGCTTTAATTTCCATTTGTTTTTACTACTTCCTTCAACACTACTACCATTCCTTGCTGTAACCTTTGCTCCCATTACTAGCACACAAATTTTTTTTTTCTCATAGGACAAGCAATACTGGAAGCATAAAAATGCATTCTTTCTCTCATACTCTCAAAACATTAAATAACACAGTCCCACACTTTCAATTGTTACCACTAGCATAACACAAAATTAAACTCATTTCCTTAGCATTTCGGCAGCACCTTTCCTGAACTACAGCCAATTCATCACAAACACAATATAGCAAGACTATCAACCATTTTTCTCACAAGCACACATACAATTTACTAGTCTAACAAAAGAAGCTTTAAACATCACTTGGTATCTACACTTAACAGGGAGCTTCATGCCACCATTTCCAGCAATTTGACACTCTGTTTAGAAGCATACACCCCAACTTGAACACATAAAGCTTAATTTCACACTTACATTTTTACAAATCTTACTCCTTGTTACAAAATGAGACTATTTTAGCTAATAATTTCAGCACTACCTTCATTATTTACAAGGTTCTTGCAACACTTATATTACATCAAAATCACATCTTAGCAACTACATTACCACATACTACTAGATTTTTCTACATCCCATTCCACTACTTCATATTCCCACATTCCTAACCACACATCTCCTTCGGCGATACACCCGTGGAGTGCTAGGGCAGTAGGTGCAAATACTATATGGATTGATGCCCTTGTCATTAAAGAGCCTAGGGCAACTCCCAATAGTTGACATCATGGCATTTGCACCCACTCCCGGGGTAGGCACATAAGACATAGGTGGAGGGCGTTGCGCCGCCGGAATCCTCGGAGCCTCACTAGTTAACACCGTGCGTGGTAAGGCACGCCTTGCCACACACAATGTCACTCGGGACTCCAAGAATGCCACCCGACGCCGAGTCTCAAGCAACTCTTGCGCCAATCTCACGTAGTGGCTATCTAACCTATTAGTAAACTCCACCATGACCTTTAAGTTGCCATTCCCCACTCCAACGTGATCCCTATACACATTACTCCCTACCAACGGTCTCCCAGGTAGGTAGTAATGGTGAGGATTCAAGTCAGGTAGCACGTGGCGGAGTCGTACTATGGCTAGGTATGCCGCTTCATTCATAGAAGCGTCTATCGACGACCCACTACCCATATAGCTCCTCTCTCCCTCACCGTGGGCGGCCTAGGAGGAATAAATACACGAGCGGCGTACTCCTTGGTCACTGGGCTCAAATGCGCTGAAAACCACGTATCTCTGCACCCTCAAACCGACTCTCGAGTAAGGATGCAAGACTCCCATCATACCCGAGTGCTCGGGACTCTCGACTCGTGGCAAGGAACAAACCGGGCCATCTACAAAATACAAGACAAGATAAGCTTATAAACATAATTAGGAAGGCGAAGAAACTACGAACAAGAAAATTAGCATTAGGCTAAATTCCATTATTAGTAGTGGATGAGTTTTGTTTACTTCCAAATTAAGTTTTCACACTTCTAACTAGCGACCATTTCTCCCCAAGGTTCCTACAACAAGATGGCTCGATACCATCATTGTGAGACCCGCTCGATGAACAGGAAACTCCATGTGATTACTGTGCTATTCCTGGATCAAGAGCTAGCACTCACATGTTTACAACTTTCGATCAAAATCATACACGCAAACACATAGAAGATCTTACATAACTGAAATAATTATACAGAGTTCAGTAAAAATTTAAACCATTTTAACAGCGGAAATTAAAAGCGGAAAACCAAAAGGAAACTGAGATTCCAAACAGCCTTGCGGATGCCCACTAAACCCTCAGGCACTGACTAGGCAACCTAGAAGAGGCTATCGTCAAAACCCCCGAGACCTGCCTGAAAGAACGCGTCGTCCGGAAGTTCGCAGTCTTCTTCCTCTGAGACAGCAGATGCAAGATTGAGTACATTGGTACTCAGCAAGACTTATATTGGTTCACAGATGGAAATAAATAATTATGCAGGCTGAGCAATGGACAGGCTATGGTTATTTTGCAATTGCGTGAAACATTAAAAAGAGTAAGCATAATAGATTGCAACATTGTATTTTAATAAAAGCAATTGAAAGACAGAATGATAAGCAAATATTCCAGATTTTCAACCCAGTCTACCCGACTGCATATAACCCCGGTGTCGATCCTTTGACACAAAAGATGGTTACAAAATGGTTTCCAAAAAAAAGACCACCACCCATTTTTGAAAGCACACGAAAGATTCTAGCATGGAATAACGTCACCAAGTGCCCTTGACCGCGGGCGCGGCTAATCGATTAGATTTATACTCTGCAGAGTTGTACAGCTTTACCCATAAGGAATGATCAACCTCTTTTGCCAGGCCAGTTAACACACTTCCTTTGGTGTGTCGGCAAGGAGATCATACAGAGCCATTACATTATCTAGACGTGGCTTTACACCAGCCCAGGACGTTAACCCTCGCCCTGAAGACAGAGACACTCACCCAAGCCGTGGATCCACATTTATCACACACACACCACGTCTCTGTCCAGGGCAAGGTGTACACCGTTGCATTGGTATGTAGAAACCCCTACAGACAAACTTGACCGGAATGCTTGTGCAATCTCCCGCCTTCCATAGATGCAAAGCCACATCTAAACAACTTAATAGGCTAAGACCCGCCCATACAAGCCCTCGTGGTTGTACGAAAAACATGGATTCACCGTCCCATCGCTAGGTCCTTAATCCGACATGGGCGATACTCCACCTTAGCTACGTGCATATCCTTTTGCACAACCGGCTAGTGCCAAATAATCACCCGCGTCAAACCATAGTTTTGTTTGAGGGTTTTTAGCAAAATATAACCAACCATTTTCCAAAAAGATCATATATAGGTTGAAAGAATGAAAAGAGGTAACGCAAAGCTTTGAGCAAGAATATTAGGCTAGCGATTATACCCAAACACGACATTAAATATGTCTAGTTCAACTAAGGTTTACAAGGTTCATATGTCCATACAGATTGAGGCAAACCATAATTTACAGGATTAACTACAGTTCTAACCCCAAATTAGCTCTTTTACGGAGAATTATCCGGATGCACTGTACATAAGCAAAAACAACATAAAGTAGGCGAATTATCAGGCTCAACGTGATCAAGGAGTTGCTTGCCTTGCAAATCACTGTCAGGAATAAAATCCGGATCTGCAGAACAGTCTTTTTCTTCTTCGATGATGTCGGTCTCTACTCGTCGCGAACAAGAAGAAAAAAGAGAATATCAGCAACTCCAAATGGCAAAAGGAAAACAGACAGATAAACAGGTAAACACAATTCGAATCAAACAGGCAACTGCTATTCTTGAAATATTTGAATTTAAACATCGAATTATAGATGCTAAAATTATTTGAAATAAAAAGATTGCTTGTTTGCTTCTTTGGAAGGAGAACTATGCCTAACTAACAACCAAAACAGAGTTCTCTGTCTTTCACAAACTTTCCAAGAAGATAGCACTTGAAAAACTATATCATCTAGGGTTATAAACCTAACAAGATTGTTGTGTATTAACTACAGAAATTAGAGTTTAAGTCTTGAATTAGGTAGAGCATACTTTAATTGTCAATTCTAATCACTTCTTTTAACTTTTAGGGTTTGGATGAAACCTGAAAACTATTGTTGAAAAGGCTTGGTTGAACTCTAGACTTTGCTACAAAACTGGCTAAGGAAAGAGGACTAAATCATATCACTTAAGGTTATTACACTTATGAAAACTAAGTGAACCAAAGCTCTATAACAGAATATTTTTCTGGAATCTGGCAGAACAAACTTCGGTTATCATTTCTACACTATTCTTCCAAAATTTCTTACTTGGATGAGTTATTTTGCACATAATTGAAAAAGCTTAGTTGTTTCAATCATTCAGCAAAACATAAAAAGTAGACTCATTCCCTTAACTTGTTTTGCATACAAACCTTAACAAAATGTCATTCTTTTTCCAGAATCTACTAGATTACACTTTGTGAAGTACTTCTATACCATTTTTACATTTCCTCTCATTCATATAATCCATTTTATCATATGTTGAATAGGGCTATATGAACACAAAACTAACTTATAACCTTTCAATCTTTCACTTTCATTTATTACTAAACTATTCAACATCTTTTATCCATTTTCTTCCTGACATCAGGGAATGATCTTAAAAACATTTTAAAAGTGAATTTGAGTTATTTTGAACTTGTTCATAGCAAATTACATCTATTTTGGTTATAACTAGTATTGTTTTTCTTAATTGAACAAGTACCTCATATACTTTTCTTTAAGTATTTTCACAAGAGCAACTCCCCATGATTTATGTCCCAATAGGATGAACTTTTAAACATTCAAACTTTAATCCTATCTTTCATTTACTCAATTTCACTTTTCATGCTTAATACTCATTTTTGAGCAAACATGATATATAATAAGGTATCATGGGAACATTTTGTTTATTTGGAATACTCATAACTCAGAGACTCAACAAAAATTTACTTTTCCTTAATTGGATCATCCTAAAAATATTTTATTCATATCACCCTATTTACACTTAAGCTTCTCTCTAATTTTTCCTAAAATCACATCTTACTCATCTTCAGAAATTTTTGTATATTCTGAAACTACAGAATTTTATACGAATTTTGAAATTAGTTTCACTCAATTTGGCAAGATGATTCAAAAGTTACAAGCATTTGAATTTTGGCCGGTTTCTGAAAATCATTCAAAAATTGAAAATACGTTTTCGTTCGGAGGAAACGGTTTCCCTGCGCGCGCCAAAAACGAGTTTAAAACCCCCAGCCTCGCTGACACCTGGGTCCCACCGGTCAGTGACCCAGAACAGGGCACCTCGGACTTTTGCTCGCCACCGGCGAACTAGCTCCACCGCGGCCGAACGGGCAGCGGTTCTAGCTTCACCGTGCCAAGATGAATCTAGGGGTGAGGCTACTTCGCCGGGAGACGGCCGGGAAGATGGCCGTCACCGTGAAGCTGCGGCGGCGCCATGACCGCGATGGCGAAAACTTGGCTAGAGGCTACCATTCCGACGGTCTAGAGCTAGGTGAGCTACAGTGACACTAGGGGATGCAGACTCACCGGATAGCTGGGTCGGAGATGAGCTGGAACGGCCTGCCACCGTGCGCCGGCCGTGAGGAAGAAGAACGGCGGTGCGGCGGCGCTACGAGCAAAAAGAAGCCAAAATGGCGAGTGATTAGTAACCCTGGGACACTAAGGACGCTTCGGGTGGAATCGATTCGATGGATTGAGGAGGAACTCACCCGATTCGACGATTTCCCCCCTTTTCGAGTTCCTCCAGCTTAGCGAGGAAGATGACGCCTCCCAGGCTCCCAGCTCAGTGAAATGGCAAAGAAGACGTGCGGTAGGGCAATGCGACGCAGAGGGATGGCTTAAGGCTGCACAGGAGTGATCGATTTCCACGTTTTGGGCGCGCAGTCTCGGTCGGCCTTCCCTGTACCGCGCACAACGAAGCTAGCCTCGCCTTCGAAGCGGCTCGGCTGGGACCAAGTGGGCACAAGCGAGGTGGAGGAGCTCTACTCGCGATGTGGAGGGCTGAGCCTGCGCAGGACGGGAGCAGGTGAGGAATCGGACGCAAAGGACGGCGGTGTCGCCTCGCCTCAGTCGGGAAGAGAGGAAGGAGAGAAGAACATCACGCTCTCAGGCTGACAGGTGGGGCCAGGGCCCACTGACAGCGAGACAGCCTCACCTCAGCTGACCAGCTCGTCAACGTTCCAACAGGGCCGGGCCCACTTGTCGGCGAGACGACGTTTTTAATGCGACGAAACAGAACGGGAAAACTCTAGAATTTGGATTTGTTTAAGCCCTAAACTAATCCCAGATTTTTCCAAACTTTTTGAACAAGACTTACTGAGAGTCACACGTCTACTGGAAAATTTTGAGACAAAAACTCCTTTTGGGAAATTTATTAAAATTCTGACACTGTACCCTGGTTCTAAACTTTGATTTCGGTTTTTGATTTAATTACAGGTACATTCTCTAGGATTTATTTTTGAAACTTTTTGACAGGTTCCAATCCTTATAATTGAATCACTGTAAAATTTTAAGATCAAAAAAATGAACCATTATTTTATAAAAATTCTGACAATCGTTTTCCTTACATTCTGGACCCACTGTATTTGAATTTTTAAGAGGCTTATTTCAATTCATTTAATTATAAAAATTTTACCAGTGATGAATAATTTCTCCAGGGATTTATATAAATTTTCTTCGATTTTATTGACATTGTTTATTTTTCTTCCTACTTTTTGATTCACTGTTTTTAGTCAAAAGTAGATACATATTTTATTTGACTTGCCCGTAAGTTTATAAAAATTCTACTTACTGGTCAAACATTATGACCAGCTCAAATAGGATTCATGGTAAAATTTTCTAAATTTTATTTTCATCTTTTTACCTTTTTCTTTGTTTTCCCCTTTTTATTAAATCTTTTCAGATAACACAAAAGTCTAAGAAATTATAATTGGAGCAAATATCACCTAGAATTTCAGGACCATTTATATTAAAATTTAAACTGTTTGTTTTTCACTGTTCCAAACTTTCAGGTCGTTACACTTATCAGTAAGAACCACCTTTTATTCATTGAAACCAAATAATTGAACTCGTTATTTGCATTCAATGTTTCAAATGTAATACAAATCCAGGAAATTTCATGAAACAAATCATTTCACACTAACATTATGGTGACTAAGCTAATTGAACATCAAAATTACAACTAGAAATATGTTAAATTTCCTAATCTTCAGCTAAGAGGCGAGCTATAACATTATTCTTGGTGAATGAATGCAAAACATCCCTTTGTCAAACTATTGGCTTGGCCTATCATGCACATACTCTACTTCATTTGGAGGTCTACAAAAAGAACACAGTTTATATCAGTTAATAGATAATTAGCAAAGAGATAAGAAACTATAAGAACATATATCAAATCATTTTAAGTGTAGAGCTTACATACATTATCATGTTCGAATTCATATGCACTAGCATCACTACCATCGTCATCACTACCAAGCAAAGAACTCGTCTCTTTTGCCCATTCTTCTTGCACCTAGATCATTCGATCCACGATCTTATGATTTTGTTCCTGAAGTATCTTATTGTTTTTCTCAGATGCTTGAAGTCTACGTAGCAATTCAGCCTTAGTAAGTGCTGCACCTCTCAAATCTCTTGTTTAATGCCACCACCATATCCCACTAGCTACATGATCATGTCGCTTTGACGGTTAACACTTGTCCATACTTCAATATTTGAAAGACTAGGATTCGATTTGACTACAATGTCAATTTGTTTCAATAATGAAAAATGTGTATTTTAGTACTTAACTCTTACCCACAAATATATATTATTTAATGTAATTTATAAGAAAGTTCTCACATTACATGCTTACTGGAGGTTTCAGCATCCACCAAAGCTTCCCCCTTCTAGTGAGTGTGAAAAAATAACTTATCGACACTTGGTGGCATGTTTTCCTTTCCTCTCTATTGGAATAGATAACATTATATAATTTGACAACTATTAATTGAATTGGAAATGGGTAAAGAAGTTTTGTACATACCATGTCCCAGATTATCTCTCTATAGGGTTTGCTGCCAGTGCAATGAGGCATTTCAAGTTAGATATGTTTTTCGAGTTTCTAATTAATGTTCTTTGCCTACATATAATTAAATGAAATTACTTGTTATATTCACATAAGCGATCACATGTGAACTATAAAAAATATTGTAAAATAAGCAACAACATTAACACTTACTTTAAACTCCTTTCTATAGAAATGCTCTTTCACGAACCACTCCCAATCAGATTTGTCAACATATTTAGGAACATTTTTATAGCCTCCTGCATAGGCTTTGATGGTTTCAGAAAATGTTGATCTAAGTCTCCACGCCAATTGATCCAAAGATCTTTGGCATACTCCATTATCTCATCTTTGTTTTCAAACTTGTCATGCGGAGTTGTTGAAACAAGATATTAAAAATAATAAAACCAAATGAGAGTTCACAAAAGATACTATGAAAAAATAGGCACCTCTCTAATGGAACTTGTATGTTAAATGTTTCTAAAATATATATGCTTGAGAGCTGTCCCACTAATGTTTGCCCATGCTTTCACCCTTAGTGGGGTAATGTTAGTATCACGTACTATTCTACCTAGGTGCCATGAAAAACTTATTGAAAGATCACGGTTGTTGTAAAATTGAACTCAATTTTATGTTTCTCCTTAAGAGGATTAACTTCCTTACATTTATGTTTGCCACATCCATTGTGTTTATTAATTGTTTGAGAAGCTAATACAATCACAATACCTTAATCAAAATTGAGCCCACATAGGAAAAAAATTTCAGTTGCGTCATTGTGCATGCCATTCTTAGAAATATCTACAAGACTTTTGAGCACTTGGCATTGCCCGCTTTCCATATAATCATTGCTTGAGAATTGATCTACACAATGTGCATGATTACCAAAACATCAACCCATTAGTAAGTTGTGTGGGTAAAGGAAACAAATGCATAAATGTAACATATGTACCCATACTATCATTTCTAGAATCTGCAAGACTTTGGGCCACATGTCTCTCTTCAACATGCATATCATTCCTATGTCATCCTCGTCGTTGGCATCATCATCGTCGTTCATGGCTAGAGGACATTATGAATCTTAAAAAGCCAATGAAATACAAACTTATTATTCAGGATATTGAAGAGAGCAGAGTATAACTTTTAGACTTTTTTTTGCATCGTGGAACTTATTAAACCAGCTTTCCATGGTATCATCTTCTTCGGTGTCATCATTCTTATCTACAAATAACAAGTATATCAACATATGCAGTACAAGATATAAGATATATTGGGAACAAACGTGCATTCCACATGCACAAAATTAATGAGAGTGTTTTATTTATTGTGATTATGAAATGTTATCCCTTACTGTGAACTATATTTAGAGGAAAAGTTTCCTTTCAATATACATGCACTACTACAAAAGAGGTTATATTAGACACGTTATCACTAACGTTTTTTTAAGAAAACAGTTTGGGAAGATACTTGTGCACATCACGAACGGTTTGTGGCTAAAACCGTCTGTGATGTGTAGACATCACAGACGGTTTTATCCACAAACCGTCTGCGATGAACCACATAATATGACAGACGGTTTATGGATAAAGCCATCAATGATGGGTAATACATCATAGACGGTGTTATCCACAAACCGTCTATGATAATGCAGGGAATTGCACAGATGGTTTGCGGATAAAACCGTCTGTAAGGAAATATCATAGTCGTTTTTATCTACAAACCGTCTGTAATGATTGAACCAGCTCATCGATTAAAGGAAACATGAATTAATTTTTCATATATATAAGAACCAGCTAGCATGCATGCATCACATATATATACAAAAATTTCGATCCCTAGCTAGCTACTAGGTACGTCTAGTTGATCTCTTCGTCGTCCCCAAAGTCATTGTCGCTGCGGCCGTCGGGGTCCTCGCTCGAACCCGCTCTGTCTGGGTCATCCTCCAGCTCCCAGCCGTCACGATAGACCTCCGACGAGTCGTAGCTATCGTCATTGTCGTTGTCGGAGGAGGATGTTGGCGGCGGATGCTTCTAGCCGAAGCCCACGCTTGAGGCGGAGGGAGCGGAAGTGCCCGCTTACCGCGGAAGGAGCGGACGATTCGTTGATATGGCATTGGCGTGGTGCCGTAGCCATTCCCGTAGGGGTCTCAGAGGCTGGGATGGTAGCGGTGGCGGAGGGTTAGTCGGCAGTACTAGAGGTGAAGGCGGTGGCGGAGCCATCGTCGGAGGCTGGGTGGAGGAGCCGACAGAGGAGGTGCTGTCTTTTTTATTGCTCATGGTGGCGTCGGAGGCAATTGCAATGAGGGATGTGGAATGATATCAATCGATGCAGTATATATTGTCGTCGAAGTGCAATTAATGATCTGCATTGGGGAAACAAAATGCCTGGAACACGGTCTTCGAAGTGGAAATGCAACAGATGGTTTAATTCTTCGGAACACGAAGCGATCAACTCAAAACATTGTGCGCGCCTATCTTGGGAAGACAAAAGCATTGGGAACATCATAGACGGTTTGTGGATAAAACCATCTGTGATGACGTAATCATAGACGGTTTTATCCAAAAACTGTCTGTGATGTAAATCCATCATAGACGATTTTATCCACAAACCATCTGCGATTAGACCATCACAGACAGTTTTATCCACAAATCGTCTGTGATGATCACTACATTATATATACGAACAGAGAGCCGATCGAGCTCCTCTATATTTTTAGGGTTTCCTAGATATTTTCGATGTGGCTATGAATGAGAGGCATTCTGGTGAAAGAGACCCTAGATTTGGAGGTCACTACTACACAAATATACAACACAATCGGTTCTTTTTTATCATCACAGTCGGTTCTGGTGGCGATACAATGTCATGAGACAGAGATGAGATAGCGTTATTACAGTCGTTTCTCGCCCGATAGAGATGAGGCGGTCATCTCTATCGGTTCTTTATAAGAAGCGATAGAGATGAGGGTATTATCTCTATCGGTTCTTTGTAAGAAGCGATAGAGATGAGGCCTCATCTCTATCGCTTCTTACAAAGAACCGATAGAGATGACCTCCTCATCTCTATCTCTTCTTACAAAGAACCGATAGAGATGAGTCTATCAACTCTATCGCTTCTTACAAAGAAGCGATAAAGATAATATACTCATCTCTATCGCTTCTTAGAAAGAACCGATAGAGATGAATACCCTCATCTCTAGCGCTTCTTGTAAAGAACCGATAGAGATGAGCCCATCATCCCTATCACTTCTTACAAAGAACCGATAGAGATGACCGTCACATCTCTATCATTTTCTTGTGAGAACCGACAGAGATGAAGGGTTGTGGTGTGCTATTTTCTAATTCACCCTCCAATCAGCACATATTTCACACAATATGCACATATCACATTCACACATAAATTAGAGACAACATATCATATTCAAAGAACATGAACACTTTGTTACAACAAACACATATCACATTCGTTAACAAAATAGAACGCAAACATGCTTAACCATAAGTACACATGCAATCGCATTTAGATATGTAATATTGTTCATATATGGTCTAGTAGGATCTTTGGGGATCTCTAAACCGTCCGTCCTCCGACAAGCATTCTATCCAGTACCACTGGCATAAGTGGTCTCGTATCTTGTTGAGTGAAGTGCTGTCTACACTCTTCTGGGGGATATTGGTATGCCGCAAAATAGAAACGAGTGCTCTAATTTAAGTTTTCAAATTTCTATGTGAAAGACTAATTGTATAATAATGCATGTACTACCTTAGGGAAACGGTCTGAGCTGGCAATCAAGATCACCATGTGTTGCATGACATACAAACCACAGCGGTCGTCGCTGCCTGTTGATGACACGTGAAGAAAGAAAAATAAATTAAGAGACGAAGAAAATATGTCAGAAAATCTAAATCTTATATATGATAGCCACTTGTACCTTGAAGCGGACATACTCCAGCTTGGAGCCCTTTTTGTCGTCGTGTGTTCCTCTTGCTTCGACGTATTCCTTGAAACCCCTATATACATTGGAGAGATGTCGTTGAGTAAAAAAATAATGAATGTAGTTAAATACAAAAAATGTTAGATAAGAGTGGTGCACTTACTGCTCCAAAGGAGGCTTGATTGCGTAGGCTATCGGTCTCTTATCAACCGAATTAAAAGTGTACACTTTGTTGTCACTCGGAAGGAGCACGAGTAGAACCCAATGGTTGCTTATTAAATGGTATGCAGCGAAGAAAATAAGTTCATATACGGTTTCAGTACGTAGAAGTAATTGAACGGTGAAGTAGTACTTACTCCTCGTGGTATGGGAGTAGAATGAAGTCCTTCTTCGACTCAGCTTGCAATGCCCTCTTGATGTAGGAGGCAACTCATTCCGGTTGAAGCCTAGCCATCGTCGCGACACAAGCTCAGGGTCGATGAACCCAACTAGTTGTCGATTCGTCACAACTCGCTGCCTCATTGCCCTGCAACTCGTATTGATTATTAAAAAGCGTAATGGAAAATCCTATGGAAGTCATAAGGTCGTGCAACGTGGTGCGATACTCACAGCGTCCAGGATCGTACAGTGGAAATATCGATGGCTATCAGTTGGTACAGACGGAACAGATCCTCAAAACTGATAGGGAATGTCCCATCCTCCTCGTGGTGGAAATGTCCCTTTCTGTATCTAACATTGAAGTCGACACGCCGCTCGCTCTCTTTCACTTTGTCAACGTACCATCCATGGAGCTGTCGAGTCCATATGCCTAGAGCATTCAATTTGCTGGAAGGCAGAAGGGGCTTTCCATGTACGTAGGCTTTAAATTCATAAGGCTTCTCTGTGGCCTATGCCGGCTCTCCTTTCTGGGCCGAACGAGTTTCCGAGGCCGGGGTAGTGGGCTTTTTATGTACTTGAGGGGGCGCTGTGGCCTTTGTGAGCCTTGCCTTTTTAGCAGAGGCCTCCAGTGGTTCTGTGATTGTCGTGCTAGTCCTTTTACGCGCCAGCTCTATACTCTATGCAGGACTCGTCACGGCCTTGGGAGCAGGTGCAGGTACGGTAGGAACCTACGAAGCACACGCATAATTAAGTAACTTGTTGCAATACTACTGGAATAGTACAAAACATGCGAGGTTTTTTACCTTGATTAGTACGATGCCTGTCGTGGGCCACTTGATGAACGACATCAGCGCTTGCCCGAGAGTGGTGATGTCTTTGTTGGGGGGGAACTCAAGCACATGTGATAAGAAGGCTTCGTGGACGTAGTCCACCTGGACCCTCATGTAGCCCTTCCCCAAAGGCTGACCATGTACCGTGTCAGTCTCCTTGCATGGAAATGCAACCCCACGTGTAGCCTCAATAGGAAATCCGTCTTCTGTTAGGGTGAGCTAGCACTTGATAGGCGCCTGCAAAAAGTGCGCAACTTGAGAGAAAACATATGAAGTTACCCTCGCACCTTTAAGTTAAGAAAAATTAATTATTACCTTCAGCTGGGGACCGGACTTATCATTTTTGGAACCGCAGCTACTTGGTCAGGGCACAGGTTTCTCTACGGTAGGCGGGGGCATCTGGCTCTGACTCTGGGAGATCATCGCCATCATCTCGGCCCTCAGGCGTTCCTCATGTGCCATCATGTCCCAAAATATGGACCTCTTCTTCCAAATGGTCCTAGGACGAACAGATTTACGACTCTTTCCGTACTGAAGTTCGATATCCTTCACACGTGAATATACTTGCCTTCCACTCATAGGCTGTGGGGCCGAACGGACTTCCCTCTTCCCATCAAATTTGTCATCCATCTTACGGTATCGATGACTTCTAGGTAAAAACCTACGGTGACCCATAAACACAGTTTTCTTGGAATTCGGCAGCTATAGGCACTTAGTCTCCTCTTCACAAATAGGACACGCTTTGGCTCCTTTCGTACTATAGCCCGCCAAATTACCAAGGGCCGAGAAATCATTTATGGTGCAAAATACCATAGCCCGTAGGGTGAAATGCTCTCTTTTGTACGCATCGCACACCACGACCCCCTCATTCTATAATTTTACCAAATCCTCGATCAGTGGTGCAAGGTACACATCAATATCATTTCCCGACTATTTGGGTCCTGAGATTAGCAATGACATCATGATATACTTCCGCTTCATGCACAACCAAGGAGGGAGGTTGTAGATACACAACAGAACTGGCCACGTACTGTGACGGCTACTCATGTTACCAAATGGATTCATTCCATCGGTACTCAACCCAAATCTTATGTTCCTCATTTCGGCACCAAACTCCTCATGTTTCTAATCGATGTTTCTCCATTGAGCCGAATCAGCAGGGTGTCTCAGCTTGCCATCTTCCGTCGAGACTCATAATGCCAACACAACAATTTTGCCTCTCTGGGATTTGCAAACAACCGCTCTAGACGGGGAATGATGGGCAAGTACCACAATACCTTGGCCGGTGCACCTTTATTGACCTCTTCACCGTCGTTGCCCCGGCTCTTACGCTTCTTGTCGTTACGCTTCTCCCTTTGTTTGTACCGGGGCACACCGCAAACTGGACAAATGTACAACTCCTGATGTGCGTTACAGTACAAGATGCAATCATTCGAACATGCATGTATCGTTTCTATTTCCATTCCCTTGGGACATAGTAGCTTCTTCGCTTCATAAATGCTTGTTGGCAACTCGTTTCCCTCCGGAAGCAGATCCGATAGAAGACCTAGAAGTGCATTGAAACTTGTATCTGTGCAATGGTGTTTTGCCTTCAGTTCGAACAATGCAAGGACCGAACCCAACTTGGTGTATTCTGCTTTGCAACCTGTGAACAGCAGTTTGGCATCATCTTCCATCAAGCTTTTAAACTTTTCAAACTTTCTTTCCGTGTAATTACCCTTCGCATCCCGCAACATTTGCTCCAAATTCTCCTCCTCAAACATATCAAACTGCAACTCGTCATCCGGTTCCACCGTGGCTTCGTTGCATACCGGCAGGGTACTACCTGTATCCCCGTGATGGATCCAACATGTGTAATTCCTCACGAAGCCACGTCGAATTAGGTGGCCCTTGATTTGAGCTGAGTTGTTAAATCTTCTCAGATTGGTGCAATCAATGCAAGGACAATATATGAAGTTTACACCCCTCCTCACGATGTCCTCTTCGGCAATTTTTTTGAACTCCTTAACACCCCTCTGAAATTCAGCACTCACACGACTTTTGTCATACATCCATTCCTTACGGTTCATCTGCAATTAAACTTCACATAATAAATTAAGCAAAAACTGGAGTGACAGCAAGCTAGCTATTTTTGAAATATTGAGACATCATTTCAGTTAATATTACCTTTGCAAAATAGAGGACAATTTCCCGCAAGATATATGAAATATGTACTCCCGATCGATACCTAGATTCTTCCCTGGTTTAGAGCTTCCAATTTCCTAGATAGGAGACATACATTTTTAACATGAACAATGATATCAAACAATCTAATTATATAGTGCAGTAGCTTACAAATCTTTTGCCTACAACGAAACAAAACAAGGGTACCAACGATGACTCCTAATCTCTAAATAGGTTTGGTCCTAATCACATTCGAGGATATATGGTTCGGACAAGTTCCTAAGCCGTTGTACAACTCCAGAGAAAATTTCGGCAACATCTCCCCGCTATTCTGCATATACACGTCTCGACAACAGGTCAAGAGGGGTGTGTATCTGGAGAATACCAGGGAGACGCTACCAAAATCTACACTGCAGTTGTACAACACAGCTCAGGAACTTGCCCGAAGCACATATCCTCGAACTATCCAAAGAACGTGGAAAATTCGAGACTGCTCGCTTATAAATATGCCATTTCATTTGGTATATTTATAAACAAGCATCCTTGAACGGGAGACGTAGGTTCTGCAGCCTAAACTCTAACATTCATCATGTGACAGCAATAATAATTCCATATTAACATCAAAGCACTAAAATTAAGATAATTAAATACATGTGTGCTTGTCAAATAAAGGGTGTGAAATCTGGTAGGACATACACAATACCAGTGCAATCTAAACTTTCTTAGCGACATATCAAAATTACATAGTGCAAAATTAAAGGGTTTTGAAGGAATGCTCACATTTTGAAGAAAACCACAAATTATGCAAAATGAGGGGAAATCTCCTCAAGTTAGGGCTTCAAATTTACCCTCTTAACACCCACCCTTGAGGATTTCAAATTTTCTCACCCAAGTATTGCTTCCAACCACAGAATATGAGCTATTTTTTCGGGTGGCGGCGGAGAAATATCCTCTGGAACAATAACAGAGAAGAGTTCAGCTCGAGTGGTATAAATAACCTCACGAGGCACATCACTATCGGTTCTCATATAAAAAGAGATAGTGATGTGATCATGCACATCACAGTCGGTTCTTATAAGAGAAGCGATAGTGATGATCATTGTCATCACAATCGGTTCCTGAAAGTGCATCTAGGCACTTATGTTATTTTGGTGATTAATGACAAACACTCATAATGATAATCTATGCAATTAAGTAAATGCTTAACTTAGTGCTTAGCAAATGACAAACCTCTAATATGATTATATTGCTATGAGACTAACATGTTATTGCCTAGTTGAGTATCAGTCTCATCTTTTAGAGGAAAATCAAATAGGAAGGTTAAGTAAAGATAAGGTATGCAATTTTGGTATCTATTCTATATTTGTTATTGCATTCCTTTGGTGCAAATGCATAGTGAACTCCAAGTAGCATGTTGATTTTATATATGCACATTGGTTCATGTCATATTTATTTGTGCATATATATTCATTTGAGTTCATTATGGTATGCATGTATTAACTAGAGTTAAACTTCATATTGCTATAGATTGACTTGGTGCATACATGTTTTATTTGTATATCTTCTCATGCAATTCTCTTAGTGAAGTTTATCTAGTGTTGGATCACATATTTACTCTTACTTCAAATATTATTTGCACATGTACAATTTCATGTATATTCTATCATGTGCTTCATTTAAGTAAAGTCTGTGATCCTTGCCATGATTTAATTGATTCATCATATTGGCAATTATCTCTCTAGTGCAAATAGATCAATTACACATTCATCATGATGTACTTAGTAGAGAACATTTCTTATGTCAAGTGTTTCCAGTTATGTTGTGCTTCTTTTTATGAAACACTTGTTGTAATCAATTGCTCACAAATATCAACTTGTTCATATCTATTGAGCTTTTGGGACTAATGTCTTTCATGAGTAGTTTGGAAAGAATTAGGTCCCGTCTGTGTATGATGACCAAGGTATCTTCGAGGATGATCATTAAGCCGAGGTCAACAAGATGGCGGTGTCACCAAGAGCTGAGGACTAAGTCAAAGATTGATTTGGCGTGGAGATCGTCAGAGAGGATGATCAAGTCAAGGTTGATAGGATGAGAGTCTCATGAGGTGAAGCGAGTCGAGTTGGACAAGGCGAAGATGTCATCAATTATTTGGTGAAAGTCTTCATGCATCGACATCAAGAAAGAAGACGGCAAGTGACTAGTTCTAGACTAATATTATCATTGATTTAATTTGAGTCTAAGGATTGCCGTACTACTAAGAGGGATGCGATGTCGAATGACTTTTAGATGTGTCAAGTGCTCAAGTGATCCATTCTTGTGAATCTTAGAAAGAGAGTGGTGTTGGTAGTGCCGGAAAGTGAGGGTTGTAGGTCTCTCTTGATTTCTTTGTGAAATCTGTGGTTATCCTTTGAGTTTTGGATAGTGAGACCTTGTTGGTTGTGTAGCCCTCGTTCTTAGCTTTTGGTAGAGTCCAAGATCTCTGGAATCGGAGTCCGGAGTCAAAAGTTATGCTCGTTTTCATCGGGTTGCTCAGTGCTGTTCGGACAGTCCGGAGTATCCGGACATTTGGTCGGGACACTCCGGGTTGGCACCCTCGGTGGCTGCTCTCGGTTGGTCTGGAGTATCCGGTGTTTAGTCCGGACACTCCGGGTTGAATTAGTCCAGAGTCTCCGGGGTAATGTCCGGAGTCTCCGGGTTGTGCGCAGCCTGCCCCCAACGGCTAGTTTTTGGGGAGTTCTATTTATAGCCCCATCCTCCCTCATTTTGTAGAGGCTTTTCGTGTGGATTTTTAAGAGGCTTTTGGGGGGCTGTGTGGGGGCTTTGAGGAAGCTTTTACCCTTAGATCTAAGTGATCCCCTTGTGAGAAGGGTTGGGAAGAGTTTGGGGAGTGAGTGTTGAGTTGTTTGAGCACTTGATCTCATCTTCAAGTTTGTTCTTCGTGAGCATTTGTTACTCTTGGAGGTTGAGGACTCCTAGACGGCTAGGAGGTCGCCTACGAGCCACCGGAGCTTTGTGTGGTTAGCCGTGGGAAGTTTGTGTAGGCCGATTCCGCCTTCGTAAGGGAAGGAATCAAAGGAGTGAAGACCGGTGAGTGCATTTGTGCAACACCAGGAGGAAGAGGGTTGAAAGAGACCACGGCTCAAGTGTGACCGAGCCGCCTCAACGGAGACGTAGGATCCCCTCAAGGATCCGAACTTCGGGTGAAAAATCTTCGTCTCAAAGTTTGCTTCTTCTCTTGCTTTAACATTTGGTTTTGAATCTTTGGGAGCCCCGATATACTCTTTTGTTGTGTTTGGATCCAGATCTACAATTTCCCCAGGTACTTGATAGCATTTAGATCTTTTGTATTCAAGTAGATTATTGAAAAATTGTAGGGATTTAAAATCTCATTTCGAGGTCTTAAATCCGGAGTATCCGGACTTCTGAACCCGGATAGTCCGGACATTTCGGAGTATCCGGAGATAAGTCCCGGACACTCCGGTCTGAGTCCCTCGGATCCAATCCGGAGTATCCGGACTCCTGAACCCGTACAGTCCGGACATTTCGGAGTATCCGGATAAAAATCCCGGACACTCCGGACTTAGACCCTCGGGAGATTTTATTTAGCTGCAAATTTTTTATTCCGCTGCATTTAGTTACAAAGTTTTTAATTCGCCTATTCACCCCCCTCTAGGCGACATCCCCTGTCCTTTCAATTGGTATCAGAGCAAGGTCTCTCCTTTATTAGACTTAACCGTCTAGAGAGTAAAGGATGTCGACTAGAGGATTAGTGCATTCACATGATCCACTTGTACTAGATGGCACAAATTATGCTTCATGGAAATTAATTATGACTTCTCATTTTAAATCCATGAGCCCCCAAATATGGTGGATCGTAGATGTCGACTTTTCCTCTCCATTGAATGAAGTTGCTCCAACTGAAGGAGAGAGGAAATGCCTACATCTCGATGCTCAAGCTACTAATGTTTTATTTTGTGTTGTGAGCGATGAAATCTTTGATAGAATATGCAATCTCAAGAGCGCTCATGAATTGTGGATAAAGCTTCAAGAACTATTTGAATCATCCACTTCTATTGAGGATTGCATTAAGGAAGAGATGTCAGGAGATGAAACATCAAGCTCCACCTCAAGCTCAAGTGATGAAGAACCGACATCTCCATCAACCTCAACCTCCGCCTCAAGTGACGATGAAGATGCTCTTCCATCACAAATCCGTTGCTTCATGGCAAAAGGTAAGAATGAGGTAAGTGACGATGATGAGCTCACTTATAATGAACTTATGAATTTGCTTGAGGAGCTCAATAAATGTCTTGGAAAGGAGAAAAAGAAATATAAAATTTTGAAACTTGAACATGAATCACTTCAAAATGATTATAATATGCTTCAAGAAAATCATGAATCCTTCCTTCTCAAAGAAACTCATAAGCCTAAGGTGGACATAGGAATCTCATGTGATTTAATTGATGAAATGTCTTGCTTAAATGTTAATCCTAATATTTCATCAAAATTTGACATATCCACCTCTTGCAATGATTTACCTTGTTGCTCAAATTCAAATGTTTCCACTTCCTCTATGCATATTGAGACTAATCTTGTAGAGGAAAACAATGAGCTCAAGGCCAAAGTCATTAGATTGGAAAATGACTTGAAGAATTGCGTCAAGGGAAAAGCCGTTCTCGACGAGATCTTGAGCAAGCCAAGAGCGCCTCAAGATAAGTGAGGACTCGGCTATATCTCCAAGAGGGAGACTAGCAAGACAAGGCACAACGAAAGACTTTCGAAGATCATCAAGTGCTTTGCTTGCAACAAGAAGGGACACCTCGCCTCCGTGTGCCCTAATAAAGTGGAGATCAAGCCACAACCATCAACAATGAGGCAAACCGGTAAAGAGCAAGTCAAGAAGAAGAAGAGACACTCAAAGCCTACTTGCTACAACTGTCGGAAAAAGGGACACATCGGTAAGGATTGTCCCAAAGGTATCATCCCTAAGCCTATTATTGTCAATGATCATTATTTGCTTAGGAAGGACAAAAATGGCAATGTGTTTTCCAAGTTTGTCGATTCTCCCAAGTATTTGCAAAATTATGATATTCAATTGCTTAGGAGAAATGAATTTAGAAATGTGTTTGCTCAAAATGCTAGACTTCCTAAGACTAAGAAAAATCATGTTGATCATGTGCTTAGGAAAAATAACAATAGCAAACCATTTGCTAGATTTGCTAGATCCTCTAAGCCTATGCATAATTTCAATTATCATATGCTTAGAAGAGATCAAACTAGAAATAGTTTTGCAAAGTATCATTGTCCTCCTAAGCCTTGTTATAAAAATGTCAATCAATTGCCTAGGAGGAATAATTATCGCAAACCTATCCCTAGTCATGTTAGTCTTGTCAAAAATGTTAATATTAGGACCATTTGGGTTCCAAAATCTATTTTGACTAACATTCTTGGACCCAACAAAATTGGGTACCAAAAGCGCCTAAAAGAATTGTAGGTGCTTGGAGATGCATTGGAAGTTTTGGCTTATCAAGAGAATGATTCCATCATGTGCAAAAAGAAGCCAAGCTTGAAGACATTCACTTCAATCATAAACCAATACCATCTCGGGTAACAAGTATTTAAATTGATTCTTATAGCTTATAGCCTTGTGTAGGTTATATTGCATTATTCATGAAAATCAATTTAGATTGCTTGATTATATGCTTGCTCATGCTTATTAGTTGTTTTGATTGCAATCTTGAGTAAGTTTGGGATAGTGGCACATTAAGGGGGAGTGCTAAATCATAACCATATATATTACATCCCTACATGTGCCCATATTTATATAAGTGCAAATATATATTTTCAAAATCAAGCCATTTAGCCAAAAGTCAAAATTTTGCATACCATTAATATTCTTGTGAAAAACTAGTTGCAAAATGTATACAAATATATTTGAAACATTTTTCAAAGGTTTTGGCTTCACAAAATCTATTTTGAAAAGAAAAAGAGTTTCATGATCAAAATCTAGATAGTAGTATTTTGTTTTGGATTTAAACTTATAATTTTCATAGAATTAAATGTAAAATGAATTTGAAAGTAATTCCAAAACGAAAATCCTAGAGTTGGCCATTCTTAACAATTCTTGTGTTCAAAAGACCAACCTAGCGAAAGTTATTCGATTTTGAAACTCGCCGAAAAACTATATTTGACCCATAATAGTCATATTATTGCACTTAGTGAGTTTCTCCGTCTGGACCGGATCTTGTGTAGTATCTTGGTTCAAAATGGTATCTTAGACTCATACACAAAATTCAAATCTCTATATCTCATCTTATTCTTCATTTGAATCTTGTGTTGAAATATTTGGCTTTGTTTTACAAATAGCTATTTCAAAAGGACCTTTTTGGTCAAAAGTCAAATCTTATGTTTAAAAGGCCTAAAATTGTAAAAAGCTTTGTAAAAGTATTCTAATATGTATTTCAAATGTTTTACAAGCTTTCAAAATGAAAATTCCATTTTGAAGTCAAAATTGGCCAAAATTCTTGTTTTAACCCAAAATGGCTTATTTAAGCATATTGCTCAAATCTTAGCATTCAAGTTGGATTTCATTATAAATGTTGGCTAGAAACCATCTTGATAATCAATTCTAAGCCATGAAAATTGAAATTGCATGAAATCCAAATTGAGTTGTATTTTGAGGCTTTTTATGAAAAACTATTTCCTATTTAACTTGCTTCAAAAAGGGTTAAAAGCAAAATATTTGTTTGAAATGCAAAATCTTATGAAAATAGTCTTCTAAAATGTTTTCAAATGTATTTCAAATGTTTTCAAGTATCTAACCCTTGGTTAGAAGCTAAAAGTCAAACTTTGGCCTAAAAAGGATCTTTGTGATCTTGCTTTTGCATTTAACTTCAAATTTTTCTAAAGCAATATCTATTTGGAGTTTGAAAAAGTGGTCAATACAAAAGTCATAGGGTTGGTCATTTTAAGTATTTCTTTATTTCAAAGTTTTTCCAAACGACCAACCGTTCAAAAGTTATAGCCATTTGAATTTAGCCAAAATCATCCAATTGACCCAAAATAACCCGTTGTTGCATTTTGTGGATTTCGCTATTTGAATTGGATTTCATTGTATATCTTGGATTGAAATAGTATTTCTAAATCATACAAATCTATGAAATCTCAAATCTCCATAAATTTCAATCCGGAATGCATTTTGAACATTTGGCGAAAATTCAATTTCTTTTCAAACCCTCAAAGCAAAATTTGGCATATCTCTTATTAGGAGACTCCTTTTTGGAAAATTCTTTTTGGAAAAGTTTCTTGGGAGTCTAAAGAATGTTTATGCTCAATTTCAAATAATTTCAACTTAATTTGAAATAGTTATGCCTTTTTCTCTCTTTCGATCTTATTTGGCATACTCTTGCATTAAGTTGGATTTTACGATTTGAATGGATTTGATTATGCAAATAGGCTTATAAACATCTCTCTAAATCATATGAAGCCATATAAGTGCATATTACCATTCAAAACTCATTTGGTTCCATTTTGAGGATTTGGTGAAAATCTTAATCTTTTATGTGTTTCATATGCATCTTTCATCATATTTCTAGAAATGAAATTTATTTATTGAAAATACTTGTTGGAAAACCTTCTCCCACATATGGAGTTCATATTTGAAATTTCTCAAATTTATTTGAACTCATTTGCAAGATTGTTGACTTTATTTGACTTAGTGTCAAAACTAAACCTCCAATGATTCTAATGACCTATTTTTGATTGGAGAGTGATATTTGAGAAAATCCTTTTGGAAAAAGTCTCTTGGATGTTCATGGATCATTTCCGCAAAATCTTATGGCTATTGGACTTCATTTGATCAAGATTTGATCCAAATTCAAAATGTCTAGTTTTAGGGATGAAGCTGAACAACCCGGAGTATCTGGGTAATCTATCCGGAGTATCCGGACACTCCGGATCAAAAACACCGGAGTATCCGGGTTGTACTGCTCGGCCCAAATTCTTAAATTGCTATCTATACTTTCTTGCAATATCTTGTTCATCCTATTTTTGGGGTTTCTCCTTTGCTCAAATCAATATTCAGTCTTCATAGCCCTCGAAGAGGATTTCGAGATGAATCTGTTCCGCGTTGATGATTTTTGTATTTGAGCAATGGTTTAAAAGTTATAATCGACTTTGTGCTGCTATTTGCATCTTTTTGAGATTTTAAGAGTTTTAAATTGGAATCTTGGCAAGCCTTTCAAGATGAGAACTAAGTGAACTTATTCATTGCTCCAAGTTTCAAAGTGGAGCATATCTATTTAAGTTTTCATTCCAACGAAAGTGCATCTTTTGGCTAAGTTCTTTTGGAAATTGGATTTAATTGTATCTTAGCCTCAAAATGTTTTCTCTCCTGCATAACTTCGAGTTTATTATGGAAAAGAGAAAATTTCCCTTGTAAGCTCAAGAGTGAGTTTGAATGTGTTTTACTCATTGTCTCTCTTACAAGTGGATGAAAATATTAAATTTGAATGAGTTTCAAATATTTTCATTGTCAAGTGGTGTATAAAATCTTCAATTGATATCTTCAAGTTGTTTTTAAAATTGCATGCAAAGAGTATTGTCTTGTATATCATATATATCATGCATGTTGTACTTAGACATTATCAAACTAACTTGGGTCAAATTAAAAGATATTTGTTCCCAAAAATCGTGTGCTTGTCTATTGATGTTCAAGGTATTGGAAAAGGGGTCATCTTCGACGGTGGGATGAAGGAAATGGAGAGGAGCTCCATAGTACGAGGGATCTAAGACCGGGCGCGGTGATCATGACCAATTCGAACATGCGGTGGACAAGAATCGACAAAGGGACGTGTTTCTTTTCTGACCATATTCAATAATGTCTGTGCACACCATTATGCTAAATTGTGTTATTCTAAATGGTGTTGTATCTTTCAATTGGTATGATTAATTGGTATCTTTCAAGAGGTATCCTCTAATCCTAAATTGTTTTGAAGTGTCATCTAACTTGCATTCGGCATTCTCAAGAACTAAAAGGTACATATGGGTGACACATTGCAAAGAGGTATGCCCTTGATAAGTTTATGAAATTCTTGACATGAAAGTGCATCTTACTTATACAACCTTGATTCATGATCTTGTATACATCTTGTGATCATATAAGCAATTCCTTCTTGTGTAATCTTCTTTATATGATCTTGATTGTTAGAATTTAATTTGATCATGAGCATGTGCTTAAATTATATAAATTTGCTATATGATCTTGATGTTTAAATAATATGTGAAATCATATTCGTGTGTCATGTTTAAGCATCACTTATATCCTAAGAATCATGACTTCTTTAATTTGGTATAACTAGAAAAATCTATTACCTAAATCTTGGAAATAATTGGTATCATATCTTGCCTAGATTTAGGGGGAGCTTAATATTATTGTCCTATTACTAGCTCCTTATCTTTATTTTATTTTCTCCCTAATCTTTTTATTGAGTGTGCAATTAAGGTGGAGAACAGATTTTATTGAATAAACAATAAGAATCTTTTAAGCACCATTTCGGGATTAATGACAAAAGGGGGAGAATTTATGGATTTATCAATTGTTCCTTAATCGATTGACAAAAAGGGATGATTTGTAAGTAAGATCTCTTATTGTATCTTTATGCTTGTTTTAATGCTAAAATATCTTAATATTGTCATTTGGGGCAATTGATAATAGGTTTGTCATAAATCACCAAAAAGGGGGAGATTGAAAGTGCATCTAGGCACTTATGTTATTTTGGTGATTAATGACAAACACTCATAATGACAATCTATGCAATTAAGTAAATGCTTAACTTAGTGCTTAGCAAATGACAAACCTCTAATATGATTATATTGCTATGAGACTAACATGTTATTGCCTAGTTGAGTATCAGTCTCATCTTTTAGAGGAAAATCAAATAGGAAGGTTAAGCAAAGATAAGGTATGCAATTTTGGTATCTATTCTATATTTGTTATTGCATTCCTTTGGTGCAAATGCATAGTGAACTCCAAGTAGCATGTTGATTTTATATATGCACATTGGTTCATGTCATATTTATTTGTGCATATATATTCATTTGAGTTCATTATGGTATGCATGTATTAACTAGAGTTAAACTTCATATTGCTATAGATTGACTTGGTGCATGCATGTTTTATTTGTATATCTTCTCATGCAATTCTCTTAGTGAAGTTTATCTAGTGTTGGATCAAATATTTACTCTTACTCCAAATATTATTTGCACATGTACAATTCGTGTATATTCTATCATGTGCTTCATTTAAGTAAAGTCTGTGATCGTTGCCATGATTTAATTCATTCATCAAATCGGCAATTATCTCTCTAGTGCATATAGATCAATTACACATTCATCATGATGTACTTAGTAGAGAACATTTCTTATGTCAAGTGTTTCCAGTTATGTTGTGCTTCTTTTTATGAAACACTTGTTGTAATCAATTTCTCACAAATATCAACTTGTTCATATCTATTGAGCTTTTGGGACTAATGTCTTTCATGAGTAGTTTGGAAAGAATTAGGTCACGTCTGTGTATGATGACCAAGGTATCTTGGAGGATGATCATTAAGCCGAGTTCAACAAGACGGCGATGTCACCAAGAGCTGAGGACTAAGTCAAAGATTGACTTGGCGTGGAGATCGTCAGAGAGGATGATCAAGTCAAGGTTGATAGGACGAGAGTCTCATGGGGTGAATCGAGTCGAGTTGGATAAGGCGAAGATGTCATCAATTATTTGGTGAAAGTCTTCATGCATCGATATCAAGAAAGAAGATGGCAAGTGACTAGTTCTAGACTTATATTATCTTTGATTTAATTTGAGTCTAAGGATTGCCGTACTATTAAGAGGGATGCGATGTCGAATGACTTTTAGATGTGTCAAGTGCCCAAGTGATCCATTCTTGTGAATCTTAGAAAGAGAGTGGTGTTGGTAGTGCCGGAAAGTGAGGGTTGTAGGTCTCTCTTGATTTCTTTGTGACATCTGTGGTTATCCTTTGAGTTTTGGATAGTGAGACCTTGTTGGTTGTGTAGCCCTCGTTCTTAGCTTTTGGTAGAGTCCAAGATCTCTGGAATCGGAGTCCAGAGTCAAAAGTTATGCTCATTTTCGTCGGGTTGCTCAGTGTTGTTCGGACAGTCCGGAGTATCCGGACATTTGGTCCGGACACTCCGGGTTGGCACCCTGGGTGGCTGCTCTCGGTTGGTCCAGAGTATCCAGTGTTTAGTCCAGACACTCCGGGTTGAATTAGTCCGGAGTCTCCGGGGTAATGTCCGGAGTCTCCGGGTTGTGCGCAGCCTGCCCCCAACGGCTAGTTTTTGAGGAGTTCTATTTATAGCCCCATCCTCCCTCATTTTGTAGAGGCTTTTCGTGTGGATTTTTGAGAGGCTTTTGGGGGGCTGTGTGGGGGCTTTGAGGAAGCTTTTACCCTTAGATCTAAGTGATCCCCTTGTGACAAGGGTTGGGAAGAGTTTGGGGAGTGAGTGTTGAGTTGTTTGAGCACTTGATCTCATCTCCAAGTTTGTTCTTCGTGAGCATTTGTTACTCTTGGAGGTTGAGGACTCCTAGACGGCTAGGTGGTCGCCTACGAGCCACCGGATATTTGTGTGGTTGGCCGTGGGAATGTGTAGGCCGGTTCCGCCTCCGTAAGGGAAGGAATCAAAGGAGTGAAGACCGGCGAGTGCATTTGTGCAACACCGGGAGGAAGAGGGTTGAAAGAGACCCCGGCTCAAGTGTGACCGAGCCGCCTCAACGAAGACGTAGGATCCCCTCAAGGATCCGAACTTCGGGTGAAAAATCTTCGTCTCAAAGTTTGCTTCTTCTCTTGCTTTAACATTTGGTTTTGAATCTTTGGGAGCCCCGATCTACTCTTTTGTTGTGTTTGACTCCAGATCTACAATTTCCCCAGGTACCTGATAGTATTTAGATCTTTTGTATTCAAGTAGATTGTTGAAAAATTGTAGGGATTTAAAATCTCATTTCGAGGTCTTAAATCCGGAGTATCCGGACTTCTGAACCCGGATAGTCCGGACATTTCAGAGTATCCGGAGATAAGTCCCGGACACTCCGGTCTGTGTCCCTCGGATCCAATCCGGAGTATCCGGACTCCTGAACCCGTACAGTCCGGACATTTCGGAGTATCCGGATAAAAATCCCGGACACTCTGGACTTAAACCCTCGGGAGATTTTATTTAGCTGCAAATTTTTTATTCCGCTGCATTTAGTTACAAAGTTTTTAATTCGCCTATTCACCCCCCTCTAGGCGACATCCCCTGTCCTTTCAGTTCCCACAGAAGAAGTGATAGCGATGAACACGTTGACATCACTATCGGTTCTTATTTGAGAAGCGATAGTGATGTGTACGTGCTCATCACTATCGCTTTTTATGTGAAAACCAATAGTGATGATAATGCACATCACTATCGTTTCTTGTATAAGAACCGATTGTGATGTTCCTAGTGCTACATCACAATCACTTCTAACCTGAGAACCGATAGTGATTATTATTAATGCCTCTCCTAAGTCATCTATCACAATCGTTTTTCCCTAAAAACTTAAGAACCAACACAGATGAAGCGATAGTGATGTACCATTCTGTAGTAGTGGGTGTAATTGTAGAGAATCCATCACGGCAGGAGTACTGGATCATCAGACAGCATAACCTCCAGTTCAACAGATGGTTCAAGGAGCAACAATCCATCACTAAAAGCTCTTTAGGTGATACGCTGACATGGTTGGCAAAAGGGTCAGCATTTACGGTTGTAACATGGAACGGATACGACTTAAATGGGTACACATTTTACACGAGAGATCAGGACATGAAGAGCACAAACCAGAATAGTGGTGTTCACATTGATGCGCTGAATACAGCTGGATCGACGAGGAGCTCGTACTATGGGTTCATTGAGGAAATTTGGGAGCTCGACTACGTACTCTTCAAGGACCCCTTATTTCGGTGCTATTGGGTTAACCTGCAGCACGCGCATGTTGACAACGATGGCGTCACAATTGTGGACCTCGAACGTGTCAGATACCAAGACGAACTATTTGTTCTCGCTAACCAAGTTGTTCAAATCTTCTATGTAACCGACCCATCCAACAAGAAGCGGTACGTTGTTCTTCACGGAAAAAGGACGATTGTCAGAGTTGAGAATGTGGTAGATGAGGAAGAATACAATCAGTTTGGCAAGTTGCCACCTGTTGGTACCGGTGTCACAATCTAGGAAGACTAACCTGAGGAAGCGAGCTACACACGTGTTGTCATCGTGAAGGGCTAATTTTTGTGCAAAATAATAATTAATGAGATGTATGTTTGTATTATAATTAATAAGATGTACACTAATTACAATTAGTTAGATGTATTGATTAAAATTAATGAGATGTATGTATTATAATTAATGTGATGTATGTATGTATTATAATTAATGAGATATTTGTATTATAATTAATGTGATATATGTATTGATTAAAATTAATGAGATGTATGTATATATTACAATTAATGACACAAAGTTAAAAAATATTGATAGAAAAAAAAACTGGCTCATCCGAGACGGTTCTGGGCTTAAACAGTCTGGGATGACTTTATCCCATACGGTTCAAGCCCAGAACCGTCTGGGATGCCCTTCTCCTGTGCTAAACCCCTTGCCTCACGCTTGCCATTCACTAAGTCCCACACACTCTCAGTTTTCAACCCTAGCCCTCCCCCTCGGCGGCACCCTCCCCACTTGGCAGCGAATCCCAGTCGCGCCCTCCCCCCTCGGTGGCGCCCTCCTCCCTCCCCTTCGGCGGTGGCCTCCCCACTTGGCAGCGACTACCGGTCACACCCTCCCCTCTCGGTGGTGCCCTCCTTCCTCCCCATGCCCTCCCTCCTCGGCGGTGCCCTCCCCACTTGGTGGCGACTCCCGGCCGTGCCCTCCCACCTCGGTGGCGCCTCCCCCCCGTGCCCTCCCCCTCGGTGGCGCCCTCCCCTCTTGGCGGTGACTCCCGGCCGTGCCCTCACCCTCGGTGGTGCCCTCCTCCCTCCCCCGTGCCCTCTGTGAGTTTTCTGAGAATTGCTCTCCGTTTTTTGTTGCCTTACTTGCTCAATGATGATAATGGGTATTGTGATGACTAGAACATTTATTTCCGTGAACTAGGCCTTGAACCATAGACTTATACGATGGAAAGTGTAGATTTATTCACTTATTAGAGTATATCTGGCTAATAGCTTGTTCTTAATTGTGCTATTAGTCATATCATTCTGGTTTTCTGATCCATGCGCAGATTGTTATATCAGTAGATGTGCTATTTAGATGCTTAGCTAAATACACTTTGTTATCTTAACTGTTTACTGGTGTGCTTAACGTCTGATTGAGTGAATCAGTTTTAGTGTTGTTCGACTGTTTTAGAATCATCCTGTTGAAGTGCTGACCTGGTAGTCTATTGTTGATTTAGTGCATATTAAGGTGGTAAGGGTTCAAGGCCTTATTCACTGAATTAATTGTTAGCCCATTCGTGATTAAAGTTGAAGGTTTAAAATCTTCAATCAACCCCTATCTGAGAGCAATATAATATAATCGTTAGTTCAATTTGTGATAGAAGACATGATTCGTTGTATGAATGACAAGTACATACATTTTATGCATTAGCTTGCCTTAACTTACCTACTCTTAATTAAAATTTGCTTTTCTTAACTTACATACTCTTAACCTTGCATCATACAAGATGATGTCCCATCAATCCTCGCCGCTGAATGGGTCTGATGACATGCCCAACGTAGGAGGAAATAGGTGCGGTCCAAGAGGGCTTAGTAAAAGGCCTCAGAGCCGATACACCATCACGGCGGTCGATCCGCATGATGGGGCTCCTACCGCGCCTCCAAAGGCTGTGACAACTTTTCGGACCATGTGCGGGATCGTTGGGCGTGAAAGGGTCCCCATCACCTATCTTTCATGGAAGACGTTGACAGATGACGAACGCGATAACCTGGTGATAGAAATATTCGTGTCGTTCGAGCTTCCACAAGACGCCATGCCTGCACTGCGATGGTACGCGTTGCTAGTGGGGGGAAAGGCTTGGAAGAACTTTAAGAGCGTCCTCGTCACTAATTACGTCAATAAGGAAATGACTCCGTTCCAAAAGTACGGGTTCATCTTTGAAGACGTCTGGGGACAATTTATTGAGTTGAAGACGACGGAAGAGTTCATGTTTCAAAGTTCGGCACATAAGACCGTCAAGTCAAAAAACACCCACCCACACAGACTCGGCTCAACTGGGTATACAGGTAAGATCGTGCAATGGACGAGGAAGGACGACGAGGCAGTCCAGAAGGAGGTCACACCACCGTTTGCCTCGATTGTGGACCCACGTGCCCAAAACTGGGTAAGAGCGAGGTCATGTCCTACTTCTTCGAGCGGTGTGTCCTTTGCAAACCCCACTGATGAGGAAGTGGCCCAACGCCTAATATCGTTGAGCACGGAATCTTCCAGGCCTCTTTCACTTCGGACAGAGAGAAAGACATACTCTCTAATGCCTTGGGAAACAAGGAGCACTCGGGTTGCACTCGAGGCATAGGTGTTTTCGTTCCCTGGAAAATGGGATTCCCACATGACTCGAACACGTACCGCAGTAGGAAGAGAAGCAAAGCCAAGCGTGAGGAACGGCTAGTAGCTCTGATTGAGGAAAGAGTTGAGGAAAGGCTCAAAGCACAGTTCGATAGTCAGCTATGTAACAACCCCCATTTTCGCATAAATGATAAAATGGAAATCTAATGCGCAAACAGTAGTAGTTCCATGATCAGTGGCTAGTACGCACATTTTCAACAATTGGAATCACAAGCATGCATCATTTTATTAAAGCGGAAGCTATTTGTACATGGTATTCTTACAACTCAGAGTATATATATGTACAGCACACAGGAAGCACAGTCTTTTAGTGTGCCCATCCAACCCTCAGGCAACTGACAACGCATTTCCCGTGTCCTGCGATGAAAGGTAATCTTCGGAGCTTCGCTTTATTATCAACCTAAAATAATAGATTAAGCAAGGTTGAGTACTTTCGTACTCCACAAGACTTAAGTGGTATTTGCAAATGCAATAATGCAAGTTAAATCAAAGGAGGCTTATAGGTTAATTTTGCATAAAGCAGAATTTAATTTGTAAATCAAGTTGCAATTTCTCAAACGGAATTTGTAAGAGCAAATTTGACTGATAAGAAATAAATAGAGCATAAGTAATACTCACAACCCTTTGCAAGCATTGAATAATTCAATGGTCCAATAATCCAATTCTGTCACAACCATTCCTTTGCCAACACATAACCATTCATCCAATAATACAATCCTGCCATAACCATTCCTTTGCCAACACATAAACATTCATCCAATAATACAATCATGCCATAACCATTCCTTGCCAACACATAGCAAAACAAATGAAACCAAGCCCTTTTTAAAATAGCAAAACATTTAACTAGTGCCAGTTCACCAAGTTTCCCATAACTGCGGGTATGACTAATCGATTAGATTTACACTCTGCAGATGTGTACAACTTTACCCACAAGTCATGACATTTTCTTTTTGCCGCATGTTTCACGCACCATTGGCGTGTGGCCAGAATGTTCATGACGTAAACTTTTATATTACCTAGATTAACTTTGCACCAGCCCGGGATGTTAATCCATACTATGGTAGAAGAACTCAGAGCATAGAAATGATGGGAGCTCCCCATAGCATGGCGTACACCGTTAAATTGGTAAGTAAAAACCCCTACAAGCAGACTTTGAAAGGAATGCATGTACTATCTTCCGCCTTCCATAAATGCAAAGTCAAACTAGATAACTTAATCGGTTTAAGGCTGCCCATAACAACACTTGTGGTTGCACGGATTTATCTTGGATCATACAACACTATGTTCGGTCCTTAATCCGACACGGGCAATAGTCTCCCCCTACACTACGTACAAGTTCATCTCTTGCACAACCGGCTATTGCCAATAATTGCCCACGTCAAAACCATAGTTTTGATTTTTGGGTTTTAACCAAAATACCGACAACTAACATCATGTTATAACCAACATTTTTAATTTTCCCAAGAAACAATCTTGATCTGATCATGTACAATGTTGGTTCTAAGGCTTGGCTAAGCATAATTATTAGATCGTATATATATATATATACCCATGTTGACATAATGTATTGTCTAACTTTATTCTAGGGTTATCAAGGTTCACATGTCAATACTTATCAAGGAGGTTTCATGAGACAATAGGTATATCTACCCGTACCACAAAATAGCGAATTTATAGAAAATAAACGCATGCATGAATCAGTTTGATAGATAAAAGGAAAATTAAATACTGGGATCAATATGATCAAAGGGGTGCTTGCCTTGCTTAATCGTTGTTTACGACGAAGTCACGATCGATGCCTGTGTTGTCGATGACAGGATTAATGACGTCAGGTTCTACACGTCGTTCACGAAAATATACCCCCATTTTTTAAAATAATTATCAACAATGGGTCCCCTGTGTATACAGTATTAGTCCCATGATCAATGGCTAGCACGCACAAATTACAAATTGAAATCACATCCATACACAATAATATTACATATGCTAAGCGTTTTGAAATTTACATATTATTATTACAAGCCAAAAGCTCGAAAAACAGCAGTGGAAACTTTATTTCTCTTGTAGTATGCCCATTCACTCTCAGGCAACAGACAAGGTAAAGCCTTAGAAAAGATCGTCATCATAACCCCCGAATCCTGAATCGTCCTAAAGATCATTGGGGTAATCGATATCTTCACCTAAACAACATTGATAGCAAGATTGAGTACATTTGTACTCAGCAAGTCTTATAGTGTATCACAGATGCAATTATAAGTAAATGTTGGATATAGCAATGGAATGGCTTCTACAGTTGTTTTTGCATTGGCAAAATAAAGCATAAGCATATATTATATTGCAATCAAAGTTTGTAATGAGCATCTTATTGTAATAAGCAAGTATTAATTTAGTGTAAATCAATCATCGTATCACAGTCTATCCGACTGACGTAATTCATTCCCATGTCATCCCCTAACATGAATCAAGCATATTCCAAAACACCATTTTCCCATCAAATCATTTTGGAAATATTAAAACTCTAACCGTGTGATGACTTTAACAAGTGCCTTTAATCGTAGGCGCGGCTAATTAATTAGATTTACACTCTACAGAGGCGTACAGCTTTACCCACAAGAAATGATCTGCCACTTTTGCCAGGCCAGTTGACACTCTTCCTTTGGGGTGTCGGCATAGTGATCATGACATAACTGTTACATTGTTTAAGTCTAACTTTGCACCAGCCCGATGACGTTAGATCCTTATTATAGAGAAGGAACATGACAGTGAATCCCTGTCATTTAAAGTGGTAACACAAGCAGTAATTCCCTGCATTAAAGGCAGTAAATCCCTGCGATAAGGGTTCCTTCCCATATCAAGGCGTTCATTGTTATACCGATATGCATTTACCCACAACGAAGTGTGGAAGCCCCTCATAAGCAAACCTAGAAAGGATTGCTCATACTATCTCCCGCCTACCAATGTGCAAAGCCAGACCTAAGCAACTTAATAGGTTAAGGTTGCCCCATATCAGCACTCGTGGATGTACAATTTTCTTGGCTTGAAAACAACCCATAGCTCAGTCCTTAATTCGACACGGACAATGCTCCACCCTACACTACGTACAAGTCTAGCCCTTGACAACCGGCTATTGCCAATAATTGCCCGCATCTAAACCATAGTTTTATTTTGAGTTTTTAGTCAAAATACCAATAATTGACATCATGTCATAACCAACCATTTACAATTCTCAAGAATAATTTTTGATCTGATCAAATTCAACGTTGGTTCTAAAGCATGGCTAAGCATAGTTAATATTCGCATATACCCCAAGTTGACATTAAGTATTGTCTAACCCATTTCTATGGTTATCAAGGTTCACATATTCATACTTATCAAGGAAGTTCCATGAAACATCAGGTATATCTACCAATATTCCAACATAGCATTTTTATGGCAAGTACGCACATGCATAATAGTTTTGCAATCATTGTAAGTAAATACTTGAAGTATTAGGACCAATATGATCAAGGGGGGAGGTGTGCTTGCCTTGCTGATCGTAGTCGGGTATAAAGTCCGGATCGTCGGCGAGGTCGTCGTCTGCTAATTCAGGTTCGTCGTACTCTACTCGTCGACCATCAAGAATACACTACAAGAATCAGGGAAAAATTCGTGGGTTTTTTAAATTCGTGGGCCCAAAAAAAAACTCACGAAATTATTTATTTAAATTCGTCGGTTTGAATAAAACCCACGTTTTTAATTAAATTCGTGGGCCAAAATAAAACCCACAATTTAAATATTTAAATTGTACCAAATGAAACCCACAATTTAAATATTTAAATTGGGCCAAAATTACCCATTTAATTTAAATATTTAAATTGTAAATAAAAAAACCCACAATTTAAATATTTAAATTGTGGGCCAAAATTACCCAATTTAAATATTTAAATTGTGGGCCAATCAATACCCACAATTTAAGCTTTAAATTCATGGGCCCGCATACATACCACGAATTTATCTGCGAAAAAAAAGCCTCTGCGCCGCCGTGATCACCCACTCGAGCACAAAATTTCCCCAACTGCGCGCCGCCCGCCACCCGCTTGCCGCCGCCGCCCCTTCTTGCCGCCGTCGGCCCGCTCCTCCCTCCCTCCGTCGGCCCGTCCCGCCTCTCAGCGTCGGCGCCCTCCTGCCGCCCTTGCCGCTCGGCTGCTCGGCGACCGCCCGCGCTTCGACCGCCGCCCGCCCGCTCGCCCTGCCGGCCGCCGCCATCGCGCCCGCCCGCCGCCCGGCCGGCCGCCGCCCCGCATGCCCCAGCCGCCGCCCGCCGCGCCGCCCGCCCCTCGCCGTCGCGCGCCCGCCGCCGCCCGCCACTTCGCCTCACCCGCCCGCCCCGCGCCGGCCGACCCGCCTCCCCCGCGGCCGTGAACCGCCCGGCCGCGCTACCCCGCCGCCGGCCACGCTTGCCCCCGCCGCAGACGCTGCCGGCAAGCCACCCGCCGTCTTTGCGCCGCCCATGCGCCGCGCGCCGGCCGACCTCCGCGCTGCCGCGCCGACAAGCCCCGGCCGCTGCCCCCCCGCCCGCCCGGCCGCCCGCCCCCCGCTGCGGCATGACGCCCCGGCGGCACCCACCCGCCGTCTTTGCGCCCGCCGCGCTCCCCTCGCCGCCGCGATGCCCCTCGCCGCCGCCGCCCGGCCACACGCGCCGCCTTTGCTGCCGCCCCGCCCGCCGGCCCGGCCGCCCTCTGCGCTGACGCCGCCCGCCGCCCGGCCGGCCGCCCTCCGCCATCGCACGCGCCGGCCGCCCGCCCGCGTTCTCCGCCCGCGACGCCCGCCCGGCCGCCGCCACGCTACTCGCCGCGAGGCCTCCCGGCGAGCCGCCGCCCGCCCCGCGCTTCGCCGCTGCTCGCCTCGCTGTACCACCGCCCGCTCGGCCGCCGAGACGCCGCTTGCCGCTTTGCCGGCGGCGGCGCCCCACCCGCCCGCTTGTCGCGCTGCTGGCGCCACCGCGCCTGCGATCGCCGCGCCGCCCGCCAGTGCCGCCTCGCCGTCGCCAGCGCCACCCGCCCTCCCGGACCCTCCGCGACGCCCACCGGCGTTGGAGAAGGTATATTTCGTCTCTTTTATATTTGTTTAAAGTTATTTCATCTCATTTTATATTCACGCATATGATATATATATTTTTATTTTCTCGCTGCCGTTGTATGTAACGTTAGAGTTTAGGGTTTGTGTCGAACAAGAGAGAGCATAGGCGTCACCCGTTTCGGAAACGGCGCATCTCACATTTGCTTGTGATGTGCGCGTTCGGGTTGTCCAAATATTTTGACACGGCGAGAATGTTGGTTGTTGCATAGGGCTGTGGCGTGCGGCGATCGAGCGTGATTTCGCCACATAACCTCGTTGTTCTCGGACGCACAAAGATCGCGTGCGCTTGGAGAACAATGCGGGTTATCTTTGTCGAAATTTCGTTCGTTCAGTAGCGCACGCCACAGTGTCGCATGCAATAGCCTCCATTCTTGGGTGGGTTTAGGACAAATCTTTCCTAATAGGTTGTCTTTGTCACCTAAGCCACGGTCGTGCGTTGACATTGTTTCATTTGTTTAGCTTTGCTAATGGGTGACGATCGAATGGCGATGTATGACGGATGGAGGAGTGATGGGGGCACTCAAGGGAATGGGGCGATCACGGATGCTTTCTTGAAGCAAGCATTATTGGAGGAGCTGAATATGTGTATTGCCCATGTACCCTCTGCGAGAATAACAGCTACTACAAGAAGGATATAGTGCGATATCACATTTGCAAAAACGGGTTCATGCCTAACTATTTGGTGTGGCACCGTCATGGAGAGGCCGCAGGCGAGCTATCGAGACGTAAGAGATGCTTGGACCATGTGGAGGATCACGACCGGATGGAAGACATGCCGATGATCTTGGCGGGGACCGAATTTAACTCGGGAGGGTCACAATCGGAGGAGGTTAATGAATTCTATAGGCTACTTGACGCCTCGGACGAAGTCGCATGACTTCACCAATGTGACCGCCCCGCAGCGGTTACACGGCTTATGTCGATGAAGTCGAAGTTCAACTTTTCAACAAATGCTTCAACGCTTTGCTTGAACTAATGAATGATGTCCTTCCGCCTAACCACAAGATGCCAAAGGATTTGTACCAATCGAAAAAGTTGATGGCGGCCTCGGGATGAATTACGGAAGATTGATGTGTGCGAGAATAATTGCATGTCGCTCGGAAGGATCATGACAACGATACCCATTGTATGCATTGCGGTAAGTGCGATTCGTTGAGGTGGTAGATGAGGAAGGGTATCGGTGACTACAAAGGTCGCGACTAAACGACTTTTCTGTACATGCCGATCACGGATAGGCTTAAACGGTGTACATGTCAAAAGAAACAATGAAACATATGCGGTGGCACAAAGAAGGTAAACGTGAGGACCAAGACCGGATATGATGGTCCATCCGTCTGATGGCGAGGCATGGCAGGCATTGGACCGATTCGATCCTGCATTTGCAAGCGACCCTAGGAGTGTCCGTCTTGGTTTGTCCACGGACGGTTTCACACCTTCGGCCAAGCGCTAGCCCCTACTCTTGTTGGCCGGTCTTCATCATGCCATACAATCTTCCACCTGAGATTTGCTTGAAAGAGGGGTTCATATTCCTTGCTCTTGTCATTCCAGGTCCTAAGCATCCAGGGAAGGATCTCAATGTGTTCATGCGGCCCTTAATTGATGAGTTGAAGAAGTTGTGGCGAGGGGAAAAGGCATACGACAGCGTTGGTGGCAGAGAGTTTACCTTACGAGCCGCATACCTGTGGTCGGTCCATGATTTGTTGGCATATGGCATTTGGGCGGTACCGGTGTGTTCATGGTCGCTGTGTTGTCCAATTTGTATGGTGACTGATGCATTGAGCTCACGCGCGGTAAAAAGATCACATTCTTCGATTGCCATCGACGCTGGCTTCCGGCGAGGCACCCTTTTAGGAACGACGCCAAAGCATTTCGAAAAGGACAGAAAGTTAAAAAAGGGCCCCCGAAGCGACTCACAGGAGAGGAGATAGCTGAGTGGCATAGTCGGCTTGTACGATCTACGGAAGTGGGTTTCACTGGCTATGGAAAGGAGCACAACTGGACTCATATTTCTTTTCTTTGGGAGCTGCCTTACGCGAAAGCTTTGATTCTGCCGCATAACATAGATTTAATGCACCAAGAGCGCAATGTGGCAGAAAGCATCATAAGCATGGTGTTTGATGTAACCGACAAAACAAAGGATAACGTGAGTGCTAGGAAAGACATGGGTGATCATTGTGCTAGGCCGTGGCTCGAGGTTAAAGTTGGTTTAAATGGGAATGAGAGCCGCCATGAGCTCCATAATGTGAAGCCGTAAGACCGTAATGATTTTGAGGTGGTTGAAAACTCTAAAGTTTCTGACCGCTATGCATCTAACATAAAGCGGGCTGTGAATGTCAAGACCGTAAGCTAAGCGGGCTAAAGAGTCATGATTACCATATTATCATGGAAAGACTTGTTCGGTAATGTTTCGTGGCTATTTTGATAATGAGTTGTGGAGGATGTTGGCGAGCTCGATTACTTCTATAGGCGGATATGCGGTAAGGAAATCTCTAAGACGTTGATGCGAAGTTAGAGAAGGGAATTCCATTGCTTGTATGCAAGTTGGAAAAACTTTCCCACTGGTTTTATGAATGTGATGCAACACTGCTGGTGCATCTACCTTGGGAAGCGAAGGTTGGAGGTCCCGCAGCGGATGGATGTATAGTCGAAAGGGAGTTGAAAAAGCTTAGAGCTACAGTGCGCAACAAGGCAAGGGTAGAGGGGTGTATCGCAGAGGCTTATGCAAGTAAAGAGATCACAAACTTCTCAACAAAGTATTTCGCACGCAAGCACAACGTGAACGTCCGTAAGAATCGATGCCGTGCTCATGAAGAAGAACCGTTGAGCGAACTTAAGCTTTTTCAATGCAAGGGTCAACCTGTTGGGTCGTACACTACACACCATGTTGAGTATGAGGAGTGGAACATGGCCATGCTTTACATGTTCACTAACATGGTAGAAGTTGAAAATATTTTGAGTAAGTGACTTTCTGAATTATGTTTTGAACATTTCAGTGTAGTGTCCTTTTTAACCCGAGAATAAATGACGCAGAGTATTTGACAAAGAAAATTGGAAGTCACCTCGACAACCCACAACTAAGCAATTGGATAACCTACGTCGTGATGGGTTGAAAGGTGGCCCAAGCTTCGTGCAATGGTTCCACGAGATGTAATTTGACTATTTATTCATTTTTCTAAAATGAATTGTTGTAGTAACTTAATATTAGACTAACAGTGATGAATGTTGCTATATAGTGTATGCGTGATGCCTCCGTCCATGAGGATCTCCGACAGCTCTCACATGGTGATGTGACGGCAAGGAGCTATAGTCACTGTGATGTGAACGGGTTCCGTTTTCGAACAGTGAAATTAGAAGCTAGCCGTCCACTTGCGGCCACTTCAAACAATGAGTAGTCACAACGTCATCCGATTCCAAATGCGATATATTAGACTACTACGGTGTTGTACAAAACATAATTGAGTATACCTTTGGGGTGGCAAAGATCCAAGGTCGTGTTTTTGATTGCCATTGGTTCGATCCACACAACAAAGACACGTGTCGATGACTTTGGGATGGTGGAGGTGAAGCACGATTCGCGCTTCAGGCCATATCAATAACATCGTGCTTGCACATCGTTTGAGCAGTGTACTACCCGAGCTATCCTCACCGTAGCTTGAAGGCTTGGTGGGTTGTATTTAAAGTTAACCTCAAGTATACCCTCACGGGATGTTTCGTATGTGGCAAATAACGTAGAGGATGATGTGGGTGATGTATATCAAGAAGAAGCTATAGGGATTCCTTCCTTGTCTCCGACGGGCAGGACTCGATCAATTACCTACCGATGCCACGGGCGTAATAACAGATGAACCCGCCCGTCACGGAAACCCTCGAAGTCGATAAGGATTGCACGTCTTCAAGCACGTCTCAATGAAATACGAGTCACGTATGCGATTCCGACGCCGACGACTTTTGATATGTATATTTTGTAAGATTATTGTTGCCTCGTTCATTTTACAAGTCATTGTTGTCTCCTTCATTTTTACATGTTATAGTTGTCTCATTCTTTTTGCAAGTTATTGAAAATTATTTGTAAACTCAGTATACTAACTCTTGTCAAATTTGAGCAGATGAGTATGTTCAGCATCGGGTTGACAAGCTTAAAGGCAAGTTCGGTGGTGCGTCCTCCGTAAGGTCGAGGAGCAAGGGTTACGATGGTCGACTCGGCGGCGGCAATATATATTTGCTGAGGCGCGCAGATTAGATAATGGCGGAGCAGCTCCAGAGGTGCTTCAATGGCGAGCACGAGCGAGCACGAGAGCGACCACCGGAGGACGAGGCGGTAGGGGTTGCGGAGGAGGGGCATTTGGGATGTGAGCATGACGACATGGGCGAGGCGACGACGAGGAGGTCGTTGGGGTGGTGGCGATGGGACAACAGATCTGATCACGACGAGGCCGAGGCGGCGGCGGCAGCAGAGTTGGAGGCGACCTTAGAGCCGCTTGAAGAGGGCGGGTCTTCTTGGGTACCATCGGTATATGTGTAGTATTGGATTATCTTTTAATCTCCATATTTACATTGTAATGTCTATGAACTAATTATTTGCATTTCGAGTTTCAGAAAACTGTCTCGATTCATCAGAGATGCAACCCGGCCGATAGGAGGTTGATAGAGGTACACGGGAGCAGTAATGATTATATCTTCTCTTTTAGCATTAGCTAGGTGACAACTTATTGTTTTGATGCATCTTTGTCTTGTATTTTGTTGTAGGCCTTTGGAAAGAGCCGGGTTGGGTGGACGGGCCACATTACAAAGGTTAACGCCGTCGGGAGCCCTTGGCGGTACTACTACCCCGCATGGTTGAGTCGGCGGGGAAAGATTCGCGCCCACAACCGAAGCACCGGGCATTGAAGGAGAACGTGGAAGGAGGCGAAGACAACCAAACATGTCGTATGCATGTGGGCAAGGCTTACGGGTGAGTTTGCGTTATGTACGTACTCTATTTGAGTATTGCTTTAAATGTAAGTACAATTTGACAGTGTGTGATTATATGCAGGAGAGGTTCCGCCTTGAGAACGAAGACGATTACAACGCTTTGAAGAAGGCCAAAAGCGCCTTCAACGGCGGCACAAAAGGTTGTCGGAGATTCATTCAAAGAATGCACGATTCAAGCTGCCATCAATTTTACAAGAGGGTGAAGAAGGTGAACATGAGAAGAGGACCAGAGGCGAGGAGGATACACTGATGAACAAGAGTATCTCCAGAGCTCGGTCGATTGGATAATGAAGGACATGGAGGCTTGGAGGTGGATGTGCCGGTACTGGGGGTCGGAGGATTTTCAAGAAAAATCAAATAGAAATCGAGGGAATAGAAGAAGTAGATTGGGGAAGCACAAGTACAGTGTGACGGACACATTGGCCTAGAGCAACGCATGGTAAGTATCGGTATTATAATTGTTAGTAAATTTGTCACTATGTTTACAACTTTGCATCGTAGGAGGTGAAAGTGGGAGTACTCCCACTTTTGTGGAAGTTTACATCCGGGGCACCAAGGCGAGGATCCACGTAACCCTGATGTGTTGTGCGGCACGACGGGCTAGTGAGAGGATGGTAAGTATAAATGACACAATATGTTTTGTGCAAATTTACATCCGTGAGCACCAAAATGTTTGTTTTGTAGGCGTCATATGCGGAACAAATGACACAACGTCATGGGCCGGAGGTTGATTGGAGGCCGCACGATCGATGTGGAAGCGTTGTACCACGCCGAGGGGGCCTAAAGCATGGGAGGTTCGTTAATAAAACTGATTTTATTTGTTTTCGCTCTACTAAGGGAAAAAAATTGCATGGTCACATTTCAAGATATATCGCTTGTAGGTGGGCCATGGGGATGGAGTTGTGGAATGCGATCGTCCTCCACGAGGCTCGGTTTCCTCACGGGAGTGCTCGCTCGTCGAGGTCCGCGACGGAAGCACAAGCGCACGAGGAGGCTCGTGAAGCGCGAGAGGAGGCTCGTCAAGCACGAGAAGAGTCTCGCAAGCACGAGAGGAAGCTCGCAGGTTTAGAAGACTCGAAATACATGAAAATGTATCTGCAGTACAATCTCAACTTTGAACAAAACGCTCAAGTTTACATTTGTGATTAAAATCTAACAAACAATCTATATGCAAAGAATCGTCACAATCTCTTGGACCTAACGTGCGGTGTTTAGCCCTCTGTTCAGCAGTAAAGATACTTGAGTTCATTACTATTTAATTCACTTAGCTCGTAAAATCACGAATTCTCAAACCTGGACTATTATGTCATAGGGCTCCCACCACCTCCCTTCTACATGTTTTCTCCGCACATGCAGCCACCACCACAAGGAGAAGCATCACAGGTGCTCGGCCTCCCGGCGCCCTTCATAAACCCTCTTGGGATGCGGCACCACCCTAGGAGATGCACCTCAAAGTTATATGATATTCTCATGCATTCTTTATTTTGAAAAACTCTATTATGTGTACTTCATATCACAAACTATGATCCACAGAGCTCCCAGCCTCCTCCTCCTTTCTACATGTTCAATCCACAGATGCAGCCACCTTCTACAGGAGAGGCACCACAGGTAAAGACGGATCGGTTCAATTCGTTATGTAAAATTTGATGAATGATTTATATGTGGCATGATGTACTGTCTATGCCTTACAGGGCTCCCACCTCCAAACCCGTTCTACATGTACCCACCACCTATGCCAAGCCAAGGAATGCCTATGTACTTCAACCCGTGGGCCTGCAGCCACCTCGCATTTACACCACATGTATGGATGTCGAAAATATTATAAGTTTGCGACACGAGCTAAGTTTGTCAATTCTTGTACAAATTGCCGTTTTGGATGTGTGATTGATTATCTAAGGATCTGCTAGAATGTCTCATTCGGTTTGAGAGATTGGTATATATATTATAACCGCAAATGTTTCTTTGTCTCACGAGTGGATGTCCTATTTACTAGAGAGGTCATGCCGAAATTTTGTACATTTCAATGACTTAGTTTTAAGCCGGTTTGAAAGAGTTGAAAGGTTGGTTTCAGTCTTTTAGTAGAGGTAGTAGGTTTGGTGTCTCATTTGTTAATTTTTCGTTAGCTTGAACTTTGTTGTGGAGTTTGATTACTTGGTGAGCTACCCGCCCCATCCCTTCCTTTCTCTTGCTCAAATTTAGAAACATATGCTTCCGTAGGAACTTTAGTTCATTCTTTGAATATGAGATTACATATGCTTCATTGAATATGAGATTACGTGTGCAAATGGATGGACATATACTTCGTAGGAAATCTAGTTCATTCTTTTAGTATATATCAATCTTAGTAATCTGTTGCAAAAGTGATAATTTTTGTTGAAATGCACAACTGAGTCGATTTTAGGATATTTAGGCAACTCTTTCTTAAACCTTGCACAAATCATCTCAATGTTCATACTTGGAAAGGTTAACTTGTGTGCTTATGAAAGTTCATTCTCGTGCTCATGTAGATAAGTGATGGTTTACCAAATTATGAACCCATATATTTGTGCTCATGTAGATAACTTTTGATTTGAACCTTATATTGTGTTGATTTCTTGGAATTGAAAAGTTATCTTAAGACAACTTGTTCAATTGTGAACTTATATTTTAAATGCTTCATATGGTATCCTTGTAGAATGTTGTTTGCCCATGTACAATCTGATTGTTTATCCTTGTAGAATGCTTTATATTTCTACTTCAGATATTGAACTCTTAAAATGACTACCAAAACGCTTATTGCTTCTTTGAACTATTTTCACTGCTTGTTATCTTTTGAATACTCGGTGATGCAATTGGGGTCTTTGGAAGTTGAATTAAATAATTGTAGTTGTAATCTTGGCCTTATGTTAATACTAGAGAGTATTACTTTGATACTTCATTGAATATGAGATTGATGTTCATATGATTATTGCAAGATATCTTGACTAGCTCAGACGTGTAGTTCTTATATATAATACCTATTCTTGTTTAGCTTGACCTGTCATATTGATATTCTCATATTGTGTCTTGGTTGAATAGTACTATTGATATTCTCATATTGACATTCATGTGAATCAGCATAATGTTACTTGTAGCACAACCTAAGTTAATCTTGAACTTGCAGGTTTCTAGGTCACGCCCTCCGACGTTCTAACGATTTACATCATAGAAGACATCTTCAACAAATACCGACGGTGGTGGTAGCGCCCACAACTCCAACAACCCCGAGGCATGAATTCCATTGTGAGCTCGATTGGTGTATAACTGTTGTATTTTATAACTTGTTGTGATGGATACGTTGTGATCGACTTATTGTGATGGACTTATTTTAATGGATCGTGGATTGTATCTATTGTGGTTGTAATGTGTTGTACGTCATTGCGTAGTTTACAAATTGCCGTTGGATGTGTGATTGGATTATCTAAGGATCTGCTAGAATGTCTCCTTCTGATTTGAGAGATTGATATATATATATTATAACTGCAAATGTTTTTTTGTCTGCTGAGTGGATGTCCTATTTACAAGAGAGGTCATGCGAAATTTTGTACATTTCGAGACTTAGTTTTAAGCCGGTTTGAAGTGTTAAAAGGTTGGTTTCAGATATTTTAGTACGGTAATAGGTTTCGTGTCTCGTTTGTTAATTATTCATTCGATTCAACTTCATTGTGGAGTTTGTCTTTTGTTACTGATTTACGATCGATTTGAACAAAATAGATGATCTTATTTATTCTTAAACTTAGCAATTTTAGTTTCAATGTTCTTTTGCCTTTTCTTTTCTTCTTTAGTTGTTATATGTATTGAGTGCGATACATATATATATAAAAATACATACATTTGGATATATATACATATATGTATTGAGTGCGATACATATATATATATAAATCATTTGGATATATACACATTTTTTTAAAAAAATGTGATTAAATTAAAAACTCATTTAAAAAACCCACGAAAACCCATCGATTAATCGCTTAAATTCGTGGTTTTTTCACCCCACGAATTTAATCGATTAAATTCGTGGGTTTTTAAATTGCGAATTTAATCGATTAAATTCGTGGGTTTTTTCATTTAATTAAATTTAATCGATTAAATTCGTGGGTTTTTTCAAATTTCACGAATTTAATCGATTAAATTCGTGGGTTTTTAAACCTACGAATTTAACTCGAAACCCAATTAAATTCGTGGGCTTAGTAGAAACCCACGAATTTAACTTAAATTCGTGGGTACCCACGAATTTAATTAATTAATTTCGTCGAGTTAAATTCGTGAACTAAATTCGACGGTTTGCTCACGAATTTAAGTTAAATTCGTGGGTTTTAGCTTAAATTCGTGGGTTTTTGGCCCACGAATTTTTCCCTGATTCTTGTAGTGATAACATACAACAAATAGCAAAAAAGTATAAGAACAAAAAGAAGATAGACAGAAAATCAAATAAAACCTGCTATAAGAAACAAGCACATATTCTTTTATAGATTATTTATTCTTGTTTCACAAATTCAAGAGGCTAAAATTATGTATTCTTGTATTTATAACTTCGAATTATAGATGCTAAAATTATTTGAAGTACAAAGATTTGTCTTATGGTGATATCGTAAAATAGTTTGTTGTTAATAGGATTCAGATGCAAAGCAATGTATTTAAAGACTTTTGAATTAAACATTCATTACTAAATTTCTAATTGCTACATTATTGGGCTTAGTATGTTAAGGGATCTACCTCATTTTTATGAACTAACTGTTAGATACAAGCATGGTCTCGATGCATACATACATATATGCACATATGTACTCTTGATACTAAATTTCATCCTATTGCATAGTTCATTATTAGTTCAATGTTTTTACTTAGCCTAACATTATTTTGCCACCATGCTGAAAAGAAATATGTTTAACAGATTACCAAAAATTCTTTTCTTATTCATTTAGTTGTTATAGCATAGTTACTAATAATATTAAACTTTAATGGAAAAGACATCAAACAACTAGTTACCCAAATACTTTTATAAAAATGGGTTCATAGCAGAATAAGAGTCTTAATAAAATTGGTTCCAAATAATATTAACCTTATTTGCAAAATTTTCATACTTTTGCATATTATGGAAGCTCTTCAAAATATTTTTGCATATTATGGAAGCTCTTGATTTTAGATGAATTTAGAAATTGGTTTCATCTCATTTGGATTTCAAATGCGGAAGATATTCAAGTTTGAAGTTCTAACCGATTCAAAAATCAATTGAAAATAGCAAAATACGCTTTCGCTACGCTGAAAGCGTCTTTTCCTTCGCGCCATCAGGTCTCATTCAAACCGACCCTAGACGCTGACAACTCGGGACCGCCTGGTGTGGGATATAGATTCCAGGGTATCCTCAGGAAAGGCCCAAGATGAAGGCCCAGAAGATATGCTTCACGTCAAGCTTCTTAACCGTACGGAAAGGGATATATCATAACGGAAGTTGAACTTGTGTTTAGAAATGATAGATCTGATTTGTAATCCGAGTCGTTAGAAGGATAGATAAAGATGTAAACTCTGTCCTATAACCGACTAGAATCTTGTAACCGATCGGAATCTCTTATCCGATCAGGACTCTGTAAGCCGCCTCACCCCCGCTATATAAGGGAGAGGGCGGGCAACAACAGGGGAATCCGATCATCCAAGCATATAGCTATCAAGCCATAGAGTATAGCACACCTCATATCGCCCAGAGCATATTGCGCTTTGAGCAACCCGGATCAAAGAGATCCATATAATCCCAAAGCACACGGATTAGGGTATTATCTCCTCGCGAGCACGAACTCAGATAAACCCCTTGTCTTGTGTGACCATCGAGTTTGAGATCGGCGCCTACCCCATAAATTCATTGCCAACTACAAAGTCGGCGGTTGGCGCGCGAGTAGGGGCGCTTCAATCTTTTCCTGAGACTGATGGCGCCAACCGACGGATTCATCTCGGCCAAAGCTTTCCGCCGGGCTTGGATTTCGCCGCTAACATGCGAGGAGGGCTTGTCGGCTGGATAAAAACCGATCAATCGCGTAATCGATGCGATCCATCTCGTGCACATTACTCGATTTATCACGAAAACCGATCGGCTCCATTAGGAGCGGCTGCGATTTTCGCGGCATCTTCTCAATTGAAGGACAGAAGACCGATCTCCATCAAGAAGATCGTGACGTTGCAGAAGAAGATCGCCGACGTAAGGGTAAGGGGATCAAAATGCGGTCTCTCCGATCTTTGGGTCACAATGTCCGGGAGGACATCCTGCAATCTAAGTTGGGAGATCAGTCCGTCTTCCGCACTCCGATGCAAAACGTCGTCGCTTCGAAGACGCTCCTCGACGCGCTGGACCCGATGATTGCATTGGACAGTCCAGCAGCCCCGATTGTGGCTCACATCAAGGCCATGGTGATGGCGGCAGCTATCCAGCAAAATCAGGAGAAGCCGGCTGGAGAAGCGCACTCGCGCTCTAACGCGGCCACTCGTGTCGCCGATGTCGGATCGCAACCAGCGAGGCGTTGGCGATCGGCGCCGCAGCCCGCCATCGGAGACGCCGGCGATCCTTGACGCGATCTGCGCCGGACATCACGGCCGGCGGCGAGAGTGGAGCGAGGAAGAAAGACATGGGCGCCGCGACGACTACGAAGCGTTTGGCATAAGCTACGATCGGTGGAACGATCGAATGCACGATGACCACGACGATCGCGAGTTCATCATCGCCGAGTGAAAGTGGCGACGAACGCCGAGTCAATGACTCGCGCGCCCGAACCTCACCTCGACATTTTGACGGTCATCACCGAGCTAGAAGATCTCCACGCGGAGTCCACCCGGCAAGATGAAAGATCCATCGATGGGATCCGAAGTTCACTCCCGGCCGCCGAGTGGTTTGGCCCGACAGATTCAACCCCAAAGGCATTGTAAAGTTCGACGGGAGCGAGACCCGAAGCTTGGTTGCGTGTCACGCAGTGGTCAAGGCAGCAGGAGGAAATCAGACCGTCATGGCAAACTATTTGCCGGTCAATCTCAGCCCCTCGACACAAGCATGGCTCACGGGCCTCCCTGCCAACTCGGTAGACTCTGAGGTGACTGTGGCGAGCAATTCATCGCCAACTTTCAGGGGACCTATGAGAGGCCCGGTACTCCGTGGGACCTGTATCAGCTGCACCAGAAGAAGGATGAAACGCTGAGAGACTTCATCCGGTGCTTCATGCAGAAGAAGAACACCGTCAGAGACGTGTCAGAGGCGGTGGTGGTGGCGGCCTTCCAGAAAGGGGTAAGCGATCCTGATCTTATTAAAAAAATGTCCAGAAAACCCCCGACCTCCGTGAAAGAAATGTTTGCGTTAGCAGACCGCTACGCCACGGCCTCAAATGCTCTGGCCGAGCGGCAAGAAGATCATCCCACACAAAAAAGCAAGGGCGATAAGCCCGAGTCCTCTAAACACAAGGATAGGAAACGCAAGGGCGAGGAGCTGGTCGCGGTAGCCGAGCATAACCGGTCCCGAGCCACTCGGAGAGAGGCACCCGACTACAGCACTGTCATGGAAGCGATCTGTCCTTTCCACCCCAAGGAAAGCACGCCGCCAAGGACTGCTTCACTCTGAAGCGTTTTGCGCGCGAAAGTCAATGGCAACCAGCCCCAGCCAAGGGCGAAGTTGCTCCAGCGAAGAAGAAGGAACTCCCGGAGGAAGAAGATTTCGAGGAGCTTGAGCAGGAGCTAAACTACATCTACGGGGGCTCAACTGGATACGAGTCCAAGCGGAAGCAAAAACTCACCTCTCGGGAGATCAACATAGTGGAACCTGCGACTCCTCAATATCTGAAATGGTCTGAGGTCCTGATCACCTTTGACCGTAGAGATCACCCCGGCAGGGTCCCACATCCGGGTAAGTTTCCTCGCACTTGACCCCGGTTGTGCAGCGTGAAGCTCAAGAGGGTTACGATCGGCGGCGGAAGTGGGCTCAACGTCTGCTCGCGAACTTTCGATGACATGAGCATCCCCATTCGAGCCGAGGCCAAGCACTCGGCCTTTCCACTGAGTAATCCCGGGCGTCCTCGTTCCCCCTCGCATGATTTCATTACCCGTTCGTTCGGGACCAAGGATAATTTCGGACCGAATTCATCAATTTTGAGGTAGCCAATTTCGAGACGGCGTATCATGCCATCTTGGGAAGGCACGCCTAGCTGATTCATGGCCATACCTCATTACACTTACTCGGTGTTGAAGATGCCGGGACCCAAAGGAGTCATCACACTTCGTGGCGACATCAGGCAATCCTCGCAATGCGACCGGGAGAATCATGAACTTGCCGAATTGCAGGAAGCAAGTACCCAGGCAAGAAACATCCAGGCTGAGGCTGCCACGCTCCAAGACGAAGGAGAAGTACCATCAAAAAAGCAAGCCACCTCGGGAATTAAGCCCGGCGAAGGAACTAAAAGGATCATTCTTGACCCGTCTGACACGTCTAAAACAACCGTGATCGGGACAGGGCTCGAGGACAAATAGGAAAGCGTACTTGTCACCTTCCTCCAAGCTAACAGAGACATTTTCGCCTGGAAACCATCAGATATGCTGGGTGTACCAAGGGAGGTGATCGAGTACTCTCTCCATGTTGATGAGAAGTCAAAACCCACAAGCAGAGGCTTCGCGGTTCGCTCGGATCGTCGGGCGCCATAAACAGAAATCACAAAACTCCTAGCCGCAGGTTTCATCAAGGAAGTGTATCATCCTGATTGGTTAGCAAATCCTGTGTTAGTTCAAAAGAAAAATAAAACTTGGCGCATGTGCGTCGATTATACTGATCTCAACAAGGCGTGCCCGAAGGATCCCTTTGGACTACCCCGGATTGATCAGGTGGTAGATTCGACTGTCGGTTGTAAAATTTTGAGTTTTCTTGACGCATACTCGGGCTATCACTAGATTCTCCTAAAGGAGGAAGATCATATCAAGACCTCGTTCATCACGCCTTTTGGAGCTTACTGTTACACCACGATGGCATTCGGGCTAAAAAACGTTGGCGTGACCTATCAGCGTGCGATACAGCGGTGTTTTCATGCCCAGCTCGGGCGCAACGTGGAGGCGTATGTAGATGACGTTGTTGTATAAACTCGGGAAAGGAAAGATCTTATCATCGACCTAGCCGAGACTTTCAAAAGTTTAAGGGCTTTCAACATGAAGCTGAATCCTGAGAAGTGTGTTTTCAGAGTATCTTCGGGAAAACTGCTCAGATTTATCGTGTCACAACGAGGCATTGAAGCCAACCCGGAGAAAGTCAAGGCCATATCAAATATGGAACCGCCGACGAACAAAAAGACGTCCAGAAGCTTACAGGGTGTATGGCCGCTCTAAGCAGGTTCATCTCCCGACTGGGTATGCGAGGTATGCCTTTCTTCAAATTACTCAAGAAACAAGATAAGTTTCAGTGGACGTCGGAAGCGCGACAAGCATTTGAAGATCTGAAGACCTTCCTGACGACACCTCCCGTGTTAGTCTCACCAATGCCAGAAGAACCCCTATTACTTTATATCGCGGCAATGGCACATGTAGTCAGCGCACAGAGTCCAACACCTGGTATCCACAAGTGTAGAAGCTATTATATGCCGTACTCCTTACATCTCGCAAGCTTAAACACTACTTCCAAGAGCATGTCATTTCGGTGGTCACCTCTTTCCCGATCGGAGACATACTTCGCAACCAGGAGGCCACTGGGAGAATTGCCAAATGGGCAGTTGAACTCGGGGCCTTCGACATTCAATTCAAGCCCCGCATGGCCATCAAATCCCAAGCACTCGCTGACTTTACTGCCGAGTGGACGGAATTGCAGCACCCGGCGATTACTAAAGATCTCGAGTATTGGACGATGTACTTTGACGGTTCCCTCATGCTCAGCAGCGCGGGGGCTGGTATAGTGCTCATATCACCAAGTGGAGAAAGATTGAGGTATGTCCTCCAAATATTTTTTCCTGCATCCAACAACGCCGCCGAGTATGAGGCACTTATTCACGGACTCCGTATCGCCATATCTCTCGGCATTCAACGACTGGCAGTTCGCGGAGATTCAATGCTCGTGGTCAATCAAGTGCAGAAGGAATGGTCTTGCATCGAGGACAATATGGCAGCATATTGCCAAGAAGTGCGCAAGCTAGAAAGCAATTTCGATGGACTCGAGCTCGTTCACGTGGTTCGACGGGACAACGAAGCAGCTGACGAATTGGAGAAGATGGGATCCTGCCGGTCCAAGGTGCCCGTGGGAATATTTGTAGAAGAAATTCATAAACCCACGATTAGCGCTCGGCCAAAAGCAGATAGTCCAGTAGAAAAAGGGGAAGAGGCAGAGGTCTTGATTATTACCCCGGATTGGACATCTCCATACCTGGACTACCTGACAGAAGACAAGCTACCCGAGGATCGCGTCCAAGCCGAGCGGATCATGCGTCGAAGCAAGAGTTATGTAGTCGTTGGAAAGGAGCTTTATCGTAAGAGCTCCTCTGGCATACTACGACGATGCATATCGGAACAAAAAGGGAAAGACACTGCTCAAAGAAATCCACTCGAGAATTTGTAGGAACCATGCGCGTCATCGACCACAGTCGAAAAGCCTATCGCCAAGGGTTCTTTTGGTCGATCGCGTCACGAGACGCAGAAGGACATCGTCGGACATGCGAAGGATGTCGATTTTTGCACGCCAAATGAACAAGCCAGTAGCGAACTACGAGACTATCCGATTACATGGACATTTGCGGTCTGGGGGCTCGACATGGTGGGACCTTTGAAAAGGGCTCAAGGAGGCTTTACTCATCTCTTCGTTGCCGTTGATAAATTCACCAAATGGATTGAGGCCAAACCAGTCGCCACCATTACGGCGGCAAAGGCCAGAGAATTCTTTCACGAGATCGTGGTTAGATTTGGCGTACCCAACTGAATCATCACGGATAATGGCACTCAGTTCAGAGGCGAAGTATTCCAAGATTGGTGCGAGGAGCTGGGCATAAAAACTTGCTTCGCGTCAGTCGCGCACCCCCGAAGTAACGGACAGGTTGAGCGAGCTAATGGCATGGTGCTCCAAGGCATAAAAGCAAGAATTTTCGATCGACTCCAACCATATGCTACTCGGTGGGTCAAAGAACCGCTTGATGACTGGGGCTACTGAACTACCCAAGAGCAACCAGCGATCACCTTTCTTTACGGTATATAGCGCGAGCGGTCTTACCAACCGAGTTAGAATTTGGATCCCGCGGGTTCGGAGTTATGAAGAGATCGCTTCAGAAGACAGCTGGCTAGAAGACCTCGACAGATTGGAAGAAGCCAGGGATATCGCAACAATTCGTTCGGCGAAATACCTCCAAGGCTTACGACGTTATCATGGGCGCAATGTGAAGTGCCGCGCGTTCTCCAAAGGAGATCTAGTCCTAAGGAGGAATCAAAAGAGCGAACATAAACTCTACCCAAGTTGGGAGGGCCCTTACATCATCGATGAAGTAATTCGTCCCGGAGCTTATAAACTTAAGCGAGAAGATGGATCGACAATCAGCAATACTTGGAATATAGAACAGCTACGTCGCTTTTTCACTTAAGTTTTTGTACTTCTTTTTAATCCTTTGTGAATAAAAGTTCGATTGAAAAAGTCGTTTTCATATAACCTCTTTTATAATCGTGAATTCGAGTGCTTCGCTCTTATGTTAAGACTCAGGGACAAGATCCATGAATCATATCCCAGAGCCTGGGGGCTGGAAAGAGATGAACAAAGGTCACCGGTCAAACCACTCGAAGATATATACTTTCATGAAGGAGAAACAGGGAACACTTTTTATGCCTTTAAAGGTCAAGAGTCTCTACAATCGACAAAGAAGTATCCCTGACTTCCTCCCAGAGCTCGACAGCCCGATCTTCGTCAACATCGCGAGCGTAGCCTTCCCTAAGGGCCTCAAGATCCACTCGGGGATAGAGGGACTTGGTGATCGCCAGGGTCTGGCTGGCACCGTTGGCCGCTATTTCCTTCAGCAGGTTCTTGAGGGCTCCTAGGGCTTCCTTTAGCCGGACGACGACCTCACCCCTGCTGAGTGGCCTCTCGCCACTTGGATGAAGCGAACTCAGCAGGGGGCTAGAAGCGTCCTGGAGCTCGTGCGAGAAGTTTCGAGAACCTTAACTCTTCGCCAAAGGCGATCTACGCTGAGTTTTGACCTTATAATTTGCAAGGCAAAGCGTTAGAGAGGATAGTAAAGGATCAAGCAAAGACTAGTTGATACTACACTGCAAAATCCTTCTCGGCTTCACTCGGGAATCTTCCACGGCTTTAAGTTTTCCTTCGAGCTTCGCGAGAGCCGAATCCCGAGCTGGAGCAAACACAAGAAATCGGCAAGATAGTCGACTAAGCAAAAAACATGAAACAACCCAAGAGATAGCTACCTCGGAGAGAGCCGGTGATATCCAGATTCTCCTGGTGTAGAGCGTTTTGTTCTGTCCGCGATGTCTGGAGTTCGGACCGAAGGGATCGCAGCTCGGCCGTATACTCGGCTTTGATGCGTGCTAGGTCGACCAAGTACTCCTGGCGCGTCCGGATTTCAGGGAGCATCCTTTGAATGTACTCGGACTTTCGCTCGAAGCGCTCCCCTATTTTCTATAATCATCATAGCAAAAGGTAAATGCGTGGAAGAAGGGCGGAAGCAGGGACACAACGGTCTTGGAGGAATGCTCACCTGGGTGGCATGCGCACAAGCCTTGGCATGGATGAAAAAGTCATCTCTCTCTCTCTCTGCTCTTCCTCCGGGTCGTCCAAAAGCTTCAAACCCTCATCATCAGCAAAGGCGGTATCTGTTATTAGCCGGGGGTGAGCAGGGGCTGGCGGGACTCGGTGAATCTCCTCAACCTCAGGAGATGAGCAGGAGGCCGGCTCAGGAGCAACGGGATCTGTCGCAGGGGCAACGCGAACAGGAGACGGCGCCGGGGGACTAGGACACACCGGCGCGCCCTCGGAAGCGGTTCGCTGTCAGTATGAATTCCGGGAGGTCCAACCTCAGCAGGGCCCCCAGGCGGAGACCCGACGGGCGTATCAAGCGAAGGGTCCCTATGAAGAAGAATCGTCAGCAAGACCGAAGAATAAAAATGGAGTCAACGGAGTAACGGACCTGTTGGATTTCCTCATTCTCATCGGGGGCTTCTTGCGAATAGCTAGCCCACCCCCGGAAGGACCACTCGGACCGCCACCGACTGGTGCCCCGGGCTTCTCTGGACAACCCGCCGGAACTCGCGCAGGTGGATCTTGGATTTTGGGACCGCCAACCGGACGTTGGGGGGCCACGAGGTCATCAGACAATACCTTCTTTCCCTTCTTTGCAGCAGGGCCCCCTACTGGAGACCGCGCCCAGCACTTCGAAGAACAGCCTGGGCGAGGAGGCATTTCCGGAAGGGGAGGAAAACTGAAGAACGCGATGCGATCCTGAAGATGAAGATCAAGAGTTAGCAAAACTTCAAAGAACGAAGAAACGCAAAATTCCCAATAAAAATCGCCTACCGCAGGAGGGGGGCATGATATGTTGAAAGATTTCGGGCACTTGATAGATAATATGTCGATGCTCGAGATAAAGAGTTCTCCAGCCCTGGCGCATAACCTCTCCCTTGGCAAATCATCGGGTTGTTCCCGGGTCGGGTCACTTTGTCCCCTATAAGCGAATCCCAGATGAACTCGCTCCTTCAGGGGCCGCACCCGGCGAGTGATGAAGTGGAGGGCCAAACCCACTCCTGTAAGCCCGCTATCTTTCAGCTTTCCGATCAGTGCCAATAGTTCAGACACTTGATCCATGTCGAAGAAGCGGTAGAACCCGAAATAGACATTGAGGGACGCGCCCGAACGGAGGCGAGAGACGAGTCGGGTTGGCGCGAGAAAATCATTCCCTATACCAGCCCTTGTTGGAGGTCTTGACAGGAATGGCAAAGTAATCCTTCTTCAGCCCTTCCCGCAGCTGGAATCCAGTGCCCCCGATAACCTTGGGGTCATTTTTGGAGGGATAGGGCTTCAGGAGATAAAGGTGACGAAAGAGGTCGAAATGGGGGCTAATGCCCAGAAAAGCTTCACAAAGGTGGACAAAGAGGGAAATTTGGAGGATAGAATTAGTGTTCAGATTCACCAATTCGATTTCATAAAAGAAAAGAAGGCCGCGAAGGAAAGAACTGATCGGAAGACCAAGGCCGTGGTGGAAAAAGGATTCAAAAACCACCACCTCCTCGGAGCGGGAGTCGGGGCCGGATTCACCGTGGCCGGGCGTGCGGAGATCGTGGCGGATCGGCAAGATCCCGTCATCTACCATGGATTTCAGCTTCTCCTCGATCGTTGTCGAGGTCGTCCAATCTTGTGGTGAAGGCGGAGAAGGAGTAGAGGAAGACATTCTTGCAGAAAGATTGACAGCGACTCGAGAAGGCAAGAACAGCGAAGGTTTAACCTTGGTGGCGGAGAGTTCAGGAAGGCGAGAAGGTGAAAGGAGAAAAAGCTCGGTGGAAAGATGAACTGTCGGGCGTCGTACGACCTAGTTTTTAAAGAGAGAATATTGAGGTCTCTGTCGAATTTGCAGGAAAAATCTGCGAAATGTCTCATCCTTTCAGATTCCTCATAAATGATTTACAGGCCCGTCGCCTCGACTTACGGGGCTTGACAGAATTTGACTGTATCGCGTCAAGGCCGCGTCGTCCCCATGATGGGGCTCGTTTCCCACTTACCGTATTAAACGGGATGTGGATGGTCATCAACTTGAATAAAAACTTGTTTTCTTACGGTACGCCCCACGTTGGGCCTTTGGGTGGTTACCGCATGACGGAATCATGTACCGTAAGATTGAGCCCAAACGGGCACAGATCCATGGGCGTGCTCCACGAGGGCCAAGAATGCTGTGCGTCGTTTTAAACGAGTACGGACTCCCTTCGAATCTAAATGTGATACGCTCCAAGAGAGCTTAAGCCGGGTCCGACATCAGTCGGGAAAGGGTATCACTCGGCCAAGAGCCGTCAAAAGTAATATGCTCCAAGAGAGCGTAAGCTGAACCTGACATCAGTCGGGAAAGGGTATCACTCGGCCATGAGTCGTCTAAACGTGATACGCTCCAAGAGAGCCTAAGCCGCTTCCGGTATTATCCGGAAAAAGATATCACTCAGCCAAGAGCCATATGAAATCATGATACTCTCCAAGAGAGCTGGGCCGTGCTCTTAGGATATGGGTATCATTCGGCCATGAGCCAGGATAACCTCGTTACGTCCCAAGTTGGACTAAAAACTATATCTCGCAAGAGTCGGATATGGGGATCGCTCGGCCAAGTGCAACGATGCGCTCCAAGTCGAGCCTAAGCTATGTCTAGCGGCAGATGGACACTTCCTTTCAGGTTCAAGCAACACCCAAGGTCCAAGACGCCTTAGAATGAGACTAATACACAATCAAAGGACAGACAAGAGATTCTTCTACAGAAGGTATTTCTTTATTATGTACAAAAATTCCCCAGGCATTATGCATAGGAAACTATATGTTGCAGGAGAACTACGCCTCCCCGCGGCGCGCTCGGCCGAGCGCCTCGGTGAGAGGATCCCTAGCCCTGTAAAGGGCTGGGACGACCTCGAGGAGTGCGTCGACGGCCTCGCGGTCGCGCCTCTTCGCCAACTCCTCCAGCTGTTCTTCGAAGGCCCGGTCAAACTCTTCCCAGCGCTTGACTAGCCTAGAGTCCACCTTTGCATGATGATACCACCGAGGCATGATGAGGACAAAAGCTTGAAGCAAAAGAATGGAGGGCAGAAAGAGAAGAGATACATTTTGAAGCGTTGGTACGCCTTTTATAGCCAATTCAGATGAAATCGAAGTAAGCGCCGGGATATTAAGCGTCGGAAGATGAAGAGATTTGGTGTTAATGCAACTTCAGAAGACGAAGAGTTTTTTCCGGCTGAACAAGTTGGCACAGAAAAACAAGGCAACCTCGAAGACTGCCCGATGACTGTCAAGCGATGAAAATTAAAGGCTTCGGGCGGGAAAAGTATCAAATCTACGTTTGTGACATGATAAGAAGTCCGTAAGGCTGCTCAAAAATAAATCAGCTCGGTAAAAGATTTGCGCTTGAGAAAAGCAAAGGACGCAATTTATGATCGAGTTCTTCATAATTCGCCTGTTGCAAAAGGAAGGTTTTTTTCGATTGGATAAGGAAACCAGTCGGGATTACAGGCAGGGAGCCCTGAGTAAAGCAGTCGGATCATGAAGCACTCGGGGGCTGCTGTGGGATATAGATTCCAGGGTATCCTCAGGAAAGGCCCAAGATGAAGGCCTAGAAGATATGCTCCACGTCAAGCTTCTTAACCGTACAGAAAGGGATATATCATAACGAAAGTTGAACTTGTGTTTAGAAATGATAGATACAGTTGTAATCCGAGTCGTTAGAAGGATAGATAAAGATGTAAACTCTGTCCTATAACCGACTAGAATCTTGTAACCGATCGGAATCTCTTATCCGATCGGGACTCTGTAAGCCACCTCACCCCCGCTATATAAGGGAGAGGGCGGGCAACAACAGGGGAATCCGATCATCCAAGCATATAGCTATCAAGCCATAGAGTATAGCACACCTCATATCGCCCAGAGCATATTGCGCTTTGAGCAACCCCGGATCCAAGAGATCCATATAATCCCAGCACACAGGATTAGGGTATTATCTCCTCCGAGAGCTCGAACTCAGATAAACCCCTTGTCTTGTGTGACCATCGAGTTTGAGATCGAGCGCCTACCCCATAAATTCATTGCCGACTACAAAAGTCGACACCTGGCAATGACTCAAGGCTTGCGCGAAGGACCCGTACGCAGTCACTGACATCTCGGTCTCTTGACTCAGAGACGCCGAGCTGATCCCGGCGAACTCGGGCTCGCCAGCGGCGAACTAACTCCGGCCAGGGGGAATGGGTAGCACCTACGGCTTCAACATGCTAATGCGCATCTAGGGGACAGCTTAATGACTCTTGGTGATGATCGAAGATGGGTCGCCGTCGTGGCCGAGCGTCGGAGGTCACGGCGACTAGCCGCGCCGGCGACAGAAGGCATCTCCGGTGGAATGGGTTCCAGTCTTGGCATCCATGGGTTCCAGAGGTTTCATTTTTGCCAAAAGAAAGCTCAAGGAAGGGTCGGATTAGCTCACCATCGATCGCCGGTTTCGGAGAAGAAAGGGGCGTAGTGGCGGCGGAGCTCCGGTCGGAATTTTCTAGAAATAACAGAGGGGTTTTGATAAGCTGGTGATGCTATAACAGAAAGCAATTGAGAAATGGGTGCTTATATGTAAGGACCCGAATCCACTGATTCGAACCCACTGTGTTTACCGCACTAGTCCCAGGATCAACGCTAGTGCACACAGCTCAACATCGGTACATATCATGTCATACTCAACGATAATAGAAATAGTAGTTCATTTATTGATATAGCTAAATGTATGATCTTATGACCGACTTACATTATTAAACCACGCAGGCAAGACTGAAATATAAGCTAATAATTAAGCGTGGAAAGTAGAAAACGTAGATAGCTCATCGATTCACCACAGTAACCGACAAGGTTCGGACCCTAATGACTCGCGTCCTCTTGGAACTCCTCCTCCAACACAGGTGTAGATTCTTCGACTGTTGATTATTGTTGTTGCCAAGGGTGAGTACTTAAAGCACTCAACAAGTTGTGCACAGAATGCAATTCTATCTAACTATATGCAAGGCTTATTCCAATGGATAGGCTATCATGTCTATTTTGCAATAAGCAGCATTTATGAACAAATATAATAAATAGATTATAAAGACTGTAAAACAAATAGCAATAATAAATAGATTCAGTATTTCTCAAGTAAACCAGGTTTCCAATTCTAAGTCAAATTCCATCTTACATATGGCATTCCGCCATCCCAACCAAGTTGTCCATTTAATTAAGCTAACCCTTAACTGTAATTCCCGAGCATTGCTCAATACCGCGAGCACGGCTATCCGAATAGTTTCACACTCTGCGAGAGGTTATGCACTTTACCCACGCGATACAACCAAACACCACCAAGGCGAGTGATTATAACAAAGCCTTTACAATGCGCTAAGCAACTCGGTACCACCCGCTAAGGTTTCAACACTGGTGGGACTGGTTACCACATCCAGGGCCCCCCTCTTGCGCCATGTGAATTACTCCATAACTCGAGAACTCACACCAACCACGATAGTACCAAAGCCAAGACATTGCAAATTATTCAGCTAGGCTGGCCCACACCAGACATATGGTTGCATGATTGACTCAGGTCAAAGGCTTGCAAGGCTAAGTCCTTAGAGTGATCAAGGCAAGACATCCACATACCCTCTGCCCATCAGGCCCACCTTGGCATACTCGCCCCTTGTCACTTGCCCCAATCTAAGTGAATATCACCCAATTGATTACCAAGCACCACGTGCCATCAACAATTCAACATCGTTGCGTGACATGACTCGCCACAACAACTCAATCTCATCGTGTGATCCCACATGACACACAAGTTCATAACATTGTTCCATATTCCATTAATCAAGATTAATTATCAATGATTCTGACACATGTGATGACGTGGCATGGCTAAGCAACTAATACGAACTAACCATCCCATGTTGATTATAATTACTAACCAACTATATTGAACCAATCTAGGGTGACAATGGATCATGGTATACAATGACAAGGTAGGATATAAATCAATCCGGTATATTAGCTAAGCCCAATTTAATTTGAAACAATTGTATACTTGAAATAGTATGCAATAGGGTAAACAAATATAGCAATTTTATAAACATGGGTTCAACATGATCAAAGCACAACTTGCCTTGGAATAGGTCCTGATTTGGTTCTGCAACTTGCTCTTGGTTTGCTGGATCTTCCTCCGAAGCGTCGCACAATTCAACGTCTACGTGTACCGAAGAAGAAAATTAAATAAATACCAAAACAGAGAGCAAATAAACTCCAAAAATAAAATAAAATTCACCATTAAATAGATCTCAGTTTTAAATTTTTTTAGAAATTTGAATCACTCAAATCCGAGTTACGATGCAAAAGATATAGCCTTTTGAAGTTTGGAATATTTTTGAAAATACAGAAATTAGAAAATCAGAATTAACATAATTGTTTTTAAACTGAAAAACCGATTTATGACGTCAGCGTGACCTCATGATGACGTCATCATCACCGAATTTCCAATCGGATTATTTTTCCAATTGAAAAATGCAATTATGACGCAAGCATAACGTCATGCTGATGTCAGCCCTGGCGCCAGCCAATCAGACGGCGACACGCGTCTTCGGCGCATAGACTGGGTCCACAGCGTGGCTCTGGACCACGGCAGACCCGGTCCACGACGCCACGGCACTTGCGCCCGACACGCGTCTCGATCTGATTCGTCGCAGCGCCGCCCCGCTGATTTGATCTGATCGAACGGTGACAAATGCACGCAACGTGGCTCGATCTCCTCCATTCACTCAAATCCGACGACCACGAACTCACCCGAGCTAAAGGCGAAGTGGCGGCGAGAAGATCCACCAGAGACGAGGAAGAAGCCCTGGGCGGCGGTGTTCCGGTGCGGTTCCGACGCGAAGAAGAGGAGTAGTCGATGCGGCACACCTCGACGAGTTCGGATCTGGGACCAAAACGTCGAAAACTGACAGACCGGCGACATAGTCGAGCAAAAACCGCGGCGGCTTCGGCGCTCTACTCCGGCGAGCTCCCGGGCGCGCTCCTCGACTGCTCTCGCGAAACCTCACCGATCAAAAGCTGCGGCGCACGTTGATGATTCTCGGGGAGGCTGCGGACCCCTTTAAATAGCCTCGACGGTCGCGTACGGTGCCTGGGATTCTAACCGACGCGGCGGCGGTGTCCTCCTCGGACACGGCGGCGGTGTCCAAGTCCCGCACGGAGACGACACACGCCAGCCGTCCGATCACGCTCCAACGGTCACGATCTCGCATCCAAAATCAGATCCTAACCGCCCACGATTTCTTTCCAACGGCGAAGATTCCCCTGAGTCCCAAACCGGTACGACTTGATCTCACCCGCGCGATCATGATCCAACGGCGGAGATTCGATTTTCCGAAACAGGCCAAACGGGCCGGAGGCGCGAGGCACTGGGCCGCACTGAAATGGGCCCCACGCGCACAGTATTGGCTTCGGCCCAATACTGTTCAAAAGGGTTTTTAAAACTTTATTAATTTAAATAATTCTAGAAATTCATTTAGTTAGTTTTAGGCAAATAAATTATCAGGAAAAATCCCAGAAAATTCCCAAAAATACTTTGAGACATTCTGGACTCAAATAAAACATTTTTGGCAAAACATTATTTTAACTTTGCATAAATTTAAATAGATTTGAACAAAAGGTCAATATTCTTAATTTAAAATTAAATCAAATAAATCCAAAAAAATCCAAATAAATTCCAGAAAATCATAAATGCACCTTTAAGCAATAAAATATTATTTGAGCAAGTTTTGGGGTGTTACAAACCTCCCCCCCTTAACAGAATCTTGACCCCGAGATTCAGGGCTAACTAGAGCATAGGTTCGGAAATTCTGACTTCAAATCTTCTTCGCGCTCCCATGTTGCTTCACTTTCAGAATGATTGCTCCACTGAACTCTGCAAAAGCGAATAGACTTGCTTCTAGTTCTGCACTCCATAACATCCAAAATTCTGACTGGCTGCTCCTTGTAAGTCAGGTCTTCTTGCTGCTCTATTGCATCTAACGGGGTTTGCTCCGTTGGCACTCTGAGACATTTCTTGAGTTGCGACACATGGAATACATCATGCACTCCTGCCAAGGACTGAGGCAACTCTAACTGATAAGCTACTTCTCCTCGACGGCTCAGAATCTTGAACGGACCAATGTATCTTGGTGCAAGCTTCCCTTTAACGTGAAATCTTTTAACGCCCTTAAGAGGGGTAACCCTGAGATACACAAAATCCTCTGGCTCAAAACTCAAATCTCGACGATGGTTATCCGCGTAGCTTTTCTGTCTTGACTGTGCTATCTTCAACCTCTCTCTGATCATTGCAACTTGACTTTCGGCTTCGTCGAGAATATGTGGCCCAAAAACCAAACGCTCTCCCGTTTCATTCCAATTCAATGGAGTACGATAAGCACGTCCATACAATGCTTCAAACGGTGACATTTGCAAGCTAGATTGATAACTATTATTGTAACTGAATTCTGCATATGGCAAACACTTATCCCAAGATGTAGTATAAGCTAACGCACAAGCTCTCAACATATCCTCTAAAATCTGATTTACTCTTTCAGTCTGACCATCTGTCTGTGGGTGGTATGCTGTACTAAAATTCAGACGAGTTCCCATTGCTTCGTGCAACTTATTCCAGAATCTCGAGGTGAATTGAGTTCCTCTGTCTGACACAATCTTTTTGGGCACTCCATGAAAACATATGATCCTTGACATATACAGCTCTGCTAAACGATCTCCCGAGTAAGTGGTATTTACCGGGATAAAATGAGCAACCTTGGTCAGGCGATCCACAATAACCCAAATGGAATCGTAACCTCTCTGAGTTTTAGGTAAACCGGTGATAAAGTCCATTCCGATTTCCTCCCACTTCCATTCCGAAATTCTCAACGGCTGCAACAAACCAGCTGGTCTCTGATGCATGGCTTTTACTCTCTGACATACGTCACATAAAGCCACATGCTCAGCTACTTCACGCTTCATATTAGGCCACCAAAATCTCCCTTTCAAATCCTTGTACATCTTAGCACTTCCTGGATGAATCGAGTACTTAGAATCGTGAGCTTCCTCAAGAATCAGCTGTTTCAGTTCCTTTTTATCCGGCACACAAATTCGGCCTTTGAAGAACATGGTTCCTTGCTCGTCTAGAGTGAAATGCACGGCTAGGCCTTCCTCCTTTTTAGCCTTGATCTTCAAAATTTTATCGTCATCTTTCTGGTCTTCCCTAATCTGATCCTCCAGTGTTGGCTTTACTTCCAGTGCAACTATAATTCCTTGCGGAACAACTTTCAACGTTAGCTTCTGAAATTCCTTACATAACTCTGGTTGATCTTCCATTGTCAACGTATTTGCGCTATGGCTCTTTCGACTCAGAGCATCTGCTACTACATTAGTTTTTTCGGGGTGATAATGAATTCCCACAATGTAATCCTTAATTAGCTCCAGCCATCTTCGCTGTCTCATATTAAGATCTGCTTGAGTGAATATGTATTTCAGGCTCTTATGGTCCGTATATATCTCACATCAATTTCCTATGACATAATGACGCCATATCTTCAAAGCATGCACTACGGCAGCTAACTCCAAATCATGTGTTGGGTAATTCACTTCATGCGGTCTTAACTGTCTCGATGCATAAGCAACGACTTTGCCTTCTTGCATTAACACGCACCCCAAGCCTTGCTTTGAAGCATCGCAATAGATATCAAATCCATTCTGCACATCTGGCAACACTAATACGGGGGCTGTCGTCAAACGCTTCTTCAGTTCCATAAAACTCTTCTCGCACTCTGGCGTCCATGCAAACTTCTTTTCTTTCTTCAACAACTGCGTAAGGGGTTTAGCAATTGTTGAGAATCCCTCTATGAACCGACGGTAATATCCCGCCATTCCCAGAAAACTACGGATCTGGGTAACAGACTTCGGTTGCTCCCAATGCAACACTGCGTCCACTTTGCTTGGGTCAACTGCCACTCCTTTAGTAGTCATTACATGACCAAGAAATTCAACTTTCTCCTTCCAAAACTCACACTTGCTAAACTTAGCGTACAACTGATGCTCTCGCAGCCTCTCTAAAACCTTCCTCAGATGTTCTGCATGCTCTTCCTCTGTCTTCGAGTAAACCAAGATATCGTCTATAAAGACTACAACCAACTTATCCAAATATTCCATGAAAACCTTATTCATCATGTTCATGAAATATGCTGGGCATTTGTCAATCCAAATGACATGACTGTGAACTCATAATGTCCATATCGCGTTGAAAACGCATCTTTAGGCACATCCTCCGCTCGGATCTTCAATCGATGGTATCACGAGCGAAGATCTATCTTGGAGAAAACTCCAGCTCCTCTTAACTGATCAAATAAGTCGTCGATCCTGGGCAACGGATACTTATTCTTGATCGTTACTTCATTAAGTGCACGATAATCAATGCACATCCTAAGGCTTCCATCCTTCTTACAGACGAACAAAACTGGTGCTCCCCATGGCGATGAACTAGGTCTAATGAAACCTTTCTCTTGCAATTCCTCAATCTGCTTTTTCATTTCCACTAACTCGTCGGTAGGCATCCGATATGGTCTCTTTGATATCGATGTTGTCCCCGGTGCTAACTTGATAACAAACTCGATGTCGCGGTCTGGTGGCAGTCCTGGTAAATCTTCTGGAAACACATCCGGGTATTCTCTGACTACTGGCACATCTTCCATGCTGATGGCTTTCACGCTGTTAACCACTAATTGCCCATCACGAACTGCGGTCGCTTGAAATTCTACCTTCTTGCCATTAGGGCCTTCCAATGTTATGATCCTTCGGCCACAATCCAAAACGGCCTTATGCTTAGACAACCAATCCATTCCAAGGATAACATCTAGGGATTGCGCATCTATTAAGATAAGATTCGCTAGAAATTCTATCCCATCCATAAGCAACTTAGCTCCCAAACACCCAAGGCTAGATCTAAGCTCAGATCCTGGGGCTTGGACTAAGAGCACACACTTAAGATTCACCACTTTAAATCCATTCTTGGTTGCAAAACTTTGAGAAACAAACGAATGCGAAGCTCGTAATCAAACAAAGCGTGAAGCGGTCTCGAGTCAACTAGGAACTTACCCAGTACGACGTCTGTAGCCTCCTGAGCTCCATCTGCGGTGATATGGTTGATCCTCCCACGCACTGTTGATTGCGGTGTTGCTCCAGCTTGACCTGGCGCACGATTTCCTCCTGAGGCTGGTGCCTTGGCAGGTGTTGTTCCCAAGTTGAAACGAACCGGCGTGATGCCTCCCTTCTGTGGACACCTGTTAGAAAAGTGCCCTGGCTCATTGCATGTATAGCATCTTTTCACTGCAGACTGCTGACTCCCTCCTGGCGCATTGCTGCCCTGTGCTAGTGTATGAAAATTCTGATTGGCAGGGCGAGGTGCAGGGGTTGATGTCTTATTCACAGCTGGCGGTTGGAACCTAGCAAATTGCTGTGGTGACATTCTCAAACGTAGATGGTTTGGACGTCCACCCTGATTAGTCATCAAGCGCTACGGTTTCACCCGACTCTTTGCGCTTATCCTCTAGGATCAAAGCCTTATTAACTAGCTCTGAAAATGAAAATTGTGGGTGATCACCCCACTGCGATCTGAATTCATCCCTTCATGAAACGAGATCGCTAGCTTTATCTCGTCGCTCGTCTTGAGGGGCATAGCGAGCTAACTGGTAAATTTATTCAGATACTCGGCCACTGGTTGGCCTCCTTGTTTCAGAGCCCTGAACTCTTCCTTCTTAAGATCCATCATTCCCTGTGGGACATGGTACTGGCGAAAAGCAGTGGTAAACTCCCCCCAAGTAATCTCTTGCGGGGCTCCATGTGCGGCACAATAATTCTCCCACCATTCTGCGGTGGTTCCTTCCAGTTGATGAGAGGCATAGAGCACCTTCTCATTGCCTTCACATTGCGTGATGTGCAGCTTCTTCTCAATAGTCCTAAGCCAGTCATCGGCTTCCAAAGGGTTCACATTTCCTGAAAAAGTTGGTGGCCGAGTCCTCATGAAATCTGACAGCTTGGAGTAAGGTCGAGGTCCACCATTGTTGTTCTGAGCTACATGGTTATTGTTGGTTGCTGCCACATTGGTCATTTGTTGCATCTGCTGCATCATAGTCTGCATCAGTTGAGTCTGTGCGGCAAGAAACGCTCCCAGATTCTGCATGTCCACTGGCGGTGGTTGAGGGCTACCTCTGTCATTGGGGTTGTCATTCTGGCGCAGTCCACTTCCTGAAGCACCGTTGTTTCCTCGAGTATTCACCATCTGATGATTGCCTCTTGGGTTAGGAAAGGTAGATGCAGCATAGATAAGAAGCAATAATTTTTAAAGCGGGGAGATAGGTTATACCCAACTGAAATAATTCTTTATTTATTCTTGGTATGGCTGCTTATTCAAGCATACAAGCTTTGCAACACATACTGCACACTCAGCATTACAAAGAAGCAAACTAAACACGAAACCTTAACGTCAACTAAAGAGGTAAAGACTAACTTAAAGACGCGACTCAACACTCGAGTCTCAACACAACTCTAAGACTGATCCTCCTCGGGCTCCCACTCTCGCTCCTCGGGATCCTCCTCTGACTCCTCCTCGGCTGGCTCCTGAGCTCCTCGGGTCACACGCTCCAACTCGTCCTCGACTGCCTCTAGGGCCTCTCCCAGCTCGGTGATCATCCCGATGGCTGAAGCACGGGTTACCTCAAGCTCCTGCTCTGCCACTCACGAGTGCCACGCATACCGCCTCCAGCTCTTGAGTAGTCTCTCTCATATGCTCCTCCTGGGCAAGGGCGAACTCCGCAAGGTGAGTTGCAGTAGCACACTCGTCCTCCACGATCCGTCGGTGTCGGCACGCTTGAATGTCTGGGTGAAGTCGGAACACTGAGTCGTGAAGCTCGTCGGCGTAGTCGCGGCAGACATGGCGAAGAGCAAGTCGGGCAACCTCCTGGATCGCAACCTCGTACGAGAATCTTTTGGCGGAGATGTTGATTGGCCTGCTAGCTTCATCATTCTCCCGGGCGTAGATGATCAACTTGCAAATAAATCCTCGGTGTACACCATTAACTGACCAGCTGCCTCCTCGGTAAAGCGGACGATAGAAACCTCCAAGCGTCTGAAGAACTCTCCACAGCTCCATGGCGTAGCCACCAGCTTACTCCTCGAAGGTCGGAACGATCGGCATCTGCTCCACAAGAACTTTGAATAAGTTCTTCACCCGAAACGGCAAGTAAATCGGTAAATTCAGCAAAGGCGAGAAGTAGAGAATGAGATGAGTCAAGAGTGTTTTATTAGTCAACTTTAAATTTTTCTTTAGAAAATAGTTTTGGACACACACAGACACCTCCATACTATCTAGGGCCAAGACCTACGATCGGTATGCTCGATACCACCTCTGTAAGGACCGAATCAATGATTCGAACCCATCGTGTTTACCGCACTAGTCCTGGATCAACGCTAGTGCACACGACTCAACATCCGTACATATCATGTCATACTCAGCGATAATAGAAATAGTAGTTCATTTATTGATATAGCTAAATGTATGATCTTATGACCGACTTACATTATTAAGCCACGCAGGCAAGACCGAAATATAAGCTAATAATTAAGCAAATGAAAAGTAGAAAACGAGATAGCTCATCAGTTCACCACAGTAAACCGACAAGGTTCGGACCCTAATGACTCGCGTCCTCTTGGAACTCCTCCTCCAACACAGTGTAGATTCTTCGATCGTTGATTATTGTTGTTGCCAAGGGTGAGTACTTAAAGCACTCAACAAGTTGTGCATGAATGCAATTCTATGTAACTATATGCAAGGCTTATTCAATGGATAGGCTATCATGTCTATTTTGCAATAAGCAAGATTTATGAACAAATATAATAAATAGATTATAAAGATCAGAAACAAATAGCAATAATAAATAGATTGATGATTTCTCAAGTAAACCAGGTTTCCAATTCTAAGTCAAATTCCATCTTACATATGGCATTCCGCCATCCCAACCAAGTTGTCCATTTAATTAAGCTAACCCTTAACTGTAATTCCCGAGCATTGCTCAATACCGCGAGCACGGCTATCCGAATAGTTTCACACTCTGCAGAGGTTATGCACTTTACCCACGCGATACAACCAAACACCACCAAGGCGAGTGATTATAACAAAGCCTTTACAATGCGCTGGCTTAACTCGGTACCACCCGCTAAGGTTTCAACACTGGTGGGACTGGTTACCACATCCAGGGCCCCCCTCTTGCGCCATGTGAAGTACTCCATAACTCGGGAACTCACACCAACCACGATAGTACCAAAGCTAAGACATTGCAAATTATTCAGCTAGGCTGGCCCACACCAGACATGTGGTTGCATGATTGACTCAGGTCAAAGGCTTGCAAGGTTAAGTCCTTAGAGTGATCAAGGCAAGACATCCACATACCCTCTGCCCATCAGGCCCACCTTGGCATACTCGCCCCTTATCACTTGCGCCAATCTAAGTGAATATCACCCAATTGATTACCAAGCACCACGTGCCATCAACAATTCAACATCGTTGCGTGACATGACTCGCCACAACAACTCAATCTCATCGTGTGATCCCACATGACACACAAGTTCATAACATTGTTCCATATTCCATTAATCAAGATTAATTATCAATGATTCTGACACATGTGATGACGTGGCATGGCTAAGCAACTAATACGAACTAACCATCCCATGTTGATTATAATTACTAACCAACTATATTGAACCAATCTACGGTGACAATGGATCATGGTATACAATGACAAGGTAGGATATAAATCAATCTGGTATATTAGCTAAGCCCAATTTAATTTGAAACAATTGTATACTTGAAATAATATGCAATAAGGTAAACAAATATAGCAATTTTATAAACACGGGTTCAACATGATCAAAGCACAACTTGCCTTGGAATAGGTCCTGATCTGGTTCTGGAACTTGCTCTTGGTTTGCTGGATCTTCCTTCGAAGCGTCGCACAATTCAACGTCTACGCGTACCGAAGAAGAAAATTAAATAAATACCGAAACAGAGAGCTAATGAACTCCAAAAATAAAATAAAATACACCATTAAATATATCTCAATTTTTCAAATTTTTAGAAATTTGAATCACTCAAATCCGAGTTACGATGCAAAAGATATAGCCTTTTGAAGTTTGGAATATTTCTGAAAATACAGAAATTAGAAAATCAGAATTAACAGAATTGTTTTTAAACTGAAAAACCGATTTATGACGTCAGCGTGACCTCATGATGACGTCATTATCACCGAATTTCCAATCAGATTATTTTTCCAATTGAAAAATGCAATTATGACGCAAGCATAACGTCATGCTGATGTCAGCCCTGGCGCCAGCCAATCAGACGGCGACACGCGTCTTCGGCGCATAGACTAGGTCCACAGCGTGGCTCTGGACCACGGCAGACCCAGTCCACGATGCCTCGGCACCTGCGCTCGACACGCGTCTCGATCTGATTGGTCGCAGCGCCGCCCCGCCGATGCGCAACACGCGGCACGCATCTACGGTTTGATCTGATCGAACGGTGACAAACGCACGCAACGTGGCTCGATCTCCTCCGTTCGCTCAAATCCGATGACCACGAACTCACCCGAGCTAAAGGCGAAGCGGCGGCGAGAAGATCCACCGGAGACGAGGAAGAAGCCCTGGGCGGCGGCGTTCCGGTGCGGTTCCGACGCGAAGAAGAGTAGTTGATGCGGCACACCTCGACGAGTTCGGATCGGGACCAAAACGTCAAAAACCGACAGACCGGTGATGTACTCGAGCAAAAACCACGGCGGCTTCGGCGCTCTACTCCAGCGAGCTCCCAGGCGCGCTCCTCAACTGCTCTCGCAAAACCTCACCGATCAAAAGCTGCGGCGCACGTTGATGATTCTCAGGGAGGCTGCGGACCCCTTTAAATAGCCTCGATGGTCGCGTACGGTGCCTGGGATTCTAACCGACGTGGCGTCGTTGTCCTCCTCGGACACGGCGGCGACGTCCAAGTCCCGCACGGAGACGACACACGCCAGCCGTCCGATCACGCTCCAACGGTCACGATCTCGCAGCCAAAATCAGATCCTAACCGCCCACGATTTCTTTTCAACTGCGAAGATTCCCCTGAGTCCCGAACCGGTACGACTTGATCTCACCCGCGCGATCATGATCCAACGGCGGAGATTCGATTTTCTGAAGCAGGCCAAACGGGCCGGAGGCGCGAGGCACTAGGCCGCACTGAAATGGGCCCCACGCGCACAGTATTGGCTTCAGCCCAATACTGTTCAAAAGGGTTTTTAAAACTTTATTAATTTAAATAATTCTAGAAATTCATTTAGTTAGTTTTAGGCAAATAAATTATCAGGAAAAATCCCAAAAAAATCCCAAAAATACTTTGAGACATTCTGGACTCAAATAAAACATTTTTAGCAAAACTTTATTTTAACTTTGCATAAATTTAAATAGATTTGAACAAAAGGTCAATATTCTTAATTTAAAATTAAATCAAATAAATCCAGAAAAATCCAAATAAATTCCAGAAAATCATAAATGCACCTTTATGCAATAAAATATTATTTGAGCAAATTTTGGGGTGTTACATTATACCACACCACCTTCAATCGATCACAATCTGAAAGCTAGGGTTCTTCAGCTGATTGAAAAAAATGCGAAATTGGCAGTAATCAGTGGAGTATATTGGATGAAACAAGAGGGGTTTTGATGAGCACTCTCTGGCGATCAAACTGCGGTATTTATAGGCCGAGGGCGACACTGTAGACAAGCCAACACCTGGTATGAACTCGGCGGGGTTTTGCGGCGCTAGAACAGGTGAAGGGATGGGCGGTTTGGGGAAAATCCAGGCAAGGACGATGCGTGGCAGAGTCTGGCAGAGGTGGTTACCACGGGTGAAGCGCAGGCTCTGCGGTGGCGCGAGCTACAGCCGGCGAAATCAGCTCCTATCATGTGCGAGCTCAGCTGCGAGGAAGGAAGACGAAGGTGGTGGCTGTGGCTGACAGGTGGGACCACACAATGATTCGGGCCCGCGCGTCAGAGAGAGAAGAAGAGAATTCCGGCTTGAACTGAAAATGGAGCTGAATTGATTCACTGAATCTGTTGTCTATCCAATTGTAAAATTAATGAGGAATTTACTGTGTGTACCTGAGCTAGTTTAGGATCTACCCTAAAAATTTCAGACCTATTTGACGCTTGAAGAATTTACAATAATTCTGACTGTGCACTGTGCAGATATTAATGAATTCTATTTTATATTTATTAAGATACTTATATCTTACTCAAAAATTTATAAAATTTTTTATCAGGTTACTTCTATGCATATTATCTTCCTGGAAAATTTTCAGCTTCATATTCTTTACAGTTTATTTAATAAAATGCTGACATTGAAGTTTCAAAATTTCTAACTATTCAGTTTTTGAATTTTTTATAATTATCAAACCTAAAGATCATCTCTTGATATTTTTACTACAGATGACTCTATCTAGGGAGAAGATAATATAAATATTTTCCCATCGAAATTATGATAATTTAATTTCTGACATTTTCACTATTACCAGTCTTGTTTCATTAATTACCTTTCTTTTCATCATTTAATATTTTGTCATAATTTTAAAAATTACATTTTGAGTTCTGGATAGCTCCATGAATGTTGTAAATAATTTTTATTATTTATTGTTTCACAAATCTTTTTTTATTACTTATGTAATAGTTGATTGATTAGAAAAAGAATTTTCCTCAAAAGCAATAATCAAAAGAAGTCAAGAAACTCATAGAAAATAAAGAAAAATTTAGGGAAAACAAATTAAAACTTCTTTAAAATATATCATTTAATTTCTTATTTTATTCAATTTTCAGGATGTTACACGAAGTTTAATAAGGGCAAAAAGAAGACAGATAGAAAATCAAATAAAACATGCTATAAGAAACAATGCATATTCTTTTATAGATTACTTATTCTTGTTTTACGAATTCTAGATGCTAAAATTATTTGGATTAATGAGAGTAAACATTAGTTTAAGGTCTCATAAACTCAATTATTCATATAATGTGTTATTGGTGATCTTATCACTTAAGGTTTTTGCATTAGCAAGATTTAGATGAAATGCAAGCTGAAATAAGAATATTTTTCTAGATTATGGTAGTCCACATCCTAAAGATCATTTTTCGGATGTTCTTCATAAAATTTACATTTAAACGAGATGTTTTACAAACTGCCGAAAAGGCTTAAGCGTTTCTGAAAACATAATACTTAAGGTTATTTTGCTATCAAGATTTATATGCAAACCATGATGAAAAGAGATACTTTCTTCAAAATATGATAGCATGTACTTTGAAGAGTATTTCTAAACTGATTTGATAAATTTTCTTGTTTAGACGAGATATTTTATTTGCTGCTGAAATAGCATAAATAATCATTCTGGAATATATGCATGTACATATCTTTTACACTAGGTTCTCATTCTTATTCATGAAACAATTCAAGTCAAGATTATTTCTTAAATATTTTAGCCTACTCAGGTAATCTACAAACATATTATTATTTAGAAAACAATTATTCTCATGTTGGATTTCTTTTGTACAAAGAATACATTCTTGAATATATAATGCATTGAAAACAACCTTTAATAGAAAATAGTTTAAACAAAGATGATATTTAAATATTTTTATATATTTGGGTTTCTGGAAGTGTAAGGATTCCAATAAAATTGGTTTCATTTAATTCTAAGCATGCTTGCATAAACTTTGTTGATAGCATATTTTGAACCCCTTTCTTAAACTTTAAATTTAAAATTTACAGAGTTCATTTTCAAAATATATTTGCATAATCTTAAATCACATGATTTTATATTAATATAGAAATTTATTTCATTCAATTTGGTTGGAAATTCAAAAGTTACAACTATTTGATTATTAATCGGCTTGGAAATTAGATGAAAATGGAAAATACGCTTTCTTACATTGGAAGTGCATTGACTAATTTGCTTGCTTGGGCTTTGATTTGACAGATGTCGAGGCCCCACTGTCGGTCGCACAAAACAGAGGGAAACCAGGGCAGTGTCGTCAGCGACGAGCGGTGGTTGGAGTCAGATGGCTGGCGGGCGGAGGAGCACCAGCAGAGTAGCGCGCACTCAGGGGATGTCTCAATTTTTTTTGGTGGTGGCCAGAGCAGAGTGATGGCAGAAATGACAACTCACCAGAGAAGAAGAAAAACAGTGTCTCAGTTTGAATCGGTAGAAGATTAAGCATTAGTGAGCCATTTAGGTCCCGTTTTACTGATCAATTGAAGTGGAGATGGGCTGTGAAGCTGCGCCATCGGTAGCCGGATCTGGAGAAGAAATGGGCTTACGGTGGCTGATGATCGGCCGAGAAGAGCTGAAATTGAAGTTGGCTATGAGTTCAGGGATGTATGTTAGTGCTTCCAACTGATCAGATTGGAACGATTTTCATTGTGGCTCACTGACTTTGTTTCCCCTCTCATTTTTGGTGAAGCTCTGGTAATGGCGGGGTAAGAGGAAAGGTAGCAGCAAAATCAATTAGGCTGAGGGTGAAAGGCTTAGTGAATGCTAGAGGAGGTGATGTGTGAGCCATTGCGAACATTGGGATGCCTTTTATAGCCGAAGCACAACGCAGATCAGCCCGGCTCGGTTCAGCACTCGACCGGGTGAGCTTGCGGCACCGCACAGGAAGAAGCATGGGCAGGGTTTCGGGAAACACGGCGAGGGCAGTAGCGTTGCAGCAGGACGTGGCAAGGCAATGATTGCGCCACAATTGATGGCTTCGATTCACACGGTGTGGCAAGGCGTCGTTGGCTAGGAGTTGAAAATGAGCTGCGACAGGGGGAATGAACTGAGCTGAGGAAGCTGCGAGGAAGGAGGGAGGAGAAGGGAAGAAGTGAGGCTGACATGCGGGCCTCAACTACTGTTTCAGTGAAGGGATGCAAAACCAACTCATTTTTTCAGGGATCTAGCAAGGATGTTGGGATTTAAATGAGCATTAATTCTTGATGGAAAATTTTTGATAATTTTTATCAGAGACGGTTAGACAATTATATTCACATTATATAAATTTTAGGCAAAAATATTCTATACAGAATTTATAAAAATTCTTACAAGGCACTGTGCTCAGAATTGGGTTTTCTATTTTTAAATTATCAGAGGACTTATATCTTACCAAAACTTTTTGAAACTTTTTATAGGAGTTACCCTTGACCATATAGGCCTTTAGTAAAAATTTCACTTTGATATATTTGTATTTTATTTATACAAATTCTGACATTATGATTCCTAGATTTTCAAATATTCTGTTTTTGAATTTTCAAAAATAATAAAATTGATTATTTATTTTAGTATTTTTATTGTAGATGTATTTATCTATCCAAAAAATATTATTAAATTTTTCGCTCGAGATAAGGTCCGATTATGTTTATCTATCCAGAAAATATTATTAAATTTTATTGTAGATGTATTTTTCGCTCGAGATAAAGTTAATATAAAGTTCGGCTAAAAATATTTTATTTGAGTTAAAAATGTCTCAAAGTATTTTTGATATTTTTCTGGGATTTTTCCTGATAGTTTTAGTGCCTTAAAGAAATTGATCCATTTTCAGGATTTAAATTAAATCAAATGCGTTAGAAAATAGATGAATAGTGTTGGGCTGACCTGTGTGCTGTGCAGCTCAGAAACCAACAGAAGCCCATCTTCTACAAGGCATGCCATTGGGCGTAAGATCAGAAGTGGACAGTGGAAATTGATTAGAGCCGTTAGGGTTCCGGCATAATCTGAACTGTTGGAGTTTTGTTACGTGCGGGTTGGATCAGGACGTAGTGGGAAATCTGAGCCGTTGATCAAGACGCATGTGCGGCTGTGGAGTTGTCTTCTCCGGTGCGGACTCTGAGCTCGATGCCGTGCAGGCCAAGGATTCCGAGAGCAGTTTGCGCGGATCTCGGTCACTCGGGGCTAAATAAGGGGCGCATCAGGATCGCTGCGAGCTCTAGAACCAAAGCCCTAAGATTGATTCACGAGAATCGCCGCTGTTTCATCGAGATCTGTGGAGTCCCGTAAGCCCTGCCGCGTCAAAAGACCAACGAATTGGCCGTCGTCATCGCTTCTTCGGGTACGGGATTGATCGCATCTGAACCGCTGTCGCAGAAGCTTCGCCGTACGTACCTTGGGTTGGCCGGGAGATCGCCGGAGTTCGACAACGCCATCAAGACCCGAAGCCGAAACCTCTTTTGACGTCACCGCCAAAGTTTGAGGTCGCTGGAGAGGTAATTGAGCATGCCACTAGATCCGTCATGACGAGCTCTTTCGGATGGTGCCAGCCATGGACACTGCTGACGTCCATTGGTCCCTGTGCGTCGTCGGCCGAGGTGGCGGGTCTGGCGAGTGACGTGTGTGTCCACGTGGCGGTTACATCAACCTTTCCACCGATCTGGTCACTCGCGTGGCGGTTTGGGTGTCGGTGTGGTCAACACCACACGTGGCAGCCAACTCATCTACGTGGGGCCCACCATCAGCCGGATAGCCGCGTGGACCCGATCCATTTAGATCACGCCTTGGACCGTGGTCTGGTCCATGGACCCAATCCAATGGACCATAGGACACGTGTCGAGTTGTGAGAAATTTGGGCCAGGGATGACATCATCCCGATGTCACGCCAACGCAATAATTTCCTTTTTCAATCTAAAAATAATTCAGAAAATTCAGAATTTCTAATTTCTGTATTTTCAGTATTTATTCAAACTTCAAAAGGCTATATCTTTTACATTTGAACTCGGATTTGGGTGATTCAAATTTTTAAATATTTTTAAAATTGAGATCTATTTAGTGGTGAATTTTACTTGATTTTTGGAGTTCATATACTCTCTATTTTGGTATTTATTTGGTTTTCTTCTTCGGTTCGCGTAGATGTTGAATTGTGCGACGCTTCGAAGGAGGATCTGTCGACCCAAGATCAATTTCCAGAGCAAGATCAGAACCTATTCCATGGCAAGTTGTGCTTTGATCATGTTGAACCCATGTTTATAGAATCGCTATATTGATTTACTCTAATGCATGCTATTTCATGTATACAATGGTTTCAAATTAAATTGGGATCTAGTTAATTCACCAATTGATCTATACCCTACCTTGTAATTTGTATGCCATGATTTATTGTCACCCTAGATTGGTTCACTAATAGTTGGTTAATACTAAAATCAACATGAAAGGTTAGATCGTGTTAGTTGCTTAGCCATGCCACATCATCACATGTATATGAATCATCCATGATTAATCTTGACTAATGGAATATGGAACAATGATATGAACTTGTGTGTCATGTGAGATCACACAATGAGATTGAGTTGTAGTGGCGAGTCATGTCACGCAACGATGTTGAATTGTTGATGGCACGTGGTGCTTGGTAATCAACTATGGTGGTAATCATTTAGATCAGGGTAAGTGGCAAGGGGTAGTGTGCCAAGGTCAGCCCGGAGGGCAGAGGGTATGTGGAAGTCTTGCTTTGATCACCCTAAGGACTTAACCTTGCAAGCCTATGACCTGAGTCAATCATGCAACCACATGTCTGGTATGGGACAGCCTAGCTGATTAATTTGCAAAGTCTTAGCATTAGTACTACATGTGTTGGTGTGGGTCCGGGTTTACGGAGGATACTCACATGGCGCAAGAGGGGGGCCCTGTTGTGGTGGTTAGCCCTTTAGTGTTGAAACCTCAGCGGGTAGTACTGAGTTAAGACATGGCATTGTAAAGGCTTTGTTATAATCACTCGCCTTTGTGGTGTATGGTTGTATCGTGTGAGTAAAGTGCATAACCTCTGCAGATTGTGAATCTATTCAGATAGCCATGCTCACAGTATTGAGCAATGCTCGGGAATTACAGGTAAGGGTTAGCTTAATTAAATGGAAACTTGGTTGGGATGGCCGAATTGCCATATGGAAGGTTGGAACTTGACTTAGAATTGGAAACTTCGTTTACATGAAAAATGCTGAATCTATCTATTACGATTATTTGTTTTACCGTCTTTACAATCTATTTATTGTATTTGTTCATAAATGCTGCTTATTGTAAAATAGCTATAATAGCCTTTTTCCTTTAGAATAAGCCTTGCATATAGTTACATAGAATTGCATTCTGTGCACAACTTGTTGAATGCTTTAAGTACTCACCCTTTCTAAACAAGAACAATCAACAGTTGAAGAGTCTACATCTGTGTTGGAGGAGGAGCTCCAGGAGGACGCAAGTCGTTAGGGTCTGAGTCTTGTGAGTTGCCTGTGGTGAACTGATTAGTCGTCTACGTATTCTATTTTCCACTGCTTATTTCTTAGTTTATATTTCCAGTCTAGCCCTACGTGGTTTAATAATGTAAGTTGGTCATAAGATCATACACTTAGCTATATCAATAAATGCAGTATTATTATTATTATCGTTGAGTATGATGTGATATGTACCAATGTTAAGCTGTGTGCACTAGCGTTGATCCTGGGACTAGTGCGGTAAACACAGTGGGTTCAAATCAGTGGATTCGGGTCCTTACAGTGAGGCAATTTGATCTAGGGCAGCCATTCATACCGGATGAGACCAAGGAGACGCTTACATTATCCTGCATTAGATTGCAAGATTGGTACATGCAATAAGCCAACAAGCCAGTGGCACAACAGACATCGAGTATCTCGGTGAGCTTTAACGAGGAGCATTTCTTACACCGGTTTTTAGATGGCATCTTCGTGATCGGTTTCTCTGACTTGTTCGATTTGTACAACCTCAGAGTGCTCGACGCCTCACTCATAAGATGCTGGACATTGTAAGTGTGTGCAATCACCATGTATATATAAATGTTACATATATATATATATATGATGCTTGATTTTGTATATGTAGATACATGACCATGGAAGCAGACACAAGGAAACAATCGGTGGGTTTTGTCGACCCACACTTGGTGTCCAAGCAAACCATGGACGAAAATATACAAGTCGTCCACAAGTACGTTAAAAAAGTAATTCTGGCTCATTCGGACAAAAAATTCATACTTTTACCACACAACCTGGGGTAAGTGCTTCATCTAGATGCTACACTTGTTGATTTGGACTATATATCGCACCTTGAAGGTAGATTCAATGACTATGACAACATACCTGTGTAAGTTTCACTGGGTTCTACTCGTAATTATACCAAGAGAGAACTGAGTAATTTACCTTGATTCCAAAAAGGGTGGCACCCATGACTTGCAGCCTATCAAATAATTACATGACATGTCGTTTGGTGTCTACAAATATAGGGGAGGGAGGCACAAGAAGGGTGGCCCAGCGACTCTAAAGCATACTTATAACTTTCCGGTATCCGATAGTACGCAATAATCCTTACACTCTATAATAATACCTTAGGAACTAATTAGCCTATTATGTTTTGGCAGTGCCACCAGCAGCCAAAGGACACTGACCTATGTGGATTCTATGTTTGCCACAACATGGGACTCCTTGTTGGTTCACACAATACCAATGACATAGAGGTATGTCAATCTTGCAACAATTGTCTCCACTTATCAATTTATATTCACGCAAGACTTTAATCTTCTCATCAACAGGCTTGGCAATGCGCTAAATCTGTATTGGAAAAGGCTGACCTACTAAGTATTCGAGGACACCTTTGTGCCTTCTTGCTGCGTGAGGTCTTACATCCAAAGGGCAGATGCTACTCAGGGCTCAACTGATGAGTAGTGAATTTGTTACCTACCATGCATTCAGAATTAATTAATTTGTGAACCTTATGCTGTGAATTTGTCATTTGTAGTTCTGAATCCAATTTGTTAGTATATATGTGAGTTGATTTCTGAAATGGATGCGATGTACATATGTTATAATGTGCAATCTGAGTTGATTTATGAAATGGATGCGCTGTATGTTGTGTAACATGTGGTTGGAGTTCATTTTTTAAATGTATGTCATAATAATATGCTGCTGATGCTGTGTACTACCTTTTATTTTAGAGGGCATGACTAGCATTTCCTGAGGCTAGCCAATAAATTAAAATTTAGTAAAAAATAGAAAATTAACATCACAGACGGTTCGAAGCAAGAACCGTCTATGAAGCTCAACAAAGACGGTTCCAACGTGGAACCGTCTGAGATGGTGACCTCACAGACGGTTCCAATTAGGAACTGTCTGTGATGAGGTCACTATCTCAGATGGTTCCAACGATGAGGGGATCTTCATATATGGTTATTACTTAGAACCGTCTGGGATGATAACCTCATCACAGACGGTTCCATTTTGGAACTGTCTGTGATAATGCTACATCACATACGGTTCCAATTTGGAACCGTCTGTGATGAGTTTTTTCACTGACGGTTGCGAAACCGTTTGTTTGTCATCACTGACACTTCGATACAGACGGCTCACGAAACCGTCTGTGATGGCCTTTTGTGTAGTAGTGATGGTTATGCACTGCTTTATAGATAACCAAACATAATTAGTGACTAGAAATATGCTGTGATACAAAATAAACGGTTAAATGGTCATTTGAACAATAAAATGTCTGGGAGATGAAAAATAATTATAGTTGAGTGAACATGAAATAAAATGTAGTTTGAACCTGAAATTTCACATCTTTCATTATTCTGACAGAGAACAAAATGGAAGATCCAGCAGTATATTTGAAATAAAGGCTATTAGAAAAACAAAAGTGGAAGTAACAACTCTTGGACAAGGGGAAAGTGAAACAACTCAATCCAATTGTTTTCACATTTAGACTAGCTTGTTGACAAATTTGATAGCGAAACAAATTTAACTCAAATTTCTACAAATTCAGACTTTACACAAGTTTGATGGTGAAATAAATTTCTCTCCTCCTGCTGTGTGTCAACTGTTATGGTTAGTTAGTATCGACAAGAAACACTGTGGGTATATCTAATCTTGAAAGTGTCCTGAAGGGTCCGAGTTAACTCTTTATATTGCCCTATAAGATCCTATTGGTGATGAGGACATCGTTTCTATTGACACAACCGCGCCTGGTCACTCATCTCATACATAATAATCTGAAGCCATATTACAAGGACCAATTACTCGTGCTCGAGCTCGTCGACTTAATTATCAGGTGAATACGTTCCTAAGTTTTGATACAAGAGATTCCCATAATGGAATGCTATTTAATCCTTGTGATGATCTTATTATCCTTAGGAACCAAGGAAAAGAACCTCAAAACGCCAAGCATGAAACCAGATCGTCATGTGTACGAGTTCCACTCGGATTCGGCCTTCCTGACAACACCAACATAAAACGGCCATAACTTTTGATCCAGAAGGGTGTTCGGGGCACATGAGTACTTGATTGAAAGCTTTCATCACCCTCTTTCCAATGGATCCAGTCTCACCTTCAAATTCCATCTGAGCTGTCCGAAAGCTGTAAACAAATCACATCAGTTTTCCAGTCCGAGTCAAAGTGGGCTTTGTAATCGAGTTGTTTTCAGTCTCTCTAGGGTTTGGACGACCTCCTTCTACTCATATCTCATAAATAGCCAGCCGCACCCTCCTCTAGGGTTCGGGTTTTGTTTGATTAGTTTAGCCAAGTGCAAACTCTGTGTCTTCAAGTGTGCTGGACAACCACCTTGTCAAGATCTTCAATAGAACCCAACCTTGATTTTGCCTTCAATTCTTATTTGCAATTTCAGATTACTTTTACTATTGTTCTTGCTTGTTCTTCGGTTGCTTGCAGGAATTGAACCTCGTGTTTAGGTTGATCGTGCCCACAACATGATCAATAACACTTCGGACGGTTTAGCGATTGCTAAGGCGCATCGTCGTCGTACGTTGTAGTCGGATCGTCAATGTCAGTTCCACCAAATCGAGAATTACACTTCGCATCGAAAGATCGGGACCATAGCTGCTATCAATTGGTCTTCTGGGAAGAATGAGGCTGCAAATTGAAACAGTAATTCTTTTCATAATAGAAGCAGTCAAATCCTTTCACAAAGAAATTATCAGATGAAGGTCTATTTATCAACAAAATCCTGCAATCCACCATGAGAACCTAAATTGTGGTTGTTAGGGATAGATGCACGGCAAAATAACTAGAGACAAGATATAACGTGGAAAAATCCTTGTGGGAAAAACCATGGGAAATAATCCACTATAATGCTTCAAGATTACAAGTACAGAGGGTTAGCTTATATAGCCATAAAGTCCTAGTTGTAGACGATTTAGACTAACAACCTATTTGGATAGAATCAAAAGATATGGTATTTAGAGATATTGAGTTATCTCCAACAAACCTCCCTTTAACTTAAAATCTATAACAAAATTGTTTCCGAAAAAACTCTAAAGGGTAATTAAGCACATAATACAAGTGCGTTAAATGTCTAAAGGACTACTGAACGAGGAAGACTGGAACAGTCAACCCAAACACATGTAGTGCAAAAACGACAAAGGGTATGAAAGACTAGAACAGTCTTATCCAAACGCTTCTCACGAAGCAAGATTGAGCAAACCATCAGTAGGTCGAGAGAAAGACTGGAACAGTTAATCCAAACACACAACTATAACGAAGCAGACGAAGAATCTAGGTCTTCAAGAATTCATAACCCTAGTAAAGTCTGAGTCTGTGCAACTGACCTTCTTAAACAAACACTCAATCATCAAATGGCATAAGCTAAGACATCACCTAAGGAGCTGGGTAGATAGTGAAGAACTCATAGTATGGACTTTTGGAATGTTCCATATGAAACATAAAATTCAGCAAACTACCTATTGAAAATCCATAACATGGTTGAAACTGCTCCTGCAAAAATGCAAGATGAAGAAAAACTGTCGTGCTATCAATGGAGTATAAATTGCAGTAGACCCCTCATATCGAGCAAAGACAACAAAAATAACGTTGTAGTATCCACGTAGAAACAAACTCCTTCTTGCACTTCAATACTTCATCTGAAATTGACATTGGAGTAAAACCTTCACTAGAAAAACTCCAAAGAGTATAATGCTACCATCAGGGTGTCATCAGATTCCAAATGAACGTTGCCAAAACCTCCACAATGGACAACGTATCCAAACGGTGAATAAAACACCAAGATAATGGTGATGAAACACCAAGGTCCAATTAATGGTGATGAAACACCAAATGTAGTTGTCTCTTCAACTGGCATTATTATTTTTTTAATTCTCCAAAGTTGACAATGAAACGTCAAAGGAACCGACAATGAAACGCCGAATAAATTTCACCCAATGATAAATCTCACCTGAAATTTGCGCATGATATCCTGCCAATAATAGGCATAATAGCCTGAATTTGCAATAACGAGAGCCGCCTCCAATAGAAGTAACAATCTTGAAAGCTTCTGGTAGATCTCCTGTGCGTGGCAAATGAAAGCCAAAGAAAACAGCCTTGCTATCGAAGGTTAGGAATCGACAATAGGATTTATACTTCGGGTACCTTCGAGTGAGCAGAGTCAAGCACAAAATAAGTGACCTCATATGTAGACAGGTTCAGGCCCCCAGGCGGGGTAACACCCTACGTCGTCCTGTATGAGAGATTTCGGTATATCGTATGTGAAGTACAAAGAGGAATTGTATAGCCCTGATTATAAGATGGGATGCCCTAAACTAGGCTAAGATTAGAGGTTGACGAGATGTGGCACATCGGCTCCTAGGCTCTCCTTGCAAAAAAGCTTCTTGCTTGATGGCTAATTGCTTCTGAATCGCCCTCCCCTAAGGGTCTCCCCTTAGGCCTTATATAGTCGTGATGATCCTGCCTCAAGTCGAATTGTAGCCGTCTTGGATACCGAATCGTAGTCGATGAAGTGTCTATCGCCGCGTGATTTGCATGACATGTCCAAACTACCATCTATACCAGGCATACTCGAGTTTGTTTCCTCGCTAGGGGAAAGCGATCGAGTCCTTCCTAATATGGAGTTATCCTTTCCGCATATATCTTGTCCCTCATAATTGGGCCCGTGATATCCGAAATCTCTACATGTCGTTAGGACATATTCTTCACGTATCCTCTGTGGACACATATCCCATGTTTAGATATTCGATAGTAGCCCCTGAACCCTGTTCAGTGGAGGGTCTGCTTAAGCGCTTGGTCGATTACTGTCAAAGCCTTGCTTGGTCGAGTAATGCCTTGCCTGCTTGCAGTCGATTGACTAAAGTAGATTGTGAATCGCTGAGTATCGAGTAGGGATGTGCTGGATCGAGCACCCTGCCATCAGCCCGTATTGAGTTTTCAGGGTGACCATAAGTTACTCGATGTCGACTTATCGACTCAATTCTGACCAGAGTTAGAATTTCAAAAAATCTAAATGTTGGGTAGTTGAGCATTTATTGCTCTTGTCTTCAAGCCAAGATGGGTGCAACGACGTTGTTATTTCACCTTTTGCACCGATCAAGGTGCCGACCATAGGGAATGAACCGTTTGCTTGGAGAGAGGATTTAGATCTATAAATTCTCATACCTGGAACTATAGCTATTCCCCTTCCTCTTTTCTTTTTTGCCTCCAGCCTTACTCGTGAAGCCTCCTCGCGCTTCTGAAGCCCTAGCATCACCACCTTTAGGGAATTCACCCCATATTTCTCTCAATGGCCTCTGCCCCTTCATCCAGCACTGGAGTTGTTGCGCCGCCGGAGAAGAAAACTGAGAAAACCGAGGTAGCCTTCGAAGATGAGGCCCTCGAAAAGGTGTGGCAAAAGTTAGCTATGACGGAGAAGCGTCTCACTGTCTTAGAGAATGACGGCTTCGTCCCTCCGCGGAAGTTCTTCCACTGGAGGCCATCTCAATGTGAACTCTATCCCACCCCCGCAAATGAGGATGAGACCGTCGTTTTTGAGGCCTTCTTTCACTGCGGGTTATGCTTTCCTCCTTCTTTATTCTTACTCTCAGTTCTTGAGTTCTATCAGATTAAGCTTTTCCACCTGAGCCCCAATTCTATCACAATGCTCAGCGTGCTCGTCCACCTTTGTGAGGCTTTCATGGGCATCATCCCGAGTCTCAACTTGTTCCTCCACTTCTATAGTCTGAAAAGGGGGACAAAGAACACAGCTGTTGGGGGTGTCGGATTCCACCTCCGCAGTAGCGTATCAAACTCTTATATTTCTGTTCCTGTTACCTCCTCCTAGCAAGCAAATTGGAAGAAACGATGGTTTTATATCACCTCTCCGGATACCGTGAATTATCCCATATCTTATCGACCACTCTTACTTCATCCGATCGACCTCTAGAAGAAAGACCCTCTTTCGATCGCCCGCAACGCTTGTTACATCTAGAAGATCGAGGAGCTGAGGGAGATCAAACTAACTGGGTGCCACGTAGCTAGAGATTTCCTCACGCCTCGGTCAAGTCCACTGAAGTGCTAGGACCACTTGGCTTGGGAGTACTCTGGGGTTGATGATGCCACCAGGTACAATCCTGAAAGTAAGCACTTGCAATACTTTTGTTTTCCTTACCTTAGTCGATGATTAGCGAACTGACCTGCTTTCTGCCAGATCTGTCGGACTCGGACATGTCCTCTAGGCTGAGCAAAATGTTCCAAGGCTTGGAACCTGGTGCTTGCGGCGTTGAATCTTACTCACACGCCAATCCTCAGCCAGAGGTGAGTGTTCTATCAAAGACATCTCCGCATCGATCGTGCATTTGTTGTTAGTCTTGACCTAACATCTCCTCAGGAGGCCAAGTACAACGAGGATTTTGGTGGGCCAATTGAGGGAGTCATCGGCCTAGATGACGACGTCCCTGCCAACTGTGGACCTTCTTTGGATGATCTAGCGCCAGTCATTGACCCAAGCGGGGGTGAAATGGCTCGAGGACGGCCGATTCTCCTAAAGCGAGGAGATCGGTATCTCCAACACTCTGACAACCTATCAAGCGGGCTCGAACTTCGTCAAAACATTCGTCTGATCAGGTATCCTTCAATCGCTTGCCTGGATGCTATGAGGTTGCTCCTGAAATAATTCAACAAATATTGAATGATTAGTGAGCCGCCTGGGGGGTCGATATACAGAGGTCGATGACTCCACCACAGACATCTCCTTGAGAGAGATCTCCATCGACTAGACCAGTCGAACAGGTATCATTGCTGTCGAGCAATGTCTCTTGTATTAGCGAACTTCCACTTACAACACCTGCTTGCTTCGCAGATTATCCCGTCGGCCACTGACCCGCCAGCATCATGCCCTTCAGCGGCCGCACCTATTGAGAAAATAGCCTCTGGAGTCAAGCCGATCCTGACGAATGTCCACATGATAATCCGACTAGAGAGGTGAGTGAGTTATCCTCTCCTTTTCTTCATAAACTCTCTTTTCGAGTTCATCAGAGGTGTTGAGTCAAATAGCCTCTCTTACTTTTGTAGGAAAGGTGTGCCCAGCGGCGCTACAGACAAATCCACTGTGGTGACATCACCCTCCTTGGACATGGCTGGCACCATCGCGGTTCCTAATTCGGAAGATCTTTATAAGGATACTGGTAAATCTGCCATGGCGATCGTCCAAGGCCATTCAGCTTCCTTAGCTCCTCGGGTGTTCTGGTCTGTTCTGAAACCCCAAATTGAGGTAGGTGAACACGAAACCCCGTGTCCTACCTTCCACTCTTCTCCTTGCTTCATTTTTGACTCTTATGGCTTCATATCGCAGCATGCGTCCAACACCTTGCATGAGGCCAAAACCTTTTGCGATCAAGCTCACCAGAAGATCGAGCGGCTCATGGCTTCCCATGATCAAATACTCAAAATGAAGAATGCCGAGCTGGAAGCGCTTAGAGCTCAACTGAAGACCACTCAGGCTAAACAAACTGCTGTAGAAGCTGCACTGGCCGAGGCCAAAATAGATCGTGACAAGACGGAGGCGGACAAGAAGGTATTCGAGGTTGAAAAGGCTGCAACAGATGCGGCACTTGCCACTCTACAGTCGAAGACACTCAAGCACATGACCTCCTCGGCTCGTCTTGCAACCTCGTACATGCTTGGCATGGTGAAGAGCCATCATCCGGACCTGGACTTCTCAGGACTAAACGAAGGGTTTGCGTGTGAGGCTAGCGAAGCCGTCGACCACATCGAGTCCTTTGCTAGCCTTGCCAAGAAGTTTGTGGACGAATTGGAGCTATCACTCGATCCTTTGGCCTAAGCATGCCGATGTAAAGATCGACACTTTTCTTGGTACTGCGGTCTTTAATGACAGTACCAATTAATCTGCTTGCCCATCATGCTTTGTCTACTATTTCCTTGCCGATGAAATAGAGTAGCACGAGTAGATGCAAACCTGATTTTAGCACTCATAGATCCTCGGTGAGCGGCTTCGTGGCTGAACACATGCCTATTTATATCTGCACACAATGCTAGAAAAAACTTTCGTTAAATGACTTAGCCCCCGAGCGCACACTCGGAGAGGCTACAACATAAACGCTTTATACATTGAGCAGAACACTACACGACGTTTACAAGCCTTTATCGACCATATGACTTAGACTCTGTAGCAAACAAGAACTTGCCGAGTAGCACACATAGAATAGACTAGAGGTCTCGTCTCCTGCTGACCGCTGAGCATTAAATGTCTGACAATCTGATGCTCGTATGCATGTAGGATAGAATTACTCATTGTCAGATTCAAGCATAGCCACACTTTTAGTTTTTCTTACTAATATGCTAAGTGCGCAATCGAGTAAATGCGTGCAAAAAATCACATGTTCCAAAGGTAAAGAGAAGACTGAGCCTACTATGCCCTGCTCGATAACTGTATCGACCAGAAAACAGAGAGCAAATAAGGTACAAGGTTACCTGTAGCCCCCGACTCCTTACTCGATGATGCGTCATCGGGTAGGGAGTAGAATGATGCAAGCACAATATCTTGATGTAGCTCTCGACTCTTTACACGATAGCTGGATCGAGCCAATAGAGTGAGACGTTAGCATCACCGATATTTGTTGCGACTCCGAACCTCTTATTCGATAGATACATCGACTCGAGAGTGGAATCATATATAGAAAAATTGAGCGATGTAGCCCCCGACCATCTACTCGATGACTGCATCAAGCAGACGGTAGGGCATATGCATCGATATAGAATCCAAACAGATGAAGTAGATGAACAACATAACTTCATTGCAGCGATTGAACTCTGTTACAGACTTTCGTGCCTTTCACCTTCACGCGCTGCACCATAAAGTGGCTAATCATAATTCAGCATCCCTTTGGCTTTTGCGCTTATGCGGAAACACAACGAGTGCCTCGTGGTTTGTGACTGATGCAAAGTTGTATAGGCTGCGACTTTCATCGCAACTTGCTCCTTGAGCTATAAATAGACAGGACTTGTAGTTGTCTGACGCAACTCGTTTCTTCTCGCCTTCTGCTTATAGTACTATAGACCCTTTGGAAGCATCCATGGATTCGCCTCCACGGTCGCCACCTTCAGTGATCATCTTTGGAGGGTCTCCTCCTCCTACTCCGCTAGCCATCGTTTCCCCGGGACGGGTCATCATCTCTCCGATGAGGAGGATGACATTGATTGGGTGGCCATTGAGAAGGAGGTGTGGCCCGAAGAGGAAGAGGAGGTTACTGGCAAGCTGAGAGCTGGCGTTGAAGAAGATGGTGTAGCCTCAGCTTCCCTCACGAGGTTAGATGTCACCGCGGCTACCGACACATGAGGGGAAGAAAGTGAGGGTACTGGCGTCGACGGTGGAGGTGAAAACCAAAACCGCCTCCCTTCTACGCCTTTCCCATCAACCGGAGAAATCACCTTCTTCATCGACAAGCGGCGGGGTCTTCGCCGCCTATTCCGGCCCGCACTCAGGGAGGAGACCCATCCTCGGGACCTTGCTGTTCGACTATCTGAGAGCGCTGGAAAGACGACAGGATGCATCCGAGGACAAGAAGCAGTAGTGTACCTCCCTTAACATGTAACAATGTAAACTTTTGTTAGTATAATATAATGGAACTTATATTTACCTAAGTAATTGTCGCAATGCACTGCATTTGCTATTTACGTGTGAAATTTCTTCAGTTGGTAGATATTCCATTAGTTTTCAAGCATAACGCCTTCCGATGTTGCTAGCCGCACAGATCTTGGTCGAGTCACTTCGACCACCACGTAAGGACGTTCCCACTTAGGCGATAGCTTATTACGATTATCCTGCTACTGCACGTTTCGTAGTACTAAGTCCCCAGTGGCTAGTGCTCGTTCCTGGATTCTTTAGCCATGATATCTCCACAAGGCTTGCTGATACTTAGCTGCTCAAATGGATGCTCGATCCCGATACTCTTTGAGTAGATTTACTTTGTCTGCTCATACTTGTTCTTTCTCCTCTTCTAAGTAGTTATCCACTTGCGGTGACTTGAACGTTAACTCAGTCGGAAGCACGGCTTCTGCTCTGTAGACTAGAAAAAATGGCGTTTCACCGGTGGCTCGACTAGTCGATGTCCGAACAGCCCACATCATCGAGGGAAGTTCTTTCGCCCACTGGGTCGAGTAGGCCTTGAGCCTATCGAACATGCGGGTTTTGATCCTCTGCAAGATTAAGCCATTGGCTTGTTCGACCTGACTGTTACTCTAAGGATGTACTACCGAGGCGAAACAGAATTTGATACCCAATTCTTCGCAAAAGACTTATGAAAGCGTTGCTCTTGAACTGGCTGCCATTGTCGGTGATTACTTGATGAGGGATGACAAATCGAGTAATGACGCTCCTCATGAACTTCTTAGCTGCTTCTGAGGTGATGTTCCTGACGGGTTCAGCCTCGATCCACTTAGTGAACGTGTCGATAGCCACGAACAGAAACTTGTAACCTCCTTGGGCTCTTGGGAACAGTCCCAAGATATCCAAGCCCCAGACAGAGAAGGGCTAAGACAGAGGAATAGTTTGTAGTGCTTGAGCTGGTCAGGTGGTTTGCTTGCCGTAGAATTGGCAGCTCTCACACTTTTTCACCAGCTCGCAAGTGTCCTGGAGGGCAGTCGGCCAATAGAATCCTTGTCGAAAAACTTTCCCGACCAAGGTGCGATAGGACGCATGGTTGCCGCAGATGTCTGCATGGACATCGAGCAATATTTTATTGCTCTCTTCCTAAGTGATGCACTTCATCAGGATTCCTTTACTCTACCAATGCGTATAGCGTAGAATTACGCGCAATTTTCTCAGCTGTGGCATCATCGTCAGGGATCTCTCAACCTTCGAGGTATGCTTGGAATGTAGTCATCCAAGTCGGCTCGCGTTCGAGTAGTGCAGCTTCCGTGTCTGTGGTTTCTGCCTCGCTGGCTCGACCAGACTACTAATCGAGTTGGGCAGTGTCTGCCTCCCATGCCAGGGAAACAAACGGTTTAAGGAGTTTCTCTACGAAGACTCCTGGTGGCGCGGGAGAACAGGACGAAGCGATCCTAGCGAGTTCGTCGGCTGTGGAATTGTCACATCACCTGATATGCCTCACCTCGAGCCCTTCGAACTTGTGCTCCAGCTTGCAAACCTCATTCAGATATGTTGTCGTGTTGTCGTCCGAGCACTGTTAGTCCTTCTGCACTTGGTTTAGGACTAGCTGTGAGTCCCTTTTCACGAGTAGTCGCCTGATGCCTAGTGACGTGGCTATGCGAAGTCCATTGACCAGTCCTTTGTATTCTGCAACATTATTTGAAGCTTGAAAATCGAGATGGATAACGCATTTGAGTTCCTCACCTGATGGAGATTTGAGCACGATGCCAGCCCTCGAGCCCTAAAGAGTGAGCGACCCATTAAAGAACATAGCTCAATGGTCATCGACCGCCTCACACTGCTTTTCTTCCACGCGTGTCCACTCTATGATGAACTCCGCCAAAATACTCGACTTGATGCTGGTACGCGGCGTGAAGTCGACCTCGAACTCGTTAAGTTCGAATGCCCATTGTGCAATTTGACTTGTTGCTTCCCAGTTGCATAGCACCTTTTTGAGTGGAAATGTCGTTGTCACCATGATCTTGTGTGCCTGGAAGTAATGCCGTAAATTTCTGGAAGTTATCAAGACGGCGTACAACATCTTCTGTATCTGCGGATATCGTGAAGAGGAACGCGGTATGCTACGCTAGCACAAAAAAATCTACCACATAACCAGAAAGCTACTCGCAAGAAGGGGATGATATATTAGATTAGCACTAGACCCGCAGTTGCGGAATCCTTCGCGCATCGATGTAGTGGATCGTCCTCCCACGCAGCAGTCGTAGTAGCGTTACCGCAGTAGTCCACACGTCCGGGGATAGAATGCCGTGCATTGGTGTGCAAGCACCTGGTCGCTCGGCAAGGGCAGCGAGAGGAGGAGGCTAGGGTTTCGGGTGAAAAACTTCTAGACCGTAGGAAAGCACCCCCTGCGCCCACCCTCCTCCACTCCTTATATAGCCACGAGATGAAACCTTAAACTAGGGCCCATCAGTGTGCTAAGCCCACGAGGTCTATTAATTACGTACGGATCCAATCCAAATTAATGTGTCCCAGCCCATTAAGTGTGTGACCCTGTAGGTTCACGTACGTTTGGACATGGATTCGGAAAACTCCTTGTCAATCCAATAGTTGGTACCGACTCCTTGCAAAGAATGCCAACTCCCAAACATACTTTGATCAAATCGGACAGAACCTATCAAAAGTACTCATGTAATAATCCCTTTGCCAAGTATATGAAGATTGAACTCAAGGCGAGAAGCATGTCATCCTTTGATGATTCAATCCATCTCTCGTATCTGTGATATATTAATAAGTTATGATTGACTCCTCAATCACGTCATGGCCATGCACTTTCTTAATCATATCACACGAGTGGCCTTGTCATATATGTCCGTTTCATTGGAGTGGCAAATCCCATCTTGACTGCTCACTTCCCTCTACACGTTTTATAGTACACATGAAAGCTACCTTTATAACTATCCGGTTAGGAAGTAGTGTTTGATAGCCCCAAGGAAAACTATTACACATGTAGGGAATATGGCAATCTCAGGTCTAAGGATCATACATCTACTATGTATGAGATACACTGATGACACATAAGAATGTAACATTCTCGCAGTGTCCCATTGCGGGTCTATCTAATCCATGTTCTTCAACATGCGTCCACAATTTATAGATGATATCTCCATATCCCATGATCTATGAAGCATGATCATCGATCACTACATGTGCTAATCTATTCATCGTTGTCCTATACGATGATATCCGATCAGAGATATTTATCGAATTACATCAAGAAGTAAAGAGCTTCATAAGCAAGTCACCTACTTGTTGATCAATACAATGATATACATTCATTGGACCAATAATCATATTATTATTCATAAACATAGTCATGTTACAATCATCTAAATGATTGCCTCAATGGTATAACACTAACAATCTCCCACTTGCACTTGAGTCAACCAATTAAGTATCTAATACAAATAGACCTCGTGTGGACCTCATGCTTAGGCTGTTGCAGTGGCTTTGTCAACGAATCGGCCACATTGGCTTCTGTATGTACTTTGCATATTCTCATGTCACCTCTATCCACAGTCTCGTGAATAAGGTGAAAGCGTCGGAGTATGTGTTTAGACTTCTGATGAGATCTAGGCTCTTTAGCTTGTGCAATGGCACCACTATTATCACAATAGATGTCCATTGGACTAGAGGCACTAGCGACCACACCAAGCTCTGTGATAAACTTTTAATCCAGACATCTTCTTTTGTGGCCTCCGAAGCTACAACGTACTCCGCTTCTGTCGTAGAGTCAGCCACCGTGTTTTGCTTGGAACTTGAAAGACCATGTGGAGGTCTATCCCTAATGGTGATGAGTAATTGACTTTGGTTTAGCATGTTGTGCTTGAATTTGAGTTTGATCCGAGTGGTCTGAGCTTTGGCTAGTTGGAAGACCGACCATCCGACTCGATCGGGTCAGTCTTTGGTTGGTCGGAGACCGCTTGTCCGACCCAGTGGTCTGAGTTTTGGTTGTCGGAGACACCGTCCGACCCAGTGGTCAGTCTTTGGTTGGTCGAGACCGAGCTTGTCCGACCTGCAGTGGTGCAGGCTTTGGCCGGTCGGAGACCAGTTGTCCGACCCCAAGTGGTCGGGCTCTCGGCCGGCGGAGACCGGTGGTCCGACCCGAGTGGTCGGGACGAAGACCGATGGTCGAGACCGAGTGGTCGGGACGAAGACCGATGGTCGGACTCGAGTGGTCGGGACGAAGACCAAGTGGTCGGACCGAGTGGTCGGGATGGAGACCGGGGTCGACCTCGAGTGGTCGGGATGGAGACCGGGTGGTCGGTCCGTGGTCGGGATGGAGACCGGTGGTCGGACCATGTGTGGTCGTGGTTTTGCTTTGGTCGGCGTAGTGTATATCTTTACGCTGAGATGGATATGTGTTGTTGGACATTGCTATGTGATGTGGTTTCCTTGTCTATGATGGTTGCGTGACTTTGGAGCTAGGTCATGGTGAGGCGAAGGATCGTGACTAGGCCGGGAGCCGAGGTCCGGATGATCAAGGTGTCGCCAAAGATGACCGAGGCCAGGGAGTAGCCGCAAGCCGAGAAGACAAAGGAATGGATGAGATGCTAACTTGGAGCTGCTCGATCGAGGAGGACCGTTGGATCGCGGTCGGGAAGATAGAGTAGCGGTCGAGTTAGTATGATTTGAACAGCGTGCAAAACCCGCTGTGTTGTTGGGTTTGGTCACCCATACATAGCTGTGTGAGTGGGTAAAATCTCACCCTTGATGGAGTGCTCTAGGGTTTAGAGGCTCATCCAAGGGTGGTGGTGGTCCAAGCACGCTTCAAATATACAGGAGAGGGGTGTCTCCTTGGGGTGAGCAGTGAGGAAAGTGTACGTGAGTAGTTGAGAGTAGCAGTGTAAGGATCAAATCCGGCTCTTGGGTGTTGGCTTAGGATTGAAGCAGAACATCCAAAGGTGGAATTGATCCTGTGTCACTATAAATAGAGGGTAGGGGCAGCCTCCCTCGGTGAAGGTTCCGAGGTTTTGGTCGCTGCTTGAGTTTTGCCCACTTTGTTGTGAGGCTTTGTAAACCTCCCTTCCGTAAATGAAATGTTCTTCACTTATATTCTTGTTTCATTTCTCTTACGTATTTACATTACGCACTTAAATTCATTATCTAAATTCGATTTACTTACTTGCAATTTACTTTACGTAATTTGGATTTGCCTCATCTCCTTCTACATGCTTTTGAGTCCTTTTGAAATTCATGATTGATGAACTCTTCTCTGGATTCGGTGCTTTCAATCATTTAGGCAATCCTTGCGCTCTTGTTGCATGTTGTAAATCTGTGTTCTTAAAGTGCGTAAGCGTGTGACTTGCGCTTCGTTAGTCTTGATTGGCTTCGTTCTTATTGCCAAGGATGAAAGATTGTCGGATGAATCTTCTATAGATCATATCCCAATCATCTAGGCAATCTACAACCTCTTCTATTCAGCTTTGGAAGAAACCAATTTACGTGCCTAGTTTTCGATAGTGTTTCTATCTGTTTGAAGGGTTGTTTCTTCGTGTACTTACTTGCTGTGATTTGTGGAGAGTTATCCAAGGATATTCTGACCATCAACTCCCACCAGCAAGTTAGGGGTGAAGTGTGTGTTCGTGACTCTGTTTTTTGGTGTTGCATTTGTTAAACTGAAAAGGGACGGAACCTTGGTATCAATTCCTTCGATTGACGACTGAAATAGGTTCCTGACATCCTTAGGGAGGTACACACCAAGTTTCACTGTTTTTGGATGAGTCGATCAAAAGTTACATCGATTTCTGTTTTTAAGATCGTGCTGATTTTACTGTTCACCCGAGTACTGTTCATCCGACCCCCGCAGGTCGGGCGTACTGTTCATCCGGTCGGGATACTGTTTCACCCGAACACTATTCACCCGAGTACTGTTCATCCGACCGCTTCGGGGTCGGGAGTACTGTTCATCCGACCACTTCGGGTCGGGAGTACCGCTCATCCGGCCAAGGCCGGCTCGAGTATCGCTCATCCGACCTCAGAGGGTCGGGGTCTCGCTCATCCGACCAGAGATACCGACCAAAGGCGTTTCTTTCTGGTCTTTTGGTGGTTTGAATTCTAGGGGGAAAGTTTATTCGAAAAATTTTATTTGGCTCCTATTCACCCCCCCCTCTAGTCGCCTTTTTCGATCTTTCAGAACTCTTTCATCTTACTGCTCCTCTATTTAGTGTAAACACAAACCCGAATTGCGATCGGAAATCATCTCCATATCCCATGATCTATGAAGCATGATCATCGATCACTACATGTGTTGATCTATTCATCGTTGTCCTATACGTGATATCCGATCAGTGATATTTATCGAATTACATCAAGAAGTAAAGAGCTTCACAAGCAAGTCACATACTTGTTGATCAATACAATGATATACATCCATTGGACCAATAATCATATTATTATTCATAAACATAGTCATGTTACAATCATCTAAATGATTGCCTTAAGGGCATAACACTAACATATCGCAACTTGGCGTCGTGCAAGACTCCGCTTACGTAATAGACGGGCTTCTGGATTTTAGTCTTTTTATCGGGGCAGTCCCGTTCGACCACCAGAACCATGTTCGGGATTAAGCATCATCCGATACTTTATGAGGTTATCGAACGTTTCCTCGTGGTCGCTAATCAAGGTTTTTCTTGCTTTCGAATTGACCATGATATCATCAACATACGTTTCGGCATTTTGCGCAATTTGGGACTTCAAGCATTTTGAATATAGCGTTGATACATAGCACCAGCACATTTTAGACCGAAAGGCATTTTAATATAGCAAAATACACCAATGGGAGTAGTAAAAGCCATTTTTTCCTCATCCTCTGCGGTCATGCTAATCTGGTGATACCCCGAATAGGCATCTAGAAAACTTAGCAATTCGTAGCCGACAGTCAAGTCTACAATCTGGTTGATGCGGGGAAGAGGGAAAGGGTCCTTAGGACAAGCCTTGTTAAGTTTGGTGTAGTCGACACACATCCTCCACTTGCCGTTGGATTTCTTGACAAGGACCGGGTTTGCCAGCCACATCGGGTGACGGTCCTCCTGAATGAAGCCAGCCTTCAGAAGTTTGCCGACCTCCGCTTCTATGACTTGTTTCCTATCTTCTGCAAATCTTCGCTGCTTCTGCACCACTGGTTTGGTGCTTGGCTCCACAGCTAGTCGATGCTTGATCACCTCTCTGGGGACTCCGGGCATGTCGAATGGTTGCCATGCAAACACATTGCGATTTGACCGAAGAAAAGTGATGAGCTCGAGTTCCTATTTTGGATCAAGGTTAGTGCCTACCTTGATCGTCTTGGAGGGATCTGATGGGTCGATTGGTACCGTCTTCACGCCTTCGTCAATCTTTTCGCCCTTTTTGCCATCATTGACTGAATCTCCCGCGGCTCTGTTGGACGTAGAGGCTTTGTTAACACCTTTGGATTTCTGGTGCTTAGCTTTCTCTCCGCCAGCGCTGGTTGCCGATCCACAGAGATGCTCGGCCATCTCTAGGCTGTTCTTGTCACACGTGACTGCAGCGTGCTGGTCTCCCTTGATTGTGAGGACTCCATTCGGTGCGGGGATCTTAACGATTTGATACGCATAGTGCACCACAGCCATGAATTTATCAAGCATGGGGTGGCCTAGGATCGTGTTGTAAGCAGTCTCAAAATTTGCCACATCGAAGAGGATCCTTTCGGTGCGGGAATTGTTCGGTGTACCGAACGTGACTAGCAGCTCGATCTGGCCAAGTGGCATGGAAGATGATCGTGGAGTTATGCTGTGGAATGGCTCTGCTCTCTCCCTAATTTCTGTCCGAGGTATCCCCATGTTATCGAGGGTCTTGGCGAAGATAAGATTTAGCAAGCTACCTCCATCAATCAAGGTCCGAGTGACCTTAATATTGATAATGGTAGGCTCAACCACTACGGGGTATCGACCCGGATGCGGGACCACGGCGGGATGGTCCGATTAGTCGAAGGCAATCGGTACCTCCGATCACTTGAGGAGTCTGGGAGGACTGGTGTGGCCAGGTTGACTTCCGTTTCGACTGACTTGTATTGTCTCTTGGACTCATACGTGGCAGATCCCCCAAAGATGTGTGCCAGCTTATGTTCGGCCCTGTGGTATTCTGGCTCATCATCCTGCGAGTGTAGCCTTGAGCTTTTCCTAGATCTTTTTGTTGATTACCTGGCACTCGTCAAAGCCATGCTTGTCCGTTAGATGGATCGGGTAGTACTTTCCTCCACCACGACTACGGCCTTTGTTGTCGCCTGTGTTGCACCCCTTGCCCCTTTTGACCACGGCCACAGTGGGATCACCTTTGCACTTCTCCCTGCGGTTCTTATTTCATTTTGATCCTTGCTTGGACGACTCGGGTTTGTCATCGCTTGCTCTAGGGTTGTCCACATGGTCACGGGCATCGGCATGTCGGGCGTACTTGTCCGCCAGCTCGAAGAGTTCCATAGGAGTCCGGATCTTCTGAGTAGCTAACTTCCCCTTCAACTCCTTAACTCTGACACTGTTTTCAAAGGCTACGATGATGGCCTCATCTGAGATGTCAGGAATTGAGTTTCACTTATCACTGAGGCACCGCATGAAGCCGCGCAACGACTCACCCGACTTCTGCACCACCCGATGCAAGTCTCTATGAGTTCTGGAGCGTTCGTAGCTGCATTGGAAGTTTGCCACGAATTGGGCCCGCAACTCCACCCATGAGGATATCGAGTGAGGTGGAAGGTTTAACAACCAAGACCTGGCCGCACCATTGAGGGTGGTGAGTAACTAGTTGGCCATCACCTTTAAGTTGCCACCAGCTGCTGTCGGGACCCGAATGTGCAAATCCGGACCCTCTATGTATTCTGCACTAGTCCAGGATCATGCTAGAGCACACAGGCTCAACATTGATGAATATCACAATCATACTTAACGGTAAAATAATAAAGACTTCATCAATATTAAATATAACTGTTCGACGACCTTATGGTCAACCTTACATGAATACGCCTCGCAGGGCTAAGATGGAAAGTAAATAAATAGTGGCAGAAATGAACACAAGCATAGAAACCCTTCAATCTGCCACAGGCAACTGACAAGGTTCGCACCCTAGTTATTCGCCTCTTCCTGATACTCTTCCTCAAATGCAGGCATTGCTTCTTCTCCAACTGGTGATGTTTTGTTGCAAGGGGGTGAGTACATAAAGGACTCGATAAGTTGCACATAGAATGCAAGTCTAATACACTATATGCATGGCTTAATACAAAGGACAGGCTGACATGGTTAATTTGCATAAACAACATTGGTAAAAAATAGCATAAATAGATTGAAAGACAGCAAAACAAATAATAGCAATAATACATTTTCCATTTGTCTTCCAATAACCAACTCACAACCGTATTCCCCATTTAAAATCCATACACACATTTGTTTTTAATAAAATCTAACCCTTGACTGTAATCACCGAGCATTGCTCAACACCGCGAGCACGGCTATTCGAATAGGTTTTACACTCTGCAGAGGTTATACACTTTACCCACAAGATACAACCATACACCACAAAGGCGAGTGATTATAACAAAGCCTTTCTAATGCAAATCTAAACCCAGTACTATCTGCTAAGGTTTCAACACTGGTTAACCATTTTTACATAAAATGATGACTCGTTCTGCATGGCTAAGCATTCTACTTGTGTTCTAACCAACCACATTGGCAATTATAGCTACCAATTAGTATTAAACCATTCTAGGGTGACAAATGAGATACAACATAAGACATAACAAGGTAGATGTAATTCAAAGTGGACAATAACTAATCCCAACATTTTTGAAACAATGATACTTGAATTTAATATGCAATACTTTGAAACAATATAATATTTAAAGCATAGGTTCAACATGATCAAAGCACAACTTGCCTTCAAACAGCTCTAACTCATGCTCTGTACCTTGCTTTGGCGCTACCTCCTCAACCACAAACTCACCGGGCAACTCGGCGTCTACGCGTAATGAGCGAGAAAGCAATAAATAGCAAGTACAGAGAGCAAGATCATCTAAAAAATTAAATAAAATAGAGCATGATTTTACATATTTTTAGAAACTGGAATCGCCTCAATCGGAGTTCAAATGCAAAAGATATAGCTATTCAAAGTTTGGAATAAAAGATAATTATGAAAAATAGAAAAACCGAATTAATCGAATTACTTTTACACTGTAAAATAGCATTTATGACGTCATGTTGAGGTCAGCACAGAATATGATTTTTGGCTAATTATTTTTCTAATGAAAAATGATTTATGACGTCCTGATGACGTCAGCGGACATGTGGCCAATCGGGTGCTGACACGTAGCACAACCACAGTGCGACACGTGTCACCAGTGTATGGACTCGATCCACGGCCGGTGCTAGTCCACGGTGGACTGGTAGCACTGCGTCCATGCACCAGCTAATGCAAGCACATACGTGGCACCATTGGATTGATGACACGTGGCACAGATTCAACAGACGTGATTAAACACGTAGCGGCGATGATCTCGACCGTTCATTCCAGATCGAACGGCGGAGGTCAAAGGCGATGACATCAGTGACACCGACGACGGTGATGTCTCGGTTTCTGCGCGACATGAGACAGCACGGAACTGGCCTAGCGCGCGGTGCGATCTCAACCATTTTGTTTGAATCAAACGGCTCAGATCTGACGACACGGCGGCACATGCGGGGACACGCGGCACGATCTGCACCGCTTGTCGTGGATCCAACGGCGGCGGCGAGCTGAGCAACAGCGATGACGTGGCGAGATTTGAGCCGCACGATTAAAATCTAACGGCTAGGGTTGATGGAGCTGTTTTCTGTAGATATGGCGACGTGGCTTGATCCTTACCGCTGGTTGCAGATCCAACGGTCCTCAAGCTTCGGTGCTCCGCGATGGAGTGTGGCGGTGAAGGCTTGCCGGAGACGAGGACGACGACATGGCCGACGACGCTAGGGGGCTTCTCAGCAGCATCGGTGGAACGAGGCAAAAACTACGGCGACACAGAGCGCAACTACGGTGAGCTTTTTGAGTGAACGGCGGCGGCTCAAGATGGCAGGATAGGGCTACAGGTTCGTCTCGACATGCGCGACACTAGAGTAGCGGCGGCGCATTAAATAGGCCCTCGGCTTCCATGTAGGGCGCAGAAACCAAAATGGAATCGGTGGCGACGCCGGGAATTCGATTCAGATACGGTGAGCTGACATGGCGCAATCACAAGCATCCGCACGGATCCGATTGGACGGCTAGCAGCAAGCGGCGGCGCGGCACGATCACAGCTGTTGGATCAAAATCCAACAGTCGCGCGGCTATGGTTTGACGGGGTGGGCTGCGAGAAGAAATGAGCCAGACCGAAGGGGTTTCGGCCCAAAGACTATTCACCTAATTTTTAAAACTATTTTAAATTAAAATAATTTAGATAAATAGATAAGGCCAAAATACATAGCAAAAATACCAGGAAAATTCCCAAAAAATTCCAGAAAATACTTTGGGACATTTGGAATTTAAATAAAATATTTTCAACAAAAGGTCATCAATATATTTCACTAAATAAATAAAAGATAGCAAAAGGGCTTTATTCAAAATACAAAAATGAATTAAATAAAATCTCAAAAATTCAATAACAAAGAAAAATCATATTAAATCCAATAAAAGCAAAATTTGGGATGTTGCAAACCTCCCCCCTTAACGGAATCTCGACCCCGAGATTTAGGGCTGACTAAGGAATAGGTTTAGAAATTCTAACTTCAGAACCTCCTCACTCTCCCACGTAGCTTCACTTTCTGAATGGTTGCTCCACTGCACTCTGCAGAAACGCACTGACTTGCTTCAGGTTCTGCGATCTGCTACATCTAGAATCTTGATTGGTCGCTCCTTGTAGGTTAGGTCCTCTTGCAGATCAATTGACTCTAATGGCGTTTGCTCTGTGGGAAATCAAAGACTCTTCTTCAAGTGAGACACATGGAACACATCATGCACTCCTGCCCATGACTACGGCATCTCCAACTAATATGTAACCTCTCCACTGCGACTCAATATCTTAAACAGACCAACATATCTTGGTGCGAGGTTCCCTTTGGCATGAAACCTTTTTACTCCCTTGAGAGGGGTCACTCTGAGATACACGAAATCACCAAGCTCGAAACTCAACTCTCGACGGCGATTATCAGCATAGCTCTTCTGCCTTGACTGAGCAGTCTTCAACCTTTCTCTTATCATGATGATTTGCTCTTCAGCCTCTTTTAAAATATCTGGTCCAAAAACCATACGCTCCCCCATCTCATTCCAATTTAGCGGGGTACGACATGATCGACCATACAGGGCTTTAAACGGTGACATTTGCAAACTGGCCCGATAATTGTTATTATAGCTAAACTTAGCATACGACAAACATTTATCCCATGTTACGGTATAAGCTAAAGCACAAGCTCTCAACATATCTTCCAAAATCTGATTGACTCTCTCAGTTTGACCATCTGTTTGAGGATGATAAGTTGTACTGAAATTCAGGCGAGTTCCCATTGCTTCATGCAATTTATTCCAGAATCTTGAGGTAAATTGCGTACCTCTGTCTGACACTATTTTCTTCGGTACTCCATGCAAACACACAATCCTCGACATGTATAATTCTGCCAAACAATCTCCTGAATATGTGATCTTTACGGGTATGAAATGGGTGACTTTGGTCAGGCGATCGATTATGACCCATATTGAATCATATCCACTCTGGGTCCTAGGTAAACTGGTAATAAAATCCATGTCGATTTCCTCCCACTTCTATTCAGGTACCTTCAATGGTTGCAATAAACCTGCTGGCCTCTAATGCATTGCCTTCACTCTCTAGCATATATCAGACAAAGCGACATGCTCAACAACTTCACACTTCATATTAGGCCACCAAAATCTTACCTTCAGATCCTCATACATCTTTGCGCTTCCTGGATGAATAGAGTACTTCGAGTCATGAGCTTCTTTTAGCATCAATTGCTTTAATCCCTTCTTATTTGGCACACAAATCTGACTTTTCATCCATATGGTTCCCTGCTCATCCAAAGTAAAATTCTTCGCTTTACCTTCATCCATCTTGGACTTCATCCTCTAAATTTTGGCATCATCTTTCTGCCCTTCTCTAATTTGATCTTCCAAGGTTGGCTTCACCTCCACGGTAGCTAAAAACCCTTTTGGTACCACTTCCAATCTCAGCTTCTGAAAATCCTTGCATAACTCAGGTTGATCCTTCTGCACTAACATGCCACCACTGTAACTTTTCCTGCTTAAAGCATCGGCTACCACATTAGCCTTCCCAGCGTGATAATGAATTTCTAGGTTGTAATCCTTGATTAACTCTAACCATCTTCTCTGCCTCAAATTCAGGTCTGACTCGTGAAAATATACTTTTAATTCTTTTGGTCTGTGTATACTTCACAGCGATTTCTAATAAGATAGTGCCGCCATATCTTCAAGGCATGCACTACTGCAGCTAATTTCAAATCGTGCGTCGGGTAATTCTCCTCATGTGGCCTCAACTGCCTGGATGCGTATGCAACAACCTCAACATTCTGCATTAGCACACATCCAAGTCCTTGACGCGAAGCATCATAATAAATATCAAAACTATTTTAAATATCTAGCAACACTAATACTGGTGTGGATGTTAACCTCTTCTTTAATCCTTGAAAACACTTCTCACAATCTGGCATCCATGCAAATTTCTTCTCCTTCTTCAACAACTGCGTAAGGGGTCTAGCAATCGTTGAGAATCCTTTAATGAATTGACGGTAATATCCCACCATTCCAAGAAAACTGCGAATCTGAGTCACCAACTTCAGCTGTTCCCAATGCAATACTGCCTCAACTTTACTAGGGTCGACTGCAATACCTTTAGCAGTCATCACATGACCAAGAAATTCCACTTTCTTTTTCCAAAAGTCACACTTACTGAATTTCGCATATAATTGCTAATCTCGAAGCTTTTCAAGAACCAGCTTCGGATGTTCTGCATGATCTTCTGCCTTGGAGTAAACAAGAATGTCATTTATGATACGACAACAAACTTATCCAAATATTCCATTAAAACTTTATTCATCAAGTTCATAAAATATGGAGGAGCATTTGTCAATCCAATTGAGATGACTGTGAACTCATAGTGTCCATATCTTGTTGAAAATGCTGTCTTGGGTACATCCTGTGCGCGAATCTTCAACTGATGATATCCCGATCGAAGATCTATCTTAGAGAAAATTCCAGCTCCTCTTAATTGATCAAACAAATCATCTATCCTGGGTAGCGGATACTTATTCTTTATTGTCACTTCATTCAGAGCTCGGTAATCAATGCACATTCTCATGCTTCCATCTTTCTTCCGAACACACAAAACAGGTGCTCCCCATGGCGACGAACTTAGCCTTACAAAACCATTTTCTAACAACTCCTCAATATGTTTCTTCATTTCTACCAACTCATCCGTAGGCATCCGGTATGGTCTCTTGGCTATTGGGGTTGTACTAGGCACCAATTCAATCTCGAACTCAATACCTCGATCAGGTAGCATTCCAGGTAAATCTTCAAGAAAAATATCAGGATATTCATTAGCAACTAGCACTTCTTCAATGCTAACTGCTTTAGCACTATTAACCATCATCTGACCATTGCGAACAGCAGTTGCTTGGACTTCCACTCTTTCACCTTTCGGGCTTTCAATTGGCACTACTCTTCTACCACAATCCAGCACAACCTTGTGCTTAGATAGCCAATCCATTCCAAGGATAACATCTAATGTTTGAGTATCCAAGATAATAAGATTCGCTAGGAACTCTATTCCATTCGTGAGCATCTTAACTCCCATAATCCTAGGTTAGATCGTAGTTCTGATCCAGGGATTGGACCAAAAGCATGCACTTAAGGTTTATCATTTCTAACCCATTCCCAATAGAAAAATCTCGAGAAATAAAGGCATGCAAAGCTCCAGAATCAAATAGAACTGTAGCAGGTACTGAATTAACTAGAAACTTACCCAGTACGATGTCCAATGCTTCCTAGGCTTCATCAGTCATGATATGATTAACACGACCCCTCACCGTGGCTTGAGTTGTAGCTCAAGATTGAACAGCTCCACGGTTTTCCCTTGGTGCAGGCGTCTTGGCCGGCATAGATCCAAGGTTGAAACGAACAGGCGTAACACCTCCTCTCTTGGGACAGTTATTGGCGAAATGCCCTGGCTCATTGCAACTAAAGCAACGTTTGACTGTTGATTTCCTCCCGAGGCGTTATTGATCTGAACAGGTGTATGAAAATTTTGGCCATTAGGGCGAGGTGCAGAAGAAGGCGTCTTGAAAATTTCCTTAGGTTGAAACATGACAAACTGCTGCGGTGCAACCCTCAACTTTTGCTGGCCTTGGCGAGCTCCTTGTTGTGCCACCCTGCGCTTGCGGTTGTCATCTAATTCTTTGCGTTTGTCTTCCAAAATAAGGGCCTTTTTCACCAGTTCTTGAAAATTAGAAAAATTATGGGTGATTAACCCAACCTGTAGTCCAGAATTTAGTCCTTTCATGAAGCGAGACTGTCTTGCCTTATCAGTCACTACATCTTCAGGTGCATAGCTAGCAAGCTGAGTGAACCGATTCAGGTAGTCTGCCACAGACTGGCCTCCCTACTTGATGGCTCTAAATTCCTCCTTCTTTAAGTCCATGGCACCTTCAGGAACATGGTACTGATGAAAAGCAGTAGAAAATTCGAAAGATCGAAATGGCGACCAGAGGGGGGTGAATGATCCCAAATAAAATTTTCCCCCAATCAAAGTACTCCAAACAATCTCGCAATAAAAATCTGAAACACCCAAAGATTTTCCTTCAAACTAGTGTTTCTCAGATTCGCACACCCTCCAAAATCCGAACAATTAGACAACTATGTGTACCCCTAGCTTGCATGGATGAGAACCATGAATCATGTGAGGGACTTTTTAATCACAATCCTGGTTGTCAAGTGTCCAAACAAAGAGGAATCAATTCAAAGACTACTTTTCTAAAAGAGATAAAGCTAAAACACCAAAGTCTCTTTCCAGAAAAGTAAAAGCAGATTTTCCAGAAATTGTCCTCAATTGGACCAGGTGGTTGGTAAGTTTATGTTGCTCTAAAATTTTTGGAAATTTTTCTTCCTGTGAAAAGTTGAGTCATGAAACAGTCCTCCAAAAATCACCTCAAAAACCTTTGTATAATAAACATAAAAAATCAAGCATTACAGACAGTCAGGAACTTCGACCAGAATGTTTGTGGCTAGGTTGTCACTTCATATCACTCAAACGGTGCAACCAGTGGGCTCACACATTTTTCCAGAGATGGATATATGAGTCTCACACCTTCTCCAATACGAATCACTTAAAAATGAGTTTTATATATTTTTATAAAAATCAAATACTGACTGCTGCGCGAAGAGCAAGTTCTGGACAAATTTGCAATTCGATAAAAACTTGATCTCTAGTCTATCCTAGGGTGCAAGAAAGATGTAAAACCGTATGAACACCCTCAAGAAATCCTAGAAAAACATCATTTAGAAGGAGGGGAGGTAAATCCAAATTGCGAGAAAGTAAATTACGAGAATGTAAATGCGGGAAAGTAAATGCTGAACTTAAATTGTGTAAAGTAAAGACATAATGTAAATGCGCAATTTAAATTCACAATAAGGTAAAGAAATTTTTTGTATTTTCTGGAAAGAGAGGTTACAAAGCCTCACATTCATATGGGCAAAGCTCAAAGGAGCATCAAAAACCTCAAAACCTTCAAGAGGGGAAGGCTACCCCTCCACTCCTATTTATATAACTTTTGGGCCACCTACCACCCTTGGATGAGCCTATAAACCCTAGAGTATCCATCAAGGTCTAGGATAAACCCACTCAACCAGCCATGCAAGGGTTCACCCAAAACTCACAACACATAATGGGTTTTCTTGCACGGTTCTCAAAGCACACTAACTAGACCCGCTAACCTATCAACTAGACCAAGATCCAATGGTCCTCATTGATCCACGCAGCGTCTAGCTAGCATCTCATCCGTTCCTTGCCTTCACGGCTTGCACAGACTCCGTCTTCGATCATCTTCCGACGATCCCCGACCGTCTGGACCTCCGACGCTCCTCGCCTAGTCCCGGCCATCCTTCGCCTCACCATGATCTAGCACCGTTGTGGAATATATGAAACTAGGTATCTTCATGACCGGCCCAGTATCACCTAAGGAGGAGACAGGCCCAAGCAGAAGGCCCAATGGATGAGCCCCACGCCAAGCGTTGCTGCCGCACGGAAGGGAGCACGTCCAATAGATAGTCGAATATGTATTTAGATATAAAAGATACAGTTGTAATCCGAGTCGTTATTAGGATAGATAAAGTTGTAAACTCTATCCTATAACCAGCTAGAATATAGCAACCGATAGGAATCTCCTAACCAATCAGGACTGTGTAAGTTGCCCCGCCCCCAGTATATAAGGGAGAGGGCGGGTAACACCATAGACATCGGATCATCCAAGCATAGAGCAATCCAGCCCTAGAGCATACACCATATTGCCCAGAGCACTTTGCGCTTTGAGCAACCTCTGATCCAAGAGATCCATATAATCCTAGCACACAAAATTAGGGTATTACCTCCATCGTTGAGGGCCTGAACCTGTCTAATCCCTTGTCTTATGTGACCTTCGAGTTTGAGATCTACCGCCTACCCTATAAAATTATTGCCGACTACAAAAGTCGACAGTTGGCGCGCCAGGTAGGGGAAGCGCTATAATCTTTTCTTACAGACTTGATGGCAGCAATCGGCGGATTCATTGCCACCTTTGTCTCTGGCCAGGCCTTTCGCTTTGGAAGTCTGGACTTTGTCGCAGATACGCGCGGAGAGCTTGTTTGCCTGGTCCAAAGCCAGAACCAATCTGGTGAAGATCAGGCAAACCCATCTTAGGTATGCCGCTCTGACTCACCCAGAAAACTAGTCGGCATTGTGAAGAACTGCTGCGATTTTCGTGGCGTCTTCATGATTGAGGAGCAGAGGACCGATCTCCATCAAGAAGACCAAGAGGCTGCGGAGGAAGATCTTCTTCATAAGGGTAAGGAGGTGCAGGTGCGGTCTCTTCGATCGCGCGGCCGCAATGTCTGCGAGGACATCCTGCAGTCCAGGTTGGGAGACCAATCCGTCTTCCGCACGCCGATGCAGAACGTCGTCGCTTCCAAGATGCTTCTCGACACGCTGGACCCGCTGATTGCATCGAACAGCCCGGCGGCCCCGATCGTGGCCCAGATCAAGGCTATGGTGATGGCGAAAACAATCCAGCAGAATCAGGAAAAGGCGGTAGGTGAAGCGCACTCGCGCTTTCACGCGGCTACTCGTGTCGCCAGCAGTCAGACTGCAACCAGTTGGAATACCGGTAGTCAGTGCCATACACCCCCAGTCGGAGACGCTCGCCGAATTCTCAACCGCGACCTCCACCAAGACATCACCGCCAAACGGCAGGAGTGGGAAGAGGAAGAGCGACGCGGGCACCACGACGACTACGAGCGTTTCGGCACCGGCCACGATCGACGAAGTGATCAAAGGTACGACGACCACGACGACCATAGAGATTATCATCGCTGGGATCGAAATGACGACGACCGTCCAGCCATGAACTCTCCACGCCGAACTTCGCCCTGGCGCGTTGAAGACAATCGCCGAGCTAGAGGCTCGCCACACCGGTCTCCCCCTCATCATGATGAGAGATCTATTGACGGGATCCGAGCGTTCACTCCTCGGCTACGCCGAGTGGTATGGTCCGAAGGATTCAATCCCAAGGGCATCGTGAAGTTTGACGGGGAACAAGATCCGGAAGCTTGGTTGCAGGTCTACGCCCTGGCGGTTAAGGCGGCCAGGGGCAATCAGACTGTGATGGTAAACTATCTACCGATCAATCTCACCCCCTCGACTCAAGCATGGCTCACGGGACTTCCCGCGAACTCGGTGGACTCTTGGAGCGATATTTGCGATCAATTCATCGCTAACTTCTACGGAACCTACGAAAGGCCTGGCACCCCGTGGGACCTGCACCAGCTTCACCAGAAGAAGGACGAGACGCTGAGAGATTTCATTCGGCGTTTCATGCAGAAGAAGAACACCATCAGGGATGTTTCCGAAGCGGTGGTGGTGGCGGCCTTCCAAAAAGGGGTAAGTGATCCTGACCTAATCAAGAAAATGTCCAGGAAACCCCCTTCCAAAAAGGGGTAGGAGATGTTTGCGCTGGCCGATCGCTACGCCACGGCCTCGGACGCCCTGGCCGAGCACCAAGAGGATCGCCCGCAGCAGAAGAGCAAAGGCGACAAGCCCGAGTCCTCCAAGCACAAAGATAAGAAGCAGAAAGGCGAGGAACTAGTCGCTGTAGCCAAACGCGACCGACCACGAGCCCCACGGAGGGAGGCACCCAACTATAACTCTGTCATGGAAGCCATTTGCCCTTTCCACCCAAAGGGAAAGCACGCGGCCAAGGACTGCTTCACCCTGAAGCGTTTTGCGCGTGAAAGCCACAGGCAACCAGCTCCAGTGAAGGATGAAGCTGCCAAGAAGAAGGACCCTCCTGGTGATGACGATTTTCAGTAGGGGTGCAATCGGTTCGGATTCGGTCGGATATCGCTCTTTCCATATCCTAAATCATATTTTTCGTCGGATTTGGAATCGAATTCGGATAGTACCGGATACAAATACGGCGCGAATAATATCGGTTATGGATTCGAATCGAATACGGAGCGGAATCGATACGGTATCGAATAATTTTTGTCAGATAATGCGCGAAAACAGATACCGTATAAAGCACACATATAATATTGATTAACCAACCGTATAAGTTCAACATGCAACAAGATTATCGTAGTCTAACAAGTCATTTTATCGGGCAGTCCAACAAAATTACAAAAGTACACTAAATTTGAACGGTACACATATTTAACATTAGGTAATAAGAGTGCATGACATGTTTAACATTAATAAAAAAAATATTGTTTTACTATTTTAAACTACTACGAAGCAAACTTTAGGCCATAATCTGATCTGTTCAATTGGAGAAATGTATGACAACAGTTACCACACACATCATTCTTCAATTGCATTTTTTCATATGGACTCCAAGATTCCTGTGAGCCCTAAAGCACTCAATACAAATAAGAATACTGAAGTTTAGAGATGCCCAATCGGGATCTGGAGAACGACATTCTACACAACTGTCATTTCCAAGGATATTCCTGAGATGGTTGAATATATCATGTCCCTCTGAACTTTTGCTCTCTTCAAGAGATATAGAATCAATAGAACCAGCAGAACCATGATTTTCTGCCTCTAGAATACCGTATGACAGCTGAAATGAAATGAAAAGAAATCAGGATAAAGTTAGTAGCGTACTATCTTGAACAATCAATAACTTCAATCATCATATGCATGTAAAGCACTAAAATGGAGCTAATCTTAAGGCAGGCCATGCAGTGTTGCTGTATTACATGATTATCAATGCAGATGCATACAATTAGATGTATCTACAGTTTGTGGCCCAAACAGGCAAGCAAGTGTTGCTACAAGATGTATCAAAAGAGAAGACTGCAGCAAACCTGCCGCGGGAACGGTGAATTTAGCAGTGATGCAATTAACTCCAGTAATTTTCTCAATCCAGTCCTTTTGGTCAGCCCCTGTTTCTGCCTGCCCTCAACAAAGCGAAAAGTATTAATATCTCAAGAAATGGATGTGGCATCGGTGTATGAAAAAATTATAGATGAATCACACCTAAACAATCAAATATGAGTAAGGCGAAATATAGATTTATAAAAAAAAATACAAGTTTGCCTACTCACACTGGCAAAAGATAAGGAGCTCGGGATACTTGACATGCCAAGTTTTAAATATATTCACAAGCTGCGATCAAATCATTATGCGCTAACATAGATTTCATACCGATTGTTTATGTCCCTTATTCGGTTATTCCCGTAGTAGTACAGGGTCCCATTGCTGTCAAGAACAAAAAAAACTCCTCTTCCATTCTCCTGGTAAATTTTCAGAACGCTTAAAGAGATAACCTTGTTTAATTATTTGAACCAGGCAAAGAAACAAATTAGTAAGGGAAAGCAACAAAGCTTCTATTAATTAACATAGAATAAAAATGTGGCCAAATTTAATTATAAAAAGGGGATAATGGAAAAGTATAATACTAGATTTTGAACTAAAGGTATAACAATCATAAGTACAGCTTGTCTGGTCCTATTCCAGGAACACATACATTAACAAATCAATCACCGTGTTAGAAATAAAAGGGCGCTGGCACTTAAACATCTGTATTATCTTTTGGCTATCAGCCTCTTCAAATTACATGAAGCAGCAAAGCAGCATCCTTAGAATTCTAGATATTTTAGCCTATTATTTATTAATATTTATCACCAGTGGATAGTTATTAGTCAAAAAGACTGGATAATTAACTACCTCGCCATTGGCAGTTGACTGCATGAAGGCTTCAATCTTCTTATAGGATTGAAGATCAACAGGCAACAATATGGATATCAGCACTTTACATACTCAAGACTCGGGGCCGACGGACGGCGGGACTCAGGGCAGACCGACAGAGGGCGCCCGGCGCTGGGATGGGCCGAGGGTAGTGAACTCGGGCGAAGAGCGCTGGGAGGCAAGGTGGAGGGCACCGGGAGGCTCGAGACGGGCCGCCGGAGGGCATCGGGAGGCGAGGCGGAGGACACCGAGAGGCCTGGGACGGGCGGAGGGGGGCTTGAGCGGTGACAGGGTGGCGGCAGGAGGCCTGGGATGCTCCCGCTTGGGTCTCGCCGTCTCGGTGGAGACGAGGAATGGAGAGTCTAGAGATAAGGTTTGACGGCCTGACTTTGTGGTCGGTTAGAATCGGATATCCGAACAATCTTTATCGGATATATCCGAGAAAAAGTTCGGAATATCCCGATCCGAAGGATAGTCATCTCCCGAATCCGAATCCGAAATAAATTATCCGAAACCGATATCAAATCTGAGAACTATCCGAAAAATTATCTGAATCCGATCCGAACCCATCCGGTCGGTCGGAAAATATCCAATCCAATTACACCCCTAATTTTCAGGAGCCCGAGCACGAGTGAACTACATTTACGGGGGCTCCACCGGATGAGTCCAAGCAGAAGCAAAAGCTTACCTCTCGGGAGATCAATGCGGTGGAACCAGCAGGCCCTAAATATTTAAAGTGGTCCGAGGTACCGATCACCTTTGACCGCTCGGATCACCCCAACCGGGTTCTTCATCCGGGTAAGTTCCCACTAGTGTTTGACCCTGTTATTCGCAGCGTGAAGTTAAGAAAGGTCCTGATCGATGGCGGGAGTGGACCTAATGTCCTGTTCGCCAAAACCCTCGATGATATGAACATTCCCCGCTCTGAGCTAAGGCCGAGCACTCAGCCATTCCACGGAGTGATCCCTGGGGCGTCTTCGTTCCCACTCGGGCAGATCTCTTTGCCTGTTACTTTCGGTACCAGGGACAACTACCGGACCAAGCACATAAATTTCGAGGTGGCCGATTTCGAGACGGAGTACAACGCTATCTTGGGAAGGCCCGGTCTGGCTAGATTCATGGCCGTCCCGCACTACACCTATCTGGTGATGAAGATGCCGGGATCCAAAGGCGTCATCATGGTTCGTAGTGACATCAAGCAATCCTTGCAATGCGACCGAGAGAACCATGAACTCGCCGAGTTGCAGGAGGCGACCGCCGAGGCAAAGAAAATCTAGGCAGAAACCGCTACGCTGCAGGAGGAGGGCGACGTCCCGTCCAAGAATCAGGCCACATCAGGGATGAAGCCAGGCGAAGGAACCAAGAGAATCACCCTCGACCCTTCCGACTCATCCAAGATGACTCTGATCGGGTTGGGTCTCGATGAAAAATAGGAAGGCGTGCTCGTCACCTTTCTCCAGGCTAACAAGGACATCTTTGCCTGGAAACCATCCGACATGCCGAGTGTTCCAAGGGAGGTGATCGAGCATTCACTGCATGTCGACGAAAAGGCAAAGCCAATCAAGCAAAGGCTTCGGCGATTCGCTCTGGACCGCCGGAACGCCATCAAGTAGGAGATCACCAAGCTTTTAGCTGCAGGTTTCATCAAAGAGGTGTATCACCCCGATTGGTTGGCAAACCTTGTACTAGTGCATAAAAAGAATAAAACTTGGCGCATGTGCGTTGATTATATTGATCTCAATAAGGCATGTCTAAAGGATCCCTTTGGGCTACCTCGAATTGATCAGGTGGTTGACTCGACCGCCAGGTGTGAAATTCTAAGTTTTCTCGATGCCTACTCAGGGTACCACCAGATTCACCTAAAGGCGGAAGATCACATCAAAACCTCATTCATCATGCCTTTCGAAGCCTTTTGTTATACCACGATGGCGTTCGGATTAAAAAATGCTGGTGCAACGTATCAGCGTGCTATTCAGCGGTGTTTTCACGCTCAGCTTGGACACAACGTGGAGGCATACGTGGACGATGTCGTGGTGAAAACATGGGAAAGGAAGGATCTTATCGCCGACTTGACCGAGATGTTCAAAAGTCTGAGGACTTTCAGCATGAAGCTCAATCCCGAGAAGTGTGTTTTCGGAGTATCTTCGGGAAAACTGCTCGGGTTTATCGTATCACAGCGAGGCATTGAGGCCAACCCAGAAAAGATCAGAGCCATATCAAATATGGAACCGCCGACTTGCCAGAAGGATGTCCAGAAGATTACGGGATTCATGGCGGCACTCAGCAGGTTTATTTTCCGACTGGGTAAGCGAGGTATGCCTTTCTTTAAACTCCTCAAGAAGCAGGACAAGTTCCAATGGACACCTGAGGCACAACAAGCGTTTGAATATTTGAAGACCTTCTTGACGACGCCCCCGGTCTTGGTTTCGCCGATGCCAGAAGAACCTCTGTTACTTTACATCGCAGCAATGACTCATGTAGTCAGCGCTGCAATCATCGTCGAAAGGGAGGAATCGGGCCACGTGCAGAGGATCCAACACCCGGTCTACTTCGTCAGCGAGGTACTGAGTGAATCTAAGGTGTGATATCCACAAGTGCAAAAGCTATTATATGCCGTACTTCTTACGTCTCGTAAGCTCAAGCACTACTTCCAAGAACATGCTATTTCGGTGGTCACCTCCTTCCCAATAGGAGATATACTTCATAACCAGGAGGCCACTGGGAGAATTGCAAAATGGGCAGTCGAGCTTGGGGCTTTCGATATCCTATTCAAGCCCAGCACAGCCATTAAGTCTCAAGCGCTCGCCAACTTCACCGCCGAGTGGACAGAACTTCAGAGCCCGGCGGTCATCAAGGAACTTGAGTATTGGACCATTTACTTTGATTGTTCCCTCATGCTCAGCGGCGCGGGGGCTAGCATAGTGCTCATAGTACCAAGTGGAGAAAGATTGAGATACGTTCTTCAAATATACTTTTTTCTGCATCAAACAACGCCGCAGAGTACGAGGCACTCATCCATGGGCTCTGTATTGCCATTTCGCTCGGAATCCGACGTTTGGCGGTCCGCGGAGATTCGATGCTCGTGGTCAATCAAGTGCAAAAAGAATGGTCCTGCATCGATGACAACATGGCGCCCATCGCTGTGAGGTACGCAGTCGAGGGAAATTTTGGCGATGCGAATCGGTTCACGACTCACGAGACAATGAAGCGGCCGATTTAAATAGCCAAGATGGGATCTTGCCGGTCCACAGTGCCCGAGGGAGTATTCGTCGAAGAAATTCACAAACCCACAATAAGCACTCGGCCTAATTCGGACGTCATGATTGAGAAAAGAGAAAAGGCAGAAATCTTGGTCATAACCCCTGATTGGATGGCTCCGTATCTTGATTGTCTGATGAAGGACGAGCTAACCGAAGACCGCACGCAGGCCGAGCAAATAATGCGCCGAAGCAAGAGCTATGTAGTGATCAGGGGAGAACTCTACCACAAGATCTCCTCCGGCGTTCTACGACGGTGCATATCAGAGTGGGAAGGAAGAGATCTTCTCAAAGAAATCCACTCGGGAGTTTGTGGTAATCACGCGGCGTCATCAACCCTGGTTAGCAAGGCTTATCGCTAGGGATTTTTCTGGCCGACGGCTGTTACCGACACAGAGGACATCGTCCGGACATGCGAAGGATGTCAGTTCTTTGCGCGGCAGATGAACAAACCGGCACAGGAACTACAAACCATTCCAATCACCTGGCCATTTGCGGTCTGGGGGCTCGACATGGTGGGACCTTTGAAGAAGGCCCAAGGTGGCTATACTCATCTCTTCGTGGCTGTTGATAAATTCACCAAGTGGATTGAGGCCAAGCCAGTCGCCACAATCATAGCCGTTAAAGCCAAGGAATTCTTCAACGAAATCGTGGTTAGGTTTGGTGTACCAAATCGAATCATAACGGACAACGGCACTCAATTCAGAGGCGGCATATTTCAAGACTGGTGCGGTGAACTCAACATTAAAATTTGCTTCGCATCAGTAGCACACCCCTGGAGTAATGGGCAGGTCGAGCGAGCCAATGGCATGGTGTTACAAGGCCTAAAGGCAAGGATCTTCGATCGTCTCCAACCATATGCCACTCGTTGGGTCAAAGAATTACCTTCGGTACTCTGGAGGCTGTGAACAACCCCCAGCAGAGTAACCGGGCAGTCACCTTTCTTCCTTGTGTATGGTTTGGAAACTGTCCTCCCGACCGAGTTGGAATTCGGATCCCCACGGGTTCGAAGCTATCAGGAGGCTGCCTCGGAAGAAAGCCGGCTAGAAGACCTCGATCGATTGGAAGAAGCCAGGGACGTCGCAACAATTCGATCGACAAAGTACCTTCAAGGCTTGCGTCGCTATCACGGTCGCAGTGTAAGGAGCCGCGCTTTCTCCAAAGGAGATCTGGTCCTTGGAAAGAATCAGAAAAGCGATCATAAGCTCTCCCCAAGATGGGAAGGCCCTTACATTGTCGATGAGGTGGTATACCCTGGAGCTTATAAACTCAAGCGTGAGGACGACGCGATAGTCAGCAACACTTGGAACATAGAATAGCTACGTCGTTTTTTCACCTGAACTTTGTAATTCGATTATTCCTATATGAATGAAAGTTCGTTCTTAAAGTTATTTTCATATAATTTTCTTTGATCTTACGCGTCTGAGTGCTTCTCTCCTATAAGTGCTAAGACTCCGGGACATGCGTTATGAACCATGCCCCGAGCCTGGGGGCTGAACCAGTCGGATGCGATATCAAAACCACCCGGATGAAAAAAACATAATATCAAAGAAATACCTTTATATATTTTTTCATAGGTCCAAATTCTCCGTTACAGCAGAAGAAGCACCTTTGACTTCCTCCCAAAGTTCGGCCACTCAGTCCTCATCTACGTTGCAGGCATAGCCCTCCTTGATAGCTTCAAGATCCACTCGAGGGTAAAGCGACCTCGTGATCGCCAGAGCCTGGCTAGCACCATTGGTCGCCGCTTCCTTCAAAAGTATCTTGAGCTCCTTGGGGGCTTCCTCCAACCGACTGATAACTTGGTCCCTACTGAGCGGCCTCTCACCTTCGGGATTAAGCGAGCTCAGCAAGGGCCCCGAGGCTTCACAGAGCTTTGAGCAAGACATCTCAAGGGCATTAACCTTGTCATTGAAAACAGCGTATTGCGCCCGCGTCTTGAACTTATAATCTTCAAGCGGAGTAGATTTTCAGGAACCATGTAGAGGATGACGAAGACAAGAGAGGGTTGAGCGGCTGAAAGTACCTTCCAATTCCTTTCCTGAGACTTCGAGCCGCCTCTGGAGCTTCGTGATATCGGAATCTCGAGCTGACGCGGATATAAGGAAATAAAAAAAACCAGTCGATTGAACAAGAAATACGGGGAAGTTAAGAGATATTCACCTCGGAGGGAGCCAACAACGTCCAGCTTCTCCTCCCGTAGTGCCTGCAACTCTGACCGAAGAGCCCGCAACTCGGCTGCACGCCCAGCCTTGATCTACTCCAGTTCAGCCAGGTATTCCTAGTGTGTTCGGACCTCCGGGAGCATCTTCCGGAGGTACTCAGTCTTCTTTTCAAAGCGCTCCCCCATTTTCTGCGACCAACACGGGGATAGGTGACTACATGCTGACTCAAATAAGCAAGAAAAACAGCGAGTGTAGAGAAGAGGTTACCCGGGCCAGGCGTGCGCAGGTCTTGGCATAACTATAAAAGTCATTTCTCTCTTTCTCCTCCTCCTCTGAGTCGTCCAGGAGCTTCAAGCCGTCCTCCTCATCGATCCACACAGCTTGCATTATGAGCCGGGCCGGCAGGGGTCGGCAAAATCCGGTGGATCTCTTTGACTTCGGGGGACGGACAGGAGACGGGCTCCTGAGCAGGAAGACCCGATGATGGAGCGTGAGGTGTCGGTGAAGGCGGCTGGGGCTCGGGAGGAGCTCCGGTGTCCACGGGAGAGGCCTCCTCAACCAGAGCAAAAACGTCCTCGGGCTCGGCCTCTATAGGAACCCCGGACGACGTCTTGACAGGAACATCGAATGAAGGATTCCTACAAGAAGAACTATCAGCAAATAAGCTAACGAAGAGTGCTAATCAAGAGCTGATATGGTAACAAACCTGTCGGACTTCTTCAGCCTTACCGGTGGCTTCTTCCAGAGGCCGAACTACTCCCGGAGGGACCACTCGGGGTGCCACCAGTCGGAACCCTGGACTCCTCCCGACTGTCCGAGTCCCTCAGATTAGGACTCGGTTGTGCCACGGGCTCAGGAGGAGAGGTGGCTGAAGGTATCGGGACCCGTGTCGATGGTTCTTGTATCTTCGGACCGTTAGTCGGGCGCCGGGGCTTCGCAGGGTCTTTGGCCATTGTCTTTTTCCCCTTCTTGGCGACGGGGTCCCCGGCCGAAGAACGTGCAGGTCGTTTAGAAGGAGAGCCCTTGTGAACGGGCATCTCCGGGAGGGGCGCGTCGCTGAAGAAAGCCGACCGATCCTGGAAGGGAGCACCATACCGTCAAAAGACATTCAGAGACAAAAGGCAAAAATATCTCGGCCAAACTCGCTTACCTCAGGAGGGGGGTGTGATGCGGTGAAGGATTTCGGGCATCTGATGGTGGACACGTCGACGCTTGGGATGAATAATTCGCCTACCCGAGCACATACTTGTTCCTTCGACAGTGCTCCGGGCAGTTCCCGGGTCGGATCATCCTTCCCTTCGAACGCGAATCCCAAGTGGACTTGCTCCTTCAGGGGCTGAATCCGACGAGCAACAAAATGAAGAGCCAGACCAACCCCCGTGAGGCCATCCTCTTTCAATTTCTCAATCAGCGCCAGAAGGTCATGCACTTGGTCCATATCGGCGGCTTTGGGGGTGGACACCCAGGAAAGGGACGCCTTAGGTCGGCGCCCAACAAAGGAGGGAAGAGCAGGCTTGAGGTTGGCGCAATAGAACCACTCTTGATGCCAGCCTTTGTTGGAGGTTTTGAAGGAATTATGGTAGTTTTTCTTCACCCTCCACTGAACCCGCTCCCCGACAACCGTGGGGTCGCTTTTCGAGGGATGAGGTTTCAAGAGATAAAAATGGCGAAAAAGATCGAAATGGGGGCGGATGCCCAGGAAGGCCTCGCAAAGATGAACGAAAAGGGAAATTTGCAGTACGGAATTGGGATTCAAGTTCACCAATTCAATTTCATAGAAGTAGAGAAGACCACGAAGGAAAGCGTAGGCGGGAAGGCCCAGTCTGTTAGTGTTATGCCCTTGAGGCAATCATTTAGATGATTGTAACATGACTATGTTTATGAATAATAATATGATTATTGGTCCAATGAATGTATATCATTGTATTGATCAACAAGTATGTGACTTGCTTATGAAGCTCTTTACTTAATGATGTAATTCGATAAATATCTCTGATCGGATATCATCGATAAGACAACGATGAATAGATCAAGACATGTAGTGATCGATGATCATGCTTCATAGATCATGGGATATGGAGATATCATCTATACATTGTGGACGCATGTTGAAGAACATGGGTTAGATAGACCCGCAATGGGACAACTGCGAGAATGTTTCATTCTTATGTGTCATCGATGTATCTCATACCTAGTAGATGTATGATCCTTAGACCTCGAGATTGTCATATTCCCTACATGTGTAATAGTTTTTCTTGGGGCTATCAAACACTACTTCCTAACCTGATAGTTATAAAGGTAGCTTTCATGTTTACTATGAAACGTGCAGAGGGAAGTGAGCAGTTAAGATGGAATTTGCCACTCTAATGAAACGGAGATATATGACAAGGCCACTCGTGTGATATGATTAAGGAAGTGCATGGCCATGCCGTGATTGAGGAGTCAATCACAACTTATTAATATATCACGGATACGAGAGATGGATTGAATCATCAAAGGATGACATGCTTCTCGCCTTGAGATCAATCTTCATATACTTGGCAAAGGGATTATTACATGAGTACTTTTGATAGGTTCTGTCCGATTTGATCATAGTATGTTTGGGAGTTGGCATACTTTGCAAGAAGCCAATACCAACTATTGGATTGAAAAGGAGTTTTCCGAATCCACGTCCAAACGTCGTGAACCCGCAGGTCACACACTTAATGGTGGGACTCATTAATTTGGATTGATCCGTAATTAATGAACCTCGTGGGCTTAGCACGATGGGCCCTAGTTTAGGTTTCATCTCGTGGCTATATAAGGAGGGGAGGAGGAGGCACAGGTGTGCTTTCCACGGTTTAGGAGTGATTCACTCGAAACCCTAGCCTACTCCTCTCGCTGTCCCTGCCGAGCGACAGTGCTTGCACACGACGCACGCGCGTTCCATCTCGGGCGTGTGGACTATCGCGTGACGCTGCTGTGATCAAGGCGTGGGAGGACGATCCACGGCAAGGCGAGGACGATCCACTACATCGACGCAACGATCGCGGCGAGGACGATCCACTACATCGACGCGCTGGATTCCGCAATCTGCGCGTCTAGTGGTAATCTTATCTATGATCCCCTTCTTGCGAGTAGCTTTCTGGTTACGCGGTAGATTTTTTTTTTGTGCTGGCGTAGCATACCGCGTTCCTCTTCACAGTCCGCGCTGGAAGAAAGACTCAAAGACCACGACCTCTTTCAAGACGAGGAGTGGGGATGGATTTACCTGCTACTGGCCGAGCGGAGATCAGGATCGGGGCCTGGAGAACCCCGTCGTCCGCCATAGATTGTAGCCGCTCCTCCGTCGTAGTCGATGTGGTCCAATCCTGGGGCGAAGGTGACGAGGAGGCGTCCTTGGGGGATTGAGAAGATATTTTCAGGAGAAAGGATCAGTAGCGGCACGAGGATGCGAGCGCAACAGCGGTTCACCCTAGCGGTGGAGAAGTCAAAGAGGCAAGGAAGCAGAAGGGGCAAGAGTGCGCAAGAAAGAGTAAACCGTCGGGCGACACATGGCCTAGCCCTTAAAAGCGGGAAAAATTAGGGTTACGCCGAGTTGGCGGGAAAAATTGCAAGAACTTGTCTGTACCCAGCATTCCGTAATGACTCACTGGCGCGGCGTCCTGACAGACAGACGCAATCATGGCTTGACCAGGTCGAGTTCGGGACACGTTGCACCCCACGATGAGATGCTTAAACACTCAACGCACCAAGCGGGTGTGGATATCCTCCAGTGTCGACTAAAGATATCTTCTTGTGATATGCCCCACGCTGGGTCTCTGTTGGTTACCGTATGACGGATCATATATCACAAGTTGAGCCTGACAAGGCACGAATCCAATGGTATGCCCCAAGAGGGTCGAAAGGCTGTGCATCGTAATAAACGGGTATGGATACCATTCGGATAAACTTTGATATGTCCCAAGTCGGACCAGAGCTATATCTGACATCAGTTGGATATAGGTATCACTCGGCCAAGAGCCACATAAATATGATATGTCCCAAGTCGGACCAGAGCCATATCTTACACCAGTCGGATACGGGTATCACTCGGCCAAGAGCCACGTATGTATGGTACGCTCCAAGTTGAGCCCAAGCCGTATCCTACACCAGTCGGATATGGGTATCACTCGGCCACGAGCCAAAGAAATCCTGATACGCTCCAAGTCGAGCTTAGGCTGTGTCCTATGGACATGGGTATCATTCGGCCATGAGCCATGCAAACCCTAATAAGTCCCAAGTCGGACCTAAGGTGTATCTCGCGCCAGTCGGATCTGGATGCTGCTCGACCAAGAACCGTGCAAATCCCAATACGATGCGCTCCACGTCGAGCCTATGTTATGCGGATATCATCAGGTTAAAGAGCCATGTAAGCTTCAAAACGCCCCAGGCTGGGTCTAAGCTACATCTAAGTACAAACATGGACATCATTTACAAAAGGTACTTCTTTATTATATATAAATTCCCTGGGCATTATGCCTAGGAAAATATTACATTTATAGGAGAGCTACACCTCCCCGCGGCGCACCCGACCAAGCTCCTCGATGAGAGCTTCCCTTGCCCTGAAAAGGGCAGGGAAGATCTCGAGGAAGGCGTCGATGGCAGCACTGTCGCACTCAATCGCCCTCTCCTCGGCCAGCTCCGCTATGGCAAGGTCGAAGTCTCTCCACAGCTCGGCGAGCTCGGGGTCGTCTCGGTCGTCCTTGAATTTCTTCCTCGGCATGAAGAAGATAGAAGCTTGAAGCAGAAATATATGGAGAACTGAGCGCGAAGGAATGCATTCTACAAGCGATGGTTCGCCTTTTATAGCCAACATAGTAAAGATGAAGTAAATGCATCAGGAGCCGAAGGGATTCGGAGTTAATATAGTTTCAGAAGCCAAGGAGTTTTTCAGCAAACGAGTTGACACAAAAAATCAAGCCGACCACAAAGACTGTCCGGTGGTTATCCATGAAGAGAAAAGATATTAAAGCTTCACTTCGGGCGGGAAGAAACATTCAATCCACGTCTAAAATATGGGTCAGGTCCACGAGTCCGCTCACAACAAACCTGTCCAACAGAAGATTGCACTCAGTTGAAGCAAAAATCAAGGGTTATATTCGAGTCCTTCATAATCCACTCGCTACAAGAAGAAGCCTTCAAATCAAATGAAGAAACCAGTCGAAAGTTTGCACAGGGAGTTCAGAACAATGATTCAAGTTGAGACCTAGTTGGAAGCATAGCAATCGGATCATGAATCACTCGGGGGCTACTGTGGAATATATGAAACCAGGTATCTTCATGACCGGCCCAGTATCACCTAAGGAGGAGATAGGCCCAAGCAGAAGGCCCAATGGATGAGCCCCACGCTAAGCGTTGCTGCCGCACAGAAGGGGGCACGTCCAATAGACAGTAGAATATGTATTTAGATATAAAAGATACAGTTGTAATCCGAGTCGTTATTAGGATAGATAAAGATGTAAACCCTATCCTGTAACCAGCTAGAATATAGCAACCGATCGAAATCTCCTAACCGATTAGGACTCTGTAAGTCGTCCTGCCCCCAGTATATAAGGGAGAGGGCGGGTAACACCATAGACATCGGATCATCCAAGCATAGAGCAATCTAGCCCTAGAGCATACACCATATCGTCCAGAGCACTTTGCGCTTTGAACAACCTCTGATCCAAGAGATCCATATAATCCCAGCACATAGGATTAGGGTACTACCTCCATCGTCGAGGGCCTGAACCTATCTAATCCCTTGTCTTGTGTGACCATCGAGTTTGAGATCTAGCGCCTACCCCATAAAATTATTGCCGACTACAAAAGTCGACAACCATCATCCTGCAACCATCAAAAACAAGGAAATACCTCACATAGCATTGTTCAATCATTACAAATGCTCACAATTAGTTATGTCTCAATCATTAGTCAGTTCTACCGCTAGCCACAGGCCGGTAGTACCGCAAGAAGCTAACACAACTCAAATTGCTTCCTTTTGAATTCCAATTCAAATTAAACTCAAACCTGAGCACACCTTGCTCAAATAAAGTCAAATACTCATCACAAACATGGATGGACCTCCACATGGTCCTTCAAAATTCTTCCCAAGAGATCTTCTGTGGGTTCTCCAGTGATGCACAGTAATTCTCCCACCATTCAGCTGTTGTGCATTCAAGCTGATGAGAAACATATAGCACCTTCTCATTTCCCTCACACTGGGTGATATGCAACTTCCTCTCTATTGTCCTTAACCAATCGTCAGCCTCAATTGGGTTAGCATTCCCATAAAAAGTTGGCAGACGGGTCCTCATAAAGTCCGACAGCTTCGAGTATGGACGGTTTCCATTATTAGCAGCTTGATTTGCATTGTTGGCTACTGGTTGATTGGTGAAGTGCTGCATTTGCTGCATCATGGTCTGCATAAGCTATGTTTGTGCAGCAAGAAAGGCTCCAAAGTTACTCATGTCAACTGGTGGTGTTGCCTGAGGAATTGGCGACTCATTCTGGTGCTCATTCTAACGGCTTCCACTTCCACCAGGTCTGATGTTTCCGTGAGTCTAAACCATCTGCTGATTACTCCAGGTTTAGAAAAAAGAGGGAAATAGCATAGACAAGTAATATAAGATCTTATGTGGGGAAAAGCTTTAACTCAAACTCTAGATATATTGAACTTTATTTAATACTTGGTATGGCTGCTCACAAGTGCCTAAGGGCAATACAACGCATACGGCACACTCAAAAAGACCATAAAAACTCTCATTAATCTAATCAAGCATCCTAATCGACTAATGGCAACACTCTAAACTTAGACTTATGCGACTCGAACACTTAAGTCACTACTACTACTAAACTCAAGACTCTACATAGTCACTAAGTCATCCTGGATGTAGGCCTCCAGGTGGACATTGCAGCGAATGATGCGGCATCAGGGCGAACTTGTTCCGATGACCGGGGGTCTCATTGGATGACACTGATCCCTGACTCTCAGGCTCTGGCACAAGCTCCTCTGGATCCTCCTCGGACTCCTCCAGCTCAGCTGCTTCCTCCCTGAGGTAGAGAGCTTCCTCCAGAGCTATCCTCTCAGAAGCCAACCTCCTAGACTCTCGAAGATCCTTTTCGCCTTCTCCAATGCTTCATATACCTCTGTAAGCTCTTGGTTCGTAGTCTTCGTGAGGGTCTCCTGTGCTGAAGCAAGACATGCTAATTGGATGACGGTGGCATCTTCCTCCCCCTTGATCTTGTCCTCGATGACGGCGCTTCCATTGGGATGATACTTGAATACGATGAACTCAAACTCTGAAGCGTAGTCACGGGTAAGGCGACGAAGTGCAAGACGGGCAGTCTCCTAGATCCCAGCCTCAAATGTGGATCTCCTCGCAGAGATGTGGACAGGGCGGCTCTTGATGGTGTTCTCCCTGGAGTAGACCGTGATCTTGCAGATTGTTCCTCTAATTTTTCCGTTCACGATCTAGTTGGTACCACGGTAGATAGGACGATCAAAGCCTCCCAACAGCTGCAGCATCCTCCAAAGCTCAGCACCAAATCCTCCATTATGCTCTCCATAAAGACACTCCATCTCAACCTGCAGAAAGTGGCTCTCGTAAAAACCTCAACTCAAAACAAAAGAAAAGACGAAAAATTTCAGTAAAGGTGGAAAGCAAGAAAGAAGGGATAAGTCAAGATCCATTTAATCTTTCAAGTTAATTTTGCCTTTAGAAAATAGTTTTGGACACTCTTATACGACAAACTAGCTAAGGCTTGACCTACTGTCAGTATAGCCTTGATACCACCTCTGTCGGGACCCGAATGTGCAAATCCGGATCCTCTGTGTATTCTGCACTAGTCCAGGATCACGCTAGTGCACACATGCTCAACATTAATGAATATCACAATCATACTTAACGGTAACATAATAAAGACTTCATCAATATTAAATATCACTGTTCAACGACCTTATGGTCAACCTTACATGAATACGCCTCGTAGGGCTAAGACTGAAAGTAAATAAATAGCAACGAAAATGAACACAAGCGTAGAAACCCTTCAATCTGCCACAGGCAACTGACAAGGTTCGCACCCTAGTTATTCGCCTCTTCCTGATACTCTTCCTCAAATGCAGGCATTGCTTCTTCTCTAACTGGTGATGTTTTGTTGCAAGCGGGGTGAGTACATAAAGCACTCAACGAGTTGCGTACAGAATGCAAGTCTAATAAACTATATGCATGGCTTAATACAAAGGATAGGCTGACATGGTTAATTTGCATAAACAACATTGGTAAAAGAATAGCATAAATAGATTGAAAGACAGTAAAATAAATAATAACAATAATACATTTTCCATTTGTTTTCCAATAACCAACTTACAACCTTATTCCACATTTCAAATCCATACCCACATTTGTTTTTAATAAAATCTAACCCTTGACTGTAATCACCGAGCATTGCTTAACACCGCGAGCACAGCTATTCAAGTAGAATTTACACTCTGCAGAGGTTATACACTTTACCCACAAGATACAACCATACACCACAAAGGCGAGTGATTATAACAAAACCTTTCCAATGCAAATCTAAACCCAGTACTATTCGCTAAGGTTTCAACACTGGTGGGACTGATTACCACATACAGGGCCCCCCTCTTGCGCCATGTAAGCACACCCGTGCGAGGACTGGTTACCACTACCCGGGCCTCACACCACCACAAATAGTACACAAGTTTAGACTCGACAAATTAATCAACTAGGTCTGTTCCATAACAGAATGTGGTTGCATGAAAGACTCAGTTCAAATTCTTGCAAGGTTAAATCCTTAATTAACCAAGGCAAGACTAACTAAAAATCATCATAACCATAAACCAACCATTATCATAAAAATCAATACGACTGCCCAAGTGCCACATTGGCCCACCATAAATACATGACACTTGCCTCAATCTAAATCATTTTACCACCCCAGTTGATTACCATACACCATGTGCCATCAACAACAACAACATTGTGTGACAACACCCGACACACAAGTTAATAAACATGTTCCATAATCATTAAGCAAGATTAACCATTTTTTGCATAAAATGATGACTCGTTGCACAGCTAATCATTCTACTTGCGTTCTAACCAACCACATTGGCAATTAAAGCTACCAATTAGTATTAAACCATTCTAGGGTGACAAGTGAGATATGACATCAGACATAACAAGGTGGATGTAATTCAAAGTGGACAATAACTAATCCCAACATTTTTGAAACAACGATACTTGAATTTAATATGCAATACTTTGAAACAATATAATATTTAAAGCATAGGTTCAACATGATCAAAGCACAACTTGCCTTCAAACAGCTCTGGCTCCTGCTCTGGACCTTGCTCTGGTTCTGCCTCCTCAACCACAAACTCACCGGGCAACTCGACGTCTACGTGTAACGAGCGAGAAAGCAATAAATAGCAAGTAGAGAGCAATATCAACTCAAAAAATTAAATAAAATTCACCATTAAATATATCATGATTTTAAAAAAATTAGGAACTATAATCACCTCAATCGGAGTTCAAATGCAAAAGATATAGCTATTCAAAGTTTGGAATAAAAGATAATTCTAAAAAATAGAAAAACCGAATTACTTTTACAGTGGAAAATAGAATTTATGATGTCATGCTGACGACAGCACCGAATATAATTTTTGGCTAATTATTTTTCTAAAGAAAAATGATTTATAACGTCACGCTGATGTCAGCGGACACGTGGCCCAATTGGGTGCGACACGTGTCACCAGCGTATGGACTCGGTTCACGGCCAACGCTAGTCCACGGTGGACTAGCGGCACTACGCCCATGCACCGGCTAACGCAAGCACACATGTGGCACCATTGGATTGATGACATGTGGCATAGATTCAACGGACGTGATTAAACACGCAGCGGCGATGATCTAGACCGTTCATTCCAGATCGGATGCTGAAGGTCAAAGGCGATGACATCAGTGACACCGACAGTGGCAATGCCTTGGTTTTCTTGCAACACGCGGTAGAACGGGACTGGCCTAGCGCGGGGTGCGATCTCAACCATTTGGTTTGAATCCAACGGCTCAGATCTGACGACGCAGCGGCACATGCGAGGACACGTGGCGCGATATGCAATGCTCAGCGTGGATCCAACAGCGGCAGCGGGTGAAGCAACAGATGATGATGCGGTGACATTTGAGCCGCATGATTAAAAATCTAACGGCTAGGGTTGACGGAGTTGTTTACTGTAGATATGGAGACATGGCTTGATCCTTATCGTTGGTTGCAGATCCAATGGTCCTCAAGCTCCAGTGCTCGGTGATAGCGTGCGGCAATGAAGGCTTGCCAGAGACGAGGACGACAACACGGCCGACGGCGCTAGAGAGCTTCTCTAACAATGCTTCTAGATGAGATCGCCGCTGCTTGGCTAGAGAAGTCCACCGATGGCCCTGGTGACGGTGGAAGCAGACTGGCGGTGGTGGAACGAGGCAAAAACCGCGGCGGCATAGAGCGCAACTACGGCGAGCTTTTGCGGGTGAACGGCGACGGCTTGGGATGCGCGCGATAGGGCTACGGGTTCGTCTTGACGTGCACGACACAGGGGTGGCGGCGACGCATTAAATGGGACCTCAGCTTCCGTGTAGGGCACAGAAACCAAAACAGAATTGGCGACGACGGTGGGGATTCGATCCGAATGTGGTGAGCCGATGTGGTGCATATTAGTGTTATGCCGTTGAGGCAATCATTTAGATGATTGTAACATGACTATGTTTATGACTTGTTTATGAAGCTCTTTACTTATTGATGTAATTCGATAAATATCTCTGATCGGATATCATTGTATAGGACAACGGTGAATAGATCAGCACATGTAGTGATCGATGATCATGCTTCATAGATCATGGGATATGGAGATATCATCTATACATTGTGGACGCATGTTGAAGAACATGGGTTAGATAGACCCGTAATGGGACACTGCGAGAATGTTACATTCTTATGTGTCATCAGTGTATCTCATACATGGTAGATGTATGATCCTTAGACCTGAGATTGTCATATTCCCTACATGTGTAATAGTTTTCCTTGGGGCTATCAAACACTACTTCCTAACCGGATAGTTATAAAGATAGCTTTCATGTTTACTATAAAACGTGCAGAGGAGAGTGAGCAGTCAAGATGGGATTTGCCACTCCAATGAAATGGAGATATATGACAAGGCCACTCGTGTGATATGATTAAGGAAGTGCATGGCCATGCCGTGATTGAAGAATCAATCACAACTTATTAATATATCACGGATACGAGAGATGGATTGAATCATCAAAGGATGACATGCTTCTCGCCTTGAGTTCAATCTTCATATACTTGGCAAAGGGAGCCGCTACCAACTATTGGATTGAAAAGGAGTTTTCTGAATCCATGTCCAAACATACGTGAACCTGCAGGGTCATACACTTCATGGGCTGGGACGCATTAATTTGGATTGGACCGGTAATTAATGGAGCTTCGCACACTAATAGGCCCTGGTTTAGGGTTTCATCTCGTGGCTATATAAGGAGTGGAGGAGAGTGGGCGCAGGGTATGCTTTTCACGGTTTAGAAGTGTTTCACCCGAAACCCTAACCTCCTCCTCTCGCTGCCCCTGCCAAGCGACCAGGTGCTTGCACACAAATGCACAGCGTTCCATCCCTGGACGTGTGGACTACTGCGGTGACGCTGCTGCGACTGTGGCGTGGGAGGACGATCCACTCCATCGACGCAACGACTGCGGCGAGGACGATCCACTACATCGACGCGCGAAGGATTCCGCAACTGCGCGTCTAGTGGTAATCTAATCTATGATCCCCTTCTTGCGAGTAGCTTTCTGGTTATGCGGTAGACTTTTTTTGTGCTAACGTAGCATACCGTGTTCCTCTTCAGCGCAATCACGAGCATCCACGCGGATCCTATTGAACGGCTGGCAGTAAGCGGCGGCGCAGCACGATCACAGTCATTGGATCAAAATCCAACGGTCGCGCGGCTAGCGTTCGGCGGGGCGGGCAGCGCGAAGAAATGGTCCTAACGGGAGGGGTTTAGGCCTAAAGACTATTCACCAGATTTTTAAAACTATTTCAAATTAAAATAATTCAGATAAATAGATAAGGCCGAAATACATAGCAAAAATACTAGGAGAAGCCCAAAAAATTCCAGAAAATACTTTGGGACTTGAAATTTAAATAAAATATTTTCAACAAAAGGTCATCAATATTTTTCATTAAATAAATAAAAGATTGCAAAAGGGCTTTATTCAAAAAACAAAATGAATTAAATAAAATCTCAAACATTTAATAACAAAGAAAAATCATATTAAATCCAACAAAAGCAAAATTTAGGATGTTACAACTGCCCTCATGACCGTAGTGTAGATCTGGAGCCATTCGATCGGGTTTATTTTGCCCGAGTACTTCTCGATGGGGCCTGGCTTGAATTTATCCAGCCACTTGACGGTACGTAACTCGAGGGTGAAGGCTTTACATCCTCCACAGTCGTCATCGGGGGCTGGGGGTGAAACCTTCGCCGAGCAGGAGAACGACCCCTTGAGGGCGGAGACTTCTTGGCATAAGAGTAGTCGTTTTTATAGCCAACTTTTATCTGAAGTATTTCCTGTTGGGTTACAAGGATAAAATAAACTAGTTAAAATAATTTTAGATGACAATACATTGAGAATATATGATACCACAAATATCAATAAGCATACCTTAAAAAACAACATTATTTGATAGATCAAGACAAGGAGAGACCTTAGGGCTTTTTCATGTCTACCATCATATGTGACACAACTTCCGCAACAGAGGCTTTTCAGTTCTCCTTGTAGATCCACAGCTCCAGCACAGTGCCCATTTGTTTGACACTAATAACTGATTGACTTTTAGTCATATCTCTTAATCCCTACAAAAGCTATCATTTTGTTATAAAAATAGGCTTTCTTGGTATATTATTAGTTATCACGTCGAATTAAATACTAGAAATATTTATATTACCTCTATAAGATTAGCTTTGGCTTCTTCCAACTCTGTATTCGCCCTATGCTACTTAATGATGAGTACATGGTTAAGAGGTTCAATATCTTGCGATTTGTCATCTATGTCTTTCAGTTTTTTTTCATTTCATAAATCTTTTCTGTTAACTCAGACTTTCCCTTCAATTGTTCTATCTCTACCTCAAGTTTTTGTTTAGCATCCAACAGTTTTTCCATGTCGCCTATCTTATTTGTAGGCTCTATTTTATATATGTGTGCAATTTATAGTCAGTAGGATATAAATAAATATATGATGAATAATTGTATGATAGAGTGCTCTCAAGTGTCGAGCTACTAAAGGTTAGATTTTCAGCCTTCTCACCACAAGGTGTAGGGCTGGTAGAGACTAATCTCTTACCTACACTACACTATGGTCATATAATCAAAATTGAATTAGACAATTAACTAAGCAAATAAGGCATTGAACTCTTACCTTCTTAAATTCGGCCAAGCACGTATAAAGTATTTAAAGTCAATTTCACTATTCAAATGATCAAAATCAGATTATGAAAAGTTCGGCCAAACGGATATAATCAACAATTGACTAAACAAAGATTATGAATAGAGCAAGCTAAGCAATCATAATCAGTATATTCAGTAATAATCAAACGAGTATCAAACTAGATACTTAATATGATGATCAAGCTCAAAAATAGTGAAATAAAAGCAATACTTTCTACCATTAATAGGAAGTAATTCAATAGTTCAAGGCCATATTCGTTACTTTAATTGTTTTAGTTCATCAATAGACCATAGCATCATTGAGCATACAACCGACAGCAATACAACCAGAGTGATTCACTATTCAAATGATCAAAATCAGATTATGAATAGTTCAGCCAAGCAGGTATATCAACAGCTGACTAAACAGGGGCTATGAACAGAGCAAGCTAAGCAATCATAATCAGTATATTCAGTAATAATCAAACGAGTATAAAACTAGATATTGAATATGATGATCAAGCTCAAAGACAGTAAAATAAAAGCAATACTTTCTAGCATTAACAGGACGTAACTCTATAGTTCAAGGCCACATTCGCTACTTTATTTGTTTTAGTTCATCAATAGACCTATAGCATCATTGAGCATACAACCGTCAACAACCTTAGTGTAATGAAGCCGGGGAGGCAAAGGGGCGACACAGGGAGGCGAAGGGATGACGCAGGCACAGTAGAGCCGGGTGTAAGATCGAGGATGCCGACTAAAGGGTGGTTAATAGGAGGCTTTAAAAATTCTTCTCAATAAATACACGCTCTATTGATCCTATGTCAAAACCTAAACAATAATAGATGCTGAAGCGATAAACTAAGATTTTGACAATTAAAGCCTAAGTCAACTAGGCTCACTAAGTGCACTAACTATTATGTCTCTAACAATAATTTGCAATCCTAAATAAAAACAATCAAACCATTAATTCTATTAATATAAATTGGTTGAGTATAAATAAAGAATAGAACGCAAGTCTCAAGAGATACTGATATTTTACTGTGGTGTTCGGAGACTTTCCAGTCTCCCCTAATCCACGTTGAGGCAAGCCCAAACCGCTTTGGACTGGCTCCATGAATTGAGCACCCGTCTCGATTCCACTAGTAGTAGCTCTTTCCCACTCCGAGTAGGTGAGCTCTGACCTTCACAACTTTGCTGGGCCTTCTCACAATCTCCTTGAGAAGGTCACAATGCACGACACCTCCACACATCGTCTAGGTGTCGACATCAAGAGTAATAAGTCAAGACCTCTAACTTGAGCTCCACCAAGTACAACACATGTACAATGGTGATCACCGAGTGCAACACATGCAAAAGGCTCCCCTCAAGTGCAACACATGCACAAGAGACTCTCAATCCTCTCGTAATTGTAACACATGCAATTAGAGCTCATTCTTAGCTCAAGAACCAAATGTAGGAGTGCAACACATGCACAATGCCACCCAAATGCTCAACAAAGCCAACAACTACCAAATGCCAGCCCCCAAGGCTCCTTTTATAGCCTCCTAAAAGAAAACTAGCCGTTGGGGGCAAAATGGTCAAAGAACGCAGCAAACCTGGTGCTACCGCCATCTAGGACCGGTAGCACCGGCCCTAGGCTCAACGGTCAGTTTCGTGAGTTAAATACACTAAAACTAGCCGTTGCTACAGTACCCCTGGTGCTACAGCCCATCTAGGACCGGTAGCACCGGCCATTTCAACTAAAAAAACTTCTCTAGAAAATAAGCACCACTTTTAGAGTGATAATAGGCGGTGCTACCACTATTTTATCCACTAAAACGGACATAACTTTTTCCTCTGGACTCCGATTTAAGTGATCTTAGACTCTATGCGAAGCTTATCAAGAGGGATACAATTTACACCCTTTTTCAATATTTAAGTAACCATATATATATTTAAATATCACAAAATAAAAACTCTAATGTAGTCACTCAAGTCTAAAATCTGATTTTCTCGAAATCCCTCACATAGACTTGATGAAGAGCATGACTACAAGCTAGCAAGAGTAAATAAGATCAAATCTTGAGCCATATGATGATCAACTCATGATCAAAACAATTTTGCAATACACATTTGCAAATTCTAATCACATGCTCCAAAATCAAATGCATGAACACCAATATTTTGCAAAACACATTTGCAAATATAAATCTTTCAAACAAGAGCAATCAAGATCATATCTTTGAGTTATGTGATGATCAACACATGATCAAACCAATTTGCAAACTCTAGTCACATGCTCTAAAGAATTTCACAAATATCAATTTGTTTGCAAAACACATTTGCAAAACAACATCAAACATGAGCTTCTCATATTTGCAAAACACATTTGCAAATCAAAGCTCCATGCGAAGAACACATCAATAAAATTGCAAGCATGTGCTACAACTATTTGCAAAACACATTCGCAAATATTTGCTCCATGCAAAAACCAAATCAAGAGAGTGTGAGCTAGAGCAGTGGGATTGAGCTATCAACACATGATGAGACACAAGCTATAAGACTTGACCCCTCTTAATAGTATGGCAACCTATACTAGCAATCCAGTCTCTCATCTAAATACCGAGACTGGTAAAAGACTAGGAACATGTCCTTAGCTCTATGCTAGTTATACCTTTGCCTCTCGCAACCACTTGGAGCTTTCATGATGACTGATCATCTTCTCTTCAAGTCGGGATCTTCATCTTGTTCATCAACACATGATAAACTCCCCTTGTCTTAGCTTCGAGATCCTCTTTTGACGCTCATCAACACATGATGATGTACTTATCCCATTTATCCATCTCAACCTTGGACTTAACCTATTTCAAACTCATTGAAAGTGTTAGTCCAAAACACATGGTTGTCTCAATCATCAATGCACTCCATTAACACATAATGGATGCTCCCAAGATCCTTTGATCTTATCATTTGATGATTGAATACAACCCAAAGACAAATTGATTGAAAGATTAATTGTGTCTTGAGTATACTAATGCAACTAATGCTTCATATGCTCAAGAACTTTCGATTGCACTAGGATCAACACATGATTAGTTCTTTGTTGATTGAATGGCAACCGAACACAATTTAAATTGTCATGAGTATATATTAACTACACAAGTTTCATATACTCAATTCGATGGAATCTAAATGTAATGATCCAATTTATATGGAGTGGTGGAATGGGATCAATACTCTTAAGACAATTAATCATAGAATAAACTCTATTAAATGTGTGCATACAAATAATTGAACTTGAATCAATATGCACATATTCAATTTGAGATTGCTTTGGAGTTTGTCCTATATTAACATGAGTATACTACAACTACACAAGTTATATTTATATATATATACTCACGAGTTTGTTTCAAAGTAATGATCATTTATAAATAGAAAGAGGTAAAGGGATCAATACTATTGAAATATCAAGATAAAGCATGAACTCCCCCTAAATGTGTGCATTCATGTATATATAGAATTGGAAATATTATGCACATTTTAAGATTGAAACTACGGTGGAGTTCATCTTTTATCTTGAATCTAAGTAATGCATCCAGAAATAATGGAGTTGTATTTGACGCATACCTTTGAGATTTCCATTTTCAATGAGATGAGACTAATCAGAGATATACTTAATAAAAGAGTTAGTCTCATATTTGGATTTATCAATATGGTCATAAATATTATATCCAAGAAATGCAACAAGATATGATAATATGAATTCGAATGCATACATTTGATATTTCCATCTTTTTCATCCAAAAGAGACTAATAAGAGTTAAGCTCAACAAAAGAGTTATTCTCATAAAAAGATTTTTCATTAATTAACAATTGAGACTAATCAATATTATGATTATCAAAATAGTTAGTCTCAATATTATATTTGTCATTAACACCAAAACCAAATTAATGGAGCTTGAACTTTCACCGGGGGGGCCAAGGGGCGACGCGGGCGAGGCGGAGCTAGAGGCGCTCCACGGGAGCAGGGAGGCCGGGGCGATGCAGGCACCGTGGAGCCGGGGAGGCTGAGGGGCGACATGGGCAAGGAGAGACGGAGGGTGACATAGGCACCGTGGAGCTGAGGAGGCCGAGGGCACGACGCGGGCGAGGAAAGAACTCCTTTTTTATAGAATGGAGGGGAAGCCGAGAGGTCAAGCGCGTTGTGGACGCCTCAGCTTTTGGTATTTGAATGCATCAGGAGGAGAACCGAGAGGTCAAGTGCGGGAAAGCATTTTGTATTACTATCACGATCGGTTCTAACTTCAAAAACCAATAATGATAACCATAATCACTATCGGTTCTCATGTTAGAACCGATAGTGATATATATAACATCACTATCGGTTCTCACCTCAGAACCGATAGTGATGACGATGGTCATCACTATCCGCGCATCAATATCGGTTCTGTGGTCAGACCGATAGTGATGTTTTACACCATTTTTCTCACCCATGTCGATAGTGATGGGGCACCTCCGCTGTGCGGCCACTCTCGTGAGACATGGGGAGAGGAAATCGCTGGAATGAATTCTGAACTGCAAGATATTATTTTTGGATAAGTTGGTTCAAGGTTACATTATATCTCAACGTGATGGAAAAGAAGCACCATGAAATTTGGGGATCCCGCCAATTGGATGAAATGAAGAGTGTCTCCCTGTTATATCTGATTTTTTTCTAGTAGAAAAAAGGTATTTTCAGTAAAGCGACAAAGGAAATGTAGGGAGAAATAGCAATCACATACATAAGTTAGACAAAACAGGGAGTGGTATGGTTGCTACTTAGTTGTTTCTTCCCTAGGGCTGCTCGAAAAAATTCGACTAACGACCAAAAGTTTCCCATGGTCATTATTTCTTGGTTGTTAATACTCTGTATTCTTGTAGTGTTCGTCCAGAGAAGGTGTTTCTTCGGGATTGCATGGGTTGGATCATTTGGGACGGTCAGACCAGTTTCCAACAAGCACATTTTTTATGTTTTGAGCAATTTCCGAGTGTTTAGTCGATCCGGCCATAGGGCCTTAACATCTTTTGTAGGGGACATTGAGATGAAGTCATTGGGAATGTTTTCGGACTAAGATGGGCCAAGTGGAATGAACTTGTGCCCAAAAATAATTGCTTGGTCTATTGTTGTGCAGGTGTCAACTATAGTCAACAGCGATGAACCGGGACTGCTGGGAGAACCAAGATTCAGAGTGGTCATGGAAGCTGGGTGAGGTAGCTGAACTTCAAAAACCAAGATTCATTGTTGTGCAGATTGTGTTGATGTTTTTTTCGGTGACCCGGATTGTCAGACTCATACGGATAATCCAAGTTAGTTGAGTTTGCTACTATCTTTTTCAGTATTTCTGCTGTGGATGTTAAGACTGATCTTTATAGTTTTCCATAGCTACTGAAGTGATAGGGTTCTTGGAATACCTAAGGGGGAAGTTATGTCGGAGTCATTTACCACCCTTCTGACTACTGTAACTGATCCCACAATTTTTAATGTAACTTTAATAAATTTATTGTAGTAGCATGAGGTGCCATTGGGATAGAGGAATCTTATACAAATTTTTAGCTCAGTTTGGAATGTGAAAAGTATTCCTGGTTCTCTCGGAAATTGAAATATTTTTGTGAACTACCTGCTTTGCAATAATAAGGGCCTTTTCTACAAAATTCATGCATTCCAAATAGGGTCCGAATATTTTGAACGGTGCGTTCTCACGTGTAATCAAGACTTTTCAATGTGACCAACTTTGAGCTTGAGCTGGTGAGTTGGTTTTCCAGGTGGGGTGTTAAGAAACTCTGTTGCATACATGATGTCCACGCTGTTGTTAATTGTACTCATAGAACTGTACTGCTTTTAACAAAACAATCATAAAACCATACTTTTAAAAATTAACTCTACATTATGTATCATACAATCGTATTTTTAAGAAAAGCCGTCATATGCAATGGGCTTGACATCCTGGCCTACTACTCGTCAGGCTAACAAAGATGTTACACAGATTTGAATGTATCACAGATCTTCAATTACTATTTGGTAGTTTCAGCTATACATATATGTTTTCTCACGTTTACTTCCGGTCCTAGGTGTCTGTGGTTTTTGTGTGCAACAACATATTTCTTCTCAGCTACATATAGCACTAAATTTGTAGAGGAAATATACAGAACTATGGTGGCAACTTGTTGAATCTTTAGAAGGGCGTTTATCTTGGTATGGAACTAGTGGTAATTTAAAGAACAGTGAGGAGTTTGTTTTGCACCTTAAATGGTTTCTAACTTGTTTTAAACAAATGTTTGGGATGAGGATAAATTTTCATAAAAGTGAGTTGATTTCTATTGGTTGTGATAAGCTGGAGACGGAGAGGTTTGCTAAAATTTTTTGTTGTAAGGTGGGTTCTTTCCCTATTAAATATCTTGGTATCCCTCTCCACTATGATAAAATTAAAAGGGAGGATTTTCAGCCTCTCATTGATAAAATGTTGAAAAGGATTGCAAGTTGGAGGGGTAAGCTCCTTTCGTACAGTGGTCGCTTGACTCTTATCAAGTCTTGCTTAGCTAGTATTCCGCTGTATTTGTTATCTTTTTTTAAGTTTCCTAAGTGGGCTTTAGATCTTATTAATTCTCACATGGCGAATTGTCTTTGGAATGACTATGAGGGTCATAGCAAACTTCATCTTGCTAACTGGCACTTAGTGTGTATGGAAAAATATTATGGTGATCTTGGGGTGCTTAACATTAGAGATTTGAATTTGTGCCTTCTTGCTTCTTGGTTAAAAAGATTTTGTATTACTGAGAATAAACTTTGGAGAGACTTGATTAAATTTAAATACAATACCGATAATCCTAATATTTTTTGGTCTGACTCTGCTCATGCTTCTACTTTCTGGAAAGGGATTACCTAGGCGATGTGTGTTGGTAGTGGTACTAAAGTTTGGTTCTGGGAGGATATTTGGTTTGGTAATTCTTGTTTAGCTGTCCAGTTTTGGGATCTTTATTTGTTGGTAAATGAAAAAGGCTCTACGATTGCGGAAATATGGGATGGTTCTATTGTCAAATGTACTTTTAGGAGAACTTTCTCTGACAATTTGTTGATCAGGTGGTTTGAGCTGGTGGAGGTGGTAAATACTTTAAGGCTCACTGAGGAGAAGGATGCTTTGGTTTGGCAATATAACAGTAATGGTGTTTATTCGATCAGATCTCTTTATGTTATCATAAATTTTAGAGGGGTGGTACCGATTTTTATTCCTGCCGTTTGGAGCTTGGTGGTTCCCCCTAAAATTCATTTCTTTCTGTGGCTTTTATCGCATAACAAAGTAATGGCTAGAGATAATATGTTAAAAAGGGGTTTGGATAGAGGGGTCTGTTGTAGCTTTTGTAGCGAGTCTGAATCTGTTGTGCATCTTTTCTTTAAATGTGTTGTAGCTAGAAATATTTGGAACATGGTTGGTGAGTTCTTTAACTTGACCATTGGATATAGTTATGAATCTGTGGCTCGATTTTGGGTCAGTAATAAGGAAAATGATGCTTTAAACACTATTAGTGCTGCTGCCCTTTGGAGCTTATGGAATATTAGAAATGACATTATTTTTCGTTGCCAGGGTTGGATAAGTGTAAAAACAATCCAGAGAAAAATGAGCTTTTCGTTGAGAGACTGGAGAACATTGTACAAGGAGGATATGATGGCAAAGATGGAGCTGTTTTGCACGGACCTGGATTGCAGGCTTCGTGCACCTCTCCCTGTGGATTATGGAACAACTTATTGAAGGATGGTCGAGTGTTGAAGGAAGCACAGGATGAGGCCTTTATATCAGAGGAGAAGAAGTTTATTGGTAGTTATATTAGCAGCTTGGTAGATGATAATTTGTAATTTGTGTTGAGGCCATTGTTGGTTGTGGTCGGTCCTGGTTTGTCTGATTGGTTATCTGCGATCTGAGTTTGGGGATGTTTTTTGTTGCTACCTTTCAGTTTCTTAATGGAACTAGGGCATCTAGTACTGATGTCCTTTTGATTAAAAAACACTAGTGGTAATTTTTTTGAACTCAGTTGGTGATTTTTTTTCTAAATTGATTTGTAAGATAGTCATACATATACTATGCTTTTTTGTGCTAACTCATTTGTAAAAGGGTGGTAAATTTTATGATTGCTCAATGTGCCAGGAAGACAGAAGAAGGAACTTGGCAGCAGGGAAAAGAAACTTGGAAGAAGGGGAGTTCTTTGTAGACGAGATGCTTGATCTTGTGTTCTTCTTTCGAATCTTTTTCCTCCTATGTAAAAAATTTCCCTGTGTAAAAACATATATTTTGCTGAGCAGTTTTTAAGCTGTATGTGCATTACAAAGTTTTACCAGACCATATTCTAAAAAAACGTTTTACCATAGACCAGCAGTCCTTTCGTTTTACAATCTGGAAAACGATGACACATATTTGGCAAAAAAAAAAGCACTGGTGTCAAAATAATGTATTCTAAATGGTAAAATTTTCAAATTCACTCAAGATGGTGACTTAGTGTGCTGCTGTTGACGTCAAAAACTTGAAGTAAGGTTTCTGACAACAGCACACCAGACGAACACCTGGTTCAGAGCGTGTCAGTCGATTTGACCTATAATCGACAAGGTAAAAATATAGAATTCACTCAAAGCCGATCGTAACGATCAATCGGCTTAGACCCAATCAGTCTGAAACCGATTAAGATCAAAGAAACAGGGTAAATCTAACTAGCTGATTAAGGCTAATCAGAGGACAAAGGTAGATCGATTCTGAAGAAGGCGATGCACAACAAAATCAGAATAAATCAAACCTGGAGCGTAATTTGAAGAAGATCAACAATCGGCGATGCGCAACTTTATTGATCAAGATCGAATTACGAAGACTAAATTACAAGAGCTACTCCTAGTCGACAGGAAAAAGTAACGTAGATTGATGTGTTGATTCTCTTCTGCAGCTTGCTTCAGCCCTTCTTTTATACCCATCGGCCGATCGTATCCTTTTGGGCACAATACCTATTCTGTCATACTCTGCCTAGTTGTTTGAGCACAATACCTATTCTATCACCTTCTCTGCATACAGACCCATCAAAAAATAATTGCCAAGGGGCTACAGATACCAAGTCGGCAGTAGTATCATATCCTGTTATAAAATCGGCCAGAAGTTGTCCCTTAACTGCTTTAGCCGATTCGTAAATCAGGCCGAACTCTATTAGGGCATAAGCCCACTTGCCAAGTCGACCTCGTAAAATTGGAGCTGATAACATATATTTTATAACATCGGTTTTACAGATCACCTTACAAGCCGATGCTAAAATATCATGTCTTAGCTTTGTACATGAGAAATATAAAGACAAGCATAATTTCTCGATGAAAGGGTACCTGACTTCAGCATCAAGAAGGCGTCAGCTTAAATAAAAGATAACCCTTTCCTTTCCATCGATTTCTTATGCTAAAACAGATCCAATAGTTTCCTCCTCAGCCGATATATATAACCTGAAAGGAATCCCTTTTCGTGGCGCAGCCAAAATCAGAGAATTGGCTAAATAATCTTTGACGTCGTCGAAAGCCTTTTGCTGATCAATTCCCCACACGAATTCTTGATTATCCTTTAATTTCAATAGTGGGGTAAAAGCACGGATCCGACCGGAGAGATTTGAGATAAACCTTCGGAGATAGTTAATCTTGCCGATTAACTTTTGCAATTCATTTTTGCATGTTGGCGGCATTGTTTCGACTATGGCTTTAACTCTTACTTGATTAACTTCAATACCTCTTTCATGTACCATAAAGCTCAAAAATTGCCCAGCCGACACGCCAAACGCACATTTGAAAGGATTCATCTTCAAGCCATGTGATCTTATGTTCTGGAAAACTTTTTCTAAATCGGTCAAATGTTGCAAGTCATCTGCAGACTTTACTACGACATCATCGATATATATTTCGACGATGTGACCGATTAAGTCATGAAAAATCAGATTAATGGCTCGCTGATATGTTGCCCCGGTATTCTTTAAACCGAAAGTCATAACCGTCCACTCGAATAAACCTATGGCACCAGGACATCTAAAAGCTGTTTTTGGTATATCGGTTTCTGCCATGAATATCTGGTTGTATCCACATTTTTGTCCAGAAAACTTATGATTTTATTCCCTGATGCAGCATCGATAAGCATATCGGCTATTGGCATTGGGTATTCATCTTTTGGCGTCGCCTTATTTAAATCTCTAAAGTGGACACATACTCGAAGTTTTCCGTTCTTCTTCATGACTGGAACAATGTTGGAAACCCATTCCGCATATCGGCAAGGCCTTATAAATTTTGCTTCCAACAATCGTTCTATTTCTTCTTTTATAATATTATACAGGGCCAGATTAAAACGCCTAGGGTACTATTTAAACGGCCGATACCCTGGTTTAATAGATAGCCGATGTTCTACCAGTTGTCGGCTTAAACCAGGCATCTCGTGATACTCCCAAGCAAAACAATCTTTATAATCTCTAAGAATTTTGATCAGTCTTTCTTTGTATTTTACATCTAATTTTGCGCTAATAAAAGTTGGTCTTTTCCTATCACCGCTACCTATATCGACTTCTTCAAGCAGATATGTAGATGTGAAGCCTTGACCCAACTTTTCAATCTCTTGAAAATCTTCTATAGCCTCATAGCTATCTGTTATTTGCCGATAGCTTTGCATTTTATCTTGTAATGCCTTCATTGCTTTCCCTGTCCCCATCAAAGCAATACTTCATTTGTCCGATCAAACGTGCCCGGCTTGACACTGATCGGCATCAGTCCTGCCTTACTTATGCAGATGAAGTCACAGTCATCCAGTGTTTTTCCCAATATACACCCAGCTTCTTCGTGTTGCCAATTTGCATCAGAACTAGCCATGGCGATGTGAGCCGATGTGTCAGCTGTAACAACTTTAACTTCCTCTCCATTCCATTGGACCAGCGCTTGATGCATCATCGATGGGATGCAACAGTTGGCGTGAATCCAATCTCTTCTAAGCAGAACACTGTAATTTCCTTTGGCGTCAATGACAAAGAATGCGGTCGGCAAAGTTTTACTGCCGACAGTTAGTTCTGTAACCATGACGCCTTTGGCCTCTGTGGGATCGTCTGTGAAGTCGTTTAAAACCATATTAGTTTTAATCAAGTCTTTATCGGACTTACCCAGTTTCTTGCAAGTTGTATAGGGCATCAGGTTTACTGTAGCCCACCGTCTACCAGCATTCTTGATATTGGCTTGCCATTTATGTATCCTTTCAGATACAATGGTTTTAGATGCCGATGATCATCCCTTGGTTTCTCGAAGATTGCATTTTGGATGCCTGAACATGACAGAGCAAAAGTCTCCTTAGCCAATTCGGTTTTGATTTTGAATTCGGTTGGTAATGTGAACACCATATTGATATCCATTGGAGGTGTATCGTCCCTAATCATGGGGGAATCCAGATCATCCGTCGACTCAAAATCTTCCTCGACCTGTTCCTTTTTCCTCCATTCTTTCTTAATAACCTTGATTGGACAAAGCTCATTGAAAGTCTCATCCCTCTATTTTTCTTCGTCGGCTTCTCGGATCTCTTGAGTCCTTAGTATTTGAAGCCGTCTGCGCTGCGATCGGCTAAGGCCAGATGGACACCACCTAGGTTTGGGCTCCACTGGCTTTCGTATCTGGCCAGCCAAATTTTCCTGGTCTGAACTAGGCCTTTGTGTTTCAACCTGATCTGGTGCCTAATTTGGTTCGGATATTCTTTCGTGAACAAGTCTTCTATAACTTTTGCCATGATCTCGAATCGGCCCAGACAGACTATCTTTAGCCGATTGTCTTGGCCAATCGTCTCGGGGATAATGCTCCATCGGGCACGTATACAGAGATGGCAATGCTACTCCCCTTTCCCAACAAAACTGCCAAAAAGGGCACCTTCTATGTGCTCTCTCCACGTTTTCGGTGTGATATAAATTATCCGACCGATGACTAGGATATCGTGGTCGATTATTCATTCTTTCATATTTCTACATCAACTGAGAAAACGTCGGTCCTGGCCTTTTAGCTTACTGCTTTTATGGCGATTTTTCAGCTTTGTACCATTTACCCACTTGAGGATTTCCTTTGGGTTTAATGGTTCTCGAATTCTTCCCTTCATGATCGGCTTCTATTTGTAATGAGCCGATTGTAATCTTCAATGTCTGGCTGCCATTTGAACTTGACTGAATGTCGACTTGCCGATCCTTTTTTGGCTCATCATGCATCGGCTTTTTCTCTTTAGCCGAACATTGAACCATGTTGATAGGGAATGGATAGGCGTCAACTTGCATAGTCGGTTCATCAGCAAATTTTAACCGACCATCTTCGATAGCCAACTGAATCTGTTGACGGAAAATATTGCAATCATTAGTATTATGGGAAAAAGAATGGTGCCACTTGCAATACCTGCACTTTTTGATCTCGTCAGCCAATGGTATGACGTGTCCTTCGGGCAACCGTATTATTTTCTCTTGCAATAATAAATCAAAAATACGAACACACTTGGAGACGTCAAAGGCGTATTTGACTTTCGACTTATTCCTAGTCGGCTTGAGCCAAGAACAGACTAAGGATTTTTTGGACCCTTTTATCCATTCGGCTATGTTTATCTCTGCTTCATCGTTTTCTGAAGAATCGCTCGGACAATACTCGACCATGTTAACTTTAGCTTTATCTTTTTCTTTATTATTATTTTTAAATCTATTTTTAAACGCTTTACTATCTGGGAATCGGCTTTCTTGAGCCGACACGCGGTGAAGCAGATGACTTAAATCGGTGAACTCTTTCCCTCCAAACTTCTCTCTAAGCGGTGGAATTAATCCTTGAAAGGCCAAATCAGCGAGCTGATTATCGGGCAATGTGACGCTGAAACATCGGTTTCTGATTTCTCTGAATCTTTTAATGTAATCAGTCACCGATTCTCCAAATCTCTGGCGAACAGAGCTTAGGTCGGAAATCCTGAGCTCTAAACTACCTGAGAAAAAATATTCGTGGAATCGGCTTTCCAAATCGTTCCATAAATAGACCGAATTTAGAGGTAGACAAGTGAACCAAGTAAAAGCTACCCCCCACAATGATAACGGGAACAGTCTTATTTTCAGCCCATCGGACTGAGCTGCTTCGCCGCATTGTGCGATAAAGCGTCCGATATGCTCTAGGATAGTGATTGAGTCGTCACCAGAGAATTTCGCAAAATCTGGGACTCTGAAATTGTGGGGGTAAGACATGCGATCTATGTAATCAAGATACGGCTTCCTATAGCCGATAACTTTTCTTTTTTGCAGGGGGCTTTTGGTTGACTATATGGGCTAACCTTCATACGTAGTTAGCCTTGTAAACCAGTGGAGCTCTAGCGAGTCTGGCGAGCTTAGTAAAAGCTCAAGCCGAGCTCGAACGAGCTCGAGTTAGGGTTTCAGTTTGGACTCAAGGCTCATACTCAGCTCTGTCCAAGCTTGAGTAAGCTTGGTAACGGTAAACAATTCAATATATACTATTTTTCAATAATAAAAAAATATTCAAGCTCGAGCTCGATAAGAATTAACCTATAGTAATATTTAACAAAAACTTTATAAATTTATCAGCCTCACGAACTATTCGAGCTCGGGATCAAACTCGAGTTCAACTCGTTTGGAGCTCGAATCGAGGCTAGATCAAGCTGAGCTCGAGTACGTAGCTCGCTAGCCTTGAGTTTTTTTTTCAACCCTATATGTAGCCACACCAATTGTGATTGGCTCGAGAGAAATGCTCGACTTTCTAGTAGAAGCGGACCCACGCCCTGGGCTGGTAAAAAAGCTCCTATGGTTTAAATCAAAATTGCTGTTTACAATAGTTAATGGTTCAAAATTGAAATGATTCTATTTTAAACGAAAAAATGTTAACGATGCTTGTCTTGATAGTGACTTGTTAGCTTAACTTTGAAATAATCACTTACATATAAATAAAATAATTTTATGTCGAATTATATCAATTTCGAAAGAATGACAATAATATCTCGTTAAGCTTGATAGACAGCCCTTGGCCCAAAGCTCTTTTGCATCCACATAGCTAGGCCCGATACATACAACTAGTTATGTGTGAAATCGCGTAGGATAGAGAAGGAAATTGTCCATCCCGTATTCTACCCTATATTTTTTTCGCTGGTTTGAAAACCGGATATGAGTAAGCTGGATATAAATACAAATTTGGATTATTTAAGACATGGACACGAGACGGATATATGACGGATTTAGATGAGAAACGGATAAAATTGTTAGATAGTATGCAGTTGTACACACAAAGAAATATACATTGAACCATGTCACTGTAGCTTCAACTTTTCAATATGAGTACGTATGTAACTCTCACACGTATAAACAACAGAACGACATAATGGCAGTTTACGTATTAACATAAGTTCATACGAAAAAGTTGATACGATCACACCGGCATAAGGTGTAACAGCCTCAGTTTTGAAATTCCAGTTTAAAATAATTATTTTATCCAATATTGAATTTTTGAGCCATTTACTAAAATTTCTTGAATTTATTTTCCTATTATTTCTGAGACCAAAAGCATTCTTACATAATTAATAAAACCTTTTAAAAATATGAAAATGTTTTATTTGGGTTCTAAATATTCTAAAATACCTTTCTGAATTTTTTTTCTAGAACTTTTTAATGTCTTTTGGTATTTTTCAAAGCCCAAAAGTTTAATCTAGAATTTTTGTCGTTCTTCCTACAATACAGAAAAAAAAACCATCCAGATTACAATAGGGAAACTATCCGGAAAAATACATGAAAAATCTAGATCCAACGGATAGTAGCCACTCCGAATCAAGATTTGATCCTGATCCAGCTAAATAGTAAAATATCTTTTCATATTTGGTATGAAACAATCTGCCTGGATTTCACCCCTACCGCCAGCAACTAGGGATGAAAACGGAACGGAAACGATCAGTAAATGGTCGTTCCGTTTCCGTTTCCATATCTTTTACCCGTAACGGAAATGAAATCGGAAACCCTGGAAACGGATACGAAAACGAATAATGACGGAAACGGATGCGGAACGGAACGAAGCGGATACGAAAACGAAAGTGGAAAATTCCACAAGAACGTAGTACATGATCACAATATATATGACCGAAAAAACAATGTAACTCATTCCACTTCAAAGGCGGATATAAGAACAATGTTATGTTTATCGGTATCACTAGAAAGTTTTTTTTCAAGTTGAAGGTTCACTATTTGTCCTCTGGATCAGACCATCATATCCTCCTACATATCATTATCATCGACATCCTCTTCCTCCTTCAACTATAAAGATGTAATGCCCTAAAATTTGTATATTATTGTTCAATGTTCATTTATGATTTTCTAAAATTTATCCCGGATTTTCTGGAATTTATAAATGCCATTTCGCTATTTTTCATATTTATATAATTAATTTATTCATTAAAATTGAAGCAAAAATTCTGCTAGAAATAATTTTCCTAGGTTCAAAATGTTTCAAAGTATTTTTGAGATATTTTTCAGAATTTTTGAACTCTATTTGATATTTTCTATAAAGCCATTTGTATTTCTAAAATTATTTTAATTCGAAAATAAATGTAAATTCTCCGTTCTCCTTTTTGGGCCAAGTGGACCAAGTTTCCGATGGAATTTCCGGTTTCACTTATACGGAATTTCCGATTCCGTTTTCGTTTCCGACAAAAAAATTCCTTTTTCGTTTCCGTACCGACATTTTCTGTTTCCGTTTTCGAAAAAAAGCTTCCGTTTTCGTTTTTCTCCAGAACAGTCGGAAATTCCGTTTCTGTTTTCACCCCTACCAGCAACCAAACACCTTCCCTCAAAATGATTTTGCGTCGAGTGGACCTGGCCCAATGATATGTTCTTTGGGTGTGTTTGGTTATTTTTATCGAATGGTATATATATGAGATGAAAAAAAAATCATCCATGTGTTTGATTGCTTGAATGAAATCATTTCGTTTTGGATGGTGGAATACAAATTTGAGAAATATTCACTTAAAATAATGAAATCAAATAGTACAAAACTATTCCATCTCATTCAACTTTACCCTGTCAACCAAACACAGACTCTCGAGTGGCCGGGTGAGAATGGCGGCAGCTGCGTCGCCTTGACGGAGATGGCCAGGCCAGGCAACGACGGTGGCCAAAACCAAAACATCGAATCGCAGATAAGTTCTTTTTGAAGAAGCCGCAATTCGAGGATGCGGGTAAAGTAGCGTACTAGCTAGAACGGTGGTGTCTATGTAATGAAGCATATTTGATGCAGACATCCCAAGCATTTATTTGTAACAAATAAGATCTGCAGGGAAGAGGGTTTGCTGATATCTTCAATCCGAGATATAGCTTCATTCAGCAAATCGCAACCACTCGGTACCAAGGTTTGAAATTTCGTTTTCGGTTTATATTTTGGAGGAGGGCAAAATTCGAAATTTCGGCCAAATCTTGAAATTTCGAATGAAATCTAGTCAAAATTCAAAAGGCAAATTTGAAATCCGGAATTTTTGAACCGAAATATCGGCGAAATTCAACTGAGTGAAAAATAGTCGAAACGATGTTAGAAATTTTAAAAAAAATTGTGGATGGTCCTAACACATCACTAATCTTCCCATAAAAATTTCATATGATGATCAATCATGAGGAATTTTTAAAAATTATGACAGTGGTATTGTCCTGACAAAAGGCTACCCAACAAATTTGAACCGAATGAAAAATAGAACAAATCATATTAGAAAATTTAGAAAATTTTTGTGGATGGTCCTGACGCAGCAATAATGTTTCCACAAAAATTTTCAGATGATGATCAAGCGTCAGAAATTTTAAAAAATTCTGACAGTACTACTGTCCTGAGAAAAGCTTTACCCGCAAACTTCAACCAAATGAAAAATGGTTCAAACCATTTTAGAAATTTTTGAAAATTGTTTTGGATGGTCCTGATAAATCATAAACATTTTCATAAAATTTTCATATGATGATCAATCACGAGTAATTTAAAAAAAACTAACAGTGCTACTGTTATGATAAAAGCCTAATGATTAATATATTGATTTGCTTGAGTAACCAAAAAAGTTTTAGAATTTTTGAAACTTTTACAGAAGGGTGCTAAGGCAATGCTTAAGCTCTCATAAAAATTTTGGATTATGATTACACTCCACTGAATTTATAAAATTCTTACAAGGATACTATACCATTTATGTTCCTTTTGTTGTTGATTTTTGAAAGATAACAAATGAAGTTAAATGTTTCTATAGATTTAATTGAGCAAACAATAAAATTTAGAATTTTTGAAAATTTTATCTCATGCAATGCTTAAGCTCTCATAAAAATTTTAGATCATGATTACACTCGAGAAAATTTATAAAATTCTGACAAGGTTACTGTCTTAATTTTGTTCATTCTATTTTTTATTTTTCAAAAATATCAAATGAAGTTCAATTCTTTTGAAAAAATTTCTATATGATCCTAGACCGCTAAAGATGCCATAACTTTTTTAGAGTATGATCAAGTTTATACAATTTTATAAAAATCTAACAGTGTTTCTGCTGAAATTATAAAACGTCTCAAAATTTTGATTTTTCAACAAATTTTCATGGAAGATGAAATTCTTAAGGGTTATCAGGCCAAATCCGGTCAAATGCTGTCGCCCAAATTTCCAAAATTACTGTAGAATTTTAAAAAAAAATTATCCGGCCAAGATTTTCAATATCGTCCCCTACCGAAATCCAAGATTTCGCGAAATTTCGCCAAAATTTTTAACCATGCTAGGTAGGCGGTAGTGCATGAACATTTTCCAGAAGCCCCAAAAGAAAAGATTATTTGATAATAAAACTTTGTAGATCATGTCTTGCCAATATCACAGGAAAATGTCGATAGTTTCAAGTAATAATGAATCATATCAAATATGCCTAATTTTGTAGCACAAAAAAAAATGCCACGTTTTGGGGGGAACACAGCCGAAAACAAGCAGCTTCACAGGATGAAGATTATTATTGTTCTCTGAAAAAGAATAATGTTAGTTTCTCACCAAAAACAGCAAGATATAATTATTGGATGCAGCGAGCCAACAAATATCAAAATCTCTATGTGCTAGTTTCACGCCCAAACTTTAGCCTAAAAAATCGAAGAGAATATTCTTTTCTTAGTCTATCAAAATCGAAGAAAAATCAGTCTGTCTAGTATTGTTGGCAACACTTCCTTCTTCTATTGGTTCTGGATCTCGCAAAACTCTCTGCAAATCTTCTGGACTCTACACATAATTGTCGACACCTGTTTGTGATGTTTGTAGAGAGAGCAGTTAGCTTAATTTTCATGAGATAACCAAACGGAAAAAGAAATTGTGGAGACTGGAAATAAAACCCAACAAAAGACGTTATAATGCGCCACTCCTAGGGTTCTCTGTATATTCTTCTCTTTTCTCTGTCTCTCTTGTAAATAACCTTCTGCTTTTAGTTTTATCCCTACTGTATTCGACTCAAAAAAGAAAAATATATATGTCACTCCTAACAGTCGGATGCAATGCGAAGCCTTTCTAGTTTAACAAATAGTAGGACTGTGCTTCATGGCAGAACTTCTGTTCTGTCTGAAGTACCAAATGTTATGGTCGAAGTCATGTCAATGGTGAAGACTAATGGATTAGATGCAAGCACCCTTATTATTTGCCACACCAATAGACATAACAGACGTCTGGCTGTTTATAAGCAAAGAGGTGCAGAACGTAATAATTTTATAACAGCCACTATTTTGTTCTTGCATATTAATTTGCACGGTGCATTCAGTAAATACAGTTAATACAAGGCCCTTATAATAAAAGTTTACATAATTAGAAGGATCAGATCGAACAATTATTTACACATACCATGCTATTGGTGTGTGAAATCTTCGAGGGAATGCAGCAGAAGTTCATAATGCATTTCAAAGAACACAAATCTTTTTTTATATGCTGACAGGAAGATATAATCAATACGAAGAACTAAAACCAAAACTGATCCGGCCACAGGGTACATACAAGCTCAACATGTAATGACTGAAGATTACTGAGAAGGAAGCCATACCTTATTTGAAATGAAAAGAAATGTATTTATCCTTTCAGAGTAGCTTGGATGGAGGAATTTCAGATCTGCAAAATGGCAGACACCTAGCATATCAATGAATGAAATTATAATGGGAAGCAAAAAAAGCAATGATAATTGAAAGGTTGGTTACCTGGAACACTGAAGGATGGATCCATCAAAATTCACTTTCGGGTAATAATGTCATATGTCAATATTGGATGCCTTGGTGAAATTTGCATTGCCTAGTAGCCAGAAGAAACAACTTCAGCAAAGGAGACATTCGATGGCCTGAAGATGTCATTTTCTCTAACTGCTCTGTTATGCACAAGCTTGAAAGAACGTGAGCCATATGTCTTGTTAAGCAGACTTATTGGAATTCTGAGAGTTTGTTTCCGCCTGCTTTTCCCTTTTACATATATCCTAAAACTACCTTCATCTTCATTCTTCATGTTGCTTCGCAGCTTCGTTCCACCAATATCCTGTGTGCTGTCTCCTTGCATGTCAGGATTCAGTTCAATTCTAACTGCGTCCTTTAATTGTTTATCCTGATCATCACCCAGATCTTTGTTGCAGATCAAATTGCTACTTCCTACAACTGCAGGAGCCTCCATTTCCTCCTCCTTGACTGCTACAGTATTATTGCTGTCCAGCGAAGGTCCGATACTAACAACAGCTGCATCAGATTGAATGTGCGTATCTGCTGAAGACTGAGAAATAGGATCAACAACATGTGGCGTGGGGGTGAAATCGACTGGATGGCTGTTTGGCCATGCTGATCCTGGCACAAATTCTGATGCAACTGGGCTCATATAGGGTTGCCAACCATAATGGTTAGGACGAAAAATATTAGTGTTCATGGGAAATGTGGTGCTTGGAACCACCTGCGGTTGACTAAATGGTGGATAAATAAATGGCACAGGATGCAAGAGATTTGGAGACCGAGGAGCAGAAGGGTACAAATGATGTGGGGAGGTGCACAACGGAGGACCACTTGGCACCATAGTTGAATGTCCAGGATGCAGGGAGACATTCATAGGCCAAGGAGCAACACCTGGAATGGTACCTGGTGGTGGGAGACCCACACTTACAGCAAGAGGGCTAAGGATAGCTGGCGGAGATGGATTAAATGGTGGTGCAGCAGCAGATAACTTCTTATTTGGCATCTCTCTCAAATCAATATTACTTGGCAGCAAGTTAGGCTTTGACTTCTCACTTCCAACACCCCCAAGGCCCACCTCTGCATTTGTCCTAGAGGCTGAAACTGTAATAGGTTCGATACTGTTGGGTAGAGCTTCTTCAAAAAATTCCATGTCAGATTTTCCACTCTGTCCAGCTTTTGCAGATACAGTGGACTCTGAAAACTCATTTGTTGCACCCTCGTTGCCACTACTTGTTGGTTCTTGATTCTTGTTACTGAACATGATCATGTCTGTTTTACTATCAGGCTCACTGCCAGTAAAAGATTTCTCAGTATTTGATATTGATCTATCTGGCAAACCATCTTTGCCAAGATTATCAATCCCACGTTCCCTTTCAGATGCTTTTGTTTCTTCTAAACCATCTTTGCCAAGATTATCAATCCCACGTTCCCTTTCAGATGCTTTTGTTTCTTCTGGCACATTGGTTACTTCTTTGGAATTATTGGTATTTGCAGACACAGATCCCTGTTCCACTTGAGGTGCATCTACCATGGAATCCTTCATTTCTTGTGCAATAATTTGACCAAGTGATGGTTGGTTCTGCAGTACATCATCTCTCGATTGTTGTATTTGAGTCTTGGCAATTGTTCCTGGACGTGCTAATGCAACATCTTTGTATGATGGTGCATTTCCAATACTTGCAACCAAAGTTCCATGTGACTCACTTTCTTTCTGATCTATTGAAGTAGGATTGTGTACTTGTGAGTATGCCATTTGGGTTTCTGCTTTACTACTCATCTGCTCTGTGCTCTTAGAAGTATCCTGCGCCCCTGTGGATGCAGTCCCTGGCTTAATCCGATAGGTCACAGCCTTGTATATCTTACGACCAAACCTGGCACTTGATGTCTGGACTTTCACATGCTGCTGAGGATCTGTGTATGTTGCAGGTACGACAGTTCTCTTCCTTAAGAAGTAATACCGGTTATTTGAATAGGAATTCCTTGCCTTATATTGTGAAGCATATGTTGGAGCATGGTTCTCAGGGTCATACGCCTTTCTGATGGTGGGATGGTAATACTTTATCTGTTTTCCTGAACCTGAAGCTGATTTAGGTCTTTGAACAGGCTGCCAACCATCCTCTTGTTCTACTACTTCCTCTTGAAAAACCTCCTTAGGCAAATTGATGTTCACCTCAGCTTTCTCTACCGGTAGTTCAGAAGGTGGTGAAGGCTCCATGGATTGAAGACTCTTTGTAACCTCAATTTCAGGAATCTCCATGATATTAGTATTATCATCTTGCAATGGCTCTTTAATTTGTTTTTCCTCATCTATAATTGCCGTAGTAGAATCTCTTGGAGATATCTCAGGACTTGCCACATTAGAACTCTCACTCGAGTGTGATAAAGCCTGACAGGATGAGTATACGATGAATAAATTCAAAAGTAGCATGTATAATAATGCCAAAATACTGAAGATTATGTTACTACAATGATAAGATGTATGTTCTAACAGAAAAATGCAATGTAAATTTGGCACTGTGAAAAGAAAACCAGGTGCATTGAGTTCCAGCTAAATAGTCAGGACTTAACTTAAGTGATCATCAACAATATCTAGAATTGTAGAATGGAAACTATATACAGTGATTCTTCATCAAAATTATCTTAACCAGACTATCTAATACGAAATAATTTTAGTGATCTCAGATACTTGGTTGGATAGAGGTGTATTAACCATGAATTTTCATTGGGCAGTTATCATGATAAGAGTTCCCCAGGAGATAGAAATCGTGTTATTAAAAATGTAGAACAAATGATAACTGATATAGCACTTAAAATTGATGCCTAAACAGAAAATTATTGTTTTGCAGCCTGTCCACAATGATAACTAATAATTGGCTTCATTGTGAACAATTGCAATTTGCAAGTTGTTGCTGAACTAAGGATATCGAGAGGTTTTGGTGTTTCTCGTTTGCTCAAGTTTCCAGATATACAATACAACTAATTAGTACATTGACCACTGAGGTTACTTATTCATAAACATCATTACACTATGATAGCCATCTTGCAGTTTAGAACTCGCTCGGTTCAATTTAAAATTTGTCATTAATAAGGGCATAATTAGTACATTGGCAACCGACCTTTATGCTTGAGTACCTCCTTTTCCCTGATTCAGAATCTCTTCCTTTGTTCTCTTGGTTTGGATTTATGTAGTCAAGAAGATCAGATACACTGCAAGTGCAACAAAGCGCAGTCAATACAGCATCTACATCAGTCTAAAAAAACTACATCATCTTAAATGCAATACAGTTTTTGTGCACTGGCACAATGCAAAACGGAAATCTCTAAATATTCATTATGAATTTAACTGGCAGAACTAAATTAAGGTTCCACCTTAGGTGTCCTTTACTAGCTATTGATGCATCTGGTTTCCGAGTTCCATTGCGTGCAGCTTCTTGCTGCTCAATTACTTTTGATTCAAAGTATTCAAGCCAGGCAGCAGCATCCTGCAACATGAAAAGGCCACAAGATTAAGGATGTTCTTGGAAATAATAAAAAGAGGGGGTGGTTCTTTTCATAACAGTAAAGGAACTGTTGAAAGGGAAAGAATTAAATTACTCCCTCTGTTACTAACTACAAGTCATTTGGACATTGACACGCTCTCCAATGTACATCTTTGACTATTAAGTATTAATATTCATAGTAATATGTTACTATTGTAAAGTATTAAAATTATGGAAGTACTTTTGATGCAAAATCTACTGATTATTTTTCATATGGACAATTTAAATATTTTTGTTTATCTTAATGGTCAAAGTTGAAAAATCTTGACTACATGCATCCTAAAGTGACATCAATTTGGTAACAGAGGAAATACATTTTTCTGCATGACAGCACTATTATTTCATATAAGTAAACCTGAGTCCGCAGATCATCTGGTCCAAGCTTTGCACGAAGGATTTGCAAGGTTGTCTGCTCATGCTGAACACTCAAGGAATAAGCTTCCATTAATGACAGAGCAATGGCTATAGCATGGTAGCTCGCAGCAGTCTAAAAATAACAGAAGAGTATGTCAGTTGAAAGTGACAGTGAAGCATGGAATATGATAAGAAATGATGAAACAATTGTCTTCTTTCTGGGGCTGAAATGTACCAATATAGTCAATAAGTAATAAATTAACACTGCGAAACTGCAAGCCCACTTACTCCATTGACTTGCATGTTTAGCTTTGTGAAGGACTACTACCAGATTTTGATCCAGCTAATGTAATTTTTTTCAAATAGGCTTTGGGGAATACAACTACCCTTCAGCACCATGCATGAACAAAAGCTATCAAAAGCCTTTATAATTCAGGACCAAAAGCTCCTCATTACTAGGCATCCATATGATTTTGCTTCATTTTTCTTTTGAGATTACAACAGTGGACACACGCATATCAGTATGCATGTGCGTGCATGTGTGAGTGAGCTTCCGAGCACATGCTTAGAATTGAGGAGACTGGAAATAAATGCATGGCCTCGCTGAGTGCAGGCAATCGTTTTCCCACTGAAGCACACTCGCATGTGCGTAAAGGTAGGCAACCAAGACTTGAACCTTAATGGGTGGAATCATACACCCACATTTCCACCAACCAATCAACAAATAGTTCCCCATATGATTTTGCAACCTTCACATCTTATGTTATCAACTCAAGATTGTCTCAAGTATTTCCCAGTCAACAGCTGATATTTTTTTAAAGATAATAAGAGACTTTTAAAAGAACAAGGTTCACATTTCACAATTATCAGCATATTAAGCATCTCCTTCAAAGAGAGAAAAGTAGCTATTTTAAAATTTCAAAGAAAGACTACTACCTGGATATGATCAGGCCCAAGTAACATCTGGTTGCATTTTAAAGCTTTGTGCAAGTATCTGAGAGCTACATGCACATTGCCCAAGCCTTCCTCCATCATGGCAACATTAATATATGTAGCAGCTGTATTTGGATGAGATGGCCCGCATGTAAGATGCAGAAGATATAACGCACGCTTGACATACCTAATTTACACCAAATGTTAATGTTTTGCAAATACTGTGGCAATGAATTTAAATTATCAGAACTGTACAAGGACTATTGAATAAATAGCAGGAACAGTGCACTCCTGTTTATTCAGATCCTTAGATTTCCATATAAATGCAAGTTTAAGATCTTAAGAAACAACCTTCAAGACAAGCTCATACAGAAAAAACAACAGGTACTGAGATCTTTAAATTTTAAATGTACATGAGCCAAATAAGAATTATGATCCATCCTCAATAAGAAACTTACATAATGGGGACCAGAAGCAATTAATAACGTGATAGATTTTGAGGCTAGAAACGAATATCAAACCTTTTTTTTGTCCTTTCCAACCTTTCCCAAGAACATAAAAAACTACATATGTTTATTGGTTAGCTAAGATAACTGCATAAGGAATTACCACCTGAGGGTTCACTTTTCATCTCTGAATTTGTAACATCTGTCAGTATTCCATTTCATGGTCTTATTATTGAAGGTATTCATGGTTCAGATATTATTTCTATTGTTATAATCCCCATAGATGGTGTGAAAACTGAGAGATAGCATCTCCCTCCCACATTATTATCTTAAGAACCAGATTAACTTTCAGTGAATAAACAATAAAGCATAAAAAGAGATAACCAAATATGCATATTTGACATGATAATTTTGGGAGAAAACGAGTTAGAGCCTTAGAAGATAGTAATCGAAACAAAACAATTTATTATTGGCAGCAATAACAAGTGTTTCTTTTGGCAAACATCATCAACATGATATAGCACATAATTAGATAGAATACGCTAAGACCAAACTAGGTCTGCGGGGATTAATGCAATATTACTTTAAATAACATCTGAAAGGGCTATTTTGCTCCTGTGTGTCTTTATGAAATTATAGATGAACTGTGCGGAACCAAAAAGATATGTTATAAACTCTGCTTACTTCAGAGCCAATTCTGTATGTTGTAGACGATAGTAGAATACTGCAAGGTCTCCGTAACTCTTCATTGTATCAGGGTGATCAAGCCCGAGTTCCCTCTCATTGATGTCTAGGGCCTTTTGCTGATAAATAGTGGCCTGCAGATTTTTTTTAGGTATATATTATATTGTGGATGTAGATCATTATAAGCTAGGATAAAAAACTATATCATAAACTTATAAATGACCATCAAGCATTTGATGAGGCACAAAATTCTATTGAGTAATGTTCAATATTTACTTGAGAAGCTACCAGTAGCGTTGTCGTTCTCAAAATTTCCAAATATGCTTAGCAATTATTTAAATGACCTGCTATCCAGCTGAACAACCATGTACCTGATTAAAATCACCAGTGTGGTACAAAACGACAGCTAGAAGACTATAAGCTCCAGCTGTCATTCGGTGATAGGGACCACACACCGTTATGAGCTTAGCAAGAGCCTGCATTCATACATAGAATAATGATGAGTGCTCAAGATATGATAGGTAAACAAGTGCAAAGAATTAGAAATGATTTTACGAAAGGTACCTTCGTCCCATAATTAACAGCATCTTCAAGTTTGCCTTTGTCAAGGGCAGTTTTAGAGGATTCTAGAAGTTGCCTTCCATCTGCAGATGAGCATGCAACTTGCTGCATATTCAAAAACTAGTTAGTTGTGTTCATGTGTCACTCTCTATTATGTGCAACAAAGTTCCAATCAATATCAGGAAAATTGTGAAATACTGATTGTCATATCTGATGATCAAGCCATCACAGAACATATATTCTGATTTTGTATTATGAGTAAAATTAACTTGGGAAAAATAACCATCATAGCTCGTAGACTTTACCTTATGTACAGGCACCAGGCTAATAATGTCCTGTTTGTGAAACGGGAAAGCGGAATCCATAACGAAATCTCGGGGCGCCAATTCAATGCCCACCTAAAAGTAACAGTTATTCCTCAAGTCAAATACACCGAATCGTGAGGATTTATAAAAAAATAAACAATTTGTACCTTATGGCATAGTCCTCTCAGTATAGCGTATTTCCTCGCATCATGGTAATGTTGCTCTGTGAGCTCAAATTTGTATCTCTTTTCCAAGAAGGCCACCAGCCATCTCCACACTAGCGGATGCACATTAGGAGAACTTCTAGAGACTTCAGATTCAGGAACACCGAGAAGTAAATTCAGCGCTGCAGCTATTGTTAGTGCTAACTGTCGCATGTCTGAAATAGAAGCAATCACAGAGCGGACCATATGCTTGAATGCTCTCACTATCATCTCATGCACACAAAGGGATTGTACATGTGAAAGCTTTTCCGAAAGCTTGACCTATATAATTATCAGATCAGCACATACCATGTACATCAAAAGAAATGGCATTTATCCTATTCTAACGAAAACATCATTACAAACTTACAACTTGTCCTAGGGAGCGCATCTGTAGGCCTCTGGTATGCATGAAATCAGTCAAGGTCCTACCATCAACAGGTGAAAGTTCCAAAGAACCAAAATCGGCAACCTAAATATTTTGTTTGTTCGTTATTATGCTTCTTAACTAAAGAAGATATATATATATGGGAAAAATTCATCTTTCATATGTTGATTTGTACCAGCTTAGGAAGCGCAACTTCATCATAGTACTTCAGAGCCATCTCAATCAACTCAGGTGGTGACTGTGGAGCAGAAGAATATGTCTATAAGCTTCATGCAGGATTATCACTAAAGGATGACTGCTTGGTAAGCAAGCACAATAATACAAAGCAACTAGCTAACCAGAATACACAACACATCAATGAAAATTAATTTATTTTTTCCTACAAAAAAAAAACAAAAATAGCTACATTTAAAATAATAAACAGAAGAAATAATATTTATGAGAGCTTCTATCTAGTGCATGTGTACAGGTAACTAACCAATGCATATTTGATCCAACTAATTTTATTCTTTTGTAGAATTTAGAAGTGAATCTGACCAAAACCAAGAAAGGAGAAAATACTCTTGGATATTTGATGTTGTCTATAACTAGTGCACCTGAGGTAGGGTCCAAAAGTTTGATGTTGTGGGTCACGTAAGAACCACTTTCTTAACCCCTCCATTGCTTACCTTGATATCCCTCATATCAAATTATCAACCAATACCATATCACATGCATCCTAATGTTGCCAGTTATCTATGCCTCATGTATGATTCCCATACAATCACAACAGAAAGCCAAATTAATTTTTAATCAGAATTTCATTTTACACTGAATTACAGAAATCAGGGAGATATGAGATAGGATGTGTTCGATACCAAACGACAGACAGCCAATTCATGACTTGTCATGAAAAGTACTGCATTTGTACCTTCTGATGGAGTCCTGTTTCTGACTCTTTCAACCTTATAAAGGCAGAATCAGGCAATAAATCCTTCAGCAAGATTTCATTCTCAGAGGCACTAGATTCTCCTTGAGGCAATTCAACAGCTGATGACCTGACTTTCTGGCTTTCTGCGGAGCTTGTTCCATCAGACAAGCTTTTGTCCCCCAATGAGGATCCCTTGTCAGCAGCATCCACCACATTTTTTGAGTGCTTAAGAGCTTTGAGAGGCTTCCCAAGCCCTTCAATCTTTGTCTCTTTCACAGCTTTGTCCACCATTTTCTTCTTTTCCCTCTCACCACCTTGCTTTTTATCCTTATCAGAATTTCTCTGATCCTGCAAATGCTGAACCCAGCAGGCACCAAGTTCCCATCTCATAAATGATTGTTTATCAGTTTCCTCTTCTTCAAGCTTTTGAAGACTTTCCTTCAACAAGTTCTCAACAAAAGTTTGTGCTGCAGTTAGTTCTCCCTGCCTAAGACTTTGTGAAAGGTTTGATATCTTTTTCTCTCCAGTTGAATTGGCTTCATTTAGGAGCATCCTCAAACTAAAGAATAAAAAGAATATTATTACAGAAAAAGAATTTTAGGAGAAGCTATAAAAATTTCAAGAACAACTAGAAGAATAACAGAAAAGCATTCCTACCGACCTGTTAATGTTCAATGCATGGGCACCCCCCTCAGGTTGATCTGTGATATCAATAGGCTTAATAGAAGAATTTACTTTGGTTTTCTCGATATTGTTAACCTTTGCTACTGCAACAAACCCACAGTATCTAAGATTGATAATGCCCAAACTGTCGACATCCTGCAAATTATAGACAAAATTAGGAAAAACCACACTGTTACCAGAATATTAGCAAGATTAATCTAATTTAGAACTCATACATGGGCAGCTGTGTTTTCATCCGCAGTTATTCCTTTCAAAAGGTTCCTCTCTGCAAGATGCTTCGAGTCCATTCCTGTGGCTCGGCTCCCATCTATCTTAGTGTCCAACTTGCAGCTTGCATCCGAAGAATCTCTGGTGACTGTGATGCTAAAATTTCCCAGTGTCTCGGAATGCAAAACTTCATCCATCTTGGTAGATGTTGAGACCTCCGTGCTCTCCATTACATGTCTTACGGCTGCGATAGCTCTAAAGATGGCAACATCTACGAATAAGCTGTGAAGCAGAAATGCTCTCCTGTCACGAATTTCCCTCTCCTCAGCAGTTTTGCAAGGCATGGATGTGAGATACAGGAACTCATCTGTCCATGGCAACATGTCACTTTTGCCATCCCTTCCCCAACCACCTCCATTGCCTCCCCAAGTTTCATCCTCAGAAGGAAGGGGAGGAAATGTTGATGGTGACTGGGCAGCAATTGGAGGAACAAGCCATGTGTTTGCACGAAATCCATAAGGAAAATTTCCAAACTGCAGTATACAAGCAATTACAACTAGGTGATGACAGCATTAGATAGGAAAACAAATTGTCTGACAGATATTATGAAGCATGAAGCTCAGAGCACACGGGTGAAAATGCAACAATTTAGCTAGATTTTAATGCTGAACCATTAGAATGGAAGAAACCGGTTATGAAGCATGACAATACTTGGCATCTTAGCTACATGAGTATAGCTATAGACGGAAAGGAGAGATTCCTAGAACACAACCCAAATTGTTCTTTGCTACTTGAAATACATTATAATTTGTTTAACTCTGTTTCGGACCAATCACTAGATATTCTGAATGCATGCCCAAGTATACAATAATCCGAACACAAATACTGTGAAAAGTTACATCAATGCCAACAGAAATCAGGTACAACGAAATACCGGAAAAGAGGTAACAACACACCTTGTTTCGTTCCAAAAATGCCTTCATAAGATCTTCGTACGCCTAAACATATGCAAGCAAAAAAAAAAGAACTAAATTCTCAGATCAAAGTCATAAAAATTGTAGCAATATGAAACATAAGAAAACCTTGCTGCTTATAAAATAGGTCCATGGTACTTTAAAAATTTCTTGCAACTGGGAACCATATGTAGCTTTTGGAATGTAGTTTTAACCAGGGCAAGCTAATTATGATTTCAGTCCAATATTTGTCATCCCATAGTCACCAAAAAATGTGGGGTTTTTTTTTTGGCATCTGTATGAAACATGAAATGTGAAGGAAGTCTGCTACTGCTAAAAGAGCCATTGACGTTTCAAAATTGCTTGCAACTGGGAATCCTAGTTATTTTATCCTAAGTATGATTTAGCTTCTGTCAGTTCAATGTTTTTCGCTAGTGTACAAAGGTGTGCACACTACATACATATATGGACACAAGCATGCATATACAAAGAAAAAAGATCCTAAACTCAACTAGAATTGATATTTGTAAAGTGTATTTCAGTTCATAGTTCCAGAAGTGGCAACAACTTAAGTGGGATACGGAATAACAAAGGTCATATACCATGGAGACAAGGTTATTGTATAAGTTTTCCTAATGCTAATATTACTATATATATATATATATATATATATATATATATATGATAGATTATATACATATATGTATGTGTATATACATATATATATATATATGTATATGTATATATATAAATTAAAGCCAGAAAGTCAGGAAATTTAGTGAGATAGACGGACATTATCGAATGCTCTGCTAAGATGCCTTAGTAGATCGACAAGATTGTGGCACAGAACACGCTGCTTCCCCAAACTGAAGAATCCCTTTCTCCGAGCTTCAACAATGAAAAATTTCCCATTGCAAAGTTTTGCCTGTAAGTCAGCCAACGATTCTCCAATTAGCGCACACATGACAAATTCAGGAAGCTTTATAGTGCAAAGGGGTTGTCAACAATGCAATCACCGATCATGTTTACCTCAAGAAAAAAGAGATGATCATCAGACGGTGGTTCCTCCTGTCGAGGTTGAGTCACTTGCTTTATAACTGAAAGAAAGAGTTATGATCTCTCAGCCGATGCAAGAGTTTGCATGATTTCAGAGAACTGTTCGGCGTGATAAAGTTCAACAACGTATATCCCATGCTTGGTATTCAAAAATAGTGAGGAAAGTGTAAAATTGCATGGAGTACGTACCATCACAATGTCAAATGATGGTCAAATCTACAGCAAAGAGATGCACAAATTGGTGATAGATCACAGCACCAGTTCCATACAATGGGCATATTATTTCAACCACCACATCTAAATCGAACCGGTCGACACTTCACTACAGCAGGCTTTGGTGAGCCTGAGGCTTTACTTACAGTGGAGGGGCGGTGCGAGGTTGGCGAGGGAGAAGAACTCGTAGAAGGCGCCGAGGCGGGGGCAGGCGCCGCTCATCTCCGCCTCCAGTTCGGCCGATACAGAGGACTCCTTGGCTGCCGTTGCCGCCGCCGCGGCGTCCTTTGTAGCCGACTCCTTCGCGGTTCCGGCGGACGGCGGAGGCGTCGGCGAGCCCGTGCGGCGCCCGCCCGATGAGGCGGGGGCTGCGGCCTTGGAGGTGGAGTTTGAGGGCTCCTTGGCTGCATCAGTGGCGGTGGCGTCCTTGGGGGATGGTGGAGGCGGCGGCGGCGGCGGAGGGCCGAAGGAGGAGGTGCAGGCGACGATGTCCAGCAGCCGCCGCACGTGCGCCACCGCGCTCTCCTCGTCGTACTCCTCTGCATTTTTTTTTTGGAAATTCAAAATGGATGGCTTAGACATCTGTTTCATTTCTGCTGAATTTGTGGGAAATTCCTTGTCTCCAAATTCGTTTTCGGTGGACTAGAGCTCTACATGCTAATGTTCACGTAGATATCTATATCAACGTAAAAGACGATGGAAATCGGTTTAAATTTATTAATAAATATTTTTTTACTTATTTTAAAAAATAAATTTCTTCCCAACTTATACTTTGAAAATAAACGTAGACTACGATGCCAAAAATAGCGGTGTTGCAACCGCGTAGTTCCGTATACTTACTTTTGAACCTTACATAGCCAACGCCACGATATATTGTGCTACAAGGTTTACTTAGAATGTCGTGCACGAATGTGTAATTTATATTTGACAATAAATTCAGTAGGAGTTTACTGCTAAAATATTATTAAAAGAAATTATATAGTAAAATAGTGTGTGAATTAGATATAAATTTGTTATCGACTTGTGTATCAGCACGGGTTACAGGTTTTGAATAACATTTTTTTATGACAACTTGTAGAAAAGTTTAACTGAATATGGATCAAACTGTAAGGACCATTATCTGTTATTAATTTGAAGGGATTAGATTTTAGTTTCTCTTATTGCCACTGGACTCTATTGTCATACATGGAATTTAATCCCATTCTTTTATATATGTAGGTAGCAAAGGTTTAGTTCTGAATTTTAATATTTCGGAGCTTATTTATGTATTTTATTCAAATCAATTCTTATATTATTGAAAAGACATTCAAATCTCTAACATAAAACTTCACAGATGTCTTCACTATATATATATATATATATATAGTATAATTACTTAAGGCTCCATGATGCTTAGGCACGATGATCTAAAAATGATATTTAGGATGCTAAATTTAACCAGTTTACTAACTAGTTTAAACAAGTTTGAACTAAAATTCAAACTAGAGTATCCCATTTTGATAATAATTTGATGTAGGTATGTGCTGATTTTATTTATAAATCAGCAAAGCATGTGATACAAACTTGTTCAAAATCTTTGAATTCAAGTATATTTTTTCAAAGGTATGTGTTTCATTTGAATTGTTAAAGATAGGTATATACCCTACAACTGAAATTTTTGAAAAATATGCTCGAATATGGCTTGAATTCGCGCATTTGAAATCATGGTGCCCACTTTTTTTAACTTTGACTACTAATATATAAAAAACTATTCAAATTGGTCTTGTGAAAATGCTACTCATAAAAATATGTTTCATAAAATAACATAACATATTAACATAGAAAATTAGTGGTCAAAGTTGCATGTTCAATACCGTGTCGATGTCTAAAACATTGTATATTCTTGAACCTGAAGTGTATAATTTAGTTTAAGATTTTAATTCTAAATTTCAATGTATAGGATTGTAGGGTGTGCACATCAGATTGGAGTATAGGATAAAAGCATCACGTCGTAAGGTGGCTTTAATCTTTGGGCATCCGTGTACGATTGCAGGGTGTGCACATCGGATTGGAGTTGGAGTCTGTATCTGCTCATTATTGATATATTTATTCTCACCTTTCTTTGCTGAGTGCTTTCGTATAACTGTAAAGGACATTACCACTGAGGCGGACTCTTATAACAACAGTGGGTTCAACAAAAATATGTTATAATCTAGAAATATATGCCTAAATTTTAAATATAGATTGTACGAAATTATAATGCCTTGCTTTTTTATTCTGCTATCATCGCAACAAAAGGTACGGATTTTAGCAAATGAAAAGATGCATTGTTTTCCTTGTGAATGATTTTGCTGTACTTATTTTCTAATTGAGGGCATCATGGTTTCTACCTTCTACAAGGGTGAGAGTACATGGCTTCAATGTCGCAATATCACCAGCATCCTTCAACTGTCCATCACGTACCTGAAAACAAGTGGAATCAAATATTGAAACAGAATTAAAATGCCGCCCTTCTTTTGATCATTGGAGCTGATTTTTTTTTTTTGGAACCATCATTTTTTTTATTCTTCTACTTGTGTGTTATTCGATTTTTTTGTTATCAAGTTGATTTTTTCTGACTATTGGATTAGTCTTGAATTTGTGCGTTTGATTCTTATTTAGACTTAAGAAAAAAATCGATCACCTGATTAAATAGACAACCTCATTTTTTATTTACATGTGTAGAGTATGCTAGGATTCACGTAACTTCAGGCAAGGGCAGGCTGAGTCATTGTTGCAAAGAATCAATATGATAGTAGATTAGTAGTAGTAGTAACTCAACTACTGATCACTGCCTCCCAGCCAAAAGCATATCAATTCTAGATCGGTTTAGGCAAAGGAAGACGAATACACTTACCAAATATACACTTACCAAATAAGTGTCTTTAATAAACCATTAGGCAAACTAGTATCAACTATCAACAAATAAAGAGCTCAAAAACTAGATTTCAACTAGGAGAAGACGACGACGATGACTACAAGAGTCTTGAGTTTTGACAAGAGACCGTTTGAACACAAGACAGATGGCAATACGAACTTTCCAAGGTGAAGTTTCATGTGGATTACATGTCAAGCTTAGCCCTTCTCAGTTTAGTTTCACGTTTGCACAAGAGGAAGAAGAACTTTAACCTGCTTTGACTGCTCTAATATGTGAAAAAAATACAGTATAATACCTCGTGCGAGAGGGAGTAGTTTGTGATGGCACACGTGGCAGTGTTGACGCACAGCAGCCGCCTGATATCAATGATCCTGTCAGTGGAAATCCCCTGCACCAGAAGAAAACAGGTTAATGAAGCCAAGTTATCGAACAACAAGATTTGTGCTTACATGTAACTTTGAAGTTTGCGTCGGATTAGGAAAGAGAAAGATTAGAGGGGATATAATTTTATTTCAATGCAATGGTTTTTGGTTGAGTGTCTTACATATCAAATTCAGGAAGAATCTTTTTATCTCTCAAAAATAGAAAAAAAATTCAAATGTGCAAGTGCAAAATCCAAATTTTCGTTTATTTATCGGAATGTATATTTTGCTACGAGCCCAGAACATTTGACAAGTAACTACACGCATGATGAAGTAAACCCCCAGAATGATTTGTGAATTCTTTTCCAATGGTTCAACTTGGCAATGCAGATTTAAGTGAAATCAAACGAAACAAAAAACTGTCATCTTTACTGTTTTAAAAGAAGCTAGTAGCAGTAGTTCATCTGCCTCTATTACACCACCTCTCGACAAAATCAGAAAAAACAATATAAAAAATTTCATCTCATCTCCCTAAATATCCTCTAACGGAAAAACAATATACCAACAAACAAATTCTACCACTCTAAAAATTCTCAAACAAAAAGACATGAAATATAGCGAAGCAGTTCTAGGCTCACGGCGAAGCCAACGACACGCAGGCGCGGCGGGACCGAGCGAGAAAGCGAAGCCAAGGACATATAATGGGTAGGCCGATATCGACTCGACATGCCATGGGTAATACAATCTTTTTGTGTGTAGCATAGCACGGTCGTTCAACCAGTGAGTAAACTACAATGGAATGGATGGTGAGAAAACAAACCTTCAGAATGACATTGGACTGGTCCGGGAGGTTCACGGTGATGTCAATGGCCACAGGGAGAACTAGGAACAAAAAAAAATGGAAATGATAAGCTCAAACAACTACATCTATCTGACTATTTCAAGCAGAAGCTAATGAAGGTCACAACAATCACCTTTCTCATCTTTCTTCTTCTTCTCACCCTTGGCCTTCCCACGCTTGCTCTTGGGCGCCATGCGCGCGCCAAATGGCGAGCAAGCTCAGCACAAACAGCCCACCTATACCATATAGACAAAATCAAACATCAATTAGTTGCACACCACAACCTAAATTTACGCAATGGCCACACTTTGTGGAGCATCTAGCAATATTTGATAACACTGCTAGAGTAAGGATAGGTATCTTAAAGTAAAACATCCTCTCTACCTTTCTGTCTTCAGTACTTCAGAAAGGGTTAAAAACACAACATTTCTATCTTCAGTATTTCAGAAAGGATTAAAAACACAACCTTTCTATCTTCCATTTCCATGCTTGACAACCATCATGACTGACCAGCAACACAAAAGAAAACGCACTTGCTTTCCTTATTTTCTCTCCTAATTTTTAACAAAAGGCGGCACGGGTAACTAATAAACCATGACAACAAGTCAACAACACATACAAGCTGCGTAGAAACATGTGGCACCTATTGAGAAGAAAGAAGAGAGTGAAGAAATTGCTGCAGGACTTGTTCCGTAAAAATGCAGTGAGGACAAATTAGGGAGCTGTCCTTGACATGTGTATATACATACCACTGGGGCGTGAAAGAGAAACAATCGTCGTATTTTTCATGTATTTGCTCGCCCCACGGCACAATATTGACCAGAAAAAAGATGTACAGACGGTGAGAAAGAACTGCAAGCAACACTGTTTGAACTACTTACTACTAATTACACCCCAAGGTGAATTCAGGTGTTTCACTTTTTCTTCACCTCCTATTTTTTATTATTTCGAAAACGAGAAAAATTATGCCTATGCAAAGATTGCAAGATTAATAGAAGGCTCAATAATTCAGCAAGTGCTTATACGTTCTGACCAATTACAAAGGGATAAGGAGCAGCAGAACCAATGGACCAAGAGAAATCATGTCCTTTTTGTACAAAATTAACCTCAAGACAACTACGTGCAAATAAATAATACGGAGAACGCGACTGTACTCAGCAGAAGATTGAAATTATACCATGGCTAGAAATGGTCACGCAATAGGATAATTTTACTCTGTTGTTAAAAAGGGATAATTTTACTGTGACAAGGAGAGGGATGCTCAAAATTCAGCATTCTGGACAAGTAGTTAACAACAAGACTCAAATGTTTTGGTATAATTCGAAACATACACAAACAAAAGAAGTACACTCGATTGTAAATGGGCATCAGGACAAAACAATTTGCAGAGAGATGAACAGCAGTACCTGTCCACTGTTCCATCTCCAGACTGCACATCCAGCCACATTCAAATGAAACAAGTGCAAAAATAACCAAGAAAAAGCCATACAGTTGGGCAAGTACATGCATAACAAACCACAGAACAATAAGAGCACCAAGAATTTACCAATGGGCCGGCTGTGCGTAACTCAGCTGCTCCTAGCAATATTACACCCGCAAGGACGGCCCCAAGAAGCGCGAGCAACTAATTAACTGGAGCAAGCACTGCACTTGGGAGCAGGAGAACAGCAGCTAATGGGAGCAAAAACAGGAGCTAGCTCGCTAGCTAGGCATTACCGGGATAGGGAGTAGGAGAAGCAGCAGCAGCAGTGAGTGAAAGGATAGAGTAGTGCTACTTGGGAGACAGGAGAGCAAGCAAGCGCTGGAGTGCATGCAGCGAGGAGCGGGAGGGAAGGATAACGAGAGGGGCTGGGGTTGATAAGGGTGGAATGGTGGAGATTCAAGATAGGGTCCTTGTTGGCCGCTTCTGCCCCCTCACGCGCGGGCCGGGCCCCAAGCCAACCAAACCTACAGCGTTAGCACCCTTCTGAACCTGAACCAGACTTGGGTCGCTCCCCAGCCAACTAGGGGCCGGAAAAAAAAAACACGCTTATCAGGACTCGAATCAAAATTACTTTGATTACATTAGTTAATAGGTTTAAAATTAAAATAAGTTCATTTGAAATGAAAAAAATTAGTAGATCTTGGTTCGATAGTATCTAACTTGAATTTGGAATAACTATTTAAATACTAAATAAAATGATTTTACGTTGAATTATGTCAATTTCGAAGGAACCTCGATAATAATTTGTTAAGCTCGATAGCCAACCCTATCGCCAACTACTTCATCGGCGGTTCTCCAAGGGCACCCCAGACAGCTCCAGCTGCGCGCTCATGGCCTCTCTTCTCTGCATCTCATATCCAAATCTGAGATTTCAATGGCTTCCAGTCTATTCTTCCTTTTCTTCTAGCAGAACTTACGGACATATGGTGAGCTAGCTTTAAGGTATGTGTATGCCGAGGTCTTGAACTTTTCCTGCTACTGATTGGCTTCTTTTTCCTCAAAAGGTACGGGCACGCCACATGCCTGCGTGCATGTTTAATTTGTCTCGCAATCCGACCAAAATGTTTTGAGCAGTGCTTCAATACTTTCCCTCTTATTATAACTTACATAAATCTTGAAGCAAGTGAAAGGGTAGGTAATCACTATCTACCTTTCATTCATGCTTTAATATTTGTACAACTGTAAAAAAGAAAAGTATAAAAGCACCTCTCAAATGTTTTTCATGATCGAGATATACGTACGGTCCATATACCAGTGCATTTGCTTCGTTTTGTAAATAAGAAAAACTAGGGAACAAATAATACACCTTTCTCCGATCTCACTCCACTCGCTCTCTTGATCTCTCTCACTGCCGCCGACAGGGAGGGGGGCGTCGCTGCCGGCGGGGTGGAGGGCCATCAATCCGGTGGCAAGGGGGAGGGAGGGGGTCGTAGAAAGAGGAGAGGAGGGCTATACCATCGGAATCGTTTGCTAGTTGCATGCTCTCTATGTAAATCGGTATCATTTGGTTATCACATGATCGATCAATCTAAGGTGATGGCCTGATGGGTCTCTGTGCTTCGCTTTATCGTTGTGTTGCACCCATTGCTCTGACGATATGTTGGATTGCAGCAACCAAGGAAAACGGAATCTGCGCCCAAGAGGGAAAAACGTCAATGGAGAGAGTTTGAAGAACACAGCAGAAAGAAACCACATTGAAATACATCATGGATAAATGGATGAGTAATGGTGAACCTCACGATGGTAATAATTAGTAAATAGGTTCAATTACTTTCCAACCTTTTTCTGTAGAAAGATGAATTAAATATGTTTTTTTTAAAGTAGTGCGTCATATTTGGGGTTCTTACGTTCCACGTATAATAGCTTTGTGATTTCAAGTTAGCATCATAACAGTTTGAGATTTGTTTCTAACTTCTGGCCGACGAAGCCACTTTTGTGCATTTGCTTCTCTGTGTCTCTACAGGACCGTGCGGAAGATCAGGGGGGGTGAATCGGAGCCTCAAATTTTCCTTTCACTCCAATAGCTATGTGAAGCTATAAGGATCATAGTCTAAACCCGCAGTGGAAAACTAAAACAAAAGCAAAGAAGGAAATCTACCGACGATCTGCACACAGGCTGTGAGCTGGTCTGATCGGCTAGGGTGGTCAAGGTGACCTTTGTTGAATTCTCATACGTCCTAACAAGTAAAACCACAGCAAGAGCTCAACTAAAAACCCCTAGAAGCAAAGCACCAAGATTGCACCCTTTTCAATTAAAACACGAGCAAACTCCAAGAACTTGCTGGAGAGACTGCCTAGGAAGATGGGATCTGACTAAAAGAAATCAGAGGTGCGGAAGTATTTTGGTGGAAGCAGTCACACCTTCTCCGTGCTCTGCCTGCGTGTTTATATGGGCGACCAAACGCGCCAGTTTGTTACATACGCAACAACTTGATATGGCCAGCCTTAAGTAGCGTAACAACTAAATACAGCATGTCTATCTGAAGCTAACAACATGCGCTACTTCTAGGCCTGCCTCTATCCTGAGTTGTTGCATTATTACAATGGACGTTACACACTTATCTAACAGCCCCCCTCAATCACAACCGAGCAAGGTTGAGATTGTACTTGAAATTTTCTAGTTGTCGCGCAGGAAGAATCTTAGTAAATCCATCTGCAATTTGATCTCCTGAAGGAACAATGTCAATCTCCAATAATTTCCTTGACACTCGTTCCCGTACAAAATGATAATCAACTTCGATGTGTTTGGTTCTAGCATGAAAAACTGGATTTGCAGAAAGATATTTGGCACCAATATTGTCACACCATAATTTAGCAGCTCGTGGACATTCAATCCCGAGTTCTTGAAGTAGAGTCTGGATCCACATGATCTCTGTTGTTGCATTGGCTATAGCTTTATACTCGGCCTCTGTGCTTGATCTAGAAACAGTAGGCTGCTTACGTGCACTCCATGAGATTAAGTTAGAACCCAAGAATATGGCAAAACCTCCTGTAGATCTCCTGTCATCAGGACATCACGCCTATCGCATCGAGAAACCAGCGATTAACAAAGAGGTAGACTTATTGATCGTGAGTCCAACTTTAGTTGATCTGCTTTGTATCTCAAAATTCTTTTCATCTTTGCCCAATGAACCATTGTAGGTGAATGTAGAAATTGACATACTTTATTGATGAAAAGAGATATCGGGCCTTGTGAGAGTCAAGTATTGAAGTGCACCAACTATACTTCTATATTGAGTAGCATCATTTTGCCCCAATGGAGTCCCTTCGATGCCGATAGTTTCTCATTTACCGCCAATGGTGTAGACGCTGGTTTACAATCACCATGCCCACCTTTCTTAACAAGTCGAAGCATATTTATCTTGAGTTAGAACTATACCACCACGAACTTTGTTTACCTCTATGCCCGAAAATAATGCAACTCCCCAAATCCTTGAGAGCAAACTCCGATTGAGTTGGCGTAATAAACTTGTTGTAGCATCTTGAGTTGAACTTGCCACTATGATGTCATCCACATAGATTAGTACAAACACAACAACACCATCTTTGTTGAAAAAGAACAGAGAGGTGTCAGCCTTTGATGAATTAAATCCAAGACTCTGCAATTTTGCACTCAATCGAGAATACCAAGCTCTTGGGGCTTGTTTCAAGCCATATAAAGCCTTATCTAGCTTGCATATGAAGTTGGGTTTGGTTTTATCTTCATAACCAGGTGGCTGTTTCATATAGACTTCTTCTTCTAAAAAACCATGGAGGAAAGCATTTTGAACATCTAGCTGGCGTAAGCTCCACCCGCTTGAGATAGCTAGAGAAAGGATAATTCTGACAGTGACTAACTTAACAACAGGACTAAAAGTATCCTCATAATCTATGCCAAATCTTTGCTTAAAACCCTTTGCAACAAGTCTAGCCTTGTATCTATCCAAACTTCCATCAGCTTTGCGTTTAATTTTGTAAACCCATTTACAGTCTATTACATTTCTACCCTTTTGAGGTGGAACCAGGTGCCAGGTTTGATTTTTTAACAAGGCATCATATTCAGCATCCATTGCATGTTTCCAATTTTTATCTCCTAAAGCTTCTTCCAGATACTGTGGCTCACCAGATGAAGTAAAACAACCATAACGAACAGTACCATCTGTATATACCATAGGCTTTCTGATTCCATCCTGAAGACGAGTTGTGGGTCGCTGTGTTGTTGGTGAAGACAGATGCGAACTTGGTTCTCCAGCAGCCATGCGATGCGTGTCACCCCCTCTGTCATGCGCACCCGCGGAAGGGGAGAGTGCGGGACCAAATTGTGGCGTAACATTTCTTGTTCGCGGCAAATCATCGATCAAGGGCGGGAGAGACGCCTTGAGCCGTACCTGCAGGAGCTGGTCCCGGAGAAAATTCGGTGGCGGTAGATCCATCTGCAGGATTTGTTGGGCCTCCATTTGCATCCTGTAACTCATCAGCTTCTGAAGAAAAATGGTTAGCGGCATTAGGAGTATTAGCCAGTGGATGATCTACATATTCATTCCCAGAAGATGAATGACTAGGAGCAAGCAACGTTGGAGGAAGGAGAATGATTTCAGATCGGATCCTTGCGCCAGCAGTAAGATGCAATTTGGAAAAGGGAAAGACCCCTTCATCAAACACAACATCGCGAGATATGTAAATGCGCCTGATTGCAACATCAAGGCACTTGAAACCTTTATGCATGTTGTCAGTAACCCGAAAAAGTACACTCCTTGGAACGAAATTGAAGCTTATGCGGTGATTATAAGGGCGCAAGTTGGGCCAACATGCACAACCAAAAATTCTCAAGGATGAATAGTCCGGTTTGGTTTTAAATAAGCGCTCTAGGGCGTTGCATATGAGATAACTTTGCTTGGTGTACGGTTTATTAGGAAAGTTGCAGCAAGAAAGGCTTCATCCCAAAATTTAAGAGGCATGGAAGCATGGGCAAGAAGAGACAGACCAGTCTCAACAATGTGTCTATGTTTTCTTTCTGCAGATCCATTTTGTTGATGTGCATGAGGACATCAGACATGATGAGAGATGCCAATTTTGATAAAAAAGGAGTGAAGTTTTTCATACTCACCGCCCCAATCAGTTTGCATCGTAATGATCTTTCGATTAAAGAGCCGTTCAACTAGGTTTTGAAATTCATGGAATTTTTGAAAGACTTCAGACTTGAATTTCAGTAGGTAAATCCAAGTAAATTTGCTAAAATCATCAATGAAACTCACATAATATTTGTACCTGCCCACAGAATCAGGAGCAGGTCCCCAAACATCTGAGAACACAAGTTCTAAAGGATGGCTCGAGACACTAGATGACTTTGGATATGGTAACTGATGACTCTTTGCTTGCTGGCAAGCATCACACACAAACTCCTTATTGGACTCATCATGACATGGAAGATTAAAAGTACTAATAACCTTCTGAACAATGGGAGATGCAGGGTGACCAAGACGACTATGCCATTTATCAAAGGATGGCTTGCTAATCCCAAAGACTTGTTTTGTGGATGATGGTGGCGCGGATGGCAGGGGATATAGACCTTTCTGACACCTCCCTTTAAGCAGAGTGCTCCTCGTGTCCCGTTCCTTTATCAAGAAGTAATTAGGATGAAATTCAAGAAAGACATTGTTATCTGTAGCAAGACGATGGACTGAAACAAGATTCTTTGTGGCTTGTGGAACGTGTAAGATATTGTTTAGATTAAGATCACGATTCTGGGTATGAATAGTAGATTTACCAACATGACTAATATCCATACCTGATCCACTCGCCGTGTGGATTTGATCACCGCCATTATATTTGTCACGGAAGGACAGCTTCTCCAATTCACTTGTTATATGATCAGTGGCTCTCGAGTCTGTGTACCAATTTGTGTCCACGGTGTAGGAGTTTGTAGCAAAGAGCATGCACGTATCGAGGCGTAATTTTCATCATACCTGTGCCAACACCTATCAGCAGTGTGGCCGATCTTGAAGCAGACTTGGCACTGTGGGCGATCTGAAGAATTGTTGTTACTGTTGACATCCCCGCGCGCGCCATTGCTTCCTTGCCGAGGATTGTTGCCGCTGGAATTGAACCCGCGGCCGCCGCGTTGTGCTGGAACATTGGCCTGTCTTCCTCCACGACCACCACGCCCGAACCGCCCAGGACCACCGCGACCTCGTCGATTTGCGACGTTGGCCGAGGACCCGGATGAGTGGTCGTTGCCGCGCAGATCGAGCCGAGTCTCAAAGGTGAGCATTTGAGCATACAGCTCGCTCACCGTGATCGGCTCAGATCGAGCAAGAACCGAGTTGACCACTGAGTCGTATTCGTCGTCAAGCCCAGTGAGAATGTACTCCACCAATTCTTCATCTTCGAGAAGCCGTCCTGCTGCAGCCATCTCATCGCCGAGAGCTCGCATCTTTGCGACATATTCAGTCACCGTCATATTCCCTTTTTGGGCGGTGGCCAGAGCCAGGCGCGTGTTCACCGTGCGAGCTCGTGTCTTTGACGCGAACATGATCTCGATCGTACGCCATGCCTCGGCCGCGGTTTGCTTAGCTGCGACCTGAGCCAAGATTTCCTTGGACACAGAAGTGAGGAGGAAGCTAAGGACCTGCTGGTCAGAAGCTAGCCAATCTTCATAGGCAGGGTTGGCGATCTTGATGACCTTGTCACCTTCCTTGCCGTCGATCTCAGCAGCAGGCATTTTGACCTTGCCAGTGAGGTAGCCTTCCAGGCGAGCGCCGCGCATTGTGGCGACGACTTGGGCTCTCCATGTTGCATGGTTGTGTTTGGCGAGCTTCTCTGAAACGGGTTGAGTAATCATGGAGGCAAGTCCAGATGCAGAGGAGAAACTGCCAGCCATGTTTGTGGATTGGATCTATTTCTCTTGCTCTGATACCATAAAAGAAATCAGAGGTGCGGAAGTATTTTGGTGGAAGCAGTCACACCTTCTCCGTGCTCTGCCTGCGTGTTTATATGGGCGACCAAACGCGCCAGTTTGTTACATACGCAACAACTTGATACGGCCAGCCTTAAGTAGCATAACAACTAAATACAGCATGTCTATCTGAAGCTAACAACATGCGCTACTTCTAGGCCTGCCTCTATCCTGAGTTGTTGCATAATTACAATGGACGTTACACACTTATCTAACACTGACCTCCAAAAGGTTTCTCCGCCACTTACACATCATTGGCAACTAATAAGATCAAGAGGAGAGAAAGACCCAAGCAAATCACATACACACATAAGAAACTTGAGCATGAGCAATAGAAAGGAAATAAGATCTCTATTTCAACTTAAAGAGGAAGGATTCCAGCCACTCCTACCGGAGGACAAGGGCTCACTCGGGAGCACACACAACTCATGATTTTTATGTTCTAGCTCACCCTTTCAACCTATTCATGAGCAAGACTTGTTAGGGTTAGAGACGCACAAAGGGACGCGAATTTAACATGGAAAACCTCACGAAGGAGAGAAAAAAACATGAGAGATAAATCACTATTTTCATTCAATTTACATGTACATGAGGGTGACTTTATATAGCCGGTTGAACCCGAGTTGTAGAAGTTTAGGACTCTTATTTGGATATTTGAGGAATCCTTATCTATAACAAAACTCCCCTTGACTCAAAATCCATAATGATATTGTCTCCGAAAAACCCCAAAGGGGTAATTAAGCACCATGAATTCCAACCAAGTCTAGGCAATACTTGAACTTGGTATTTGAAAGTGTCTTCGTGAGCATATCAACAGGAATATCATCAGTATGTATCTTTCGCACAACAACTTATCCTTCAACAATAATATCACGAATAAAGTGGTACGTGATATCAATGTGCTTGGTCTTGGTACGATACATATCATTCTTGGTCAAACAAATGGCATTCTGGCTATGACAATAAATAGTAATAGTCTCCTATGAAATGCTAAGTTCAGAAACCAGACCTTGCAACTAAATAGCTTCCTTAATACCTTCAGTAGCCAAAACATACTCTGCTTCAGTATTAGAAAGAGCAGCAATAGGCTATAAAGATGCTTTCCATCTGACTGCAGAACCACATAAAAGAGAAGATATATCAAGAAATTGATCTTTGTTTATCAAGATCACCAGCATAATCAAAATCAACAAATCCAACAACATTATTTGTCTTCACTTTACTTTTGTCAAACATCAAGCCAAAATTAGAAGTTCCTTTCAAATAATGAAGAATCCACTTAACAGCATTCCAAAGCTCTTTGCCGGGATTATGCATAAATCTGCTAACCACACTAACTGCATGAGCCAAATCTGGTCTAGTGCAAATCATAACATACATGATATTTCCAATTGCACTAGAGTAAGGAACATGCGACATATACTTTCTCTTCTTCATTAGTAGGACATTGACTTGAAGATAAGTGTGAGGCAAAAGGTGTAGAAACAGGTTTGCAATTACTGAGATTAAATATATGAAGAATCTTCTCAATGTAGCTTTTCTGAGATAGAAATAATTTACCAGCTTTGCGGTCATGCTGAATTTCCATCCCAAGAATTTTCTTTATTGGACCAAGATCATTCATCTCAAAATCATGACTAAGTTGAAACTTCAACTGATTAATCTGGGACTTGTCATGAGAAGCAATAAAATGTCATCAACATAGAGCAGCAAATAGACAAAAGATCCATTTGGAAACTATTTAAAGTTGACTCAGTTGTCATAATTGCTGCGAGAATATTGTTGTGCAATCATAAAGGAATAAAACCTTTTATACCACTTCCTAGGAACTTGCTTAAGACCATAAGAGAATTTTTCAAATAACAAACTAAATGCTCTTTTCCGGGAGCAACACCTTCAGGTTGTGTCATAAAAATATACTCTTCTAAATCTCTATGTAAGAAGGCAGTTTTAACATCAAGTTACTCTAATTTCAAATCAAATAAAGCAATAAAAGCAAGCATAATCCGAATGGATGAGTGATGTAAACAGGTGAAAAAACTTCATTGAAGTCAATACCTTCCCTTGGTCAAAACCTTTTACCGCTAACCGGGCTTTCCATCTTGTAGGTTCAACTCCGGAAATACTATCCTTTCTTCTTATATATCCATTTGCACTTGAAATGTTTGTTACCTTTTGGAAGCTCAATCAAATCCCATGTACAATTTTTATGAAGGCTTTCAATTTCTTCATTCATAGCTGTCAACCAATTAGAAGAGTTTTCACATGAGATAGCTTCTGAATAAGAAGAAGGTTCAAAAGTATCACAAATATCTTGTGCAGCAAGAAGAGCTTAACAGGCCATATTATCAGTGTCACGATATCTTATAGGCAATTGAATATTTCTCCTTGGTCTATCTTGAGCTATAAAATGATCATTAGTGCTAAGAGATGCTGTCTTAGAAATTGGTTGTGAAGTAGAACAAGTCAAATAATCATTATCAATGGTAGGTAAAACTACCTCAAATTCTGTATTTCTTGTAGTAGCTTTAAAATTTTCATATTCAGTTGTGGATGAACAACCAACATTATCACTACCCGATGAAAGTAAAGCATCTACATGAAAAGTAACATCACGACTAATGATTAATTTGCAAGAATTAGAACACCATAAACAATATCCTTTGACACCAGAACCATACCCAACAAATATGCATTTTCTTGCTCTAGGCTTTAATTTTCTATTGTTAACATGAGCATATGCAGGACAACCAAAATTCTCAAATTAGAATAATCAACTGGTTTACTTGACCAAACCACTTCTGGAATATGAAAATTAATAGTGGAATTTGGAGAGCGATTACTCAAATAACAAGCTATAGAAATAGTCTCGGTCCATAATGCACGCTTATGCCAAAAACTTGCATTTGAAAGCATGCAATAGGCTCTTTTCCAGAAGAGTGCGATTCATACGCTCTGCCACACCATTCTACTGAGCCTTTCCTAGAACAGTTAAGTGTCTTGCAATACCATGATTAGCACAAAATTGATCAAACTCACCACTGCAAAATTCCAATCCATTATCAGTTCTAAGTTTCTTGATTTTTCTACTAGTTTGATTTCTACTAAAACTTTCCAATTCTTGAACCCTGAAAAAGCTACATGCTTATGTTTCAAGAAATAAACCCAAACTTTGCGAGAAAAATCATCAATGAAGGTTATCATGTACTCACATCCTCTAATAGAAGGAAACCTAGAATGACCCCAAAGATCAGAATGGACATAATCAAGAATTCCTTTAGTTTGATGAGTTGAAATAGTAAAACTGACCATCTTTTGTTTGCCAAAAACACAATGCTCACATAAATCAAGTTTGCCAATATCACTTAAAAGTTATTTTATAAGAGATGCAAACCTTTTTCACTCATATGACCCAAGCACATATGTCAAAGCTTGGTGATATGAGGATCCGATGCAATAGTAGAAATAGCTACACAACCTGTAATTGTAGGTCCTTGCAAGTAATAAATACTATTGATTCTATTGCCTTTCATTACAACAAGGTTGCCTTTTGAAATCTTAAGAATACCATTTTTCATCGGTATACTTATAACCCAAAGATTCTATAGTACCTAAAGAAATAAGATTTATTTTCATTCTAGGAACACAACGAACATTTGTAAGGGTCCTAACAATGCCATCATGTGTTTTTGTTTGAACAGAACTGATTCCAACAATTTCAAATGGAGACTTATTAGCAATAACAATTTCACCACTATCAACAGAATCATAAGTAGAGAACCACTCTTTATATGGACAGATATGAAAAGTGCAAGATGAATCAATAATCCATGCAGTTTGATTCTTCAAATTAAAAGTGATGATTAGAGCCTCACCATCAGGTTCATTTTCAACAAAACTAGTCTCAGCAGGTTTCAAGGATTGAATCTTATTGTTTCTTTCAGTCTTGTTTTTCAAATGGAAACACTGAAAAATATCATGACCAGGATTCTTGTAATAACGGCAAAAATCGCTGGATTTATGGCCACTTGATTTAGATCTATATTTTTTGTAACATCCCAAATTTTTGTTTTTATTAATTTAATATTGTTATTTGTGTATTTTTGGATTTTTTTCAAATTTATTTGGGATTTATTTAATATTTTTGAATTATGCTCAATATGAAAATTATTTAAATATTTGAAAATTTTAAATAAACATTTCCAAAAATATTTTATTTGAGTTCCAAATATCTCAAACTATTGTTTAGAAATTTTCTAGTATTTTTACTATTTTATTTGGCTTTGTTTTTTTGGAGTTATTTTAAATAAAAAATGTTTGAAAATGCTTTAAATAGTATTTGGGCCGATACCCTATTGGGCCTAGCCCATTTCTTTCTGCTCTGGCCCGATCCAACCCATCTCACCCCGCTCGCTCGCAAAACCCTAGTTATCTACCGTTGGATCTTAATCGGACGATTGTGATGATTTTGGAAACCCTAACGGCTTGTGGTTGTTGGATCGAGCTAGTACGGATGGCTGAGATTATGTCACATCTGAAGCATCGGGGAGCCACCCGATTCGTGATGTGTGGACGACCGGGATTCCATCTTCTCTGCACACCATCGCCGTCTCGGATCCAGTTTCCTCCGCCGCGTCGGTTTGGATCTCCGGTCAAGCACGCTCGTCGAGGGCTATTTAAGCCACGCTTCGTCCCTTCCAAGGTTCCATGTCTCTCGCCGCCTATTTTTCTCTAGCTATCTCTCCCCGAGGTGTCATTGTTTGCGCATGAGAGCTCGTCGGAGTCACCGAATTGCCGACACCTTTGGTCGCTTTGATCTCCGTCGTCGCCGCACCTCTGTCGAAACTGAGCCTGAATTCAAGTTCATCGTGTCGAGAGCCTTCAGATCTACATGGTTCTAGGTCATCTTCATCGCTGCTCCACTGATTTGTTGTCGTCGTTCTCCATGCCAGTGAGTTGTGCCGCCGACCTTCCATTGGAGCCATCGAGAAGAGATTGAACCAGCTAAGCTGATGTGGAGCCGAGTGGACGCCATGTGTGCGTGAGGTCACTGCCTCATCAGCTGAAGTGTCGGTGCCATGTCATCGTCAGAGTGGACCCACGTGTCAGGCTTGGTTGATCCATGGGTCGAGACCATGGTAGACCGGATCGGATATGTGGACCTAGTCCATGGACCAGGGCCCACACGTCAGCCTCTATGCTATTTTTAGATTTATTTTAATTTTGGGAAAAATCTAGTTGCTGACTTCATAAATTGATTTTTCTATAGAAAATTAATTCGGAAAATATGGATTTTTGTATTTTTTTGTATTTTCTTTTTTTGAATCTTTTGAGAGCCCGTTCTTCATACAAGCTCTGATTGAGGCGATTCAAATTTCTAAAAAATTGTCAAATTGAGATCTATTTAATGGTAAATTTTATTTGAATTTTGGAGTTTGTTGCTCTCTATTTTGGCATTTATTATCTATTTTCTCTCGATTCACGTAGACGTTGAAGTGCTTAGTCAGTCCGAGGAAGAACTGTTGACTCAAGAGCAAGATCCAAAGGAGGAACAAGATCTTTTCCAAGGCAAGTTGTGTTTTGATCATGTTGAACCCAGTTTTACAAATGCTATGTTGATTTAAATTATTGCATGATATTTTATGCTTAGAATTGTTTTCAATTAGTTTGGGATCTAACTATTCTACCCAATTGAGTTATACCGACCTTGTCAATTGTATGCTATGATTATTTGTTACCCTAGAATGGTTCATTATTAGTTGGTTGCTAATAGCTACCAACGTGGGTTTGCTAGAACAAATGTAGTTGCTTAGCCATGCCACATATAATTCATGTCTTTTGGAAAGTTCAAATCAATCTTGACTAATGGAATATGGAACATATTTATGAAAGGGTGTGTCATGTGTTGTCACACAATGATGTTGAGTTGTTGGTGACATGTGTTGTCACGCAATGATGTTAACTTCTTGATAGCATGTGTTGCACGGTAATCAACTGGGGTCGTAAATGATTTAGACTGGGGAATGTGGCAAGATTTGTGAGCTGTGGTGTGCCTACATGGCATTGGGTTGATATAATAACATGATATATGAGTCGATGTAAGGTGGTTTTCTATGAGTGTTTGTGGGAAGTCTTGCCTCAGTTCAATTAAGGACTTAACCTTGCAAGCTTTGAACTGGGCCAAACATCCAACCACATGTCTGATATGGGACAGACCTGGCTGATTAACATGTAGTATACTTGTATTACCTTGCATGGTTGGATTGGAGGGTTTACTCCAATGGGTGTGGAGCAGAGGGTTTACTCTGGCTCAATGAGACACTGGATTTATGGTGCTGATTGGAGGGTGTACTCCTTTTTCTCTCACAAGGGTGAGCCTCTCATTAAAAATGCAAGCTGGGGGTAGATCTACTAGTTCACATCCAAGGGTTGAGGGGATGAACTCACTAGGCAGGGTGGTACTAGTGTGCCGCAGTGTAAAGGCTTTGTTATGATCTACTAGTCGCACATCAATGGGTACGTGTTATGGTCAACAGTATAGTTTGATCATATCATGTGGGTAGAGTGTATAACCTTTGCAGAGTGTAAATCTATTCAGATAACCATGTCCTCAGTTATGGACAATACTCAGGAATTACAGTCAAGAGTTAGATTTTGTAAAATAAAACTTGGGAACGGAGGCTTTGTGCTATTGGAAAGTTTGGAAGTTGTTTAGGGCTATGTGCCAGTTTACTTTGAGAAATGCTTGATAGTTATTATTTTATGCTATTTGTTTTACTATCATTTCAATCTAATTATTGTATTAATTTGTAAATACTGCTTTACTGCAAAATAACCATATCAGCCATCCATTGGAATAAGCCTTGCATATAGTTATGTTAGAATTGCATTCTGCGCACAACTTGTTGAGTGCTTTATGTACTCACCCTTGCCACAACAAAATCATCAGTTGAGGAGTCTACACCAGCTAAGTACCAGGAGGAGACGAACGTCTAGGGTGGGAGCCTTGTTAGTTTCCTGTGGTATAATAAGGGGTTTATCTACATTTTCTGTTCCATCGTAGTTTCAATTTAATATCCATAGTTTAGCCCTGCATGGCATAATCATGTAAAGTCTACCATAAAGTCAGTCAACAGGTTTATATTTAATAAATAAAGTCTTCTATTATTCTTCCACTGTGTATGATTGTGATATTCATCTATGTTGCTACTATGTGCACTAGTGTGATTTTGGACTAGTGTGGTATACACAGAGGGTCCAGATTTGCATGTTCGGGTCTCGACAACTTTGATCTAGGAGAATTGTCTTTATGTTGAGTTCTACCTCTAATAATTAATTAAACCCTTAGCCATAACTTCAGAACGAGAATCAATATCAAATTTCTCCTTAGACAATAAATTTTATTTAACATTCTCAAAACTAAGGGTGTCAAGATGGCCATAAAGCATAATTTCGTTGAAGTGTTTAAAGGTAGCAGGCAAAGAGATGTCCAACAGAATAGCGTTTTCTTCATCCTCAATTTTTGCTTTTAATTTCTCAAGATCAATGATGAGTGAATTGAACTCATTAAGATGAGATTGTATAGAAGTACCTTTTTCCATGCGAATTGTGTACAGACGTTCTTTGAGGTGCAGTTTGTTGGCAAGACTTTTCTTCATGTACAAAGATTCCAATTTCTGCCACAGTTTTGGTGAAGCATTCTCATTAATAACTTCACATAGAACATCTGTAGATAAACTAAGTTGTATGGTGAAGAGTGCTTTCTGATCCAGTTCCTCCTATTGCTCATCGACCATGGTCGTCAGTATAGCTAGCAATGCTTTCCTCACGCCCACCTGTGTCGAAATGGCTTTCATCTGAACCTACCATATAGAGAAACTGATATTGTCATTGAACTTCGTAATGTCAAATTTAGTAGATGACATGGTAGAGAAAAATTACAGATTAAAAATATGGTAGATTAGATCTGAAAAAAGAGAAAAAATTCTCAGTATGCTTCGGGTGCACGTAGCAATTTTTGGCACCCTTGGGTGCGCGTAGCAATTTCTGGCCAGATTTTTTTCAACCGATTTTTTTCTTCCTTCTCAACTCACTGCCTTATCTTCACGGGTCTTATCCCTTCACCCTAAGCCACTCAATTTTTGGCTTCTCTTTGCAGGAAGAAGACCGAGGCGAGGCTACCGAAGCGACGACCACCGGATTTAGGGGCAGAGCACGGAAGCATCCACGATCCTTGGCAAGCAGGGCGTCCATGGCCCTCTTTGCGGCCATAGTACCCTATGCGGAGGGCGTTCGTCTCTGTGAGTGGCTCGCCGAGCTTGGAGCGCTGGAGGCAGCCGGGAAGAGCAGTGGCCAGAGGGAGTGCGCGTAGTTGACGAAAGAAGTAGCAAGCAATCGGAGGTGGTGATGAGCTCGTAATCGACATCGGTGGGGAATGGTGCTTGTCTGGGTGACTGGTGTAGATCCGGAGCGACCGGTGCAAATCCGACACCAGGAGGCTCTCGGGTGTCGGTTGGTCCATACGGCACGGCTCTAATGCAAGCTACAACGTCGTGTTCAGCTGCGGTGGATAGTAGGGTGCGCTCGTGCAGTGACCGACGAAGGGCACGGCTTAGAGGAGCGGATATGGCAGGAGAGAGAACCTTGGGTGTTGGTGTAGTGCAGAGGATAGTGCATGCATGCCAGCGGCGGCTGAAGATTGAAAATCCCGGTACACGCTCTGATACCACTTGTTAGGGTTAGTAATGTACAAAGGGACACGAATTTAACATGGAAAACCTCACGAAGGAGGAAAAAACCATGGGAGACAAATCACTATTTTCATTCATTTTACACATACATGGAGGTGGCTTTATATAGCCGGTTGAGTCCGAATCGTAGAAGTTTTGTACTCTTATTTGGATATTCAAGGAAACCTTATCTCTAACCAAGGACCCAAATCTCCTATTGCCCTTTCATCTCTTTTTAAGTAGAGGATCTACCTACCATTCTCCATGAAACACAATCACCCAATGCATAAAGGGTTTGCACCAGGGTTTTAAAAACTGTTTTTTGAAAAACCGCTCGAAATTCAAAAATCGAGAAAACTAGCTCAAAAATCGCTCAAAAATCATGAGAAACCAAAGGGTTAAGAAATAAAAAATTTAGAAAAAAATTTCAAAAAAAAATAAAAAATCGTCCGATTTTCAACAAAAATCGTCCGATTTTCAACGAAAATCGCTCGGTCTTCACCGAAAACCAGCCGACCAATTGAATGTTCCTTAAAAACAGTTTTGAGTGGTTTTCAACGATTTTCGAGTGGTTTACATCGCATAAATTTTTCCAAATTTTTTGAATTTTTTGAATTAGACCGGTTTACCGATCGGTTTTGAATCTTGAACCGCAGCGGTAAGGTCAAAAACCACGGTTTTCACCTATTTTGTTAACCTTGGTTTGCACTCATACAAGCATGTTTTTCAAAGCTCCGCTTACACTTGGTTCCAATAGCCTAAATCCCTCGTGCCTTGTCCTCTTCATGACCTAAACAACTTAGGCCACAACCCACGGTTTTGCAAATAACCAACTTCTCTAGTGTTTGACAAATTACCAATTTGCCCTCATCTCGACTAGCTACCATTCCTTCATTCCAAAGCATCTTTGTGTGCTTTGAACTGTAGACTATGGTGCCTAGCAACTGCCACTATGTCTTCACGCATCCGGACCCTACCAAACCGTCTCTACTTGAACCGACCAAGCCCCTTGGTGCAACCCATTGCTTAAACCTTGCCTTCCATGTCTTTGTCCACCTTGCGCATTGCTTGAGCTTAACCATTTCACCTAGCTTCTATGACTGCTCTAGACCTTGGTTCTCCCAACCAAGTCTGTGTCCTCCTCACCATTGATAATAGTTGACACCAAACCTCCTCCACATCCAAAGACCAATAAACTTTGTCTAGGCACAGATTTTTCACTACTCAACCCACATTAATTCAAATATGCATCATGCAACATGTATGCATTGATCCTCATCTTTTGAAACTCTGGAGACAAGACACCGATCAAACCACCAACCAATGGCCAGTCTAAACACCACTTCCATACTGGTCTGATCGCACCCAACTCATTCAAGTCGAAAACCTCCTCAAACCTAACGATCCCTGAGCATACACATAGATCAAATCAGATGAACTTTATGCAGTATGATTTGCAACCAGGTTAACACCACTCATGACCACATTGAAACTCATTATAACCGGTTGGTATGTTGTCACAACTAGGTAGAAGCCCTTTACAGCTGGTTGTCATGAACCTGATTGTAAGTCACTCATGGTCACCTCGAAAATTCTTATGACTGGTCAATATACCTGGTCAGATACTTGACCCTCGATCGGACTAAGTGACCTGCTTGGTCAGACCAACAACATATTGGCAGCAACTCTGACTTTTGCAAAACTAAATTTCAACTATCCAAAACTTGCCAATTGAGCATCATAAATAACCATGACCTTTCTCACATGTTCCTACAATCTCATAACATAGTTCAAATGGCAGAAGAAGCAAAATTGAGTAATTCACTCATCAAGATTGTCAATTTTTAAATTACTCCAGTCAAATCCCACGTACTTGCAAATATTGCGGTCAACTGTTTCCAAAATATTAATAATCATAATTAGTTTAGTCAATATGGCACATGGCATTACAGATTTAGTGTATGAAGCTTTGCGTATTTACGAGAAAGTGCAAGCTAATTGGCATTTTCGCATTGTAATGATATCATAAAAAGCTAGGTATTTTGAAAATTAAAAACAATATAATGTTCGATGGAAAATGAGTATAGAATCGCAACATTCCTCAATAGAGCATTTGAAAATAATAAAAAGGGCAAAATAAGCGTAAGAAAAGAGAAAAAGGTTAAAAACAATCAAGCAAAATACATTTTGTAGATTTAGAGAAGCCGTGTGTATCTTATTGGATTCCACACCCTTTATCTATACCCCTTTATAATGCACCTAAGCATTCTTTTCTACGTCCACCCCAAATAATGCACCCCACTAGAGATGGCCTAACCTTCATGCACCCAGTGAAACGTCCCCAGAAACTTGCCTCCATCAAAATTAACATCTCAGATCTTTCCTCAGCTTTACTCACCCACATCCGATGGCCATTGTTTAATGTGTCTAACTCATCCCTGTGGCCCACAATGATCTCCCCACCTCCAAAGATCATCTCAAGGAAAAGGAAACAAATATCCTGGAATTAAGGAAAAGGAAACAAACGTTATAGAAAAGGAAAAGACCATATATTACGTGCTGGGAAAAGGAAACCGGAAGACAGGGCACTATACTAGTTTATATTGAGGATTACTGTAAGGACCCGAATCCACTGATTCGAACCCACTATGTTTACTGCACTAGTCCCAGGATCAACGCTAGTGCACACAGCTTAACATTGGTACATATCACATCATACACAACGATAATAAAATAATAGTTCATTTATTGATATAGCTAGATGTACGATATTATGACCAACTTACATTATTAAGCCACGCAGGGCAAGACTGGAAATATAAACTAATAATTATGCAGCGGAAAGTAGAAAACGTAGATAGCTCATCAGTTCACCATAGGCAACTGACAAGGCTCGGACCCTAATGACTCGTGTCTTCCTGGACTTCCTCTTCCAACACAGGTGTAGATTCTTCAACTGTTGATTATTGTTGTTTGGCAAGGGTGAGTACTTAAGCACTCAACAAGTTGTGCACAGAATGCAATTCTATGTATCTATATGCAAGGCTTATTCCAATGGATAGGCTATCATGGTTATTTTGCAATAAGCAGCATTTATGAACAAATACAATAAATAGATTGTAAAGATCAGAAACAAATATCAATAGTAAATAAATTCAAGATTTCTCAAGTAAACCAAGTTTCCAATCCTAAGTCAAATTCCATCTTCCATATGGCATTCCGCCATCCCAACCAAGTTGTCCAATTAATTAAACTAACCCTTAATCAGTAATTCCCGAGCATTGCTCAATACCATGAGCACGGCTATCCGAATAGTTTCACACTCTGCAGAGGTTATGCACTTTACCCACGTGATACAACCAAACACCACCAAGGCGAGTGATTATAACAAAGCCTTTATAATGCGTTGCTTAACCGGATACTACCCGCTAAGGTTTCAACACCGTGGGTCCGAAAACCATAATCGTGGCCCCCTCTTGCGCCATGTGAATTACACCATAACTCGGGAACTCACACCGACCACGATAGTACCAAAATTAAGACATTGCAAATTAATCAGCTAGGCTGGCCCATACCAGACATGTGGTTGCACGATAGACTCAGGTCAAAGGCTTGCAAGGTTAAGTCCTTAGAGTGATCAAGGCAAGACATCCACATACCCTCTGCCCATCGGGCCCACCTTGGCATCCTCGCCTTGTCACTTGCCCCAATCTAAGTTATTATCACCCAGTTGATTACCATGCACCACGTGCCATCAACAATTCAACATCGTTGCGTGACATGACTCGCCACAACAACTCAATCTCATCGTGTGATTCCACATGACACACAAGTTCATAACATTGTTCCATATTCCATTAATCAAGATTAATTATCAATGATTCTGACACATGTGATGACGTGGCAAGGCTAAGCAACTAATACGAACTAATCCTCCAATGTTGATTATAATTGTTAACCAACTATATTTAACCAATCTAGGGTGACAATGGATCATGGCATACAATGACAAGGTAGGGTGTAGATCAATCTGGTATATTAGCTAAACGCAATCTAATTTAAAACAGTTGTATATTTGAAATATATGCAAAAGGGTAAATTAGACATAGCAATTTTATAAACATGGGTTCAACATGATCAAAGCACAACTTGCCTTGGAATAGGTCCTGATCTGGTTCTGGAACTTGCTCTTGAGTTGCTGGATCTTCCTCCGAAGCGTCGCACAATTCAACGTCTACGCGTACCGAAGAAGAAAAGCAAATAAATACCAAAACAGAGAGCAAATGAACTCCAAAAATCAAATAAAATTCACCATTAAATAGATCTCAATTTTACAAATTTTTAGAAACTGGAATCACTCAAATCCGAGTTACGATGCAAAAGATATAGCCTTTTGAAGTTTAAAATAATACTAAAAATACAGAAATTAGAAATTCGAAATTAACAGATTTATTTTTATACTGAAAAACAGATTATTGCGTCATCATGACGTCACGCTGGCGTCAGCCTGGCCTGGACCAATCAGAGCACGACACGTGGCCCTGGTGCATAGACCCGGTGCACGGGACCTCCTCTGGTCTACCGTGAACCCGACGTATGACGCCTCGGTGCCTGTGCCCGCCACGCGGCATGATCTGGTTGGTCGCCCGCACGGTTCGATCTAATCCACAGAAACATGATCGAAAGGCCCCGGTTGTTTGCGACGTGGCGGAACCTCACCCCTCCGCTACAGATCGGACGGCCCACGGTTCACCCGCCGACAATGGCGACGCCGCCACGAGGCTTTACCGGACATGGAGAAGATGACGAACCCGACGGCGATCCGACGATGTTCCGGCGACGAGACCTTACCGATTCGACGCGTAGCTTCTCGGTGAACCCAGATCTGGGACCAACGCGGCGGAGAATGGCTCGACGGCGACGTTCTCGATCAAAACTCACGGCGCGTCCCACGAATCTGCGGCGAGGTCTAGCGATTGCTCTTGGGCTCACGGCACGGCGCTTAGAGGAAAGATGCGGCAGACGATGGCGAGTCCAAGGCCTACGGTGGCGGCTTATATAGCGCTCGCCGACGCAAAAAGCGGCGACCTAAGTCGACGACGGCGAACTTCGCGATGAACTTCGGAATCCGCGACGCAACGAGACGAACTCCGATGTCCATCCGATCTTCAATCAACGGACGAGATCTCCCAGAGACGTGGTACAATCCGGCTCGGATACGATATCTAACGGCGGCGATTAATTCCTTTCCCAAACCGGTACGACTTAATCTTGACCGTCCGATTCTGATCCTACGGTCAACTGGGGCTAGGGTTTGGGTTTCTGCGCGATTGCTTCGACCGTCCGATGCAAGATCAAAGGCGGCGTCACAAGACCTCAACTCATGGGCCAACTGGGCCGCATGGCCACAGACTACACGCGCACAGTGAATGGGCCAATCCCAATACTGTTCCAACCGAAAAGAAAGGATTTTTCAATTAAAATAATTCCATAAATTCATTTTATTTATTTTAAGCGATAAAACTAATAGGAAAAATCCAAGAAAAATCTCAAAAATACTTTGAGACATTCTGGACTTAAATAAAATATTTTTGCCAAAAATTTATTTTAACTTTGCATAAATTTAAATAGATTTGAATAAAAGGCAATAAACCTGATTTGAATTTAATTCAAATAAATCCAGAAAAATCCAAATAAATTCCAGAAAATCATAAATGCACATTTAAGCAATAAAATAATATATAAGCAAATTTTTGGGATGTTACAATTACAAACGTAATGAACTCAAACTCTATCTCCAACTTCCTAATTTATCTCTAATTGAATAGGATTCTATTTCAAATTCTATCCTAATAACCCCCCTAAAGATGGGCTAAAAATATCAATTATATTCTTCTTGCTACATATTGTAGCACCCTTGCTAGGACCTAACCCTTTAGTGAAACAATCAACCAACTGTTCATTAGACTTAGACATACTCCAGTTTCAGAATTCTTTCATCCAACTTCTCCTTGATAAAGAACCGATCAATTTCATCATGCTTGGTACGATCATGCTGTACCAGATTATTAGCAATGTTGATTGCAGTTTTAATATCACGGTGCAATACCAAGGGACCACTCCACAATACCTGGAGTTCAGACATTGTCCCTTCAACCAGATCATCTCCCTCAAACTTAATACCATTACTCTATATTCTGCCTCTACAGTAGGTCGAGCCACAACTTCTTGCTTCTTACTCCTCCATGACACAAGATTACCACTTACAAAGATACAATATTCAGATGTAGATCTTCTATCATCTATACTGCTTACCCAATCAACATCACAATATACATCAACATTCAAGTGTTGACTCTTCCTGAACCAAAGCCCTTTCCCAGGGCTACTCTTCAAATATCGTAGAATCCAAAAAACTACATCCATATATCTTGTTCTAGGATCATACATATATCGACTTACCACACTCACTGCATACGAAATATTAAGTCTTGTATGGCATAAATAGATGAGATGCCCAACCAGTTTTTGATAAGCCTCATTATCAACTGGACCACCATACTCGACATAGTTTGTGATTCCTATCAATAGGTGAAGCAATAGGACGACACCCAAGCATTCCTGTCTCTGCTAACATATCAAGGCATACTTCCTTTGAGGGAGAATTATCCCTTTTCGAGGCCAAGTGATCTCAATTCAAAGGAAGTATCGAAGAGGTCTAAGATCCTTCACCTCAAACACTTCTCCTAGTCTCTCATTCAGGCACTTGATATCATCTCCAATTATCACAATATCATCAACATAGACTGCTAGTATGGTGATATGTGAACCTATATGCTTGTAAAACACCGCATGATCCCTTTTGCACTGAGAATAGCTCATATCACAAATTGCACATCTGAGTCTATCAAACCATGATCGTGGAGACTACGTTGGGCCATATAGAGATTTTTAAGCTTACATACCTTTCTGATAGTCTACTTATTCTCAAAGCTAGGAGCTATCTCCATATATACCTCCTCTTCTAAATCTCCATGGAGAAATACATTCTTCACATTCAATTGATAAAGAGGCCACCCAAAAATAATAGCACAAGAAATAAACGTCCTTATTGTGCTTATCTTCGCTACTAGTGCAAAAGTCTCATCATAGTGTATTCCATGCATTTGACTATAGCATTTTGTAACCAACCTCGCCTTGTATATGTCCACATTGCCTTCAAGAGTCTGTTTCACTGTAAAGACCCATTTGAATCCCACTGCTTTCTTTCCTATTGGAAATGGAACAAAATCCCACATCTTGTTCTTCTGAAGTGCACCAATCTCTTCTTTCATAGCATCCTTCCATTTAGGATCCTGCTTAGCAACCTGCTAATCCTTTGGAACATGCACTGTTTAGAGAGATGCAATACATGCTTTATATGCACGAGAGATATGGTAGTATGATATGAAATTTGCAATGTCCAGCATTAGATCTAACTGTCCTACATTGTGCAAGAGGTAACTCTAAGTGAGAAGAATCAGATGGAATATTACCACTTGCCCCAAGGGGAGGCAAAGAACTTGATAGAGAGAGACTTGAGAAGAGATTTGGGACTATGACTGAATCAACTGGATTGGCTGGTTGTTCATGTTGTGGTTCTTTTGATAAAACTCGCTCATCTGTTGACGGTAGCTACTGTTTCTCCCCTATCTCCCTTGTTCCTCTACTACTGTCGGGACTTGAATATGTAAATCCGGATCCTTTATGTATATCGTACTAGTCCAGGATCATGCTAGTGTATATAGGCTCAACATAGATGAATATCAGAATCATACACAGCGGAAACATCGTAAAAGACTCCATATATTAATTTTACCTATTGACTGACCTTATGGTCAACTTACATGAATATGCCACGCATGGCTAAACTAAGAACATAGAACTAAATTACTACAATGGAATAGAAAACGTAGATGACCCTTCAGTATACCACAAGAAACTGACAAGGCTGGCACCCTAAACATTCGGCTCCACCTGGTACTCCTCCATAGCTGGTGTGGATTCCTCAACTAGTGGTTTGTCGTTGGCAAGGGTGAGTATGTAAAGCACTCAACAAGTTATGCGCAAAATGCATTTCTAACATAACCATATGCAAGGATTATTCCAATGGAATGGTTAACATGGTTATTTTGCAGTAGAGCAGCATTTACAAATGAATACAATAAATAAATTAAAAAACAGTAAAACAAATAATAATAAATAGTAACTTTCAGCATTTCTCAGGTAAACATGGCATCCAGCCCTAAGTCAAATTCCAAACCTTCCAATGGCAACCTGCTATCCCATCCAAGTTTTCATTTTACAAAATCTAACCCTTGACTGTAATCCCCGGGCATTGCTGAATACCGCGAGCACGGCTATCCAAATAGATTTTACACTTTGCAGAGGTTATATGCTTTACCCACACGACATGATCATCTCTTGTTGCCAAGCTATTAGCACACTTACTTTGGTGTGCCGACGGAGAGATCATGACAAAGCCTTTATAATGTTCTGTCCCGGTACTACCCACTAAAGTTTCAACACTGAAGGGAATGGTTACCATAGTCAGGGCCCCCCTCTTGCGCCATGTGAGTTGATCCATAAACCCGGGACTCACACCATCACTAGTAGTACCAAAGCTAAGACATTGCAAATTAATTAGCTAGGTTCGTCCCATTCCAGATATGTGGTTGTATGTTTTACTCAGTTCAAATGCTTGCAAGGTTAAGTCCTTAAGATGACCAAGGCAAGACTTCTACAAACCCTCTGCCCTTCTAGCCCACCTCAGCACACTGCCCCTTGCCCCAACTAAATAATTACCATCCCAGTTTATTACCAAGCATCACATGCCATCAACAAGTCAACATCGTTGCGTGACCTCCCCGTCACTACAACTCAACATCATTGTTCCATATTCCATAAACATCATTGTGACAACACCTGACACACCAATTCCATAAACATGTTCCATATTCCATTAATCAAAGATTAACTTTTGATGCCTCAAAAAAGACATGAGTTTCACGTGGTATGGCTAAGCATACTAAACACAGTATAACTGATGCGACCATGTCCTGTCGGCCAAGAGCAAATACGACTGCTAGCTGATGGAGGTGTCTGATGTGTTTTTTGATCTTCCTTCAGGTATGATAACTACTTGTCAATCTATCGATCAAAGTGTGACTGCGATAGTTTAGCCGATGAATAGACAAGCCGATTTGGTGAAGTCTTGATGAGACAACTTCAAGGGTTTCTGAACAGACTGCTGAACTAAAAAACCTTGCAATAGCCTGCTTCAACTCCGATATATCTTACTTGCGAAATCGTGAACACAAGCAAGAACCAGATAGTTGCAATCTCTCTTTATTATGGATTTTTGATGAAGCTTACACTGTGGAGTTTTGAAACTCAATACGGCCACTGGAACTCAGTCAGGCGCAAGAGGAAATCTAAGTCGACGACTATAGATATAATCTAATCAAAACCTGAGAAATTCCTGAGGCCTAGTGCCTTTATTTATAGGAGGACTAACCCTTATCTGCTCCGAGTCGGTTACAAGTCCCTTTGTAAATTTAAGGAAACTAATCTAAGCGAGTTTGAGTTGGAGTCAAACTCAATGTCTTCTGAGTCATCCGGGGTCAATCTCCTTTGGCGTCGTGACTGAGTTGGATTCGTGTAGCCTTGGCCAATTCTGAGTCAAACTCGAAGTTGTGTTTGAGTCAGAGTCCTTTGATCGATACCGAGTCGTACTCGAGTTGGAGTTCTTGGTCGATGGTTAATGGGTCATGCCCGAGCAAATTTGGTCAGCTTCTTGAGATTCCGATTTAGCTGATCCTTCATACCTGAGTAGAAGCAAGTCATGGAAATTATTAGGCAGCATCCAATTTTGGCCAATATCAAATGGAATAGTTAGAAACGAACTCACCAAGTGATTTATCTATCGGACTCGAGCTCTAGTTATTGGTCCTTGCTAAGCATTGGCTATAGATGGATTAATGGTTGGGATGTCCTCATCACTAACCAATCCATGTTGATTACTAAAATTAACCAACTAGTAATGAACCATCATAGGGTGATAATTAATCATGGCATATAAATGACAAGGTAGGGTATAATTCAATTCGGTAGATTAACTAAATCCCAAACTATTTTGAAACAGTTGATCACATAAAATAACATGCAATAATGTAAATCAACATAGTAATTTTGTAAATTGGGTTCAACATGATCAAAGCATAACTTGCCTTGGAAAAGTTCTTGCTCTTGCTCTGAACTTTGGTCTTGAGTCAACGAGTCCTCTGCGGATGCTTCGAGCAACGTCTATGTGTAACGAGAGAAAATACTAAATAAATACCAAAACAGAGAGCAAACAAACTTCAAAAATAAAATAAAATTCACCATTAAATAGATCTCAATTTGATTTTTTTAGAAATTTGATTCACCTCAATCGGAGCTCATATGAGGAAGAATGGGCTCTCGAAAGATTTGAAAATAAATAAAATATAGAAAAATATAAAATCAGAATTAATTGAATTATTTTTATACTAAAAAACATGATTTATTGCGTCATTGACGTCAGCACCACTCGGACCAATCATGGACCAACACCTATCCCAGTGCATGAACCCAATCCACGAAACCAGATAGGTTCATAGTGGACTTGGTCCACGACGCCTTGGCTACCGTACGACATGCGTCGGCATGTGACTGGGCACAACGAAAGACACAATCTGAACCGCACATCACAGATCGAACGTTCAAGACTAAACGCGATGATAGAGACATGCAACAACCCTAGGCTATGTCCACGCACGCGCAATCATAGCTGTTCATGCAGATCAAATGACCACGAGCAAGCACGTCAACAATAGTGTGGCGACGGCGGATCCTCTCTGGCGCTTGAGATGACAACGATCAAAACAGCGTTTTGGCACTTTCCTGGTGACATTAGCTGGCAAACCAGGTAGATCTTGATGCGGCGAACTCGACGGTGCAACCATTGAGGACGGAGACCAAATGACAGCGACAAAATCTAAAGAAAACCGTGGTGGCTTGACCAATCTACTCCGATGAGCTCGATCTGGAAGACGACAACACCTTAGGTGATGATTTTTCTGGCGAAAGATGCGCAAGCTCACGATGAGCCTTGGAGGGGGCCCCGGCTACCCTTTTATCACCTCGGCGTCCGTGCAAATCCCAGAGAATCAATCCATTGCAGTGGCGGTCTCCAGATCCGATACGACGGCGATGAGAGCTAGAGATGTATACGTGTCTTGATGAGCTAGAGCAAAAGCCAGAGCCGTACACGTGTCTTGATGAGCGCTTGCGATCAACTCGGGCGCAACACAATCCGGGTTGCACATGGAACCAATGGTCGAGATTAGCTAGAGTTCCAATTGGTACCGACCAATCCCAACCACTAGCTCAAGATTCAACGGCCAACAAACATTAGGGTTTCATGAATCACTTCCTCCCTTAGATCTTGATCCAACGGCCGGCGCTAAGCCTTCTAGAAGCCGAGCCAAGCGGCTGGCGATGCTAGGCTAGGCTAGGCCCACATGGGTTCGGCCCAACACCGTTGCCCTTGATTTTCTAGCGTCTTTTTATTTAAAATAATTTCAGAAAGCAGTTTAGGCCAAATAAAATAGTAAAAATATCAAAAAAATTCCAGAAATTTCTGGAAAATATTTTGACACATTTAGAACTCAAATAAAACATTTTTGACAAAAATTTATTTAAATTTTCTCATTATTTAAATACTCCTCACAATAGGCCATATTAAGTAATAATTAATAAATTCAAATAAATTCCAGAAAATCCAATAAATTCAAAAAATCCATAAAATGCATATTAAATCCAAATAAACAAAAAATTGGGATGTTACAAATCTCCCCATTAACAGAATCTCTATCCCGAGATTCAGTGTTGACTAAAGAATAGGTTAGGAAATTCCAACTTCAAATCTTCCTCACGCTCTCAGGTAGCTTCACTTTCTGAATGGTTACTCCATTGAACTATGCAAAAGCGAATTGACTTGTTCCTAGTCTTACGCTCCATCACTCTAGAATCTTAATCGGCTGTTCTTTATAAGTCAAATCTTCTTGCAGCTCAAATGCTTCTAACGGTGTCTGCTCTGCTAGCACTCTGAGACACTTCTTAAGTTGTGAGACGTGAAACACAACATGTACTCCTGCCAATGATTGAGGCAACTCTAATTGATAAGTAACTTCTCCTCGATAGCTTAAGATTTTGAGCGGACTAACATATTTTGGCGCAAGCTTTCCTTTAGCATGAAACCTTTTAACTCCTTTAAGAGATGTAACTCTGAGATACACAAAATCATCTGGCTCAAAGCTCAATTCTAATTGATGATTATCAGCATAACTTTTCTATCTCGACTAAGCCACTTTCAACCTCTCTCTGATCATATCAATCTGCTCTTCGGCTTCCTTAAGAATATCAGGCCTAAACATCAAACGCTCTCCTGTCTCATTCCAATTCAACGGAGTACAACAGGGACGACCATCAAAGCTTTAAATGGTGACATTTGCTAACTTTCCTGATAAATGTTGTTATAACTGAATTCAGCATACGTCAAACTTTTATCCCACGAGGTAGCATAAGCTAATGCACAAGCTCTTAGAATATCTTCTAAAATCTAATTAACTCTCTCAGACTGACCATATGTCTGCGGATAATACGCTGTACTAAAATTCAAACGAGTTCCCATTGATTCATGCTACTTACTCCAAAATCTCGAGGTAAATTGGGTACCTCTATCTGACACTATCCTCTTTGGCACACCATGCAAATACACAATCCTTGATATGTACAACTCTTCCAAACGATCTCCTGAATAAGTAGTCTTAAATGGTATGAAATGAGCAACTTTAGTCAAACGATCAACGATGACCCATATGGAATCATTACCATTCTGGGTTCTAGGCAAACCAGTAATAAAATTCATACCGATTTCCTCCCACATGCATCCAGGAACCTTTAGCGGCTGTAATAAACCCGCAGGTCTTTGATGCATTGCCTTCACACTCTGACACACATCACATAGAGCAACATGCTCAGCAACTTCACGCTTTATATTAGGCCACCAAAACTTTCCTTTAACATCTTGATAAATCTTGGCATTTCCTGGGTGAATCGAATACTTTGAATCATGAGCTTCCTCAAGAATCAACTGTTTAAGCTCCTTCTTGTTTGGTACATAGATTTGACATTTAAACCACATAGTACATTTATTATCTAAGATGAAATCCTTGGCTAAGCCTTGATCCTTCTTGAACTTGATTGCATTGATCTTTTAATCATCTTTCTGACCTTTTCTGATCTGATCTTCTAGAGTCGGCTTTACTTCTAAAGTAGCAAGAAATCCTTTTGGAACAACTTCCAGTTTCAACTTCTGAAATTCCCTTCATAATTTCGACTAATCATTTAACACTAGCATACTAGCACTGTGGCTCTTACGACTCAAGTCATCAGCTACCACATTATCTTTTTCAGAATGATAGTGGATTCCAACATTATAATCCTTTATCAACTCCAACCATCTCCTCTGTCTCATATTAAGATCCGACTGAGTAAATATATACTTTTTTTAGATAAATAGCAGGAGAGACTCCTACTGGAGATTACCAAAAAAACAAAGTGCATACAAAAGATCCATACAAACCTGAGGAGGAAAGGGAGGCGAGAAGAAGTTACAGACGGCTAAATAGGTTGACAGAGAAACGAACAAAGAAGAACTCAGACTAAAATTACAAGGAGGCAATCCACTATGAAAAGAGAGAGGCCAGCGAGTCTTTCATCCTGGGCAAGAGCAACCCCGTATGGTGAAGAAAACCGTTCTTTCAAGATTGAACGGACACAGTTGTCTGTTTGAAATGATATCATCCCTTTGCTTCTAGATCTCCTAGGAGGCCAGAATGAAAATCTCCATGAAGAATGGATGGGCGAAGTTCCTTTTGGCTTGCTGGATCATGGTGGAGACGTTGCAAGATGAGTTCCATTGAATGTTTAGGAGGCCCCAACATTGTGAACTAAAGGGACAGGTAAAGAACAAATGTCTGGAAGATTCTATCTCTAGGAGTGCACAAAGAACGCATTTATCATCTTGGCCCATGTAAAGTCTTCTTTAAGTGAGCATTTGTTTAGTGTAAAGGCGATCTTGAATTAGCAACCAGGCAAAAACTCTAAGCTTGGGCTCACTTCTTGACCTCCATATCTAACGAAGCGGTGGTAGGGTTTGGATTGACCGAAAGAGGTGTCTGTAATATTTGTGAGCCTTGAACTCTACGTTACCCTAGATATACGTCCATTGATCTTGCAGTGAGTCTGAACAGTTTACTTGCTGAAGGAATGCCGTGAGATGTTGAAGTTGAAAAACGCTTCTTCAGAAAGAGGTAAGTTGAAGTGATATAGGCTATCTTCAAGCTGCATGAAATCCCAAACTAAACTGTCAGGGTCCTTAGCAAAGGAGTAGAGTGCTGGTTATTGCCGACTGGGAAGAGAGCAATTCCATAGATCTTTCCAGAAACTAACGGTCTTTCCTAAGCCCACGATGATTGAAGCCACCCCTCTCTAGTGATCACTCAATTTCATGATATCCTTCAACCAAAAGGAACCAACATTGAGGTGAGAGTGAGGCAGCTTGTTGCGGTAGTGAGAAGATCAAATGAGATGGATCCAAGGAGTATTCTTCTTGTTGTAAAAATTGTGAAGGTGTTTGAGAAGTAGAGCTCTATTTTGGATTCTTAGATTAAGCACACCAAGGCCTCCTTTGTCTTTTGGAGTGCAGACTTTGCTCTAGGCTATTAGCGATGAACTTTTGGTTTGTATATCTTGTGATCTTCTCCATAGACAGTGTCTTTGGGCCCTGTCTATGCTGTTGATGACCGTAGAAGGTAGCTTGAGGGTGAACATCAAATAAGTCAGAAGCATGGACATAACTAAATTAACAATTGTGAGCCTTCCTCCGCAGGATAGAAAAGCCATGTTTCCTGAAAGACGACTTTCAATCCTATGAAATAAGGGAGCGAAGTTTTTGACCTTTGGTCGAGTGATCCCCAATGGGTGACCAAGGTAGGTGAAAGGTAAATGTCCCTATGAGCATCCAAAGATACTAGATAGAATTGAGAGCCTGTTGGCATCCACATTGATCGGATACATGGAAGATTTTGAAAAAGTTATTTTGAGCCTTGTTGAGTCCGTGTACGTTTGTAGAAGACTTTTGAGATAGAAGAGTTGCCTGGTACACACCGACAATATGAGAAGAGTATCATCGGCATATTGAATAATTGGATAGTTCGGGCTGAAGGTATTGGGAATGGGGGGCTGTATGATCCCTAATTGCGCCGCTCTGTTGATAATGCACTGAAGAAGATCTGCCGCTAGAAAAAATAACAGCGGCGACAAAGGATCTCCCTGTCTCACTCCCCTCTTGTAGATGAAATGGTTCCCTGGCTTGCTAATGAGAAGAATGGATGCTTGCGCTGAGGATAGGATTTTATGCATCCAGGCAATCCACTTTCTGGGGAAACCCCTGTTTGACATCATGTGATAGATGACAGAGTGCTCAACGGTATCAAAGGCCTTTTCAAAACCAAACTTAGTGATGACACATTGCCTTGTGCTGTGGTGACATTGATGTATGTATTCAAATGCCCAGGCCAAGCAATCCTGAATCGTTCTGGTTCTAATGAATCCATATTGGTGTTGGTGAACCAGTCGTATGATTACTTTATGTAATCTGCTGGCGAGAATCTTGGTACCAGGACGATGAAGGATCCATTAATGGGCTGAATGTCGATATCCTTTGAGTGGAATTTCTTACAGAGAACGTAGAAGTCCTCTACAATGATGTGCAAGCATCTCTTGAAGAACATGCCATTGAAACCATCTGATCCCGGCACTTTATCCAAAGGGAGTAAATGGACTACCGAATTAATCTCATCCTCAGAAAAAGGAGACACCAGGTCATCCAAACCAAGAACCGGTAAGACGAAGTGTGAGAGGTCAAAATGCATGACCGGATTATCCATGACTCCCATTCTACTCTTGAACGTGGACCATAGAAAAGCTACTTTGGACTGGTGATCAAAATAATCTGTGCCTTCTACGGTTTGAAGGTGAGCTATTTTGTTTCTTCTGTTTCTATCTGTTGCCATAGAGTGAAAGAATTTGGTGTTTTCATCGCCCAATTTCATCCATCTGGTTGTGTTTCTCTTTCTCCAATAAAGCTGTTTTTAGTAGAGCAATCTGTTGAGGTGGTTTTTGATGATCCCTCTAAAGTTTTGCTCTGAACGAAAGAGGTTTCTTTTCTCTTCTATGCTTTCAAGGAGTAGGATGATTGCCTTGCAATTTGTAATGAGGGTTGATAGCTGTGAGAAATGCTTACTCTAGTCTTTGAGGCATCTTCTTAGATTCTTGAATTTGGAGGAGATTCTTCTAGGAATGTTCATTTCGGTAGTTTGCTCATTCCAGCTAGATGGACAATTTGGAAGAAGCCTGGGTGCTCCGGCGAGAAATTTTCAAATCTAAATAAATTTGATTTAGGGATTCCGGAATCAATAGAGACCAGGCAGGGGGAGTGATCCGAGACATTTTTAACCAGAGCCATGACCTCGGTGTTAGGGAAGACAGAAGTCCAATCTGGAGTAGTGAAGAACCAATCGAGTTACTGAAGCAGTGGATCTCGTTGCATGTTACTCCATGTGAAGTTCCGTCCTTGGAGACGAAGTTCAATAATACAAAGAGCATTGATCACACTGTAAAAGAGCATATTATCAGAAATGTTTCCACTTGGCTTATTCTGATTATGAGAAGAACGAATGAAGTTGAAGTCTCCCATAAAAATCCAGTTCACATTAGGGAGAATTTCAATTTGAGAAAACCAATCCATGAAGTTTTGCCTAGCCGGACCCGCACAGGGACCATAAATACTAGTGAGAGTCCAGGATTGATTGTCATAAGTTGAAGTGAAAGAAACCGAAATGGCGAAAGAACTTTGGAAAATGACCACTACCGTGAAAAAAGCATCAAACCAGGCCATTAAAATTCCTCTAGAGGTCCCAACTGAAGGAGAGAAGGCAAACTTGTTGAAATGACGAGGCAGGATAGCTTGAGGAAAGAGTGCTGAATAACCTTCTTTTTAGTTTCTTGGATGCAGATAATAGAGCAATTGGTCTCATTGACTTCATCTCTGATGGCTGTAAGTCTATGATCTGAGTTTATTCCTCTGATGTTCCAGCAAAGAATATTAAAGTTCCTGGTGTGGTCCAGCTAAACAGAAAAATAGTAGAAAGGAAAGGCATTTGGGCAGCCAGGCCCTGATGCTTGAGAGAGCAACCCACACGAGACAGGCACTATACAGGAGATACATGGCATTAAGAAGGCGAAGTCTCGCAGTTAAGAACATAAGAGTATCGAACCACCAACTTATCATGGGACAGTTTGAGCAAAACACAGGACATGACAAGAAGCAAAAATAAAGACCCCTCTAGTTAGATCACCGCCGAGGGCCCCTACGAGTCGAGTTGTGGTGTGATTCATCCTTGTCATCATTATGTTCCTTAAGGAGCTTTTCCTTGGAAACTTTAGGTGCAGGAACCGCACAGAGATTCACTGCCCATTGCTGCATGACAGAGATTGGAATCTCTGGCAGAATCGATGATTGGTCCTCTTGGTCCTTCCTGAGCTTGTTAAGAAGGTTGTCGGAGATGTCTTGGACCGACATGACTGGAAGAGCTCTTTCTGCAATCTTTCCTTGCACCCTCTACCCACCGAAGTTCATCTTGACTCCTTTGTGAAGTTCCTTGAGTCTAGGTTTTCGCCGAAGAGCAATGGATGATAAAGGTGTTTTAGCTTTGGAAGGTCTAAGTGGGGGAAGAGATGCTGCCCGAGAAGTTGTTGGAATGCTAGCTGAGGTGTCCAGAGATTGTTGATCAGTACCATCAGACTCCTCCATCTCGGTTATGAACACTGAACTCCTTGTTCTCTACAGCCTATCCCAAACCATTGAGAATTGGTGGTTGAAAGCCATGCCCCATGAGTGTTTTGGGTTGATACCGGCTGGGTTCATGAGCACAAGAGCGGCGGGGAGGGGGGGGGGGGAATCGGGAAACCCCACCAGGCCATCGCCTCTGGAATTTTTCTAACATTAAAAAGAGATAAGAAAAAACTCAGGATGATGCGCTGATCATGCATAACCTGACATTGCTTGGGTGGTGACTGGGCCAATTGAGAAGCATGATCATTGGAGCTCTGGGAATTGTCTTGCGAAGAATCACTGTCGAAAGAGAAAACTGCAACATCCTCTAAAAGCGACCAGGAGGCTTGATCTTCCACAGCTTGCGGAGCCCCATTATCCTGATGATTCTGAGGCGCTTGGATCCACTGGTCCCATTTTGGATCCCCCTCCAGGATGACCTGGTCCTCATGAGGCTGGTTTTGGAAGGGTTCATCAGGAGCAATTGGCTGATGGACTTGGTTTGCATGAAAGTACAGAGGTTGGTCCTCATCTGCCGGTAAGACAACTAGGAACTGAGAATTTAGGATGATGATTAGAATCGTCCAAGATTCTCCTTGGACCCCAAGATTGTTTCCTTTTTTGTGGACTACACAGCAAGGGATGAAAGCGATGTCCTGCATCAAAACCTTGCAAATAACTCTGCTTCTGATATGATCGATTTCATGCCAGTACAAGAACTTTCTGAAAGAAGAGCAGACTTGAGATATGAAGTGAGGGTGCTTGAAGTCCAAGGGGAACCCTAACATCATGATCTATGCTATTCTAGTGAACACAGCTGAACGCCAGTTGGGTCCCTCGTCATGCTTGATGAAGTGCAGAGAGTTGAGGCCAAATTCATAGGGCCCTCTAGAAACCAAAATGTCTCGGTGCAAACTCGAAGAGAACTGGTAGAGTCCAATGCCAAAGGGATGTGGGCAGTAGGAAAGCACTCTTACCCTGAGGACTTGCTCCAGATAAATTCTGATGTCGATCATCACTTGATGGAGCTCTCCCTCCGGGGGTTGTGGATGGATGATGGCCACCATGAAATCTTCATGGGTCTTGGAAGGAGCCATGAAAACCATGTTAGCACTATCCCGACGAAGATGTCCTCCATCCTCTACTTGCATTCCATTCGAGATGAAGCGGTCAAGATATTCAACAACCAAATCCGCCATGGCTTGCAAGAGCAATTTGACTGGCGTGAAGGAAGGAGTAATCAGTGAAGAAGCACGACCGGGGTGAGTAGGAGATAAGACATTTATAGGAACCGCCAGTGATGGGAGATGAATCGGCACGAGCTCAAGGCAAACCTTTCTAACTTGTGGGGCTTGCTTCGGGAAAGATACGGTTTAGAGACCGGTTTCCAGGTAAAAGATTTGTTTCTTCTCGAAATTATGCACTGTCTTAGCCGATAACCGTATCGGGAGCAAGCGTAGCACCTGACACCATTAATGCAAGTTGCAGGATGATGTCCAGTCCCCAGACAACACGAGAAACAAAGAAAGTCATGATTGTGGAGGACCGAAATGGCGATCAGAGAGGGGTGAATGATTCCAAATAAAATTTTCTCCCACTCAAAATGATTCACCCAAGCCCACAAACAATTCAATCAAAAGGAGCAAATGAAATACAAGGAGTTTTTCTTCAAGTTCGGTATGACCGAGTTGAACCCGGTAGCACCGAAATCCGGTATGACCGCACGAAGGGCGGTATGACCAGGCTCAAGAACAGCAGGAAGAACATAGCCAGGAACAGCACGAACTCAAAAGCTAATTTGAGGAATCTTTTGATTGGCTGGACAAAAACTCACGAAACTTGGTAGATGTGATCCTAAGGATGTCAGAAACTTATTCCAACCTTCAATCGCAAGGATTAACGTCAAAGTTCCGACCTTTTTCACATTGAAGGAAGAACATACCAAGTTTGAGAAAACTTGAGAACTTGATCTTGGACTTTCTAATAGGGTTTTGATGATCAAGATGATCTTGGATAACCCCCCACACGTTACAACAAGTAAGAACACAAGTCCAAAAAACCCCTCAAACACGATCTGGAAGAATGAATCACTTAAGCATACAAGATCGGTTTCTTGCAAGTAAGAACACAAGATTTGCCTAGATGATTGGGATATGGTCTGAAGAAGACTCATCCATCAATCATACATCCTCAGCACAAGATCCACAAGCATATAGAAGGAGGGGAGGTAAATCCAAATGTGCAAGAAGCAAATTGCAAGAATGTAAATTGCGGAATTTAATTGCTGAATTTAAATGCGTAAAGTAAATTCAAGCATAAGAGAAAATGATTTGCATTCCTGGAAGGGAGGTTTACAAAGCCTCACAACAAAGTGGGCAAAAAGCTCAAAGGAGCCAAAACCTCTAAAACCTTCAAGAAGAGGAAGGCTACCCCTCCTCCTCTATTTATACTACTCTTGAGTCACTCTCCACCCTTTGATGAGTTCCTTCTACCCTAAGGATCACCATCAAAGGCTAGGAATGACTCCCACACAAACACCCATACTAACTAGACCCACTACTCTATCACCTAGACCGCGATCCGTCGGCCCTCCTTGATCTGAGTAGCTCCTAGCTAGTATCTCAACAATTCCTTGTCTTCTAGGTTCACAGCGACTCCGTCTTCGATCATCTTCCAGCGATCTTCGACCGTCTGGACCTCCGGCCACTACGCCTAGTCCCGGTCATCCTCCGCCTCACCATGATCTAGCACCATCGTCCTGCAACCATTAAAAACAAGAAAAAACCCATCACTTAGCAATGTCCAACAAAGATATGCAATAATCATCCAATTGCATCGTTCAACAAGTTAGCACTACCGACCATTGTATCGACTTCATCGATTTGCCACTATCGAGTCGGATCCCTGCTCGATTAGAAACTCGACCACCGTTTCAACCGCATCGAGTGATCGACCACATGTCAAACTCGATACCTAGTCTATCGACCTAGACTCGGTACCAAGTCTATCGACCTCAACTCGATCGATCACGACACCAAGTCAATAACACGATATCGAGTAACAATTGGTTAAACTACGGACTCGAGTTGAGTTGACTGTAGAGTGCTTGACCTAGCAACATTTCTACTCGATACTTAGCTACTACCAATCTACTTGAATCATTCGACCACAAGTCGACAGGGTGATACTTGAACCGCTCGAGACAGACACAACTCAAATTGCTTCAATTTGAAAAAACAATTCAAATCAAACTCAAACCAGAGCATACCAAGTTCAAATTTAGTCAAATACTCATCACAAAACGTGGGTAGACTTCCACATTGTCTTTCAGATTGCTTGGCAGACTAGGAACCCGAGAAGGATTTGAGTTCCAATTTTGCCCGAGAAGAACAGCCGAAGAACTGACTTTCTTTGAGATATGCCGATCATTGCCAAAGACCATCGGAAAGGAAGGCAAAACACCTTGGGTCAGCGGAAAGAAAGACTCGAACCTGATGAGAAGGGGCTGAATCGCAACTCCAGAGGAGGATTGTGGAGGAAAAGACACGGATTTGGATTTAACATGATCTGAAGTTCCTATCTTCCTTCTGTGTTTTTTGGAGGAAACAACTGTCCATTCATTATCATGCTCTTGAGACCAGTTTCTGTATTCTTTCCTCTAGTCCACGTGCCCATCTCTCCAGAGATGAAAATGAATAGAAAAATTCTTTATTGAAAAGCCTTTAAGAGCATAGATAGAAAGACCAATTCATTTGCAAGAGACTGAGAAATGAAATCCATAATCATAAACTTTTTTGACGTGAAAACCAGCTGGATCTCCCCCAAGAATAGCAGCAAGAACCAAGTTAACAGAGAGCTCATTGAGACAAAAAGCAAATTTGGAAAACGTGATCAGAAGAAAGAAACAGTTTAGAGAAGAACGGGCGTCCACCGACACCCCATACCGATGGAGCAGAGAGGCTGCCAATTTTGCTCCTCCGGAGAAGTCCTAGTGAGCCGAGAGCTTCGAGAGTTCCTCTAGAGAAGGATCCACCTTGTCGAGCATCTTTCCCCAATCCAGTGTTTCATGCCAAAAAAATTAGAAAATATATACTTTAAACTCTTGTGATATGTTTATATCTCACATCTATTACCAATGAGATAATGACGCCACAACTTTAAAGCATGCACTATGGCAGCTAACTCCAAATCATGCGAGGGTAATTCTCTTCATGCAGCCTCAATTGCCTCAACGCATAAGCAACAACCTTGCCATTCTACATCAATACACATCCAAGACCTTGTCTGGAATCATCACAGTATATATCAAAACTGTTCTGAACATCTAGCAACACTAACACCGGTGTTGCCGTTAGGCGCTTCTTCAATTCCTGATAACTTTTTTCGCACTTTGGCATCCATGCAAACTTCTTCTCCTTTTTCAACAACTACGTAAGCGGTCTAGCAATCGTCGAAAATCCTTCGATAAATCAACGGTAATATCCCGCCATCCACATAAAACTACGAATCTGGGTCACTGCCTTCGGTTGTTCCCAATGCAGCACTGTTTTTACTTTGCTTGGGTCAACAGCAACTCCTTTAGTAGTCATCACTTGTCCAAGGAATTCAACCTTCTCTTTCCAAAAGTCACACTTGCTAAACTTAGCATATAGCTATTGCTCTCGCAGCTTTTGAAGGACTAATCTCAAATATTCTGTGTGCTCTTCTTCTGACTTAGAGTAAACAAGAATGTCATCTATGAATACAACGACAAACTTGTCCAAATACTCCCTAAAAACTTTATTCATGTTCATGAAATATGCAGGAGCATTGGTTAATCCAAAAGACATGACCGTAAACTCATAATGTCCATATCGCATAGAGAACGCAATCTTAGGAACATCCTCTATACGAATCTTTAATTGATGATATCCTGATTGAAGATCTATATTGGAGAAAACTCCAGCTCCTCTTAACTGATCAAACAAATCATCGATCCTGGACAACAGATACTTATTCTTTATCGTCACTTTATTAAGAGCACGATAATCAATGCACAACCTTAGTCCCATGATCAGTGGCTAGCACACACAGATTACAAGTTGAAATCACATCCATACACAATAATATTACATACGCTAAGCGTCTTGAGATTACATAATAGTATTACAAGCCAAAAACTTGAAACTAGCAGCGAAAACATTATTTCTCTTATAGTATGCCCATATACCCCCAGGCAACAGACAAGGTAAAGCCCTAGAAAAGCTCGTCATCATAACCCCCGTATCTTGTATGATCGTAATTATCATCGGGGTACTCGATATCATCACCTAAAAACAACATTGATAGCAAGATTGAGTACATTGTGTACTCAGCAAGACTTATAGTGTATCACAGATGCAAGTATAAATAAATGCAGATTATAGCAATGGAGAGGTTTATATAGTTATTTTGCATTGGCAAATTTAAGCATAATCATATACTAGATTGCAACCGAAATTTGTAAAAGAGCATCTATTGTAATAACCAAGTATTAATACAGTGACAAGATCATAAGGCAGTCTACCCGACTGATTCAATCCATTCCCATATCATCCCATGACATGAAGTATATTCCAAAACACCATTTCCCCATCAAATCATTTTGTAAATATTAAAACTCTAACCATGTGATGACGTTACCAAGTGCCTTTGACTGTAGGCACGGCTAATTAATTAGATTTACACTCTGCAGAGGTGTACAGTTTTACCCACAAGAAATGATTTGCCATTTTTGCCAGGCCAATTGGCACTCTTCCTTTGGGGTGTCGGCATGGTGATCACGACATAATCGTTACATTATCTAGACCTAACTTTGCACCAGCCCGATGACGTTGAACCCTTGTTATGGAAGAAGAAACATAATTAAGTAAAACAAAACATTCCATCTTTGTATGTAGATCATTAACACTAGCAGTCCATCTCTGCAATAAACGTTTTCTTCCCATAACAAGGCGTACATCGTTATACCGACATGCATTTACCCACACCTCGGTGTGGAAGCCTCTCACAAGCAAGCCCAGAAAGGATTGCTCATACTATCTCCTGCCTAATAATGTGCAAAGCTAGATCTAAGCAACTTAATAGATTAAGGTTGCCCATAACAGCACTTGTGGTTGCACGGTTTTCTTGGCTTGAAAACAACCCATACCTCGGTCCTTAATCCGATACGGGCAATACTCCTCCCTACACTACGTATAAGTCTAACCCTTGCACAACCGGCTATTGCCAATAATTGCCCGCATCTAAACCATAGTTTTATTTTGAGTTTTTAGTCAAAATATCCACAATCGTCAACATAGCAAATCCAACATTTTCAAATTCCCAAGAAGCAGTTTGTTTTGATCATCTACTTCGTTGCTAAACGAGCATGGCTAAGCATGATTATTAATCGTATATTACCTAAATTGACATTATGGAATGTCTACCCTTTTTCTATGGTTATCAAGGTTCACATGTCCATACTTATCAAGGAAGTTCCATGAAATACCAGGTATATCTACCAATATTCCAATATAGCATTTTTATGACAAGTACGTACATGCATAATAGTTTTACAAACATTGAAAGTAATTATTTGAAGTAATAGGATCAAAAATGATCAAGGGGGTGTTTGCCTTGCTGATCGTTGTCAGGTATAAAGTCTGGATCATCGTCGAGGACGTCGTCTACCCACTCAGGTTCATCGGAATCTACTCGTTGATCATCAGGAATAACATACAATAAACAGCAAACCAAAATAAGGGCAAAAAGAAGAAAGATAGAAAATCCAAATAAAAACTTACTCACAAAAACAGGGGTGTTTATTAGTAAGATTATGATTCGTGTTTATGTGGTTATATTGTCTTTTTATTTATGTTTACCTTTACTACTTTTGAACTAAATGATATCAAGTGTTTCTTGCTTCATGTGAATTAATCATTTTATTTTAACGAATTCTAGATGCTAAAATTACTTAAAGAAGAAAGGTTTGTCTTACAGTGATAACATAAAGTAGTATGTTGTTAATAGGATTCAGATGCAAAGTAATGTATTTAGAGACTTTTGAATGAAACATTTATCATCATACTTCTTGCTGCCATTCTGTTATGGATGCATAACATATTAGGTTATTTACTAAATCTTCATGTACCAAATATTAGATGCATGTAGGTTCTTATATGAACACATACATATACATATATATATATATATATATATGTATATATATATATATATATATATATATATATATATATATATATATATATATATATATATATATATATATATATATATATATATATATATATATATATATATATATATATATATATATATGCATATGCTTATTATGCTCTTCATACTAGAACATAGCCTATTTGCATAAACCATTATATATCCAATGTTTTTACCTAGCCTAACATCATGCTGCTATCATGCTGAAAAAGAAATATGTTTAGCAACCTTCTGAATTTCTTTTCTATTAGTTCATCTATTGTTGCATAATTAAACCAATAATGTTAGACTTTAATAGTAAAGACCCAAGACAAACTAGATAATAAAATATTTTTATATGCATGAGGTCCTAGCAGAATGAGGATCATAATAAAAGTGGTTCCATACATATCCAACTTTAATTGCAAAGTTTTTCTATTTAGTCCATTTTCATACCCTTTATATACCTCTGTATTAAAATATTTTTCTAGAGTAGCTTTTCAAAATATTTTTTCATATTCTTGAAGCTCTTGATTTTATATGAATTTAGAAATTGGTTTCATCTTATTTGGACTTTAAATACGAAAGATATTCAAGTTTGAATTTGAACTAGTTCTAAAAAACAAGAAAATAGCTAAATACGTTTTCAGAATACCGAAAACGTCTTTTGCTTCGTGCCAACAGTCTACATTTAAACCGAACCCAGACGCTGACATCTCGGGTCCACTTGGCAGTGACTCGGTGCTTGCGCAAAGGACTCGGATGCAGTCACTAACATCTTGGTCCCGCGACTCAGAGGCACAGAGCAGAGCCCGGTGAACTCGGGCTTGCCGGTGGTGATCTACGGCCGAAGGTGGCGAACCGATGGCACGGTTAGCACCAGCGACCTAATGCGCATCTAACGGAGGTACCAATTCCTACTAGCGACCAGCCGGACCACCTCGCCACTATGCGGCGGCGGAAGAGGCGGTGAGCCGTGCCGGCGACAGTGGGCATCTCCGATGAAATCGGTTCCAGTTCTAGCATCAGGGGATCCTAAGCATTCCATTTTACCTAACTGAAGCTATAAAGGTTTGATGGGTGAGCTCAACACCGATCGCCGGTTTCGGAGAAGAAGGGGGCTCGATGGTGGCGGAGCTCCGGTTGACGATTCCTGAAAAAGACAGAGGGTTTTTGGTGTTTGTGAGATAGTAATTCTATAACGAAAAGCAATTGGAGAATGGTTGCTTGTACCACCTTCAATCGAACACGAAGCAAAAGCTAGGGTTCTTCGGCTGATTCGAGAAAACAAGAAATTGGCAGAGCTTTGGTGGTCGAGAGTGAATGGAAGTAGAGGGGAAATGATGAGCACTCTTCTGCGAACTCAAGCCAGTATTTATAGCCGAGTGATTCGCTGTAGATAAGCCGGTCACCTGGTGTGAACTCGGCGGCAAATTGCGGTGCTAGAACAGGAGCTGGTATGGGCTGTTTGCGGGAAATCCGGGCAAGGACGATGCGTGGCAAGGTCTTGATGAGGCGGTTTCCTTGGGCATCGTGAGCTACAGCCGGCGAAGTTGCTCCGGTCACGCACGCGAGCTTGGCTGCGAGAGGAGAGGAAGAAGGCAGTGGTTGCGGCTGACGGGTGGGACCGCACAAGAGAAAGGGCCCGCATGGTAGTGAAGGAAGAAGAGAACTTCGGCTTGCATTGCAAGAAGGTTGAATTGGGTTCACTGAATCAATTTCCTATCTAATCGGTAAATTAATGAGGAATTTACTGAGTGTACTAGAGCTAGGTTAGAATCTACCATAAAAATTTCAGACCTATTAGACGCTTGTAGAATTTACAAAAATTCCGATAGTACACTATGCACAGATTTATGCATTATGTTTATATTTATTTAGGTATTTATATCTTATTCAAAAATTTATAAACTTTTTTTACAGGTTCCTTATGGATACATTAACCTCCTTATGTTTCCAGATTTTCAGTTTTTTTAGTTTTTGAATTTTTATAAATACCAAATATAACTATTATCTCCTGATATTTTTACTGTTGATGGCTCTATCCAGGGTGAAGATAATATAAAAATTTTCACATCGAATTTATGAAAATTTAATTTCTGACATTTTTACTATTGTTAGTCATGATTCATTAAATTACCTTTCTTTTCATCTTTTAATACTTTGACATGACTTTAAAATTATATTTTAGGGTCTGCATAGATCCACGAATTTTACAGGAATTTTTCTTATTTTTTTTGTTTTATAAATCTTTTCTTATCACTTATGTAAGGTTTGGATGATTATCAAAAGGGATTTTCCCTTTAAGCAATAATAAAAGGAAATCAAGAAAACTAAGAGAAAATTCAGGAAAAACCAGGAAAATGCAAAAAATGAAATTTGGTTTAAATATTTCCTTGATTTCATATTTTTATTAGATTGGCAGGATGTTACAAACCTACGCCCCTTACAAAAATCTCATCCTTGAGATTTGGCAAGGGCTAGAAGAAGTCTGGAAATTCCTTCTTGAGTTGATCTTCGTGTTCCCATGTGGCTTCGTCTTTTGAGTGGTTGCTCCATTGAACTTTTAGCATCTTGTGGGACTTATTTCTGGTATGACGTTCTGCCTCTTCAAGAATGCGGATTGGATGCTCTCGATAGGAAAGATCAGGTTCAAGATCAATATTTTCTAGATTTGTGAGTTCAATAGGAACACGAAGGCACTTTTTAAGTTGGGACATATAAAAAACATTATGCACTTCAGATAATTGGGGTGGCAGTTCCAGCTTGTAAGCCATCTCTCCCATTTTCTCAAGAATTTGATATGGACCAATGTATCGAGGAGCTAGCTTTCCACGGAATTGAAAATGATGAACTCCGTGGAGTGGTGAGACTTTTAAATAAACATGATCACCGACTTCGAAACTGAGTTCACGTCGACGATTTTCGGCGTAACTCTTTTGTCGAGATTGGGCCTCTTTTAATCGACTTCTGATCATATCCACTTGCTCTTGGGCTTCTTGGATGAGATTTGGTCCAAAGAACTTTCTTTCACCTACTTCAGACCAAAAGAGAGGTGTTCTTCACTTTCTTCCATAAAGTGCTTCAAAAGGCGACATTTGGAGACTGGCTTGGAAACTATTATTATATGAGAATTCAACGAATGCTAAACTCTTTTCCCAATTAGCACTATAAGACAGTACACAAGCTCTCAACATGTCTTCCAAGATTTGATTAGTCCTTTCTGTTTGATCGTCTGTCTGAGGATGATAGGTTGTACTAAAATTTAGGTTATTCCCCAGAAGACCATGCAAACATTCCCAGAAACGAGATGTAAACTGGGATCCTCGATTAGAGACAATGGTCTTTGGGACACCATGCAAATGGACAATATTTTCCAAATATAGTTCGGCAAGCTTATCTCCAGGATGAGTGGTGTTGACAGGTATAAAATGGGCCACTTTAGTTAATCGATCCATGATCACCCATATAGAGTCATGTCCTTTTCTGGTCCTAGGTAGACCAGTGATGAGATCCATACTGATATCATCCCATTTCCATTCGAGAACTTTCAAAGGCTGAAGGAGTCCAGCAGGACGTTGATGTTCGGCTTTGACACGTCGGCATACGTCACAAATTGCAACATATACTGCGATATCCTTTTTCATGCCGGGCCACCAATATTCCTGTCGGAGATCTTGATACATTTTTGTACACCCAGGATGGATTGAGATAGGTGATTCATGAGCTTCTTTTAAGATCAAATTCTTAAGCTCGGAATCATTGGGAATATAAATTTGTTTCTTATGCATAAGCCCGTCATCAGAACCTTCCATGAATTCAGATTCAATGCCTTGCTTTAATTCTTCTTGGATTTTGATGATGGCTTCATCAATAAGTTGGGTAGCTTTAATTTGGAATTTCAAGGTTGGTTGCACATCCAGTGCGGCCAGAAATCCTTTTTCAACAATTCCTAAATTAAGCTTTCGAAATTCATTTTGCAACTCGGATTGATCAGTATAATCCGAGATGGAGATGCAGTGGAGTTTCCGACTTAGGGCGTCGGCTACAACATTAGCTTTACCCTGGGTGGTATTAATGCTAAGATCATAGTCCTTGATTAGCTCTAACCATCTTCTCTGTCTAAGGTTCAAATCCGGTTGAGTGAAAAAGTATTTCAGGCTCTTATGATCAGTGTATACATTGCATCAATTACCAATGGGGTAATGACGCCAAATTTTTAGAGCATGAACCACAACTGCTAATTCTAAGTCATGGGTAGGATAGTTTTGCTCATGGGGATGGAGCTGTCGAGAAGCATATGCTATAGCTCTGGATTCTTGCATCAACACGCATCCAAGACCGTGTTGTGATGCATCGCAGAAGACGTCAAAATTCTTATGGATGTCGGGCAAGACAAGGACAGGTGTTGTGGTTAGCCTTTTCTTCAATTCTCAGAAACTTGATTCACACTCAGGTGTCCATTCAAACTTCTTCTCTTTATTTAATAGCTAAGTCATAGGTCTAGCGATTTTGGAGAAGTTTTCAATAAAGCGGCGATAATATCCCGCTAAACCGAGGAAACTTCGGATCTGAGGAACAAACTTGGGTTGTTCCCAGGCCTTAACAGGTTGAATTTTACTGGGGTCAACAGAAATTCCTCCTTCTGAAAGGATATGACCAAGAAATGCGATTTCTTTCAGCCAAAAATCACATTTTTCAAATTTGGCATAGAGTTGGTTAACTCGAAGATTTTCAAGAACCATGTGCAAATGTTGCGCATGTTCTTCTTCAGATTTGGAATAGATGAGAATATCATCGATGAATACCACAACGAACTTGTCCAAATACTCCATAAAGACCTTGTTTATAAGGCATATAAAACTTGCGGGAGCATTGGTCAGTCCAAAGGACATCACAACGTACTCAAAGAGATCGTATCGGGTGGTAAATGCAGTTTTTGGAATATCACAGGGTCTGATTTTTAATTGGTAGTACCCATGTCTTAAGTCAATCTTTGAAAAGACTCGAGCACCACTCAATTGATCAAATAGATCATCAATGCGAGGAAGAGGATATTTGTTTTTGAGGGTGACATTATTTAAAGCACGATAATCTATGCACATGCGTAGACTACCTTCCTTTTTGTTAACAAAGAGAACTAGGCTTCCCCAAGGAGATGAACTAGGGCGAATGAACTCTTTATCCAATTGTTCTTTAATTTGTTTCTTAAGTTCAACCAGTTCAGTCGGGGCCATTTGGTAAGGGCGTTTGGAAATTGGAGCTATTCCGGGAATAAGATTGGTAACAAACTCCATGTTTCTATCTGGAGGTAAACCTGGTAGCTAATTTGGAAAAACATCAGGATAATCACAAACTACAGGTACTTGGTGTGGAATATAAGAACCCAGGTGTCTTCATAACCGGCCCAGAAGTGCCTGAGGAAGAGACAGGGCCGAGTGGAAGGCCCAGAGGATAAGGTCCACGCCAAGCCTTGCTGCCGTGCGCAAGGGGATATATCCTAAAGACAGTTGAACAAATATTTAGATATAAGAGATATGATTGTAATCTGAGTTGTTAGCAGGATAACATAAAGATGTAAACTCTATCCTGTAATCGATTAGAATCCAATAACCGATCGGAATCCCTTAACCGATCGGGACTCTGTAAACCACCCCACCCCCATTATATAAGGGATAGGGCGGGTAACAATAGGGATACGAGCAATCTTAAATCCAAGAGATCCAAATAACCCCAGCACACAGGACTAGGGTATTACCTCCTCCGTCGAGGGCTTGAACCTGTCTAAACCTTTGTCTTGTGTAATCTTCGAGTTTTAGATCTAGCGCCTGCCCCATAAATTCATTGCCGACCACAAAAGTCGACAGTTGGCGCGCCAAGTAGGGGAAGCGCTATAATCTTTTCCTACAAACTCGATGGCAGCAATCAGCGGAATCATCACCACCTTCATCTCCGGCCAGGCTTTTCACTTTGGAAACCTGGACTTTGTCGCAGATGCCCTCGAAGAACTTGTATGAGAGGTAAGATATCAGAACCCTAATCAACTAGGTCCGTCCCATACTGGACATGTGGTTATACGGGTGACTCAGATCAAAGGCTTGCAAGGTGAAGTCCTTAGCTGACCAAGGCAAGATTTTTATCACTCAACAGTGGCACATAGCCCAATGTGGCACACAGACTCACATCACTCATCAACCCATTGCCACACAGGCCCACCTGGCACAAAGCCTCTTGCCACTTGTCCCAGTCTAAATCATTTCCCAACCCGTTGATTATTGTTCAACACATGCCAGCAATAACTCAACATCGGTACAGAACCACACAGGTCTCTGAGCCTCAATCTCGTCATGTGGCATCATCACACCACTTTCAAAATAAATTCAATATTTCATTAGTCAACATTGATACATTTTCCGAGATATCATTCATGACTCGCTGCAAGGCTAAGCATCTAATCACGGTCTAGCCTCTCGTGTTGGCATCATATTAATATCCAACAAATATGAATAACCTTAGGGTGGACAATGATTTAAAGGCATACAATTAGTAATTTTAAGGTGGCGATAACAATATGGGTCGATTAGCTACATTACCCAATTTAATTTAAATTCATTTAAATAAATTAGCATGCATAATTTCAAAGCATAAATTACATTTTTAAATCTGGGAACAAAATGATCAAAGCATCACTTGCCTTCAAAGAGTTGCTGGTCCTGATCCGAAGCTTGATCTTGAGCGATGAACTCTTCTTCGAAACTTTCCGGCAAATTTGCGTCTAGGCGTAAAAATAACATATGCAATAAATAACCAAAACAGTAGACTATATAACCTCAAAAATTCAAATAAAATTCATCATTAAAAGAGCATAATTTTACAAATTTTTAGAAATTGGAATCACCTCAATCGGAGTTCAAATAAAAAAAGTTATAGCCTTTTAAAATTTGCAAATATATTAAAAAGAATAAACCGAATTAACATAAATATTTTTCCACTGAAAATCCGATTTATTACGTCAACATGACCTAATGATGACGTCAGCACCGAAATGAAATTTGGCCAAATTATTATTATTATTATTATTATTATTATTATTTTATATAAAAATATTTATGACGTCATCGCTGACTTCAGCATTTATTAAGTACTCATAAAATATTATTTTTAGACACTGACATGTGGGACCCACTGATGACATCATTGCAGACGTCACCCGACACGTGGCACGCTCTGGTTGGCTGGGTGCATGGTGGGTTGAACTCACCGGCTCGGTCTACGGTGGACTTGGTCCACCAGACCACTACGGCTGATAGGCGGGCCCCACGCCCATGACGTCATCGCTGACATCATGCGCACGACGCGGTCAAAGCGACGCTTCGGTCACCGGTGACACGCGGTGGCTTCCGATTGGCTGGCGCGACGGCACGATCTCTACCGTTCAATTTATAACGGACGACTGCGATTGAGTCTAGCGAAAAGATTTAATGAAAACCTAATCGAATAATCTACGAGAATTAATCTGGCCGTGCGATTAAGATCTAACGGATGAGATAAATCGATCTGGATTTAATCGAGAGGAAAACGTGGCGTTACCGTGACGGTTGGATGGAGATCGGACGGTCGAGGGAACTCGAGTGGCAGTGATGGCGAGACGGTGACGGCTTGGATCGGCGCGGAGGAAGACGACCACAGCGACGGTGCTACGGGGCTTCTCCGGCGAAGATGAGCGGCGCGTTCGACGCGTCTCGTTGCGACGAGGTCGGCGACGTCCCCGAAACGGTGGAGGCGGCTCGACGACTGCGAAACGAAGCGAAGGAGCCGCGGTCGCTAGCAACTACGGCGAGCAACCCTGGTTGAACGGCGGCGAGATAGGCGATGGGAAGCGGGGCAAAATGTGCGGCGGAGGAACCTCTCCAAGGCGAGATAGACGGGGTTTAGAAAGGCCTCGAGAGGCGGGCTTAAACGTGAGTTAAAGCTTCGGTTACTCCTCGTCGTCGATGACAGAGGTGGCGGAGATGGAAGAAATGGCCGGAGAGACGTGGCGCGATCAGAAGCGTCCATGCGCAACGATCCAACGGACGGGCGGCGAAGCAGCGCGATCTCACCTCGGCCACACGATGACGATCCAACGGTTCAAGAGCAGCGGCGGCTAGGGTTTGCGCGGCGCGGGCTGGGCCAACGAGCGCAAATGGGCCGGACCGAACAAGGTTTCGGCCCAATTACTATTCCTAATTTTTTAAATATTTTTGAATAAAAACAATTCGAGAAAATAGTTTTGGCCAAATAAAATAGTAAAAATATCAGAAAAATTCCAGAAAAATTCTGGAAAATATTTTGAGACATTTGGGACTTTAATAAAATATTTCCAATAAAACTTTGCATAAAATTTTTCATTATTTAATTGATTTCAAGAAAGACCATATTTTAATAAATCCAAATGAATTCCAATAAATTCCCAAAAATTCTCAAAAATAAAAAATGCTCCAAAATTTAAATTAGATCAAAATTTTAGGGTGTTACATGGGTATCCTCTAGTTTGGATTAAAAATATCTTCTTGTGATATACCCCACGTTGGGTCGCTAGTTGGTTACCACCTGGCGGAATCATATATCACGGGTAGAGCCTGATAAGGCACGGTTCCAATGGTATGCCCCAAGATGGGTCGATAAGCTGTGCATCGTAATAAACGAGTACAGATACCGTTCGGATAAACCTTGATATGTCCCAAGACGGACTAGAGATATATCCTACGCCAGTCGGATATAGGTATCACTCGGCCATGAGCCAAGAAAATCCTGATACGCTCCAAGTTGAGCCTAAGCTATATCCTATAGCAGCCGGATATGGGTATCACTCGGCCAAGAGCCACGTAAATATGATACCCTCCAAGTCGAGCCTAAGCTTTATCCTACAGCCGTCGGATATGGGTATCACTCGGTCAAGAGCCATGTAAATATGATATGCTCCAAGTCAAGCCTAAGCTATATCCTACAGCAGTAGGATATGGGTATCACTCGGCCAAGAGCCACGTGAATATGATATGTCCCAAGTCAGACCGGAGCTATATCCTACAGCAGTCGGATATAGGTATTACTAGGCCAAGAGCCGCACAAATCTTAATATGTCCCAAGTTGGACCTAAGATATATCCTGCGACAGTCGGATATGGATATCACCCGACCAAAGAGCCATGCACGCTTTGATATACCCCAAGTTGGGTCTAAGCTATGTCTAACGACAGTCATAGATATCACTCGGAAGGTATTTATTTATTATATAAATTCCCCAAGCACTATGCCTGGGAAAAGACTCTCTTACATTTACAGGAGTATTATACTTCTCCGCGGCGCACACGACCAAGCGTCTCCACGAGAGCTTCCTTAGCCCTATGAAGGGCGGGGACAATTTTGAGGAAGGCGTCAACGGCGGCGCGGTCGAGGGCAACAACCTTTTCTTCAGCCCAATCGGCCATGGAGAAGTCGAATAACACCCACTCCTCGGCAAGTTCTGGATCCCGACTGTCCATGAAATCCCTCAAGAAGAAGGTGGAGCTTGGTGCAAGAAAACGGAGGACTAAGCGTGAGAGAATAAATTCTAAAAGCACTGGTTCGCCTTTTATAGCTGATACGGTAAGGTTGAAGTAAATGCGAAGATGTAATGACATCAAAAGCCGAGGAGACTTGGAGTTAAGATAGTTTTAGAAGCCAAAGAGGTTTTCGGAAAATGAATTGGCTTAGGAAGTCAAAACAACTTCGAAGACTGTCTGGTATTGATCCTTGAAGAGGAAGGATATTAGGGTTTTGCCTCGAGCGAGAAGAAATATCTAATCTTCATTTGAGATATGGGTCAGATCCACGAAGCTACCCATAATAAACCTGTTAGACAGGAGATTATAATCAGTTGGAACAAAAAACCGAGGGTTATATTCGAGTCCTTCATAATCCCCTTGCTGCAAGGAGAAGCATCCAAATCAAAGAAGAAACCAGTCAGAGGTTTATGTTAGAAGCGGAGAACGTTGATCCAAAGTTGAGACCCAGATAAAGATATAGCAATCGGATCATGAATCACTCGGGGGCTACTGTGGAATATAAGAACCCAGGTGTCTTCATAACAGCCCGAAGTGCACGAGGAGAGACGAGGCGAGTGGAAGGCCCAGAGGATAAGCTCCACGCCAAGCCTTGCTGCCGTGCGCAAGGGGATATATCCTAAAGACAGTTGAACAAATATTTAGATATAAGAGATATGATTGTAATCCGAGTTGTTAGTAGGATAAGATAAAGATGTAAACTCTATCCTGTAACTGATTAGAATCCAATAACCGATCGGAATCCCTTAACCGATCGGGGCTCTGTAAACCGCCCCACCCCCATTATATAAGGGAGAGGGCGGGTAACAACAGGGAGACGAGCAATCTTAGATCCAAGAGATCCAAATAATCCCAGCACACAGGACTAGGGTATTACCTCCTCCGTCGAGGGCCTCAACCTATCTAAACCTTTGTCTTGTGTGACCTTCGAGTTTTAGATCTAGCGCCTGCCCCATAAATTCATTGCCGACCACAAAAGTCGACACTTGGGAATGTTCTTTTAATGAGTTAGAACAAAGGAATGATTGGCGAGGTGATTTGTCTTATTTAGACGAGAATTCTACCATAATTTCTTCTGGGCTTAACAAGGATATGGATCGCTGGGCACAATCTATATATCCTTTATACTTGGATAACCAATCCATACCAAGAATTATATCTAAGCCTTGAGTTTCGATAACGATGAGATCAGCATGAAATAATACCCCATTTATTTCAATGCTGACTCCAGGGCAAAGACTGGTAGTTTTAATTTTAGCTCCAGGGAAGATATTATCATGATAGTAGGCAAAAGATCAACATTAATTTCATTTTGATCAACAAATTTCTTGGAAATGAAAGAATGCGAAGATCCATAATCAAATAACAGCAAAGTTGGAATGGAGTGGACCGGCAACGTACCTTTCACCACGTCAGGTGCCTCGTTTGCCTCCTCAGTTGTCATATGATGCAAGCGACTGCGAGTAGGACCTTGAAAATTATTAGGGGCTGTCTTGATAGGTTGTGGTCCTCCAAATCCTTGTGGGTGACCTGGGGGTCGTTGTTGTACTCCCTGGAATTGTGGACGAGTTGAATTTTTCTTGGGGCAGTTACTGGCATAATGCCCACGTTCACTGCAATGGAAACAGGTCACATTGGCCGCCGAGTTTTGGGCACCCGAAGGCCGTTTGCCAACATTACTAGTGGAGCGTGCAGGAGGCTGTTGGCGAGGGGCTTGAGGTCGAGGTGCTTGACCTTGACGTCTCCGCTGAAATGGTGGAGCAAAAGATTTGGGATTGGATGATTGCCCAAATCGTGATTTGGGAGGATTATCATTAATGTTCTTTTTGGTCATCCACTTCCGCTTTCGCGACTCCGAAATTGTCCAAATGCCTTGCTCAACTTGAAGGGCTTTGTCCACCAGAGTTTGGAAGTCATGGATATCATGAGCCACAAGGGTCCACTTAATTTCTTCATTCAAATGGTCCCTGAAACGCTCAATCCTCTTTTCTTCAGTAGTGACTTCAGAGGGAGCATATCGAGCCAAATAATTGAAGCAATGGAGATACTCCAGCACTGTCATGTTGCCTTGGTGAAGATTAAGGAATTCCCTTTTTTTGAATTCCATCAAACTAGACGGAATGTGAGTTTTGCGAAAAGCTTCCTTAAAAGCTTCCCAAGAGATAGCTTGATCTTGAGGCACTATGTCTTGATGATTTTCCCACCAAGCTGCTGTAGCTCCTTGCAGCTGGTAGGACGCGTAAAGTACCTTCTCTTGGTCATTGCATTGGGCAATGGCCAATTTGCTCTCAACTGAACGAAGCCAGTCGTCAGCTTCCAAATGATTTGTTGTGGAAGAAAAGATGGGAGGTCGAGTTTTAAGAAACTCGTTTAGCTTGGAGTAATGGGAAGTGTTATCATTGCCACCTCTAGCAATGGCTGTGCCAATATTGGCAGTATTCTGAACCATCTGTTGGAGAAGGATAGTGTGTGTCTGATGGTTCTGCTCAATCATGGTAAGCACTTGAGCCATTGTCGGGGGTTTAGGTAATTGATCTTCTGGAATTGGGTTTGGTTGGTTTTGAGGAGGAGGTGGATTATCGCGATTGGCACGTTGAGATGATGAGGCTCTTGCTGAGGGATGCATTGGATTTGGTTGAGCTGGTGTTGGAATTACATTCCTTTGAGATTGGGTCTCAGGGTTAGCCTCACGCTCCAAAATATGACTAAGAGATCGCGTTACCGGCATCCTGCAATTGTAACAAGAATTATTTTATTAGCATTGATAAGTATTATACATATGTACTAGTTGTTTTTGATAAGCAACAGGTTATACTCATGCTGCTTCAAGGATCATCTCATCGACAATTTTCACTTCAAAGTAATATTAGCGAGAGATATCCATAAGATAACACAAAAGAGAACTCTCGAACAAGATGCCATACAATACCAAAAAGATCACATATATTTACATATATCTGTATATGTATTACAAACTGACTGACACACACATTTTTTTTTTCATAAAACAACTGCCTCAAACATATAACATAAGACTCTACTACTCCCTTAATTAGAATCACTAGATATAATCCATACGCCTCGAACTACTGGATAGGGCGGTGGTGAATCTACATCACAACTACTTTCTGAACTGGAGGGTAAGGGTGGATGGTTTTGCACTCCAATTGGTTGTAATTGATGTAAATATTCACGTCGATTGCCAACTTGACGTCTTGGTTCTCTTGCTGGATTTTGAGATCCCATATAGGCCTCATATGTACGGACATATGCCTTCATATTAATATGATGCGCTTTGCATATCCGGCGCATAAGCTTACATCCTGACTCCTGAATTGCTTCATGCTTAGATTCATTATGGTGCTTCACATTATGATGCAATTTTTGTCCTTCAAGTGTTGTAGTGGCATAACTATAAACTTTATATCCAAATTGTGTTTGCTAGGTATTAAGGATAGGTGCATGCTTTTTATGACCTAAATTTTCAGCCAACTCTCTTGCAATATCAGTCCAGTTTATATTTTTAGCCATCTGAAAGTATTATAAAAGAGAAATAATTAGTAACATCATAATAATATAATATTTCAAATTGGAAGAAAAGGATTACAATAATTATTTTTCTCTCACCATGCCATTTTTTTGTTAAAAGGTTTGCAATGTCGTGAAAACCTTAACTTTTATGTTAAATAATCATGAATTCAAACCAAGGAATACAGAAAATTCTTGAAACCCAAAAGTTTTCATTCATATATATATATAATATTTTACATCCCTAACAGCACAATACTAAAGACCTCCTTGCTAAGTATATTACATAATACAATACCAATTAATACCAAAAGTCTGCCTTACTACCTATATTATATGTGGTCACCTCTTATTCCTACGATGTCTAAGCTACCATATTCACTGGTTTCAAGCCAACCAGCAAAACTTGTGTTGAGATTGTCATCATTCAGCGGTGGAAACTTCTCTGAAGAGCTTCTCGCTGAAGCAGAACAAGTATCCCGAAGATGGGACGCTTGAGTCGTCTTGGGGCGATGGGAAGTAGAGGGTCCGGATCCAGCATTACGTTTGGCAAGACGGGGTCGGCTACCTCCCACTGACATGCGGGCGGTGCGACGGTGACTGGTGGGTGTAGCGGGGGCAGGAGGTGAAACAGTGGTAGGAGTAGCAGGTGCGGCTGGAACTTGAGGTACAGCTGGTGCGGCGTTACCCAAAACCGAGCGAGAGATAAAACCCATGTTTACAAATGGGGCGATCACTCCCTCCAGGTAACCCACACGACGGCGATAGTCAACTGCCTCCTGGGCTATGCGGCGATGATGCTCATCAGTAGCATTACTAAACTCCACCAAGGTGTGAAGTCTATCCAGGTGAATGTCTGAAGGATCAGGGTAGGTAGTGTCTTCAAGCGGCGATGGAGAAGGATACAGGCGATAGGCAGAATGCAGTTCTGGGAGAGCGTGGTGCAGGCGGACAACAGCGGTGTAAGCACACCTATTTCTAGCTCTAGCATGAAATTTTTCTAATTTGCAGAAAGCTTCATTGAGCTGGTCATAGGAGGGTGCCTCGTCTGAGTCGCTGATGCCGTTGGCGTCCGCCATGAAGCACATCCCGGTGAATTCGTCGCCGCCTTTGGTCTTCTCTTGCGGATCATCCTCGCCCTCGTCGCTCCAGGTTGATGTCGGCAAATGCGCCGAGGACACGGTGGAAGAGCTTCTTGTTCTTCGAGAAGTTGCGATACTTCTCCTCACGTGCCGGGTCACGATATAGAGGCTTCTTGTTGTTGCAGTTCTTGTCGATGTAGTCGATCTTTCCCGAACCGCCGACGTCGTTCTTGCCTTTTCCCAGCTGGGGGCAGTTCAATCGAATGTGGTTGGGGCCAGCACACTCGAAGCAGGTGATCGTGCCACCTCTCTTCCTCTCTCACCCTCTTTTATACATGAGAGAATTTTTGAGCCAAAAGAGCAAGCTCATTTTCTAGAAATTTTTCTAGTTGGTCATCGCTTACGTCGCAAAGGGTGGAGAGGGAAAAATCAGCAGACGAATTAAAAGTGGATCTAGTGGGATTGGTGACCAAAGCCATCGACTGAGATTTCGTCTTGTGAGAGACGACATCGATCTCATGAGTCTTGAGACCGGAATAAAGTCCATCTAGAGTCAGAGTCGATAAGTCGGTAGTGTCCTTGATGGTGGTCACTTTCATCTCCCAAACTCGAAGATCGAGTGCGGTCAAGAAATGTCGAGCATTATCTGAGTCAGAGTAAATGCATCCAACTGCTCGCAGGTCGCTCAAAATCTTCATAAAACGACCAAAGCATTCATCATGACTCTCACCAGCGTGTTGTTCAAATTTGTTATATTCACGCTTGAATTGGTCCTGTCTCACGGTCTTGATTTGGGTAGTGCCCTCATGGTAAACATTGAGGGTCACCCAAATCTGATGAGCAAAACGAAGGTGAGAAATTTTATTGTACTCACTGCAGCTCAGACCCTATATGAGGATGTTCGTTACCTTAGTGTTCGCCTCAACGTCAGCCATATTGTCGGCCGTGACGTGTGATGTTTTCATCGGCAGAAACCTCATACGGGAGTTTCACCTTCTGCCATATCAGGAAGCCCTGGGCAGTGATGCACGACTCCATTCTCGACTTCTAGAAAGGAAAATCAACTCCAGAAAAGATAGCAGGCTTGGTGGAATATTTGTCTGTCACCATGGCTCTTGAGACCTGTCAAGATCTATGGAAAAGCAAAACCAGCTCTTATACCAATTGAAGGATCGACATGGCGATCAGAGGGGGGGTGAATGATCCCAATTTAAATTTTATCCCCAAACATTACCACAAATACAATTTTTCACCCAATGAAACGAAGCCAAAATGCTTAGGTATCAAATCGAGGCGGAAAAATTAGTTTTCACAAATTTCAGCCTGAGGCCAGCACTACCACCCATGTAGGTGTGGGACTACCGGAGTACTGTAGCTACAGTAAATAGGCATATGAACAGTGATTTCAGTACGAGTTCAAAAAGAAAAATCGAGGAATCTTTTGATCCATTGATCCAAACTCAATGAAACTTTGAGGACACCTTCCTATGGATATCAGAAATCTATTCCAACCGTCGATTGCAACAATCAATGTAAAAGTTCCGACCTTTTTCAAATTTACGGAAAGGTGCACAAAAACGGGTTCAAGAACAAAAACTTGGACCTTAGCTAGCTCGTGGGTTATTGATGATCAAGATGATCCTAGATGGCTTCCCATATGTCATAGCAAGCTAGAACACAAGTCAAGAACACTAAAAAAACTTGATCTTCCAGGAATCATCCTTTCAAGAACAAAAAATCGATTTCTTACAAAGAAGAACACAAGATTTGCTTAAATGATTGTGATATAGTTTGAAGAAGACTCATCCATCAATCATACATCCTCAACACAAGATCCACAAGCATTTAGGAGAGGAGGAAAATCCAATGTGCAAGAAGTAAGTTGCAAGAATGTAAATTGAGGAATTTAAAGACTGAATTTAGAGCATAATGTAAATGCGGAAGGTAAATTCAGAATTGAGAGGAATGGATTAAACTTTCATTTCTGGAAGAGAGGTTTACAAAGCCTTGCAACAAAGTGGGCAAAGCTCAAAAGAGCACAAAAACCTCAAAACCTTCAAGAGGAGGAAGGCTACCCCTCCCCCTCTATTTGTACTACACTTGAGTCACCCTCCTCTTGTACTACACTTGAGTCACCCTCCTCCCTTGGATGAGATCCTTCTACCCTAAGGATCACCATCAAGGGCTAAGAATGACTCCCACACAAAGCAATACTAACTAGACCTGCTACTCTATCACCTAGACCACGATCCGATGGCCCTCCTTGATCCGAGCAGCTCCTAACTAGCATCTCAACCATTCATTGCCTTCTAGGTTCGCAGCGACTCCATCTCCGATCATCTTCAAGCGATCTTCGACTGTCTGAACCCCCGCGCACCTCGCCTAGTCCTGGTCATCCTTCACCTCACCATGACCTAGCACCATCGTCCTGCAACCATCAAAAACAAGGAAAACCCATCACACAACAATGTCCAACAAAGATATGCAATAATCAGCCAATTGCAAAAATCAATTCTCACATCGCTCAACAAGTCGGTACTACCGACCACCATATCGACTTCATCGAGTTGCCACCATCGTGTAGTAACCCTACCAACGTATCGACCGCATCGAGTCTATCGACCACATGTCCAACTCGATACCAAGTCTATCGACCACATGTTCAACTCGATACAAAGTCTATCAACCACATGTCCAACTCTATCAATCACCATATCATGTTGATAAAACGATATCGAGTAACAATTGGTTAGACTAAGACCTCGAGTTGAGCTAACAGCAGGGCGCTCGACCCAACAATATTTCTATTTGATACTTAGCTATACTAATCTACTCGATTTGTTTGACCACAAGTCAGCAGGGCGTTACTCGAGGCCGGTAAAGCCGCTCGTGACAGACATAACTCAAATTGCTTCAATTTGATAATCCAATTCAAATCAAACTCACCCCAGAGCATACCAAGCTCAAATTTAGCGAAATACTCATCACAAACATGGGTAGACCTCCACATGGTCTTTCACTCGGCACAAGAAGCAAAAGCATTTTAGAAGGAGAGGAGGCAAATCCAAAAGCATGTAGAAGGGGGAGAGGAAAATCCAAATTTCATGAATCTAAATTGCAAGAATTTAAGTGCAAAATTTAAATGCTGAATTTAAATGCGTAAAGTAAATTCAAGCATAAGAGAAAAAGATTTGCATTTCTGGAAGGGGGGCTTACAAAGCCTCACAACAAAGTGGGCAAAGCTCAAGAGCACAAAACCTCTAAAACCTTCAAGAGGAGGAAGGCAACCCCTCCCCCTCTATTTATACTACTCTTGGGCCACCTACCACCCTTGGATGAGTCCCTCAACCCTAGGGCACTCCGTCAAGGGCTAGAATTTGACCCACTAACACAACCATGCAAGGGCTAACCCAAAACCCACCAAAAAAATCGGGTTTTCTTGCACGGTTTTCAAAGCTCACTAACTAGACCCGCTATCCTATCAACTAGACCGCAATCCGACGTGTCGACGATCGGGATCGCCTGGCCGCAAGAGGAAGGGGGGTATGATATAAGAGTGGAACCTGAGATCGTGCTTGCCAAGGGGAGAAACCCTGATCGTTGCTAAGGATGAGAATAAGAGAGCGGTTGACGCGAAGAATTATACTGGTTCAAGCCCCCAACACGGGTAACAGCTCTACTTCAGTCTTGCCTGGAGGCGAAAGGTAGACGATTATGTACTATGGTTGAATACAAGGGGTGCTCGAGCTGAGGTCAAGCACTGGTTCTATGTGTTGTGTTTCCTCTGTCCCCTTTGTTTTCTCCCACGCAGGGGAAGATTTTATACCTCTAATACAGACCGTTACAAAAAAAAGCTTTGACCAGAAAATTCAAGGGCGTGTGCCAAACCCGGATCTGGGCGTAGTAAAGTCGGGTGGTAACTGCCCCGAGAATGTAGCCTCCACGCTGGGCTTGATTCCGTCTTTAAAGCCCTTTATTTGTCTTGGTAACCGCTGGCTTCTTTAAACCTGGCCCAGCCCGACCTTGCTAGCTCGAGCTGGGCCTTCATTCTCCTGCTCGAGATCGAGCTCGCTGGTCCAGAGCTCGAGCTCGGGAAACGCATGCTCGAGCTCGCCTGGCCCCGAGCTCGAGCTCGAGTGCTTGAACTCGTGGGATACGACCGCGAGCTCGAGGTGTATTTACTTGCACAGAGGTTACTGTTCCCCGACACGATGGCTATCGTTGATCCACGTAGCGTCTTGCTAGCATCTTTTACTTTCCTTGTCTTCCAGGCTTGCACCGACTCCGTCTCCGGTAATCTTCTTGTGATCCTCGACCGTTTGAACCTTCGACGCTCCTCACCAGTTCCGGTCATCCTATGCCTCATCATGATCAAAACCCAACGTCCTGCAACCATCAAAGACAAGAAAAACCCATCACATAGAAATGTCCAAAAAGATATGCATTAAACATGACAAAATAACATTTTTTGGATCATTCACACTCATTTGGGCTGGTGGTGCCGCCCCCTGGCCAGTAGCACCACCCTTCATCCCAAAACCAGAAGAGATGCTCTCTGGAATTTTTACACCAGCCATTTGAGCTGGTGCTACCACTTGGCCAGTAGCATCGGGCTGCCTGATCCCCTAAAAACACCCTCTCGGTTTTTTTCAACACCGCACTGGGGTTTGGTGCTACCGCTCGGCTAGTAGTACCGCGCTACCATGGTCGGTAGCACCGTGAAAAATAAACAGAGCTCAAATTGCTTTAAATTGAAAATCCAATTCAAATCAAACTCAAACCAGAGCATACCAAGCTCAAATTTAGTCAAATACTCATCACAAACATGTGTAGACCTCCACATGGTCTTTCAACTGTCGCAGGGAGCATTTGGTGCGCACCTTAGATCGGTCAAAGCGTCAATGAAACTGTGGGTCACCGTGGAGTTTGTCGTCACCGGAGAGGAAGAAGTCACTGCCGTTGTTTCAGTGCGCAAAACCCAAATCTGTTCGCGTCATCAGACTCATCTTATCAAGGCAATGACCCTAGGTCTTTGTGTCACCTGCGGTGATGTGGCCGTGCTTTGAGGTTGCCACATGGGGAACCACGTCGGTGCGTGTGCGACGTCTTGGTGAGGCGCGCGATCGCGTCGCGTGTGGTGGTCGGTCGATAACGCGGCCCATCGATCGATGGCTCTTTTGATGTGAACCGAGTCCATGATGGATAAGGGTGTGCCGTGGACTTGGTCCATAGTTCAGAAGGCCCACGTGTTAGCATCCGGGCAACGCTGATGCCACGCTTGCGTAACAAAACGAATTTCCAGTATAAACATAATTCAGGATAATTTTGATTTTCTAATTTTTTGTGGTATTTTCTTTATTTTCAAATCTTTTGAGAGCTCGTTCTCCCTCATACGAGCTCCAATTGAAGTGATTCAAATTTCTTAAAATTTTTAAAATTAAGATCCATTTAATTGTGAATTTTATTTGATTTTTGGAGTTTGTTTTCTCTCTATTTTGGTATTTATTTGGTATTCTCTCTCGTTACGCGCAGATGTCGAAGTGCTCAGAGCGTCCGAGGATGATTCGTTGACTCAAGACCAGGTTCTAGAGCAAGATTAAGAACTTTTCTAAGGCAAGTTGTGCTTTGATCATGTTGAACCCAGTTTATAAAATTACTATATTGTTTTATGTTATGCGTGATATTTTATGTGTATAACTGTTTTAAAATAGTTTAGGATTTAGTTAATCTATCTAATTGAATTAAACCCTACCTTGTCATTTGTATGCCATGATTATTTGCCACCCTAGATTGATTCATTACTAGTTGGTTAATATTAGTAATCAATATGTGTTGGTTAAATCGCATTAGTATGCTTAGCCATGCCACGTGAAACTCATGTTTTTGGAATATCAGAAGTTAATCTTAACTAATGGAATAGGAAACTTGTATATGAATTTGTGTGTCAGATGTTGTCACACAATGATGTTGAGTTGTAGTTACGAGGATGTCAACAATGATATTGACTTGTTGATGGCACGTGGTGCTTGGTAATTAACTAGGGTGGTAATTATTTAGATTGGGGCAAGTGACAAGGGGCAGTATGCCAAGTAGGCTAGAAAGGCAGAGGGTATGTAGAAGTCTTGCCCTAGTCATCTTAAGGACTTAACCATGCAAGCCTTTGACCTGAGTCAAACATGCAACCACATGTCTGGAATGGGATGGACCTAGCTAATTAATTTGCAATATCTTAGCTTTAGTACTACCAGTGGTGGTGTGAGGTTCAACCTTTTTATGAACCAACATGGCGCAAGAGGGGGACCCTGTTGTGGTAACCAGTCCCTTCAGTGTTGAAACCTTAGCGGGTAGTACTAGGTTAAGACAGAGCATTGTAAAGGCTTTGTCATGATTTCTCTGCTAGGTTTTGTCATGATTTCTCTGCCAGCACGCCGAAGGAAGTGTGCTAATGGCTAGGCAAAAGGAGATTACCATGTCGTGTGGGTAAAGCATATAACCTCTACAGAGTATAAAATCTATTCGGATAGCCGTGCTCGTGGTATTGAGCAATGCTCGGGGATTATAGTCAAGGGTTAGATTTTGTTAAATGATAACTTGGATGGGAAGGTTGGATGCTATAGGAAAGTTTGGGAATTGACTTAGAGTTGTATACCATGTTTACTTGAGAAATGCTGAAAGTTATTATTTATTGTTATTTGTTTTATTGTCTTTTCAATCTACTTATTGTATTTGTTTATAAATGCTGCTTTACTGCAAAATAACCATGATAGCCGTTCCTTTGGAATAAGCCTTGCATATAGTTATGATAGAATTGCATTCTATACACAACTTGTTGAGTGCTTTAAGTACTTAGCCTTGCCAACAACAACATCACCAGTTGAGGAGTCTACATCAGCTCTTGAAGAGGAGTACCAGGAGGAGACGAATGTTTAGGGTGCGAGCCTTCTCAGTTGCCTGTGGTATACTGAAGGGTTTATCTACGTTTTCATTCCGCTGCAGTTTAATTTGTTATTCACAGTTTATCCTTGTGAGGCACATTCATGTAAGTTCGACCATAAGGTCATTCAACAAGTATTATTTAATATATGATGTTTTTATTATGTTTTCGCTGTGTATGATTGTGATATTCATCTATGTTGAACCTGTGTGCACTAGCGTGATCCTGGACTAGTGCGATATACACAGAGGATCCAGATTTGCATATTCGGGTCCTGACAACTAATAGCACACACTTAAGATTCTTAACACCCAACCCATTTTCAACCGCAAAAACTCGAGAAATGAAAGAATGGGAAGCTCCAGAATCAAATAAAACTGTCACGGGTACTGAGTTAACCAAAAACATACCTAGTACAACGTCCGATGCGTCTTGAACTCCATTTGCGGTGATATGGTTGACTTGACCTCTCACTGTTGGTTGGGGCGTAGCTCTAGCTTGACTGGTTCCAATGTTCACTCTTGGCGTAGGTGCCTTAGTAGGTGTAGTTCCCAGGTTAAAACGTACAGGTGTATTGCCTCCTTCTGAGGACATTTGTTGGAAAAATGTCTAGGCTCATTGCAAGTATAACAACATCTGACAGAAGACTGTTGATTTCCTCCTAGCGCATTGTTCCGTTGAGCAGGCGTCTGAAAATTCTAACCAAATGGACTTGGTGCAGGTGTTGATGTCTTGCTCATGGCCTATGGCTGAAACCTTCCAAACTGTTGAGGAGTCATTCTCAATCTTAAATGATTTGGACTCCTCCTTGTTGAGCCATCCTGCGCTTGCGATCTTCACCAAATTCTTTGTGCTTATCTTCCATAATTAAGGCCTTATTAACTAGCTCTTAGAAATCAGGGAAGTTATGAGTGATCAACCCTACTTGCAAACCAGATTTCAGTCCCTTCATGAAACGAGACTGTCTTGCTTTATCAGTTGTAACATCCTCAGGGGCATAATGTGCAAGCTGTGTAAACTTGTTCAAATAGTCAGCCACTGACTAGCCTCCTTGCTTAAGCACCCTGAATTCCTCTTTCTTTAAATCTATCATTCCATCGGGCACATGATATTGACGAAAGGTAGTAGTAAACTCCTCCCATGTGATCTCTTGTGGGACTTCATGAGCAGCATAGTAGTTCTCCCACCATTCTGCTACCGTTCCTTCTAATTGATGAGAAGCATAAAGAACCTTTTCATTACCCTCACATTGGGTTATGTGCAGCTTCCTTTCTATGGTTCTGAGCCAATCATCAGCTTCTAAGGGATTGACATTCCCAGAGAATGTTGATGGATGAGTCCTCATAAAATCAGATAACTTTGAATAAAGATGAGATCCATTGTTGTTAGGTTGAGCAGTGTTGTTGTTAGCTACAACTTGAGTTATCATCTCTGCATCAGTTCCATCATAGTCTGCATTAGCTGAGTCTGAGTAGCGAGAAAAGCTCCCAAGTTCGTATCTACTGGCGCTGAAGGTTGAGGAAGTGTTCCATCATTAGGATTATCATTGGATCGGTTTCCACTACCAGAAGCTCTATTGTTTCCACGAGTGTTAACCATCTGTTGATTGCTCCACAAGGTTAGAGGAAAGAGAAACAACATAGATAAGATACAAGAATCCTAGTGCAAGGGAAACAGGTTTAACCCAACAACTTAAGCAAACTTTATTTATAACTTGGTAAGGTTGCTTATAAAAGCCTAAAAGCTATGCAACACATACTACGCACTCAGCAATCATAAAAGCTCCGAGCCAACCTAAGCACACCAACTATTGACTACTAGGATGACACTGTCTATCTTAAATAGACGCGACTCAAAACATACCCGAATATGCAAATCCGAACCTTCTATGTATATCACACTAGTCCAGGATCACGCTAGTGCACACAGGCTCAACATAGATGAATATCACAATCATACAAAGAGGAAACATCGTAAAAGACTCTATATATTAATTATAACTTGTTGACTGACCTTATGATCAACTTACATGAATATGCCATGCTGGGCTAAACTAAGAACATAGAACTAAATTACTACAGTGGAATAGTTAACGTAGATAACCCTTCAGTATACCACATGCAACTGACAAGGCTGGCATCCTAAACATTCGTCTCCTCCTGGTACTCCTCTTCGATAGTTGGTGTAGATTCCTCAACTGGTGGTTTGTTGTTTGCAAGGGTGAGTACTTAAAGCACTTAACAAGTTGTGCACATAATGCATTTCTAACATAACTATATGCAAGGCATATTCTAATGGAATGGCTAACATTGTTATTTTGCAGTAGAGCAGCATTTAAAAATGAATACAATAAATAGATTAAAAAGACAGTAAAATAAATAACAATAAATAGTAACTTTCAACATTTCTCAGGTAAACATGGCATCCAGCTATAAGTCAAATTCCAAACCTTCCAATGGCAACCTTCCATCCCATCCAAGTTTTCATTTTAAAAAATCTAACCCTTTACTGTAATCCCCGAGCATTGCTCAATACCGCGAGCACGGCTATCCTAATAGATGTTACACTCTGCAGAGATTATACGCTTTACCCACACGACATGAACATCTCTTTGTACAATCAATATTAACACACTTCGTTTGGTGTACCGTAGATAGATCATGACAAAGCCTTTACAATGTTCTGGCTTAACCCAGTACTACCCACTAAGGTTTCAACACTGAAGGGATTGGTTACCACACTCAAGGCCCCCGCTTGCGCCATGTGAGATGATCCCTGAACCCGGGACTCACACCACCACTAGTAGTACCAAAGCTAAGACATTGCAAATTAATTAGCTAGGTCAATCCCATTCCAGACATGTGGTTGCATATTTGACCCAGTTCAAATGATTGCAAGCTTAAGTCCTTAAGATGACCAAGGCAAGACTTCCACAAACTCTCTGCCTTTCTGGCCCACCTCGGCACACTACCCCTTTTCATTTGCCCCAATCTAAATGATTACCACCCCAGTTGATTACCAAGCACCATATGCCATCAACAAGTCAACATCATTGCGTGACCTCCCCGTCACTACAACTCAACATCATTGTGTGACAACACCTGACACATCAATTCCATAAACATGTTATATATTCCATTAATCAAGATTAACTTTTGATACTTCAGAAGACATGAGTTTCACGTGGCATTGCTGACCATACTAAACACGGTCTAACCAACCCATGTTGATTACTAATATAAACCAACTAGTAATGAATCATCCTAGTGTGATAATTAATCATGGCATACAAATGACAAGGTTGGTTATAATTCAATTAGGTAGATTAACTAAATCCCAAACTATTTTGAAACAATTGATCACATAAAATATCATGCAATAATGTAAATCAACATAGCAATTTTGTAAACTGGATTCAACATGATCAAAGCACAACTTGCCTTGGAAAAGTTCTTGCTCTTGCTCTGAACCTTGGTCTTGAGTCAACAAATCCTTCTCGGATGCTCCGAGCACTTTGAAGTCTACGCGTAACGAGAGAAAACACCAAATAAATAAAAAAACAGAAAGCAGACAAACTCCAAAAATCAAATAAAATTCACCATGAAATAGATCTCAATTTTACAATTTTTTAGAAATCTGAATCACCTCAATCGAAGCTAGTATGAGGAAGAACGGGTTCTCGAATGATTTGAAAATAAAGAAAATATAGAAAAAGATAAAATCAGAATTAATTGAATTATTTTTATACTGAAAACATGATTTATTGCGTCAGCTGACGTCAGCACCGCCCGGGACCAATCACAGACTGACACCTGTCCCGGTGCATGAACCCATTCCACGGAACCAAATTGGTTCACCGTAGACTCGGTCCACGATGCATCGACTACCGTACAACATGCGTCGCCATGTGACTGGGCGCAGCGCATGGCACAATCTAAACAGTACATCATAGATTGGACGGCCAAGACTAAACATGATGATAGAGACACGCAGCAACTCCGGGCTATGTCCACGCTGCGTAATTGTAGCCATTCGTGCAGATTGGATGGCCACGAGCAAGTGCGGCAGCAATGGTGCATCGGCGACGGATCCTCACTGGCGCTGGAGATGACAATGATCGAGACAACATTTTGGCACTTTCCCAGCAACGTTAGCTGGCAAACCAGGTAGATCTTGATGTGACGAACTCAACGGTGCAACCAGTGACAATGGATACCCAACGATGATGATGAAATATAAAGAAAACCACGGTGGCTTGACCGATCTACTCCGACAAGCTCGATCTGGAAGACGACAGCACCTCAAGTGATGATTTCTAGGGAGAAAGATGCGCAAGCTCACGATGAACCTTTGAGGGGGACTCGGTTGCCCTTTTATCACCTCGGCATTCGTACAAATCCTAGAGGATCAATCTGTTGCGATAGCGGTCTCCAGATCCGATACAGCGACGGCTTCGCGAGGGAGATGAGTTAGAGGCGTAGACGTGTTTATTGAGCAATTGCGATGAACTCGGGTGCAACACAATCCGGGTCGCACACGGAACCAATGGCCAAGATTAGCTAGAGTTCCAATCAGTACCGACCAATCCCAACCACTAACTCAAGATCCAATGGACAACAAACGTTAGGGTTTCATGAATCACCTCCTCCCTTAGATCATGATCCAACGGTCGACACTAAGCCTTCTAGAAACTGGGCCAAGCGGCTGGCGGCGCTAGGCTGGGCTGGGCCCACATGGGTTCAGCCCAATACTATAGCTCTGGATTTTCCAGCGTCTTCTTATTTAAAATAATTTTAGAAAATAGTTTAGGCCAAATAAAATATCAAAAATATCAGAAAAATTCTGGAAAATACTTTGAGACATTTAGAACTCAAATAAAATATTTTTACAAAACTTTATTTAAAATTTCTCATTATTTATAACTTCTCAGAATAGGCCATATTAAGTAATAATTAATAAGTTCAAATAAATTCTAGAAACTCCAATAAATTCAAAAAATCCATAAATGCATATTAAATCCAAATAAGCCAAAAATTGGGATGTTACAACTACCTTTGGTAGAACTTGTTCATATGATGACAAAGGTGCCGACGACAATGGTTGTTTCTCCCCTTGTCTCCCAAAGCGTCTTCTCTAATACACCTTTAATTCTTCTAGGGCTGTCACATCTCTTGCATATTTTTTATCCTAACTCAGAGCGGGACACGGAATTGTCCCCCACAATAATAACTTCTTCCCCTCGGTTATTACTTACACTCTCTTTGTACTCCCCCTCTCAGCTATCACCTTTGGTGAATGAGAGAATTCCTCTAAGAATTGACCAAGATCACCACTACTCGTGTAGTATGACTTGAACTCTTAAAAAGTTACATCCATACTTACGAACAATTTTCCATTAGGTTCTAGCACTTATATACCTTTGTGACTAGATGAATATCCTATGAAGGCACACGTTATGGCCTGAGGATCTAGTATGCCAACTATTGGCCAGTGATCTCGTACAAAGCTGTAACATCCCAAAATTTGGCTTAATTAAGTTTTTGTTGTTTAAAAGTGCATTTGTGATTTTCTGGAATTTATTTGGATTTTTCTGGATTTATTTGAATTAAATGTTATTTTGGGTTTATTGCTTTTTATTCAAAAGTATTTAAATCTGTGCAAAGTCAAAATAAAGTTTTGTCAAAAATATTTTATTTAAGTCCAGAATGTCTCAAAGTATTTTTGAGATTTTTCTTGGAATTTTCTGATTATTTTATTGCCTAAAACAAATTAAAGGAATTTTGGAATTAGTTTAATTGGAAAACTGTTAAAAAATCTTTTGAGCAGTGTTGGGCGAGCCCAACAACGTGGCGGCTATAAACCAGCGTCGGTGCGGCCCGGTCGGCCACCGCCGGTTGTCGCGAGAAACCCTAGATCGGCGACCGTTCATCGCGATCCAGCGGTCCAGAGAGGGCCGCGTGTGTGTGCGCGTTTTAGCCGTCGGATCTGGACACGCGTCGCAACGTCAGTTGTCGTCTCCGATCTGGACTCGGAGTTCATCGCCGTGGCGCCGCGGACTCTTTCGCCGTGGGGCGCGGACGCCGAGGCTATAAAGGAGGAGTAGCGCCGAGGTTATAAGCCGCGCCGCATCTTTTGGGTGGAAAGTTTCGCGAGAGCAACCAGTAGAACGTCGCCGCAAGCTCGCCGGAGTTGAAGTCTGCAGCCGCGGAAGTTTTTGCTCAAGCACGTCGCCGGTTCGTCGGTTTTCGTCGTGTGGACTCGAGATCTGGACTCACCGAAGCGCGCCGCGTCGACTACTCTACCTCACCTCGCCGGAGACGCGCCGAAACGCCGCCGCCTTGGTCTTCGTCTTCAAGTCCGGTAAGACCTCACCGTCGCGCCGCCATCGCTGGACCAGGAGCTCGGAAGCCGTCGGATCTAGATTGGATGGCTGATGCGTTGCCACGTCGCTCGCGATTGATGACCGTCCGTCGGGTTTCGTCGGATCGATCGAACCGCTGGGTTGAGCCAATCGCAGACGGCCACGTGTCGGCGCTGGTGCCGGCGTCGTGAGCCGAGTCTCCGTAAGCCAAAGACGAGTTCGTGACTCGATCCATGCGCCGAGGACACGTGTCGGCGTGGGATTGGCGAGACCGATCTTGGCGTCATGCTTGCGTCATAATTACATTTTTCAATTGGAAAAATATTCCGATTGGAAATTCCGTGATGATGACGTCATCATGAGGTCACGCTGACGTCATAAATCGATTTTTCAGTATAAAAATAAATCTGTTAATTCGTATTTTCGATTTTCGATTTGATATTTATTTCAAACTTCAAAAGGCTATATCTTTTGCATTGTAACTCGGAATTGAGTGATTCCAGTTTCTAAAAATTTGTAAAATTGAGATCTATTTAATGGTGAATTTTAATTGATTTTTGGAGTTCAATTGCTCTCTGTTTTGGCATTTATTTGCTTTTCTCTTTGATGCACGTGAGACGTTGAATTGTGCGGCGCTTGGAGGAAGATCAAGCAACCCAAGAGCAAGCTTCAGATCAAGATCAGGACCTATTCCAAGGCAAGTTGTGCTTTGATCATGTTGAACCCATGTTTATAAAATTGCTATGTTTGTTTTACAATATTGCATATATTTCAAATATACAATTGTTTCAAAATTAGATTGGGTTTAGCTAAAATACCAGATTGATCTATACCCTACCTTGTCATTATATGCCATGAACCATTGTCACCCTAGATTGGTTTAATATAGTTGATTAATAATTATGATCAACATTGGAGGTTAGACCGTATTAGTTGCTTAGCCATGCCACGTCATCACATGTGTCGTAATCATTGTTAATTAATCTTGATTAACGGAATATGGAACAATGTTATGAACTTGTGTGTCATGTGGGATCACACGCGAGATTGAGTTGTTGTGGCGAGTCATGTCACGCATAGCGATGTTGAATTGTTGATGGCACGTGGTGCTTGGTAATCAAGCGGGTGATGATAACTTAGATTGGGGCAAGTGGCAAGGGCGAGGAGGCCAAGGTGGGCCCGATGGGCGATGGTATGTGGAAGTCTTGCCTTGATCACACTAAGGACTTAACCTTGCAAGCCTTTGACTGAGTCAATCATGCAACCACATGTGCAGTATGGGCCACCTAGCCGAGTAATTTGCAAAGTCTTAATTTTGATACTATCGTGGTCGGTGTGAGTTCCCGGTCGAGTGTAATTCACATGGCGCAAGAGGGGGCCACGGATGTGGTTTCTGAGACCATGATGTTGAAACCTTAGCGGGTAGTATCGGGTTAAGATAGAGCATTGTAAAGGCTTTGTTATAATCACTCGCCTTGGTGGTGTTTGGTTGTATCATCGTGGGTAAAGTGCATAACCTCTGCAGAGTGTGAAACTATTCGGATAGCCGTGCTCATGGTATTGAGCAATGCTCGGAATTACTGATTAAGGGTTAGCTTAATTAATTGGACAACTTGGTTGGGATGGCGGAATGCCATGTGGAAGATGGAATTTAACTTAGGATTGGAAACTTGGTTTACTTGAGAAATCTTGAATTTATTTATTATCGTTATTTGTTTTACATCCTTTACAATCTATATCTTGTATTCGTTCATAAATCTTGCTTATTGCAAAATAGCCATGATAGCCTATCCATTGGAATAAGCCTTGCATATAGATACATGGAATTGCATTACATGCACAACTTGTTGAGTGCTTTAAGTACTCACCCTTGCCAAACAACATTAATCAACAGTTGAAGAATCTACACTGTGTTGGAAGATGAAGTCCAAGAAGACACGAGTCATTAGGGTCCGAGCCTTGTCGGTTGCTGTGGTGGTGATGAGCTACCTACGTTTCTACTTTCCATTGCTTAATTATTAGTTTATATTTTCACCTTGCCTGCGTGGCTTAATAATGTAAGTTGGTCATAAGATCATACATTTAGTTATATCAATAAATGAACTATTATTCTATTATCGTTGTGTATGATGTGATATGTACCAATGTTAAGTGTGTGCACTAGCGTTGATCACAGGAATAGTGCGATAAACACGGTGGGTTGAATCGGTGGATTCGGGTCCTTCAGAGGTGGTATCGAGCATCTTGTTGTAGGTCTTGGCCTAGATAGTTTGGAGGTGTCTTGAGTGTGTCCAAAATTATTTTCTAAAAGAAAATCTAAGCTTGACTAATAAAACCCTCTCGACTCATCTCATTCTCTACTTCGCCTTTGCTAAATTTACCCGTTTACTTGCCGTTTGGGTGGAGAACTTATTCAAAGTTCTTGTGGAGCGGATCCGATCGTTCGACCTTTGAGGAGATAGTGGCGGCTCGCCATGGAGTCGTGGAGAGTACTTGACGCTTGAGGTTTCTATCGTCCACTTTACCGAGGAGGCGGTGGTCGGTGAATGGTGTACACCGAGGATTTATTTGCAAGTTGATCATCTACGCTCGGGAGAACGAGGAAGCTAGCGGGCCAATCAACATCTCCGCGGAAGATTCTCGTGCGAGGTTGCAATTCAGAGGTCGCTCGACTTGCTCTTCGCCGTGTCTGCGCGACTACGCCGACGAGCTTCACGACTCGGTGTTCGACTTCACCCAGACGTTCAAGCATGCGAAGACGACGGATCGAGGAAGCGAGTGTGCTCTGGCGACGCACCTTGCGAGTTCGCCCTTGCCGGGAGGATCATATGAGAGAGACTACCCAGAGCCGGAGGCGTATGCGAGGCACTCGAGTAGCGAGCGAGAGCTCGAGGTGACCGTGCTTGACCATCGGGATGATCACCGGCTGGGAGAGGCCACGGGCGATTGAGGACGAGTGGGCGCGTGACTCGAGAGAGTTCGAGGAGCGGTGAGGAGTCCGAGGAGGATCGAGAGGAGCGAGAGTGGGAGCGAGAGGAGTGCAGACCCGTTGTTGCAGAGGACCCATAATAGGTCATCGGGATAGGTTTGCTCGATGCCACCCACCCGCCGTGTATCGCGCGGATCGATCTCACCAGTGGTGGTGGATGAGTGAGTGTCGACCTTGAGCGTGTTGAGACTCGAGTGTGAGTCGCGTCTTTAAGTTAGTCTTTACCTTTCTAGTGGGCGTTAAGGTTGCGTGTTTAGTTTGCTTCTTTGTATTCTTTGAGTGTGCGTTATGTGTTGCGAGCTTGTAGGCTTAAATAAGCGACCATACCAAGTTAAATAAAGAATTGTTCAGTTTGGGTATAACCTATCTCCCGTTTTAGAAATTCTTACTTCTCATCTATGCTACATCTACCTTTCCTAACCTAAGAGGCAATCATCGGATGGTGAATACTCGAGAAACAACGGTGCTTGAAGTGGATCTGCGTCGAATGACAATCCCAATGATGGAGGCAGCCCTCAACCACCGCCGATGGACATGCGAGAATCTGGGAGCATTCCTTGCGGCCTGAGACTCAATCGATGCGATAATGATGCGGCGGATCGTGAGATGACCAATGCAAAGATAAACCACAACAATCCTGCAACTCGAACAATCATGGTGGACCTCGACCTATGTCCAAGCTATCGGATTTTATGAGGACTAGGCCACCAACTTTCTCTGGAAGCGTGAACCCTTTGGAAGCCGATGATTGGCTTAGGACCATTGAGAAGAAGCGCACATCACTCGGTGTGAGGGCAATGAGAAGGTGCTCTCGCCTCTCATCAACTTGAAGGAACCGCCGCAGAATGGTGGGAGAATTCTTGTGCGCTCATGGAGCCCGCAAGAGATAACACAGGAGGAGTTCACTAATGCTTTCGCGATATCATGTCCCGGAGGGAATGATGGATCTTAAGAAGGAGGAGTTGAGCTTTGAAGCAAGGAGGCCAACGGTGGCGAATACGAATAAATTCACTCGATTAGCTCGTTATGCCCCGAGGGCGTAGCGACGGATAAAGCTAAGCGATCTCGTTTCATGAAGGGATGAATTCAGGATGCAGTGGGGTGATTACCCACAATTTTCCGGATTTTCGGAGCTGGTAAATAAGGCTTTAATCCTAGAGGACAAGCGCAAAGAGCTAGGTGAAACCGTAAGCGCTTGATGAACAATCGGTGGGCGCCCAAACCATCTACGTTTGAGGATGTCACCCGGCAATTTGCTAGATTTCAACCACCACCGGGAACAAGACATCAACCCCTACACCTCGCCACCAATCGAATTTCGGACCCAGCGCAAGGCAACAATGCACGGAGGAAATCGTGATCTGCGGTGAAGAGATGCTATACTTGCAATGAGCCGGGCACTTTTCAAATAGGTGTCCACGAAGGGAGGCATCACACCGATTCGTTTCAACCAGGGAACAACACCCGCTAAAGCACCAACATCGGAGGAAATCGTGCACCAAGCCAAGTGGAGCAATGCGCGATCAACGGTCGTGGAAGAATCAACCACATCACCGATGGAGCTCGGGAAGCTACGGGCGTCGTCTTGGGTAAGTTCTTGGTCAACTCGATGCACCTTTCTGCTTTGTTTGATTACGGAGCTTCGCATTCGTTTGTTTCTCAAAGTTTTGCAACCAAGAATGGATTTAAAGTGGTGAATCTTAAGTGTGTGCTCTTAGTCCAAGCCCGGGATCCGAGCTTAGATCTAGCCTTGGGTGTTTGGGAGCTAAGTTGTTTATGGATGGGATAGAATTTCTCGCGAATCTTATCTTGATAGATCGCAATCCTAAACGTCATCCTTGGAATGGATTGGCTGTCCAAGCATAAAGTCATTTTAGATTGTGGCGAAGGATCGTGACCTTGGAAGGCCTAGTGGCAAGAAAGTGGAGTTTCAAGCGACCGATTCGGGCGAGGCGATTAACGGTCAGCGATGTGAAAGCCATCGGCATGGAAGATGTGCGATGAGCGAGAGAATACCCGAGGTATTTCGGAAGATTTGCGGGATTGCCACGGATCGTGATATCGAGTTTGTCATCGAGTTAGCACGGTGCAACACCGATATCAAAGAGACCATATCGGATGCCTACCGACGAGTTAGTAGAAATGAAGAAGCGATTGAGGAACCGCAAGAGAAAGGTTTCATTAGACCAAGTTCATCGCCGTGGAGAGCCCGGTTTTGTTTGTTCGCAAGAAGGATGGAAGTCTTAGAATGTGCATCGACTACCGTGCACTTAATGAAGTAACGATCAAGAATAAGTATCCGTTGCCGGGATCGACGACTTATTTGATCGATTAAGAGGAGCTGGAGTTTTCTCCAAGATAGATCTTCGTTCGAGATACCATCGATTGAAGATCCGAGCGGAGGATGTACCTAAGGCTGCGTTTTCTCGCGATATGGATATTACGAGTTCACAGTCATGTCATTCGGATTGACTAATGCCCCAAAGACATATTTCATGAACATGATGAATAAAGTCTTCATGGATTACTTGGACAAGTTTGTTGTAGTCTTCATAGACGATATCTTGGTTTACTCGAAGGCGGAGGAAGAGCATGCGAAACATCGAGAATGGTTTTAGGCAGTGCGAGCATCAACTATATGCTAAGTTTAGCAAGTGTGAATTTTGGAAGGAGAAAGTTGAATTTCTCGGTCATGTAATGACTACCAAAGGAGTGATTGATCCCACAAAGTGGGCGCATGTTGCATTGGGAGCCACGAAGTCATTACTCAGATTCGTAGTTTTACGGGAATGGCGGGATATTACCGTCGGTTCATAGAAGGATTCTCGACAATTGCTAAACCCCTTACGCGATTGTTAAAGAAAGAGAAGAAGTTTGCATGGGCCGGAGTGCGAGAAAAGTTTCATGGAATTAAAGCGTTTAACAACAGCCCGTATTAGTGTTGCGGATATGCGTAATGGATTTGACATTTCTTTGCGATGCTTGAAGCGGGGCTTGGGATGCGTGTTAATGCAAGAAGGCAAAGTCGTTGCTTATGCGTCGAGACAGATTAAGACCACATGAAGTGAATTACCCAACGCATGATTTGGAGTTAGGCTGCCGTAGTGCATGCTTTAAAGATATGGCGTCATTATCTCATAGGAAATAGATGTGAGATATATACGGACCATAAGAGTCTCAAATACATATTCACTCAATCGACACGAATATGAGACAATGAAGATGGCTTGAGCTAATTAAGGATTATAATGTGGGAATCCATTATCATCTGGAAAAGCCAATGTGGTGGCGGATGCCACGAGTCGAAAAAGCCATAGCGCAAATGCATTGTCAATGGAGGATCAACGAATTATGCAAGGAATTTGAGAGGTTAAGATTGGAGGTCGTTCGCAAGGAATGATAGGCTGCGCTAAGTAAAACCAACATTAGAGGATCAGTTAGAGAAGGTCAACAAGATGGCGATAAAATTTCAAAAATCAAGGCTAAAAGGAAGAAGGCCTAGCCATAGATTTCACTCTGGGCGAACAAGGAACTATGTTCTTCAAAGGCGAATTTGTGTGCTTGATAAAAGGAATTAAAACAATTGATTCTTGAGGAAGCGCATGATTCAAAGTACTCAATTCATCCAGAAGTGCTAAAATGTACCAGATTTGAAGGAGAGATTCGGTGGCCAAAAATGAAGCGTGAAGTGGTGAGCATGTTGCATTATGCGACGTGTGTCGAGAGTAAAGGCTATGCACCAAAGACCATTGGTTTGTTGCAACCGTTGAAAATTCGGAATGGAAGTGGGAGGAAATCGGGATGGATTTTATCACGGTTTACCTAAGACTCGAAAAGGTTACGATTCCATTTGGGTTATCGTGGATCGTCTAACCAAGGTCGCTCATTTCATCCCATAAAGACCACTTACTCGGAGATCGTTTGGCGAGCTGTACATGTCGAGGATTGTATGTTTGCATGGAGTGCCAAAGAAGATTGTGTCGAACAGAGTACCCAATTTACCTCAAGGTTTTGGAATAAGTTGCATGAAGCAATGGGAACCGTCTGAATTCGATCTGACATATCACCCAGATGGATGGTCGATGAAAGAGTAAATCAGATCTTAGAGGATATGTTGAGAGCTTGTGCCTTAGCTTACGCTACGACATGGGATAAATGTTTGCCATATCACGAGTTGATTACAATAATAGTTATCAAGCTAGCCTACAAATGTCACCGTTCGAGGCATTGTATGGGCGTGCTTGTCGTACTCCATTGAATTGGAACGAGGCAGAGAAGCGTTTGGTGTTTGGGCGGATATCCTCGAAGAGGCGAAAGTCAAGTAGCAATGATCGAGAGAGATTAAAGATAGCACAGTCAAGACAGAAAAGCTACGCCGATAATCGTCGTCGAGATTTGAGTTTTGAACCGTAAGATCATGTGTACCTCGAGGTTACCCCTCTTAAGGCGTTAAGAGATTTCACGTTAAAGGAAGCTTGCACCAAGATATGTCGGTCCGTTCAAGATTACGAGCCGTCGAGAGAGGTAGCTTATCGATTAGAGTTGCCTCGGTCATTGGCGGAGTGCATGATGTATTCCATGTATCGCACTTAAGAAGTGTCTCGAGTGCCAACAGAGCAAGCCCGTTGGAGGCAATAGAGTCGCAAGAAGATTTGACTTATAAAGAGCAACCAATCGAAATTTTGGATGTTGTGGGCGCAAGACCGAAACAAGTCTATTAAGCTTTGCGAGTTGATGGAGCAATCATTACGAAAGTGAAGCCACTTGGGAGCGAGAAGAAGAATTGAAGTCGAATTCGAACCTATTCTCTAGTTAGCCCCAGATCTCGGGTCGAGATTACATTAAGGGAGGTTTGTAACATCCCAAAATTTGGCTTAATTAAGTTTTGTTGTTTAAAAGTGCATTTGTGATTTTCTGAATTTATTTGGATTTTTCTGGATTTATTTGAATTAAATGTTATTTTGGGTTTATTGCTTTTTATTCAAAAGTATTTAAATCTGTGCAAAGTCAAAATAAAGTTTTGTCAAAAATATTTTATTTAAGTCCGAATGTCTCAAAGTATTTTTGAGATTTTTCTTGGAATTTTCTGATTATTTTATTGCCTAAAACAAATTAAAGGAATTTTTGGAATTAGTTTAATTGGAAAAGCTGTTAAAAATCTTTTGAGCAGTGTTGGGCGAGCCCAACAACAGGCGCTATAAACCAGCGTCGGTGCGGCCCGATCGGCCATGGCCGTCGCGAGGAAACCCTAGATCGGCGACCGTTCATCGCGATCCAGCGGTCCAGAGAGGGCCGCGTGTGTGTGCGCGTTTTAGCCGTCGGATCTGGACACGCGTCGCAACGTCAGTTGTCGTCTCCGATCTGGACTCGGAGTTCATCGCCGTGACGCCGCCGGACTCTTTCGCCGTGTGGAGCGCGGACGCCGAGGCTATAAAAGGAGGGTAGCGCCCGAGGTTATAAGCAAGCCGCCGCGCATCTTTTGGGTGGAAAGTTTCCGGAGAGCAACCGTTAGAACGTCGCCGCAAGCTCGCCGGAGTTGAAGTCTGCAGCCGCCGAAGTTTTTGCTCAAGCACGTCGCCGGTTCGTCGGTTTTCGTCGTGTGGACTCGAGATCTGGACTCACCGAAGCGCGCCGCGTCGACTACTCTACCTCACCTCGCCGGAGACGCGCCGAAACGCCGCCGCCTTGGTCTTCGTCTTCAAGTCCGGTAAGACCTCACCGTCGCGCCGCCATCGCTGGACCAGGAGCTCGGAAGCCGTCGGATCTAGATTGGATGGCTGATGCGTTGCCACGTCGCTCGCGATTGATGACCGTCCGATCGGGTTTCGTCGGATCGGTCGAACCGGCTGGGTTGAGCCAATCGCAGACGGCCACGTGTCGGCGCTGGTGCCGAGGCGTCGTGAGCCGAGTCACCGTAAGCCAAAGACGAGTTCGTGGACTCGATCCATGCGCGAGGACGCGTGTCGGCGTGGGATTGGCCGAGACCGATCTTGACGTCATGCTTGCGTCATAATTACATTTTCAATTGGAAAAATATTCCGATTGGAAATTCCGTGATGATGACGTCATCATGAGGTCACGCTGACGTCATAAATCGATTTTCAGTATAAAAATAAATCTGTTAATTCGTATTTTACGATTTTACGATTTGATATTTATTTCAAACTTCAAAAGGCTATATCTTTTGCATTGTAACTCGGAATTGAGTGATTCCAGTTTCTAAAAATTTGTAAAATTGAGATCTATTTAATGGTGAATTTTAATTGATTTTTGAGTTCAATTGCTCTCTGTTTTGGCATTTATTTGCTTTTCTCTTTGATGCAGCGTGAGCGTTGAATTGTGCGGCGCTTGGAGGAAGATCAAGCAACCCAAGAGCAAGCTTCAGATCAAGATCAGGACCTATTCCAAGGCAAGTTGTGCTTTGATCATGTTGAACCCATGTTTATAAAATTGCTATGTTTGTTTTACAATATTGCATATATTTCAAATATACAATTGTTTCAAAATTAGATTGGGTTTAGCTAAAATACAGATTGATCTATACCCTACCTTGTCATTATATGCCATGAACCATTGTCACCCTAGATTGGTTTAATATAGTTGATTAATAATTATGATCAACATTGGAGGTTAGACCGTATTAGTTGCTTAGCCATGCCACGTCATCACATGTGTCGAATCATTGTTAATTAATCTTGATTAACGGAATATGGAACAATGTTATGAACTTGTGTGTCATGTGGGATCACACGACGAGATTGAGTTGTTGTGGCGAGTCATGTCACATAGCGATGTTGAATTGTTGATGGCACGTGGTGCTTGGTAATCAAGCGGGTGATGATAACTTAGATTGGGGCAAGTGGCAAGGCGAGGAGGCCAAGGTGGGCCCGATGGGCGATGGTATGTGGAAGTCTTGCCTTGATCACACTAAGGACTTAACCTTGCAAGCCTTTGACCTGAGTCAATCATGCAACCACATGTCTGGTATGGGCCAGCCTAGCTGAGTAATTTGCAAAGTCTTAATTTTGATACTATCGTGGTCGGTGTGAGTTCCCGGGTCAGGGTGTAATTCACATGGCGCAAGAGGGGGCCACGGATGTGGTTTCTGAGACCGCCAGATGTTGAAACCTTAGCGGGTAGTATCGGGTTAAGATAGAGCATTGTAAAGGCTTTGTTATAATCACTCGCCTTGGTGGTGTTTGGTTGTATCATCGTGGGTAAAGTGCATAACCTCTGCAGAGTGTGAAACTATTCGGATAGCCGTGCTCGCGGTATTGAGCAATGCTCGGGAATTCTGATTAAGGGTTAGCTTAATTAATTGGACAACTTGGTTGGGATGGCGGAATGCCATGTGGAAGATGGAATTTAACTTAGGATTGGAAACTTGGTTTACTTGAGAAATCTTGAATTTATTTATTATCGTTATTTGTTTTACATCCTTTACAATCTATATCTTGTATTCGTTCATAAATCTTGCTTATTGCAAAATAGCCATGATAGCCTATCCATTGGAATAAGCCTTGCATATAGATACATGGAATTGCATTCATGCACAACTTGTTGAGTGCTTTAAGTACTCACCCTTGCCAAACAACATTAATCAACAGTTGAAGAATCTACACTGTGTTGGAAGATGAAGTCCAAGAAGACACGAGTCATTAGGGTCCGAGCCTTGTCGGTTGCTGTGGTGGTGATGAGCTACCTACGTTTCTACTTTCCGCTGCTTAATTATTAGTTTATATTTTCAGTCTTGCCCTGCGTGGCTTAATAATGTAAGTTGGTCATAAGATCATACATTTAGTTATATCAATAAATGAACTATTATTCTATTATCGTTGTGTATGATGTGATATGTACCAATGTTAAGCTATGTGCACTAGCGTTGATCCTGGGAATAGTGCAGTAAACACAGTGGGTTCGAATCAGTGGATTCGGGTCCTTACAAAAGCACATACAACAAAACACCTTAGGGCGAACCAAGCATTCGAGACGGCATGCGATCGATAAGATATGTAGCTACCATCACCGCCTTGCTCTGGAATCTTTTCGGCACATTCATCTGAAACATGAGCGAACATCATACCTCCAACAAATGTCAATTCTTCCTCTCAGCCACTCCATTATGAGGTGGGACTCTTGGAAAAGTGGTTTGACGAATTATTCCATTCTCTGAGAGATATGCTACAAACTCATTGTTAACATACTTAGTTCCATTGTCTGTTCAAAGAATTCAAACCTTCGCTTCAAACTGAGTTGCCATCAACTGATGGAAGTCCTGGAAACATCGAAGGACCTCACTCTTATACTTTATCATATAGATCCAAGTCATACGAGTATAGCAATCAATGAATGTGACAAACCACTTAAAACCACTCACAAAGGTAATTGAGCATGTACCCCCAACATCATAATGTATTAACATAAAAGGTTCATAACTCCGAAGACAAATACTACTAAATGCTGTATCCACCTGATCAATCTACCATTGTCCATTACGGCTGATTCCAGTCCCAGTTCTCTTCCCAATCCTCTTCTCTTGGAACATACAAGAGTCCCAACACACTTGAATTGGTCGATGATGGAACTTACTGAAAGGAGATTAACTAGAAAGGACAAGACATGCAAAACAGAGGATAAAACAATGGAGGGTGTGCACTCTACAGATCCTACTTCCTGAATAAGCTGAGAGGTCCTATCAGCCATTTGAATAGTTTTAGAGTGTGTATATGGAATATAGGATGCAAATACCCTAAGAGAACCTGTGACATGCTTAGATGCTTCTAAATCTATGATCCAATCAATATGAGGATGCTTATATGTGGATGCAAGTACATATGCCCAAATACCTTCACCCATGTGGGCTTAGTTAGCAATGTTACTAAAGGAGGTGGTAGGTGCTGTCGAATCTTGAGAAGAAGACTCTAATGCTTTGTCGTTCTTCTATTGTTCCCACTACATAACCTGGTTGCCTATCAGAGTAATAGTAATGCTTTCTTCTGCTATAGCCTTATTGGCTCTAGGGCCACCCTACCCTTGCTTCGTCCTCCACTATCTCCATCTCGACCTCCACGACCCCTGTAACATCCTGAAAAATGAGTAATAATAAGAAATTAAATGATATATTTTAAGAAGTTTTAATTTGTTTTTCCCTGGGTTTTTCTGAATTTTCTATGAGTTTTCTTGACTTCTTTTGATTATTGCTTATAAGGAAAATTCCTTTTTCTAATCAATCAACCATTACTTAAGTAATAAGAAAAGATTTGTAAAACAAAAAAATAAGAAAAATTTCTGTAAAAATTCGTGGAGCTATCCAGAACTCAAAATATAATTTTAAAATCATGAAAAAATATCAAATGATGAAAAGAAAGGTAATTTAATGAAACAAGACTAGCAATAGTGAAAATGTCATAAATTAAATGTTCATAATTTCGTTGTGAAAATATTTATATTATCTTATCCCTGGATAGAGTAATCTTCAGTAAAAATATCAGGAGATTATCTTTAGGTTTGATATTTATAAAAATTCAAAAACTGAATAGTTAAAAATTTGGAAACTTCAATGTAAGAATTTTATTAAATAAACTGTCAGGAATAAAAATCTGAAACTTTTACAGGAGGATAATGTGCATATAAGGAACCTGTTCAAAAAGTTTATAAATTTTTTAGTAAGATATAAGTACCTCAATAAATATAAAATAGAATGCATGAATATGTGCACAGTGCACTGTCAGAATTATTGTAAATTCCTCAGGCGTCAAATAGGTCTGAAATTTTTATAGTAGATGTTAATCTAGCCCAGGTACCCTCAGTACATTCTTTATTAATTTACCGATTGGATAGGCAACAAATTCAGTGAATCAAATCAGCCCTCTTGCAGTTCAAGCCGAAAATCTCTTTCTCCCTCTGCCATGCGGGCCCAGATCGCTGTGTGGTCCCACCTATCAGCCACAGTCACCACCTTCTTCTTCCTCTCCGGAGCCATTTTGCCGGCTGTAGCTCGCGCCACCGCAGCACCTGCGCTTCGCCCGAGGAAACCACCTCTGCCACGCATCGTCCTTGCCCGGATTTTCCGCAAACCACCCATCCCAGCTCCTGTTCTGGCGCCGAAAAACTCAACCAAGTTCACATCCTGTGCAAGCTCGTCTACAGCGTCTCCCCCCGGCCTATAAATACCGAAGCATGATCGCCAAGACCTGTGCTTCAAAACCCCTCTCATTTCATCCCTTCTACTCCACTGAGCTTCGCTAATTTCTCATTCTTCTGAATCTGCTAAAGAACCCTAGAAATCGGGATCATCTCGATTTCAGTCGGTACACTCTTTTACCTTCTGATCAAGCTTCGCATTAGCATCAGTGACTCACTGTGATCAAAAGCCCTTTGTTAGTTTCAGGAATCATCGACCGGAGCTCCGCCGCCACTACACTCCCTTCTTCTCCGAGATCGGCTATCAGTGGTGAGCTAATCCAACACTCCCCTGTGCTTTCTATTGATAAAAATGGAATGCTTAGGATCCCCTGATGCTAGAACTGGAACCGATTCTGTCGGAGAGGCTTTCTGCCGCCGGCGCAGCTCGCCGCCCCTTATGCCGCCGCATAGCCACGGTGGCGAGGTAGTTCGGCTAGTCACCGGTAGGAATGGGTACCACCATTAGATGCGCAATAGTTTACTGATCCTAACCATGCCATCGGCCGGACCGGAGCACCACCGGATCTTCGCCGCCGACGAGCTCGGGCTCGAGCTCTGTCTCGGCCGAAAGACATGCGGGCCCGACTTGTTAGTGGCTCACCTCAATTTCACCTTGAGTCGCTGACGGCAGGGTCCAGGATGTCAGTGACTGCGACGGAATTAAACGCGCGCGTCGTTGGCGTGAAGCAAAAGACGCTTTCAGCGCAGCGAAAGCGTATTTTGCTATTTTCATTAGATTTTTGAATCGGTTAAAATTCAAACTTGAATATCTTTCGCATTTGGAATCCAAATGAGATGAAACCAATTTCTAAATTCATCTAAAATCAAAATCTTCAAGAATATGCAAAAATATTTTGAAAATCTATTTTTGAAAAATATTTTAATGCAAAGATGAATAGTACATATGAAAGTAGACTAAATATGAAAACTTTTCAAACAAAGTTAAATTTATTTGGAATCAGTTTTATCATAATCCTCATTCTGCTATGAACCCATTCATATAAAAATAATTGAGTAACTAGTTGATTTATGTCTTTTCTTTTGAAGTCTAACATTATTAGTAACTATGCAATAATAACTAAATTGATAAGGAAAATTTTTTTGGTAGTTTGTTAAACATATTTCTTTTCAGCATAATGGCAAAATAATGTTAGGCTAGGTAAAAATGTTGAACAAATAATGATTTATGCAAATAGGATGTGATTTAGTATGAAGAGCATAATAGGCATATATGTATGTATGTATATATATATATATATATGTATGTGTTCTTTTGAGACCATGCTTGCATCTAGCAATTAGTTCATGAAAATGGGGTAGATAATTTAATGTGTTATGCCCAATAAAATGGCAGCCAGAAATTTAGTGATGAGTGTTTGATTTTAAAAGTCTTTAAATACCTTGCTTTGCATCTGAATCCTATTAACAACATACTATGTTATGATATCATTATAAGTCAAATCTTTCTACTTCAAATAATTTTAGCATCTAAAATCCGTTAAAATAAAAAGGAATAACTCATATGAAGCAAGAAATACTTGATACCATTTAGATCAAAAATAGTAAAAGTAAGTATGAACAAAAAGAAACAGTATAACCAGATCAACTTGAATTGTAATCTTGTTAAAGAAACACCCCTGTTCTTGTAAGTAAGTTTTAGTAAGATTTTCTGTCTGTCTTCTTTTTGCCCTTATACTTGTTTGCTATTTGTTGTATGTTATTCTTGATGGTCGACGAGTAGATTCCGACAAACCTGAATTAGCAGACGACGACCTCGCCGATGATCCGGACTTTATACCCGACTGCGATCAGCAAGGCAAGCACCCCCTTGATCATATTGGTCCTAATACTTCAAATATTTACTTTCAATGCTTGCAAAACTAATATGCATGTGCGTACTTGTCATAAAAATGCTATGTTGGAATATTGGTAGATATACCTGATAATTCCATGGAACTTCCTTGATAAGTATGAACATGTGAACCTTGTTAACCATAGATAAAGGGGTAGACACTACTTAATGTCACATTGGGTATACACGACTAATAATCATGCTTAGCCATGCTCATTAGCAATGAAGTTGATGATCAAAGTTGATTCTTAAAATTTTGAATGGTGGGTATGACATGATGTCAATTGTTGGTATTTTGACTAAAAACCCCAAAATAAAACTATGGTTTAGATGCGGGCAATTATTGGCAATAGCAGGTTGTGCAAGAGATGGACTTGTACGTAGTGTAGGGTGGAGCATTGCCCGTGTCGGATTAAGGACCGAGCTATGGGTTGTTTTCAAGCCAAGAAAACCGTACAACAACGAGTGCTGATATGGGGCAGCCTTAGTTTAGTAAGTTGTTTAGGTCTAGCTTTGCACATTGGTAGGCGGGACATAGTATGAGTAATCCTTTCTAGGTTTGCATATCGGTATAACGATGTACGCCTTGATATGGGAAGGAACCCTTATTGCAGGGATTTACTGCCTTCAATGCAGGGAATTACTACTTGTGCTACCACGTTAAATGACAGGGATACACTGTCATGTTCCTTCTCCATAATAAGGATCTAACGTCATCGGGCTGGTGCAAAGTTAGGCTTGAACAATGTAACAGTTATGTCATGATGACCATGCCGACACCCTAAAGGAAGAGTGACAACTGGCCTGGCAAAAGTGGCAGATCATTTCTTGTGGGTAAAGCTGTATGCCTCTGCAGAGTGAAAATCTAATTAATTAACCGCGCCTGCGGTTAAAGGCACTTGGTAAAGTCATCACATGGTTAGAGTTTTAATATTTCCAAAATGATTTGATTCGAAAATGGTGTTTTGGAATATGTATATTTCATGTCAGGGGATGACATGGGAATGGATTGAATTAGTCGGATAGACTGTGATATGATTTACGCTAAATTAATACTTGCTTATTACAATAAAATGCTCCTTTACAAACTTCAGTTGCAATCTAGTCTATACTTATGCTTTATTTTGCCATGCAAAAATAACTGTAGAAACCTTACCATTGCTATATCCAACATTTACTTATAACTGTATCTGTGATACACTATAAGACTTGCTGAGTACACAATGTACTCAATCTTTCTATCAATGATGTTTTAGGTGAAGATATTGAATACCCTGACGATCTTTGCGACAACTCAGGATTCAGGAGTTATGATGACGAACTTTTCTAGGGTTTTATCTTGTCTGTTGCATGAGGGTGAATGGCATACTACAAGAGAAATAAAGTTTCCACTGCTGCTTTTCGAGTTTTTTGCTTGTAATACTATTGTGTAATTTCAAGACGCTTAGCGTATGTAATATTATTGTGTATGTATGTGATTTCAATTTGTAATCTGTGCGTGCTAGCCACTGATCATGGGACTAGTACAGTATGCACAGGGAACCCATTGTTGGTATTCATTATAAAAAAATGGGGGCCTTACAACCCTGATCTCCTCCTCAGCCTCGTCCATACCATGGGAGAGGGCAGGCACGACTCAAATGTCCTCTTACCCCACAGTTGTAGCACTATCTATCATCAGGTACAACATAGGCAGATCTTACTAGGTTGTTGCCCTCCATGACTCATAGTCGAATTTCCTCTTGCACCATAGTTGAAATTGCTTCCTCTATAGTAGGTAGATTCGCCAAATGAAACATAGCAGCTCTCCTACTCTCAAACTCTGGGTTCAATCCCTTCAAGAAGTGTGTGACTCGCTTGCGTTGCAGCCACAATATGCCAATCTTAACATCACCAGCCATATCAATTACAGTGGATCATAGTGATCCAAGTCTATCCATAGCTGTTGAATTCACTAGCATACTTGTTGGAAATATGCCCTAGAGGCAATCATAGAGATGATTATATTTCCATAAATATTCATAAACTATGAGATTGTTCTTTGAATAACATCATGGGTATTGATTAACAAGTATATGATTTATTTGTGAAACTCTATATTCATCTTTATTGTAACATCCCAAAATTTGCTTTAATATTATTTTATTGGTTATTTGTACAATTTATGATTTTCTGGAATTTATTGGATTTTTCGGGATTTATTTGAATTAATTATGCATGTTGACCTTTTATGAAAACTATTTAAATTTAAGCAAAGTTAAAATAAAGTTTTGCCACAAATATTTTATTTAAGTTCAAAATGCTTCGAAGTTTTTTTTGAGAATTTTCTTGAATTTTTCCTGATATTTTTATTGCCTAAAACGAATCAAATGAATTTTTGTAATTATTTTAAATCAGAAACACGTTTTAAATCAAGTAAATAGTACTGGGCTCTGAGTACTGGGCCAGAGCCCAATACTGTGCGCGTGGAGCCCATCTTGGTGCGGCCCAGTGACTGCTGACCGTAGGATCCAAATCGGACTGCAAGGCTTGGATGAGAGCTTTTCCTTTTTCGTTGGACGTTGGCAATCGTCGGATCAAGATCGAGCGGTGGACATCAAGGCGTACCGGTTCAGGACTCATTTGGATCAGCACTGCTGGAAAGATATCGCGAGTGGTTAGGATCGTGCCACGTTGGGAGATCTTCATGGCCGTTGGATCGCCATCGATCGGCGCTGCATGATCGTCTTCGTGCAGGACTCGGAGTTGTGGCCACCGTGGACTCCGTGTCCGAGTCGCCGCTGGAGAGGGGTAGCGCGGCTATAAAAGGGGGCACCCGGTTCGCTTTCCTGCCACAAACCTAAGCCCTAAGCTAGCCAGTCGAGAAGCGCCATCGTTTCGCCGTAATCGAAGGTTTTCCGATCAGCGCTGCCGCAGAGAAGAATCGTCGATTCGCCGCCGTTAAGCCGACGCAAGGTCTGAGACCGATCGCATCTGCTTCACCTTCATCCGAGGCATCTCGTGCGCGCGTCCGTTCGGTCAGAGCATCGCCAGAAAGGAAGATCGCTGAGGAAGCCGTCGCCGCCGTTGAACCAGTAACCAAACCCCAGATCCTTGCACGTCAGAAGGTAGGCGATGTCGAGATCTTCAGGTAGGTGCCCTCGCCGGCCGCCGACGGTGACCATAGGGTCCCATGCCAGTGGTGGTGACGTGGCTAGATGCTTCGCTGACGCGTGGCAGCCACGTGGGCAGAATCGTTGAGGTGGCACGTTGCGTGGTGCTGCGTGGGTGCTGTGCTGGCACCGAGTCAACAGAGGCGTGGGACCCGCTCGTTAGTGGTCCAGATCCGCATGGACCGGATGCACCGTGAACCCGAGGAGGTTCGTGGACGCAGTTCATGGACCGAGGGCCACGTGTCGCATCTTGGTTGGCTTCGGGTCAGGACTGACCTCATCATGGCGCAGTAATTCGATTTTTCAGAATAAAAATAAATTTGGAAAATCAGATTTTCTATTTTCTGTATTTTCAGTATTTATTCAAACTTCAGAAGGCTATAACTTTTGCATTTTAACTCGGAATTGAGTGATTCAAATTTCTAAAAATTTGTAAAATTGAGATATATTTAATGGTGAATTTTATTTGATTTTTTGATTTCATTTACTGTCTATTTTGGTATTTATTTGCTTTTCTCCTTCGGTACGCGTAGACGTTGAATTGTGCGACGCTTCGGAGGAAGATTCAACAACTCAAGATCAAGTTCCAGAGCAAGACCAGAACCTATTCCAAGGCAAGTTGTGCTTTGATCATGTTGAACCCATGTTTATACAAATGTTATATTGTTTTACTTTATTGCATAGTATTTCAAGTATACAATTGTTTCAAATTAAATTGGGATCTAGTTAATCTACCAATTTAATCTATATACCCTACCTTGTCATTTGTATGCCATGATCTAATTGTCACCCTAGGATGGTTAACTAATAGTTGGTTAATATTGATAATCAACATGGGCTGATTAGACCGTCGTAGATTGCTTAGCTGTGCCGCGACATCATATGTACATGAATAATCAATGATTAATCTTGACTAATGGAATATGGAACAATGATGTGAACTTGTGTGTCATGTGAGGTCACACAATGAGATTGAGTTGTAGTGCCGAGTCATGTCATGCAACGATATTGATTTGTTGATAGCACGTGGTGCTTGGTAATCAACTTGGGTGATAATCACTTAGATTGGGGCAAGTGGCAAGGGGCAAGTATGCCAAGGTGGGCCCGCTGGGCAGAGGGTATGTGATGTCTTGCCCTGATCACTCTAAGGACTTAACCTTGCAAGCCTTTGACCTGAGTCAATCGTGCAACTACATGTCTGGTATGGGACAGCCTAGCTAATTAATTTGCAATGTCTTAACTTTGGTACTATTTTGGTCGGTGTGAGTTCCCGAGTTATGGAGTAATTCACATGGCGCAAGAGGGGGGCCCTGGACGTGGTAACCAGTCCCACCGGTGTTGAAACCTTAGCGGGTGGTACCGGGTTAAGCCAGAGCATTGTAAAGGCTTTGTCGTGATTTCTCTGCCGGCACACTAAAGGAAGTGTGCTAATGGCCAGGTACAAAGAGAATATCATGTCGTGTGGGTAAAGCGCATAACCTCTGCAGAGTGTGATCCTATTCGAATAGCCATGCTTGCGGTATTGAGCAACGCTCGGGAATTACTGTTAAGGGTTAGTTTAAATTAAATGGAAAACTTGGTTGGGATGGCGGGATTGCCATATGAAAGATTGGAACTTGATTTAGGATTGGAAAGCTTGTTTTACTTGAGAAATGCTAAATCTATCTATTATTGTTATTTGTTTTATAGTTTTTACAATCTATTTATCGTATTGGTTCATAAATGCTGCTTTGTTGCAAAATTGCCATGATAGCCTATCCTTTGAAATAATCCTTGCATATAGCTATGTTAGAATTGCATTTTGTGCACAACTTGTTGAGTTCTTTATGTACTCACCCTTGCCAACGACAACATCACCAGTTGAGGAGTCTGCATCAATGCTGGAGGAGGGGTTCCAGGAGGAGACGAATGTTTAGGGCGCAAGCCTTGTCGATTACTGTGGTATCTTGAGAGGTTGTCTACGTTTTCATTCATTGCGATTTAATATGTTATTCAGCCTTGCGAGGCATAGTCATGTAAGTTGACCATAAGGTCATTCAACTAGTAGTATATAATATATGATGTCTTTCATAATGTTTCCGTTGTGTATGATTGTGGTATTTACTGACGTTGAGCCTATGTGCACTAGCGTGATCCTGGACTAGTGCAGTATACACAGAGGGTCCGGATTTGCATATTCGGTCCCGGCGTAGTAATATCGAGCCAGGTTGGTCGTAGGCCTTGACCCTAGATAGTCTGGTCATCTCTATAGGATCTTCAAAATTATTTTCTAAAGGAAATAATTAACTTGGAAGAATAATATGTTCTTGACTTATTTCATTCTTCTATTCCTTCCCTCGTCAGAATTTCTCTCTTTTCCCCTGCTGAATTTCTTTCTCTCTCCCTTGCTGGATCGAGTTAAAAACCTTATCTGAGTTATCTTAGTAGTTGACGATATACCATACCTTAGGAGAAAGCATCAAGTGCTTGCTGTCAACCCTGGAAATCATGAAGGAAGGAATCATCGAGCTCAAGGAAGGAGTAGATCGATGAAGTGTTCGAAGCTAGAAGACCTAGGCTTGAGTAGCGATTGAGACTCATGTGTGGGGCCGTGTGCCTTAAGATAGAAGTGTTACCCCTGTAGGCGGTAGTTTTGTGTGTATAGGTTGAATTGGTTTTTCCTTGATTGCTGAGTGTGCAGTATGTGTTGCAGAGCTTTTAGGCTTATATAAGCAACTATACGAAGTTATTAATATTGTTTGCTTAAGTTATTGGGTTAAACCTATCTCCCCTGCTTTAGGATTCCTACTTCTTACCTATGCTATTTCCCTCTTCCCTAACCCAGTGGAGCAATCAAGCAGATGGTTCAGATTCGTGGAAACAACAAAATCAGTGGAAGTGAAAATCAATCCAAGGAGAACCTCAATGATGGATCAGTTCTTCAACCATCAGTACAGATAGATATGCAGAGTTCCAGAGAGTTCTTGACTGCTCAAACTCAGTTGATGCATGCAATGATGAAGCAAATGCAGAATATGACTGACCAAGCCAATGTCAACCAAGTGCCCAAGCTGCTATCAATGATTTCCGTTCCTACTTAAGGTTATCAGAATTCATAAGGACTCGTCCGCCGACGTTTTCAGGAAATGCGTTACCCTCGAAAGCGGATGATTGGCTCAAGACCATTGAGAGGAAGCTGCTCATTGCTCAGTGTGAAGGCGATGAGAAAGTCCTATATGCTTCTTATCAGTTACAAGGAATTGCTGCGAAATGGTGGAAGAAATATTGTGCTGTTCATGAAGCCCCGCGGAATATCACTTGGAATGAATTTGTTGTTGCTTTTCGTAATCTCTTTGCCTCACCAGGATACAGTATGGTCACGGAAAATACTGAGCATAATATTATCCCTACACCTTGTTCAACATCTAAGCGTTGCTCTCTGAAGTGCTATCAACCAAACAAGTCAGAAGATCATGCGTGGATTCGCTGTGGAGAAATAGGACACACCGCTGACGAGCATGCGATTAATTGCTCCAGCTGTGAAGGAAGTCATTCTCTTGGGGAGTGTCCTATGAGCAACATCACATGTTACCATTGTGAAGGACAAGATCATGGTCCAGCTCAATGTCCCTGGGATCCAATAGTTACTGTTGTAACCCAGCATCAGCAAAAGAATCTTCGAGCCATAGTTGCTCAAGAGTTGTCAAGAGGAGGTGGAACGTCAGCTGCAAAAATGGTGCCGCTCGAAGAGCTAAAGACACAATACCTTAATCCTGTTGGCCCTCACCAAAAAAGAATTAGTTGGCAATCACCAACAGCATGTTTCCTGTGTGATGAAGAAGGTCATTGGGCTAGTGAATGCCCTATGAAGCAACCAGCTCTGACGCAACAAGAAGACAATAATGTACATGTAGCTGCACAACAGTGAACACGGGTGTGTTACAACTGTCACAAGGAAGGCCATTATGCTAATCGATGCCCACAGAGAAGGCAATCATTGTCTGCGGCCATGGATTTTCTAGAAGTTACCTCAGTCAAGTTCATAACGCCAAACGAGAGCAGTAAAATCGCAAGAGAAATCTGTGCGGAGAATCAGTTGAAAAAGAGGCGTTTGAATGAAGACACTGCCCCGTTCGACAAATGCTCAAGAAAGAGATCTTGCCTTAAGCTTTGTTATACCTGCAACAAGCCTGGGCATTTTGCTAACAATTGCCATCATAAGAAAGTGATCGCACCAGTTCAATTCAATCTCAATTCTGTCCCAGTCAACACTTCAGCGCCAACGTCAATCGAGGAAGTTTAGATCGATTATTTTATCCTATGCAAGTGTCATATTCTCGTTTGTAAAGGAAAAGTGACTAGTGATGAATTCCATGTAAATATTTTCTTGTGTAAAGAAATAAAGTAAAGATGGCTGAGATGATGGAAGGTTAAGTGTTGGAATAAAAGCATTAATGGTAAAAGAAGGGTCAGATGTTTTTCTGAGTATGCACCTGTGATGGTGGTTCACATGAAAGTGATCTATGTGCAGTGATGGTCAGTATTGTGGTGATCGTGAAACTTGTTAGTCTGGAAGAATTGTCATTGCCAGAAAGTATAGTAATGCTTGATGTAACCTAGAATGTGATGGAGTTAAGTTGCTTGTTGTTGGAGGAAAGTTTCTAGCGGACCATATTGGATACCAGAACCGAAATGCTATTCTTGAAATGAATTGGTCATCCGGACATAAGGTTGTCCTGGAGTTTGGTCGAAGAGTTGTGTTAGCTAAAAGCCCTGAAAGTGGGAAAATGGAATTTCAAACGACTGCGGTTCATGTTGATCAATTAAAAGTCAATAGTGTGGAAGTTATCAGCTTTGAAGATGTACCAGTTGTTAGAGAGTATCAAGATGTGTTTCCTAAGAATCCCACCAGATTGAGAGATCAAGTTTGTTATTGAGTTAGTGCCTGGTACAGTGGCAAAAGTATATAGACCTTATCGAATGACTACAAATGAGCTAGTTGAGATGAAGAAGCAGATCGAAGAGTTGCTAGAAAAGTGTTTCGCCAGAACCAATTTGTCACCATAGGGAGCGCCTGTTTTGTTTGAAAGATAGGAGCTTAAGGATGTGTATCGACCATCGGGCATTTAATGAAGTGACGATTAAAGGATAAGTACCCGTCGCCCAAGATCAATGATTGTTTGATCAGTTAAGAGGAGCTGGAGTTTTCTCAAAAATAGATCTCCGATCGAGATATCATCAGTTAAGAATTCGTGCAGAGAATGTTCTTAAGTCGGAGTTTTCTACGCGATATGGACAATATGAGTTTACAGTTGTGTCTGCTAGAATGATCAATGCCATGGCATAATTTATGAATCGGATGAATGAAGATTCATGGGATAATTGGACAAGCTGTTGTTGTGCACATAGATGACATTCTTGGTTACTCCAAGACAAGGGAAGAGCATGCCGAGTAATTGAGATGGGTTCTGGAAAAGCTGCAAGGGCGATAGTTGTGCGCTAAGTGTGACTGTTGGAAGGAGAAAGTTGAGTTTCTTGGTCATGTAATGGCTTCAAAAAGGGGTTGTTGTTGATCTGAGCAAGTGAAAGTAATGTTGTATTGCGAGCAACCGAAGTCTGTTACTTGGATTGGTGATTTTTTGGAAATGATAGGGTGCTACCATTGATTTATTGAAGGATTCTTGACGATTGTGAGACCGCTTAAGCAATTGTTGAGAAATGAGAAGAAGTTTGCATGGATGCCGTAGTGCATGCTTTGAAGTTATTGCGTCATTATATTGATGGAAAGATGTACAGACCATAAGAGTTCGAAGTGCAGACCTTAATATGGAACGAAGAGGATGGTTGGAGTTGATTAAGTATTATAATGCTGGGATCCGTTATCATCCTGGTAAGGCTAATGTGGTATCCGATGTCTTAAGTCGTAAAGGCCACAGTGCCAATACACTGATATCAAGTGATCAATCGAAATTGTGCAAGGAGTTTCAAAAGTTGAAATTAGAAGTGGTTTCACAAGGATTTATAGCTGCTTTGGAAGTTAAGCCAATGCTTGAAGATCAGATCAAAGTGGGTCAGAAGGATGAAGGCTTAGCGGAGGATTTTACCGTGGATGACCAAGGAACCACACAGTTTAAAGGTCGAATCTATGTATCGAACAAGAAAGAGCTTAAGCAGTTGCTTTTGGAAGAAGCTCATGATTCTAAGTATTCAATTCATCCAGAAAAATGCTAAGATATATCAAGGTCTTAAGGAAAGGTTTTCGTACCCTAAGATTGTAAGGACCCGAATCCACTGATTCGAACCCACTGTGTTTACCGCACTAGTCCCAGGATCAACGCTAGTGCACACAGCTCAACATCGGTACATATCACATCATACTCAACGAAAATAGAATAATAGTTCATTTATTGATATAGCTAAATGTATGATCTTATGACCGACTTACATTATTAAGCCACGCAGGGCAAGACTGGAAATATAAGCTAATAATTAAGCAGCGGAAAGTAGAAAACGTAGATAGCTCATCAGTTCACCACAGGCAACCGACAAGGCTCGGACCCTAATAACTCGCGTCCTCTTGGACTTCTTCTTCCAACACAGGTGTAGATTCTTCAACTGTTGATTATTGTTGTTTGGCAAGGGTGAGTACTTAAGCACTCAACAAGTTGTGCACAGAATGCAATTCTATATATCTATATGCAAGGCTTATTCCAATGGATAGGCTATCATGGCTATTTTGCAATAAGCAGCATTTATGAAAAAATATACTATTTAGATTGTAAAGACTTGTAAAACAAATAGCAATAATAAATAGATTCAGTATTTCTCAAGTAAACCAAGTTTCCAATCCTAAGTCAAATTCCATCTTCCACATGGCATTCCGCCATCCCAACCAAATTGTCCATTTAATTAAGCTAACCCTTAACTGTAATTCCCGAGCATTGCTCAATACCGCGAGCACGGCTATCCGAATAGTTTTACACTCTGTAGAGGTTATGCACTTTACCCACGTGATACAACCAAACACCACCAAGGCGAGTGATTATAACAAAGCCTTTAGAATGCGCTGGCTTAACCCGATACTACCCGCTAAGGTTTCAACACTGGTTCTCATCGTGTGATCCCACATGACACACAAGTTCATAACATTGTTCCATATTCCATTAATCAAGATTAATTATCAATGATTCCAACACATGTGACGACGTGGCATGGCTAAGCAACTAATACGATCTAACAATACCATGTTGATTATATTTACTAACCAACTATATTGAACCAATCTAGGGTGACAATGGATCATGGCATACAATGACAAGGTAGGGTATAAATCAATCTGGTATATTAGCTAAACCCAATCTAATTTGAACCAATTGTATACTTGAAATATATGCAATAGGGTAAAACAAATATAGCAATTTTATAAACATGGGTTCAACATGATCAAAGCACAACTTGCCTTGGAATAGGTCCTGATCTGGTTCTGTAACTTGCTCTTGAGTTGCTGAATCTTCCTCCGAAGCGTCGCACAATTCAACGTCTACGCGTACCGAAGAAGAAAAGCAAATAAATACCAAAACAGAGAGCAAATGAACTCCAAAAATCAAATAAAATTCACCATTAAATAGATCTCAATTTTACAAATTTTTAGAAATTTGAATCACTCAAATCCGAGTTACGATGCAAAAGATATAGCCTTTTGAAGTTTCAAATAAATCTGAAATTGCAAAATCGAAAATCGAATTAATGATTTATTTTTAAATTGAAAATAGATTATTGCGCAAGCGTGACGTCATCTTGGCGTCAGCCTGATGCCACCAATCGAGACCGACGCGTGTCTCGGGCGTATGGACTGAGTCCACAGCGTGGCTCTGGACCACGGTGAACCCGGTCCATGGCGCCGGCGCTTGCGCCCGACACGCTGTACTGCGATTGGCTGCGGTGGCGGTGCCATCCGATGCGCTCAGATCGATCGAGCGGCCACCGATCACTCGCGGCGCGGCAAAGACGTCAACCGCTGGATTTAGATCTAACGGCCTGGAGCTTCGGATCTAGCGATGGAGACGCGACGGCGAGCTCTCACAGACTCGAAGACGAAGACCGAGGCGTGGCGCTCGTGAAGTTTCGGCGACGAGATGGCGGGGATCGATGCGGCGCGGTGCGCGATCTCGGTGATGGCAGTGATGGCGAAGGTTCAACGGCGGTGGCGAACCCGGCGAAAACCCCACGGTCGAACCACCACTCCGGCGAGCTCCGAGCACGCTCTCGACCGATCTTGCGAAACTTTACCGATCAAAAGCTGCGGCGCACAAGGATGAACCTCGGGTACTTGCCCCCCACTATTTATAGCCTCGGTACACGCGCTCAAAAGGAACCCTAGGTCGGTACGGCGGCGGAGACCGACTCCGACACGGCGACGGCCCGCTTCCGAGTCCTGCGCGAAGACGATTCACCCCAGCCGTTCGATCGCAATCTACCGGCCACGATTTTACGGCTGAGATCTGCATCTAACCGCCCGCGATATTTTTCCAACGGCGGCGATTACATGAGGCCCGAACCGGTACGCTCTGATCTCACCCGTGCGATCTCGATCCAACGGCGGGGAAGCAATTTCCTAAGCAGGCCAACGGGCTGGCGGCGCGAGGCATTGGGCCGCACAGAAATGGGCTCGGCCCGGTACTGTTCGGCTGATTTTAAAAGAGTTTCTGATTTAAAATAATTACAGAAAATACTTTGATTTATTTTAGGCAAATAAATTATCAGGAAAAATCCCAGAAAAATCTCAAAAATACTTTGAGACATTCTGGACTCAAATAAAATATTTTTGGCAAAACTTTATTTTAACTTTGCATAAATTTAAATAGATTTGAACAAAAGGTCAATATTCATAATTTAAAATTAATTCAAATAAATCCAGAAAAATCCAAATAAATTCCAGAAAATCATAAATGCACATTTAAGCAATAAAATAATATTTGAGCAAATTTTTGGGATGTTACAAACCTCCCCCCCTTAACAGAATCTCGACCCCGAGATTCAGGGCTAACTAGAGGATAGGTTCGGAATTCTGACTTCAAATCTTCTTCTCGCTCCCAAGTCGCTTCACTTTCAGAATGATTGCTCCACTGAACTCTGCAAAAGCGAATAGACTTGTTTCTGGTCTTGCGCTCCATAACATCCAAAATTCTAACCGGTTGCTCTTTGTAAGTCAAATCTTCTTGCAACTCTATTGCCTCCAACGGGGTTTGTTCTGCTGGCACTCTGAGACATTTCTTAAGCTGCGACACATGGAATACATCATGCACTCCTGCCAAAGACTGAGGCAACTCCAATTGGTAAGCTACTTCTCCTCGTCGGCTCAGAATCCTGAACGGACCAATATATCTTGGTGCAAGCTTCCCTTTAACGTGAAATCTTTTAACGCCCTTAAGAGGGTAACTCTGAGATACACATAATCTTACGGCTCAAAGTCAAATCTCGACGACGGTTATCTGTGTAGCTCTTTTGCCTTGGCGTGCTATCTTCAACCTCTCCCTAATCATCGCAACTTGACTTTCTGCCTCTTCGAGGATATCTGGCCCAAAAACCAAACGCTCTCCTGTTTCATTCCAATTTAACAGAGTACGACAAGCACGTCCATACAACGCCTCAAATGGTGACATCTGCAAGCTAGCTTGATAACTATTATTGTAACTGAACTCTGCATATGGCAAACATTTATCCCATGACGTAGCATAAGCTAAAGCACAAGCTCTCAACATATCCTCTAAAATCTGATTTACTCTTTCTGTCTGACCATCTGTCTGCGGGTGATATGTTGTACTAAAATTCAGACGAGTCCCCATTGCTTCATTCAACTTGTTCCAAAACCTTGAGGTGAATTGGGTACCTCTGTTCGACACAATCTTCTTGGGCACTCCATGCAAACATACAATCCTTGACATATACAGCTCTGCTAGACGATCTCCGGAGTAAGTGGTCTTCACTGGAATGAAATGGGCGACCTTGGTTAGACGATCCACAATAACCCAAATCGAATCATAACCTCTCTGAGTCTTAGGTAAACCGGTGATAAAATCCATTCCGATTTCCTCCCACTTCCATTCCGGAATTTTCAACGGCTGCAACAAACCAGCGGGTCTTTGATGCATGGCTTTTACTCTCTGACATACGTCACATAGAGCCACATGCTCAGCTACTTCACGCTTCATATTAGGCCACCAAAATCTCTCCTTCAAATCCTGGTACATCTTAGCACTTCCTGGATGAATTGAGTACTTGGAATTGTGAGCTTCTTCAAGAATCACCGTTTGACTCCTTTTATCCCAAGACACAAATTCGGCCTTTGAAGAACATGGTTCCTTGCTCGTCTAGCGTGAAATCCACAGCTAGGCCTTCCTCCTTTTAGCCTTGATCTCGAAATTTTATCGTCATCCTTCCGACCTTCTCTAACTGATCCTCCAAAGTTGGCTTCACTTCGGTCAGCCTACCATTCCTTGCGAACGACTTCCAACCTTAGCTTCAAATTCCTTACATAATTCGGTTGATCTTCCATTGTCAATGCATTCGCTATGGCTCTTTCGGCTCGGGCGTCTGCTACCACGTTGGCTTTTTCGGGATGATAATGAATTCCCACATTATAATCCTTAATTAGCTCTAGCCACCTTCGTTGTCTCATATTTAGATCTGCTTGAGTGAATATGTATTTCAGGCTCTTATGGTCTGTATATATCTCACATCTATTTCCTATGAGATAATAACGCCATATCTTTAAAGCATGCACTACGGCAGCTAATTCCAAATCATGCGTTGGGTAATTCACTTCATGCGGTCTTAACTGTCTCGACGCATAAGCAACGACTTTGCCTTCTTGCATTAACACGCACCCCAAGCCTTGCTTTGAAGCATCGCAATAAATATCAAATCCATTCTGCACATTTGGCAACACTAATACGAAGCCATCGTTAAACGCTTCTTTAATTCCATAAAACTTTTCTCGCACTCTGGCGTCCATGCAAACTTCTTTTCTTTCTTCAACAACTGCGTAAGGGGTTTAGCAATTGTCGAGAATCCTTCTATGAACCGATGGTAATATCCCTCCATTCCCAGGAAACTACGGATCTGGGTAACAGACTTTGGTTGCTCCCAATGCAACACTGCGTCCACTTTGCTTGGGTCGACTGCCACTCCTTCAGTAGTCATTACATGACCAAGAAATTCCACTTTCTCCTTCCAAAACTCGCACTTGCTAAACTTAGCATACAACTGATGTTCTCGCAGCCTCTCCAAAACTATCCTCAGATGTTCTGCGTGCTCTTCTTCTGTTTTCGAGTAAACCAAGATATCGTCTATGAAGACTACAACAAACTTATCCAAATATTCCATGAAAACCTTATTCATCATGTTCATGAAATATGCCGGGGCATTTGTCAATCCAAATGACATGACTGTGAACTCATAATGTCCATATCGCGTAGAAAACGCAGTCTTAGGCACATCCTCCGCTCGGATCTTCAACTGATGGTATCCTCGAGCGAAGATCTATCTTGGAAAACTCCACTCCTCTTAATCGATCAAATAAGTCGTCGATCCTGGGCAACGGATACTTATTCTTGATCGTTACTTCATTAAGTGCACGATAATCAATGCACATCCTAAGGCTTCCATCCTTCTTACGAACAAACAAAACCGGTGCTCCCCATGGTGATGAACTAGGTCTAATGAAACCTTTCTCTTGCAGTTCCTCAATCTGCTTTTTCATTTCCACTAACTCGTCGGTAGGCATCCGATATGGTCTCTTTGATATCGGTGTTGTCCCTGGTGCTAACTCGATAACGAACTCGATATCGCGATCGCGGCGATCTGGTAAATCTTACGAAACACGTCGGTATTCTCGACTCATCGCACATCTTCCATGCTGATGGCTTTCACGCTGTTGACCACTAACTGCCCATCTCGAACTGCGGTCGCTTGAAATTCTACCTTCTTGCCATTAGGGCCTTCCAATGTTACAATCCTTCGGCCACAATCCAAAACGGCCTTATGCTTAGACAGCCAATCCATTCCAAGGATGACATCTAGGGATTGCGCATCTATCAAGATAAGATTTGCTAGAAACTCTATCCCATCCATAAACAACTTAGCTCCCAAACACCCAAGGCTAGATCTAAGCTCAGATCCTGGGGCTTGGACTAAGAGCACACACTTAAGATTCACCACTTGAAATCCATTCTTGGTTGCAAAACTTTGAGAAACAAGCGAATCGCGCTCCCGAATCAAACAAAGCAGAAGGCGGTAGTCGAGTTAACCAGAACTTACCCAAAGACGACGTCCGTAGCTTCCCGAGCTCCATCTGCGGTGATGTGGTTGATCCTCCCGCGCCTTTGTTGATTGCGGTGTTGCTCGGCTTGACTGGCGCACGATTTCCTCCTGAGGCTGGTGCCTTGACAGGTGTTGTTCCCATGTTGAAACGAACTGGCGTGACGCCTCCCTTCTGTGGACACCTATTAGAAAAGTGCCCTGGCTCATTGCATGTATAGCATCTTTTTACTGCAGATCACGACTCCTCCTAGCGCATTGTTGCCTGTCCGAGTCCGAAAGTTCGATTGCGAGGCGAGGCGCAGGGTTGATGTCTTATTCACGGCTGGCGGTTGGAATCTAGCAAATTGCTGTGGTGACATTCTCAAACGTAGATGGTTTGGACGTCCACCCTGATTAGTCACCAAGCGCTTATGGTTTCACCCAGCTCTTTGCGCTTATCCTCTAGGATCAAAGCCTTATTGACTAACTCACGAAAGTCCGAAAATTGTGGGTAATCAGTCCCCACTGCATCTGAATTGATCCCTTCATGAAACGAGGCGCTTAGCTTTATCTGCGCTCGTCTTGAGGGCATAGCGAGCTAATCGGGTAAATTTATTCGGATACTCGCCACTAGTTGGCCTCCTTGTTTCAAAGCCACGAACTCTTCCTTCTTAAGATCCATCATTCCTCTCGGAACATGGTAATCGGCGAAAGCGGTAGTAAACTCATCCTGTGATCTCTTGCGGGGCTCCATGTGCGGCACAGTAATTCTCCCACCATTCTGCGGCGGTTCCTTCCAGTTGATGAGAAGCGTAGAGCACCTTCTCATTGCCTTCACATTGCGTGATGTGCAGCTTCTTCTCAATAGTCCTAAGCCAATCGTCGGCTTCCAAAGGGTTCACATTTCTTGAAAAAGTTGGTGGCCGAGTCCTCATAAAATCTGACAGCTTGGAGTAAGGTCGAGGTCCACCATTGTTGTTCTGAGCTGCATGGTTGTTGTTGGTTGCTGCCACATTGGTCATTTGCTGCATCTGCTGCATCATAGTCTGCATCAGTTAAGTCTGCGCGGCAAGAAACGCTCCCAGATTCTGCATGTCCACTGGCGGTGGTTGAGGGCTGCCTTCGTCATTGGGGTTGTCATTCTGGCGCAGTCCACTTCCTGAAGCATTGTTGTTCCCTCGAGTATTCACCATCTGATGATTGCCTCTTGGGTTAGGAAAGGTAGATATAGCATAGATAAGAAACAAGAATTTCTAAAGCAGGGAAATAGGTTATACCCAACTGAAATAATTCTTTATTTATTCTTGGTATGGTTTCTTATTTAAGCCTACAAGCTTTGCAACCCATACTGCACACTCAGCATTACAAAGAAGCAAACTAAACACGAAACCTTAACATCCACTAAAGAGGTAAAAGACTAACTTAAAGATGCGACTCAACACTCGAGTCTCAACACAGCTCTAAGACTGATCCTCCTCGGGCTCCCACTCTCGCTCCTTGTTATCCTCCTATCACTCCTCCTCAACTGGCTCCTGAGCTCCTTGGGTCACGCGCTCCAACTTGTCCTCGACCGCCTCTAGGGCCTCTCCCAGCTCGGTGATCATCCCGATGGCTGAAGCACGGGTCACCTCAAGCTCCTGCTCTGCCACTCTGAGTGCCTCGTACACTGTCTCCAGCTCCTGAGTAGTCTCTCTCATATGCTCCTCTTGGGCAAGGGCGAACTCTGCAAGGTGAGTTGCAGTAGCACACTCGTCCTCCACGATCCGTCGGTGTCGGCATGCTTGAACGTCTGGGTGAAGTCGGAACACTGAGTCGTGAAGCTCGTCGGTGTAATCGCGGCAGACACGGCGAAGAGCAAGTCGGGCAACCTCCTGAATTGCAACCTCGTACGAGAATCTTCTGGCGGAGATGCTGATTGGCCTGCTAGCTTCATCATTCTCCCGGGCGTAGATAATCACCTTGCAAATAAATCCTCGGTGAACACCATTAACGGTCCAACTGCCTCCACGGTAAGGCGGACGATAGAAGCCTCCAAGCGTCTGAAGAACTCTCCACAGCTCCATGGCGTAGCCACCAGCTGACTCCTCGAAGGTTGGAACGATCGGCATCTGCTCCACAAGAACTTTGAATAAGTTCTCCACCCGGAACGGCAAGTAAATCAGTAAATTCATCAAAGGCGAGAAGTAGAGAATTAGATGAGTCAAGAGTGTTTTATTAGTCAAGTTTAAATTTTCTTTAGAAAATAGTTTTGGACACACACAGGACACCTCCATACTATCTAGGGCCAAGACCTACAGTCAGTATGATCTGATACCACCTCTGTAAGGACCCGAATCCACGATTCAACCCACCGTGTTTACCGCACTAGTCCTGGATCAACGCTAGTGCACACAGCTCAACATCGGTACATATCACATCATACTCAACGAAAATAGAATAATAGTTCATTTATTGATATAGCTAAATGTATGATCTTATGACCGACTTACATTATTAAGCCACGCAGGGCAAGACTAGAAATATAAGCTAATAATTAAGCAGCGGAAAGTAGAAACGTAGATAGCTCATCAGTTCACCACAGGCAACCGACAAGGCTCGGACCCTAATAACTCGCGTCCTCTTGGACTTCTTCTTCCAACACAGGTGTAGATTCTTCAACTGTTAATTATTGTTGTTTGGCAAGGGTGAGTACTTAAGCACTCAACAAGTTGTGCACAGAATGCAATTCTATATATCTATATGCAAGGCTTATTCCAATGGATAGGCTATCATGGCTATTTTGCAATAAGCAGCATTTATGAACAAATATACTATTTAGATTGTAAAGACTGGTAAAACAAATAGCAATAATAAATAGATTCAGTATTTCTCAAGTAAACCAAGTTTCCAATCCTAAGTCAAATTCCATCTTCCACATGGCATTTCGCCATCCCAACCAAATTGTCCATTTAATTAAGCTAACCCTTAATCAGAATTCCGAGCATTGCTCAATACATGAGCACGGCTATCCGAATAGTTTTACACTCTGTAGAGGTTATGCACTTTACCCATGTGATACAACCAAACACCACCAAGGCGAGTGATTATAACAAAGCCTTTACAATGCGCTGGCTTAACCCAATACTACCCGCTAAGGTTTCAACACTGGTGGGACTGGTTACCACATACAGGGCCCCCCTCTTGCGCCATGTGAATTACTCCATAACTCGGGAACTCACACCGACCACAATAGTACCAAAATTAAGATATTGCAAATTACTCAGCTAGGCTGGCCCATACCAGACATGTGGTTGCATGATTAACTCAGGTCAAAGGCTTGCAAGGTTAAGTCCTTAGAGTGATCAAGCTAAGACATCCACATACCCTCTGCCCATCGGGCCCACCTTGGCATCCTCGCCCCTTGTCACTTGCCCCAATCTAAATGATTATCACCCAGTTGATTACCAAGCACCACGTGCCATCAACAATTCAACATCGTTGCGTGACATGACTCGCCATGACAACTCAATCTCATCGTGTGATCCCACATGACACACAAGTTCATAACATTGTTCCATATTCCATTAATCAAGATTAATTATCAATGATTCCAACACATGTGATGACGTGGCATGGCTAAGCAACTAATACGATCTAACAATACCATGTTGATTATATTTACTAACCAACTATATTGAACCAATCTATGGTGACAATGGATCATGGCATACAATGACAAGGTAGGGTATAAATCAATCTGGTATATTAGCTAAACCCAATCTAATTTGAACCAATTGTATACTTGAAATATATGCAATAGGGTAAAACAAATATAGCAATTTTATAAACATGGGTTCAACATGATCAAAGCACAACTTGCCTTGGAATAGGTCCTGATCTGGTTCTGTAACTTGCTCTTGAGTTGCTGAATCTTCCTCCGAAGCGTCGCACAATTCAACGTCTACGCGTACCGAAGAAGAAAAGCAAATAAATACCAAAACAGAGAGCAAATGAACTCCAAAAATCAAATAAAATTCACCATTAAATAGATCTCAATTTTACAAATTTTTAGAAATTTGAATCACTCAAATCCGAGTTACGATGCAAAAGATATAGCCTTTTGAAGTTTGAAATAAATACTGAAATTGCAAAATCAGAAAATCAGAATTAACAGATTTATTTTTAAATTGAAAATAGATTATTGCGCAAGCGTGACGTCATGCTGGCGTCAGCCCTGATGCCAGCCAATCAGAGACCAACGCGTGTCTCGGGCGTATGGACTGAGTCCACATCGTGGCTCTAGACCACGGTGAACCCGGTCCATGACGCTTCGGCGCTTGCGCCCGACACGCGGCTGCCTGCGATTGGCTGCGACGACGGTGCCATCCGATGCGCTCAGATCCGATCGAACGGCCACCGATCACTCGCGACGCGGCAGCACGTCAACCGCTGTATTTAGATCTAACGGCCTAGAGCTTCTGGATCTAGCGATGGAGACGCGACGGCGAGCTCTCACCGGACTCGAAGACGAAGACCAGGGCAGCGGCGCTCCGGCGAGTTTCTAGCGACGAGATGGTGGGGATCCGACGCGGCGCGGTCTGGCGATATCGGTGATGGCACTGGTGACGGCGAAGGCTCAACGGCGCGATTTAACCCGAGCGAAAACCCCACGGTCCGAACCACCACTCCGGCGAGCTCCGAGCACGCCTCGACCGATCTTGCGAAACTTTACCGATCAAAGCTGCGGCGCTGAAGGATGAACCTCGGTACTTGCCCCTATTTATAGCCTCGATGCAGCGGCTCAAAAGGAACCCTAGGTCGGTACGGCGGCGGAGACCGACTCCGACACGGCGACGGCCCGCATTCGAGTCCTGTGCGAAGACGATTCACCCCAGCCGTTCGATCGCAATCTACCGGCCACGATTTTACTGGTGAGATTCGCATCTAACCGCTGCGATATTTTTCCAACGGCGGCGATTACATGAGGCCCGAACCAAGATGCTCGATCTCACCCGTGCGATCTCGATCCAACGAGGGAAGCAATTTCCTGAGCCAACGGGTCGGGGGCGCGAGGCATTGGGTCAAGACAGAAATGGGCTCGGCCCGGTAATGTTCGGCTGATTTTAAAAGAGTTTCTGATTTAAAATAATTACAGAAAATACTTTGATTTATTTTAGGCAAATAAATTATCAGGAAAAATCCCAGAAAAATCTCAAAAATACTTTGAGACATTTTGGACTCAAATAAAATATTTTTAGCAAAACTTTATTTTAACTTTGCATAAATTTAAATAGATCTGAACAAAAGGTCAATATTCATAATTTAAAATTAATTCAATTAAATCCAGAAAAATCCAAATAAATTCCAGAAAATCATAAATGCACATTTAAGCAATAAAATAATATTTGAGCAAATTTTTGGGATGTTACAAAGATGAATCATGAAGTTACTGAAAATATCGCTTTGTGTGATGTGTGTTAGAGAATGAAAGCAATGCATTAGAGATCAGCAAGTTTGTTACAGCCGGTGCAGAGTTCTGAGTGGAAGTAAGAGGCAAATCAATAATAAGATACCTAGCGTTGAGAATGGTCGAGAATCCAGAAGGGATATGGTTCCGTTTGGGCCATCGTTGACCATTTGGGCCGATGTTGCTCATTTCACACCATTAAGACTACCTATTCAGGAGATCAGTTGGTAGGACTTTTTATAATTGTCTGTTTGCATGGTATGTCTAAGAAGATTATGTCAGATTTAGGTACCCAATTTACCTTGAGATTTTGGAATAAGCTGCATGAAGCATTGGGAACTCGTTTGAATTCCAGTACATCGTGTCATCCGCAGACAGATGGTCAGAATGAGGGAGTTAATCAGATTCTTGAGGATATGCTGAGAGCTTATGCTTTAGCCTACGCTATTTCATGGGATAAGTGTTTGCCGTATGCAGGATTTAGCTATAACAACAGTTACCAGGCTAGTTTGCAAATGTCACCATTTGAGGTTTTATATGGATGTGCTTGTCGTACTCCGTTGAATTGGAATGAGACAGGAGATCGTATGGTATTTGGACCTGATATTCTCAAGGAAGCCGAAGAGCGAGTTGCTATGATTAGAGAGAGGTTGAAGGTAGCTCAATCAAGGAAAAAGAGCTACGCTGATAACCGTCGTCAAGATTTGAGGTTCGAGTCAGATGATTTTGTGTATCTCAGAGTTAGCCCTCTTAAAGGTGTCGGAAGGTTTCACGATAAAGGGAAGCTTGCACCAAGATATGTTGGTCCGTTCAAGATTTTGAGTTGTCAAGGAGAGGTTGCTTATCAGTTGGAGTTGCCGCAGTCAATGGCAGGAGTGCATGATGTGTTCTATGTGTCGCAGTTTAGGAAATGTCTCAGAGTGCCAGCGGAGCAGATGCTATTGGAAGCAATTGAATTGCAGGAAGATTCGACTTATAAGGAGCAGCCAGTCAAAATTTTGGACGTTATGGAACGAAGGACCAGGAACAAGTCTATTCGCTTTTGCAGAGTTCAGTGGAGCAATCATTCCGAAGGTGAAGCAACTTGGGAGCGTGAAGAGGATTTAAAGTCAGATTTTCCAAACCTATTCTTTATTTAGCCCTGAATCTCGGGGTTGAGATTCTGTTAAGGGGGGAGGTTTGTAACATCCCAAAATTTGCTTTAATATTATTTTATTGGTTATTTGTACAATTTATGATTTTTTGGAATGTATTGGATTTTTCAGGATTTATTTGAATTAATTATGTATGTTGGCCTTTTATGAAAACTATTTAAATTTATGCAAAGTTAAAATAAAGTTTTGCCAAAAATATTTTATGTAAGTAATGAATTTCTGTAATTATTTTAAATCAGAAACCCACTTTAAATCAAGTAAACATTACTGGGCCGGAGCCCAATATTCTGCGCGTGGAGCCCATCTTGGTGCAGCCCAGTGACTGCTGACCGTAAGATCCAAATCGGACGGCAAGGCTTGGATGAGAGCTTTTCCTTTTTCGTTGGACGTTGGCAATCGTCGGATCAAGATCGAGCGGTGGACATCAAGGCGTACCGGTTCAGGACTCGTTTGGATCAGCACCGTTGGAAAGATATCGCAGGTGGTTAGGATCGTGCCGCGTTGGGAGATCTTCATGGCCGTTGGATCGCCATCGATCGGCGCTGCATCATCGTCTTCGTGCAGGACTCGGAACCGTGGCCGCCGTGGACTCCGTGTCCGAGTCGCCGTCGGACAAGGGTAGCGCGGCTATAAAAAGGGGGCACCTGGTTCGCTTTCCTGTCGCAAACCTAAGCCCTAAGCTAGCCAGTCGAGAAGCGCCGTCATTTCACCGTAATCGAAGGTTTTTCGATCAGCGCCGCCGCAGAGAAGAATTGTCGATTCGCCGCTGTTAAGCCGACGCAAGGTCCGAGACTGATCGCATCTGCTTCACCTTCATCCGAGGCATCTTGTGCGCGCGTCTGTTCGGTCAGAGCATCACCAGAAAGGAAGATCGCCGAGGAAGCCGTTGTCGCCGAGGAAGAAGACGTCGCCGCCGTTGAACCAGTAACCAAACCCCAGATCTTTGCTCGTCAGAAGTAGGCGATGTCGAGAGCTTCACGTAGGTGCCCTCACCGGCCGCCGGCGGTGACCATAGGGACCCGTGCCGATGGTGGTGACGTGGCTAGATGCTTCGCTGACGCGTGGCAGCCACGTGGGCGGAATCACTGAGGTGGCACGTTGCGTGGTGTTGCGTGGGTGCTGTGCTGGCACCGAGTCAGCCGAGGCGTGGGACCCGCTCGTCAGTGGTCCAGACCCGCATGGACCGGATGCACCGTGAACCCGAGGAGGTTCGTGGATGCAGTCCATGGATCGAGGGACACGTGTCGCATCTTGGTTGGCTTCGGGTCAGGGCTGACCTCATCATGGCGCAGTAATTCGATTTTTCAGAATTAAAATAAATTGGGAAAATCAGATTTTCTATTTTCTGTATTTTCAGTATTTATTCAAACTTCAAAAGGCTATAACTTTTGTATTTTAACTCGGAATTGAGTGATTCAAATTTCTAAAAATTTGTAACATTGAGATCTATTTAATGGTGAATTTATTTGATTTTTTGAGTTCATTTGCTCTTTGTTTTTGTATTTATTTGCTTTTCTCCTTCGGTACGCGTAGACGTTGAATTGTGCGACTCTTCGGAGGAAGATTCAACAACTCAAGATCAAGTTCCAGAGCAAGACCAGAACCTATTCCAAGGCAAGTTGTGCTTTGATCATGTTGAACCCATGTTTATACAAATGCTATATTGTTTTACTTTATTGCATAGTATTTCAAGTATACAATTGTTTCAAATTAAATTGGGATCTAGTTAATCTACCAATTTAATCTATATACCCTACCTTGTCATTTGTATGCCATGATCTAATTGTCACCCTAGGATGGTTAACTAATAGTTGGTTAATATTGATAATCAACATGGGCTGATTAGACCGTCGTAGATTGCTTAGCTGTGCCACGACATCATATGTACATGAATCATCAATGATTAATCTTGACTAATGGAATATGGAACAATGATGTGAACTTGTGTGTCATGTGAGGTCACACAATGAGATTGAGTTGTAGTGGCCAGTCATGTCACGCAACGATATTGATTTGTTGATAGCACGTGGTGCTTGGTAATCAACTTGGGTGATAATCACTTAGATTGGGGCAAGTGGCATGGGGCGAGTATGCCAAGGTGGGCCCGATGGGCAGAGGGTATGTGGATGTCTTGCCCTTATCACTCTAAGGACTTAACTTTTCAAGTCTTTGACCTGAGTCAATCGTGCAACCACATGTCTGGTATGAGACAACCTAGCTGATTAATTTGCAATGTCTTAATTTTGGTACTATCTTGCTCGGTGTGAGTTCTGGAGTTATGGAGTAATTTACATGGCGCAAGAGGGGGGCCCTGGACATGGTAACTAGTCCCACCAGTGTTGAAACCTTAGCGGGTGGTACCGGGTTAAGCCAGAGCATTGTAAAGGCTTTGTCGTGATTTCTCTGCCGGCACACCAAAGGAAGTGTGCTAATGGCCAGGCGTAAAGAGAATATCATGTTGTGTGGGTAAAGTGCATAACCTCTGCAGAGTGTGAACCTATTCAAATAGCCGTGCTCGCGGTATTGAGCAACGCTCGGGAATTACAGTAAATGGTTAGTTTAAATTAAATGGAAAACTTGGTTGGGATGGCGGGATTGCCATATGAAAGATTGGAACTTGATTTAGGATTGGAAAGCTTGGTTTACTTGAGAAATGCTGAATCTATCTATTATTGTTATTTGTTTTACAGTTTTTACAATCTATTTATCGTATTGGTTCATAAATGCTGCTTTGTTGCAAAATAGTCATGATAGCCTATCCTTTGAAATAAGCCTTGCATATAGCTATGTTAGAATTGCATTCTGTGCACAACTTGTTGTGTGCTTTATGTACTCACCCTTACCAACGACAACATCGCCAGTTGAGGAGTCTGCATTAATGCTGGAGGAGAGGTTCCAGGAGGAGACGAATGTTTAGGGCGCAAGCCTTGTAAGTTGCATGTGGTATATTGAGGGGTTGTCTACGTTTTTATTCCGCTGCAGTTTAATATGTTATTCAGCCTTGCGAGGCATAGTCATGTAAGTTGACCATATGGTCATTCAACTAGTAGTATATAATATATGATGTCTTTCATAATGTTTCCGCTGTGTATGATTGTGGTATTTACCGACGTTGAGCCTGTGTGCACTAGTGTGATCCTGGACTAGTGCAGTATACACAGAGCGTTCGGATTTGCATATTCGGGTCTCGACATTTATGATGTTCATTCTAAAAAGGGGTCCCTAGTTGATAATCATATGAGGATACATATGAGTAGACTAGCATATGTATTGGTCGATGACCATGTTTCATGAGTCATAGATATGGAGATATCAAACCAATAATATGGACACATTTTAGAGAACATGGTGTTGGATATCGACCCACTATGAGACACTGCGAGAAAGTTGTTTTATTTCATGTCATCAGTTCGTCTCATATTAGATATGTATGCTATATCCTTCGACTTGAGATTGTCATATGTTCTCAATATGCGTAATGGCTTACTTAGGGGTCATTAAGCGCTACTCCGTAACTGGGTGGTTATAAAGATGGCTTTCAGGTTTGATGAAACATGTTGCAAGGTGTGGTCGATCAAGATAGGATTTGCCCCTCCATACAATAGGAGAGATATCTCTAGGCCTCTCGAGTGGTCGAATTCCAGAAACGCATTGCCGTGCTACTTGAGTAAAGAGTTACTCGAGTTAAAAGAGTTACTCGAGTCATCAAGTTAAAGAGTTAACTCGATGTATTCAAGGAATCCGAGTCACGACATCGAAAAAGAGTGGTCGTGCCATCCAAATAAGGATGACAACAACTCGCCTTGGGTTTGACCGAATCGTGAGGCAAAAGAAAATGCATATAGGACATTGTTGAGGTTCATACGATCTTTACTTGTACTCGGGAGTCGGTAAGTCTTGTTATGGGCCGCTATCGACTATTGGTCGAATGCTCGATAATCGAGTAGGAGTACTTGATGGTCGAATAGGTGTACCCGATAGTCGAGTAGGAGTACTCAACGAACGATAAGGGTACTCCAGCCATGTCCGAGTGCACATGAACCTATAGGGTCGCACGCTTAAAGGGTTGTAACCAATTCGGATAGGGATTCGAGTTGTAAGAGGCTTAGAGTTCCTAATGGGCTTCAAGAGTTGAAATCCGTTATGGGACGTGTATATAAAGGGAGGAGGTAGTGGTTTTGTGACTAGAGAGATACACACGAAGAGACACAATAGGAATTTGGAATTCCCGGAACCCTAGTCGCCACCCTTCTTCGTCCAGAACCGCGCAGCCAGCGCTAGCACTCTGGCGCATGTTGTTCCTGCCCTGTACGTGTGGATACCTTGGAGGCGTTGCTGCGAAGCTTCAATGCTAGGACGATCCACAACCTGCGACAGTCACAAGGAGCTATTGGGGATGCGCGAGGCTAGTACGACTACATCTGCACCACCGCGCTACATCGACTCTATTTCCGCTATAGGTCTGCGCGTCTAGTGGTAATTCTGTGATCTATAACTTGCAGTGGTTTCTTGATTACGTGGTAGAAAATTTTGATTTTTCGCTAGAGTAGCCTACTCGTTCCCCAGCAATACTCTTGGACGGTCTTCTCCTCCTATTTTAAGGACTCCACCTTGCCCTGAACCTCCACAATCATCATCACATTGCCCGCACCCGAGTACATGTTACTCAACATCTTCCACATCTCCGCTACAATCCTCATCATCTCTACCATCCGAGCAATGGATGGAGACATATCGAAGTCAGCAACGAAGCTACCACCACGGAGTTAGTGATGTTCCACATCCTCTAATCCACACTTGCCTTGTCTACATGCTCAAAACAAGTCTCCTATAGGTAGTGTTCCACCCCCTTCATCCTTGGAATTAACTAAGCCCTTTGAGACCAACTCATGTAAGTCTTGCTCTCTTCCAACATCACATCATTTAGCATTAGCTCCAGCTTCAGTTTAGATGATTCTGTACCATCCCTCGGACGAATCATACCTGTCGCGAAAAGGTCATATAATATGCTTCTCATGTCACCTTGTGTGACTAGTGAGGAAGTTTACTCAACGATCGCCCTTCTCCTCTCTCCGGCCACCTTCAATGTGGTGTCCTCCTACTTCTCTGCAGTCTCAATCTCCTCTAAAGCCATCTCGCTCGATCAACTAGAGCAATTCGATCACAAAGCTGTGTCGCACGCATCTCCACGATCACGGCAATCCTTCAAGTATCAAAGAAAACGCAAGACACAAATGTGGCACCTTTGATACACATAAAAAACAGAAAAAATTCCTTTTTTCTTTCTTTCTTTCTTTTTTTTCTCTCCTTTTCTCTTTTTTCTTTTACTCGGCCGATGATCTTTCTTTGTTCCTTCTTTTCCACCCGGCCAGCTCCTTTCTTCACCCAGGTGCCGTCTTCCTAGGGCCCCGAGCGAGCGGCTGTGCAGCGCGGCGCGGCTGGCCTCCCTTGAGGAAGCGGCGTTGCGGCAGCGTGGCGTGGCCTTCGCCCCGTGCAATCGGCAACATGGCGCAGCCTCCCCTCGAGAGAGCGACACGGCGTGGTGTGGTCTCACCCCAAGCAAGCTGCGGCGCGACCTCCCCCTAAGTGCCAGTGGTGGAGCGGCGGATTAAGTAGATCGACGGGGTGCGACGGATCGGGGAAGGCAACTGCAGATCGGATCAGAGTCACGGCTCTGATACCATGTAGATTTAGAGAAATTGTGTGTATCCTATTGAATTCTACGTCCTTTATTTATAGCGAGGATTACAACCGTAATGAACGAAAACTCTATCTCCAACTTCCTAATTTATCTCTTATTGAATAGGATTCTATTCCAAATTCTATTCCAACACATTTTCATTATAATAAAATGGAGGCTTTTCCTTAATCAGTATGTTGTCATGTTTTTCTCTTTATGTATGTAATTATATTTGTATTCTTAAAAAAATTGTTGTCGAATTTGAGAAAAAACGGTCATTCTAGGCTTGTCTGTGCAGTTTGCATTGAATATCTGTGTTCTCCACTTGCTGTTGAAAATGACTATCTGTCTTTCTTTTTTGGATGACATCGACGAAGGCCAGTAAGGCTGAATCTGTCTACGCAAGCTGGTTCTACTGCTCTATTTAACCGCAGCAGCTAGCTGATATTTTTCATGGTGCTTCTCGAGTTACAACCGAATACAGAGCTACCAATTGGTTTAATCGGGAACATTCTTCCCTGCACCTCTGATATAGAAACCATCTGTCGCAGATGTGGACTTGTACGCAGCAATGAAAGGAGAAAAAGTTGCACTGGAATTTCTTATCTCATTCGTAATGAGGCTTCGGTTATGTTTGCTTAGAAAGAGTAATCGAGGAGAAAGCAGTTTAACCCCATAAGATGTTCGATAGCTACTGTTATAGAATTTTTTTTTAATAATACGTTTTTTATTTCTAATTGCATAAATATACCACCGAACCGAAAAATTGCAAAAATATGCTACTGTCGCCCTATGGTAGGGCGACTTGCTTACTAGGCAGGCATGTGGACATATGAGTCACACTGCAGTAATGCGACTGGAGAAGTAGCCCTATGGTAGGGCGACATCTTTATGAGTCGCCCTATGGTAAGGCGACATGTGAAAGTCGCCCAATGAGAGGGCGACACGTGTCAAGTCGCCCAATGAGAGGGTGAGATGGGAGTAAATTTTCCAAATTTGTTTAAAAATTCTGAGAGACATTAAAAAAAAGTGAAATGATTTGGATAAAAAGATTTAGGATCGAAGCAAAATATTTATGGTACAACACATGGATTATCTATCACATTTTGCTTTCTCTTGCTCGCTTGCTTATAAATTTCAAGACTTCCTAAGAATTTGTACTCTTAACCTGCAGTTCGAAGAATCAGAAACACATTGAAAACTAAATCAAGATCAAACTCTTTTATTTCATATTTCAGTTCAGACTCCTCTCTTGTTACAGGATTAATTAACTCTGACAATTGTAAATTAGACGCTCATTGCATGTCAACAATTCGCAGCATTCTACGTGATTCCATGTGGACAAAATCGCGTTTTTGCATGTGAACAATTCGATGCCTTGTGCATTATTGCATGTGGACAAAATCGCGTTATTGCATGTGAACAAATCGCGTTATTGCATGTGAATAAATTTACACCTTGCTTTGCATGTATTTTCCACTAGTGCAATAACCCATAATTATTATAGTCGATTTACAACTCATGTTATGAATTTTTCGTACATAGCACTTAAACTATTTGTTGAACATACATGAGGGCAGTTTCACGAGCATTTCAGATGGTAAAATAAGCAATAGACTAGATTATATTACAAGGGCATTACAGCAGTGACGAAATTGCTTGACGAACTAACTAACTAACTAACGAAAGTAGTGTTTGTCATGGTGGAAAAGATGATCGTTCCGTCTATCTGGGTACAGCCAGAATGATGTCCCACATTTTCTGCATATTACCTGACCCGTGTAAATTTTGCGAGTTGTCCTCGGACACCGCTCAATCCCCACTATGAAAGAACTCCACGGGGATCCGTAGTGCTCCCAGGTGTCGCCGATTGGGTGGCTTCTACCGTACGTCTCGGGTGTGTAAGACATAATTTTTTGTCATACCGATTCCCGGCGTCCCCTATGTTTATACCACCCGGGTTCCCGGATGGTCTGCGTAATGCGTCAAGGACTTGTTGCGTGGTGCTGACCTCGGCCGGCTGCTTCCCCTTGTCCCTTCCTCTTCGAGAGGAGGTACCCTCTTGCGCCTCTGTTGCGTTGGCTGTTGGCGGAGATTTGCCGAGACGCCTACTCTGTTTCGGCTCGCACTCCACTATATGGTGCAGGAGGTGTGTGTTGGGCTTGTCCTTGTACAACCGGAAGCGTGCCCTGCAGTCAATACAGTATGCCCGTTGTGGTCGCTGAATAACACCGTAGGCGTACTCGGGTCCGGCTTTTCAGGCGGTAGTAGCACCACGGGAGGGTTGCTCCCCAATTATCCGTGCACGGAAGTTTGAGATGTGGGTGAGTGCGTCTCGGGTCCACCCGATTGAAGTAGCCGCACCATTCATCCTCGGCCAAGGGCACCGGTAGAATCTCCGGTCCGCTAGTTCATCGTGGCAGGTATCAACCACTGCCTGAAGGCCGTGTTCGCAAAAGTCGGGGCTTTCGGGTGGCTCCTGGGGAGGTTTCTCCTTTGACTCGAGCAATTTCGCGATTTTCTTTTTGAACTCCTGTATGCAACGAACTGGTTTAGAATTACTACTTTGTGAGTGAAGCATGAGTTCGTCGCATGAAACTCACCGATTGGTTGGCCTCTTGCCCACTGGCCCTGAACTCTAGTCGCTCTAGAACGGGGACGTATCCTGGCGGCCTCTCCCACCGGTTGAAGTCCTCAGGCGAAGCGGGTTCGGCGTCGTGGTAGTTGTGGACAAATTCGTAGTCACGTCGTTCCGGCCCGTCGATCTATTGGAAGAAGCAACACTGGTCGTTGTGCTGAGAAAAGAAAGAACGATGCATGAAATGGTAATGTTACTCAGATTGTATGGACACCAGCAGTCTACCCGTAAGAGCGGGCTGCAACATAGTGGCGCGCGGCGGCCGTCTCTCGTGGGTAGATTGCATCATCTTCGCCGGAAGGTTGCGGTCGCAATTGGGTCGGGCAACTCGGCAGAATCAAGGGCGTCAACGCTACTAGTATCGAGGTACTCGGGCGAGATGAATTACGCTTCTCAAGAGGCGACGGTGAGAACGACATCGTGCCCTAATTTGTGAAGATTCACCGGCGTGTATTGCTTGTTTGGCGGTGTTGGATGTCTACCTCTCGGCGCTTTTATAGTGGTCTTGAGGGCGCTCCACACAATCAAGCACCGATCGGCAAGATCCTCTGTGAAAAGTCGCATGACGTGTCACCCATCGACAAAGCCGCACGACGTGTCACCCATCGCCAAAGCCGCACGACAAGGTGACAAAGCCGATGCATGCGACTTGTGTAATCGGCCTGACAAGGCGGCTGCCAAAGCTGATGCATGTGACCTGTCCCATCGGCCCGACAAGGCTGCCAAAGCTGATGCATGTGACCTGTCCCATCGGCCCGACAAGGCTACCAAAGCTGATGCATATGACCTGTCCCATCGACCCGACAAGGCTGACAAAGCTGATGCATGTGACTTGTCTAATTGGCCTGACAAGGCGGCTGCCAAAGCTGATGCATGTGACCTGTCCCATCGGCCCGACAAGGCTGCCAAAGCTGATGCATGTGACCTGTCCCATCGGCCCGACAAGGCTGCCAAAGCTGATGCATATGACCTGTCCCATCGACCCGACAAGGCTGACAAAACCGATGCATGTGACTTGTCTAATTGGCCTGACAAGGATGCACGCCTGTGAGTATGCTATTCGCTCTGAAAAGCTGCTGCACGACAGTACTTCGCCATGCTTGAAAGCAGGGCTACTGTAACAAAGAATAACAATAGTTCATAACCAAAAGTACGGGGTTACTAACATAAGGAAAATATATCGTATACAAATAAATACATAAGATGCAAAGTACGTCACAATGTAATAACCTAATACATAAGCCAAAATACATAAGCCAAATACAAACTACTGGCGCCCCCGTTTCTGGGCACCTCCTCGCGGCTGGGCAGGCCTCCTGCGAACATGCCCCTGCGAGTACGTCAACTGCACCGGTGGGTTGGGCCCTCTGTGGTCTAGCCGGAGGTGTAGCGTACGCCGGCTGGGAAGGCTGCGTCGGTGGTGGTGCTCCCTGCAACTGCGATGATCCAGGCACATCCGGACCAACGAAGTATCTCGACACGTCACCATCGTCGAGGTCGAAATCCGCATAGGCTGCATCATCAAACTGCCCCTCGTAGTCGTCAGGGGCAGGTGAAGCTGCAGAGGAGAACCATCGTGCCTATGATGAGCCTATAAGAAGTGAAGAATTGTTGGTAACATTCAAGAAATAATTAGAAAACATACGAAGTGTGGCAAAGGGCTTACCTCCGACGTAAGGGGCTAGACCAGCGTGTCCAGCAGCTCGCCCTGTCGCGTAAGTCGGCGTGACGGTGGGACGGGAGGACGTGGGGTGTGAAGAAGTACCTGGAGCACTCCTCCTGCGATGCGGCACGCCGCGAGGGCCGTCAGCCACATCGCGAGGCGTGCGGCAACCTGCCAACTCGAGGGTGCGTCTGGCGCTCTCCCTGAACCTCGCGAAGAAGGAGGTCACGTCCTCCCTGGTCACGTCTATCCCACGAGACAGACGAGACAGAAGCTCGGACTCCTCGTAGTACCGGGCTAGCACATCGATCTGAAAAATACATTCTGAATTAACCTAACACATTAATCTGGAAAATGCAATACGAAAATCGTCGTACATTAGACAAAACTTACCGCACGTGCGTAATCGAGTCCGTATGGCGGGATCGTGTCCCTCACCTGGGGATGTGTATAGGAGGATCCGGTCGACACGTACAAAGCGCACAGGCACGGAAGTGTACCACCGTCGGTACCCACAGTGCGTCTGCGGGTCATCGACGCATCCTCGGCATGGGCGTCGTCCAGGCTCCTCCCACTCCTCGACCCACGGCGCCATACGTGCGTGCCATGGGGTGCCCCATTCCCGCCTCCTAGTCCGCTGCGGATAAGCAAAAATATAGCATTATTACATGTCATTACACCGTACAGATTAGAGAACATCGATGTAGGGAACTTATGTGTGGACGCCGTGTGGGACCTGCCGGCCGACCTGGACCAGGAACTCCTGTCGTAGACCGAACTGCCTCATCACTTGATGGACAGCGTAGCCCTCGACCAGGACGTCGAACACAAGGAACCGACGTGTACGCCAGTACGCCACGTCGCGTGTGCATAGGGTGGACAATCCACCCGGCACACGTAGCCCGATGTCTCCCGCTGTGTACGGTGTCCAGCGTACGCGATCCTCGGTAAGGTGGTTGAAGGCAGCGATGAACTGCGGGTAGCTAAGCCGCCCTGTGCCGTGTGCCCACCTAGGCTGCAGTGACGACAAAAAAATCAACATTACAATTAGTACTGAGAAATGTTAAAGCGTAGGTTTCACAACCGTGGTATGCAATATCTTACCCGTCGGTAGCACCAGATGGTGCCCATAGTCGGCGCGTCAACATCGTCGTCACCATCGCGTAGAAGAGGACTCGTGTCGATCCTGGGGCGCCCGATCTGGAACCTCTCGTATGCCCAAAGCTGCAGAAGCAGTGGACATCCGGTGAGGATCGACCCGTCGGCGATCCGCCCACAGCCGTCGCAGAGCCCACGGTACGTCGCGCAGAGGACCGCTGACCCCGAGTATCTGCGCGCGGCATCAAGGGTGCGTCGCGATCGCCCTCATGGCCGGGACGAAGTGCCTATCCACGCTATCCCGTGGGAGCTCGTGAACATGCACCACCAAACAGCCGAGCAGTGCGCCTCAAGGTGGCGGCTCACCCTCTGCTTCGTCCGCGAGCTCAGCGATGTGCTCCGCCTGTAAATTTAAGTTTTCTTATTAGTCTAGCCAATATATATATGTGAAGTTAAGTTTGAATGGTTAGTTGCTTACCACGAACTGTCGAAGCCACTTGTGTGTGGGACCATGGGTGCTGGTGAAGACTCGGTACGCGGGAGGCGGTAGCACACCATGGGACCGCGCAAGTACCTCATCCCGCCACAGCGGGTCGACATCCTACGGCACCACAGGGTCACCAGCGATCGGGAGACCGAGGAGGTAGGAGACGTCCTCCAAAGTGATCGCCATCTCCCCGACAGGTAAGTGGAAGATTTGCGTCTCCGGTTTCCACCGATCCACCAGAGCGGTGAGAAGGGACCTGTCAAACGGGAACCGGTGGCTCGCGTCCCTCCCCTGCGCACCTGCGTGCGCCTCCACCATCCGTGCGCTGGCGGCAATCCTCTCGCTCGCACCTACGAAATGTAAATATTAAATTAATATGAGCATCGCACTAGTTAATTAAAACAGATTATGATATTGCATCGGGAATATTTTGAAATTAAAAGATAAATACGTTACAGGGATCCAACGTGGATCGAGGTCGAGCTCCCGCGGTGGCCTCGATCGTAGCACGCCCAGCTCCTGAGGGTCCTGTCCCTCCTCTAGTGAAGCGGTGGTGAAGTGTGCACGGTGACGACCGTCAACGACTGGGTCTACCAACTCAAAGGGCCAGTCGTCATCCACAGCCTGTTGAGCCATACCTGCAAATTACAAAAAGGAAAGTTATATACAAATAAATACACAAGCATCAGAATAATACATCGAACCAAATGCGTACAAATAAATACACAAGCATCAGAACAATACATCGAACCAAATGCGTACAAATAAATACACAAGCGTCCACAAACTCTAATCAAACAGATTACAACGCACACTACATCAGCAAAATATATTAGAACATATTACAACGCACATTACATCATCAAATTATATTAAAACAGATTACAACGCACATTACATAAACAAAATATTAATTTGACAAATAGCATCTAATAGTTCAAATAGCTTCTCCGGTAGTCCGACGACGTCGTCCACCACGCCTTGCAGACGACGATCCTTCCCCCGCCGTCGGGTTGCCATCTCCTCCTTCGTCCTCTTCGTTATGTGGCTGACAGTTCTTGAACGTGTGACCTGTTTGCTTGCACAACGAACATTTCTTCACGCGTTTACCAGTTTCGGACTCATCCATATCATTCTGATCGCTGGTTTCTGACGACCTCCTTTGTATGATCTTGCATCAAAGTCAGGGACCCAGAACCTTCCATCGACACCAGGGGTTGTGGTGAAAGAACCGACAACACCATAACCATACAGCTCCTTGCCCCAGGTAGCCATCACCTTTTCCTTTGTAAAATATTTAGATAGATATGTACCGGGTCACATTCCAAATAATGCACATGCAGCTATCACATGAGAACATAGCCTGTGCAACAGGAGGGGCTTGTTACACGAGCATTGACATTCAGCCTGTAAGATGCACTCTTGGGTGATAACCTTCTGGTTTGTTCCCCGCGGTCCTTTATCTCTGCATATCACCTCGAAGCGCAGTGTTCGTGAACATATTTTGATAGCTCTATGCTTGCCCGCCTTATTACTCTTCTCATCCATGTATTTACTTATCATACTTGAGTACAAGGCATTCTCATCTCTCATTACTACTTTAGCAGCTTTATGCCTATCCACAAAATACTTGGTTGTACCCGGCAAAGACCTCGACAATTCCTACCAGCGGAGACACCTCATCCTCTCATTACCCAGGTTGTACACCTCCGCCAAGTTGGTCGTTATGACACCGTATCTAGCACCATGTGTGTCATGTAACAATGACCACTCCTCTTTGGGCTCGTGCTTTATCCAGTCCGAGAAACATTTGATCGGCCTTTGCCTACGACGATGACTCATCGCCTCATCTTCATTGCGGAGGAATAAAGGCTCACTCGCTTTGCTCTGTGTTACACTCGCTAGTAGTCTCTTTGTGTTTTTGTTAGCTCATCAAGATTCTTCCAAAGAGTACGAACTTGCTATCTTGGTTACCTTACATAGCCTCTTGAACATGTTCATCGAGTTCCTTGTTCTTGAACTGCTTATAGAAGTTCGCGCCCAAATGCCTCATGCACCATCGGCTCTGCAAGTCAGTCCAGGGAAATAGCTCCTCTTCCCCTGTTTGCAACTGTCTGATGGCACTAAGAAGACCAGCATGCCTGTCATGCAGTATGCACACATTTTGGCGAGTCTTCACCACCCCGATCTTCAAGTTCCGCAGGAACCACAACCAACTCTCATAATTTTCGCTTTCCACAAAGGCAAAGGCAACAGGCAGAATCTGGTTGTTCGCGTCGACGTCCACAGCTGTCATTATTTGTCCTTTGTATTTCCCGGTCAGGAATGTGCCGTCCACACACAACAATGGACGGCAGTGATTGAACGCCCTAATGCATGCTCCGAATGCGAAAAAAACTATCTTCAGATGCCTCTTGTTCGGCCACTTCCTTGACGGACAGTCCTGATAATTATAAAAAGTACCAGGATTTCTTCCCTGAATGCAACTGAGTAGTACGGGCAGATTATGGTACGAGTCTTCAAATTTCTCAAATCTCATTTCCAAGGCCTTCTGCTTCGCCCGCCATGCCTTCCCGTAGCTAATTGTGTACTGAAATCTGTTCTCAATTGCTCGGATAATAGCACGGGGCTCAAAATTCAGGTTCTCAACTATCTCCGGATACATGACACTCGCGATATACCCTAAGACGAGTTCTGTGAGCCACGGGGGTTTTCTCGGTCATACAACTATGTTGTTCAACCTTGAACATAGCGATGGGTGCCCCATTTGGGCTTGTACGCGTGCACTCTCTAGGGCACCTGCATCTCGCACACCACGTCGTAGCGAGTTGGGGTGGACTTCTTAACCACGAAAGTTCTTCTTAGTGATAAGGCCCAATCTTTGATAGCATCCTGCCTTGCCTCTTTTGCGGGGTACATGCTGTTAGGTCTCACCTCATTGTCGCTATACTGCCAAGGTGTATCATTGCCTTCATTCACAACCAGGTTATTAAATTGATGTGTGCTCCAATCTGCTGGCACAAGTGGCTCAACATCTTCATCTTCATCTTCCTCATCCGAGTTATCGTCGTCTTCCACTTCTACTTGTTCATATTCAAGGTCTTCCTCTTCCATATGTGCTATTACTTCCGCAATTTCCTCACCTTCGTCTACTTGCCCCCGCACATCTTGCCCAATGTTTCCATCATCATCCCCAAGATCAACTTGCTCACCAGTCTGGTAGCCAATATCCTCATTACAACCCTGAACATGCGGCTCCCGGCTAGACTCTCCAATTTCAGTGTAGCCATAAGTGAACTCATTTTGAGGCTCACTACACTCATCAAGGCGTCCGGTAGTCTTTGCGGGGCAACAACCCTTTCATACGCTTGCACTAAAAGCACCGACACCATCCACGTTGCTCGCCCCTCACATATGACCTCCAAGCTGCGGTTCCTTCACTCAACTAACTCCCAATAAGCAGGATCATCTCGCATGGTGCAAAGGCAAGATAACTTTAGTGGCACTTCTCTTGTTCCATCCAAAGCGTATAACACAACCAATTCAACACAAAGAAGAAATGTACGCTCTTGACCCTATTTAAACTTCTATCCACATCTTGAAAGTTACTCAGATCCGCACCCTCCGAACCATACATGACAACCCCTTCTCCATAAAAGATTCTAAAAGGAACTCGTTCTGTCATATCTGCAAACCTATTCATTAACACACAGATTAATTACTCTTCGTAAAAAGTACTGTAAACTATACGTATGTATATCTGCACTCGCGAAAAATATCTACATTACTACAAATATTCATCACCGCACTTGTATTTCTAAAAAACATCTACAGCCCTAACAATGTAAAAAAAACATATCTACCGACATATATCTCTAAAAAACCGTAACAACATATTATTATTTGTAGAAACAACTATGTACAAGCGTTTCCACAAACCGACTAAATTACTAAAAATATAACTAGATTCAACTACATTTTATTGCTAAACACTACCATGATTTCTTACTACACACTAAACAAATCGGATGTTGCTACAGCCGCTACAGGAATACAACCCTAAACACTAAACAAAATAAACACTACATTTAACTAGATCTAACCCTAAACACTAAACAAAATAAATACTGCATTTCACTAGATCTAACCCTAAATACTACACAAAATAAATCGCAAAAATAACTAGATCAACTGAGTGTATGTACAACGCAGATAATCGTATGTTTTGCGTACATAATTACTTAAGTTTTAGACCGGGGTTTATTCATCGGCCATCCTAACCCTAAACACTAAATTACTAAAAATATGAACACTATATTTATCTACATCTAACCCTAAACACTAAACAAAAAAAATCGCGAAACTAAATAGTTCTAACCCTAACACTAACCTTAACCCTAACCCTAAACTACATAAAATAGAGCGTAAAAAATTTACCTGCGAAGCCGTCGCTCTTCTTCCTCTTCTTTTCTTCTCTTTTCTCTCCTCACCCTTTTCTTTTTCTCTCTGCGTTCTGCCTCTTCTCGGCCGAGCGGCCGTTTTTATTTCGGCTCATGTCGCCATTTGGTAGGGCGACAAGGGGGCCGCCGCGCACATGTCGCCCAACGGGAGTTAGATTTGGTTCATGTCGCCCTCCCAAATGGCGACATGGGCTGGAGCAGCTGAGCTGGCACTTGTCGTCCTTTTATTCGGCGACGTGTGGCCAACTCGCCAATCCGCAGGGCGATTAGCCCCTGTCGCCCAACCAAAGGGCGACAGGGGTATATTTTTGCAATTTTTTTTGCGTTGTATATTTATGTAATTAGAAATAAAAAATGTATTATTTTAAAAAAAATCACTGTTATACGTCCTTCTGCAGTGTGCACAGGTGAAGGCAGCCTGTGATCGAAGCTCTTCCCGTAGACATTAGACTAGCTCATGTCTGCATCTCCCGTTTGACCTCAGATGGCATGCATCGAAGGCTAACCTGAAACACAAAACCATGGCTATGGCCATGGATATGGATCATAAGTTGGTCTTCTATTCACTTCTTTACAAATTAACTAATTAAGTCAGAAAAACCACACCTCTGGTCTGTGATGTTCTGAATAGAAATAAGCCTGACTGTCCAGGAATTCACAAAGTTTTTCTTTCTTGTGCTCATATGCCATCTTTCTTGTGTGTTCAAACCAATCCAAAGACAAAGGTGGCACTCAAAAGCGACCCATCGAACAGCGAGCGCCGCGAATTCACGATGAGCTCAAAGCTCACTTGTCTCCATTTGTCGCGCAGTCAGATCGACGTGCTGTGGCTTTCATGCATCCAGGCACACGTAACGTGAGTTCCATTCTCATCAAGTACTCTGAATCTGACACATCTAGTTGAAATTAAAATGCATAAAATGGAATATATTTCTGCTGCAGGATAAGAATTAAGAGCATCGGTACAGCATTGCGTGCATGAATCTGAACTGTCATGCCACGAGATAAAAAAATGAGGCTTTTAGCTTCAGATTTCTTTAGAAGTTAAGTTACACAGTGCAAGGTGGTTCTGTACATGTTGAAAGAAGCGTCTACACAAGTGATCAAATCAAGAACACCGTTAGTTCAGACATAGATGTGTACACCGATTGGAGCATTGTAGCTTTAAGATTGTAAATAAGTCCCTAGCCGACGATGACGTGCAGTGAAATCGCGAACAATATGATCGATCTGAATGAGCACCGGCGGGACGCTTTGCTCTTACTAAGATCAAGTAGCACTCGGACAAATTCCCTTCCTACAGCGATCAGCACGGGTGTTAGTTGACATGTCTAGCTTTTGTTTCCAACTGACTTCAGCTGTCCAGTATTATCTCTACTACTTCTAATTACGACTTGATGGCAGCGGTCCATTCTCCATACCCTCTCTTCCTTTTATTCGCTCAGCCCGCCCTCACCCCCTTTTCCATCTGTTCTGTCAGCCTTTCCTTCTGGCTCAGCCTTTCCTTCTATTCGCTCAGCCTTTCCTTCTGTTCGCTCAGCCCGCCTCCCACTTGATCTGGATTCCCTCTATTTTATAGAAATATTACTGATCACATCTCCTTAAAATGGAATGATTTTATTCATATTTCTTACAAATGAAAGAGTTTCCTCATCATATCCTGCTTGGATAGAATGACATACTCACCATATCCCATAACATGAAAATCCTATTTCATTGTATCTCATTCGGATGGAAATGCAAATATTAAAAGGCAAGAATTGCATAATCAAATCACGTGCCAATCTCGGAGATCACAAGGCACCGTATCATAGAGACTGAGCACTCACACGCTTGGCTGCCTCTCCTCCACCTATAAAAGACCACATTCATCTCTATCATAGAGGACATACGAAAAGACACAGGAAGAGATAGAGGAGAGAAAGGCTCATACACACACAGGAGAAAGAAGCAATACAAAAGATTCAAGGGGGGCGCAAGAAACGATATGAAAGGAGATCATGACCATGGCTCCTTCTTTTTTTTTTTAAGATAGCTAAAGCTGTGATTAAATTATGATGATACAAAATAAAGTTTAAAGTTACAAGATACAGAAGACTGCACTCGAGACAAAAGGGGAGGAGAAAAAAAGAAAAAAGACCAAATTCTTTAAAGTTGACGTTGTACTATCATGTTGAGGCTTTTTAAAATTATACTAGCACGAATGATTAACTGATAATTTGAAGTACTCTTAAGTAGCTAATAAGTTCGCTTCATACATGTCTTTCTCATCAACCAACTTGGTTGTTGCTTTGAAAAACTTCTCTTAATAAGGTTGTTTGAGAATTTTCGTAGCAACGCATGGGCACTTAACTAGTCTATATAAATAAAAACAATCGGTACCGGTGATATTAAAGACATCTATCTTGTTTTAAGCGCCAAAAATCCCATAATAATCTAAAAAAAATACTAGAAATTCTAACAATAATCGAAAGGAAAAAAAAAGAAAGATCTCAAACTAGATTATAACGGTACAGATTATATATATACACATACATATATACATGTGTGTGTTTGTGTATTATCCAGTACCTGCCTATTGTACACCTGGGCAAGTTAACCCAGTCCGATCGAGCCATGCATTCCACTAATCAGCGCAATAGAACTGCCCTAGTTGACTAAGCCCATCAGTTACGTGGTCAAACCAACTAGTAAATGCATTTCTTTTTTGAATTGGAAGATGTTTTTTCTTTGATTTAGCCATAACTTTATACTGATAGCTCTGATTCACGAATGGTTTTCGCCAGTAGCTTACTGCTGACAAGAGCAATAAATTGATATAAGTCTCGCCAATAAATGCTGCATGAATCAGATTTTACTGTCAATTTACCAAATGTGTTGTAAGATTTTACTACCGCATATGCTGCTAAACCCTCTGGTATGATAGTAAAATCTATATATATGAATAGTAAAATCTGATTCATGTGGCGTTTGTTAGAGAGACTTATATCAATATGTTGCTTTTGTCAGCAGTAAGCTAATAGCGAAAACCGTTTGTGAATCGAAACTGTCACAAAAAGCTATGGCTAAACCAAAGAAAAAACAAATCCATGTACAAACAAGAAATATATTTACTAGTCGGTCATGCGGTGTAAACTAGTAATGTGTTTTTGTTGTTTGAACTCCCATAAAAGTGGCAACTTCTCCACTCGAGCGGTTTGTTCTTTAAAACATTTCAATTAAAAATGAGTATTGGAGCTAGGGATGGCAACGGGGAAAATCCCCGCGGGCAGCACCCCCCATCCCCGATCCCCGATAACCAAAACTTCCCCGTCCCCCGATCCCCGACGGGTTTGCGGGACCCCGACGGGGACTAAACCCCGAAAATACTACATGAAAGATCACATGCTACATTGAAGGACCGAGAAGGCGATCAGAGGGGGGTGAATGATCCCAAATAAAATTTTCCCTCACACAAAATACTCCAAACGAGCCTTCAAAGAGAAACACTCAGAGGAAGCAAATAAAAAGAGCTAGCTATTCTGTATGGGCGGTGCTACCGCTGGGAGGCCGTTAGCACCGGAGGTCGGTAGCACCGCACCAGGGGCGGTAGCACCGAGCTCAAGAACAGCTGAAGAACCAGCACGACCTTCAAAAGCAAATCTTGATGAATCTTTTGATTGGTTGGACAAAAACTCACGAAACTTGTTAGATGTGATCATAAGGATGTCAGGAACTTATTCCAACCTTCAATCACAAGGATTGACTGAAGAGGAATGCGGTATGCTACACTAGCACAAAAAAAAACTACCGCATAACCAGAAAGCTACTCGCAAGAAGGGGATCACAGATTAGATTACCACTAGACGCGCAGTTGTGGAATCCTTCGCGCGTCGATGTAGTGGATCGTCCTCGTTGCGTCGATGGAGTGGATCATCCTCGCCTCGCCGTGGATCGTCCTCCCACGCCGCAGTCGCAGCAGCATCACCGCAGCAGTCCACACGTCCAGGGATGGAACGCCGTGCGTCGATGTGCAAGCACCTGGTCGCTCGACAGGGGCAGCGAGAGGAGGAGGCTAGGGTTTTGGGTGAATCAATTCTAAACCGTGGAAAAGTACACCCTGTGCCCACCCTCCTCCCCTCCTTATATAGCCACGAGATGAAACCCTAAACCAGGGCCCATCAGCGTGCTAAGCCCACGAGATCCATTAATTACGGATCCAATCCAAATTAATGCGTCCCAGCCCATTAAGTGTGTGACCCTGCAGGTTCACGTACGTTTGGACATGGATTCGAAAAACTCCTTTTCAATCCAATAGTTAGTAGCAGCTCCTTGCAAAGTATGCCAACTCCCAAACATACTATGATCAAATCGGACAGAACCTATCAAAAGTACTCATGTAATAATCCCTTTGCCAAGTATATGAAGATTGAACTCAAGGTGAGAAGCATGTCATCCTTTGATGATTCAATCCATCTCTCGTATCCGTGATATATTAATAAGCTGTGATTGACTCCTCAATCACGGCATGGCCATGCACTTCCTTAATCATATCACATGAGTGGCCTTGTCATATATCTCTGTTTCATTGGAGTGGCAAATTCCATCTTGACTGCTCACTTCCCTCTACACGTTTCATAGTAAACATGAAAGCTACCTTTATAACTATCCAACTAGGAAGTAGTGTTTGATAGCCCCAAGGAAAACTATTACACATGTAGGGAATATGACAATCTCAGGTCTAAGGATCATACATCTACTATGTATGAGATACACTGATGACACATAAGAATGAAACATTCTCGCAGTGTCCCATGGCGGGTCTATCTAACCCATGTTCTTCAACATGCGTCCACAATGTATAGATGATATCTCCATATCCCATGATCTATGAAGCATGATCATCGATCACTACATGTACTGATCTATAAATCGTTGTCCTATACGATGATATCCGATCAGCGATATTTATCGAATTATATCAATAAGTAAAGAGCTTCATAAGCAAGTCGCATACTTGTTGATCAATACAATGATATACATTCATTGGACCAATAATCATATTATTATTTATAAACATAGTCATGTTACAATCATCTAAATGATTGCCTCAAGGGCTTAACACTAACATTGACATCAAAGTTCCAACCTTTTTCACTTTGAAGGATGAACGCACCAAGTTTGAGCAAAAACTCGAGAACTTGATCTTGGACTTGCTCGTGGGGTTTTGATGATCAAGGTGATCTTGGATAACCTCCCACACGTCACAACAAGCAAGAACACAAGTTCAACTCCCCACAAACGCGATCTAGAAGAATGATTCAACTAAGAATATAAGACCGATTTCTAGCAAGAAAGATGCATGGATTGCCTAAATGATTGGGATATGATCTAAAGAAGATTCATCCATCAATATACATCCTCGGCACAAGAAGCAAAAGAATTTAGAAGGAGATGAGGCAAATCCAAAAGCATGTAGAAAGAGGGGAGGCAAATCCAAATTACATGAATGTAGGTTGCAAGAATTTAAGTGTGGAATTTAAATGCGTAAAGTAAATTCAAGCACAAGAGAAAATGATTTGGATTTCTGGAAGGGAGGTTTACAAAGCCTCACAACAAAGTGAGCAAAGCTCAAAGGAGCACAAAACCTCTAAAACCTTCAAGAGGAGGAAGGCTACCCCTCCCCCTCTATTTATATTACTCTTGGGCCACCTACCACCCTTAGATGAGTCCCTCAACCCTAGGGTACTCTATCAAGGGTTAGGATTGACCCACTCACACAGCCATGCAAGGGCTAACCCAAAACCCACCAAACAAATCGGGTTTTCTTGCACGGTTTTCAAAGCAGACTACCTACACCTGCTATCCTATCAACTAGACCGCGATTCGACGGCCCTCCTTGATCCACGCAGTTTCTAGCTAGCATCTCATCCATTCCATGTATTCTTGGCTTGCACCAACTCCGTCTCCGATCATATTCCGGCGATCCTCGACCGTTTGGACCTCTGACGCTCCTCGCCTAGTCCGGGTCATCCTTCGCCTCACCATGATCAAGCACGTCATCCTGCAACCATCAAAACCAAGGAAACACATCACATAGCAATGTACAAAAAGATATGCAACGAAATCTATCAAAATCACAAGTTTTAATGCATTCTCCCTCATAAGGGCCGGTGCTACCGCCCCCAGGCCGGTAGCACCGCCCTACATCCTAAAACTAGAAGAGATCCTCTCTGGAATTTCTACACCGGGCAATTGGGCCGGTGCTACCGCTACCCCGGTAGCACTAGCATGCCATGGACGGTAGCCCCGGACCGTCACAATGCCCAAAAATGCACCCTTCGAGAATTTCCACACCGCTCTTCTAGGTCGGTCCTACTGCTCGGCCGGTAGCACCGGGATGCCATGGTCGGTAGCACCGGACTGCCAGAGCCCCCAAAAACACCCTCTCGGGTTTTTACACACCGCTCTGAGGGTCAGTGCTACCACTCGCCCGGTAGCATGGGGCTACCATCACTACTACACGAATATACATCACAGTCGATTCTTTTTTGTCATCACAGTCGGTTCTGATGGCGACACAAAGTCATTAGACAGAGATGAGGCGGCGCTATCACAGTCGGTTCTTAACCAATTGTGATGAGGGATCATCTCTATTGGTTCTTTAAAAGAAGCGATAGAGATGAACACCCATCTCTATCGATTCTCAGAATAAAGCGATAGAGATGACATCTCATCTCTATCGGTTCTATGGAAGAAGAGATAGAGATGAGGGACCCCCTTATCTCTATCGCTTCTTATAAAGAACCGATAGAGATGATGCGGTCATCTCTATCGCTTCTTCCATAGAACCGATAGAGATGACCCCCTCATCTCTATCGCTTATTCCAAAGAACCGATAGAGATGAGGCTGTCATCTCTATCGCTTCTTACAAAGACCTAATAGAGATGACCCCCTCATCTCTATCGTTTTCTTATGAGAACGATAGAGATGAGGGGGTGTGATGTTTTCCAATTCACCCTCCAGTCAGCACATATTTCGCACAGTATGCATGTACATATCACATTCACACAGCATAAATCATTGCACACATTATGCACATATCACATTCACAGAACACAAACACTTTATTACAACACATATCACATTCGTTAAAAAAATAGAACTCAAACATGCTTAACACAGTTAATACACATGCAATTGCATTCACATATGTAATATTGCTCACATATGGACTAATAGGAGCTTTCAGGATCTCTAAACCTACCGTCCTCCCACATAACTTCCATCCAGTACCACTGGCATAAGTGGTCTCGTAACTTGTTGAGTGTAGAGCTGTCTAAGCTCTTCTGGTGGATATTGATACGTTGCAAAATAGAAACGAGTGCTCTAATTTAAGTTTTGAAATTTCTATGTGAAATGCTAATTGTATTATTATGCATGTGCATATATCTTAGAGAAAAGATCTGAGCCGCCAACCACGATAAATATGTGCTGCATGATGTACAAACCGTAGTGGTCGTCGTTGCCCTGTTGATGACACTGTGAAGAGAGAAAAAGAAATTAAGAGAAGAAGAATAGATGTCAGAAAATATTAATCTTATATATGGTAGGCACTTATACCTTGAAGCGCACATACTCTAGCTTCAAGTCCTTTTGGTCATCGTGTATCCCTCCTTCAATGACGTAGTTCGAGAAACCCCTATATACATTGGAGAGATGTCGTTGAGTCAAAAAAATGAACGTACTTAAATACAGAAAATGTTAGATAAGAGTAGTGCAACCTAAACTCTAAAATATGCTGAAATAAAAAACAAAAGTAACATACAATTATAACTAAAATAACATTCTCAATGAACAAAGTCGAAAGTTGCATAACAATATGATGAGTAAAGAACTGCATATGAGAAAATAATGAAAAAGGCACCACTACATACATATAACTGATACATACAAAACATGGCCAAAAAACAATTAAAATTTCGTGAGAGGTTAAAATCATTAAAGAAAACATTATAACCTCTGTACTTAATGAGAAGATATCACTTATTGATTGATACTAAATAATCACAATATGTTACTAAATTCGCAAAATTTGGCACTTAATCCATTTGAAGCCTTGTCAATTTCAGCTATTAAGTATAGCAATGGGACATGTGGCCACACAGTGTTAGATAATAGTTCATATATATGCATCCAACTAATTAGAAAAAAGAACCATATTGTATAGCAGCCTAAATATCATAAAGATGACCTGCAACCAAAATAAAAGCAAACATCACTACCGGTTTACACAGGAACGAATTTGCATATGTGCATCGTGGTTCGTTTGAAATTCTCACATATGATCTTGTCAGTAAGTCAGATATCTAACCGGTCTAGAGAAAGAAATAGACCATTTCGCGTATTTTACGCTTGTGCTTTGCACATGTACAATGCTAGTTGAAGGCCTAATGATGATCGTAGCGGCTATCGTGCCAGATTTCCTAATGGGGATCATCATAGGTGCTGGAATACAAGGTGTCACGATCCTTACCAGTGGATTCTTCCAGCTTCCTAACAATCTTCCAAAGATAGTATGGAAGTATCCAGTGTATACATCTCCTTTCACAAGTTTGCGCTCCTGGGGTTTTACAAGAATGAGTTTGCAGGGCTAGTCCTCCAAAGTAACCAAGAAGGTCAGATAGCAATTAGTGGAGAACAAGTATAGCTAAGTTATTTCAAGTGGAAACAGGCCATTCAAAATGGGTGGATCTTGCAGTATTATGTGGAATGGTTGTAACCTACAGGCTGCTCTTTGTAGTGATCATTATGGTGCATGATAAGGTAAAGCCCATGTTTAAGAAGGCAAGATTTAGGCCTCTCTCAATTTGGTGCCAAGAATTACTTTCTGCCATGCAAGGGTATTATTTTACTGAACTTAATGCTTTTGACATAGGGATTAGCTTCCAGCAATTTTCTATACACCTTCTCAACTCAACTGAAAGCAACTCACTTTCAAAAATAAATTTAGCCTGAGCATTTTAGTATGTAAAACACCACATTTAGTCCAAGATACAACTCAATATCAAACTATAGCCATTATCCCATAGCAGACTCACATCATTCATTTCAATCATTTGAATTTCATATTTGATCAAAATGTTGCAACTGTTTTCAGTTCGAAATAGCACAATAAAATGCAGGCGACCAATGCTACATAGATAGAATAAAGTGGAGAACAAACCGGCGGTGGGGGGAGGAGACCGACGATTCGGAGGCGGCGTCGGGAGGAGGGTCGGCGACAGAAGGAGGTCCTGGCGGCGTGGGGAGTAGGGGAGGCGTGCGGGCGGTGTAGGGGAGTAGGGGCAGTGGGGGGCTGCGGGGGCGACAGGGCGGACCGGGGCGAGAGCTAGGGTTAGGAGCGGGGGGTGGGGCAGGTTTGCTACAATTCCAGTGAGCGGTGAAGAAAAAGGCCTAGAAATCTCACTATTGGTTTCTCAAAACAACTGACACAAATGTTCCACTATCCCTATCGGTTTTTCCAAAAAACCGACACAAATATCCATTATCACTATCGGTCTTTTCAAAAAACTGACACAAATAATGGTAGCACTTTTTTTACCAAAAAGAGAACATCACTATCGGTTTTTTTAATATAACCGACACAAATACATGATCAACATCACTATCGGTTCAGTAAAAAAACTGACACAAATGTTTCAATATGACTATCGGTTTTATAAGAAAAACCGACACAAATACTTAATAATTAATATCGGTTTTACAATAAAACCGACACAAATGCTACAATATCACTATCGGTTTTTTTAAAAAATTGACACAAATAGTTGCCATAGCACTGTATGTTTTTAGCAAAAAAAAAAGCAAACATCACTATCTGGTTTTCTGAAGAAACCGACACAAATGCATGACACATATCACTATCGGTTTTTTAAAAAAAAATGATACAAATAATTTCCATAGCACTGTATTGTTTTTTAGCAAAAAGAGAACATCACTATCAGTTTTTGTAAAGAAACCGACATAAATAAGAGCACCACATGACTATCGGTTTTGTAAAAAAACGACACAAATGATATAATATCACTATCGGGTCTTTTAAAAAAACTGACACAAATGCGAAATATCACTATCGGTCTTCTCAATAAACCGACACAAATAGTTGCCATAGAACTATATGTTTTTTAGCAAAAAAAAAACCAAACATCACTATCGGTTGTTTTGAGGAAACCGACACAAATACATGACGCATATCACTATCGGTTTTTCCAAAAAAACTGACACAAATAATTGCCATAGCACCGTATGTTTTTTAGCAAAAAAAAGCAAATACCACTATTGGTTTTATTGAAGAAACCGACACAGATGCATGACACATATCACTATCGGTTTTTTTCAAAAAAACCGACACAAATAATTGTCGTAGCACTATATTGTCTTTTTGCAAGAAAAGAGAACATCACTATTGATTTTTGTAAAGAAACCGACACAAATAAGAGCACCACATGACTATCGGTTTTGTAAAAAATCGACACAAATCATTCAATATCACTATCGGTTTTTTAAAAAAACTAACACAAATGCTACATATCACTATTGGTTTTTTCAATAAACCGACACAAATAGTTGCTATAGCACTTAGAAAAAGGCGAGCATCACTATCGGTTTTTAAAGAAACCGACACAAATACATAATCCACATCACTATTGGTTTTGTAAAAAAACCGACACAAATTCTCCAATATCACTATTGGTTTTTTAATATAACCGACACAAATGTAGTTCACTGCACTATTTGTTTTCCAGACAAACCATGAACTCTGAATTTGCAAAAATATATGATAAAAGAGTGAAAAGGCCATAACTTTTGCAAATATAGTTTGAATTATTTGAAATTTTGCAGGAACATACTTTGTGATACTACAAATCTTTTCCAGAAAAGATTTTGGCAAAAAAAAGTTAGCATTGAAAAAAGAAGCCCAAATTTACTTTGTAGGCATGATTTTCGCTCAAAGAGTAGAAAAGTCAAATCTTTTTCAAATAAAGTCCAAATATTTTGAAAATTTCCAGAAATGATTTGATGTGGAGTGCCTTCCTTTTCTTGCAATAAGTAGCTACATACCACAATCCATTGACAAAAATTATGAAAGTTTCATACGTACACATAACCTTTCCAAACACGAAACTACAGTTATGTACAATACAAACATTTGAAGCACATAGCAACTGATAAAATGACTTACTCCTTTTATTTACAATACAACCCTTCTTGATGATCTACATGCATGTAATTTCTTCCATGTATGTCGTTGTCACCGCTAAGACAAACCCCATCTGCAAATGGAGGTATTTCATCGAATTGGTCGTATTCTTCTTCATCTATGATATTTTCGACAACAACGATCCGCTGCTTGCCACAAAGGACAACGTGCAACCTCGGATTGGCCGGATCACGCACGTAGAAGACTTGATTTGCTCGCTTCGCAAGTATGAATGAGTCATCTTTGTAGGCGAGTTTGTTGAGATCCACAAGAGTAAAACCTCTCTTGTCGACCTTCACTCCATATGGAAGTCCCACCCACTTACATCGGAACAATGGAATTTGGTATATTCCGTAATCGAGCTCTCAAATTTCTTTGATCACCCCGTAGTATGATTTTATTGCCATTGAGGATCCTCCTTTCGAATGATGTTTATCGGACAAACCATCTATGCTTACACCACTGTTTTGAACAGTACTCTTCGCATCCTGACTTTCAGTGTAAAAGGTGCACCCATTAATACCATACCCCTGTCATGTCTATACGTTAAATCTAGGTCTGTCACCCAACCATTTGACATTCTCACTAACAGAGACCTACGCCTTTTATTTGAACCATGTGAGAAATCTATCGTTGTGTTCTCGCGTGATGGAAAGCTCATCCATATGTGGATTCTCTTCCCATAATATCAACTTGTGCTGCTCGATGTACCCTGCAACTTCTGCGATGTGCTGCAAGACTGTCAAGACTGTCAAATGCGCTTTGCAATACATATCAAATCGTGGCCTCGTTAGTTTCGATCCAACGGTTCCTTTGCCAGCAAGTCTGCCCTCATAGCGAGATACAGGAACACCAATTGCTTGTCTTTCCCCGAGATAGTCCATGCAGAACTCAATAACCTCTTCAATCCCATAACCTTCAACAATACTACTCTCAGGCTTTGACCGATTCCTCACATAGGACTTTAATATACCAATGTACCTCTCGAACGGATATATGTAACATAGGAATGAAGGGCCATATATCTTAATCTCTCTAACAAGGTGGACCATGACGTCGAAGAACGATGGTGGGAAATGCATCTCAAGCTGACATAGAGTTTGCACCACCTCACTCTATAAATTGTCTAGAACATCGGGGTCAATAACTTTGCAGGAGATCGCATTGAAGAAATAACACAGCTTCGTGATTGCAAACCTGACATTCTCTAGCAGAATATTTCTGATTGCAACTGGGAGCATTTGGGTCATCAAAATATGGCAGTCATGGGACTTCATGCCCAACAACTTCAAATCATCCATGGACACAAGTTTCTTAATGTTTGTGGAGTAGCCCGATGGAAATTTAATACCTTCGAGAGACCTGCAGAGGAATTCTTTCTCCTTCTTGGACAGCGTGTAGCATGCAGCGGGGATGTACGAACTTTTTCCATCCTCCTCAATCATTGCAAGCCTGAGCCTGATTCACACCATCCTTAGTCTTCCCAGGTATGTTCACCTGGATGCCAACCAAATTGTCGCAGACATTCTTCTCAACGTGCATGATATCAATACAATGCCGGATATCTAGATATCCTCCACACGTGAATATACTTGCCTTCCACTCATAGGTTGCGGGGCCGAACGGACTTCCCTCTTCCCATCAAATTTATCATCCATCTTACGGTATCGATGACTTCGAGGTAGAAACCTACGGTGACCCACATACACAGTTTTCTTGGAATTCGGCAGCCATAGGCTCTCAGTCTTCTCTTCACAAATAGGACACGCTTTGGCTCCTTTTATACTGTAGCCCGCCAAATTACCAAGGGTCGGGAAATCATTTATGGTGCAAAATACCATAGCCCGTAGGGTGAAATGCTCTCTTTTGTACGCATCCCACACCACGACCCCCTCATTCCACAATTTTACCAAATCCTCGATCAGTGGAGCAAGGTACACATCAATATCATTTCTCCATTGTTTGGGTCCTAAGATTAGCAACGACATCATGATATACTTCTGCTTCATGCACAACCAAGGAGGGAGGTTATAGATACACAACAGAACTGGCTAGGTGCTATGACGACTGCTCATGTTACCAAACGGATTAATTCCATCGGTACTCAACCCAAATCTTACGTTCCTCATTTCGGCACCAAACTCCTCATGTTTCCAATCGATATTTCTCCATTGTGCCGAATTAGCAGGGTGTCTTAGCTTGCCATCTTCCTTTTGAGACTCATAATGCCAACGTAATAAGTTTGCCTCTCTGGGATTTGCAAACAATCGCTTTAGACGGGGAATGATGGGAAAGTACCACCATACCTTGGCCGGTGCACCTTTAGTGACCTCTTCACTATCGTCGCCCCGGCTCTTACGCTTTTTGTCGTTACGCTTCTCCATTTTTTTGTACCGGGGCACACCGCAAACTAGACAAACGTGTAGCTCCTGATGTGTGTTACGGTACAAGATGCAATCATTCGGACATGCATGTATCCTTTCTATTTCCATTTCCATGGGACATAGTAGCTTCTTCGCTTCATACATGCTTGTTGGCAACTCATTTCCCTCCGAAAGCTGATCCGATAGAAGAACTAGAAGTGCAATGAAAGTTGTATCTGTCCAACGCTGTTTTGCCTTCAGTTCGAACAATGCAAGGACCAAACCCAACCTGGTGTATTCTACTTTGCAACCCGAGAACAGTGGTTTGGCATCGTCTTCCATCAAGCTTTTGAACTTTTCGAACTCTCTTTCCATGTAATTTCCCTCCACATCCCGCAACATTTGCTCCAAATTGTCCTCCTCAAAAATATCACACTGCAACTTGTCATCGAGTTCCACCATGTCTTCATTGCACACTGGAAGGGTACTACCTGTCTCCCTGTGATGGATCCAACACGTGTAATTCCTCAAAAACCACATCGAATCAGGTGGTCCTCAATGTGAGCTGAGTTGTTAAATCTCCTGAGATTGGTGCAATCTATGCAAAGACAATATATGAAATTTACACCCCTGTTCACCATGTCCTCTTCTGCAATTTTTTTGAACTCCTGACACCCCTCTGAAATTCAGCACTCACACGGCTTTTTTGATACATCCATTCCTCACGGTCCTTCTGCAATTAGACTTCGCACAATAAATTAACGAAAAACTGGAGTGACAGCTAGCTAGCTATTTCAAACATTGAGACATCATTTCAATTAATATTACCTTTTCAAAATAGGGGACGGGTTTCAAGATATATCAATGTACTCCCGATCGATACCTACCTTCTTCGCTAGTTAAGAGCTTCCAATTCCCTAGTTACGAGACATACATTGCAAACATCAACAATGATATCGAATAAACGACTACAATACGAAACAAAAAAAAGGGAACCAACGATGACTCCTAATCTCTAAATAGGTTAGGTCCTAATCCCATTCGAGGATATGTGGTTCGGGCAAGTTCCTAAGCCGTTCTACAACTTTAGAGAAAATTTCGGCAGCATCTCCCTGCTGTTCTCCAGATACACGTCTCGACAGCAAGTCAAGAGGGGTGTGTATCCGGAGAACACCACAGGGAGATACTACCAAAATCTACTCTAGAGTTGTACAACAGCTCAGGAACTTACTCGAACCACATATCCTCGAACTGTCCAAAGAACGTGGACAATTCGAGACTGCCTGCTTATAAATATGACATAAATAAGCACCCTCGAACGGGAGATGTAGGTTCCGCAGCCTAAACTCTAACATTCGTCATATGATAGCAACAATAATTCCAGATTAACACGAGAGCACTACAAATTAAGATAATTAAATACATGTGTGCTTGTCAAATAAAGGGTGCGAAATCTGATAGGATATACATAATACCAGTGCAACCTAAACTTTTTCGCGACATATCGAAATTACATAGTGCAAAATTGAAGGGGTTTGAAGGAATTCTCACATTTTGAAGAAAACCACAAATTCTGCAAAATGAGGGGAAATCTCCTCAGCTAGGCTTCAAATTTACCATCTTAACACCCACCCTTGAGGATTTCAATTTTTCTCACCCAAGTATTGCTTCCAACCATAGAATATGAGCTATTTGTTTGGGTGGCGACAGAGAAATATCCTCTTGAACAACAACAGAAGAGAGTTCAGCTTGAAGGTAATAAATAACCTAGCGAGACACATCACAATCGGTTCTCACTTAAGAAGCGATAGTGATGTGCACACACATCACTATCGGTTCTCACTTGAAAAGCGATAGTGATGTGGTCATGCACATCACTATCGCTTCTTATGTGAGAAGTGATAGTGATGTGCATTCTCATCACTATCGGTTCTCACATAAGAAGCGATAGTGATGACCATGTGCACATCACTATCGGTTCTTTTGTGAGAAGCGATAGTGATGTGCATGATCATCACTATTGTTTCTCACAAAAGAAGCGATAGTGATGATCACATGCACATCACTATCGCTTCTCACATAAGAATCGATTGTGATGTGCCCATTACTACATCACAATCCCTTCTAACCTAAGAACCAATAGTGATTATTATTAACACCCCTCCTAAGTCATCTATCATAATTGTTTTTTTCTAAAAACTTAAGAACCGACCCAAATGAAGCAATAGTGATGTACCATTCTGTAGTAGTGCATGGCCGGTAGCACCGCAAATTCCAGACAGAGCTCAAATTGCTTCAAATTGAAAATCCAATTCATATCAAACTCAACCAGAGCATACCAAGCTCAAATTTATTCAAATACTCATCATAAACATGAGTAGACCTCCACATGGTCTTTCAATCCCCCTTGATGAGTATATTGACAAACAAAACAAAAGGCAAAAATTTGAGTTTGAAGAAGGAAGGAAGAAAGCAATTTGAATGCAAAGCCAAACTTGGTCCAAGAAGAGAGGAAATGAGATCATGACCAAGTTGGCGAAAGAAAGATTTTAGGCTAGACCAAGGAAAGAGCAAGTTTTCCATAAAAGCTCTAAAATCTAAGAAAAACTCAAATATACTTATGATCCTAAAAATTAGTAAGACTTCACAAAGATCATAAGAGACAAGATGCAATTATATTTTTATCTTTTTTAATGACGCCTTTTGTACAATTTCTCCCCATTTTGGCAATATACGTTTTCTCCTCCTTTACACATGTATGCATGAAATGCATCCTAAAAGAGCTTTGAGAATTATCCAAGTGACCACATATACAAAGTATGACACTAAGCTACTCAAGTTTAGATTATGCTAAACTAAGACATGTCCAAGTGCAAATGACAAGTTTGCTAGCAAGTACAAGAAAGACAATGTTATTTTTGCATGATTTAACAATTGCAACAGTTAGCATAGTTTCTAAACTAGAAGCAAAGCCACTCATAGGATCAAATGGAAAACCTAGAGTTCAACTTACTCAACACTTTGAGGAATCTTGAAGTGCATACAAGGTCCTTCGAGCTCATTTTTCAATTAATGCAAATTTTTCATTAAGACTTTGAAAGACATAGCGGGGTGCAAATGTTCGATATTATTTGTATCCTTTACCCACTTATGTTTTTTATTTGTATTATTTTTAAAGCAATTGACTTAAAGCCATTATCGACCATCTCAAGAAGAACTCTTAAGAGGATGGTCTTGGTCATACACGATGCATTCCAAGTTTATCTTGGTCATACACGATGCATTCCAAGTTCATCTCAAGTGCAATGGGAAGCTGTCTTATGAATGTAAGGTGTTAAGTCTAATGTGCACAAAGAAAGTCATTTTTGCTTAATTTTCATTTTAGCACATTGATTCATGAGCAAATGAAGGACTTTAGTACGGATCAAACAAATTTCACCCAAGTTGCTATAGGGACTCTAAAGAAATCCAAAATTTTGCAAATCATGGCAAATACTCCTAGAGGAGAAACTTAGCAAGTAAAAGCAACATGCTTCATCAAGTTTTCATTTAAAGCCTTAATTTTCAAATTTTAACAAGCTTAGCAAGATAAATGAATTTCGACATATCTAAGCTAGCATTTTTCATAAGAGCATGGTGCATAGCATGAATAATAAGTCATTTGCATAATAGACAAAGCTCATTAAACAGAAAATGAAGTCTATATGCAATGCATGAACAGATTCCCAAACTCCCCCACAACAAGTGAATTAATTTTAAGCACAAATCTGGTTAAAATGAGTTATTTGCAGAATTAGGCGCAAGGAAAACCCCAAAAGAATCAACAAAAACCAGAAAGACAGAATGAGGAGAAGAAGTCGAGAAAACTGCAAACTAGGTGGCTATAGAGCATAGAAAAGATAGTAGAGAACACTATGGCTTAGACTCGCTCTCATCTTCCCCGATGACTGATATAGGGAAGCTGACTCTAGATCCCAAACTAAGGAGTGCACACAGACCCTGTCTACCCAGGGGGCCCAACACTTGCTAGACTTATAAGACTGTGAGGGAACTCAACATAGAGAGAAGAGAGAATAGTTAATTGTGCATGATAGCAACCTATAGCATAAGATGAGAGGTCCATGCAAAGAATGCCAGAAGTCTAAGTGAAGTGAACTCACAACTCTAGAAATAAGCCCAATAACACCCAAAAAAAGCAAAAGAAAGGAAATGCTGAAAGAAAAATATATATAATACATAATATACAGACCAGCTCCCCCTCACAATAAGCCGTAGGGGCACACGACTCCAAGTTCGCTCCTCAGGGCAACAAACCTGGAGCTATCTAAAGGCTTGGTAAAGATATCGGCTATCTGGTGGTTACTTTCTATAAACTGAAGCGCCATATCCCCCTTCTCCACATGGTCTCTAAGGAAGTGATATCTAATATCTATATGATTGGTCCTGGAGTGCTGCACTGGGTTCTTAGCAATGCAAATAGTAGAAATGTTGTCACAGAAAAGTGGCACACTCTCTATCTCTAACCCAAAGTCCCGCAAGGTCGATCTCATCCAGAGAACCTGACTACAGCAACTTGCTATAGCAACATACTCATCCTCAACGGTGGACTGTGCAACTCCGGACTGCTTCCTAGATGATCAAGAAATAAGAGAAGTGCCAATGGATTGACAAGTACCAGAAGTGCTCTTCCTATCTATCCTATAGCCAACAAAGTCTGCATCGGAAAGGCTCTATGGGACAGCCAAGAAGAAGAAGAGTACCAAATACCATAATCAATGGTACCTCGAAGGTACCTGAAGGTGCGCTTCACTGCCTGGCAGTGAGAGGTGCAAGGAGAAGCCTGAAATCAAGTGCACAGACACACAACAAAATGTATATTCAGCCTCGAGGCAGTGAGATACAAGAGAGAACCGATCATGCTCCAAAACTCCTTCTAATCAGCAAGCTCACCATCCTCGTCAGGCTCGAGGATAGCAGTGGTGGCCATAGGAGTCATCACTAGCTTCCCATCAGACATGTCGAAGCGCCTCAGGAGGTCCCAGGTGTACTTGCCTTGATGCAAGAAGGTGCCCTCCCGAGTCTGCTTGATCTGGAAGCCGAGGAAGTAGCTCAACTCACCCATCATGCTCATCTCAAACTCTATGCTCATCACATCTGAAAACTGAAACAGAAGAGAATGTGAAGAGCCACCAAAGATAATATCGTCCACATAAATCTGGATGAGGAGGAAATGAGTATCCTGGTGTCTGATGAACAGAGTCTTGTCCACTATACCCATTTTAAAACCATGACTGAGAAGGTAGGACTTAAACCTCTCATACCAAGCTCTAGGGGCCTGCTTAAGTCCATACAAAGCTTTAGAAAGCTTGAAGACATGGTTTGGGTATTTGAGGTTCTCGAATCCTGGAGGTTGCCTGACATATACCTCTTCCTCAATATAACCATTGAGGAATGCACTCTTGACATCCATTTGATAAAGCTTGAGCCCTTAGATGCAGAGAATGCAAGAAGGATCCTAATAGCCTCTAGTCTAGCTACAGGGGCAAAGGTCTCCTCAAAGTCAAGACCCTCAACCTGAGAAAAGCCATGTGTAACTAGCCTAGCCTTGTTTCTAATGACAACCCCATCCTCACTCTACTTGTTCTTGAACACTAACTTGGTCCTAATGACATTATGACCAGATGGGGGCTCAACAAGTTGCCAAACCTTGTTCCTCTCGAAGTTCTCAAGTTTCTCATGCATAGCATTAATCCATAACCCATCGAATAATGCATGAGAAATATCCTTCGGCTCAAAGGAGGCAACAAAGGCTGAGTGGAGGCAGAAACGGGATAAACCTGATTTTGAGCGAGTGACCCACTCAAACAGATCACCAATGATCTGATTAGGTGGATGATATCTCTGAATATGACGAGGAGGTCCAGAAGCAGAAGTGGCCTCTACCTTATGCACAAAAGAGATAGGATCAGACCCACTAGCTACCTGAGAGTTAGAAGGTAAGGGCTGGTCTCCGTGAGGTGCAAAAATGAAAACAGGAGGCACCTCAAGTGTAGAGGGGACTAAATCAGGTGGAACACCATCATCTCAATCATCCTCATCCTCTACAAAGATGGTCTCGGAGATGGAAGAAGAGCCTAAATTGTCAGGTCTAGCTGCTGGGCTATCCTCATCATAGGTCACTTCGCAGGTCTCTATGTACAACGCAACTCCAGACCCTATAGCTACGAGAAGAAGTCGAGTAACCCAGAAAAATACCATCAGTAGAACGAGACTCAAATTTATCGAAGTTACCAGACTTCAAAATGAAACACTTGCAACCAAACACACGAAAATGAGAAACACTAGGCCTTCGCCTATACCTCAACTCGTAAGAAGTGCGGTGCAAATATGCTCTCAAGAATACGCGATTAGAAACATGGCAAGTAGTAGCTATAGCCTCAGCCCAAAACTTCCTAAGAATATTGTACTCGTCTAGCATCATCCTGGCTATCTCAACCAGGGTCTTGTTCTTCCTTTCCACTAAGACATTCTACTGAGGGACGTAGGGAGAGGAAACTGATGCTCTAAATCAAACTCCACACAGAAGCTATCAAAGTAGGAGTTCTTGAACTCCATGCCATTGTCACTGCGTATAGCTCGTAAGGCACTAGGAAGCTCAAGAGACAACCAATGAACCAAACCCCTGAAATAGGTAAAAGACTCATCCTTCGAGGCCATGAAAAACACTCAAGAATACCTCGAAAAATCATCAACAATAATAAGAACATACCACTTCCCACCCGCTGACTGCACTCTTGCTGGACCAACAGTGTCCATATGTAAAAGCTATCCTGGTGCATCAGTCATCAGAGCAGTGACTGGGGGATGAGAAGTAACAACCATCTTATCATGTCAGCAAGGAGAGTAAACTAAGTCTTTGACCATCTTGAGTTTAGGCAATCCATGAATGAGATCGTGGTTGCTAACTCTGGTCAAGTGATCAAAGCTGATGTGACCCAATCTCCTATACCAGAAGGAGAGATCACGGGACTCTGAAGCATTCAAACAATGAAGAGAGTCTCCAGAAGAAGCAGAAAAATCAGCACGAAAGACACTCCCGAATCTAGAAATCCCGCAAACTAACTCCCGTGATGAATCAAGGATTCTACAAGCACTACTCTTAAAGCTTACCTCGAAAGAGTCATCAATAAGTTGAGAGACAGAAAGCAAATTGTATTGCAGCTTACTCACTAAGGCAACATCTTTAAGAATGAAATTGTCATTAATGCAGATGGTACCTTTGGCAATGACTCTACCTGAAGAAGCGTCCCCAAAAGTGATCAACTCATCACCGAGGGCTCGAACTAGGGAAGAGAACCAACGAGAGTCTCTGGTCATATGGCAAGAACAACCGAAGTCAACAATCCAAACCTCTCCCTTCCTCATCCGATGAGCCTGGTCAACATACAAGAGAGAGAGATAACTCAGTACTGGGTCAAAGAAAAGATCTAGGAACACAATACTGAACCACACGACGCCTTAAAGTGCCACCCATAGTAGCAGAAGACTGGACTCTAGTGTCTCTCGGACGCTCTACTCTAACAAGACCAGAAAAAGCCCTAGCAGAAGATCTGGGAGGAGGAACTGGGTTGGCCCGCCATCGTGCAAAGGGTGGATCATCCCAGTGAGACTGCCCAAATCTCCTACCAAGAAACACCTCTCGTCGCTAATATCTAGCTCAATGGGAAGAATGAGGAATACTAAGAGGACGGCGGAGAAACTGAGCACGAGTAGCTCCAAGATGAAAACTCGACTGAATAGCATGAAAACCAAGTCCTGGTCGCTGCCTAAAAACAGGCAACTCTCTATCTTGTCTAGAAGCAGTGTGTGCCTTAGGAGTACTAAGAGTGTGGGGATGACCCTGAATACCCCTAAGGGCATGAACACGCTCATGCTTTGAGATCTTTACGCGCCTAAAGCAGAAATCTACCAAATGTCCATCCTTCTAACAGAAGGTGCATATATACTTCGCCTTACTAGAGGCAGAAGTAGCAGGAGAAGCAACATTTTGATCAAAGATTTCATGGACAACCCCTGCAGATCTAAACACAGTGGTACTCACCCTGGGAGCTACCATGATCTCACCACTCTTGGAGCCACTCACAATGATGGGAGGATGCGCCCGAGCGTGCTCCAAGTAGTCAAATCCTAGACCTTGATTAAATCGGCTAATCTTGGATTGGTCTAGTATGAGATTGAGCTTCTTCTTGCCTCCTACAAACTTCTCGAAAGTGCTCATGAGATACTCACACTCCTGAAAGAAAAAGGCACATGAAGAACAGGGAAGAGAGGAGGAAGAAGAACCAGGAAGAGAAGAACTGATGCGGCTATATCCTCTATTGTTGTATCGTCTCATGACTCTAAGTCTACAAATAATCACATTACTTGTTTTGCTGCTGCTAAAGTGCAAGTGAGTCACAAGACCGATGCAAGTTGTGTTGATAATGTGCTACAGGCTGAGAATTGCAATGCAAACCTTGGAGAGAAGAAAGGTGACTTAGTCATGCATCCACAAGGAGTAATATCCTTTTTTTTGGAAATAAGTCACCTGAGAAAGTAATTCTATTTTGATTCATATTTGTTAGAATTATTGACAGCGATCCATTGGAATGGAAGGCAAAGAAGAGTTACATGAGCAAGGCTGGTTTACTCAAATCTGTCAATCCATTTGATCATGCTACTGCTGCTAATCACGACAATTAACATATCCTTGGGCTATATTGATGGAAAGATATTGAAGTCTAGTTTCTAGCATTTCAAACCGTGCATCATTTGGACTTCCAAGGTGGGAGTTATGAGTGTTTTGGTGGGAGTTGCACAGTCTGTCAATAGCTGCGCGAGACCATATCTTGCTGTCCAACTTCCAAGGCATTAAACCTTTTATCTACCCAAGAAAACTCCTTTAGTTTCTTTTATAGTTTCACACCTAAGCTAGGAGGGATGTTCCTAGTATAAATACCTATGTATTCCATCTAGGACGGACTTTTGGATGATCAGAAATAGACAGTATAAGCCATGGTTGTTTGTTGCGCAAATACCATGTGTTCTTGATAAGTTCTTCCCGTTCTTGGGTTTGTTAGTGTTGGTGCAAGTCAAGAATGGCATGTTCTTGTGATTGTCCACTGAATCTATACCATTCCTCCACTCAGTTCGCGTTTTTGTGTTGATCGCAGTTTGTGTGACCAGTTTCTCGCTTTTGGATTGGCTCTTTTGCCGTTTGAGTGCGAGCGTCACGAAGCTATCGTCATTGTACCATGAAAAATTGGGCCACCTTTGCTCAACAGCAGGTTGGATCTTCATCATCTGGTATCAAAGCTTTCGTTGCTCACGGTACGTAGGAATTCTTGTGGCTGATTTCAGATTGCTTGCAACAATGTCGGGGGCAAACCATCACATTGGAGAAAATGAAGAAATTGTTGAGGAGCAGCTGCAAATTAACCCCAATCTTCCCACTACTACACGTGCCCAGTTGGAGACCGCGTCAGTCTTCTACCATGAGCGGGAGAATCAGCTTCGTGGTGAGCTGAACGTGATGCACACCCGCATCACAGATGGGTTCAATGATGTCAATGTCAATGTTCGACGTTTGGAAGAGATGCTACTGCCACAACAAGGAGATGACGCACCGAGGCAGCAAGCACATGTTCACGGTCGACGTGCTAGCTCACATGGCAGCGATGAATGGGACTTTGGAATTGATTTGGAGGACAACATATCTGAAGCTCGATCTGATTTTCGTCGAAATCGACATAATCGCAATGGCCGTCAAGGTGCTAGACATGGAGGAATTCATAGGAGAGGTGTTGATTGTGAGGTGGATGGTATTGGTCGTGTAAGAATCACCATACCGGAGTTCAAGGGGGGTGCTGATCCGGAGGAATATTTGGAGTGGGAGATGCGAGTCAATCAAATTTTTGACAACCATCGCTACTCCGAAGAAAAGAAGGTTCGTGTTGCTTCCATTGAGTTCACCAAATATGCTATTATTTGGTAGGATCAATTGAATTGTGCAGGGGCGCGTCCATATACTTGGGAGGAGATGAAGAGAATCATGCGTTCTCGCTTTGTACCAGTGTACTACACTCGAACGCTGCACACAAAGTTGAGGCGGCTATATCAAGGTGATAAATCTGTTGATGAGTACTATCAAGAAATACAAATACTCATGATCTGTACAGCTATTCGTGAGTCCGCGGATGCCACCATGACAAGGTTCTTTGAAGGGCTGAATGAGGATGTGCGAAACCGTGTTGATTTGATGCAATTCAATACCGTACAAGAGCTACTTCATCAAGCGCAGCGTGCGGAACTATGGTTGAAAGACGCACACAAATCTGTTGTGCATCATGGACGTGTCACTTCTAGTGGTTGGCGGTGCTCGTCACAGCAAGCTAGCGAAGGTAGTTCTTCGTCTATGCCGGTTGCGTTAACAAAACCAAGTGGATCATCTCCGAAAGAAGCATCAAGAGCAGTAGGGACAGCAAGCAAGGATTATTCCAAAGTTGATTCTGGTGCCTTCTCTACCGCTAGAACTCGGAATATTAAGTGTTTCAAGTGCAAGGGCAAGGGGCACATGATGAAAGATTGACCAAATTTATAGGCAGTAATGCTTACCATCGATGGAAAGTATGTTTCAGAGAGTGATGCAAGTGAGAAATCAGATATGGGAGGTGAAGAACATGATGATGTGGTTCATTGTGACCCTGAAGATGGACAATGTTTGATGGCTCAGAAGGTGGATCGTGATAGTTCCCCAATTGTGGAGAAGGGATAGCGACGTGCTATTTTCCAAATCGAAAGCAAGATCAAGGGAAAACGGTGTAAGCTTGTGATAGATGGAGGAAGCTACAACAATGTGATTAGCAAGGATGTGTTTGATGCTTTGAAATTGACCACACAGCGCCACCCAAAGCCATATTACATGAAGTGGCTTCATAATGTTGGTAAGCTCAAGGTGACCCATAAGGTGCATGTACCATTTTCCATCGATGGATATGAAGAGAAGGTGGAGTGTGATGTCGTTGCAATGCATGCTAGTCAAATTCTTTTGGAGCGTCCATGGCAATTTGACCGGAATACTACGCACCAAGGGAGGACTAACCGCTATACATTTATGCATCAAGGGGTGTTTGTTTCTTTGCTGCCCAAAAATGGGGATGATATTCATTGTGACATCCTCACTAAGCTAAAGAGTGTTTTAAAGAACAACTCGAAACCGAGGACGGTTTCGCTTGAAGGGGGAGGGGATGATGCGGATATATCCTCTATTGTTGTATCATCTCATGACTCTAAGTATGCAAATAATCACATTACTTGTTTTGCTGCTGCTAAAGTGCAAGTGAGTCACAAGACCGATGCAAGTTGTGTTGATAATGTGCTACAGGCTGAGAATTGCAATGCAAACCTTGGAGATAAGAAAGGTGACTTGGTCATGCATCCACAAGGAGTAATATCCCTTTCTTTTGGAAATATGTCACCTGAGAAAGGAATTCTATTTGGATCCATATTTGTTAGAATTATTGACAGTGATCCATTGGAATGGAAGGCAAAGAAGAGTTACATGAGCAAGGCTGGTTCACTCAAATTTGTCCATCCATTTGATCAAGATGCTGCTGCTAATCACGACAAGTAACATATCCTTGAGCTATATGGATGGAAAGATATTGAAGTCTAGTTTCTAGCATTTCAAACTGTGCATCATTTGGACTTCCAAGGTGGGAGTTGCACAGGCTGTCAAAAGCTACGCGAGACCATATCTTGTTGTCCAACTTCCAAGGCATTAAACCTTTATCTACCCAAGAAAACTCCTTTAGTTTCTTGTATAGTTTCACACCTAAGCTAGGACATATGTTCCTAGTATAAATACTTATGTATTCCATCTGGGATGGACTTTTGGATGATCAGAAATAGACAGCATAAGCCATGGTTGTTTGTGGCACAAATACCATGTGTTCTTGATAAGTTCTTCCCATTCTTGGATTTGTTAGTGTTGGTGCAAGTTAAGAACGGCATGTTCTTGTGATTGTCCACTAAATCTATACGATTCCTCCACTCAATTCGCGTTCTTGTATTGATCGTGGTTTATGTGACCAGTTTCTTGCTTTTGAATTGGCTCTTTTGTCGTTTGAGTGCGAGCGTCACGAAGCTATCGTCGTTGTACCGTGAAAAATTGGGCCACCTTTGCTCAACAGCAGGTTGGGTCTTCATCAAGAACTATCGACACGTGCATTTTTCTCCCTCAGCACGGCTGCCTCAATTTTGAGGGCCTCACAATAAACGCAAGGGGCATTTCCAATTCTAAGGGTCTGGGCCTCAAACTTCTTCCTAAGTTCAACTTGGATTTCATCCAAGTCCCCCTCAATCACAGCACATCGCAAGCAACTTTCTTGTGACTTAGCTAGTAAGTCCTTAGCAAGTTCAGCACACTTCATATTTAAGGATTCATTGTCAAGTTTTAGTTGCCTACAGCCCTCACATGAGCTGACTGAGTCCTTAGAAGCATGCATTTAATGTTCATCATTTCTAAATGAGAGCGTCCTAAGGTGAGTGCTCATGGCATCAATCTCAGCAAGTAACTTTGGGCAATTTTCAAATGAGGGAGTAGAGTGAGCATGAAGAAAACTATCATATAAAGACATAGCATTAACAGATTCATTGCTAGCATTCTTTAGCCTAAGACTATCTAGTTCAAACAACACACTATCATGCATAGTCCTTAGGTTCTCTAGCTCCACAAGTAGGGCATCACACAAAGAACAGTCATCACTGACTCGGGAGGGAGAATATCAAAGAGAAGTTAACTCTCGAGCCAAGGTACCTACTTCCTTCTCAAGCTCCGTACACCTAGCTCTAGCTCTAGCATGAAATTTCTCTAGTTTGCAGAAAGCTTCATTGAGCTAGTCATAAGAGGGTACCTCATCCGTGTCACTGTAGAGCTCGGAGTCGCTGATGCCGTTGGCGTCCTTCATGAAGCACATCCTGGTGAAGTCGTCGTCGCCTTTCTTCTCTTGTAGATCATCCTCACCTTCGTCGCTCCAGGTCTCCATGTCAGAGAGGTTGATGTCGTCGAGTGCGGCGAGGACGCGGTGGAAGAGCTTCTTGTTCTTCGAGAAGTTGCGGTACTTCTTCTCACGCATCGGGTCGCAAGCTGGAGGCTTCTTGTTGTGGTTCTTGTCGGTGTAGTCGTTCTTTCCTGAACCGTCGATGTCGTTCTTACCCTTCTCCAGCTTGGGGCAGTTCACTCGAATGTGGTTGGGGCCACCAAATTCAAAGCAGGTGATTGTACCACCTATCTTCGTCTCTCTCACCCTCTTGTATACATGAGAGAATTTATGAGCGAAAAGAACAAGCTCATTTTCTGGAAATTTTTTCCAGTTTTTCATCGCTTAGCTCGCAAAGGGCGGAGAGGGAAAAACCAGTAGAAGAATCAGAGGTGGATCCAGTGGGACTGGTGACCAAGGCCATCGACTGAGATTTCGTCTTGCAAGAGATGATGTCAATCTCATGAGTCTTGAGTTGGGAATAAAACCCGTCAAGAGTCAGAGTCGACAAGTTGGCAGTGTCCTTGATAGTGGTCACCTTCATCTCACAAACTCGAAGACCGAGTGCAGTCAAGAAATGTCGAGTATTATCCGAGTCAGGGTATATGCAACCGACTGCTCAGAGGTTGCTCAAAATCTTTGTAAAATGACCAAAGCACTCGTCAAGACTCTCACCAGTGTGTTGTTCAAATTTGTTGTAATCACGCTAAATTGGTCCTGTCTCATCGTTTTGATTTGAGTGCTGCCCTCATGGTAAGCATCGAGAGTCACTCAAATTTGATGAGCAGAACGGAGGTGAGAAATCCTATCGTACTTGTGGAATATATGAAACCAGGTATCTTCATGACCGGCCCAGTATCACCTGAGGAGAAGACAGGCTCAAGTAGAAGGCCCAAAGGATAAGCTCCGCACCAAGCCTTGCTGCCGTCTGGAAGGAGATACACCCTATAGACAGTTGAATGTATATTTAGATATAAAAGATACGGTTGTAATCCGAGTCGTTAATGGGGTAGATAAAGATGTAAACTCTATCCTGTAACCAACTAGGATCCTGTAACCGATCAGGAATCCCTTAGACCGATCAAGACTCTGTAAGCCGTGCCACCCCCATTATATAAGGGAGAGGGCGGGCAACACCAGAGGCATCGAGCAATCGTCTCATCACAACACACACCGCATATCGCCCAAAGCACATTGCGCTTTGAGCAACCTAGATCCAAGAGATCCATATAATCTCAGCACACAGGATTAGGGTATTACCTCCACCGTCGAGGGCCTGAACCTGTCTAAACCCTTGTCTTGTGTGACCTTCGAGTTTGAGATCTAGCGCCTGCCCCATAAATTTATTGCCGACTACAAAAGTCGACAGTACTCACTGCGGTTAAGACCCTGTATGAGTATGTTCCTTGCCTTAGCGTTCGCCTTAACATCAGCCATATTGTCGACCGTGACGTTTTCATCGGCAGGAACCTCATACGGGAGTTTCACCTTCTGCCATATCAAGAAGCCCTGGGCAATTATGTAAAACTCCATTCGAGACTTCCAAAATGGAAAATCAACTCCAGAAAAAATGGGAAGCTTGGTGGAATACTTGTCCATCGCCATGGCTCTAGAGATCAGTCAAGATCTATGAAAGAGAAAAATTGGCTTTGATACCAAGTGAAGGACCGAGATAGCAATCAAAGAGGGGTTGAATGATCCCAAATAAAATTTCCCCCTCACACAAAATACTCCAAACGAGTCTTCAAAGAGAAACACTCAGAGGAAGCAAATAAAAAGAGCTAGTTGTTCTGTATGGATGGTGCTACCGCTGGGAGGCCGCTAGCATCAGAGGTCGGTAGCACCGCACCAAGGGCGGTAGCACTGGGCTCAAGAATAGCTGAAGAACCAACACGATCTTCAAAAGAAAATCTTGATGAATCTTTTGATCGGCTAGACAAAAACTCACGAAACTTGGTAGATGTGATTCTAAGGATATCAAGAACTTATTCCAACCTTCAGTCGCAAGGATTGACATCAAAGTTCTGACCTTTTTCACTTTGTAGAAAGAACACACCAAGTTTGGGCAAAAACTCGAGAACTTGATTTTGGACTTTCTCGTGGGGTTTTGATGATCAAGATGATCTTGGATAACCTCCCACACATCACAACAATCAAGAACACAAGTTCAATACCCCACAAACGCGATCTAGAAGAATGATTCAACTAAGAACATAAGACCGGTTTCTTGCAAGAAAGATGCATGGATTGCCTAAATGATTGGGATATGATCTAAAGAAGATTCATCCATCACTCAACATTCTCGGCACAAGAAGCAAAAGCATTTAGATGGAGAGGAGGCAAATCCAAAAGCATGTACAAGGAGGGGAGGCAAATCCAAATTACATGAATGTACGTTGCAAGAATTTAAGTGCGGAATTTAAATGCTGAATTTAAATACATAAAATAAATTCAAGCACAAGAGAAAATAATTTGCATTTCTGGTAGGGAGGTTTACAAAGCCTCACAACAAAGTAGGCAAAGCTCAAAGGAGCACAAAACCTCTAAAACCTTCAAGAGGAGGAAGGCTACCCCTCCCCCTCTATTTATACTACTCTTGGGCCACCTACGACCCTTGGATGAGTCTCTCAACCCTAGGGCACTCTATCAAGGGCTAGGATTGACCCACTCACACAGCCATGCAAGGGCTAACCCAAAACACACCAAACAAACTGGGTTTTCTTGCATGGTTTTCAAAGCACACTACCTAAACCCACTATTCTATCAACTAGACCGTGATCTGACGGCCCTCCTTGATCCACACAGTGTCTAGCTAGCATCTCATCCATTCCTTGTCTTCTTGGCTTGCACCGACTCCATCTCCGATCATCTTCTGGCGATCCTCGATCATCTGGACCTCTGACGCTCCTCGCCTAGTCCCGGTCATCCTCCGCCTCACCATGATCAAGCATGTCGTCCCTATTAACAACATAGTGCTTTATGCTATCACTGTGGAACAAATCTTTCTACCCTAAACAATTTTAGCATCTAGAATTCATTAAAATAAAACGATTGATTCATATGAAGCAAGGAACACTTCATACCATTTAGTCCAAAAGTAATAATGGTAAACATGAATAAAAAAACAGTATAACCACATAAACACGAATCATAATCTTGCTAATGAACACTTCTGTTTCTATAAGCAAGCTGTTATTTGGATTTTCTATCTGTCTTCTTTTTGCCCTTATTTTTGGTTTGTTGTTTATTGTATGTTGTTCCTGTTGATCGACGAATAGACGCCGAAGAGCCTGAATCTGTAGACGACAACTTCGCAGACGATCCAGACTTCATATCGAAAGACGATCAACAAGGCAAGCATCGCCTTCATCATTTTGATCCTATTAGCAATGTCCAAAAAGATATGCAATGAAATCCATCAAATCACCTGTCAGGGATTTGAGCATGATGCTAGCCCCCGAGCCCTGAAGTGTGAGCGACCCATCGAAGAACATAGTCTAGTGGTCATCGACCGCCTTGTGCTCCTTTTCCTCGACGTGCGTCCATTTCGTGATACAGTTCGCCAAGACTCCTGAGTTGATGCTGGTTCGCGGCGCAAAATCAATCTTGAACTCGTTGAGTTCGACTGCCCACTGTGCAATTCGCCCTGTCGCCTCTCGATTACGTATTACATCCTTGATCGGATACGTCGTCATAACCATAACCTTGTGCACCTGGAAGTAGTGTCGCAGCTTTCGAGATTCATCAGGACAGCGTACAACATCTTTTGCAACTGAGGGTACCACAGCTTGGCGTCATGCAAAACCTCGCTCATGTAGTACACCGGCTTCTGGACCTGGGCCTTTTTCTTGGAGCAATCTCGCTCGACCGCGAGGACTGTGCTTACTACTTGAGGGGTAGCTGCAATATACAAAAAGAGCTCATATTTTTCGTTAGGCGTAGTTAAAACTAATGGAGACGATAAGTACCTTTTCAGATCTCGAAAAGCTTCTTCTGCCTCCTTGGTCCACTCGAAAGTGTCCTGCTTCTTGAGTAACTTGAAGAACGATAGCCCTCGTTCGCCCATTTGAGAAATAAATCGACTAAGGGCTGCGATGCAGCCCATGAGCTTTTGTACTTCCCTCAGCATCTGAGGAGAACGCATCTGGTCGATGGCCTCAATTTTGCATGTGTTGGCCTCGATGCCTTGACGGACACTAGGAAACCGAGAAGCTTGCTGGACGGGACGCCGAACGTGCACTTCTCGGGGTTAAGGATCATCCGATACTTTCTGAGGTTGTTGAATGTCTCTTCGAGGTCACTGATTAGGGTGCTCCTAGTTTTACACTTAACTACGACATCATCGACGTATGCTTCCACATTGCGCCCTATTTGGGACTTCAAGAAGTTTTGAATACAGCGTTGATACATAGCACTAGCACACTTTAAACTGAAAGGCATCTTAACATAATAGAAAATACCAATGGAAGTAGTGAAAGCAGTTTTCTCCTCATCCTCTCGAGACATGCTAATCTGGTGATACCCCGAGTAGGTGTCTAGAAAACTTAGTAGCTCACAGCCCGCAGTAGAATCCACTATCTGGTCGATGCTGGGGAGAGGAAAAGGATCTTTAGAACAAGCCTTGTTAAGGTTGGTGTAGTCGACGCACAACCTCCACTTGCCATTAGGTTTCTTGACGAGGACAGGGTTCGCCAGCCACATCAGTTGACGGACCTCTCGGATGAAGCTAGCTTCAGGAGTTTGCCGACCTCCTGTTGTATGGCCTACTTCCTGTCTTTCACAAATCTACATTGTTTCTGCACCACACGCCTGGCGCTAGGTGATGAGACCATGCTCATCTTGGAAATGACCAACGCGATATCAGTTTGGCGACACTTCACAGCATCCTCTGCATTGTCTACAGCTACTAGGATGGCTTTCCATCGCAGAGGGGAGGAAGCGTCCAAGAGTGCTAGCTTTCAACATGCCTTTATATGCTAGAAAGAAATATTGAGCTTTGTGGATGATTTTCACATGAGAATATTTTTTGTTGAGGACAAGCTAAAAGCTGAGCATGAGTCGAGGACGACTCAAATTCAAGAAAGGGATGATGATGAGGACATCACTACTAAGGATATGACCACATTTAGTTTTGCCAACTCCAACACGGCATCCACGGGCCGAGAAGAGAGAGAGATCAAATCCATCACGTTTTGGAATCCAATTCGGCCTCCTAAGACAGCACCGACTTCAAATATAAATAACTTTTGCATACGGACTCCGATTTGGGTGATCTTGGACTTGATTGAAAGGTTACAACGAGATCTTTCCAATGGATCAAATCCCAGATCTAGATTCATCGTGGATCAGTCAGAATCATCAAAACAATACACTACAATACTGTTTTGGGCTGTTTCGGGCCTTGTAAGCGTGTGGGGGCCCAAGCCCAAGTTGTGTGCGCCCCCCTGGATGCACACAACCCTAGGACGTCCCTCTTATGTTCATACCTCTTATAAAATGAGTAGCCGCCGCTTTAGACATTTGGGTTTTGTTTGATTAGTTTAGCCAAGTGCAAACTTTGTGTCTTCAAGTTGTGCTGGACAGCCACCCTGTCAAGATCTTAAATAGAACCCCACCTTGATTTTCCCTTCAATTCTTCTTTGCAATTTCAGATTGCTTTTACTATTGTTCTTGCTTATTCTTCGGTTGCTTGCAGGAATTGAACCTCGTGTTCAAGTTGATCGTGCCCACGGCAAGATCAATAATACTTCAGAGTTGGTTTAGCAATTGCTAAGGCGCATCGTCGTCGTATGTTGTTGTCGAATCGTCAAAGTCGGTTCCACCAAATCGATAGTTATGGCTCTCATCGAAAGATCGGGAAACAACCTCACATCAGGTGGTATCAGAGCGCCAAGTTTCTCGGTGAGAGATTCTATACCGTACATTAGTTTTTTTTTTCTGTCCTAAGTTGAAAATTACTCCACAAAAATTCAACCTTTAGATTAAATCTAGTATTTTAGTGAGAGTTTTGTTAGGTTTTGATCCATTAGAGTCCTTGTTTTAGTTGCTGATCGTTTGTCCTTCGCGTAGCTTTTTTTCAATCTGTCCAGTACTTTGTTTTGTTCATAACTTTCGCATACGAGCTCGGATTCTAGTGTTTTTGCACTTTCCTGAAACCTGGGAATGATCTCTACAAAAACCTAGTTGGCCTTGGACTCTAATTCTAGAGCCAAATCTGTTTAATCTGGATGCCAAGGTTGTTGAAGCAAGTTGTACTTCCAATCCAGATTGGTTCGGTATTTTGATCATAATTCTCACGTACGAACTCCGATTAAGTAGTTTTTATACTTTCCTGAATCCTTGAAAAGTCCTCTACAAAAACGTTTTTAGGTGTCCTTTGTGATTCGGACTCCTTGAAACCGAATTTGATTCGGATTCGGAATCAGTCTCGCAGGCTGAAATTGGGGGTATTCTGTGGTGTTCAGTTTTTGAGCCATAACTTTCACACCCGATCTCCAAATTGCATGTTCTTGTACTATTTTGAAAGCTGAGGACATAAGATTCAATTCTTTCCATAGTGAACCTTCTAAATTCGGTCGTTTTGAAGCTTTAATCTAGGGGACAAATCTGATGCCCTAGAAACATTGAATTTGAGAATCTTGCTTCAATTCGTGTTCCAGCTTTGTTCCTTTGAGTTGGTTGCGTCCAGTAGCATCCACAATCTATAAAACTTAAAAAATATCAGTACACAAACCTTTGGGAACCAATTCATCCTTTGCGAATACTTTGATCCCAATTGAGACTAGCTATTTGATATTGCTTAGGGCTGTTCATATTGATACATTGCATAATCTTGAATTATCACATCATACTATCTTATGACATCGAGTTAGGGATTTCAAAACTTTGTTCATAATAGTGTTGGCCGAAAGTCACTCAAAGAAAGAAAAGAGAAAGAAAGCCAAAAGGCAAAAAAAAGAGAAGAAAAGAAAAAGAAAAAGAAAATAGTGGCCAATCGCACTACATTGAGCAAAACCCTAATTTGTGTTCATTATTTCAGATTGTGCAATTGTATTAATTAGTGAGCAATCTTGGCCCTTTTACCTTTTCTGAAGCAATTAGCTAGTGTCTCTCCATAACTTATGCAACACGAGCTTTGGTGCTGAAAATTTTCTTATTTAGCTCATTCCATTGGTTGCATTAAGTTACATCATCTTTGTGCGTGAGTTGCCTTAAAATTCGCTTATATCTTTGAGATCGACAACTAGGACTTATGAATTCTAGTTTGGGTCATTACTTAACATTACAATAACTAGAATTATCAGATTGTATAGGAAATAGTATAGCCTACCCAGCTCCACATATTCTACGCTCGTACGTTTATTCGGTCCCTTCGCAATCGCTTTATCCAAGCTTGGGAGAACTTTTGACACCGCCAACGGCCGACAACTCCTGCAGCACTGTAAGAACTTGTAAGAGCTTTGGTTAAGGCTTGAGAGTTAAGCGATTTTTCTCCACTTCCTAGTAGTTGATAGGGAATTACATAAACCTTTGTGTTTCCCTTTTTGCTACTAACCATGTCAGGTGACAAGAGTTCACTGCATCATTCTCCATGCACGAAGGGCAATGTACGACTCACTAATGAGCGAATGTCACTGCAAGAAGACCGTCTCCGGTCCATCGAGACTGCTCAGGGAGTTGCTAACACTACCCTTACTACTATTTTGTCTAGACTTGATGATATGCTTGCAGCTGCTGCCCCTGGAACATCCAGTCCTCCGCCTCGTCTCCTAAGCAACAACAATAGTGTACTACGTGCACAACGGGTTCCCATTGCTGCCCCGGCTTCCCAGCATGGACCCGCTGCCTCGGTCGCCCCACCACACATCACCACGGGTTCATCAACTGATGATGAACAAGGTAAAATAAAGTTTGAATTGCCTCCTTTTGGTGGAAAGTTCGATCCTAATGCATATATTAATTGGGAGATTGCGGTAGACAAAGAATTTGCAAACTATGACTTATCTGAAAACCAAAAGATTAGTGTCGTATTTCAAGTGTTAACATCAGGTGCAATATATTGGTGGAAGCATATATCTAGACATGATAAAAAACCTAAAACTTGGAATGCCATGAAAAGACTTATGAGAAATGATTATGTTCCTGAATATGATGCTGAATATTTGCTTACTAAACTTCAACGCTTAAAACAAGGTTCTAAAACTGTTATAGAATACTTTCATGATTTGCAAAATTCTTTGTTGCGCTGTAGTTTACAAGAATGTGAAGAAGCTACTGAGCTTAGGTTCATACGTGGACTTAATCAGGAAATTCATGATGTTCTTGTTGATGAAACATATAGTTGTCTTTCAGAATTGATTAAATGTGCTTGTAGAGCTGAAAACATGCTTGCTGAACCTTTGGAAGAGCCTTTAGCTTCATTTGAGGTGCCCATTGTTGCACCTTCTATTGTAGCTAACATTTTGTAGAAAAGTGAGCACCATCGTGAGAAATATGAAGAAGAAAATGTGCAGAAAGAGGAGATCTTTACTGCTCCATACGTATGCAAAGAGTTAGAAATTGAAGTTGCACCTACAACCACTGAGAATGATTTAGAAGGTAATGTCAAAGGTATGGACTGTATACATGGTGAAAATCATTTTGAAGAGACAAAACTGTCCATGAATCATGCTGTAGAGCAACTATTAATGGAACCCATTGCTGATTTGGTTGCTATTCCTGGTGATAAAGAAGAGTTGTGTGATAATGCTTCACTTATATCCACGCCACAACTAGTGAATGAACATGAAATATTTATATTTGAACTAAATACTTGCGTTGAACACAAACATGTTATTCATATTGCCAATGAAGAAGATGAGTTTAAATTGATGTCTTCTTTAAATACTTTAGGTTACATTAAATTTGATGTTCTGTGTGATCTAGATAGTTTCAAGGAGAAGATTTTTGTACATTCTGATTTGCCATGGTTATCGCGAAATATTTTTCATGTTGTTATCAAACATAATGATAAAGGAGAGTACAAAGTGCATAGAGTATACATTTGTCCAGATCTGAAACCTCCACATCCTATGCAAAATGTGATCAATTTGATGATTCTAATATCATATCAAGTAACCCTATTGTCGATTATAATCTATATGATAGTTTACAAGAAAAGGAGTGTTTGGGTGATTGTGATTCACGAGCCATTGATTTGATCACAAAAGATATGCATGTTGCTTTGCTCTTTGTCGCGACTAACATTTTGTAGGAGAATGTGATGGAGTCGAGGACGACTCCAATTAAAGAAAGGGAGAATGATGAGACCATGCTCGTCCTGGAAATGACCAACGCGATATCAGTTTGGCGACACTTCATGGCATCCTCTGCATTGTCTACAGCTACTAGGATGGCTTTCCTTCGCAGAGGGGAGGAAGCGTCCAAGAGTGCTAGCTTTCAACATGCCTTTATATGCTGGAAAGAAATATTGAGCTTTGTGGATGATTTTCACATGAGAATATTTTTTGTTGAGGACAAGCTAAAAGCTGAGCATGAGTCGAGGACGACTCAAATTCAAGAAGGGAGGATGATGAGGACATCACTACTAAGGATATGACCACATTTAGTTTTGCCAACTCCAACACGGCATCCATGGGCCGAGAAGAGAGAAAGATCAAATCCATCACGTTTTGGAATCCAATTCGGCCTCCTAAGACAGCACCGACTTCAAATATAAATAACTTTTGTATACGGACTCCGATTTGGGTGATCTTGGACTTGATTGAAAGGTTACAACGAGATCTTTCCAATGGATCTAATCCCAGATCTAGATTCCTCGTGGATCAGTCAGAATCATCAAAACAATACACTACAATACTGTTTTGGGCTGTTTCGGGCCATGTAAGCGTGTGGGGGCCCAAGCCCAAGTTGTGTGCGCCCCCCTGGCTGCACACAACCCTAGGACGTCCCTCTCACGTCCATACCTCTTATAAAATGAGTAGCCGCCGCTTTAGACATTTGGGTTTTGTTTGATTAGTTTAGCCAAGTGCAAACTTTGTGTCTTCAAGTTGTGCTGGACAGCCACCCTGTCAAGATCTTAAATAGAACCCCACCTTGATTTTTCCTTCAATTCTTCTTTGCAATTTCATATTGCTTTTACTATTGTTCTTGCTTGTTCTTCGGTTGCTTGTAGGAATTGAACCTCGTGTCCAGGTTGATCGTGCCCACGGCAAGATCAATAATACTTCAGAGTTGGTTTAGCGATTGCTAAGGCGCATCATCGTCGTACGTTGTAGTCGGATCGTCAAAGTCGGTTCCACCAAATCTATAGTTATCGCTCTCATCGAAAGATCGGGACACAACCTCACATCACTAGGTTCCACAGCTAGTCGATGCTCGATCACCTCCTTGGAGACCTCGGGCATGTCGGACGGTTGCCAACAAACACATCGCGGTTTGCCTAAAGAAAGGCGACGAGCTCGAGTTCCTCTTGACTCAAAGTCAGCACCCACCTTGAACATCTTAGAAGGCTCCAACAAGTCCAGGGGCACTGTCTTGACTCTCCATCGGTCTTGTTATCCTTCTTGCCATCGTCAACTAACTCTTTGGCAGCACTGTTGGACGTAGAGGCCTTGTCAATGCTCTTGGACCTTTGGCACTTAGCTCCCTTATCGTCGGCACTGGTTGCCGATCCGCAGAGATGCTCTGCCATCTCCAGGCTCTTTCTATCGCACCGGACCGTAGCGCGCTAGTCCCCCTTGATTGCAAGGACTCCCTTTGGCACTGGTATCTTGATAGTCTGATATGCATAGTGCACCACGGCCATGAACTTGGCTAGCATGGGGCGGCCTAAGATCACATTGTAGGTGGTCTCAAAATCCGCCACATCAAAGAGGACCTTTTCGGTGTGAAAATTGTTTGGTGTGCTGAACGTGACTGTCAGCTCGATCCGACCAAGGGGCATCGAAGATGATCGCGGAGTTATGCCATGGAACGGTTCTGCTCTGGCTTTGATCTCTGTCCGGGGAATCCCCATGTTCTCCAGCGTCTTCGCAAAGATGAGGTTTAACGAGCTACCTCCATCGATCAAGGTTCGAGCGACCTTAACGTTGACGATGGTGGGATCGACCACCACAGGGTATCGACCCGAATGTGGGATGATGGCTGGGTGATCCGACTAGTCGAAGGTGACTGGTACTTCCGACCACCTAAGGAATCTGGGAGAGCTGGTGTGGCCAGGTTGACCTCCCTCTCGACTACCTTGTACTGCCTTTTAGACTCGTATGTGGCAAATCCCCCAAAGATGTGCGCCAGCTTATGATCAGCCCCGTGGTATTCGGGCTCATCGTCATGGGGCTTCTCTTTGGCCTGCTCGACTCCGCACTCGGCGAGGGCAGCCTTGAGTTTCTCCTGGACCTTCTTGTCGATCACCTGGCATTCATTGAAGTTGTGTTTGTCTGTGTGATGGACTGGGTAGTATTTTCCTCCCCCACGGCTTCGACCCTTGTTGTCACCAATGTTACGCGCCTTGCCCCTCTCGACCGCGGCTATGGTGGAGTCACCTTTGAGCTTCTCCCAACGGTTCTTATTCCTCTTCGCACCTTGCTTGGACAACTCGGGCTTGTCGTCGCCAGATTTGGGGTCATCGAGATGGTCTTGAGCCTCGGCACGTATGGTGTATATGTCTGCCAACTCAATGAGCTCCTTGGTGGTTCGGATCTTTCGAGTGGCAAGCTTTCCATTTAACTCCCTATCCTTGACACCATTCTCGAATGCCACTATGACTGCCTCGTCTGACATGTCAGGGATCGAGTTGCGCTTGTCGCTGAAGCGTCTGATGAAGCCACGCAACGACTCACCTAGCCTTTGTATCACCCGATGCAAGTCGCTGCGCGTTCCGGGGCGTTCATATGTGCCTTGGAAGTTGGCGATGAACTGGGCCCGTAACTCCGCCCATTAGGATATCGAGTGAGGTGGATGGTTAAGCAACCAAGACCTCACTGCACCATCTAGGGTGGTGGTAAGCAGGTAATTGGCCGTCACTTTCTCGTTTCCCCTAGCAGCCCTCACGACTGTAGTGTAAGGGTGTGTTTGGTAGAGCTCCAGCTCCATTAGATCCACGGATCTGGTGGAGCTGGGTATTCCTAGCTCTACCAGATCCGTGGAGCTGGAGCTATGAATACATTAAGAGTGTTTAGATGAATCATCTTGTTTATATTTTAGACCAAAAATATAAACTTAATTCACTTTATTTTAGCCAACAAGTTTCAGATCTCAGGTGAAGCTGGGATCTGGAGCTCTACCAAACAGGCCCTAAATCTGCAGCCACTCAATAGACTTGATTTTTCCCGAGTACTTCTCGACGGGGCCTGGTTTGAACTTATCTGGCCACCTGACTGCGTGTAGCTCAGGGGGAAGGCCTTGCGTCCTTCAACGACATCTTTAGGGGTCACCTGCCGTAGACCTTGTTGAGGAGGGAACCTGCGCCATACAGGCGAGCGGCCCCTCGAGGGCGGAGACTCGCCCCATCGGGCCTGACGCACAGGAGATTGGCCCCTCGAAGGTGGGGATTCGTTTGCCCGTCACTCACGGTCTTCCTGGTCATGTTCCTCCCTTCGACCACGAAGGACGTCACGCCAATCTCGTCGATCATGAGGAATACGATCTCGGAGATCCTCGGGATGCACCCGATGGGGGTTAGTGCGAACCAACCTAGAAGCGCGTTGGTTGGAGATAGCCATCGCCGATCCTACTGCTCGACGGCAGTGGGATGGTCCCGACCACTGACTCCGGGTGCCCTGTTGGCTGGGGCGTCCAAGCCTCGAGTTGGCTGCTTGAGCGGTCTGGGCTTGCGCTGCATCGAGCAGCGTCTTCATATGGTTAAACACTGGAGTCATCGGGTTGCTCGGATCCAGTGGCGGAAGAGATTTCAGCAGCATGTGAGTGCACTAGACATTTGCCTCAAGGGTGCTGAAGATGTCGCTGTTGTGGCTCTAGTAGAACGCTGCTCTTGGAGTGCGGCCGGGCATACCGTTGTGATCGAGCTATCGAGGAATTTGTTGTCCCTGAAGATCCCACGCCCGAGGGTGGGGTGTCGTTGGATCATCAAGATCAAGTTGCCTCAACAGATTGGCCGTGATCCTTGTTGTTGCCGTAGCAGCTATATCACGCCGATGATCTGTGGTATTGGGAGCAACAGCGTTTGCAGGATCTTGAAGCAAATGTAGGGGGATTTGTCGTCCCTGGTCACCTGTGGCGTTTGCCTCTAGGTTTCTTTTCTTGGCAACTACCGACAGTAGCACCATTGTTGGCTCCAGCCATGAACACGTATCGATCTGTCATACTGTTGTCCTGGCTGCTGCTACCGTCATTTTCGCTTTCACTCTCCGTGTCAATGCACATGAGGACGTTGGGCTCATCGGGTCAAAGCCAATGAAACCTACATCTCGACATGGATCCCAAGAGTGGGACTCGGTGAAGCCGATGTGCACTAGATTTCCGCTCGGTACCCATCGATAGAGCATGGTTCCGAAAGCAATCTTAGATCCGATCGCAGGTGCTTGGTCGATGTAGGTGGCCGAGCGAAAATTATCGCATGTGTAGTCGCCAAAAAATCCGATGTGAGCGCGCACCGAAGATATGCTTGATCTGCAAAAAATAATTGAAGGCCCCTACCTGGCGTGCCAACTATCGAAGGTTAGAAATCGATAATAAACTTATACTTTCGGGTACCTTCGGGTTATCAGAGTCAAGCACAAAATCGAAGGCATACGATGTAGATAGGTTCGGGCCCCTCGGCGGAGTAACACCCTACTTCCTGTGTGGATGATATATGTATGTGGTGGATAGAACATAGATCAATATGTCTAGCCCTAGTTACAAGGAAGATTGGACTTAGGATAAGGCTAATCTAAGGTTGGAGGTTGATGAATCGTGAGTAGTCGACTCCTGGTTGCTCTGTGTAAAAGCTCTAAAAGTCTTCTCTTCTTCTGGTCTCCCCTTTAGGACCCCTACCCCTGGCCTTATATAGTCGAGGTAGCCCAGCCTCAAGTCGAGTTGTAGTCGGTTTGGAGTACTAGATCGTAGCCGATGAGGAGTCCGTCGTCACGTGATCTTCGCAGCATATCCAAACTTCCCTGACTATCAGGCGTACTCGAGTTAGTTTCCTCGTAATAGGAATATGATCGAGTCCTTTCTAACATGGAATTATCCTTTTCGCGCATATCTTATCCCATAGAACTGGGTCCGTGATATCCGAGGTCTCTGTGCGTCGTTACGAAATATCCTTCGCATATCCTGTACGTACTCATACCCTATACTTAGATATTCGATATGTCTTTCAGTTTTTGTTTCATCTCATAATTTTTTCTCTTAACTCAGACTTTCCCTTCAATTGTTCTATCTCCATCTCAAGTTTTCGTTTAGCATCCAACAACTTTTCCATGACGTCTGTCTTGTTTGCAGGCTCCATTTTATATATAATACTTGACAGTATCAAAGTAAATATACTGATAATGAGGTAATTAAGCATATGCATGACAATTAACATTAATAGAGGCATAAAACTAGCAATCAAGCTCAAGTTGATTTTAAGGTGTTCTCAGATGTCGGGCTGCCTTAGAAAGGTGTCCTCACCACTAGGGATAAGATATTAGACTGATTGTGACAACCTTACCTTTAAAAACAGATTTAATAGTTGACTGTTTATAAAACCTAATCAATTAGATCAAGATATATTTAAGAGAATCAATACTCAAGAACGCTTACTGAAACTACAATAGTACAGACAGCAAAAGCATGTAAACAGAGGCTACCAACAACAGTTCAGATGCTTGAAGGACCATGTGGAGGTCCACCCATGTTTGTGATGAGTATTTGACTTTATTTGAGCAAGGTGTGCTCAAGTTTGAGTTTGATTTGGATTGATTTTCAAAATGAAGCAATTTGAGTTGTTTCTGCCAGGAGTGGCAGTACCGGTCGTATGGACGCGGTAGTGATGAGTTGCATGGTTTATTGCACATCTTTGTGGGCATTGCTATGTGAGGAGTTTTCTTGTTTTTGATGGTTGCAGGACGACGGTGCTAGGTCATGGTGAGGCGAAGGATGGCCGGGACTAGGCGAGGCGTCGGAGGTCCGAGACGGTTGGGAGATCGCGGAAGATGATCGGAGACGGAGTCCGGGCAAGTCAAGAAGACAAGGAAAGGAGATGATGCTAGCTAGATGCCGCGTGGATCAATGAGGACCGTCGGATTGAGGTCTAGTTGATAGGTTAGCGGGTCTAGGTAGTATGCTTTGAAAACCGTGCAAGAAAACCCGGTATGTGTGTGGGTTTTGGGTTAGCCCTTGCATGGCTGTGTGTGTGGGTTAATCCTAGCCCTTAGATGAGTGCTCTAGGGTTGAGGGACTCATCCAAGGGTGGTAGGTGACCCAAGAGTAGTATAAATAGGGGTGGAGGGGTAGCCTCCTTCCCTTGAAGGTGTTGAGGTTTTTGATGCTCATTTGAGCTTTGCCCACATGAATGTATATTGACAAACCACACAAAAGGTATAAATTTGAGTTTGAATGAGACAAGAAGAAAGCAATTTGATTGCAAAGCCAAACTTGGTCCAGAGAGAAAGATATAAAATTATGACCAAGTTGGCAGAAAGAATTTAGAGCAAGACCATGAAAAGAGCAAGTTTTCAACAAAAGCTCTAAAAACCAATCATAAGTGTCAAATGTGATTATGATCCATAAGAGATAGCAAAGATTTACAAAAATCATAAGAACCAACATGCTTTCACATTTCTATCTCCTCCTTTTCTACATTTTAAATGATGCCTTTTCTACATTTTCTCCCCTTTTGGCAATATAGGCATCAAAATAGAATTTTCTCCCTCTTTTATGTATGCATGAAATGAAACCTAAGGAGCTTTGAAGATTATCCAAATGATCATAATGACAAGATATGACACCAAGCTTATTAATCTCAGATTATAACCAAACTAAGACATGTCCAAGTGCAAATAACAAATTTTGCTCATCGTGAAGTTTTGAAAATGTATCTTTTTAGCAAGATTTGACAAATGCAAAACTTAGCAAAGTTTCAAAACTAGAAGCAAAACCACTCAGGATCAAATGGAAAACCTAGAGTTCAACCTACTCAACACTTTGGGGAAATTTGAAGTGCATATAAGGTCCTTGAGCCCATTTTTTTCAATTTATGCAAATTTTCTTTAAGACTTCGAAAAACATAGCGGGGTGCAAATGTTTGACATTATTTGCATTCTTTACCCACTTATGTGTTTGATATTTGCATTTTTTTGTTGATTGACTCAAGCCATTTTCGATCATCTCAAGAGTAACTCTTAAGAGAATGATCTTGGTCATACACAATTTATTCCAAGTTCATCCCAAATGCAATGGGAGGCAGTCTCGAGAATATAAAGTGCTGAGATCAATTTTGCACAAAAGAGTCAATTTTTTTAATTTTCAGTTTAGCACATATAAGCAATTCTGAAGGACTCAAATATGGATCAAGCAAATTTCACCCAAGTTGCTATAGGGACTCTAGAGAATTCCAAAATTTCACAATTCATGGTAAAAGCTCTTAGAGAAGAAACTTAGTAAGTAAAAGCAACATGTTTCATCAAGTTTTCATTTAAAGCTTTTAAGTTTTTGATTTCAATGAACATTAGCTTGATAAATGAACTTGGACATATCTAAGCTAGTGATTTTCTTCGAAAGATATAGCATGATGTATTTCACGAAGATTGAGTCAAATGCATAATAGACAAAGCTCATAAAACGAAAAATGCAGTCTAAATGCAATGCATGAACAGATTCCCAAACTCCCCCTCAACAATTGAATCAATTTTAAGCTCAAATCTGGTTAAAGTTGGGTTATTATCAAGATTAGGCATAAAGAAAACCGAATGAACTCAATAATAACGGAAAAACAGAATGAGGAGAAGAAGTCGAGAACGCAACACTTTGGATGGCTATTGAGCATAGATAAGATAGAAGAGATTCACTATGGCTCGGACTCGCTCTTATCTTCCCAGAGATCGACATAGGGAAGTCGACTCTAGATCTCAACTAAGGAGTGCACACAGACCTGTCTACCGGAGGCCACAAAACCTACTAGACTTATAAGGCGTGAGGGAACTCAACCTAGAGAGAAGAGAGAATGCACTAATCACGCATGATAGCAACCTAAAGCACAAGATAAGAGGTCCATGCGAGGCATGCCAGAAGTCTAAGTGAGTGAACTCAACTCAAGAAAACAAGCCCAAAGTCACCCAGAAGAAGAAAGGAAATGCTGGAAGAAAATATATATTACATAATATACAAACCAGCTCCCCCTCACGAAAAGCTATATGAGCTCATAAACCCAAGCTCAAATCCCCCTGAACACACTCTAAAACTCTCTCTTCACAAGAGATAGGTAGAAAGCTAGAGGAAAAGAGATAAGATCGAAAACCACATGGTCTCTAAGGAGCAAGACGGCTCAAGGTAAAAAGCAACTTAATTATGCTAGAAGTCCAACCAAAAGACTCTAGACAAACAGGACACAAGCTCTACCTACAAAAGAACCACAACCTCCTAAGAGATCCATCATTATCATCAACATTTTCAGAGGTACTTACCTCTGCAGTGTAGAACAAGTAGTGGCAAAGGACACAAGTGGATCCTAAAAGCGAGAGGAAGAGATGTTCCTAGGATGATGGTCTCCTCACTGAAGGCCTACACACATGCATCCAACAAATCTATGCTTTCAAATCGGGGTTAGCGGATCCAGTTTCCTAGGCACGAATGGACAAGATACATGAAAAGTGTGGCAAATGATCATCTAGAGCATGAACATGATGCGAAGGTAATGTAAGATCATGTTCACAACCAAGCTAAAGATAGCATCAAGATCCATATATCCATAGACAACGGTGAAAACATATCCACATGATAAACAACGACAAGGTGCATCATAGCATTTGTCATGTTTGGCATAAGAAGCTAAGCAAGGTGTATCACAAGAACAAAATGCTAGCAGGATCATGTGCAAGCCTAGAAATACATGGATCAAGATACTACCTAAACATGGCAATGGCCATGTAAATGAAGAAATACCATAATGAAGCACAACAACATGCTACTAGATATAACATGAGCAAGATAAATAAAGACAACCAAAGAGGATCATGCATAAAACAAACCAATTAGCAACATCAAGATCCATTTATCCATAGTCTCAATAATAATATTTACATCTTTGCGAAAAGGCCCGTCAAAAGAAGACCAAACAAAAGGTCATGAGGACACAGGCAGCATGAAAGTAAATGGTGACCATGGACACAAAGATGAGAAGCTACTTATGGCAACACTCTATGCATGATGATGAATACATGCCATGAATGAAGAACACAAGCTCATGCAAAATAGGTATGAAGCATATAAGCATGAAGGACAATAAAAGGTGATCATGAACAATATAAGTCATACAATGGCAGCTAGATCATATAACCCTAATCTCATGAAAGGCACTCACATGTAGCACAAAGTCGACAAACAAAGTCTAAACAAGGCTAATCATGGATGTAATAGAAAATCGGGTCATATAACCTAGATACTACTCATGACAAAATAAAGTAAATGATATATAGCACGTGCCCATAGTTAATACAAATGCTCATACCAAATGAACAATATCATGGACAAGATAAAAACAAGAAAATCACATCTGGGAAAGAGCTCATGAATTTAGGATATAATACATGAAGCACAAAGATGGTTGGGGAAAACATGCTATGGCACAAAACAAGACAGACAAAACTAACAAGACCTAGCAAAGTACATATAATACACATGGGAGCAAGAGCAATCACAACATGTCATGGAAATGATGATCACAAATATAACCGACATGAGGGTATGAGATAGCTCACCATGGAAGTGAAAGTCCCCAATCTTTGTTATCATGAAGCTCAACACTTGTGGAGCGAAACACGAGGCAAACAAAGTTGAAAGTACATGCGAGGTTAGCATGATGCTCATGATGGTCATGCGGGAAGATCCAATCCTCTAGAGACAAGCCGCAAAGGCCAACTCGAATTCACATCGAGTGCCAACATTGAAAAGCGACAAAGCGATCCTAGATGAGATTAGTAAGGATCAACATGACCAACATACTTACTCGCAACTCTTGCCGTGAGTGGGTACCTCGAGGAAAAACGAGGTCCACTACTTATGCACGGCGAAGATGATGCCTCAAGACAACTCATGGACTAAGAATCGAACTAAGAAAGGACAAGTCCACAAAATGACCCAAATCCACTCCACTAGGCAGTGATCATATCCTCAAGCTAGCCTCAAGCGACTCATGCCATGAAAAAGGCAAAAGGCACTTAAAAGCATTATTGCATAGACATGACACAAGGAATTGACACAAGAGGGAAAGATGACTCAGTACTGGGATAGAGAGAAGATCTGGGAACCCAATACTGAGCCACACGACGCCTCAGAGTACCAGTCACAGAAGAAGACTGGACTCGAGTGTCTCTCTGACGCTCGACTCTCACACGATCAGGAGCAACTCTGGTAGATAATCTAGGAGTCAAAACTGGGTTGGCACGCCGTGGTGCAAAAGCCGGACCATCCCGAGAAGGTGCTGGATCTCCTACCGAAAACACCTCACGTCGCGATATCTACCTCGATGGGAAAAGCGAGGAATATCAAGAGGACGGCGGAAAGATCGACTACGAACAGCTCGGGACTAAAACTCGAAGAACTAGCATGAAAACCAAGTCACGGGCTGCCCAAAACAAGGCGACTCTCTAACTGTGTAGAAGCGGTGTGTGCCTTAGGAGCACTCAAAGTGCAGGGATGACCACGAATACCCCTAAGAGCAACAACACGCTCACACCGAGTGATCTTGGCGTGCACAGGCGAAAATCTACTAGGTGACCATCCTTCTTACTGAAGGTGCATGTGTACTTCGCCTTGCTAGAGGCGGAAGCAACAGAGTAACACCCTTCAGTCGAAGTCCTATGGACAACCCCAGAGACCTAAACTTGGTGGCGCTCACTCAGGAGCTACCACAATCTCACCACTCTTGGAGCCGCGCACAATGGTGGGAGGATGCGCCGGCGTGCTCAAGGGATCAAATCCTAGACCTTGATTGAATCTGCTAATTTTGGATTGGTCTAGAATAAGATTGAGCTTCTTCTTGCCTCCAACAAACTTCTCGAGAGTGCTCATAAGATACTGGCAATCTCGGAAGAGAGAAGCACAAGAAGAACAGGGGGAAGGAGAGAAAGAAGAAGAACCAGAAAGAGAAGATCTCTCAGCACGTGCTTTTTGTTCCCTTAGCACGGCTGCCTCAATCTTGAGGACTCACAAGAAACATAAGAAGCATCTCTAATCCTATTGGCTTGGTCTTCTAATTTCTTTCTAAGCTCGACATGGATTTTATCCAAGTCATCCTTAACCCCAACACACAAGAGCAACCAGTTTTGACTTATCTAGTAAGTCCTTAGCAAGTTGATCACACTTGACATTCAAAGCATCATTGTCAAGTTTTAGTTGCCTCTGACCCTCACATGAGTACTGGGTCCTTAGAAGCATGCAATTCAAGTTCATCATTTCTAGCAGAAAGCTTCTTAAGGTGTGAACTCATGGCATCAATTTCAGCAAGCAATTTAGGGCAATTAGCACAAGGAGTAGAGTGAGCATGAAGAAAACTAGCCTCAACAGGAATATCATCAATAGAACTAGTGCTAACATTCTTCCTCCTAAGACCATCAAGTTCAGCAAGCACACTATCATGTATGGTCCTTAGGTTCTCTAACTCTACAAGAACAGCATCACAGAGAACACAGTCATCAGTGACTCGGGAGGGAGAAGATCTAAGCGAAGCTAACTCCCGAGTCAAGGTACCTACTTCCTTTTCTAACTCAGAACACCTCGACCTAGCCTTAGCATGAAACTTGCCTAATTTACAGAAGGCAGCATTTAATTCGTCGTAGGTGGGTACCTCGTCCGAGTCGCTGTACAACTCGGAGTCGCTTGCTTCAATGGCGCCTGCCATGAAGCACATGCCGGAGAAGTCGTCGCCGCTCTTCTTCACTTGCGGTTCATCCTCGCCTTCGTCGCTCCACGTCTCCGAGTCGGAGAGCTCGATATCATCTAGCGCGGCGAGGACCCGATGAAAGAGCTTCTTGTTTTTGGCAAAGTTGTGGTACTTCTTCTTCGCCGGCTCACGAGCTGGGGCCTTCTTGTTGCGGTTCTTATCGGTGTAGTCATTCTTGCCCGAACCGCTTTGTTCGTTTCTGCCCTTCTCCAGCTTGGGACAGTTTGCTCGAATGTGGTTGGGGCCACCACACTCGAAACAGGTGATCATCCCACCTCTCTTCTTCTCTCTCAATCTTTTGTATGCATATGAAAATTTGCGAGCAAGAAGAGCAAGCTCATTTTCTGGAAAATTTTCCAGTTGGTCATCGCTTAGCTCGCAAAGGGCGGAGAGAGAGAAACCAACAGAAGAATCAGAAAGAGAGGATCCAATGGGATCGGTGACCAAAGCCATCGACTGAGACTTCGTCTTCCGCGAGACGACGTCGATCTCATGAGTCTTGAGGCGGGAATAAAGCCCGTCAAGAGTCAAGGTCGACAGGTCGGTGGTGTCCTTGATAGTGGTCACTTTCATTTCCCAAACACGAAGATCGAGTGCGGTCAAGAAATGTCGAGCATTATCCGAGTCAGGGTATATGCAACCGACTGCTCGGAGGTCGCTCAGAATCTTTGTAAACCGACCAAAGCACTCGTCAAGACTCTCACCAGCGTGCTGTTCAAACTTGTTGAACTCACGCTGAATTGGTCTGTCGAACCGTCTTGATTTGGGTAGTGCCCTCATGGTAAGCATCGAGGTCACCCAAATCTCATGAGCGAAACGAAGGTGAGAAATCTGTCATACTCATCTGCGGCTAAGACCACGTATGAGGATGTTCCTTGCCTTAGCATTCGCCTCAACGTCGACCATATTACGGTCGTGGCGTTCTCATCGCCAGGAACCTCATACGGGAGCTTCACCTTCGCCATATCGAAGCCCCAGGCGTGATGTACGACTCCATCCGAGGTTTCCAAAAGGAAAATCAACTCCGAGAAAATAGGAGGCTTGGTGGAATACTTGTCCATCGCCATGGCTCTTGAGACCGGTCAAGATCTAGAAAGAGCGAGAACCGCTCGATACCAATTGAAAGATCGAAAAGGCGACTAGAGGGGGTGAATAGGAGCCAAATAAAATTTTCAATAAATTCTCCCCTAGAATTCAATCCACCAAAAGATCGAAAGAAAGAATCGAACCATCGATCGTGCAAATTCATGAATGAGGCTCACCCGCTTAAGGTCGGATGAGCGATAAAATCGCGACCGGGTCGGGTAGCTCGGTCGGATGAGCGATCTGCGAATCGGTCGTCAAGATCTTGGTCGGATGAACAAGACTCCGACCGGAAGTGGTCGGATGAATATACTCCCGACCGGAAGTGGTCGGATGAACGATACTCCCGACCGAAGTGGTCGGATGAGCGATACTCGGGGTGGCAAGATATCCGACCGGACGAACGAGACGCCCGACCATGGAGGTCGGATGAACGATACTCGGGTGAATAGTGCTCGGATGAACAGACCTCCCGACCGATGAGCGATGCGTCCGACCTACAGAGGTTGGATGAACGATGACCGGTCGGATGAGCATAAAATCAGCACGATCTTAAAAAGCAAATCGATGTAACTTTTGATCGGTGATCCAAAATAATGAAACTTGGTGTGCACCTCCCTAAGGATGTCAGAACCTATTTCACCATCAATCGAAGGAATTGATACCAAGGTTCCGTCCTTTTCGCTTTAACAAATGCAACACCCAAAACAGAGTCACGAACACAGACTTCACCCCTAACTTGCTGGCGGGAGTTGATGGTCAGAATATCCTTGGATAACTCTCCACAAATCACAGCAAGTAAGTACACGAAGAAACAACCCTTCAAACAGATAGAAACACTATCTGAAAACTAGGCACAGAAATTGGTTTCTTCCAAAACTGAATAGAAGAGGTTGTAGATTGTCTAGATGATTGGGATATGATCTATAGAAGATTCATCCAACAATCTTTCATCCTTGGCAATAAGAACGAAGCCAATCAAGACTAACGAACGCAAGTCACACGCTTACGTACTTTAAGAACACAGATTTACAACTTGCAACAAGAACGCAAGGATTGCCTAAATGATTGAAAGCACGAATCCAGAGAAGAGTTCATCAATCATGAATTTCAAAAGGACTCAAAAGCATGTAGAAGGAGATGAGGCAAATCCAAATTACGTAAAGTAAATTGCAAGTAAGTAAATGCGAATTTAGATAATGAATTTAAGTGCGTAATGTAAATACGTAAGAGAAATGAAACAAGAATATAAGTGAAGAACATTTCATTTCTGGAAGGGAGGTTTACAAAGCCTCACAACAAAGTGGGCAACACTCAAACGAGCAGCAAAAACCTCAAAACCTTCAAAGAGGGGAGGCTGCCCTACCCCTCTATTTATAGTGACACAGGATCAATTCCCACCTTTGGATGTCTGCTTCAATCCTAAGCTAACATCCAAGAGCCGTGATTTGATCCTTACACTGTCACTCTCAACAACTCTCAACTACTCACGAGACTTTCCTCACCGCTCACCCCCAAGGAGACACCCTCTCCCTGTCTATTCATAGTGACTTGGAACACCTACCACCCTTGGATGAGCCTCTAAACCCTAGAGCACTCCATCAAGGGCTGAGATTTTACCCACTCACAAAGCTATGCATGGGCTCACCAAACCCAACAACCCAACGGGTTTTGCACGCTTTCAACTCACACTAACTTGACCCGCTACTCTATCTTCCCGACCGCGATCCAACGGTCCTCCTAGATCGAGCAGCTCCAAGTTAGCATCTCATCCATTCCTTTGTCTTCTCGGCTTGCGGCTACTCCACGGCCTCACCATCTTTGGCGACACCTTGATCATCCGGACCTCGGCTCTCGGCCTAGTCCCGATCCCCTTCGCCTCACCATGACCTAGCTCCAAAGTCCTGCAACCATCATAGACAAGGAAACCACATCACATAGCAATGTCCAACAACACATATCCATCTAAACAGAAAGATATACACTTCACGACCAAAAACCACGACCACACATGGTCTGACCACTGGTCTCCATCCCGACCACAGACCTGACCACTGGTCTCCATCCCGACCACTCGAGGTCTGACCACTGGTCTTCGTCCCGACCACTCGAGGTCTGAACACTAGTCTTCGTCCCGACCACTTGGGGTCTGACCACTGGTCTTCATCCCGACCAACCATGGTCTGACCACTGGTCTCCATCCCGACCAACCATGGTCTGACCACTGGTCTCCATCCCGACCACTCGAGGTCTGACCACTAGTCTCCGACCAGCGAGAGACCTGACTACTCGGGGTCGGACGACTGGTCTGCAACACAGCCAAAGCCCCGACCACTCAGGTCGGACGACCCGACCACTCGGGGTCGGACGACTGGTCTCCGACCAGCCACAGCCCAGACCTCACAGGTCGGACGACCGGTCTCCAACCAGCCAAAGCCCTGACCACTCAGGTCGGACGACCCGACCACTCGGGGTCGGACGACTTGTCTCCGACCAGCCACAGCCCAGACCTCTCTGGGTCGGACAACTGGTCTCCGACCAACCAAAGACCTGACCACTCGGGTCAGACGACTGGTCTCCGACCAGTAACTCAAATTGCTCTAGCTCGAAAAACAATCCAAATCAAACTCAAACTTGAGCACACCTTGCTCAGATAAAGTCAAATACTCATCACAAACATGGATGGACCTCCACATGGTCCTTCAGCTTGCCATGTTTCTAATCGCGTGTTTTTGAGAGCACATTTGCATCGCACTTCTTATGAGTTGAGGTATGGGCGAAAGCCCAGTGTGTCTCATTTTCGCGTTTTTGGTTGCAAGTGTTTTATCTTAAAATCTGGTAACCTAGATAAGTTTGAGTCTCGCTCTTCTGATGGTATCTTTCTAGGTTACTCGACTTCTTCTCGTAGCTATAGGGTGCAGGTGTTGATGCGCATAGGATCATAGAGACTGTGATGTGACCTTCGATGAGGCTAGCCAGAGCTAGACCTGATGTTTCAGGCTTTTCTTATCCCTCCGAGACCATCTTTGTAGAAGATGAGGATGATGGAGATGATAGTGTTCCACCGGATCCAGTTCCCTCTATACCTGAGGTGCCTCCTGTTTCCATTTCTGCACCTCGAGTGACCACCCTTACCTTCCGACTCTCCTTGGTAGTGGCTCTGCTCCTACCTCTTACGTGCATGAGGTAGAGGCCACTCGCTTCGGTCCTCCCGTCATATCCGAAAGCTCATCCACCGATCGGATCATTGGTGATCTGTTTGAGCGCGTCACTCGCTCAAAATCAGGTTTGTCCAGTTCTGCCTCCACTCGCCTTCGTTGCCTCCTTTGAGCCGAAGATGTTTCTCATGCATTATCCGATGAATCGTGGATTAATGCTATGCATGAGAACTTGAGAACTTTGAGAGGAACAAGGTATGGCGCTTGTCGAGCCCCATCCGGTCATAATGTCATTGGGACCAAGTGGGTGTTCAAAAACAAGCAGAGTGAGGATGGGGTTGTCATTCGCAACAAGGCTAGGCTAGTTGCAGGGGCTTTTCTCGGGTTGAGGTCTTGACTTTGAGGAGACCTTTGCCCTGTAGCTAGACTAGAGGCTATTAGGATCCTCGCTTGCATTCTCTGCATCCCGGGCTTCAAGCTCTATCAAATGGATGTCAAGAGTGCATTCCTCAATGGCTATATTGAGGAAGAGGTTTATGTCAAACAACCTCCGAGTTCGAGAACCCCAAGTTTTCGAGTCATGTATACAAGCTCTCCAAAGCTTTGTATGGACTCAAGCAGCCCCAGAGCATGGTATGAGAGGCTCAAGTCTTATCTTCTCACCATGACTTCAAAATGGGCATAGTAGACAAAACTCATTCATCATACACCATGAGTCTCATTTTCTTCTTGTCCGTTTATGTGGACGATATAATTTTGGTGGCTCATCTCATTCGCTTGTGTCTCGGTTTTACGAGGTGATGAGCCTGAGTTTGAGATGAGTATGATGGGCGAGTTGAGCTACTTTCTTGGCTTCCAAATCAAGCGGACTGGAGGGTACTTTCTTGCATCAAGGCAAATATACCGTGACCTCTGAGGCGTTTCGACATGTCGATGGGAAGCCGGTGATGACTCCTATGGCCTGCATCGCTGTCCTCGAGCCCGATGAGGATGGTGAGCTCTGCTGATCAAAAGGAGTTTGAGCATGATCGGCTCCTCTTGTACCTCAACGCTTGAGGCCGGACATACATTTTGTTTGTGTGTCCGTGCGCTCGATTTCAAGCTTCTCCTCGCGCCTCTCACCGCCAAAGCGATCAAGCGCATCTTGAGTGCCTTCGTGCTACCACCGATTATGGTATTTGGTACTCTTCGTCTTCTTGTCTATCTCTTAGAGCCTTTTCGATGCCGACTTTCTTGGGTGTAGGATAGATAGGAAGAGCACTTCGCACTTGCCAATTCATTGGCACTTCTCTTGTTTCTTGGTCATCTAGGAAGCGATCGGAGTTGCATCCACCACGAGGCCGAGTATGTTGTTGCAGACTAAGTTCTTTGTAGCAGTGCTCTGGATGAGATCGACCTTACGGGACTATGGGTTAGAGATAGAGAGTGTGCCACTTTTACGTGACAACACTTCAGCTATTTGCATTGCTAAAAACCCGATGCAACATTCCGGACCAAGCACATTGATATTAGATATCACTTCCTTAGAGACCATGTGGAGAAGGAGATATCGTGCTTGATTCGTGAGAGTGACCTTGATTAGCGATATTTTCACCAAGCCTTTGGATAGCTCAGTTTGTTGCCTTGAGGAGTGAGCTTGAGTCGTGAGCCCTTACGGCCTTTCGTGAGGGGAGCTGGTTTGTATATTATGTATTATATGTTTTCTTCCACTTTTCTTTTCTTTGTGTTTCTTACCGGGTGACTTTGGGCTTGTTTTATTGAGTTGAGTTCACTCACTTAGACTTGGCATGCCTTGCATTGACCTCTTATCTTGTGCTTTAGGTTGCTATCATGCGTGATTAGTCGTTCTCTCTTCTCTCTAGGTTGAGTTCCCTCACGCCTTACAAGTCTAGCGGTATTGGGCCTCCAGGTAGACAGGTGCATGTGCACTCCTTAGTTGGGATCTAGAGTCAGCTTCCCTATGTCAGTCACTGGGGAAGATAAGAGCGAGTCTGAGCCGTAGTGAGTCTCTTCTGTCTTTTCTATGCTCTATAGCCATCCAGTTTTGCAGTTTCTCGACTTCTTCTCCTCATTATGTTCTTCTGGTTGTTATTGAGTTCATGTGGGTCTTCTTTATGCCTAATCTTGATAATAACTCATTTGTTAACCAGATTTGAGCTTAAAATTGATTCATTTGTTGAGGGGGAGTTTGGGAATCTGTTCATGCATTGCATTTAGACTGCATTTTCTGTTTTATGAGCTTTGTCTATTATGCAATTGATTTCTTCTTCATGCTATACACCATGCTACATCATTTGAAGAAAATCACTAGCTTAGGTATGTCCAAGTTCATTTAACTTGCTAAGCTTAAAAATGAAATAAGCCTTAAATGAAAAACTTGATGAAACTTGTTGCTTTTACTTGCTAGGTTTCTTCTCTAGAGGTTTGTGCCATAATTTGAGAAATTTAGGAGTTCTCTAGAGTCCCTATAGCAACTTGGGTGAAACTAGTTTGATCCATGCTAGAGTCCTTCAATTGCTCATCAATCGTTGTTCTAAAAATGAAAATTAAACAAAATTGACTCTTCTTGTGCACATTCGACTCAACACCTTGTATTCACAAGACCGTTTCCCATTGCACTTGGGATGAACTTGGAATACATCGTGTTTGACCTAGACCATCCTCTTAAGAGTTCATCTTGAGATGGTCGCATACGGCTTGAGTCAATTGGTTATCAAAAGAAAATGCAAATAAATTAAAAACAAAGACATATGTGGGTAAAGAATGCAAATAATGTCAAACATTTGCACCCCGCCATGTCTTGTATGATGATAAATCAAAATTTGCATTAAGTGATAAATGAGCCCGAAGGACCTTGTATGCTCTTCTAGATTCCCCAACGTGTTGAGTAGGTTGAACTCTAGGTTTTCCTTTTGATCCTTAGAGTGGTATTCTTCTATTTTTGAAACTAAAGCTAAGTGTTGCACTTGTCAAATCTTGATAAAAATGAAATATTCAAATCTAAGCTTGTATTTGCACTTGGACATATCCTAGACTAGTCTAATCTAAAAATTGACTAGCTTGGTGTCATATCTTGTCATTGTGATCAATTGGATAATTTTCAAAGCTCTTTCGATTGCATTTCATGCATACATAAAAAATTGATGCCTATATTGCCAAAAGGGGAGAAAACGTAGAAAAGGCATCACTAAAAGATAAAAATGTGAATGCTTATTTGGTTATTATGATCTTTGTAAAACTATGCTACTACTTCATTGGATCATAATCTCATAATCACATTTGACATGTTTAGTTGGATTTTAGAGTTTTGTTGAAAACTTGCTCTTTCTTAAATTTAACTCTAAAATCTAAATTCCTCTTTGTCAAATTGGTCATGGTACTAATTTCTATCTTTGGACCAAGTTTGACTTTGCAACTAAAAATTGTTTCCTTCTTCATTTTCTTCAAACTCAAATTTATGCCTTTTGTGTGGTTTGTCAATATACTCATCAAGGGGGAGATTGAAGGACCATGTGGAGGTCCACCCATGTTTGTGATGAGTATTTGACTTTATTTGAGCAAGGTGTGCTCAAGTTTGAGTTTGATTTGGATTGATTTTCAAAATGAAGCAATTTGAGTTGTTTCTGCCAGGAGTGGCAGTACCGGTCGTATGGACGCGGTAGTGATGAGTTGCATGGTTTATTGCACATCTTTGTGGGCATTGCTATGTGAGGAGTTTTCTTGTTTTTGATGGTTGCAGGACGACGGTGCTAGGTCATGGTGAGGCGAAGGATGACCGGGACTAGGCGAGGAGCGTCGGAGGTCCAGACGGTTGGGAGATCGCCGAAAGATGATCGGAGACGGAGTCCGGGCAAGTCAAGAAGACAAGGAAAGGAGATGATGCTAGCTAGATGCCGCGTGGATCAATGAGGACCGTCGGATTGAGGTCTAGTTGATAGGTTAGCGGGTCTAGGTAGTATGCTTTGAAAACCGTGCAAGAAAACCCGGTATGTGTGTGGGTTTTGGGTTAGCCCTTGCATGGCTGTGTGTGTGGGTTAATCCTAGCCCTTAGATGAGTGCTCTAGGGTTGAGGGACTCATCCAAGGGTGGTAGGTAGCCCAAGAGTAGTATAAATAGGGGTGGAGGGGTAGCCTCCTTCCCTTGAAGGTGTTGAGGTGTTTGATGCTCATTTGAGCTTTGCCCACATGAATGTGAGGCTTTGTAACCTCCCCTTCCAGAAATGAAAGTTTTATTCATCCACCTCTGAATTTATTTTGCGCATTTACATTATGTCTTTACTTTACGCAATTTAAATTCAGCATTTACTTTCCATAATTACATTCCCGCAATTTACTTTCAAGTATTTTGGATTTGCCTCCCCTCCTTCTAAATGCTGCTGTTCTTGGATGTTTTGAGTGTGTTCATATGGTTTTACATCTCTTTTGCACTCTTGGATTGAGTAGAGAACATCTTTTCTTTCAAGTTCCAACTTTGTTCTGAACTTGTTCTTCGCGCAGCAGTCAGTGTTTGATTTTTGTAAAAATATAGAAAAATCCTTTTTGAGTGACTCTTGTTGGAGGAGGTGCGGGACTCTGATATCCGCTTACAGAAAAATTTTGGAGTTCACTTGTTGCACCGTTTGGGTGTCATGAGGTGAAAACCGAGACCCAAACTTTCTTCTCGAAGTTTTTGACCAGACTGTGTTCTTCGATTTTTCCTGTTTTTTCTGTAAGGCTTTTTGAGGAGAAATTTGGTGGAGTTCTTCACGACTCTAATTCTCACAGGGAGAAAAAGTCTCAAAATTTTGTGAGCTACAGAAACCCACCAACCTCCTGTGCAAATTGAGGACAAGTTCTGGAAATCCTGCTTTTGCTTTTCTGAAAGTGACTTTTGTGATTTGAATTGATGTCCTTTCTAAAAGCAAGAGTTTGAATTGATTCCTTTTTATTTTGGACACTAGACAACCAGGATTGTGACTCAAAAATCCCCACATATTTTATGGTACTTATCCATGCAAGCTTGGGGTACACATAGTTGTCTAGTTTTTCGGGTTTTTCACAATTCCTTTTGAGCGATCTTGTCAAGGTTTTTGTTGGAGTATTTTGGGGGAATTTTTATTTGCGACCATTCACCCCCCCTCTGTTCGCCATCTCGGTCCTTCAATGCTAAAAACAACCAATAATAGCACGAACAAAACAATAATAGCCAAGCACAAGTAGAACAATAAGCACAATGAGCATGAACAAATATTTAGTATCTCTTAACAGATGATATCAATTGAACTAATCAAGTATTGCATGATGTAAAAGATTAATCAATGTTGTCACAAACAGTTTAACTAGCCCAACTCCTCATCGAACAATGCCTCCTCACATGCAAGGTCCCCAAGACAAGTAAATTGTCTATCCCCTTTGCAATAATAATAAAGAAATTAATCACAGAGAGATGATTATACTCACAAAATACCAACTGAAAAGTCAATGTAGCTAACACTGTTCAGGGAGGAGACGAGCGACGTGCTCGAGGGAGGAGACAACGGCGATGTGCTCGGGGAGGAAGCGACAACGTGCTCGGGGAAGGAGGAGGCGACAATGTGCTCGGGGAGGAGGTGGCAACGAGCTCGGGAGAGGAGACGACGACGACGTGCTCGGGGAGGCAGATGGACGACGTGGGGGAGGGGGCAGATAGGCGACGTGCTCTATGAGGCAGATGGGCAACACGGGCGAGAGGAGGTAGATGGGCGATGCAGGTAGGAGGAGTAAACTCCTATTTTATAGAACGGAGGGGAAGTCGAGAGGTCAAGCACGAGGTGGACATCTCGGCTTTTGGTATTTGAATGGATCGGAAGGAGAAGTCGAGAGGTCAAGCGTGAGGACGTTTCGTATGTGTACTATCACAACGATCATGATGACCGAATCATCACTGTCGGTTCTGATACTAGAACCGATAGTAAAATATCACTACCGGTTCAGACCTAAGAACTGATAGTGGTAGCTATAACATCACTATCGGTTCTGACATCGGAACCGATAGTGATGATGTCGGCTTGTCATTATCGGTTCTGAAGTCAGACTGATAGTGATGTTTTGCGCCATATTTCTTACCTACGCCGAATCATATATCATTATCGGTTTATTTTTAAAGTTAGGAACCGACTCAGATGAAGAGATAGTGTTGTATCATTTTTAGTAGTGACAGCAACCACACCAAAAATATGCCAGTTACTAAAAATTATAAAATAGATGACCCACCGAGCGGTTACAACTGTAAAACACATACATAATATATTCGATCTGGTATGTAAACATTTACTACTGAAACACAGTAAACGATAATTACTGGTAAACGTAGTTTACTATTGTTGGATCGAGGCGCACAGAGAGGGGGTGAATTGGTGCAAACTAACACATAAACCTAATTTTTTATGTTTTTATTAATTCTGGAAATTAATAAACTAATGATCAAACCTAGAGAATTAATCTAGAATAACTGGTAGCATAGCCCAACAATGCATTATCAGTGGCAAGCAATTTTGAGATATGCAGAGGATGCTAACTAGTACACAGGAATATAAACTGTAGAGAGCAAATCACAAAAGAGGCAATATAAATAAAAGGCGTTACTTTGAATGATGGGATCAGAGAACAATGCGAAAACGAGTTCCAGCCAGGTTATGTATTTTTTCCTACTTCCTTTTATTTTCCTCTTGCTAACTTGTTGCTTTCTCTGTTCTTCTTGCTTGCATCACACTGCGCACGATGGAGTACTCCTGTTTCCCCTCTGTGCATGCGTTGTAGCACCTCCTGTGCTTTGCTTTTTCTTCAGTTCTCTTGCGCGGCCTGCTTGCGCTCTTTCTTTTCTTTCAATGCGACGCACAACCGCGGCCAGTATTTCTTCTTTTCTACGTGTGCACCGCCGGAGCCCTGGAATCTTCTTTGCGCCGCCTCGCTCTTCTGTTTTTCCTTTCCTGTGGCTCACAGCCGCCGCCGAAGCCCCTGATCTTCTTCTTCAGAATTTTCTCTATTCTGTGCAGCTCACCAAAGCCAGGAGGCACCCCTCCTATTTATTTTCTGCAAACCCTAACTTCTTATCTCTAATCAAATACATGCATATCCACTTGGCCCAATACATATGACCCAATGCATGCACATACAACCCAAAACTCACACATGCATACATACGGCCCACCTGCCGCTCTCGCATGACTCACTCGTCTGCACGGCCCGCTGACTGTCACACTGTGTCATCCGTCTGCGTAGACCTCTACGCGTCTCGTCTCGCTGCACCTGCGTCCTTCGCTTGCTGCGCCTCCTGCACCTGCGATCTCGTGTGCCACCTGCACCTCTGCGACCTCACGTGATGCGCCTGCACCTCTGCAACATTCGCTTGTGCTGCACTCGGGCTACGTGCCACCTGCACAGATTCTCTTCGACCTACAGTGTAAGTCCATCTGCGTTCGCCTGCGCTGCAACGTGCATCTCGCGTCCCTGCGTTGCACTTCCTATTGCCTGCGCTGCATCTCCTATCACAAATAAAACAAACCCTCACAGTACCTTGTTCCGTAACAAATATTGTTGTCCATAAATCATCACACATATATTATATTGTTGTCAAATTAATCATCACATATATATTATATTGTTGTCAAATTAATCATCATATATAAAAAACACAAATAGAATTAACAATCTCCCCCTTGATGAGTGATTTGACATCACACAAGTAATCCATAATTTTTTATTAACAATCATCCCCTTAATTATCATTCAATAACTCCCCCTTAATTATCTAGTTTAAGCACATTTAGCTTATTATTTCTCCCCCTTTGGCAAAACACACATCAAGGTTGAATAAAAAAATGCTATTGGAGCAATAAATAGTTAAAATAAATTCATGCATTCAGAATATATCATGAGCAATCGAGTTAAATAAAAAAATACAAATACCCATACAACATCTACTCCAATAGTAAGTGGTAGAAAGAAACATTTAAATGTCTAGAAACCATCCACTTGAACATACCTCGTTTCAACTCACAAATTAAAGTAAGCATTTCATTCACACATGAGCAAATGTTAAGACTGCATGATAAATTTATGTGAAGCATAAGCAAGAACCTTTCTTCAAGATTTTAGAAGGTTATACATAATCATTTTACTCCACTCAATCACTCACACCATAAGTATTTGTCCAGTATGCCCGCAACATTTGTTCACTTGTACCACTTTGAGGTACCTTTTTTTTCTTTTTCTGCATCCACTTTGAGGAATTTTTTCTTTATTTGACTACCTCGAATTTTCGAGTTTATAGTCATGGGCTTGACATTGGAACATGTAATTTTGGGCATATGTCGACTACTACCATGGTGTTAGAAAGTAATGGAAGTAACTTACATTTAGCATAACCCACTAAATCACGAGAACTAGTGAACACTCATGGTATAATTAAATGTAATTTTAGCAAGTCTCCAATACTGCTCAATAAAGAACAAAAGTGCCCAACATTCAATAAGTAAGGAACTTGGTCATTAACCAATGGGGACTAGATATTCTAAAGTAACTTTCTACATACCACTATCAAGAACAGATGTTGACGGATATTTACATATAAATAGATTTTTAAAAGATATTGCTCACAATACTTCTAAATAAATGTATCTATTTCAACACAAATGAATATGCTCCCCCTCAATTGTTGCATATACATCACATTATTTGAATGAATGATACACAATTCTCTTCTTAATCTTGCAAACTCAGAATATGCCAAAGGTTTAGTAAGAATATTAGCTAGATGATTCATAGATTTCACAAAAACAATTGCAATAATATCTTTCTCCATATGATCTCGAAAAAAAATGATGTTTTATATCAATTTTATCACTAGTAGAATCAGCATAAGAATAACCGACAAGTTCCAAAAAAATAATGAGAGTACCAAGGACAAAAGCACATGTACCTTGTTGAATTCATTGGTTCTCCATTCACATTTGAATCAACTACATGTTCAAAATTTGTTGTTGGTGTAGGTCATCATCTCTTTTTCTCATCTGCAAACCTGCACTTTGTAAAACAGTTCTAGCATAGGGGCTAGACTCATCAAAAGAAGTATCATATAGCACCTTGAGTCAGTTAGTCTCAACATTAAACATATTACCATCATTCTTCACAATTTCTAGATTTGAAAACTATTTTTTTTATCTCATGTCATATGTTATGTGCAACCCAAATCAATTAACCACCATTTTCCAAGTCCTTTATCTTTATTCTAAAATGAGAGAAGATATTTAGGAACCCACACTTTTCTTACTTTGCTGTTTTTAAAAAAATTCTTGGGAACCCATAATGTTTTAGCACTATTTGACTCAACCGGGCTTCTAGTTCGATATGTATTATATAAACGTAAAATGCCCAAAGTTGCTTGTTATTTTTGAGAAGTTTTAGGATCAAAATAAACCATTTTTCTTTGATGGAAATTAATTTTATTAGCCTCAAAACAATGTGTAGGATGCTCAAAACAATTTCTAGCAATGTGACCAACCCTACCACAATTATAGCAATTAACATCATGAAAATTATCCCAAAATTTTGGACCTAAATTAGTATAACAATTGGTTTTAATATGTCCAAGTTTTCCACAATTAAAACATTTTTCAAAATTCTATTTTGAATCTTTTTTCATACAAATGCCACTTTGAAAGTTATGCGTTTTTGGAATAACCTTTGACGTGTTTGGTTGTAAGATAGAATTTTTATCGAAGCCTAACCCTTCCTTCTTAAATGAACATTTTGATGTATCAAGAATTAAATTCAATTTTTTCTCACCATTTGTCATTTTTTCCAAAGACATTTTCAAGTAGTTGTTTTCTTTAGCAAGATCAGGACATCTATTGCATAAAAATGTGTAAGGACGCTTTTCAAGTTCAATTAATTTTCTCCTAATTCCAGCAAGGTCCTCACAAGAAAATTCTTTTGCTAACTTATTTACATCATTCTCTAAATTGGAGCAATTTTTTACTGAAGAATTTTTCAAGGAATCTACCTCTTTTTGCAAAATCAGACAATTGTCACAAGTTGAAGAACTAGAGTTCAGCAATGCATTCTCGCTTCTATAAAATTCACATGACTCACAAGAAGAATTCTCAAGATCAAAAATTTTATTTTTCAAAATTTCACATGATTTACAAGGAATATCAATTTTCTTTTTCAGTTCTACACAAGAGTCACAGTTATCATCTTTTTTACTAGCGGAAGAAAGAAGCACATCATATTCCAATTTTAATGCTTTATACTTCTTGATCAATGCTTTTGAAATTCTTTCTTGTGCACGAAAAGCTTCAAAAATTTCAGACTTTGTTACCTCATTATCGTCGTCGGTGTCCTCATCGTCGTCGTCCTCATTATCCATGTTCCTCCCCATGAGACAAAGATCAGCAATATCATCATCATTCTTTCCAAGACATGCTAATGGATCATCCTCATCACTATCACTTGAGAGATCAAGCTCCTCCGCCATCTTCAATAATGCCTTATGAAGTACATGCTTCATCTTCTTACCTGAAAATTTACTTTTGCGAAAAGAGCTAGACTTCTTGTTAGCAAGCTTGGGACAATCACTTTTATAATGACCAAATTCATCACACTCAAAGCATTGTATTTCACTAAGATCACTTCTTCCTTTTCGAAAACCTTTTCATTATTCTTTGAAAATTTTGTTCTTAAGGCTTTGTTTACTCTTTTAGACAGAAGTGAGAGCTCATCAAAATCCATATTATCAATGTCTTTTTCTTTTTCAACAATGGCCAATGCAATGGAAGTATCATTAAAAGCATCATTATTAAATTGACCCATACTCATCTCATATGTCATCAATGAACCAATTAAAGAATCTAGTTTCAAAGAGCTCAATTCCTTAGACTCATTTATTGCAGTCACTTTAACATGCCAAATTTTTTGATCTAAAGATCTAAGTAATTTTCTACATTGATCTTCTTGTGAGAGCACTTTTCCTAGGGCAGAAAGTTTATTAACAAGTTCATTAAAGCAAGTACCAAAATCTTTAATCGTCTCCCCAGGGTTCATCTTGAATAGCTCATACTCACGTGTGTACAATTCAATTTTAGCATTTTTAACTTCATTAGTACCTTCATGAATAATCTCTAAAGAATGCCAAATTTCATGAGCAGTTGTCAATGTAGAAATTCTATTAAACTCATCTCTAGACAATGCACCATAAAAATAACTCATAGCTTTTTGATTCAAGGTGTAAAGCTCTTTTTCTTCCTTAGTGATGATATTTTGAGGTTTTACATATTTCGTGGCAACAATTTCCCACAATTCATACCCTTGAGATTTTAAAAATGACTCCATGCGAACTTTCCAATAAGGGTAATCATCACCACTAAACACAGGGGGTTTAGACAAAGAAAAAGATGCAACATGCGCCATGTTCTTTTAATTGTTAAATTAAATCTAAAACAAACCCGCTCTGATACCAATTGTTGGATCGAGGCGCACAAAGAGGGGGGTGAATTGGTGCAAACTAACACCTAAACCTAATTTTTTGTGTTTTTATTAATTCTGGAAATTAATAAACTAATTATCAAACCTAGAGAATTAATCTAGAATAACTGGTAGCATAACCCAACAATGCATTATCAGTGGCAAGCAATTTTGAGATATGCAGAGGATGCTAACTAGTACACAGGAATATAAACTGTAGAGAGCAAATCACAAAAGGGGCAATATAAATAAAAGGCGTTACTTTGAATGATGGGATCAGAGAACAATGCGAAAACGAGTTCCAGCCAGGTTATGTATTTTTTCCTACTTCCTTTTATTTTCCTCTTGCTAATTTGTTGCTTTCTCTGTTCTTCTTGCTTGCATCACACTGCGCACGATGGAGTACTCCCGTTTCCTCTCTGTGCATGCGTTGTAGCACCTCCTGTGCTTTGCTTTTTCTTCAGTTCTCTTGCGCGGCCTGCTTGCGCTCTTTCTTTTCTTTCAATGCGACGCACAACCGCGGCCAGTATTTCTTCTTTTCTACGTGTGCACCGCCGGAGCCCTGGAATCTTCTTTGCGCCGCCTCGCTCTTCTGTTTTTCCTTTCCTGTGGCTCACAGCCGCTGCCAAAGCCCCTGATCTTCTTCTTCGGAATTTTCTCTGTTCTGTGCGGCTCACCAAAGCCAAGAGGCACCCCTCCTATTTATTCTCTGCAAACCCTAACTTCTTATCTCTAATCAAATACATGCATATCCACTTGGCCCAATACATATGGCCCAATGCATGCACATACAACTCAAAACTCACACATGCATACATACGGCCCACCTGCCGCTCTCGCATGACTCACTCGTGTGCACGGCCCGCTGACTGTCACACTGCGTCATCCGTCTGCGTAGACCTCTACGCGTCTCGTCTCGCTGCACCTGCGTCCTTCGCTTGCTGCGCCTCCTGCACCTGCGATCTCACGTGCCACCTGCACCTCTGCGACCTCACGTGCTGCGCCTGCACCTCTGCAACATTCGCTTGTGCTGCACTCGGGCTACGTGCCACCTGCACAGATTCTCTTCGACCTACAGTGTACGTCCATCTGCGTTCGCCTGCGCTGCAACGTGCATCTCGCGTCCCTACGTTGCACTTCCTGTTGCCTGCGCTGCATCTCCTGTCACAAATAAAACAAACCCTCACAGTACCTTGTTCCGTAACAAATATTGTTGTCCATAAATCATCACACATATATTATATTGTTGTCAAATTAATCATCACATATATATTATATTGTTGTCAAATTAATCATCATATATAAAAAACACAAATAGAATTAACAACTATCAAATTGTAATTCGTAATTACTTTTAAAGACACATAAATTTACTGTAGTATCAACTAGTTTCTACTGTCATATATTGACATGTTGCATACTATCGGCACGATTGATACAATTTTACTGACGGGTCGTATTTTAGTTTAAGCTATTCAAACTAACCATGTACACACAACTAAGGGATTTACACCGAGATGCATTGAGGATTACTGTCACACTTGTTCTGTGGCGCTGATGTGCATGTGTTTTTCGCGACAAAAAAATACATAATTACTTCTCAGTACATAACAAATTACTATCGTAATAATATGTTTTTACTATCTAAATGAAAGGGAACACGAATTATACATACGGAATTATTTGATATTCTTTTTATATAAATTACTGTCAATGACATTACAATTTACGTAGGTACAGATTCCTTAATACTGCTGACAAAATAACTTGCCGTAAAATGGTCAAGTTTTACTTCTCCAACACACCTTGGATGGCAGTAAAGATGGAAACCAAATTTTCTTCCAACGCTTAACATGCGTGACCTGCCAACGCATAATTGGCCCTAAAAATTGAAAACTACATTTACGCTTAGATATAAATCAAATTACGCTTACATAATGTGTTTCCTTGTTTAAACTAGAATACTATTTTTAATTTTGCCACAACTTTTTATTGATAGCTCCGATTCACGAACAACTTTTAAAAGTAGCTTACTGATGACGAGAGCAATATATTGATATAAGTCTCGTTAATAAACGCCGCATGAATGAGATTTTACTGTCATTTTACAAAATATATCATAAGATTTTACTACCGTAGATGCTGCTGAACCTTCTAGCATGATAGTAAAATTTATGTATACCGATAGTAAAATCTGATTCATGTAGCGTTTATTAGCGAGAGTTATATCAATATGTTTCTCTCGTCAGCAGTAAGCTACTGGTGAAAACCGTTTGTGAATTAGAGCTGTCACTAAAAAGCTATGGCTAAATCAAAGAAAAAATATATTAATGTACAAAAAAGAAACACATTTACTAGTTAAGTTGGCTACGTAGGTGATTGGCTTAGTCAATATGCGGATGTAAGTGAAATGGTTTGCATGTGCTTCTCCTACCGAAGCACAGAATAACTAATCTACGCGCACGTGTATATTAACACTTCCGTGTGTGTATATATATTAGAGTTATATAACAAATACAATTGTATTTTAATTATAGAAAGTAGAGTTGTATATCAAAGATAATTGTATCATAATATCTAGCTACACAGTTGTGCGAGTAAATCTGCTAGTTGCATACAAACAAAAGAATGTCATGTTGCTTACGCTCACTGTTCCATTGCAGACTATAAACTCTTGATCTCTGCTTGCTTTGAACTGAAGTCACCAGAAAGATGCCAAGCGCATAGCATGCTATGCTTTACCGTTGGATCTGGACGAAATTTCTAAGACTCTGTCACTGTTCCATTGCAGACTATAAACTCTTGATCTCTGCTTGCTTTGAACTGAAGTCACCAGAAAGATGCCAAGCGCATAGCATGCTATGCTTTACCGTTGGATCTGGACGAAATTTCTAAGACCTCAGAGTATATCAGCATTCTGCAATATGCTATGAGCTCGACCACCATCTGCTGCAATTCGTGCCGGATTTGCTACAGTTGTCCCATCCCAACTTGTTCTCCTTTCCCTTTCTCTTGTAGTGGCAGCCTTGTTGCTACCTGCTACCCAGCTAGGAGTTGTATCCTTCGAAGTATCTGATGCTGTAGGTCAAGTGATGACTTATGGGAAGGTTCTATATTTTAGATTTAGATTAAGGGTCGTTCTGGTTGCATTGATGTCACGAGTTTAGTCCGATCATCAATGCATCCTATGAATTTATTTTGACGACTCAATGGTGGGGTTAAGCCCATCTAATCCATGATATGAATGAGTGGGGTTAAGCCCATCCTATGAAATTATTTGTCCACCACAGCTCAGCAATGTTTGGCTAAAAGCAAAGTATACAACAAGTAGGATATGTTCATAAGTGTGATGTATGGCTCCCATTTAAGGCCATTGTGGGTTCAGTTTGGCAGCCTATGTGGTAAAGTAAAGACTCACTTGTTTGTTATTGCCCTATGTGGGCCTTTTTAGGATATTTTCTTAAAGGAGCCTTTCTGGGACATTCATCAACACATTTCACAGATGTTTGGGGCATAAAAAGAAAGCATCTGCTGCTGCTACCCGAATTGGGAGGTCCTCCTGCTAATGTCTAAATTGGGGAGAGCTTGAGAGAAGAGTTTGATTGATAATTAGCATATCTACAATTTTGTACTGGTTTAGTTTGTGGTTTGTGAGGAAATTTGTAGTCTCTCCTCTATTTGTTGTCTTCCACCATGTATGCCTCTTTTCCATAGTAGATGATTAGTTGTTTTGTCTCCCATGTGAATAACTGGTGCACCCAAGTGATCCAATCGGCCGATCAAAACCACTAAAAGCAAGAACAATCATGAGATAGCAATTAGGCAACGAGAAAAGTAGATAAATAAGTCGACACGAGATATTAGAGAGGAAAATCTTGTTGCCTTCTTTGTTGATATGGTAATAATGGGTAAGCTTCTCTTCCTATGTCTCTCCTTATATAGGCTATCTACGGAGTAGAGTCCTGTAGGGAACTATTTTCTCTTGGCACATAAACTAATGAGATATTGAAAATAACTAGACTACTCATAATTATTATCTCTAAGCGCTATATTCAATGCATGCATGTAGAGCAAGTGAATATGGATATTATTAGGGGTATAAAGGGGACACCACACTAATTTGCATTGGAACATAAAATACACTCTACATTTATGACAAGACAACTAGAAAAATACATTCTATAAACATGGATGAAGGGAGTACTATTTAAGATTAGCCCAGAAACATAAGCGAATATGATTCCCTCTATAGAGGCGGTTCCATAACATGAAGAAATGACCATTGAGATATATCCAAAAATTAATCGTACCGGTCAGAACGATACAAAATACTTTGAATACACTAAAAACATACTGATAGATATATTAATGTATTAGAGTTTTTACCATCCTTAGGAGGTACCACCAAATTACCCTTAAACTCTTGTACCTATTGGTACCTCCACCATTTAAACTTTTGGTACCTCTTGGCAGTGGTGGACCTAGAACGAAAATCAAGAGGGGCTTATGGGTCAAGCCAATGCTAAGCGAAGAACTAGTACTAACCTCGGGTAAGTTGACCCAACTAAAGTCCTATGAATTGCGTCGCAAAAGACCAATGAGCAACCGGTGGCAAGCGTCTTGTTATCTTGTGCACCTTTAGATCCCGCATGTATGCCTCCTCTCTTAAGCTAGCGCCATGATTTTTTCTTCTATATTCAAGTAGCTAGCCTTATAAATATGCTATAGATGTTAATTATGTCTATAGGCATTTCATCAAACAACTTATGGACATAGTATTTAAAACTTTTAGGATAGCTAACAAAGAAACCAAGCTAGTATACTTTAATATTACTAACTGAATGCCTGTGTCTTGCAATGGAACAAAAATAAGCCACATTGTAACAATATTGCGAATTTGTTGTGGGTAAACATTTGGGCCCACCTGTTGGCACTTGTTGATAGAGAATTTTTGGTGAGGTTACATTTGTTTGTCGATTGATTGTTTTTTCTCTTTTTTGTTAGAGATTTTTTTGGAAGACCCACATGTCCGCACATAATTCTTATGTGAGGGGAGTAGAGAGATAGATATTGTTTTTCCTTTTTTTTGTTAGAGATTTTTTAGGAAGGTCCACAAGTTAGCACGGAATCCTCATATGAGAGGAGGGGAGAAGAGAGACAGACTGACAAACCACCACTAGCTTCTTTTAAAGTACTAAAGATAAATTACAATAAAATGACATCAAGTAGAGAGATAAAAATTTCATCAATCACCACTACAGAAATGGTCATCTGGATCGGGTTTTTTCATCATCTGGGTTGGTTTTGGTGGTGATACAAAGTCCTTAGATAGTGATGAGGAGTGGCTATCACATTGGGAAGCATCTAGGCACCAAAATTTTGTCTTTGATTTTGGTAATTACTAACAATCATATTTGAAGGACTAACAATTTTTCTTGAGGTTATGAAAAATAGGTTGATCTTATGATGAGGTGAAATCGTTGAGCTATAAGGAAATTGGAACATCAAGTTAACACTAATGTATAAGTTTTACAGACCCTTTTCTAGCTTTTTGCCGATCTAGGTGTTTGGAGAAAAGATCGGGTTGGTAGTGTAGGTGTTGTACTTTAAGATGGACCTTTGGTTAGTAGCTTGGAGATAATCTAGTGTCAATGGCTCAAATTCATGGTCATACTTTAGTTATGTGCATTTCTCGAAAAATCCTTCAAAGTCCTCTGAAATTCTGTATTGTCGGCACTACCGGCCTTTTAGGAGCGGTACTACCGCAATAGCAGCAGTACCAACTCAATAGGTTGGTCGTTATTTGATAGAGAGGGCTATTTTGGGTCTGTCTCCAGGCCGACACTACCACCCATCTGGGAGCGGTACAGTATGCATGTTCTTGGGGTGTTTCCAGGGCGGCATTACCAACCCACTTAGAATGCTACTACCGTAGATGTGGTAGTACCGGCCCTAATGGTCGGTAGATCTTTTCCAGAACAGTGCACCTTTTGGGTTTTTACCCGGCTGGCACTACCACCCATCTGGGAGCGGTACTGCCGCAGGTGCGGGAGTACTGACCCAAATGGACGACAGCCTTTTTCCAGAAAAGGGTGAAAATGCACAATTCTTAGCGCTTATGACCGGCACTATCGGTCCTACATAAGCGGTTGTGCTGGGGGTACTGTAGCAACGACTAGTTCCTCTCAGCATTAAAAGCTACAGGCAACCATTGAGCCTGAGGCCAGCACTACCGGCCCTACATGGGCGGTAGTGCTGACTTTCCTGAATTTTTTAGGAATTAGGTGGTAACAGCTAGATTTGTGAGTGGGGGCTATAAATACACCCTCACCTACAACAAAGGCATACTCTTGCTTATTTATTGCATATTTGTGAGCTTTTGCAAGTCTCTCATCATGTATAGAGCATTTAATTCATAATTTGTGAAATGTTGAAAGAAATTCAAGTGTGTACATTCAAGTTGAGCCATTAAACACTTGCTCAACCTCAAGCAAGTGTCAAGATCTATTCTCTTAGAGGTTGCCGCCTCCTAGACGGCTTGGAGGCTTGAGAACTGGTGATCTCCTCAAATAAGCTTGTGTGGAGGACCAGTGGATTGTGAAGGTTGGATCTTACCTACCCAGAGCGGGGAAGAGCTACAACTAGTGATCAACAGTGTCTCATTTGCGCAAGGATCCAACTTGATTCATTCAATCTTTCTTAACGTGGATTAAGGGGGACCAACAAGTCTTCGAGACCACAAAAAAATCATTGTGTTCATTTCTTATGGTTTGCTCTCTTGTGTTCAATTATGCAAATTTACATTCATAGTGTACTTAGTGTTTGCTCATATATCTGGGATTTTGTAATTTTCTTAGAGCTAGTTTGTTGGTGCACTTAGTAAAACCTAGACGATTTAGGCTTTAATTGTTAAAATTCTCAATTCTAGAACTACATGATCATCTATTGTAGTTAGAGCCAAAGAATTTTAAAAACCTCCTATTCACCCCTCTCTAGTCGGTTATCCTTGATCATACAAGTGATATCAGAGCTTGGACTCTCTTTTAGGGCTTTACCGCCTAAAGATTAAAGGATGGTTAGCGACGGGGTTTCCATAGGCATGGCACCTTTCTTTGATGACACAAACTATGCGTATTTGAAAATACGCATCATCATTTATCTTAAGGCCATGAGCCCAAGCATATAGAGAATTGTGGATGAGGTTTTCACTACGGGATTAAATCTCATACTCACCATTGAACAAGAAGAGTGAAACTCTCACCTCAATGCTCAAGCGATGAACACTCTATTTGGAGCTTTGAACGTGGATGAGTTCAATCGAGTAAGAAATCTTAACACCGCTCATGAGATTTGGACCACCCTCTCGAAAATCCATGAGGGAACATCCTCGATCAAAGAGGCCAAATTGTATATGCTTCGGATCAAATATGAGACTTTCGTTATGTTACCCCATGAGAACATCAATGAGATGTACTCAAGGCACAATAACATAGTGAATGAGCTCAAAGGCCTTGGGGTGTCACTAACTGATCGTGATGTTGTTTGTAAGATGCTCAGAACTCTATGAGACAAATACAAGATGTTGGTGACATTGTTCCTCAACTCTCCCGAGTTGCCATGGATGATGCCAATCGGACACCTAGGGAACCTCATCACTAATGAGATTTACAAGAAGGACAAGGAGGAGCTCTTGGAGCAAATTTCTTCAAGGAAGAAGAATATTGCATTCAAGGACAAGGCAGAGTTAAGCGATGATACGCTTGATAACTCTGAGGATGACTCCGAAGAGGAGATGGCTCTCCTTGTGAGGAGGTTCATGAAGAGACGCTCAATCTCAAGCACCCTCATAAATTCAAGAAGTGGCAAAATTCAAGCAACAACTGCTATGCCAACATTCGTTACCATGATTGCGATGAGAAGGGGTACATCGCCTATCATCGCCTTTAGAGGAAGGATGACAAGGCCAAGTCATCCAAGAAGATGCCATTCCACGGTAAGAAAAAGCTCTTCAGGAAGCTTCACAAGGATGGCAAAAGTGAAGCTCATATTGCAGAGTGGGATTCCGAAGATGATTATTTGGATTTTGACTCATCTGATGATGACACCCCTTCTAAGAAGAAGGGACTAGCCGGAGTCGCCATCAAGGAAGCTTCATTGCCATTCATCGCTCCTTTGTGTCTTATGACAAAAGGGGATAAGGTAAAATCAAATGACAATGATGAGCCTTCCTATGATGAGTTTATGGACATGCTTGAGGACTTACATGAGTACCTTGACAAGGAGAAATCAAAATAAGACTTTGAGAAAAGAATTTCTTTCTCTCAAAGACTCTTATGAAGAGTTAAAGGAGGCTCATGAGACTCTCCTCAAGGATCAATCTAAGTCCAAACTTGATATGGGAGTTTCTTGTGATATCATTAATGCTATGCTAAGAGTAAATGATTCTTCTTGCATTATCAAAAACTAGTATAGCAACTTCATGTGATGACTTACTTATCATACCTTCTAGCTCAAGTTCCATTACTATTCATGATAGCAATAATTTAATTGTTGAGAATGTTGAGCTCAAGGGGCAAGTAGCCAAGCTAAGCAAGAGCTTGGATCGATGATTTAAGGGTAAAGCAACCCTTGATAAAATTCTAAGTGATCAACAATGTTCCTACAACAAGGAAGGCTTTGGATTCATTCCCATGAAGGGTAAAAAAAGTAAGCCATAATGCTCCAAGGTTTGTAAGGTCTAATGGGAAGCTTTGCTATAAGTGTCACGATGTGGGACATATAGCAAATGATTGTCTATTAGGCAAAGCTCCTAAGAATAATGTCTATGATTCATCCTATATTTTTAGAAAAACTAGAAATAGTAAAGTAGTTGCTAAATTTGCTGGCACTCCCATACTTGGTCGCAAAAAGAATACGATTTGGATGCCCATAACCTTGGTTACTAACCTCCAAGGACACAAACAAATTTGGGTATCTAAGAAGGTTTGATTTTTCTTTTGTAGGTGAACTACAAAACCGGTGGACATCATTGGGTGTTAGATAGCGGTTGCACTCAACACATGATCGGGGACCGAAAGATGTTCACTACATTTTAAGTTGGGAGTGGTCAACATGACAAGATCACATTTGGTGACAATAGCAAGGAAAAGTTAAAAGGATTGGTAAAATTGCTATCTCTAATGACCTTTCCATTTCAAATGTTTCATTAGTAGAAACTCTAAATTTTAACTTGCTATCCATTGCTCAAATATGTAATCCTGGTCTTAATTGCACATTTTCTAGAGATGGTGTTGTAATCTCAAAAGAAAACGATAACTCTTTGGTGTTCAAAAGCTTTAGATTTGGAAATCTTTATTTAGTTGACTTCACCTCAAATGAGTCATGCCTTCAAATTTGTTTAATTGCGAAAACCTCATCGGGTTGGTTATGGCATAGAGGTTAGCTCATGTTGGGATGATTCAACTCCAAAAGCTTTTTAAGCATGATCTAGTTGTGAGCTTGAAAGATGTGAAGTTTGAGAAAAATAAATTGTGTAGTGCTTGCCAAGCCGGTAAGCAAGTTGCTAATTCTCATCCTTCCAAGAGTATCATGTCCACATCTAGACCATTAGAGCTCTTACATATGGATTTGTTTGGCCCAACAACCTATAAGAGCTTTGGGGGCAATTCTTATTGTTTAGTCATTGTAGATGATTACTTGAGATATACATGGATTTTCTTCTTAGATGATAAATCTGAAGCCTCCGGTATTTTCAAAAGTTTTGCAAAAATGACTCAAAATGAGTTTGGAGTTTGATTTCAAAATAAACGAAATGCTTAGGGATAATGGTTCAGAGTTCAAAAATACATGAATCGAAGATTATTGTAATGAATTTGGAATAAAGCATGAACTTTTCGCTACCTACACTCCTAAGCAAAATGGAGTTGTAGAAAGGAAAAAATCGAACATTAATTGAAATGGCAAGGACAGTGATTGATGAATATGGTACTTCCAATAATTTTTGGGTGGAAGCTATCAATACCGCTTGCCATACCACAAATGTTCTTTATTTGCATCGTCTTTTGAAAAAGACTTTCTATGAGCTCCTAATTGGAAAAAAACTGAACATCTCTTATTTTCGTATCTGTGGTTGCAAATGTTATATTTTGAAAAAGGGTGTTCGTCTTTCAAAATTTCAAAGTTGGTGTGATGTTGGATTTTTACTTGGTTATTCTTCAAATAACAAGGCATACCGTGTCTTTAACCAAATCAAGAGTTTAGTTGAAGAAACATGTGATGTTGAATTTGATGAAACTAATGGCTCTCAAGAAGAGCAAGAAATTTGGATGATATACGGACGAAGGCTTAAGAAGAAACATGTGATGTTGAATTTGATGAAACTAATGGCTCTCAAGAAGAGCAAGAAATTTGGATGATATACGGACGAAGGCTTAAGACAAGCAATGAAGAATATGACACTTGGAGACATCAAGCCAAAGGAGGACCAAGACAATCAACCATCTACTAAAGTTGAGCCTTCTACTTTCACAACGCCAGCCAAACTCAACCAATTGAAGTGGAAGAAAAGGAGGATGATCAACAACTCCAAGCCATACCTCCAAAGATTCACCATGCAATCTCAAAGGATCATCCAATAGATCAAATATTGGGTAATGTTAGTAAGGGTGTTCAAACTCGATCTCGTGTTGCTTTATTTTGTGAACATTAATTACTCTTTTGTGTATTCTTTTGAACCCTCTCTTGTAGATGAAGCTTTAAACGATTCGGATTGGGTGAACTCAATAACTTCGCCCGAAATGACGTTTGGACTTTAGTTGAAATACCCAAGGATCACAACATCATTGACACAAAATGGGTTTTCGAAACAAACAAGATGAAAACGGTATGGTGGTAAGAAACAAAGCAAGATTGGTGGCACAAGGTTTCACTCAAAGTGAAGGTTTGGATTTTGGTGAAACCTTTGCACCTGTGGCTAGATTAGAAGCCATTCGCATATTACTAGCTTTTGCATCTGGTTTGGATATACATTATTTCAAATGAATGTGAAGAGTGCCTTTTTGAATGGACAAATATCCAAGTTAGTATTTGTAGAACAACCTCCCGGTTTTGAAAATCTTAAAAATCCTAACCATGTGTATAAGCTCTCTAAAGCGCTATATGGACTCAAACAAGATCCTAGAGCATGGTATGAGCGTTTTAGAGTCTTTCTACTCTCAAGGATTTAAAATTGGAAAGGTTGATATGACACTCTTCACTAAAATAATTGATGGAGAATTCTTTGCATGTCAAATTTATGTTGATGACATTATATTTGGTTCTACTAACCAAGATTTTTGCAAAGAATTTGGTGATATGATGTCTAGTAAATTTGAGATGCCTATGATCGATGAATTGAGCTATTTTCTTGGACTCCAAATAAGCAACTCAAGAATGGGACCTTGGTGAACGAAACCAAATACGTGAAGGATTTACTCAAAAGATTTGACATGGAGGATGCAAAGCAAATCAAGACACCTATGGCATCAAACGGGCACCTAGACCTCACTGAGAGAGGTAAACCGGTAGATTTCAAGCTCTATCATTCTATGATTGGTAGTTTGCTTTATCTTATTGCATCTAGGCCTGATATCATGTTTTTAGTGTTTGCATGTGTGCACGTTTATAAAAATCTCCAAAATAGTCATTTAGTGGTTGTTAAAAGAATTATAAGATATTTAAAGTATTCCTAAAATATAGGCTTATGGTATCCTAAAGGTGCTAAGTTCGATTTAATTGGATATTCAGATTTAGATTATGCGGGTTGCAAAGTGGATAGAAAGAGCACCTCGGGAAGTTGTTAATTCCTATGTAGATCCCTTGTTTCTTGGTTTTCTAAGAAACAAAATTGTGTTGCCCTATCCACCACTGAAGCCGAATACATATCCACTGGTAGTTGTTGCGCTCAATTACTTTGGATGAGGCAAACTTTGATGGATTATGGAATAAAATTTAAAAGTGTGCCTTTTTTATGTGATAATGAAAGCACAGTCAAAATAGCCAACAACCCGGTCCAACACTTAAGAACTAAACACCTAGATATCCACCAATATTTCTTAAGAGATCATGTGAGCAAAGTTGATATAGTCATTAGCCACATAAGAACTAAAGATCAATTGGCAGATATCCTCACCAAGTCTCTAAATGAAGCTCGTTTTTGCAAATTGAGGAATGAATTAATTGTCAGGGATATCTCAAATGTTGCTTGAATATTTGCATCATGATTGGTCTTTCATTTGGTGTTATTTGCTTTTTATTAATTCTTGAATTTTATGTTGAGCAACACATTAAGGGGGAGTATTATACAATCTATATGTATACTACATCCCTAAAATGTGAAAATATCAAATAAGTGCTACTATAGTTTCAAAAGAAAGATTATAGACTTAACTAAGTCAAATTACTTAAAAGTATGATATCTTGTAGCCTTTATAAATTTTTTATTGAAATCTCTTCATCTTCAAAATATATATATGTAAATCACATCTAATAGATATTTTTTGTTATAACCTTCTCTATATCATGTTACAAAAGCAAAAAGGTTTTTGAAAATTCTCTGTTTAGATTTTCAAGCAAACCTAAAATAATGTCTTCATTGACCTAAATAATGCACTTATTGACTTATGGTTTGTGGAACTAGAGCTTCACATGTTTCTAGTGTCTTATAAGTATCTAAAACTCAAACAAGGAAATTGGTTTCATCTTCTCTCTAAAATGAGTGTTGTTTTTTAAAAAAAGAGAAAAATGATATTTTCAAAAACTATCTTTGTACAAATTATGTTAATTATATGGTTTTGAGCCTTGTGATATATTGGAAATGTTCATATATGTATTGCACTAAGTCTTGAATACATTAGATCTATTTCACAACTTTGATCTTAAAAGGTTTAGTCTGCTCTAGTCAGGGCTGGCACTACTGGTATGTTGAGCCTGGTAGTACCGCCCATGGCCAGCACTACCGCCTCTTAGCAGTGGTAGTGCCTCGGGTGGGGTCAGTTTTTGAGCGGTTTCCTATATAGCCAACGGTTCCCCTCTTCCTCATTTGGTCCCTTAGCTGGTTACACCTCATTCTCTACCCTCATTTGTTCCTCATTCCACTCAAAGCAAAGGTTGGCTCTCAAGCCCTTTTCTCCCAAAAATCCCCAAACCTCATTCTTTCAATTCCAAGGATCTTTCCCTTCTCAAAGGCTCTTAGTCTTCTCAAGGTAATCATCTCTCATCACTCTTGAGCTTTCCCTCCATTCATTTCATGCCCTAGGTCTCAATTTGCATTTTTAGGGTTTGATGTAAATGTAGCAAATGCATGTTGTGTTTAGGTGAAATCTCTAGTTTAAATGAGTAGATTGGTGACCTATGAAGTCACTTTATGCAATTCTAATGCCCGATCTAATAAAAAATGGAGTTTTCACACTTGGTAGCTACGGTTCTATGATGAACTCGGCACTACCGCTGTAGTACAGTGGTAGTACTGACCTGGTGAGGCACTACTGGCCCTTCCAGTGTGGTAGTACCACCCAGGAGCGGCTCTACCGGTCTAGTATAGGCAGTATTGCTGACTTTACTGCCAAAACAGTATAACATGCTGCATTTTTATTAAATATCTAAAATTGAGTTCCTAGTTCCTATTGTCTTTGTGATCCAGAAAACATACCAAGGTAATGAATCCTTCCAAGCCCAAGGCAGCTCGTGATGGGAGCACTATCAGAAAATCAATGCGAAGTGCCAGGGTTCCCACTCCTCGATCTGACAGTGGGAGTGACAACAAGGACTCCTACACTATTGCTGCCAGAGATGAGAAAATAAGGAAGATAGAGCAGCAAGAACTAGGAGGCAGTAGCTCTCAGGCCGATAAAGTCAAAGGACCATCACATGAATCGAGTGAGGAAGGACGAGATGATGAGGATTTTGGTATGGATGTAGATGAGGAGGAAGATTCTGAGGAAGAAGAATCCTTGCCTGGTTTTGACCCTCAAGAGTATCTAAGGCAAATTAAGGGAGATAAGTATTAATCTTTGAGCGGAGCAAATCAGTATCGCCTTCCAAGTACTATGTTAGAGAAGTTCTTTCGCACTCTCTTTCAAGAGGTCTTTCATGAGATTTACTCTGACAAGGATTTTGCTGATTAGAAATGGGTGGATTGGGACCATATTAGGAAGCTGCTGTTTACTAGTGTCTCTAAGCTGTTTCATGGAGCAGGCCTTATGAACTGTCAGTCAAAGGTGTGATTTTGAGGAGGATATGATTCACCAGTTTTACTCTATAGTCCACATTCCTGACACATATGACTCCATCACCTGGATATCCAGCGCTAAGGTCTACACTACCACTAAGGAAGAGTTTGAGCAGGCATTGGGCATCTTCCACAGTGGATATCCCAGGATTCACAGCGACAGGCCACTTGGGATCACTCAGTAGCTTGAGTTCTATGATCTCGCTGCTAATGTTAGGAGGACAAGTAAATTGGCAAGGCTTATTCCTTAGGTTAGTCTAGTCAATAGGATCATTAGACTTACCATTCACCCTAAAGTGGTAACTTTGATGACATTCATGGATATGCCTAGAATATAATGAGCAAGGTGATGCATCGGCAGAAATTTAATGTAATTAACTTTATGATGAGGGAGATAGCCTCTTCGGCTCGTGAGTGAGGAAAATCTATCTACTTTGCTCCCTACATCATCAATCAAGTTCATTCTTAGGAAGATTGGGTACAAAGGAAATTGTGGATATGCTTATAAACAGTACAAACCTCATGAAGCTCCTCCTTAGGTGATTGGTCACCCATCACAACAGCAGCAGCAGGACACCCCTCAGGATCCACCTCAACCCCATGACATGCCTCAGGACACCTTCTTGGCAAGTTTGGAGAGTCTTCAGTCAGACATGATGATTCAGTTCACCTCACTCAGCTTCGGAATCATGAGTAGGCTTAATTAAGAGCACCAATTTCAGCTTTAGACTTGTGCCATGGTTGCTGAAGTCTGGGAGCGCATGGACACTATTGGAGCGACCGTGGATCTCCTTTGTGACGAGCTTGTCCCCGTCACTTTTTGTTGCTTTGGTTGTGGTCGTGGACGATGTGGACGTGGTCATGGTACCCAAGACCCCTCTTCCTAGGCGTTCATGAAGGCCTCTTCTTTTGGTACATGATACCAAAGGGAGAGAAGTAGAAGAAATGGAAGAGAAGCGAAGCGGGAGAAGTAGCTTTGAGGATTAGCTTTGTAATATTTTTATATATATCTCTTGTAAGCTAATTAGACCTCTTATTACTATGTTTTCTATTTCATCATATTGGATCCTATGCTTAATGTGAATGCATCTTGATATAATCATCTTGTTTCCTCGAATCCAATATATAGTGGAAACTCTGCCCAAATTTTCAAAATGCTTCAAAATATGTGCAATCTTATATTAGTATATTCATGCACACATTTAGGGGGAGTTTCAACTATACATTATGGCTTTTATGGCATCTTGATTTCAAATTCAATCATTTTCTTCCAAAAGAAGTGAAATGCCATTAAAAGTAAAATCCAAAAGTATACAACTTGCTAGACTTGATGTATATTTAAAACGTATTCAATTTTATTATATTTGATAAGGTTGTCATCAATTACCAAAAAGGGGGAGATTGAAGCATCTAGCCCCAAAATTTCGTCTTTGGTTTTGGTTATTAACGAGAATCATGTCTTAAGGACTACCAATTTTTCTTGAAGTTATGAAAAATAGGTTGGTCCTATGACGAGGTGAAATCATTGAGCTATAAGGAAATTGGAACATCAAGTTAACACCAAGGTATAAGTTGTAAGGACTCTTTTCTAGCTTTTTACCAATCAAGGTGTTTGGAGAAAAGATCAGGTTGCTAGTGTAGGTGTCATACTATTAAGAGGGACTTTGGTTAGTAGTTTGAAGATAATTTAGTGTGAATGTCTTAAATTCATGCTCATCTTTAGTCATGTATATTTCTTCAAAAATCCTTCAAAGTCCTGTATGATCGGCAGTACTGACCTTTTAGGAGCGATACTACCGCAAGGGCAGTAGTACTGACTCAAGAGGTCAATAGTTATTTGACAGAGATGGTTGTTTTGGGTCTGTCCCCAGGCCGGCACTACCGACCTTATGGGAGCGGCACTACCGCAGGTGCGATAGTACCGGCCCCAAAGGGCAGTAGTTATTTTACAGTATGCATGTTCTTGGGATGTTCCCAGGTAGCACTACCGACCCACTTAAGGCGGTAATACCGCAGGTGCGGTACTATCGACCCTAGTGGTCAGTAGATCTTTTTCAAAATAGTGCATCTTTTTGGGTATTTACCCCGCCAGCACTACAGTCCATCTAGGAGCAGTACTACCGCAGGTGCAGTAGTACCGACCCAAATGGACGGTAGCCTTTTTCTAGAAAATGGTGAAAATGCACAACTCTTATCGCTAATGGACGACACTACCGGTCCTACGTGAGTCGTAATGCTGGGGTACTATAGCAACAGCTAGTTCCTCTCAGCATTAAATGCTACACGCGACTGTTGAGCCTGAGACCGGCACTACCAGTCCTACATGGGCGATGGTGCCAACTTTCCTTAATTTTTTAGGAATTAGGTGGTAAAAGCTAGATTTGTGGGTGGAGGCTATAAATCACCCATAACTGCAGCAAGAACATAATCTTGGTCATTCATTGTATATTTATGAGCTCTTGCAAATTCTCATCATCTCTAGAGCATTTACTTCACATTTTTTAAGTTGTTGAGAGAAATTCAAGTGTGTGCATTCAAGTTGAGCCATTAAACATTTAATCAACCTCAAGCAAGCGTCAAGGTCTATTCTCTTAGAGGTTGCCACCTCCTAGATGGCTTGAGAACCGGTGATCTCCTCAAAAAAGCTTGTGAGGAGTCCCGATGGATAGTGAATGTTGGAGCTCACCTACCCGGAGTGGGGAAGAGCTACCACTAGTGATTGAGGGAGGATCATTTGCGCAAGGAGCCAGCTTGATTCATCCAAGCTTCCTCAACGTGGATTAGGGGGGTCGGCAAGTCTCCGAGACCGTATGAAAAATCATTGTGTTCATTTCTTGTGATTTTCTCTCTTGTGTTCATTTATGCAAATTTACATTCCTAATGTACTTAGTGTTTGCTCGTATATCTAGGATTGTGTAATTTGCTTAAACCTAGTTTGTTGGTGCATTTAGTGAAACCTAGATGATTTAGGCTTCAATTGTTAAATTTCTCAATTCTAGTACTACTTGATCATTTATTACAATTAGAGCCAAAGAATTTTAAAAACCTCCTATTCACCCCCCCTCTAGTCGGTTATGCTTGATCCTACAGGTTGGTTTTCGCCCGATACAGATATACCGTTATCTGGGTCGATTCGACGCTCGGAACCGACCGAGAACATAAATTATCTCTATGGGCTCCACGACTAGAATTGATAAAGAAGTCCTATTATCTCAATCGGTTCTGAACGTTGAACCGATAGAAATAATACAAAAATTTCTATCGGTTCGACTCTCAGAACCGATAGGGATAGTCAGTTCGGAGCTCAGAACCGATAGAAATGCCCTTCTGTTCTCAATCGGTTCTGAGCGTTGAACCGATAGAGATGAATCAACCCTGGCTCCAGCACCAGATCATAGTACATCACATTCACGGTACACATATCATATATCACATTCACAGTATCATACAGTACACATATCATAGTATATAGAAAATAAATATACTTCACATTACACATATCACATTCATAGTATATAATACCTAGGTTTACATAGATTAATAGGAGTACACATTCAAAGTATATAACATTGTTTACATAGACTAATAGGAGCCTTCGGGTCTCTAAACCTACCATCCTTCGCTATAACGTTTGACTTGTACCATGTGCACATATTGTTAGATAGTCTGTTGAAATATTTTTTTGCAGGCTCTTGCGGGTGATATCGAGCTACTGCAAAATGGAAAGTAATGCACTAATTAAGGTGTAAAATTTGTATATGTAAAAGGCTAAGTGTATTATGCATGTACATACGTTAGGAAAAAGGTATGCGCTGCCAACCAGGATCATCATGTGATGCATAACGTAGAAGTTGCACAGTTTCTCACACCCCCTGTTGATGATACTGAACAAAGAAAATGAAATTAGAAGATGAAGAATAGATGTTAGGAAGAATCCTATGCTAGGAACTTGTGCCTTGAAGCGCCTCCACTCCAGCTGGTCACCTCGTTCGTTGTTGTGACACCCTCCTTTGGCAATGTAAGACATGAAAGCCCTACATACAATGGATAAAGATGCCATTTATTGAAAAAAAAATGAACGTAGTTAAATATAGAAAGTGTTATATTAGAGAAATATATTTACCTCTGCAAAATAGGCTTGATCATATAGTCTATCGGTCTCTTCTCTAGCAAGTTGAATGTGTACACATTGTTTTCACTCGGAACGATCACGAGTAGAACCCAATGGTTCCTTATTAAATGTATGCATTGCAAGAAAATAAGTTCATACAAGGTTTAAGTGTGTACAAGTAATTGAAGGGTAAAGTAATTAGAGTAGTACTTACCTCTCATGGTATAGGACGAGAATGAAGTCCTTTCTCACCTCAGCGAGTAATGCCTGCTTGAGGTAGTCGACAATGAAATTCGACTAGTATTGTGCCATGGTCATAGAAACCATCTCGGGGTCGGTAAACCCAATAGGATGATAATACATCGTGGCTCGTTGCCCTATCATCCTACAAAACAAATCAGTTGTTAAAAAACATAATCAAAATCCTATAATAGTCATAGACTTATGTTGTATGGTGTGATACTCACAACGTCCAGGTTCGTACGGTAGAAATATTGACGGCTTGCCTGTTGTACAAAAAGAACAAATCATCGAAACTCATTGGGAATGTCCCATACTCCTTGCGGTTGAATTGGCCCCCTCGATATCTCAAATGGAAATCGGTGTGACACTCAGTGACATCTGCCTCTTTGGCCTTGTCAATGTACCATCTATGGAGCAAGCAAGTAGCATAGGGTAGAGCATTCAATTGGTTGCTGGGAGAAGGGGCTGTCCATGTATGTACCCATTTTTTCAGGGGGTTTTGTGATATTTTGTTTTTCAGGGGGCTCTGTGACCTTCTATTTTTCAAGGGACTCTGTGGCCTTCTGTTTTCAGGGGGCTTTGTGGCCTTCTATTTTTCAGGGGGTTCAATGTCCTTTGTCAACTTTTCCTTCTTGGCAAAAGGAGTCTTTGAGGCCTTGTACACTAGATCACACTTTGTTTTAGTCGACCAAGACAGAGGATTCGTGATGCTGGTGGGAGTAGTGCAAGTACTATAGGTGTAGGAACCTACAAAGTATATGTATATGTAAGTAGGTACACGTGTTGCAGTACTGGAAAGATCGAGAAGTCGCGAGGGATTTTTACCTTGAGCAATACGACACCCATCGTGGGCTACTGATGGATGATATATGTGCTTGCTCGAGAGTGGTGATATCTTCGTTCAGTGGGAACTCCAGCACATGAGATAGGAAGTCATCGTTGACATAGTCCACCTGCACCCTTATGTAGCCCATCCCTAAAGGGTCACCATGCACCATGTCAGTCTCCTTGAATAAAAACGCAACCCCGCATCCAGCCTCAACGGGAAATCCGTCTTCGAGCACGACAAGATGGCACTTGGCAGGCGCCTGCAAGAAGTGCACAACTTGATCAGAAATATTATTTAGCTTACTCTCGAACCTTCAAGTCAGAAACAGTTATTACCTTCAGCTAGGGATCAGACTAATCATTTTTGGAAGCGCAGCTGCTAGGGCGGGGCACCGATCCTTCTACAACATTCGAGCCCATCTGACTCTAACTGTTGGAGATCATCGCCATCATCTCAGCCTTCAGGCGCTCCTCACATGCCACTATCTGGGCCTCACGTGCCATCATCTCCTCCCTCATCTCCTCATTCAACTTGTCCTTGAGGCGCTCCTCACATGCTTTCCATGATCTTACTCTAGCACTAGCAACGCCCTCCCCATCTTAGAAGAAGGACATCTTCGTATGCCCCACACCTACTGCAAGCACTCGTCTCTTATGGTCGGGCTTCCCGATCATCGAAGACATGATATCTTGCGACCCTTGGCTCTGAAAGGTCCCCTGCTATTTCCGCTGGCTTACTTCCTCCTGCAAGAATCGAATATAAATTAGTGCTAATATACACGGGATGGGTTAACTACAATGTAGTAAGTTAGATGTCTTACGATGGCGGAGACAATTTGCACGGTCATGGGGTTTGGAACTACAAGCCGACTGTCAGGGCATTTCTTCATCATCGCTAAAATCTAGTCTCGTGCCCGCTCCTCAAATATCTCAGAGTAAGGCATCACCATCTTAGAGAGGGAACACTCCTGGCTAGTCGCGCCCACTCTGGCTGCTTCCCTTCATAGCCGGTGGAACCGAGGTGGTGCGCATGTGTGTTGAGCCTCTGGATAGCGATGTTCTTCTCTCTCAACTCTTGCGCAAGGAGCGTACTGGAATCCTATTGAACTCCTCCCAAACATCAGGAATCACAAACGGATTTAGCACGTACTCAGTTGTCATGATAACCCTGAAGTGCCTCAAAGACACACCCATTCTTTTCAAGGCGTATGACCTCACTTTGATTTCATGTTCCTCTAGTAAATCCATTTCCCCTGTCATTGCAACATCAAAAAGGGTTAGAGCATTTCACGATTAGGTCATAGGTTGAGAGAGAAGAATTACTGTGTTAACTTAACTTTATTCCATAACCGATCCTTCTGCTCGGTATTGATATCCTTCGTCTAGTCTGGAACCATATTGGCACTCTCTCCCTCACTAATTGGCTAAGAAAAGATCGATACCCCGCCTAACACTTGGGAGGACATGTGCAAACCCTTGTGGCATCAAACTGGAGAACATATGGTGTTCTCCCTGTGACCCCTTTATTCAGTTCTCGGGCCTTTCTTACCTTAATTGGCCCCTTAGCATCACCTTCTATTTGGTCGAGCGATGAGCTGGTGTTCTCTCTTTGCGACATTGTAAAAACTGAAATTGGAGGTCATATACATATTGGAAATTAAGATCATACTATCTACTCAAGCTAAAAATTTCCATGATTACAAAAGCTACAATCCACACAAGCTGCTTAAATATAGAGACTACAATCTAATCAATCATTCACTAGAAATTAAGATCATTTCATTGTTCAAATGATCAAAATTCAAATTATGTACTATTCGGCCAAGCAGATGAGCATCAAACTAAGTACTGAAGATAATGATCAACCTAGTCAATATTAAGATATAATCAAATGAATATCAAACTTAGTATTGAAGATAATTATCAAGGTCAAAGACAGTAAAGCACAAGCAATACTTTCTAGCATCAACAGGCAACAATACTTTCTAGCATCAATAGGCACTAATACTTCCTGCGGGGGAGGACGTCGAAAGTGGGGGAGGACAATGGGGGTGGAGGATGTCACTAAGGAGGGGAGGATGCTGAGGAGGAGGAGGAAGTCGTCGTGGAGGAGGAGGACACCGAGTAGGTGGAGGAGATCACCTAGAAGGAGGAGGACGCTGGGGGAGGAGGTCACCGACGCTGGGGCAAGGGTTTGGGAGATGTGACGCCCCCACTTTGCCTGACCAGGCCAGAACCAGTGGAAACATCACAGAGCAGAGTGCGCTAGGATCAGGCTAACGAAAACAACAAATGTAGAATAGAAACTTCCACCGAATAGTACTCGGGGATTTATTCTTAAAGTACTTATAGTGCAATCTTAGGTCCGGCTACGGTGATTTCTACACCGCCCACCTAGATATTATAATATAATTCTAAAAGCCTCCCTCCTGGTGGTGTTTTATTCTGCCAAGTCTTGGTCATCTGCTCCCTCATATTTATAGCCCTCCACAGAGCATTAGCATCATCATAAAAATTTATATCATCAAGAAAATCGCCTTCTACCTCATCTAGGTAGGTGGACTCAACATGTTCTGAAAAACAACAGAGAAAGCAAGACTGAGTACTCCAGTACTCAGCAAGCCACGGAAACTTTATGCATGGGTATAATTATACTTTCCGGCCACCAAACCGCTACTCCAAAGTAATACTTTATCCAAAGTACATCTTTACCCATTTGTTAGAAAGTGTCAAGTTTTAACTTTTAAATCTACTTACGGCAAAACAACGTGGGGTCTTACACCATATGTTAGAGGAAAACCCACGCAACACACTTCCAAACCCGGAAGCTAGGAGTGATATCATATTTAACTCTGATCAGAGGTGTACTGCTTTGCCCATAGCATCACTTGGCTTATTGTTCAACTATTGTGCTTCCTTAGGTACAATAATAAGCCAAAGAAAAAGAACATTTGGCCAACTGTACTCTGACCTCTGCCATACCGCCTTGCCTCACCAAAGGCACGCGGGTCGAGACTCCTCCCCCGACTTTGCGCCCTAGGGTGACTGCCCTCAGTTGGTGCAGTCACCTTTCTCACCTTGGTAGGGACAGCTATTCGTTGGTTACTTAGTTCAACCCGTCTCATACCGGGTCTATGGTTAGTACAGTTTGCGCCGCTTTTAAAGTAAGCACCAGTTTGGTTTCGACCTTTAATGATATACTCCGTGGAGGAGCCCCCACTTTCCCAACAACCCAACCGGGGTTGTTCATACCCTGAACTCTTCCACCCACCAAATATCTCCATAACCTTGGTGGGGTTATGGTTTTACTACTGGATCTAGCTGATCCATGTATTTTAATTTCTTTTAGAAATTAGTCTTTTGAGATGAATTCAAGAGTTTCAAAACAACCCAGGCCACAAAATCAGTTCACAGGAAATGGTCGAAGGGCGACTTGCCTGGATGTGTGATCACAGAGTTGTCCATAGTAGGAAGTGGCTCTAGATGTCCTTTGATGTTATCGGGGGGATTTCCTAATATGACTACCTAAAAATTTTAGAATTCAGAAGTTCTTTAATTAGGTCTAAATTAAAATATATCCCCTTTTTTGTAATGCTTTGGGTGATAATTTACTAATATGGTTGTATTTTGAAAAAGCAATATTTTATTTACTTACTTTATATACTTTACATGGGTGTGTTAGAAAGTTAGATCATAATTTAATTTAGAGAAAAGAAAAGAGAAAAACAAGAACTAAATTTGGATTTTGTTTTCTATTGCTTTCTCGATTTATTTTCTTTTTCTGCTAATTGGCCCAGGTAAAAACACATGTTATTATATTTTATATTTTTATTTACTTATTTAATTTATTCATTTATCTACCTAGTTATTTATTTACTTATATTTTTATTTATTTATATATATTTATTCATTATTATTATTATTATTATTATTATTTTATATATGACCAGACTAGCCCAATCGACCCATTTGGCCTAGCCAAGACCTACCTAACCTAACCCTAACCTTCCTAACTTTTCCTCACTTCACCCTCATTCAGTTGCCGCAGCTTGACTCTTCCCTTCCCACGCTCTCGCTCCTCTTCCTGATCGGATTGCCTCACTCCTCATCCAGCCACCACAGCCTCACTCCCCCGTGCTCCCAAGCACCAACGCCGCTCGATCGGCCTCCTCCGGCCCTCGACCGCCGGGCTTTCCCCCTCATCCCTCTCACACGCCATCCTCCTGAGCTAAGCCCTATGCCCTACTCACACCAAGCGCCATCGCAGTTGGCCTCTCGTTCTCCCACCGCGCCGTCGCCTCCCTACCTCTTCCTCTCCCCCTCGCTGCTACTCCCTTCCCTCCCTTGCATGTATCCACCTTCCACTTGCGCCGGGCGCCGCCGCCACAAATCAGTCGCAACACTGCCAATGGCCCCTAGTCTTTGACACCTCTCCTCCTCCGGCTTCCCCTCCCTCTCCCTAGCGACGCTGCCTCGCTCTTGAGCTGGGCGTCGCAGCTGGCTGCCAGCTTCCATCCGAGGGTCACCCGAATCCGGCGGATCTGGGTTTCACCACCTCTACTCGCAAGCTGAGTATCAACCTCACCCCCCCTTCTTCTCACTCTTCCCCCTTCCTTCTAACCTTTTCTCTATTTTTGTGAAGGTGGGGCGGCATCGTTGCCCTCGGTTCGTCGCCACGACATTCTTTTCGCCGGTGGTGGGGTCTGACTCATGGATCGTAGGTGTGGTGGCACGGTGAACCCTCACCATCACTTCCCCAGACCAGCCTCAGCCTCAACAATTCCTAGCTATGGCTAGGGTTCGATCCCGCCGCACAGCATTCTACAAGCTAAGTGCTTTCCCACGCTAAACCTCTTTACTTCATGTGCCTTTATCACTCTTTGAGCAATTCTTTAGGTTTTTGAATTCACAGATGCTAGCTTTGTTATTATATCTGTTGAGCTACTGAGTGACATTTGTGCATAAAGAACATCGTTAGTTACCTTTATTGGAGTTACTTCTAGACACCTCTACTCTGCACTTAAATGTGTTAAATTTGTTAATTGAGGCCGCATGACTCCAGATTGAACATCTCTGCTTTGTGCTCAAAGAGGCAAAAATATATATACATAAGAATAGGCTTAGAGGGTTTCTAATGCGCTGGCAAGACCAATTTTTAGAATGATTTATGCCATTCAGCTAAAAGAGTTAGCTTGATGAACACATTCAAAGGTGAAACGTCTTGACACCAATGTTGCTCAACTGCTTTCAACATTAAATTTTGGTAATATGCCTATGTCCTGGAACTTATGTGTGCTTCGTAAAATTCTAGAGATTTCAAGGAAGTTGGAGGGTGGTTTATTGAGTTGTCAAATTCTTATACCAATTGTTATCATGGTTGACAATAGTCTATATCATTCGAATGATTGAGCTTAAATAAACTTTCCTTGAGTCCTGGTAGTCATGTGAGTATCTTTTAATCTTGCACTAATTTAATGAGTAGGCCACTGTTTAACTGCTTCTTATGATCTTTAAGATCAGAGAGTGAGGTGCTATTTTATCCATGATTCTGGCATGCATGGAATGACATCTTTAAGAAAACCTATGATAGAATGGTGCAAGGCTTAGGATTTATCTGTATGTATAGTGGTTAAGGGGGTGGATATATATTGATGTCTTGAATTCTTAGGATAGACATTAGTGTTTGCATTCGAGTTCTTGAACAATCACGCTATAAAGATTTGGCCCTAACATAAGCAAGTGTATACAACTAGAGTAATGATTAATTGCTAAGGGGGATGGTAGCAATAGCATAATGGATTTGTGGATGAAGATTGACTAACAAACCTCATTTCTAAGCTCATAACAGGGGGTGTATTAAGGTCACCATATTACAAGCATTTGACTAAGAGCTTACTTTGGTTGCTACACTGAAATGCCAGAATGCTTGTGTTCTACATTTTTTCGTGATTACAAGGCATAAGGCTAGGATTTGACTGAGCACTGAGATTATAAGGCATATGTATATATACATGGATTGTTTTGAGATCTAAAGACGGTGAGAAATGCATGTATTCTTGGGTTCTGCATTATTATGTGGTTAGGGTTGCAAGATTCAGATGATTGATCTTGATGTCTTGACATTAGGTTAAGGATATACATGCTAATACTTTTGAAGTTTAGACTCAGGGAATAGTGAATGTATTCAATGGTTGTTTATTAAGGTGTAGAAATATTCAAGATTGCTTCCTATCATGATTATTCTGCCGATTGAGTATCATTCCATATTTATCAAGATATCATTATGTTTTGATGCACCATGCTTTTCATATTTCTTTCAAATGAATATATGTATATATAAGGTATATTCTAATTGTTCTGGTCACTCAAATGGAATGCATGCATGGCTAGTAGAACAGAAGATTGCTTAGAATATGACACTTAGCTATAACCTGCCAGAGATTGCCATTTATAGGCTAAATGCTCATGCTGTAAATATGTTGGTCGAAATGTTTGCTCTAAATTTGTTTACTTCTTCCAACTAAGTTGTATATTCAGCTCATTAGCAGTATTGATCAATAAAGTAGTTGGATACACTAACTCAATAAATGTGGTCGTCATAACTCCTACTAAATACCGGTGGAAGAAGATATTGATGTAGATGATTGGCACCTTATTTGTAGGGACAGCTGGAAGAAAGATGAGGAGGAGATGAGAGATCACTGCCTTCACTCCTTGGCATGCTACTACTTTCTTTCGGCAGAGGTGGACCAGCAAAGGGCAGTTTCTACTCTGGTGGCTGAATGCAAGTGAAGTAGTAAAGTTCTCTTTGTGAATTGTTTTGTCTTGCTTATATAGTGCCGTTTCTTTTTACTGTAGTGTGGGGCTGAACAGGTCTTTGGTGCAGGGTAAAACTGTGGGCTAGAGGCACACGCGGTGAGCATGCAGCTCTTCAATCTGCCACTTGGCTGGGAAGAATGGGCAGGGAGTTTGCCGGCAGTTAGCTGGAGAGATGGGCAAAAGTTGAGAGGTGGCAATCAACATGGCTAGAGAGATGGGCAAAGGAGAGTGCTGGCATCCAGCTAGTACAGAGAATGGGAAAAAGAGAAGATGGTGGCTGGTTGTATGTCGGTTCAATAGCAAAAGTGATCTCCATCAGATGACATTAGAAGATTGTCGAATTTTGCTTTGATTGAGATGTGGTCTCTACTTAGTGGTGTAGCTTGATGTAATAATATACTATTTTGTACATTCTGGAAATTGTGCATACTGATTGGGGATGACTTGAAGAATGTGACTCCTTTTTGTGAAGTTGGTGCACTTTGAACTTGTTTAATTTCTTTGATGGTTTGAATGGATAATAATGAGGCGATATTTTTATGTGATAGCCATATTTGTTTGGGTGCTATACTTATGAGGAGATATCTAGGAGTTTAATTGTACATGAGAGAGTGAAATAAGATGTGTATGGACATGAATATGACCGGTGGGTTTTGAGTGATCGAGAATATTAAGTGAACATTGCTTATATTGTTAATATTTTTGTAAGCTCTTGAATGGTATAGCATTTGAAATTACTAATTGGATTACAACCTGATATGCTAAACTGAGCTCTAGCAAAAATGCATAGCTTAAGAACATATCAAAGATTTAGGTTTTGAGTACATTTTTACAGGAGAGATGATGAGTATGGGAGGAGATATGAGTGGGTGAGAAGGAGAAGAGACGGGAGGGTGAAATTTTGTCGGAGGACCTCTCTATCGGTTCCACGCTCAGAACCAATAGAGAAGTATTATTATCTCTATCGGTTCCGAATATTGAACCGATAGAGATTCACGTATTATCTCTATCGGTTCAATGATCGAAACTAATAGAGACATCTCTATCGGTTCAACACTCAGAACTGATAGAGATGCACTAGTTCTCTCTATCAGTTTCGATCATCGAACAGATAGAGATAACACATGAATCTCTATCGGTTCAACACTCGGAACCGATAGAGATCATATGCCTCTATCGGTTCTGAGCGTGGAACGAATAGAGATAAATACACACTATTTTCCTTGAACAACATCAGATATAGAAAACAAACATCCTTAAGGATTATATATGTATTATATCTTTATTTACAATACACGCATGTAATATGTTCTATGTGTGTCGTCTTCACCGCTAAGACATACTCCATTTACAAATGGAGATATTTCATTGAATTGGTTGTACTCTTCTTCATTTACGATATTTTCAACTCTAACGATCCGTCTCTTGCTTTGAAGGATGATGTGCAACCTCGAATTGGCCAGATCACGCACGTAGAAGACTTATTTTGCTTGCTTTGCAAGGATGAATGGTTACTCTTTGTAGACGAGTCTATTGAGATCTGCAATAGTAAAACCTCTCTTATCGATCTTTACACCATGTGGAAGTCTTACCCACTTACATCTTAATAATGAAATTTGGTATATTTCATAATCGAGCTCCCATATTTCTTCGATCATCCCATGGTAGGAGTTCGTTGCAGTTGAGGATCCTTGAGTGATCATCAGACAAAGCATATATGCTCATACCACTATTTTGAGTGTACTCTTTACATCTTGGCTTTCAGTTTAAAAGTAGGAGCCATTAATATCGTACCCCTGCCATGTCTGTATATTAAATCTTGGTCCATCAACCAACCATTTGACATCCTCAGTGATGGAGACCTTTGCCTTTTCTTTGAACAATGTGAGGAATCGCTCTTTGTGTTCTCGCGTGATGGAAAGCCCATTCATATGTGGATTCTCTTCCTGTAATATCAACTTGTGATACTCAATGTATGGATGATTTTCTGTGTTGTGTTGCAAGACTGTAAAATACACTTTATAATACATATCAAACCGTAGACTCGTTAGTTTTGACCCAATAGTTCCTTTGCCACGAAGCCTGCCCTCATGACTAGATACAGGAACACCAATTGCTTGTCTTTTACCCAAAAAGTCTACGTAGAACTCAATAACCTCTTAGTCCCATAACTTTCAACAATACTATCCTTAGGCTTTGACCGATTTCTCACATATGCTTTTAATATACCCATGTACCTCTCGAACGGATGCATGTAACATAGGAATGTGGCTCCACATACCTCACTCTGCAAGTTGTCTAGTACCTCAGGATCAATAACCTTGCAAGAAATTGCATTAAAGAAATAGTGTAGCTTCGTGATTGCTAATCTGACATATTTTGGCAGAATATTTCTGATTGCAATTGGGAGCATTTGGGTCACCAAGACATGGCAATCGTGGAACTTCATACCAAGTAATTTCAAATCATCCATGGACACAAGATTCTTAATATTTGTGGGGTAGCCCGATGGAATTTTAATACCTTGGAGACACTTGCAGAGGTCTTCTTTGTCCTTCTTGGATAAGGTGTAGCATGTAGCAGGGATGTACGAACCGTTTCCATCCTCCTCTATCACTGTAAGCTTGGGCCTGATTCCCATGTAGACTATATCGTGATGAGCATTCACACCATCATTGGTCTTCCCAGAAATGTTCAGCAAGATGCCAACCAAATTGTCGTAAACATTCTTCTCAACGTGCCTGACATCAATACAATATCAGACACCTAACTCTTTCCAGTATGGTAAGTCCCAAAATATTGACTTCTTCTTTCAAATGGTCCCGGGACGAACAGATTTATAGCTCTTTCTATATTGAACATCAATATCCTCCACGCGTGAATGTACTTGCTTTCCACTCATAGGCTATGGGGCCGAACAAACTTCCCTCTTCACATTAAATTTGTCATCAATCTTATGGTATCGATGACTTCTAGGTAGAAACCTATGGTGAACCATGTAAAAAGTTTTCTTGGAATTCAGCAGCCACAAGCTCTCAGTCTCCTTTTCACAATAGGACATGTTTGTCTCCCTTCGTACTGTAGCCCGCCAAATTACCAAGGGCCGAGAAATCATTTATGGTACAAAATATCATAGCCCATAGGGTGAAGTTCTATATTTTGTATGCATCTCACATCGTGACCCACTCATTCCACAATTTTACCATATCCTTAATCAATGGTGCTGGTACACATCAATATCATTTTTCGGCTGTTTAGGTCCTGAGATTAGTAACAACATCATGACCGCTTCATGCACAACCAAGGAGGGAGATTGTAGGTACACAACAGAACTGGCCAAGTACTACAACGACTGCTCATATTACTAAATGGATTCATTTCATCGGTACTCAATCCAAATCTTATGTTCCTCATCTCGGCACTAAACTACTCGTGTTTTCAATCAATGTTTCTTCATTTAGCCGAATCAGATGGGTGTCTCAGCTTTCCATCTTCCTTTCAAGATTCATAATGCCAACGCAACAATTTTGCCTCTTTGGGAATTGCAAACAAATGCTCCAAACGAGGAATGATGGGCAAATACCACAATACCTTGGCTGTGCCCCTTTGTTTACTTCTTCACCGTTGTCGACTCGGCTCTTAGCTGCTTATCATTACGCTTCTCCTTTTGTTTGTACAAGGGTACAACACAAACTGGACAAACGTATAATTGCTTATGCGCGTTACGGTACAAGATGCAATCAATCGGATATGCATGTATCCTTTCTATTTCCATTCCATGGAACATAGTATCTTCTTCCCTTTATAAATGCTTGTTGAGAATTCATGTCCTCCGAAAGTACATCTGATAGAAGAACTAAAAGTGCATTCAAACTTGTATCTGTCCAATGGTGTTTTGCCTTTAGTTTGAACAATACAAAGACCGAACCTAGCTTGGTGTATTCCCCTTTGCAACCCAAGAATAATGGTTTGGTATCATCTTCCATCAAGCTTTTAATTTTTTCAAACTCTCTTTTCGTGTAATTTCCCTCCATATCCTGCAACATTTGATCTAAATTGTCCTCCTCAAGCATATCACACTGCAAATTGTGATCGGATTCTAGCGTGTCTTTGTTGTATACCGAAGTGTTAGTACTTGTCTCTCCATGATGGATCCAACGCGTGTAATTCCTTACGAAGCCATATCGAGTCAAGTGGTCTTCAATTTGAGCTGAGCTGATAAATCTCCTGAGATTGGTGTAATCAAAGCAAGGACAGTATATGAAGTTTACACCCCCACTTGACCATGTGTTCTTCGGCAATTTTTTTTGAACTCCTTAACACCTCTCTGAAATTCAGCACTCACACAGCTTTTCTGATACATCCATCCCTCACGGTCCATCTATAATTAAACTACGCACACTAAATTAAGAAAAAACTAGAGCTACAGCTAGCTAATATTGAGACATTATTTAATTACCTTTGCAAACTAAGGACGGGTTCCAAGATATATAATTTACTCCCTATAGCTTCTTTCCAAGTTATGAGCTTTCAATTTGAAAGACCATGTGGAGGTCTATCCTTGATGATGATGATGATGAGTAATTGATTGTGGTTGAGCATATTATGCTTGAGTTTGAGTTTGATTTGAATTGGATTTCAATTTGAAGCAATTTGAGAGCTGTCAGGCCAAGGGCGGCACTACCAGCCTAGGAGAGTGGTAGTGCTGGGCATACAGTAATACCAGCCATGCTGGGGCGGTAGTGCCATCCGAGCGGTACTACTGGCCCTAGGGACGGTAGTGCTGACTTTTTGAGCGAATTCTGAATATTTGAATCTTGGATTTGTATGAGATTTATTGCATATCATTTTTGGCAATGCTATGTGATATGTTTCTTTGTTTTTGATGGTTGCAGGATGACGATACTAGATCATAGTGAGGTTAAGGATGATCAGGAGTACGCGAGGTGAGCTAGAGATCCAAACGGTTGAGGATCGCCGAAGATGATTGAAGACAGAATCAGTGCAAACCTAGATGATAAGGAATGGATGAGATGCTAGCTAGGAGCTGCTCGGATCAAGGAAGGCCATTGGATCACAGCCTAGGTGATAGAGTAGCGAGTCTAGTTAGTATGCTTTGAAAAGTGTGTAAAAACCTGTTATGTTAGAGGGTTTCGGGTTAGCCTATGTATGAGTGAGTGAGTCAATCCTAGCCCTTGATGGTGATCCTTAGGGTAGAAGGAACTCATCCATGGGTGGAGAATGACTCAAGAGTAGTATAAATAGAGGGGTAGAGGTAGCCTTCCTCCTCTTAAAGGTTTTAGAGGTTTAGATGCTCCTTTGAGCTTTGCCCACTTGGTTGAGAGGCTTTGTAAACCTCCCTTCCAAAATTGAAAATCTATTCCTCTCAATTCTGAATTTACTTTCCGCATTTACATTATGTCTTTAAATTCCGCAATTTACATTCTTGAAATTTACTTTCATGCAAGTTGGATTTGCCTCCCCTCCTTCTTTTTGCTTATGCTTCTTGCGCCGAGGATGAATGATTGATGGATGAGTCTTCTTCAGATCATATCCCAATCATTTAGGCAACTCTTGTGTCCTTACTTGCAAGAAACCGATCTTTTGCTTTCTAGGGGATTATTCTTGAAAGGTCGGGTTTTTGATGTTCATGTCATGTGTTCTAACTTGCTATGACATGTGGGAAGTCATCTAGGATCATCTTGATCATTAAGAACCCACGAGCTAACTGAGGGCCAAGTTTTTGTTTTTAAACCCGTTCTTGTGCACTCTTCCTTGAATTGGAAAAAGGTCAAAACTTTGACGTCAATCCTTGCGATTGAAGGTTGTAATAGGTTCCTGACATCTATAGGAAGGTGTCCACAAAGTTTCACGAGGTTTGGATCAGCCGATAAAAAGATCCATCAATTTTCCTTTTGAAGTCGGGCTGTATTCACAAAGCTGGTTTTACTGTAGTGCCGGGGGTACTGTTCATCCGTCAGTACCAGACCAATTTGCGGTATTGCTTCCCTCTGCTGAAGTTTTTCAGAATTGTGTGTTCTCCACTTTGCTTTGATGAAGTGAGGTTCGTGGTTGGATCTTTTTATGGGGGGAAATTTTATTTTGGGATCATTCACCCCCTTCTGATCGCCATCTCGGTCCTTCACAATTCCCTAGTTAGGAGACATACATTTACAACATCAACAATGAAATCGAATTACCTAGTTCAAAATAAAGGGATTTGAAGGAATTCTCACCTTTTGAACAAAACCTTAGATGAGGGCAATTGAGGGGAAATCTCCTCAAGCTAGAGCTTCAACTTTACCCCCTCAACACCCATCCCCAAGGATATCATAAATTCTCACCCCAATTATTGCTTCCAACGGTAGAGTATGTTGTGTTTTTTTGGGGCGACCGCAGTTATTTTGACTTCTAGATTAAGAACAGAGGAGGGTTTAGCCCGAAGGTTAATTATAACCTACTAGATAGACACATCACGATCGGTTTTGAGATAAAAACCGACCGTGATATATGTACCATCACGATCGGTTCAAACCTCATAAACCGATCTTGATGACCATCCTTAACACTATCGGTTCATTTATAAGAACCGATAGTGATATACAGAATATCACGATCGGTTCTGACATGAGAACTCATAGTGATAACGATGGTCATCACTCTTGGCTCATCATTACTGGTTCTGAGGTTAGACCGAAAGTGCTATTTCGCACCATATTTCTCACCCACACCGAATCATATATCACTATTGGTTTTTTCTTAAAAAGTTAGAATAGACCCAGATGAAGAGATAGTGTTGTATCACTCTGTAATAGTCACTACTACAGAACGGCACATCACTATCGCTCTATCCGTGTCGGTTCTTAAGTTTTTAGGAAAAAACGATTGTGATAAATAACTTCGGAGAGGTGTTAGTAATAATCACTATCGGTTCTGAGATTAGAAGTGATTGTGATGTAACATTAGGCATATCACTATCGGTTCTAAACTCAAAAGCGATAGGGATGTGAATGTCATCACTATCGGTTCCAACAAAAGAAGTGATAGTGATGATCACGTCCACATCACTATCGGTTCTTTTAATAGAAGCGATAGTGATGTGCATATATATCACTATCGGTTCTAAGAAAAGAAGCGATAGTGATGTGCACGTGATCATCACTATCGCTTCTATAAAAAGAACTGATAGTGATGACTATGCACATCACTATCGGTTCTAAGAAAAGAAGCGATAGTGATGTACACGTGATCATCACTATCGCTTCTATAAAAAGAACCGATAGTGATGAGCGTGCACATCACTATCGCTTCTCGAAAAGAACGGATTCTGATGTCGACGTGCTCATCACTATCGCTTCTCTAAAAAGAACCGATAGTGATGACCTTTCACATCACTATCGCTTCTCGATAAGAACCGATTCTGATGTCGATATGCTCATCACTATCGCTTCTCTAAAAAGAACCGATAGTGATGACCGTTCACATCACTAACGCTTCTTGAAAAGAACCGATTCTGATGTGCCTCGCTAGGTCATATATAACACTCGCGTTGAACTCTTCTCTGTTGTTGCTCCAGAGGAGATTTCTCCGCCGCCACCCGATAAAACATCTCATATTGTGTGGTTGGAAGCAATACTTGGGTGAGAAAATTTTAAGTCCTCATGGGTGAGTATTAAGAGGGCAAATTTGAAACCCTATCTTGAGGAGATTCCCCTCTTTTTGCCCTCATTTGCGGTTTTCTTCAAAATGTGAGCAATTCTTTAAACCACTTTAATTTTGCACTAGGTAATTTTGATATGTTGTGAATAAAGTTTAGGTTGCACTGGAATTGTGTACGTGCGTTCAGATTTCACACTCTTTATTTGACAAGCACACATCTATTTAATTATTATAGTGCTCTCGTGTTAATATGGAATTATTGTTGCTATCATGTGATAAATGTTGGAGTTTAGGCTGCGGAACCTACGTCTCCCGTTCAAGGATGCTTATTTATAAATATGTCGAATAAAATGGCATATTTATAAGTGAGCAGTCTCGAATTGTCCACGTCTTTGGACAGTTCGAGGATATGTGGTTCGGGCAAGTTCCTGAGCTGTGTTGTACAACTCCAGAGTAGATTTCGGTAGCGTCTCCCTGGTGTTCTCCATATGCACACCCCTCTTGACCTGTTGTCGAGACGTGTATATGGAGAACAGTGGGGAGATGCTGCCGAAATTTTCTTTGGAGTTGTACAACGGCTTAGGAACTTGCCCAAACCACATATCCTCGAATGGGATTAGGACCTAACCTATTTAGAGATTAGGAGTCATCGTTGGTACCCTTGTTTTGTTTCGTTGTAGTAAAAATATTTGCAAGCTATTGCACTAGCTATGTAATTAGATTATTTGATATCATTGTTGATTTTAAAAATTTATGTCTCCTATTTAGGGAATTGGAAGCTCTGAACCAAGGAAGAAGCTAGGTATCATCGGGAATACATTTATATATCTTGTAACCTGTCCTCTATTTTGAAAAGGTAATATTAATTGAAATGATGTCTCAATATTTAAAATAGCTAGCTAGTTGTCGCTCTAGTTTTTCTTTAATTTATTGTGCGAAATTTAATTGCAGATGGACCGTGAGGAATGGATGTATCAGAAAAGCCGTGTGAGTGCGGAATTTCAGAGGGGTGTTAAGGAGTTCAAAAAAATTGCAGAAGAGGACATGGTGAGGAGGGGTGTAAACTTCGTATATTGTCCTTGCATTGATTGCACCAATCTGAGGAGATTTAACAACTCAGCTCAAATTGAGGACCACCTGATTCGACGTGGCTTCGTGAGGAATTACACATGTTGGATCCATCACGGGGAGGCAGGTAGTACCTTTCCGATATGCAACGAAGACACAGTGGAACCGGAAGACGAGTTGCAACTTGATATGTTTGAGGAGGATAATTTGGAGCAAATGTTGCAGGATGTGGAGGGTAGTTACACGGAAAGAGAGTTTGAAAAGTTTAAAAGCTTGATGGAAGACAATGCCAAACCGCTATTCACAGGTTGAAAAGCGGAATACACCAAGTTGGGTTCGGTCCTTGCATTGTTCGAACTGAAGGCAAAACACCGTTGGACAGATACAAGTTTCAATGCACTTCTAGTTCTTCTATCGGATCTGCTTCCAGAGGGAAACGAGTTGCTAACAAGCATTTATGAAGCGAAGAAGCTACTATGTCCCATGGGAATGGAAATAGAAAGGATATATGCATGTCCGAATGATTGCATCTTGTACCGTAACACACATCAGGAGCTGCACGTGTGTCCAGTTTGCGGTGTGCCCCGGTACAAACAAAAGGAGAAGCGTAACGACAACAAGCGTAAGAGTCGAGGCAACGACGGTGAAGAGGTCACCAAAGGTGCACCGGCCAAGGTATTATGGTACTTGCCCATCATTCCCCGTCTGGAGCGGTTGTTTGCAAATCCTAGAGAGGCAAAATTGTTGTGTTGGCATTATGAATCTCGAAAGGAAGATGGCAAGCTGAGACACCCTGCTGATTCAGCTCAATGGAGAAACATCGATTGGAAACATGAGGTGTTTGGTGCCGAAATAAGGAACATAAGATTTGGGTTGAGTACCGATGGAATGAATCCATTTGGTAACATGAGTAGTCATCACAGCACCTAGCCAGTTCTGTTGTGTATCTACAACCTCCCTCCTTGGTTGTGTATGAAGCGGAAGTATATCATGATGTCATTACTAATCTCGGGACCCAAACAGCCGGGAAATGATATTGATGTGTACCTTGCACCACTGATCGAGGACTTGGTAAAATTGTGGAATGAGGGGGTCGTGGTGTGGGATGCGTACAAAAGAGAGCATTTCACCCTACGGGCTATGGTATTTTGCACCATAAATGATTTCCCGGCCCTTGGTAATTTGGCGGGTTACAGTACGAAAGGAGCTAAAACGTGTCCTATTTGTGAAGAGGAGACTGAGAGTCTATGGCTTCCAAATTCCAAGAAAACTGTGTATATGGGTCACCGTAGGTTTCTACCTCGAAGTCATCGATACCGTAAGATGGATGAAAAATTTGATGGGAAGAGGGAAGTCCGTTCGGCACCGCAGCCTATGAGTGGAAGGCAAGTATATTCACGTGTAGAGGATATCGATGTTCAGTACGGAAAAAGCCGTAAATCTGTTCGTCCAAGGAAAATTTAGAAGAAGAGGTCAATATTTTGGGACTTACCGTACTGGAAGGAGTTAAATGTCCAACATTGTATTGATGTCATGCATGTTGAGAAGAATGTCTGCGATAATTTGGTTGGCATCCTGCTGAACATACCTGGGAAGACCAAGGATGGTGTGAATGCTCGTCGTGACATGGCCTACATGGAAATCAGGCCAAGGCTTGCAGTGATACAGGAGGATGGAAAAGGTCCGTACATCCCCGCTGCATGCTACACCCTGTCCAAGAAGGAGAAAGAAGATCTCTGCAAATGTCTCCAAGGTATTAAAGTTCCATCTGGCTACTCTGCAAACATTAAGAAGCTTGTGTCCATGGATGATTTGAAGTTGTTGGGCATGAAGTTCCACGACTGCCATGTCTTGATGACCCAAATGCTCCCAGTTGCAATCCAGAATATTCTGCCAGAGGATGTCAGGTTGGCAATCACGAAGCTGTGTTTTTTCTTCAATGTGATCTCCTGCAAAGTTATTGACCCCGATGTGCTAGACAACTTACGAGTGAGGTGGTGCGGACTCGTGTCGACTTGAGATGCATTTCCCACCGTCATTCTTCGACGTAATGGTCCACCTTGTTGTTCACCTTGTCAGAGAGATTAAGATATGTGGACCCACTCTCCTACGTTACATGTATCCGTTCGAGAGGTACATGGGTATTTTAAAGTCCTACGTGAGGAATCGGTCGAAGCCTGAGGTAGTATTATTGAAGGTTATGGGACTGAAGAGGTTATTGAGTTCTGCGTGGACTACCTAGGTAAAAGACAAGCAATTGGTGTTCCTGTATCTCGTCATGAGGGCAGACTTGCTGGTAAAGGAACCGTTGGGTCCAAACTAATGAGTCCAAGGTTTGATATGTATTGCAAGGCACATTTGTGATCTTCTGAGCAACAGCGAAGTTCTCCATACATCGAGCAGCATAAGTTGATATTACGGGAAGAGAATCCACAAAGGGATGAGCTTTCCATCGCACAAGAACACAATGATCGTTTCCTCACATGGTTCAAAGAAAAAGCGGAGGTCTCCTTTAGTGAGAATGTAAAATGGTTGGCTGATGGACCAAGATTTAACGTACAGACATGGCAGGGATACGATATTAATGGTTACACCTTTTACACTGAGAGTCAAGATGCCAAGAGTACTGTCCAAAATAGTGGTGTGAGCATAAATGCTTTCTCCAATTATCATCACTCGAAAAGAGTCTCCCCAACAACAATGAACTCCTACTATGGGTTGATCGAAGAAATTTGGGAGCTCGATTACGAAATATACCAAGTTCCCTTGTTCCGATGTAAGTGGGTAGGACTTCCACATGGAGTGAAGGTCGACAAGAGAGGCTTTACTATTGTGGATCTCAGTAGACTCGCCTACAAAGATGACCCGTTCGTCCTTGCGAAGCAAACAACTCAAGTCTTCTACGTGTGTGATCCGTCCAATCCGAGGTGGCACGTCGTTCTTCATGGCAAGAGACGGATTGTAGGAGTTGAAGATGTTGTAGATGAAGAAGAGTATAACCAATTCGATGAGATACCTTTATTTGCAGATGGGGCCTGTCTTAGCGGGGATGACGACACACATGGAGCCAATTACATGCGAGTAGATCATCATGAACGGCAGTATTGTAAATAAATGGACTATTATAATGTTTGTTGTTAATCTCAGTGTTGTATTATGTATGTAAAATAGTTTGCAATGCTTTCAAAGTAAAAATCCATGGTGAATTACTGTTTGAGGCTATGATGGAAATGCAATTTCTCTTTATGCCTGCACTTTGTGCGATATGTTGTGAAAGAAAATTCCATTTGACGATGTGTAGTCTCGATGTGATGTACAATCTATATAATTCTAAGACACAGAAATGAGGCTAAGCTATATGAAATCATTTTTGAAAATTTTCGAAAAGTTGGACTTCATTTGAGAAAGTTTTGACTTTTCAACTATTTAAGGAAAATTCATGCCTAGAAAGTGAATTTTGGCATCTTTTTCCAATGATAACTCTTTTTTGCAAAATTCTTTTTGGAAAAGATTTGTAGTATCTCAAAGTATATTTCTGGAAAATTTCAAATAATTCCAACGATATTTGCAAAAGTTTTTCACTCTTTGATCTAAATCTGAAAATTTGGACTTCATGGTTTGTCTGGACAGACAATAGTGCAATGAACTACATCAGTGTCAGTTTTTCCTGAGAACCGATTAAGATAATGATCTATCAGAATCAGTTTTCTTTAAAAAAGCGATACGGATATTGAAGCATCAGTGTCGATTTTTTATGTGAAGCGATATTAATGACTAACATTAGTGTCGGTTTTTTTATGTAAAGCGATACTAATGACTAACATCAGTGTCAATTTTTTTACAAAAAATAGCGATACAGATATTGAGAATCAGTGTCGGTTTTATTCAGAAACGCGATAGGGATATGAAAATATCCGTGTCGGTTTTTTGAAGTGAACCGATACTAATAACTTACATCAGTGTCGATTTTGTTTATGTGAAGCGATACTAATGACTACCATCAGTGTCAGTTTTTTAGGTGAAGCGATACTGATGAATACTATCAGTGTTGGTTTTTTATGTGAAACGATACTAATAACTAACATCAGTGTCGGTTTTTTATGTGAAGTGACACTGATGACTAATATCAGTATCGGTTTTCTGAAAAAAAGCGATACTAATACTCCGTCCCCATTTTATTCCCGCAGACACCCGATTCGCGCACGCAGCCATTTTAGTTAACCCTAGCTCCTGCCCCGCCCCGCCGCTCGACCTCCCGCCGCCCCACCCCGCCCGTCGCAACGCCCACCCCAGCGCCCGTCGCCCGCCCGCCACTCCTACCTTACCTGCGCTCGACCTCCCACCGCGACGCCCGCCTCCTGACCGCCTCCGCCCACCCGACGCCCGTCGCCCGACTCCCTCCTCGCCACGACGCCCGCCACCCGCCTGACGTGTCCCGTCTCCCCCCCACCGCCTGACGCCTCCTCACCCCGCCAAATCAGCAATCGATCTTATTGGTCAGTGTTGTAGCATCCAAATTGCAGATACATGTTTCTGTTGGTTTTACCCGTGGATGCATGATTCTTGCGAGGTTTGCTTCTTTTATAGTTGTTTTCATATACATGTGATTTTAGATAATTGGCAATTCACACTTTGAAAACCTGAAAGTATGACCTAAAAGAAGTATTCAGGGATTGACTGTATGATTGTGGTAAATAGCTTGTGGCTTATGAAATTTCTACTGCACGCTTTACTGCATGCTTTTGAGGACAAATGGCCCAAATGTTAGTCAGGACTACTTTGAGTGATCTTCATCTACTTGTTCTATAATAACAATTTATGGAAAAAATGTGAAAGAGTTGCTAATTATGGTGTTGGCCTTAGTGTTTGGTTTTGGATGGCAACCTGTATCCCTGACTAATTTGATTACTGCAGCTGCTACTACAAACGTGTACAAAAAGGCAACTTTGTGTATTCATCCTGATAAGGTGCAATAAAAGGGCGCAAATCTTTAGCTTTTTGGTGTCCACACATATAGAAGGGTCACATTGCACTCCTGTAGGGTCCTCTGCGGAGTTATCCCAACCGAAATGCTCCTTGGACAGAAACTTGCTGAGATGCAGAATAACTGATTTGCACATGATGGAGTGATAGATTACCTGCCTATGGTTTTGGTTTTCATCCTGAAAAATCTTCAGACTGGTAGATTGTTGAATTTTTTCTTTGCCCATGGTAATTTCAGTGTAAGCGTGTATCTATGATATATAAAATTCTCAAAAATATGAGATGGAACTGATCCAGTAAAAGTTTCGTCACAAGTAAGGGTATTCTTTACGAAGAAATTTAACAAGAATCTTGAGCATGATTCTCTGTATTCAATGATGGCACTATTCGAGAAAAAAGTATGAACATTAGTGGGAAGTTTCACTTATGAGGCACTAATCTTTTCCTAGTGGGTGAAATAGAGTCTTATTTTCTTATCTTTGACTTGAATTTTCATCGCTCTCCAGCAAGCTCACAGGCGTGGTAATGGTAGGCTGCCTTCTCCTTGGGCAATTGTTGCTATCACTGTTCTTGGTTTTAATGAGATCATGGTGCTTCTAAGGTACATGGCTCATTAGCTGCACTATGTGCAGCAGTTCTTCCACTGCTGAAAACAATTACATGACGATTGCCATTTTGTTCATTGACCAGAATCCCATATATCTGTTCTTGCTATTTGTGGGTTATTTACTGGCCAAAGCTTTAGCAATGCAGCTAGATATTAGCAGAGAATTCCAAAATAGCGTGCTAAAATTTTGAACACTTGATATGCTAAAGCTTTGTACATATTATTACTGAAATATAGGGAGGGTTAATCTGTACGAATGGCACGGAATGGAAGTGTAGCACGAGTTGTCATCTGACAGTATCATAATCATTTTGTTTCATAATATGTACATTTTCATTAAACTGTTTTATTTAGATCTGTGATACTGCTTCGAAAATGTGTCTGCTGACGTCATTTAGACACACTTACCTAATTGAGATGGTCCCCAGGGATGTGGTGTTTGATCATTTAGACACACTTTGCAAAGTTTCTGAGTGAAGTACACTATAATTTCTTGTATGCAACCGAAGGTGAGGAATATTTTGCTTGCTAATGTCTACCTATTTAATAAATCCACCAAGGACCTGTATATCTCGCCAACCCTTTTATTGGAATCTTGTGTTATTTTCATATCACCTGGATGTTGACTAGTAGCTATTTAGATAACACCAGATGAACATGTACAATTCTAGACACAGCTACACGCTTCATTTCGATCTCTTTTCATAATTGTGCATGTATGTGTAAAACAATAATCACGATACTTATGTTTTGTGTTTTATCTTCTGAAGGTCATTATTACTTTAAAGAAAGGTACCAAGCTCATCTAGTATAGCCGGAAAGGAAAACCCACGATCCGCTTGTTCAGACTTTCTAGTGTAAGTTCATCAGCATGCTCCTTTGATCTTGGCATGGATATATGTTCCATAATGTTTCAATTATTATGTTCACTTTACATCTACTTGCTTGTGATTCTTCTGCAAACATTTCTGAGTTCAAATTTCACAATGCATGCTTTCATCACCTACATGCTATTATTATTACTATAATATGATCTACGTTAGAGTTCACAATGCGTAACCTACGTCTCCCGTTCGAAAATACTTGTTTAGATAGCAAAGCACTCAACAATTTACGAGACCACTTATGCCAGTGGTAATGGTTAGAAGTTATATCGGAGGAGGTAGGTTTAGAGATCCTGAAGCATTCTACTAGTCCATATGGAAACAATATTAATTGTATATGTCAATGTGATATATATGCACGTGTACTGATTGTTAAGCATGTTTGTGTTTGTATATTGTGAACGAATGGGCTATATGTATTGTAATTTAAGTGTTCGTGTTTTGTGAATGTGATATGTGCATTCTGTGTTCTGTATTGTGAATGTGATATATATATGCCCATTGTTAATATGTGTTATTTTGGATAATATGCAAAATTAAAACACCCCCATGAGGGTCATCAGAATCGGTTCTTATGTGGAACCGATTTTGATAACCATCATTAGAATCGGTTCTCATGAGGAACTGATTCTGATGACCTCTCATCATAATCGGTTCTTTCAAGCAAGCGATAGTGATGACCACATCAGTAGAATCGGTTCTTCTACAGAAGCGATTGTGATAACCATACCATTACAATCGGTTCTTGAAACAAAGCGATTGTGATGATCCATCATCAGAATCGGTTTTTTGAAGGAAGCGATTGTGATGACCCACTTATCAGAATCGGTTCCACACAAGAACCGATTCTAATGAGGGGGTCATCACAATCGCTTCCTTGAAAGAACCGATTCTGATGAGCTGCTCATCACAATCGCTTCCTTGAAAGAACCGATTCGGATGACCCTTTATCAGAATCGGTTATTCTAAAAAACCGATTGTGATAATGTGTTCATCAGAATCGGTTTCACCTAAGAACCGATTCTAATGAGGCTTTATCACAATCAGGCCAGAACCGACTGTGATAACTCCACCTCATCACTATCTAAAGACTTCGTATCGCCACTTGAACCGACTGTAATGACAAAAAAGAACCGATTCTGATGTACAATTCTGTAGTAGTGAGTGATTTACAATACAACAAATAAGTAGTGATACAACATAAGTGTTGTTGGTTGGCTGTAGGGTTGTTGGAGCCCACCTTAGCCCCTCCCTTAGGTCCACCCTTGCCTCTTGGTACTAGCTCAATATATATTTTGGTACCTTTAAGCTTCCAAGGATGGTAAAAAGTCTTATTAATGTATACAACCACCCAATGCCCAATGAATGGAATACTTTCTCTAGTCAAAAATAAATGTTGTGTTAAAACTTGGCATCAAGTCAAACTATTTTAACATTGTCTAACAAGTATTTTTATGAATATTTAGATCAAACATATGAAAATGGTAAAAGTATATTTATTTCAAAAAATAGTTTCATAATATTACCTTTTTATTATGTTTTGCACATGTATTAATTACAGTAGTAATTCATGGTCATATTTAAATTTTAGGGACCATGTCAATATCCAAAATGGCAATTACTTGTGATTGAAGGAGGTAGCTCGTAGCCTTGTTACCAGACGGGAAACAAGCTGTGCTAAAGTCAACTACTAGTTAATTCGTGTTTTGCGACACTTGGCACATGAAATACAACAGTTTTTGATTGAAATATCACCCATGTGTACAATATTTTGCCAGCAACCGAGCTAGTTACAACCCTGTATGCATAATTTTTTGACATTCTTGGGAGGTACCAAAATATACATTGAGCTAATACTAAAAATTTAAAGGGTAGGGATACCAAGAGGTACAAGAGTATAAGGATAATTTAATGGTACCTCATGGTACCTTATAAGGATAGTAAAAACTCTAAATGTAAAAGTGTTGGTAGATTGGGTGTCTGTCTTCCCATCAATCCGTATAGGGTATAACCACTCTTGAAAACGGCCGACTCAAAATGGATTCCGCTTCAAATTGCTCTTCATACCAGCGCAACTTCTTCTCCAAGAAGATCTCTTTCCATCTCCATCTTGATCGTCTTGCCTCCTTCTTTGTCTCATGTGCTGGGTCCGTCCTTCAATTTATAGAACCTTCCAAATCAGCTAAACTTTTCTCTTCGTGTCTTTCCAAAATCAGCTTTCCTTTCTTGCTGGTCAACCCATCTCTGATTTTAGTGCTACTGGATCCTTCTGCGTTAAATCATTCTTACTGACTTCCCCAATTTGGTGCTGTCATTGTTGTTAGGTACAATCTTGACTTTATTTAGTTAGTGTTTGCTGGTATTAGTTAGTTGCATGGATATGCATTGTAGCCGGGATAGGTTGTTAGTTTGCATGCGCGTGTGTTAGCTTTGGGGATAGATTAAGGAGTCTGTTGCGTTAGTTGAGATAAGAACTGCATTATTGTTAGACCCTTTTGATATGGTATAAAAGGAGAAGAAAACGTCGCAGAAAGATGTGCGGCACCAAAACAATCTTGTCTCGTTTTTCCGCATCGCTCACATCTACGGAGGCATAGACTTCTACGGCGTGTTGTACACGACGTGAACCACCCGGTATTCAGCCCGGACGGCCGGAGCATCGTCGTAACGTGCGACCCCGCCGGTGTGTTCGCCGACCCGATCTCGTTGCCCCTGTTCCTGTATTCGGTAAGGCCCTACGGCGACATCTTCTAGGTGGACGTCAACTCGGACGACATCAGCAAGAACTGAGATGTGAAGAAGTTCCAACAATTAATTGTAGTCCATTTTGTTTGGCAAAATCAGGCAGCAACAGTTGCATGAGTATCAAACTTCTTTATTTTCTTCCCTCTCTCTCTTCCACCTCACCGAAAAGCTAATATGGCACACACTAAGTATAAATCAAATTTGCTTGTTGCAAGTAAAAGGCAAGCACTACTACATAGGGGTATATCCGCGACGCCTCATCAGTGCCGGGTGAGGCCCACCCGGCAGTGATTGTATTATCACTGCCGGTTCTATGTAAAACCGGCACAATAGTTTTTTCCCGCGCGAAGTGAAGCAATATCACTGCCGGTTCATTTTGTCCAACTGGCAGTAATACATCACTGCCGGTTTGTAAACAAAAGCCGGTAGTGATAAGATTACCCTAAATTCTCCCGCGGGAACAGGAGAGCAGTATCATTGCCGGTTCGTATTGTAAAACCGGCAGTGATATATTACTGCCGGTTTGTAAATAATAACCGGCAGTGATAAGACTTACCCTAAATTTTCACGCGGGAACGGCAGAGAGTATCACCGCCAAATTATATTATTGAACCGCATCGATATTTTATCGCCGTGTTTTGAAAAAGAACCGGCGATGATAAGTCCACACTACAAATACCCTTCAGATTTTGTTCCCCACCTCCGAGCAGAGAGGAGCTCTGTTCTTGCTCGATTGGGAAGAGAGGGGCGAATTTTGCTCTCAAATTTGGTGGAATTCACTTCTAATTCGTGATCTACGGTTCGTATCTTGATGTACATTTTATTTGTAGTTGGTTTTTGTTGGATATTACGTTCTATATGGTTGTTGGCTGTGAGAATTATCGATTGCATAATGAGCACAATTAGAGCTCTAATTTAGAGACTAGATTTGAATTCACCACCTTTTTATGTGTGCAGTGATTAGTGAGATTAAGATGTAGCTTGAATTTAAGTTTTTACGAGGACCAAATTAGTGATTGCGTTTAATATGTTAAGAACGACAGCACTACATAATTAATTGTCGTTGTATGTAACTATTTAGATATCATGTGTCTAGAAAAAGTATTTATATTCTTTGTTGAATTATGTTTTAAATAATAAATTATGTATTTATGAGTTTTTATGCTTTTTAGCTAATTATTTAAAATATTTTCCTATTAAGAAGAGGAAGTTTTGAATTTTTGAGAAAATTTAAAATGTGATAAAACCTTGAAAATAAATTTTTAAATGTTATATTATTTGTGGAACTTTCTCAAAAAAATTCATAATTTTTGAAGTTGGTCTGCTAATTTTAATAATTGAAACTTGCTTTATGGATTAATTAAATTAAAAAACAATTCTAAAATTAAGAAACCTTTTTGGGCCAAAATTGTAGTTTTGGCCCAGTCCACACGTATATCCGGATATCCGACCCATCAATATCCGGATTATCCGAATCCGTATCCGTATCCGACGGATAGTGAGGTACCGAATCCGAATCCGTATTATTATAAAAAATCCGTATCCCTATCCGATCCGATACTATCCGACAAATATCCGATCCGACATAAAGAGGCATCCGATATAGCTTGAATTTAAGTTTTTATGAGGACCAAATTAGTGATTGCGTTTAATATGTTAAAATACGATGACACTACATAATTAATTGTTGTTGTATCTAATTACTTATTATTGTTTCTTTACTTGGTGTATATTAATTTAATACTTTTTGTAAGTAATGCAAATTTGCTTTACGCACCATTATAAGTAATAGCAATTATTTAATTGATTTTAATAGTGAGATTTGGAAATGGATTTCTTGATTAATTAGCGATGACGTAACAAATTAAATGAATAAAATAATTTGTGACCACTTATTGATTTACTGAGATTTTATTTGTTATAAATATTTGCAGATGGACCGAAGATGGATGTGTGAAGCGGACCGTCGCGATAGAGAGTACTTTAACGGTGTGACTAGTTTTATGAGCGTGGCTGCGGCGTACAAGTCAACTAAGCTGACGGACTACATTTGTTGCCCGTGCGTCGATTGCAAGAATGAGAAGCAGTTTTCTAATCTTGAGGCGATTCGTGCACACTTGCTTCGAAGGGGTTTCAAGCCTGCCTATACCTGTTGGACTGAGCACGATGAAAATGAGATTTTACATGAAGATCATTCGATTGATGATGACGACGAAGACAACGACTCCACGGCGGTCGAGGATACGTTTGTGTACACCCAAGATGATACGTTCGTCGATAACCATGAAGATGATCTAGAACAGATGTTGCATGATGGGGAGGAGGACCACACGAGTGGAAGGATTTTGAAGTTCCAGCAGATGGTAGAGGACTCTACAACACCTTTGTACCCGGCCGCAAGGAGGACCTCAAAAGTCGCATGTTGTGCTAACGCTGCTGCGATTGAAGGCAAGCAATGGTTGGTCCGATAAGAGCTTCACGAGTTGTTAGGTTTCTGCGAGACGCGTTCTCCCAGAGGGAAACGTGTTGCCGGAACCACGCACGTGCCAAGCGCATTATGCGCCCATTGGGACTGGAAGTACAGAAAATACACGCATGTCCAAAGGATTGCGTATTGTATCGCAATGAGTTCGTAAAATTGGATGCGTGTCCCGTTTGCAAGGCATCTTGTTATAAGCGCGGTGATGCCGACATCGAAGTGCATCGTAAGAAAAAAGACCCCCAACCAAGGTGTTGTGGTATTTCCCTATAATCCCACGTCCGAAGCGTCTGTTTGCGAACAAAAGGCATGCTCAATTGCTACGATGGCACGCTAAGGAGCGTAAGAAGGATGGAATGCTCAGACACCCTGCTGACTCTGCGCAGTGGAGGAACATTGATACAAAATACAAGAAACACTTTGCATGTGATGTGAGGAATATAAGGTTCGGGCTCAGTATGGATGGGATGAATCCTTTCGGCAACATGAGCAGTCGTCATAGCACTTGGCCGGTGACTTTATGTATCTACAACCTTCCTCCTTGGCTTTGTATGAAGCGAAAGTACATTATGATGCCGCTGCTAATCCAAGGGCAAAGGCAACCTGGCAACGATATCGATGTGTACCTGAAAACACTGGTTGAAGATCTTCTGTTATTGTGGAACGACGGTGTATGGCTATGGGATGAGTATAAAAGAGAGTATTTCATGCTACACGCGTTGTTGTTTGTAACCATCAATGATTACCCTGCTCTCGGTAATCTTTCAGGCCTGGCTATTAAAGGATTCAACGGATGAGTCCATTGCTTGAGTGATACAGGTAGCCGATGGCTGAAATACTGCAGAAAATTGTGTTACATGCGACATCGTAGGTTCCTTCGTAAGGACCATCCGTATCGCAACAACAAGAGAGGTTTCGATGGTACAAAGGAGACAGCTTCAGCTCCAAAACATTGCAACGGCAAAGAGATATTTGCGGCCGTAAAGGATATTAAAATTATCCATGGAAAGGGGCCAGTAGTACATCGGTCCGTGTTCCGTGATCTGACTCCTTTGTGGAAAAAGAGATCGATTTATGGACCTACCTTATTGGTCGCACCTGGATGTTCGACATGCAATCGACGTTATGCACGTAGAGAAGACCGTGTGTGACAGCTTGCTCGGTATTTTACTAGACATACCTGGCAAAACAAAAGATACACTCAAAGCACGGATGGACCTGGAAGATATGAACCTCAGGAAGGAGCTACATCATGAAGATTTGGGTAAAGGCAAAAAAGTACCTTCCGGCAGCTTGCTACACTCTTAGCAAGAAAGAGAAAATTAGCGTGTGTGACTGCTTGCACGGAGTCAAAGTATCGTCTAGTTATTCTGCCAACATAAAGAGGCTAGTCTCAATGAAAGACTTGAAATTAATTGGCATGAAGTCTCACGATTGCCACGTGATGATGACACAGATGCTTCCTGTTGCAATTAGGGGTGTTCTGCCAGAGAAAGTGCGAGACCCAATTATAAAGTTGTGTTCATTCTTCAATGTGATTTCACAAAAGGTCATTGATCCAATGAAACTGGATAAGATGCAGCAAGACGTGATCCACACTCTATGTCAGCTTGAGATGTGCTTCCCTCCATCCTTTTTCGATATTATGGTCCATCTCATTGTTCATATTGTGAAAGAGATACAGTTTCTTGGCCTTGTGTTTTTATATCAGATGTACCCTTTCGAGAGGTTCATGGGGGTTGTGAAGAAATATGTTCGAATCGACATCGCCGTAAGGGTGCATTGCCAAGGTTGGGGAACCGAGGAGGTCATTGAATTCTGCGTCGATTACATGGATCTCAAACCGATTGGTGTGCCCATATCTCGCCATGAGGGGAGGCTACAGGGCAAAGGGACATTAGGTCAGAAATCGATGCATACTAACGATCGTGCTTCATTCATGCAAGCACATTTTACAGTTCTGCACCAATCAGTTGTAGCGGCACCGTATGTTGATATGCACAAGAATATGCTAAGAAGAAAATGGCAATTTAAATCTGAGGTTTGGATCGCGAGATACCACAGAGATAACTTCGGAGATTGGTTGCTTAGACACATGATGCATACGCAGACAGAGTGTGCTCAGTTGAGAGTGCTGGCTCAGGGACCATCATGTACAATCCTGACATTTGAAGGATACGACATAAATGGATATACATTCTATATGAGAGCACAAGATAACAAGAGCACCAACCAGAACAGCGGAGTCCGTATAGATGCCTACGATAGCAATGGTAATATGCAGACCTACTACGGATTCATAGAAGAGATTTGGGAGCTTGATTATGGGCCTTTGAAGGTTCCTCTCTTTCGGTGCCAGTGGGTCAGGCTCCCTGGGGGCGTGAACATCAACAAGTACGGTATCACTACCGTGGACTTCAAGCACATCGGATACAGAGAAGAACCATTCGTACTTGCTAATGTCGTTACACAAATCTTTTTTGTTCGGGACCCGACTGACAAAGAACGCCACGTGGTTCTTCAAGGAAAAAAGAAGAATTGTCAGAGTTGACAATGTAGTCAACGAGGAAGACTACAACCAATTCGATGAGCTTCCTCTTTTTGGTGAGAACGTCGACCTAGGTCTCATGGAAGACGGTGAGGAAGCTACATACATACGCCGTGATCATAAAGAAGGTCGAATCGTTGCTTAGTTGTAATAATATACGGATATGTCTTATGTTGTATGAAGGATATGCTTCAATTTGTAATATATGGATATACTTTATTTTGTATGGAGAACATGCTTCTAGTTGTAATATACGGATATACTTTATTTTGTATGGAGAACATGCTTCCAGTTGTAATATACGGATATACTTTATTTTGTATGGAGAACATGCTTCCAGTTGTAATATACGGATATACTTTATTTTGTATGGAGAACATGCTTCCAGTTGTAATATACGGATATGCTTTATCTTCAGTTATCAATTTTTATTTACTTAAGATTTCTTTTGCATAATTCATGTATTTTTTAATATCTAGCACATTAAAGTTAATCTTTATTAAAAAGATTCAAATTAATGTTCATGGTGTTATAGTATTTATGTAAAGTCCATGTAGGGTTCTTAGCAAATTTGTAATTCACTTAGTTTTTCTGTAATTAAAAAAATAAAAGTTTTGTATATTCTAAAACTTCATGATTTTATACAAATTTATAAATTTATTTCATCCTTATTGGAGCTATATATCAAAAGTTATGCTAGTTTGAATTTGAGCTTGACTTTAGCCACTGACATTGGGGTCCACCCGTATCACTGCCGGTTCTAGAGAAAAATACGGCAGTGATGTTTAGGTATCACTGCCGGGTGAAATTAGAACCGGCAGTAATACCTCCACATCACTGCCGGTTCTAGAGAAAAATCCGGCAGTGATGTTTAGGTATCATTGTCGGGTGAAATTAGAACCGGCAGTAATACCTCCACATCACTGCCGGCTCTAATTAGAACCGGCAGTGATGTGGTGGTATTACTGTCGGTTCTAATTTCAACCGGCAGTGATAGTTATATCACTGCCGAATTTTATTCGTGAACCGGCAGTGATTGTTATCTATATATAAACGAAGCGCGGTCTTCTTCCCACACTTCGCCGATTTTCCCACACTCTGTGCCCTAGTCACCGCGACTAGTCGTCCTCCCCGCGCCGGCCCTCCTCAGCGCGCTTGCCATCCTCCTGCGCCGGCCCTCCTCCCCGCGCCGGCCCTCCTCAGCGCTCCTGCCATCCTCCCCGCGCCGGCCCTCCTCCTCGACGTCCGGCCGCCCTCGCGCCGACCCTCCTCGCGCCCGGCTCGACGCGGTAATCCCTACTCCTCCTCGCCAGTGCTCCAAGCTATCAGTGAAGACAGATGATTTTCTCAGATGCATAAAGACTGAAGACAGATGATTTGAGTTTTTCATTCTCTGACCTCTTTGCAGTTCGAAATGTATGCTTGTATAGAGAATGTCATTTTGGATGTTGTACTCGAGAACACTAATGTTCAAATTACAATTTTAGTACAACAAAGCTACACATTTCCAAAAGGAATTAAATTGAAACTGGCATTTTAGTACAACAAAGCTACACATTTTAGTAGTTGTTGTTTATGCGTGATTCAAAATGGCAAGAGATGGAGTGGTTGTTTTAAACAAGAGTGTAGCTCGATTAGTTATAAATTGCTAGATGAGCGATAGGTGGGAGACTGAGAGCATTTGTTTCCTTCACATTAAAATTTAGATATTTTTGGATATCTTGGCAGTTAGCACTTATACGAGAATATATCACTATGGTTCTTATTACTGATGTATAAGCGAAAGGTTGATGGAATCATTTGTTGTCCTGAGTGATTTTGTCAAGCTTTCAATCCATTCTTCTTTTCAGAACTTTATTTTGCAACTGCTATGATATGGCAAGGCTACACGGAGGCAGCAGACGCTAAAGACAATTTGATAGCTTGTTTCTAGGAGCATCATGAGATTTTAGTATGTTGTATGTATTATATTCATGTAATAAATATCTTATATTGTATTTGTTATATTCATGTAATGAGATTTTTGTTGTTTTAACGATACATTGTATTTATTATATTCATGTAATAAATACCTTATATATTGTACGTGTCAGTTTTGTTCTCTATACTAGTGCAATGCATGCGTGAAATGAGTTAAACGTGAAACTAGGCGTAATATTGTACATATAATTAGTCCATTTCGGTCCACAACTTCGTGCGTGACCAATTTATACGTATACCATCACATTCATCTCATGCCTTGGTTAATTTTAAATTTTAGATAAATTAGCCGCACATGGCCACTAACCAAAGCCCGGAACAAAGCCCGACAAGGATCCTCAGCCTGCAGCAAACCGAGGCAACAAACGTAAACGAGGTAATTATTTCAGACCAAATCTTCATGTATACCGATTAGACGAGTAATGAAATAGTCAAAATGCAGGGCCAGACATCACGTGAACAGAGGCAGCATCGTCACCGAGGTCCTAACAAGTTGCGGACGGGGGAACGAAAGGTGGTCGTAGAGCTTAATGCAGTCGGCGAACCAGCTATACCAGCATGAAGGACCATGTGGAGGTCCATCCATGTTTGGGATGAGTATTTGACTTTATTTAAGCAAGGTGTGCTCAAGTTTGAGTTTGATTGGGATTGATTTTCAAAATGAAGCAATTTGAGTTGTCTCTGCCAGGAGTGGCAGTACCGGTCTTATGGACGCGGTAGTGATGAGTTGGATGGTTTATTGCACATCATTGTGGGCATTGCTATGTGATGTTTTTCCTTGTTTTTTATGGTTGCAGGACGACGGTGCTAGGTCATGGTGAGGCGAAGGATGACCGGGACTAGGCGAGGAGCGTCGGAGGTCCAGACGGTTGGGAGATCGTCGGAAGATGATCGGAGACGGAGTCCGGGCAAGTCAAGAAGACAAGGAAAGGAGTTGATGCTAGCTAGATGCCGCGTGGATCAATGAGGGCCGTCGGATTGAGATCTAGTTGATAGGTTAGCGTGTCTAGGTATGCTTTGAAAATCGTGCAAGAAAACCCGGTATGTGTGTGGGTTTTGGGTTAGCCCTTGCATGGATGTGTGTGTGGGTTAATCCTAGCCCTTAGATGAGTGCTCTAGGGTTGAGGGACTCATCCAAGGGTGGTAGGTGGCCCAAGAGTAGTATAAATAGGGGTAGAGGGGTAGCCTCCTTCCCTTGAAGGTTTTGAGGTTTATGAATGCTCCTTTGAGCTCTGCCCACATGAAAGTAAGGTTTTCTAACCTCTCCTTCCAGAAATGAAAGTTTTATCCATCCACCTCTGAATTTATTTTGCGCATTTACATTATGTCTTTACTTTACGCAATTTAAATTCAGCATTTATTTTCCCGCAATTACTTTCTCGCAATTTACTTTCATGTAATTTGGATTTGCCTCCCCTCCTTCTAAATGCCGCTGATCTTGGATGTTTTGAGTGTGTTCATATGGTTTTACATCTCTTTTGCACTCTTGGATTGAGTAGAGAACATCTTTTCTTTCAAGTTCCAACTTTGTTCAGAACTTGTTCTTCGCGCAGCAGTCAGTGTTTGATTTCTATAAAAATCTATAAAATTCTTTTTCAAGTGCTTCGTCTTGGAGGAGGTGCGGGAATCTGATATCCACTTGCAGAAAAATTGTGGAGTTCATTTGTTGCACCATTTGGGCGCCATGAGGTGAAAACCGAGCCCCAAACTTTCTGCTCGAAGTTCTTGACCAGACTTTGTTCTTACATTTTTCCTGTTTTTTCTGTAAGGATTTTTGAGGAGAAATTTGGTGGAGTTCTTCACGACTCTGATTCTCATAGTGATAAAAAGTCTCAAAATTTTTTGAGCTGCAGAAACCCACCAACCTCTTGTGCAAATTGAGGACAAGTTTTGGAAATTCTGCTTTTGCTTTTCTGAAAGTGACTTTTGTGATTTGAATTGATGTCCTTTCTAAAAGCAAGAGTTTGAATTGATTTCTCTTTATCTTGGACACTAGACAACCAGTATTGTGACTCAAAAATCCCCACATATTTTATGGTACTTATCCATGCAAGCTTAGGGTACACATAGTTGTCTAGTTTTTCAGGTTTTTCACGATTTCCTTTGAGCGATCTTTTCGAGGTTTTAGTTGGAGTATTTTGGGGGAAATTTTATTTGCGACCATTCACCCCCCTCTGTTCGCCATCTCGGTCCTTCAATTGGTATCAGAGCCGGTTTTGCTCTTCCATAGATCTTGACCGGTCTCAAGAGCCATGGCGACGGACAAATATTCCACCAAGCCTCCCATTTTTAATGGAGTTGATTTTCCTTTTTGGATGTCCCGGATGGAGTCATACATCACTGCCCAGGGTTATCTGATATGGTAGAAGGTGAAACTCCCGTATGAGGTTCCTGCTGATGAAAATGTCACGGCCATCAATATGGTTGACGTTGAGGCGAATGCTAAGGCAAGGAACATTCTCATACGGGATCTTAGCCGCGATGAGTATGATAGGATTTCTCACCTTCGCTCCGCTCACAAGATTTGGGTAACCCTCAATGCTTACCATGAGGGCTCTACTCAAATCAAGACTGTGAGGCAGGACCAGTTCAAGCGCGAGTACAACAAATTTGATCAACGCGCTGGTGAGAGTCTCGACGAGTGTTTTGGTCGGTTTACAAAGATTTTGAGCGACCTCCGAGCAGTTGGTTGCATATACCCTGACTCGGACAATGCTCGGCATTTCTTGACCGCACTCGACCTTCGGGTTTGGGAGATGAAGGTGACCACCGTCAAGGATACCACCGACTTATCGACTCTGACTCTTGACGGGCTTTATTCCCGCCTCAAGACTCATGAGATCGATGTTGTCTCTCGGAAGACGAAATCTCAGTCGATGGCTTTGGTCATCGATCCCATTGGATCTTCTTCTTCTGATCCTTCTATTGGTTTCTCTCTTTCCGCCCTTTGCGAGCTAAGCGATGACCAACTGGAAAAATTTCCAGAAAATGAGCTTGCTCTTCTCGCTCGCAAGTTTTCTCATGCATACAAGAGGGTGAGAGAGAGGAAGAGAGGTGGCTTGATCACCTACTTCGAGTGTGGTGGGCCCAACCACATTCGGGCGAACTGTCCCAAGCTGGAGAAGGGCAAGAACGACATTGGCAGTTCGGGCAAGAACGACTACACCGACAAGAACCGCAATAAGAAGCCTCCAGTTCGTGAACCAGCACACGAGAAGAAGTACCGCAACTTCTCCAAGAACAAGAAGCTCTTCCACCGCGTCCTCGCCGCGCTTGATGACATCAACCTCTCCGACACGGAGACATGGAGCGACGAGGGCGAGGATGATCCGCAAGAGAAGAAGGGCGGCGACGACTTCTCCGGCATGTGCTTCATGGCCGACACCAACGACATCAGCGACTCCGAGCTCTACAGCGACTCGGATGAGGTACCCTCCTATGACCAGCTCAACGAATCTTTCTGCAAATTAGGAAAATTTTATGCTAGAGCTAGGTGTACGGAGCTTGAGAAGGAAGTAGGTACCTTGACTCGGGAGTTAGCTTCACTTAGATCTTCTTCCTCCCGAGTCACTGATGATTGCTCTTTGTGTGATGCTATTCTTGTAGAGTTGGAGAACCTAAGGACCATACATGATAGTGTGCTTGCTGAACTTGATGGTCTTAGGTTGAAGAATGCTAGCACTAGTTCTGTTGATGCTATTCCTGTTGAGGCTAGTTTTCTTCATGCTCACTCCACTCCATCATGTGCTAATTGCCCAAAATTGCTTGCCGAAATTGATGCCATGAGCGAACACCTTAGAATGCTTTCTGCTAGAAATGATGGACTTGAATTGCATACTTCTAAGGACCCAGTCAGCTCATGTGAGGGCTGTAGGAAACTAAAACTTGACAATGATGCTTTGAATGTCAAGTGTGATCAACTTGCTAAGGACTTACTAGTTAAGTCAAAAACTGGTTGCTTGCTGTGTGTTGGGGTTAAGGATGATGTGGATCAAATCCATGTCGAGCTTAAGAAGAAGTTAAAAGACCGAATCCTTAGGATTAGAGATGCTCCTTGCGTTTCTTGTGAGGCCCTCAAGATTGAGGCAGCCATGCTAAGGGAACAAAAAGCACGTGCAGAGAGATCTTCTCTTTCTGGTTCTTCTTCTTCCTCTCCTTCCCCCTGTTCTTCTTATGCTTCTTTCTTCCGAGATTGCCAGTATCTTATGAGCACTCTCGAGAAGTTTGTTGGAGGCAAGAAGAAGCTCAATCTTATTCCAGACCAATCCAAGATTAGTAGATTCAATCAAGGTCTAGGATTTGATCCCTTGGAGCACGCTCGGGCGCATCCTCCCACCATTGTACGCGGCTCCAAGAGTGGTGAGATTGTGGTAGCTCCCAGAGTGAGTACCACCGTGTTTAAGTCCGTTGGGGTTGTCCATAGGACTTCTGACCAGAAGGGTGTTACTCCTATTGCTTCTACCTCTAGCAAGGCGAAGTACACATGCACCTTCTGTAAGAAGGATGGTCACCTAGTAGATTTACGCTTGGCGCCAAGATCACTCGGCGTGAGTGTGTTGTTGCTCTTAGGGTATTCAGGATCATCCCGGACTTTGAGTGCTCCTAAGACACACACCGCTTCTAGACAAAGTTAGAGAGTCGCTTTGTTTTTGGGCAAAGTCGAGTGACTTGGTTTTCATGCTAGTTCTTGAGTTTTAGTCCCGGAGCTGTTCAGTAGTCGGTCTTCTGCCGTCCTCATGATATTCCTCGTTTTTCCCATTGAGGTAGATATCGGCGCGTGAGGTGTTTTCCGGTAGGAGATCCAGCAGCCTTCTCGGGATGGTCCGCTTTTGCACCACGGCGTACAACCCAGATTTGACTCTATACTATCTACTAGAGTTGCTCCCGATCGTGTGAGAGTTGAGCGTCGAGAGAGACACTCGAGTCGATCTTCTTCTCGTGGTGGTACTGAGGTGTCGTATGGTTCAAGATTGGGTTCCTAAGTCTTCACTCTATCCCAAGATCGAGTCATCTTTCTCTCTTTGTCTTGATCAGTTCGTCGGATGGGGAAGGGCGATGTTTGGATTGTTGACTCCGGTTGTTCTCGTCATATGACCGGAGATTCTCGTTGGTTCTCTTCCCTAGTCCGAGCCCCCGGTGATGAGTTAATCACTTTTGGGGATGCATCTTCAGGTAGAGTCATTGCTAAAGATACCATCTGCATTAACCAAAATTTCGTTCTTAAAGATGTTGCCTTAGATTCGGGAGAGTCTTTCGTGCTGATTTTTCTGCTTCTTCTGGAGACTCTCTTCGATGTTTGATTGCTTCTGAGTCCCGTGATCTCTCCTTCTGGCATAGGAGACTTGGTCACATTGGTTTTGATCATTTGACTCGAGTTAGCAGCCACGATCTCATTCGGGGTTTACCCAAACTCAAGATGGTCAAAGACTTAGTTTGCTCTCCTTGCCGACATGGCAAGATGGTTACTGCTTCTCATCCTCCAGTCACCGTAGTGATGACTGATGCACCAGGATAGCTTTTACATATGGACACTGTTGGTCCAGCTAGAGTGCAGCCAGCAGGAGGGAAGTGGTATGTTCTTGTCATCGTTGATGATTTTTCTAGATACTCTTAGGTATTCTGCATGGCCTCAAAGGATGAGACTTTTTCTCACTTTAGGGGTTTGGTCAGTAGGTTGTCTATTGAGCTCCCAGGTGCATTACGAGCTATACGTAGTGATAATGGTACGGAGTTCAAGAATTCCTACTTTGAGAGTTTCTGTGTGGAGTCCGGTTTAGAGCATCGTTCTCTTCTCCCTCGCCTCAAGTGAGAATGGCGTAGTGGAAAGGAAGAACAGGACCTTGGTTGAGATGGCCAGACGATGCTAGACGCAGTCAAGACTCCTAGGAAGTTTTGGGTGAGGCTATAGCTCTGCTTGCAATGTTTCTAATCGCGTGTTTTGAGAGCACATCCGCATCGCACTTCTTATGAGTTGAGGTATGGGCGAAAGCCCAGTGTGTCTCATTTTCGCTTTTGGTTGCAAGTGTTTTATCTTGAAGTCCGTAACCTAGATAAGTTTAAGTCTTGCTCTTCCGATGGTATCTTTCTAGGTTACTCGACTTCTTCTCGTAGCTATAAGGTGCAGAGTGTTGATGCGCATAGGATCATAGAGACTGTGATGTGATCTTTGATGAGGCTAGCCAGAGCTAGACCTCGATGTTTGAGCTTTTCTTATCCCTCCGAGACCATCTTTGTAGAAGATGAGGATGATAGAGATGATGGTGTTCCACCAGATCCAGTTCCCTCTACACCTAAGGTGCCTACTGTTTCTATTTTTGCACCTCAGGGAGACCAGCCCTTGCCTTCCGACTCTCCTTCAGCGAGTGGCTCTGCTCCTACCTCTTACATGCATGAGGTAGAGGCCACTACGCTCTCGGTCCTCCCGACATATCCAGAAAGCTCATCCACCTGATCAGATCATTGGTGATCTGTTTGAGCGGTCACTCGCTCAAAATTTGGTTTGTCCAGTTTCTACCTCTACTCTTCCTTCGTTGCCTCCTTTGAGCTGAAGGATGTTTCTCATGCATTATCCGATGAATCGTGGATTAATGCTATGCATGAGGAACTTGAGAACTTCGAGAGGAACAAGGTATGGCGACTTGTCGAGCCCCCATCCGTCATAATGTCATTGGGACCAAGTGGGTGTTCAAAAACAAGCAGTGAGGATGGGGTTGTCATTCGCAACAAGGCTAGGCTAGTTGCACAGGGCTTTTCTCAAGTTGAGGGTCTTGACTTTGAGGAGACCTTTGCTCCTGTAGCTAGGCTAGAGGCTATCCGAATCCTGCTTGCATTTTCTGCATCCAAAGGCTTCAAGCTTTATCAAATGGATGTCAAGAGTGCATTCCTCAATGGCTATATTGAGGAAGAGGTTTATGTCAAGCAACCTCCAGGATTCGAGAACCCCAAGTTTCCGAGTCATGTATACAAGCTTTCCAAAGCTCTGTATGGACTCAAGCAGGCCCCCAGAGCATGGTATGAGAGGCTCAAGTCTTATCTTCTCAGCCATGACTTTAAAATGGGCATAGTAGACAAAACTCTGTTCATCAGACACCATGAGTCTCATTTTCTTCTTGTCCAGATTTATGTGGACGATATCATTTTTGGTGGCTCGTCTCATTCTCTTGTCTCTCAGTTTTCTGATGTGATGAGTACAGAGTTTGAGATGAGTATGATGGGCGAGTTGAGCTACTTTCTTGGCTTCCAAATCAAGCAGACTCGGGAGGGTACTTTCTTGCATCAAGGCAAATATACCCGTGACCTCCTGAGGCGCTTCGACATGTCAGATGGGAAGCCGGTGATGACTCCTATGGCCACCACTGCTGTCCTCGAGCCCAATGAGGATGGTGAGCCTGCCGATCAAAAGGAGTTTCGAAGCATGATCGGCTCCCTCTTGTACCTCACTGCCTCGAGGCCGAACATACATTTCGCTGTGTGTCTGTGCGCTCGATTTCAAGCTTCTCCTCGCGCCTCTCACCGCCAGGCGGTCAAGCGCATCTTCAGGTACCTTCGTGCTACCACTGATTATGGTATTTGGTACTCTTCTTCTTCTTGTCTATCTCTTAGAGCCTTTTCCGATGCCGACTTTGTCGGGTCAGAGGATAGATAGGAAGAGCACTTCGGCACTTGCCAATTCATTGGCACTTCTCTTGTTTCTTGGTCATCTAGGAAGCGATGCAGAGTTGCACACCCATCCACCGAGGCCGAGTATGTTGTCAGCAGACCGATTCTTTGTAGCAGTGCTCTGATGAGATCGACCTTACGGGACTATGGGTTAGAGATAGAGAGTGTGCTACTTTTCTGTGACAACACTTCAGCTATTTGCATTGCTAAAAACCCTGTGCAACATTCTCGGACCAAACACATTGATATTAGATATCACTTCCTTAGAGACCATGTGGAGAAGGGAGATATCGCGCTTCAGTTCGTAGAGAGTGACCTTCAATTAGTCGATATCTTCACCAAGCCTTTGGATAGCTCCAGATTTGTTGCTTTGAGGAGTGAGCTTGGAGTCGTGAGCCCTTACGGCCTTTCGTGAGGGGGAGCTAGTTTGTATATTATGTATTATATGTTTTTCTTCCAGCTTTTCTTTTCTTTGTATTTCTTTTGGGTGACTATGGGCTTGTTTTCTTGAGTTGAGTTCACTCACTTAGACTTCTGGCATGCCTTCCCTGGACCTCTTATCTTGTGCTTTAGGTTGCTATCATGCGTGATTAGCTGTTCTCTCTAGGTTGAGTTCCCTCACGCCTTATAAGTCTAGCGGTATTGGGCCTCCTGGGTAGGCAGGTGCTGTGTGCACTCCTTAGTTGGGATCTAGAGTCGCCTTCCTATGTCATCCTTTGGAAGATAAGAGCGAGTCTAAGCCGTAGTGAGTCTCTTATATCTTTTCTATGTCAGATAGCCATCCAGCTTTGCGCTTCTCGACTTCTTCTCCTCATTCTGCTTTTTCCGTTATTATTGAGTTCATTCGGTTTTTCTTTGTGCCTAATCTTGATAATAACTCAACTTTAACCAGATTTGAGCTTAAAATTGATTCATTTGTTGAGGGGGAGTTTGGGAATCTGTTCATGCATTGCATTTAGACTGCATTTTCTGTCTTATGAGCTTTGTCTATTATGCAATTGATTTCTTCTTCATGCTATACACCAAGCTACATCATTTGAAGAAAATCACTAGCTTAGGTATGTCCAAGTTCATTTAACTTGCTAAGCTTAAAAATGAAATAAGCCTTAAATGAAAAACTTGATGAAATTATTGCTTTTACTTGCTAGGTTTCTTCTCTAGAGGTTTGTGCCATAATTTGAGAAATTTTGGAGTTCTCTAGAGTCCCTATAGCAACTTGGGTGAAACTAGTTTGATCCATGCTAGAGTCCTTCAATTGCTCATGAATCATTGTGCTAAAAATGAAAATTAAACAAAATTGACTCTTCTTGTGCACATACGACTCAACACCTTGCATTCACAAGACCGCTTCCCATTGCACTTGGGATGAACTTGGAATACATCGTGTTTGACCTAGACCATCCTCTTAAGAGTTCATCTTGAGATGGTCGATATGGCTTGAGTCAATTGGTTGTCAAAAGAAAATACAAATAAATTAAAACAAAGACATATGTGGGTAAAGAATGCAAATAATGTCAAACATTTGCACCCTCTTGTCTTGTATGATGATAAATCAAAATTTGCATTAAGTGATAAATGAGCCCAAGGACCTTGTATGCTCTTCTAGATTCCCAAAGTGTTGAGTAGGTTGAACTCTAGGTTTTCCTTTTGATCCTTAGAGTGGCTATTCTTCTATTTCTGAAACTAAAGCTAAGTGTTGCACTTGTCAAATCTTGCTAAAAATGAAATATTCAAAACTAAGCTCGTATTTGCACTTGGACATGTCTTAGTTTAGTCATCTTCGAAATTGACAAGCTTGGTGTAATATCCTTCCATTTTGATCAATTGGATAATCTTCAAAGCTCTTTCGAATGCATTTCATGCATACATAAAAAATTGATGCCTATATTGCCAAAAGGGGAGAAAACGTAGAAAAGGCATCACTAAAAGATAAAATGTGAATGCTTATTTGGTTATTATGATCTTTGTAAAACTATGCTACTACTTCATTGGATCATAATCTCATAATCACATTTGACATGTTTAGTTGGATTTTAGAGTTTTTGTTGAAAACTTGCTCTTTCTTAAATTTAACTCTAAAATCTAAATTCCTCTTCGTCAACTTGGTCATGGTTCTAATTTCTATCTTTGGACCAAGTTTGACTTTACAACTAAAAATTGCTTTCTTCTTCATTTTCTTCAAACTCAAATTTATGCCTTTTTGTGTGGTTTGTCAATATACTCTTGAAGGGGGAGATTGAAGGACCATGTGGAGGTCCATCCAAGTTTGTGATGAGTATTTGACTTTATTTGAGCAAGGTGTGCTCAAGTTTGAGTTTGATTTGGATTGATTTTCAAAATGAAGCAATTTGAGTTGTCTCTGACAGGAGTGGCAGTACCGGTCTTATGGACGCGGTAGTGATGAGTTGTATGGTTTATTGCACATCATTGTGGGCATTGCTATGTGATGTTTTTCCTTATTTTTTATGGTTGCAGGACGACGGTGCTAGGTCATGGTGAGGCGAAGGATGACCGGGACTAGGCGAGGAGCGTCGGAGGTCCAGACGGTTGGGAGATCGCCGAAAGATGATCGGAGACGGAGTCCGGGCAAGTCAAGAAGATAAGGAAAGGAGTTGATGCTAGCTAGATGCCGCGTGGATCAATGAGGGCCGTCGGATTGAGGTCTAGTTGATAGGTTAGCGGGTCTAGGTAGTATGCTTTGAAAACCGTGCAAGAAAACCCGGTATGTGTGTGGGTTTTGGGTTAGCCCTTGCATGGCTGTGTGTGTGGGTTAATCCTAGCCCTTAGATGAGTGCTCTAGGGTTGAGGAACTCATCCAAGGGTGGTAGGTGGCCCAAGAGTAGTATAAATAGGGGTGGAGGGGTAGCCTCCTTCCCTTGAAGGTTTTGAGGTTTGTGAATGCTCCTTTGAGCTCTGCCCACATGAAAGTGAGGTTTTGTAACCTCTCCTTCCAGAAATGAAAGTTTTATCCATCCACCTCTGAATTTATTTTGCGCATTTACATTATGTCTTTACTTTACACAATTTAAATTCAGCATTTATTTTCCCGCAATTACTTTCTCGCAATTTACTTTCATGTAATTTGGATTTGCCTCCCCTCCTTCTAAATGCTGCTGATCTTGGATGTTTTGAGTGTGTTCATATGGTTTTACATCTCTTTTGCACTCTTGGATTGAGTAGAGAACATCTTTTCTTTCAAGTTCCAAATTTGTTCAGAACTTGTTCTTCGTGCAGCAGTCAGTGTTTGATTTCTATAAAAACCTATAAAAATCTTTTTCAAGTGCTTCGTCTTGGAGGAGGTGCGGGAATCTGATATCCACTTGCAGAAAAATTGTGGAGTTCATTTGTTGCACCGTTTGGGCGCCATGAGGTGAAAACCGAGCCCCAAACTTTCTGCTCGAAGTTCTTGACCAGACTTTGTTCTTAGATTTTTCCTGTTTTTTATGTAAGGATTTTTTAGGAGAAATTTGGTGGAGTTCTTCAAAGGGATAAAAAGTCTCAAAATTTTGTGAGCTGCAGAAACCCACCAACCTCTTGTGCAAATTGAGGACAAGTTCTGGAAATTCTGCTTTTGCTTTTCTGAAAGTGACTTTTGTGATTTGAATTGATGTCCTTTCTAAAAGCAAGAGTTTGAATTGATTTCTCTTTATATTGGACACTAGACAACCAGTATTGTGACTCAAAAATCCCCACATATTTTGTGGTACTTATCCATGCAAGCTTGGGGTACACATAGTTGTCTAGTTTTTCAGGTTTTTCACGATTTCCTTTGAGCGATCTTGTCGAGGTTTTTGTTGGAGTATTTTGGGGGAAATTTTATTTGCGACCATTCACCCCCCATCTGTTCGCCATCTCGGTCCTTCACAGCATCACTGCTTGGGCCATATCGAACAGCATGCGGGGTCCTAGCTAGAGATAACGTGCCCATCACCTACAAATCATGGACACGTCGTGGCGTTTGCCCGTCTTATGTTCCCGATGAAATCAAGGAAGCATTGTGGACAGATTTGACATCCAAGTTTCAGTTTCCCGAAGATCAGTTGGAGCATGCGAAGAAACGTGCACTAGCCATCATGGGAAACTCCTGGAAGAATTGGAAGACAAAGTTGAATAAGGAGTATGTGAAGAAGGATGAAACGTCGAACTTTGATACGTACCCGAGGTTGAGGCAATTTTGGGATGAATTCGTGCAATATAAGAAGTTTGATGAAGCCCAAGCTATCAGTGAAAAGAACAAAGCAAACTTGGACAAGAACATTTAGCCCCATACGCTAGGCACCGGTGGCTACGTGAAGAAAGTACCCAAGTGGGATACAAGGGAAGAAGAGCTAATTCTTAGTGGAGTTGTTCCTGCGACTTCCGAGATGGCCCCAAGATCAAAGTACTAGATGCTTGCGAGGGGAGCTAGTCTGTCGGATGATGGCAGCTTAAGCTTCAGAAGCGAGAAAGAAGAGGAAATTTCAAAGAAGATCGTAGATGCCCATGCCCAAGCTACCCAGGGCTGCATCCAACCAAGAAGAGAGAACGACGAGCTAACACGCGCCCTGGGTAACAAAGAGCACCCTGGTCGCACTATAGGGGTAGGCTTGGTGCCCTGGAAAGCAACGTTCCCAGAGGACACTTCTATCTATAAGCGTCCGAAGCTAACTAGACAAGAACAGTTGGATGCACGTGTACGAGTAATAGAAGAAAGGATGCAGGTAAAGGAAATGCAATTTCAAGAACAGATACAAAAGATGCAAGAAATGCTAGCGAGCGTCCTCAGCGAACGTCAGGCACATGACCTCCAGAGTCCCGCCGGTGCTCATAAAAGCAGCCAAGCGTCCGTGGGCCCTCCCGAAGAGGACACGGCCTGTAGTTTTCCCGTGGACAAAATCGTAGAGCCAACACGTTGCAGTCTGCACCTGCCTCTAGCGAACATAACCGTTAAGGTGGCTGAAGGGATGGCTTGGCCATGCGGTGAGGGGCAGATGTTGCATAACCGCCCAATTCCTGAGGGATACGCCAGAGTATCAGTAGACAGGGTGGTTGACAATTACCGTGAAGTTGAGGTACAAATCCCCAGCGAGGAGGACAGAAATACTCTTGGACAAAGCCTGGGCACATTCATCGCGTGGCGCAAGCGCTACATAATGCTTTTATCCCATGACGACAATGGCGATGATGATACTAATGATGACGGCGCGGCCTATCCAGGTAGTAAAAGTCCTCCTCCGTCACCTAAAAAAATTCCGCCTCTGGCTCCAGCGCCACGGAAAAATCAAGAAAGAGCACCGCGATCTCAAAATTCATCACGGTCAGCGGGGAAAAGTGCCACATCTGTGAAGCCAACACAATCTGGTAAGAAACGAGCATATGACATGACCGAAGAAGAAACTAGAAAGGAAGTAGACGCCAGCGTGACAGCTCACTTCAAAAAGACGCCAGCACCTGATAAAGTTGAAATCGAAGCTGCCAAAAGAGATTTCTTCCTAGACATAGCGACGGTTAAACAGACTGGACGGGCAACCGAATCTCAACCTAGCCAACGATCAGACTACGAGCGCATCTCTGCGTAAATCTAAAGGACAAAGTTGGTAAAAGAGCTACTGCCGCACTGTAAGGGTGCTAAAGCGTGGCCCCTCTAAGGTGGAAGTTCGTTAATGGGGAAGCATTGGTGGATCCAAGCGAGGAGCGTAGATCGACGACACGCCACGATGTCTACATCAATGGTATCGGCAGTTTGTCCAAGAGACAAAAAACGACGCGTTCCCCGTCAAATACAAAGAAACGGATTTTCACAATATGGACGGAGTTTTCTGGGTAGAAACCTCCGAGTTATACCAGTTGTACCAACGAGATGCTCGACGGCGTCTCAGATTAAGAATGTGGACTCGTAAGTCTCTTGTATAATTCGTACTATACATTCACGCACCCTTAAACTTAGTGTCTAACTTCTTTCTTATGTAGAATGGAGACAATGACACTCAGAGCGGACTTAAATGAAAGGGTAGGATTCCTCGATCCCGGCCTTGTCAACCGCAAACTTATTAAAGATCCATTGACGGAGAGAGAGATCGAGGAGTACGTACTAAAGGCGCTGCTAAAGTTACAAGACAAGACCTACGTACTTTTACCCTACAACTTTCAGTACGTGTTTCCCTGCCTACTAGTCAGTTTTATCATGTGCAACACCATGTCATGACTAATGGGCTTCTGCAGCTTTCACTGGATCCTTCTCGTCATTACGTTAGACGATAGCACGATCACTGTGTTGGACTCAATGAGGAAACCGACAAACGATTACAAAGAAGTAATAGAATTGCTAGACAGGTAAACTCGGTCGTTGCATTATTGCTCCCGTAATCTTTCATTCCATTGCACTTAATTGCACCTAATTAAGTTTAATGAGTATTCATAACCATACATGTATGCATAAAAAATACCGCAAGAAGAGCACTCTGCATCAGTCCATTCACGAAGAAGTTCGAATAAAACCGATTTTCCGTGCCTAAGATAGCCGCAAGGGAACAATTTATGTGCATACTACTTAATGACACACATACACACGTCAAATCGACAAGATCTGACTACAACGGCGAGATGGTATATCATTACATGTTGACGCCTACTTTTCTTTATAAAAACTACGACACTAATTAATGCATCATTTTCTTCAATGACAATAGCGTGAAACTCGCACCAACAAAATTTACTTGATAAATGGGTTGAAGCCCTTCGAGAGCAGATCATTGGGTTCATCGCTCGAGAAGTGATCAACCCGAGGGCGAGTTTTACGAGCCACACGCTACAATTAATCAAATGTGAACGATTGTCAATGAACAATGTAATAATTAAATATTACGATGATTTATCAGATTTCAATTATGCTTTACAAATACTTCATTAATATGGTCATGATTAAATGAGTATTCGGTATTAAATGTTAAATATTATGATAATTTAATATATTTGAATTATTCTTTACCAATACTTTATTAATATTATGCATAACATATACCGTCTGAGAATAAATGTACTGTATAATATATATATATAGTACGTTGTTACATCATACATATAATACAAAAAAATTTATGTAACCGGTTTTGGAGGATAATATGGCACTGTACTTATCACTGCCGGTTTTAGAGAAATAACTAGCAGTGATAACACCTTATCACTGCCGGTTGGAAAATATTAAGTGGCAATGATGTGGATTTTCACTGCCAGTTGAAAAATAACAACCAGCAGTGATAATGTGTTATCACTGCCGGTTGAAAAATAACAACCGGCAGTGATAAGTCGTTATCACTGCCGGTTATGGATAAAAATCCGGCAGTGATAACACATTATCACTGCCGGTTGTATAATATAAATCGGCAGTGATATTATTATCACTGTCGGTTGAAGAACCGGCAGTGATAGTCCCGACTATCACTGCCAGTTAGGGAGTGCCGGGTCAACATCCGGCATTGCTGCTGATGTTGATCCGGCAGTGATGTCCTTTTCTGTAGTGGTGAAGGGCCCTGCGATAATCCAAGGCCAACCTCATCATAATGCTACCGTCAGATGCAATCGTTGAGGATGGAGCAGTTAGGTATAAAGATCTATCTCGTTTCTCGTGGGTCGCCCTCGAAAGTTGTCAAAGCAATAGTGAAGAATGGGAGGGAAGTTGTGGAACCCACTGCTAATGAACCTGAGGTATTGATGCATCGGGGAGCATAGATAAGCAGTGGCAGAGTTTAAAAAAAATTATGGGATGTATACTTAATTCATGCGTACAACTTTATAGTCTTTTACAATTATTTTCATAATATCATAAATCCAACATATTTAATTGAAATTTGTTAAAAGTACAATATAAATAGTTCTAAAGTCTTAAAAATCCCAAACTATCAAAATTGAAACCAATTCAATCAAAAATTTAGCCATTGAAGAGGTGATCTTGTAGCGATTTTCAAATTTTTGGCCCCCTAGATCCGCCCCTGTGGATAAGTGCATGAAGGTGTGAGTAGGGAAAGATGCGCCCAACCAAAAAAGAGCGGAAGCATAAACACCAAAACAGCTAAGAAAAACTGCACCCCTACTGCATGAAGATGTGCATGAAGGTGCACCTGTCGGGACCTAAATATGTAAATTTGTACCCTCTATTTATATTGCAATAGCCCAGGATCACTCTAGTGCACACAGTGATAACATAAACGAAATATCATCCATACACAACGAATTATAAATAAACAAGCTAAATTTGATAGATAAATAAATAACTGTTGTGACCTTACAGTCTAGTTTACATTTATTAGGCCTCGCAGGTCTCAAGTACTAATTAATATAACTGCAGTGGAACAAAATTAAACTCGAGTGGAATCCATCAACATGCCACAAGCAATCAACAAGGTACAAGACCTACGGCGCAAGCTCCTCGCAAAATTTCTCCTCCAAGGCAGTTGTAGATTCCTCCATGTCTTCAACTTAATGTTGAGTAATACAAGGGTAAGCACAAAAAGTACTTCGCAGGTTGTGCATATAGAATGCAGAGTCTAATATACTATATTCAAGGCTTAAACAAAGGATATGGCTTTAGGGTTTATTTTGCACAAAACAGCATTTATAATAATAAGTTAAATAGGTTGAAAGCACAAGCAAAACAATACATTAATAATGAGTTAACAAAAATTTTCACTGAGTTTTACAAAAGCTCCACAAGTCTAAACCAATTATCCACAGCCAATCTTTCTAGTTTATTTTATGAAAACTACCCCTTGTGTTAAATTCTCAAGCATTGTCCATAACCGGAGATACGGCTATTTGAATAGATTGGATTAATACTCTACCGAGATTATACTGTTGTACCCACACAATATGATCAACGTCATGGTCTAAGCACATTTCCTTAGATGTACGACCCGGAGGATCATAAGTTCATAACAAAGCTTGTTAGAAACTCTACCCCAATAATTGGCCCTCCCGGTAACCTACACACAATGATAGGGTGTAATAGTATACCGTTGGATTTTAGAACGGGAACCATCTATGATATGGCTGACACATAGCACACCATACCCTCTACCCTATACACGCAGTCTAACCTACAACATGAGGATGCCTTTGTTGAAACTATGTAACTTACTATGCTAGGTTCTTCTCATTAGAATATGTAGTTGTACGATTGGGGCTCAGTTCAATGGCTTACAAGATTAAGTCCTTAATTGTCTAGGGTGAGACTTCCCAATACACTAAGCCTACACACTGTAAGTTCAAGCTCCATTAGTTTTGGTGATTGGATTAATATTAATATTTAATTATTGTTTAATGACAAATCTAATTATTTTGAGACTAACATGTTTAATTGAGCTACATTCTTATTAGTCTCAAATTTGGATGGAAAATGGAAAACCCAAGGTATGCACTCGTATTCACTCTATTAGTTTAATGCATACTTAGGAATCAAGTTAAAAGATGAACTCTTCCATTGCTTATATATTAAAGATATGCATTATGTTTTCAATTCCATATATTACATGAATGCACACATCTAGGGGGAGTTGATAATTTAACTTTATCTTTCAATTGTATTGATCCATGTCCTCTTGCCATATAAAATAAAGGATCAAGACTTTGAAACAATTTTTGAGTAAATATAACTTATGTAGTTGTAATATACTCATGCTAATATAGGATAAACTCATATGCAATCTAAGATTGATTATGTGCAAATTGATTACATGTTCAATTAGTTATATGCACATACTTAATGGATTTTGTTCTATAGTTGATGGTCTAAATGTATTGATCCCTTTCCATCACTCAAACATATATGAATCATTACTAACCATCATATTGAGTATATGAAACTTGTGTAGTTATGTATACTCATGTCAATTTAAATTGAGTTTAAATTGAGTTCGGTTGTCTTTCAATCAATCAAAGAACATTTCATCATATGTTGATGGTGTCTGTTTGTTGATTAAGGACAAGCAGAAAGTTCTCGAGTATAATGAAGCATTAGTTGCATCAAAGTACTTAGGACATAATTAATCTTTCAAATTAATTTGGGTTGTGCTCAATCGATCTTAGAGGCATCCATTATGTGTTAATGGACTGCAAGTGATGATTGAGGCAACCATGTTTGTTGGCTAACGATCTTCAATGAGTTGTAAAGTAGGTTGAGTCCAAGAAGATAAAGAATCGAGAGTGAGAAGTCATCATGTGTTGATGAGCTTCAAGAGGTGATCCCGAAGTGAAGAGAAGGGTCATAAAGGTTCATCATGTGTTGATGAACAAGAAGAAGATTCGATCCTGGAGAGAAGATGATTGGATATCATAAAAGCTCTAAGTGGATCGCTAGAGGCAAAGGTATAACTAGCTAGAGCTAAAGATGTGTTCCTAGTCTTTTGCCGGTCTCGGTGTTTAGATGGGAGACCGGTTTGTTAGTTAGGTAGCCATACTATTAAGAGGGGTTGAGTCTTTTAGCTTGAGCTTCATCATGTGTTGATAAACTCAATCCGGTTCACTCTAGCTCACTCTCTTGATTGAATTTTGCATGAGCTAAGTCTTTGCATGTGTTGCAAATAAGGGTGCTCATGCTTGCATCTTATTTGAATTTTATCGATTTGTTTTTACATGGAGCTATGGATTTGCAAGTGTTGCAAAAGGGAGATAGCTTATGAAATGTTGTTTATGTGGTTATTGCTTAGAGCTAAGTTTTGCATGTGTTGCAAAAGGAGAGAGCTCAAGCAATTTGGTTTAAAGTGGTTGTATGGAGCTAGAGATTTGCATATGTTGCAAATAGAGAGCTCATGCACTTGATTTTAAATAGTGGTTGTTTGCATGGTGCTAGAGATTTGCATGTGTTGCAAATAGAGAGCTCATGCTTTGAAGTTTTAGCTTGTGACTTGATCATGTGTTGATCATCACAAGGCTAAGTGTGTTTTATGCTATGAGTTTGCAAAATGTTTTTAGCAAAATATTGATGTTTATGCTTCTTATCTTGGAGCATGAGATAAGCACATGCAAATGTGTTTTGCAATGTGTTGGGATCATATGTTGATCATCTCATGGCTCAAGATTTGTGGTTAAGTGGTTGGAGTTGTTATTTGCAAATGTGTTTTGTAAATAAGCTGAAAGTTATGGGTTTCGATTCTAAAACATGTGCGGCATTTGCAAATGTGTTTTGCAAAGTGTCGGGATCATGTGTTGATCCTTACATGGCTAGAGGGTTGATCTCATAGGTTCGTGGTTTATTTGCGAATGTGTTTTGCAAATAAGTTGAGCTTTAATGTGATTCTTTGGAGTATGTGATTAACATATGCAAATGCATTTTGCATAGTATTGTGATCATGTGTTGATCCTCACATAGCTCAAAGAATCAATCATTATTTGTATTTGATTCAAAGAGAAGATTTTTGGGCAAAATCTGTCTTTGCTTTGGAAATCCGGTCGTACAACCCTTGTGGGGTCGGTAGCACCGGAGGTCCGGTGCTACTGCCCCTCCTCCGGTGTGGAAACCACAGAGGAGAGTGTTTTTGAGCTGCTCAGGGCCGGTGCTACCGGGATGTGTCTGGTGCTACCGGGGTGCGGTAGCACCGGGGAACTGGCCGGTGTTGAAAAACCCGACAGGGTGTTTTTGCTCGGGTCCGGCAGGTTGGTGCTACCGGGGTGGAGGCCGGTGCTACCGCTCGAGCGGTAACACCGCTCCCAGTTGATCGGTGCTACCGGTTTCTCTACACAACGGCTAGTTTTCTAGCCATTTGCTCATAGGCCGGTGCTATCGGGCCCAGTTGGGTGGTAGCACCGGATTTGCTGTGTTTCGCCCAATCTTGCCCCCAATGGCTAGTTTTCATGTGGGGGGCTATAAAATGATGCCAAGGCCTAGCATTTGGGCTTGCTGGAGTATTTGGGTGTTTGTAGGAGTTGGGTGCATGTGTTGCCCTCTTCTATTTGCTTCTTGAGCTAAGAGTGAGCCTTAATTGCATGTGTTGCAATTAGGAAGTAGATTGAGAGCCTCTTGTGCATGTGTTGCACTTGAGGAGGATCCTAGTGCATATGTTGCACTTAGGAGGTCACCGGAGTGTATGTGTTGCACTAGGTGAAGGTCAAGCGGAACGACTTGGCTTGTTACTCTTGGTGTTTGCCAACACCTAGACGACGTGTGGAGGCGTTGTGCGCGGGAGCTCTCAATGGACGTTGTGAGAAGCCCTGGCAAAGTTGTGAAGGTCAGTGCGCGCCTACCCGGAGGGGGAAAGAGCAACCACTAGTGAATTCGAGGTGGGTGCTCAATTCGTAGAGCCGGTCCAATTCATTTGGGCTAACCTCAACATGGACTAGGGGAGACCGGCAAGTCTTTGAACACCACAGTAAAAAGTATTGTGTCTATTGTGCTTGCATTGTATTCGTTATTTATATTCATAGAATTAAATTGATTGATTGCTTGTCTTTAGGATTGCAATATTTGTTAGAGACTTAATTAGTTAGTGCACATAGTGAGTCTAGTTGATTAAGGCTTTAATTGTCAAAACCTTAGTTTATCGTTTCCGCATTAATAATTGTTAAGGTTTTGGCATTAAGGTAATTAGGGGTGAATTGCTTTGTAGAAATTTGTAGAAGTAATTTTTAAAGCCGCCTATTCACCCCCCTCTAGTCGGCATCCTCGACCTTACACACACAGAACCACATAGTCCCACACGCAGTCCACCACAGAAAGCCTTCCACAAAGTCATACTACTCACCCCAATCTAAATCATTAACCACCCTTATTGATTATCACAAAGCATCCCGATTTCCACACACTTATTGCTTATGATATCAAATTGCTGATTATACCCCTACATATGTGGTTACTAGATACCCATGGGGAAGACACGGTCATTCCATAGTCATTAATCAAGTGTAATAATGCCATTCAAGTGACAGAAATATTCCATTATGGCTAAGCATTATACAACACTAACCAACCCACGTTGGTGTTACAATAATTACCAACTAATAATTAACCATTCTACAGTGACAAGGAATTAGGGTATTCAATCAACAAGGTGGAATGATAAGAAAGGACTGCATAACTGCTACTAGAGATTTGAAACAACATAATTTTCGTAAAACTAGGTTCAATAAGACAAAAGTGCACCACTTGCCATGGAATAGCTCATGGTCCTGTCCTTGAATAAATTCTTCTCCCTTGTAAGCTTCTAGGGTGACAACATCTACCGGAAAATAGTGATAAAAATAAATAAACAACCAAACAAAGGCACAAAGGAACTCCAAAAATCAAATAAAATATACTAGAAGCTAGAGCTCAATTTTAGATGAATTTATAAACTTGAACCGACTTATTTGGAGTTCGTATGAAAGAGAACGGGCTTTCGGAAGATTTGTCACGATAGAAAATAATAGAAAAAGAGAGAGAAAAGAGAATATTCTAGGAATATTCCTCTAGCTGAGACTAATAGATGGGACCCACGGTCTATAGACCAAGTCCATGGACATGGCTCATGGGTCTATAGTGAACTGGGTTCACGAATTCAGTGGCTGACAAGTGTGGTCCACACGTCATTGACAGGGTCCACAGTGAACCGAGTGTACGCAAACCAATCTAGGATTTTGGTTGTCCATGTGTGCAGCCATGTAGACACTGACTAGGATGACACAAAGATGGCTAAGCTAAGTTGAGGTGGCTAGTGACATGGTGTCTGTTGTGGGAGACATCAGCATGACGTCAGCGTGGCTCAGTTCTGGTGGTGGCATGATTTCTGCCGGCGACGTAATAGCACGGGGTGCTTGGTTCGGGACATGGCAAAAGTGGTGCAGCGAGTGCGATGACACGGTCTACTCTCGCCGACGATGACAATGGTGACCAGTGGCGAGGAAGGAAGCGGCGGTTAGGCTGGTTCACAATAGCGACGGCACTACAACGAAGCTACGACGATGGGGATGGATGCACTAGGTAGAACGCGGAGAGGCGAACTCAATGATGGGGTCAACTGCGGTAGGGGTTCATCGATGGCAACTGAACAGGGTGGAGAAGTGGCGGCGGTGCACCACATTGAATCGGCTCGATCTCAATGCAGAAAGCACAAAAATCAAATTAAACCTAGGGATGACAAGATATAGGCCTAGAACATGCGAGGCTGGTCAGTCTGGCGGTTGGGTTGGCCTAGTGGCCTACCGGGCCGTGCAGGCAAAGAAAGAGACAGAAGGGAAATTGGGCCGAGGAAGAAAAAGGCCCACGAAGGATTGGAAATTAAAAAGAATTCTAAATTTTAGGAAATCTAATAAATCCAAATGAGCTCAAATAAACAGGAAATAAAATAAAAAAACCCTAGAAAATACAAAAAAATTCCTTGCAATTCAAGGAAGCCAACTAGAAATCTTTTAATTGAGGTTTACATTATTCAAATTAAATCTTTCTAACTTTGGAAATTCCTAGTTAAGCTTCAATTAGCGAGAAAAATTGGTGAAAATTTTTTAGGGGACCTTTTCTACAGAAAGAAATTTTTGAAGAGTGAAATTTGGGATGTTACAGCACCAAACATCCGTAATTTCACTTCTTGACCAAGATAAAAACAACAATCAGTGGCATGTGATGCAGCGACTTAGGCTCAACAGTATTAATTGAGAAATTTGAAGAAACAAAATAAAATCCTAGACTAAAATCGTCGCAAAAAAATATATATAGACGAATCGACCCAAGCTAGATTCGATATAGGATTATGGAATAACTAAAAAAGGCTAATTTATTAATTCTACATTCCATCTTCTGCAACTGAACCTATGTCCTTGTATTTATAGGCCTGTTACATATCTAAAGGGATCTAATTAATGTAACGCCGGTTTATCTTATGGCGCGACCTGGCGAGGAGACTTGGATCCTTTATCCGTGCTCCCAATCCACACGATAGCAGCACATTCGTTAAAGAAAATTCACTCTCCAGGCATTGGGCTCACACCTAATGTCTGTTGCCTTGTAGCTCTTCTGGCTAAATCAATCTCCTGTATCGGCAGCACTTCCTAGTTCTGCGTCATCTTCTTTCTTGTTTCCCCAGGTAAGGGGGAGATGAATGAAAAAGATGACACATGGCATCCTAGAGAGGTGATCTTAAATTTGTTAGTTTGAGGTTAACCTCAAAATAGCCATACATAAACTTTAATTTTCGTTGCAAAATGGAAAAAAACAAGATATAAGAACACATGCTACAGGGAATGCCGTCCAGGTCCTGGTCGACCAGTGAAAAGATGCTCTGTACTACACCGTTATTTCCACAAAAGAAGAATCTCTGTGACTGATCGTAAATATTAATTCCAACCTATTGATCTCCATCGATCGTTTCCATTAAATTGTTTGCCTTTCTTTGCTCCATCAACACTGTCTATGTTTATCTATCTAGCTCACTTCTAGGCGAATTCGTGTCTCATGATTCCCGACCTGCTCATTTTCCATGCGGTTATTCATTGTTGTGCCACCCTTGCTCCGATCTGTGTTCGTTGCGGTGCTGATTTGCTGCTGCTGCATCTCCTTCCCTTTCCCCCAGAGGAAGGCGTACAGCCCTACGATAATCAGCGTTGCTCCTAGCAAGCTGCAGACAAAGTAGGCAGGTTATGACAACCATTAGTGTACCCTTGCCATATTGTTCTTATGGTAGTGTCAGCAGTTTGCCGGATTTGCTACAGTAGAAATTGTGCGAGTTCTGACTGTTCCCAGGCTGAAGATATAAATGAGAAATCTAATCTCACCTCCCCACGGAGAGATTGGTGCCAAGCAGCAAGGAATCGAGGGCCATGGTGACAATCAGCGACAGCGAGTTGAACATGGAGGGGTAGGTGGGTCCGCGACGAGCCACCGCCCACGAGATCAGGCAGAAGGTGATGCCCGTGTTGAACACCCCCTATGGATGTACGTCGGCAAGAAAGAGCCAATCAATTAATCAGACCATTCACCCTAGATATAATAATCATGAAAGATGCTCAAGGCTCACGGATGGATATATCAAACTGCTACTAGTTACCGAGTAGACGATGGTGAGCAACTGCAGGTCCCATTTGAGTGCCCATGAGGACAGGTCCCTGTCGACCACGATCCCGATCAGCACTGCCTGCACAGTCCCCAACATGCACGCCAGCATTGACGAGAAGTACTTGGACGGGAACACCTTGGCCACTCGAACCTGCGCGCAGTTTTGGTATGATTTTTTTTCCAATTTCAGAAAGTCAAGGTACATGAATCAAGAATCTGCTAGCCACCTGTATGGTGAACCAGAAGGCGTAGCTGAAGCAGCTGCCGCACAGGAACAATGTCCCGATGAGCATGCTGTGGTGGCTTAAGGGAGACGAGGCGGCGCCGGCCGCCTGCAGCTGCGACTTCAGCAGATGGGTAGGCCAGAGATGCAGCACCTTGCCTTTGTACAGGCTGATCACCATCGTCCCTCCCACGCTGATCACGGTGCCCACAACCTTCATCTTGCCAGGGCGTGTGGTGATCTTCAGCTTCTCCACTCTGAATTTGTTTATGGACAAACATTTTCAGATTGATGCATGCAGTTCCAGCATTACATGGCCTGATGATCATTCAGGTAAGTACACAAATGTACTATTCATTAATGATACATTGTAAGGTTCATGTCTCATGCTGTAAATAATAACTACTCTCGCCGTTTCCATATAGATGCTGGTAGTGCAGAATAATACCACTGCATCTTGTTTCGAAAGAAAAAAAACAATACATACCGGAGTATGATGCCTATGATAAAGGTGATAATGGGGATCAGATTAAGGAAATTGACAGCGTAGGCTGCGTTGGTGGTGCGAAGACCGTAGTAGTGCAGTCCCATTGCTAGCACAATCCTGAATTAATCAGCAAACCAAATCAGAATTTTCAGAGTACGATACAAGTTTTTCAAGCAGCTCTCCTGCGGCTTGTTTTCAAAGTATGGCACAGTACAGTACTGACCCAAAAAAAGCATTGACAGTGATCCAGCCCAATATCTTGAGGTTCACCCTTTTTATCATCTCCCTGCACCCGTGAGTCATCAAGTGTAAAATCACTGGAGAAAATGCTAGCGGTATTGGATTAGAACGAAGATATGATGTCAAAAGTAAGTATGTTTGCCTTTGGTTTAAGGGATCACTTCATCCATCCTGAGATCATCCCACGAATTTGGTGATTACTCTTTTTTTTACTAGCTTTGTTGTCGTGACTCATGAGTTTTGAGATGTTGGTGACCAACTCATTGCATTCCTCAAACAAAACAAAAGCATGAGATGCCTCCAAAACACTCGGAAAATGAGTGCGACTTTTATGGAATGATATATGATTGATAATGAGGGTAATAATCCCCTTCAAAAAAATGGTGCTAATGATAAAGCAGCCATCAGGAAGAATAAAAGTATGTGGATCTTCCTAGCTCACTCTTCCCCCCTCTAAAACTACTGAAATTGGATCAAGAATATTTGATCCTCAAAGAGTAATATTTCCTTCATTTCTAGTCTAAATTTGACGAATTCGTATTGAAAGACTCGACTACCTTGGATCCCAGTAAGCGACCAGTAACATGCTTCACATGATTAAAGTTGACCTGTGAGGATGAAGGGAGGGAACTGATGATGCCCAAAACGAAAGTGCTATCTAATGTATACTGATTGCAGTATGCGTGACAGCGTGAGCACCCTTTCCTCTAACAGAAACAGAATAGCTTTGTTGTCTCTTATTCCCAATTGGTAAGCAGTTACACATCAACAGGGCCGATACATCGTAGATAGTATACGCATATATATAGCAAGGAAAGTGTTGTGTTTATCATGTGTACGTATGTCTACAAGCTGTCTTGCTAAACCGAGAAACAAATCCCAAATTGCAGCTTTCTGTCCTATCAAGTCACTTTGATTCAAGCGGTCATCATATCTTCAATCACTGCATCTTCCTTCATTACATGGCACTTCCTTATTGTGCATGAAATTAACTTACTTGCTCATTTTTATCCCCCGAGGGATTAAATTTCATGATGCAAGCATAGCGTGTATTCGCATATCTCTAGCGTATTTTTGTATGTTGACACCACGTGCATACATGGTACTGGACAATATGCATAGATGCATTTTTCAGGAGGACGAAAAAGAGTAGTCCAGAAGCAAACCCCATCCTGCTCGCGCAGCACAGCAATGCAAGCCACACTTCTTGTCAATCCATGGCTGAAGTAGTGTACATATTATGCATCATTCGTTTGGTACTCTCTCAACGAGCTAGAAAGCAACCTATAAACTAGCCATTTGAAGAGAGTAGGTAAATGTAAAGTACTTTGTTTTTTTTTACTTGTCATTTTAGAATGCGTGTAATCAGCCTTTTCAATCTTTGGTCACAAATATACACAAAAATATTTAGATTTGTCATATAAATATTTTATTTGTAGATTTGTTCCTGAAGGTAATTATATGTTATTATATTTTCAATAATTTTCCTAACATAAAAATAGAAAAGAAAATGGTCAAATTAGTGTATTGCAAACCATGCTGTTGTCCAAAACAAGAAGTAAAAGAGAACAGAGGTAGTAAGGCTATGCATTTGTTCTTTTCTATTTCGTGTTATTGTGTTATCGCGGTCTTCAAGAGATGTTATTATGATCATTGCTCCCTCTGTTCTTTTTTATTTGCTGGTTGAGAATTTGTACCACTAAACATTATAAATTTTAACCTATAGCACTAGATTTGTCTTTCAAATTACTTTAATCATATTATAGTTTTTTTAATTTACACAAAAAATTATAAAAAAAGTTTAAAGTCACATCTCGGAAACGTATAACATCAAAGATAAAATAACTGAGAGAGTACTTTTTATAACTTGTATAATTATAATCAATAAAATTATAATAATACGAAAGCATTTTCAACAATAAATCTGATGATATAGTTTTTGTGTTGCCAGTCTAGATAATTTTCAATATATTAAGGGCCAAATTTCAGAAATTTAAACACAGATTGTAAGGAGAAAAAAAAGGAAGAGTGTAGTTCTGATACCTAGGGAAACTGATGTCCCCGTTAGCGAATCCACCGTGACGTAATATTGTTTTAGAAATACCAAAAAAGTCATGGATATAGTACACTCAAATTTATATAAACTTGCAAAAATCCAATTCTATATTCAAATTTACGCATCATGATTTTCGTTTTCGATTTTTGAAACATCGCATCGTGGTGGATTCGCTAATAGGGACATCGATTCCCCTGGGCACCAAGAAATTTTTGGAAAAGAACGCAGGGAGTGCATAGCGCAGCAAGGTAGCTAGGTACGTACCACTCGAAGTAGAAGGCGAAGGGGAGGATGGTGATGGTGCCGATGAGGTTGCGGTAGGCGAGGAGGACGAAGGGCTGCATGCCGATATTGAAGACGACCTTAGAGAGGAGGAGAGCGCCCATGGTGAAGACCTGAACCAGCACCATGCTCACTGGCAGCAGCAGCCCCTCAGCCGCCCAGTTCTTCTTCTCCTGCACACCGGCGGCCTCCATCGACAGGTTGATGTCCCCCTGCAGCTTGGGTCAGTGCAAATTAAGCTATATCGCATATATGTGCGCGCGCAAAGCAAACTGATACAGAGAATGGAATGCGATATCGATCGAAGCAAAATGCGATGGTGCAGATATATAGGTGTATTATACATACATGGCAAACTAGGCCATACTCAGAGCCTTTGCACGTAATTTGGGTGGCTCGAAACCCAGAAGCGGGAAAGAAACAAAAGCTACGATTAGCTGACGTACGACTAATGCTTTGCTTGCTTGTCTAGCTGGCAGTACTTTGTACACACGCATAGGTATGTTGGTTTTAACCCGGATTAACACACCGCAAAAAAAAACCACAAGAACTCACGAACACAAGTGCTTCCACGCTTTTCTTTTTGACGGTGTGACACAACTCAGACCTTTTCTTGTTTTCTGGCTCTCTTGTTTACAAACATCAGGACTACCTAGGAATTTTTACTTTTAACATACAGCTCTAAGGATCAGAAACAGATTCAAAACTGAATCAGAATCAAACTCTTTTCTTTCCTATTTCGTTTCGGACTCCTCCTTAGTTACAAGATTAACTCTAACATTCACCCCTTAATTTTGTAATATCAATTATCTCTAATTTCTAACATAGCTCTAACTGGTTGAAGTAGTCGGTCTCAACTACGACTTGCTCAACTCACACTCGACACAGGACGGCGAATGCATCTCCTCAACGTTCTGGACTAATCTTCGACGGACTTGTCTTAGGATGGCGAACACATTTCCTCAACGTCCCGAACTCATCTCCCACTAACTCCACTTAGGACGCCGAACACATCTCCTCATCAACGTCGGGAACTCCTCTTGACACATGCAGTGGCTTTTTTTATCTTCTTGTGCAACATGATCTCTTTTGATGCGCGCGATATTTCTGAAGGAACTCGCACACGTTTATCTTATAGATACAACTCGCACAAGAACTCACGTGATCACACACAGTATCTCGTGGATAACAACTGACACGAGAACATGTAACTTTGATAGCCTTTTCGATGAGATACACATATGGCTGCCAATATCATCTTGTCACACCGGTTGTTGACGTCATTTATCAATAGTAGGTATTGGGGAGACACACCAGCTCCGCCCCCACGTCACCATATCTTCTCACCAACTATTCCTGCTTGTGACACAATCTCGACATCACGGAGACTCGGATTAGAGATTTACACACTCGAGTACTTGGATACACACTCATAAGTACTCATGTACATATGAGACAATGACACAACGACCAAATACACATACATGTACACCATACATTGTTTACGTTGCGTACCTTAACAATGGCTCGCCACGTTGTCGTCTTCTCGCTGTGGAGCCTCATGCGCCACTGCATACCCACGCTTGATGCGCTGGTGGATTCCACTCAACACTACGTCGCTCAGCGATGATAGCCTGTTCGTAGTGCAATTCTTGTAAAACCGAGTGACAGAGGACCTTGATGCTACGGCGCAGGGGGTGCCCTTACCCTCAAGGCTATGTCTCTAGTATTACCCAAATACAAGAGACCATCACAAGGTCCCTGCACTTCATGTGACCCTCGAAAACATAAGTGGTTCTGCAATCAAGGATAAGGGTCATTCAAGATGACATCCCTACCTAGTTGGCCTTGCATGATAGGTGGGGCCCACTGACCTAAAAATATTCCTTTATCCCTAGGACCACCAGTCATACAACCTCACAGTACAGTACAATTAGCACCTAAATAAAGGAGGCACACATCGAGGACTACTGCCATCTACACAAATGATGGTTGTACCCCTCAATTGTACATATATCTTAGTTATTTTTTATAGGCGGTAATTTAGTCTTTTTTACAAGCCCAAGAACTTATAAATATGTCCATGTGACTTTATTTGGGGCTAGAACTCACTTGAGTAGTAAAAAAGCACATTCAAACTGATAAGCTATCAAGGATCCTCTCCATGGAGTTAACCTCTTGTTGGCTCATCGACACGAGTAGCACTTCCCTTCAAACTCCGAACCTGTATTGTTAAATATGGTGACTCATATATAATCTTTTAGGATTTGAAAAGGTGTACTAGATGAATCCTAATATGATTAAAGATTCCTAATCCTATTAGAATTAAGATTCCTATTTGCTTTGGAGAACTAGAAAGGTTATATAAATCTAGAGGGTAGTTATGGAGAACCCAATTAAGTAACCAAGAAGCGCCAACTCATCCACAGCAAAAAGTGTACAAGAGGATTAGAGGCTAGGTTATTCTTTAGTACTAGATTCTTGTATAGGTTAATGAAGGACCATGTGGAGGTCCATCCATGTTTGTGATGAGTATTTGACTTTATTTGAGCAAGGTGTGCTCAAGTTTGAGTTTGATTTGGATTGTTTTTCGAGCTAGAGCAATTTGAGTTACTGGTTGGAGACCAGTCGTCCGACCCTGAGTGGTCGGGTCGTCTGACCTGAGTGGTCAGGGCTTTGGCTGGTTGGAGACCAGTCGTCCGACCCCGAGTGGTCGGGTCGTCCAACCTGAGAGGTCTGGGCTGTGGCTGGTCGGAGACCAGTCATCCGACCCCGAGTGGTTGGGTCGTCCGACCTTGAGTGGTCGGGATGGAGACCAGTGGTCAGACCATGGTTGGTCGGGATGGAGACCAGTGGTCAGACCACGTGTGGTCGGGGTTATCCTGGTCAGCGTAGTGTATATCTTTCTGTTGAGATGGATATGTGTTGTTGGACCTTGCTATGTGATGTGGTTTCCTTGTCTATGATGGTTGCAGGACTTTGGAGCTAGGTCATGGTGAGGCGAAGGGGATCGTGACTAGGCCGGGAGAGCCGAGGTCCGGATGATCAAGGTGTCGCCAAAGATGACTGAGGCCGTGGAGTAGCCGCAAGCCGAGAAGACAAAGGAATGGATGAGATGCTAACTTGGAGCCGCTCGATCTAGGAGGACCGTTGGATCGCGGTCGGGAAGATAGAGAAGTGGTCAAGTTAGTGTGAGTTGAAAAGCATGCAAAACCCGCTGTGTTGTTGGGTTTCGGTGAGCCCATGCATAGCTTTGTGAGTGGGTAAAATTTCAGCCCTTGATGGAGTGCTCTAGGTTTAGAGGCTCATCCAAGGGTGGTAGGTGTTCCAAGCCCGCTATGAATAGACAGGAGAGGGGTGTCTCCTTGGGGTGAGCAGTGAGGAAAGTGTACATGAGTAGTTGAGAGTTGTTGAGAGTGACGTGTAAGGATCAAATCCGGCTCTTGGATGTTGGCTTAGGATTGAAGCAGACATCCAAAGGTGGGAATTGATCCTGTGTCACTATAAATAGAGGGTAGGGCAGCCTCCCTCTTTGAAGGTTCTGAGGTTTTGTCGCTCATTTGAGCTTTGCCCACTTTGTTGTGAGGCTTTGTAAACCTCCCTTCCGTAAATGAAATGTTCTTCATTTATATTCTTCTTTCATTTCTCTTACGTATTTACATTACGCACTTGAATTACATTATATAAATTCGCATTTACCTTCTTGCGATTTACTTTACGTAATTTGGATTTGCCTCATCTCCTTCTACATGCTATTGAGTCTTTGTTGAAATTCATGATTGATGAACTCTTCTCTGGATTCGGTGTTTTCAATCTTTTAGGCAATCCTTACGTTCTTGTTGCAAGTTGTAAATCCGTGTGTTCTTAAAGTGCGTAAATGTGTGACTTGCAGTTATTTAGTCTTGATTGGTTTCTGGTTCTTGTTGCCAAGGATGAAAGATTGCTGGATGAATCTCCTATAGATCATATCCCAATCATCTAGGCAATCTACAACCTCTTCTATTCAGTTTTGCAAGAAACCAATTTCTGTGCCTAGTTTTCAGATGGTGTTTCTATTTGTTTGAAGGGTTGTTTCTTCGTGTACTTACTTGCTGTGATTTGTGGAGAGTCATCCAAGGATATTCGACTATCAACTCCCACCGACAAGTTACGTGTGAAGTCTGTGTTCGTGACTCGCTTTTGGTGTTGCATTTGTTAAACCGAAAAGGACGGAACCTTGGTATTAATTCCTTCGATTGTTGATTGAAATAGGTTCCCGACATCCTTTGGGAGGTGCACACCAATTTTCATCGTTTTGGATCACCGATCAAAAGTTACATCGATTTCTTTTTGAGATCGTCTTGATTTTTCTATTCACCCGAGTATCGCTCATCCGACCACTTCGGTCGGGAGTATCGCTCATCCGACCACTTCAGGTCGGAGTATCGCTCATCCGACCACTTCGGTCGGAATACTGTTCATCCAACCACTTGTGTCGGGAGTATCGCTCATCCGACCTCAGTAGGTCGGGGTACTGCTCATCCGACAGAAATACCCGACCAAAGGCGCTTTCTTTCGGTCTTTTGGTGGTTTGAATTTTAGGGGGAGAGTTTATTCGAAAATTTTATTTGGCTCCTATTCACCCCCCTCTAGTCGCCTTTTTCGATCTTTCAATTGGTATCAGAGCCGGTTCTGCTCTTTCTAGATCTTGACCGGTCTCAAGAGCCATGGCGATGGACAAGTATTCCACCAAGCCTCCTATTTTCTCCGGAGTTGATTTTCCTTTTGGAAATCTCGGATGGAGTCGTACATCACCGCCTGTGGTTTCTGATATGGCGAAGGTGAAGCTCCGCTTGAGGTTCCTGCCGATGAGAACGCCACGGCCGGCAATATGGTCGATGTTGAGGCAAATGCTAAGGCAAGGAACATCCTCATACGTGGCCTTAGTCGTAGTGAGTACGATAGGATTTCTCACCTTCGTTTCGCTCATGAGATTTGGGTGACCTCGATGCTTACCATGAGGGCACTACCCAAATCAAGACGGTTCGACAGACCAATTCAAGCGTGAGTTCAACAAGTTTGAACAACACGCGGTGAGAGTCTTGACGAGTGCTTTGGTCGGTTTACGAAGATTTTGAGCAACCTCCGAGCGATCGGTTGCATATACCCCGACTCGGATAATGCTCGACATTTCTTGACCGCTCGATCTTCATGTTTGGGAGATGAAGGTGACCACCATCAAGGACACCACCGACCATCCGACCTTGACTCTTGACGGGCTTTATTCTCTCCTCAAGACTCATGAGATCGACGCGTCGTCTCGCGGAAGACGAAATCTCGATCGATGGCTTTGGTCACCGATCCCATTGGATCCTCTCTTTACGATTCTTCATTGGTTTCTCTCTCCGCCTTTGCGAGCTAAGCGATGACCAATTGGAAAAATTTCCAAAAATGAGCTTGCTCTTCTTGCTCGTAAATTTTCATATGCATACAAGAGAGTGAGAGAGAGGAAGAGAGGTGGGATGATCACCTGTTTCGAGTGTGGTGGCCCCAACCACATTCGAGCAAACTGTCCCAAGCTGGAGAAGGGCAAAAACGAACAAGGCGGTTCGGGCAAGAACGACCACACCGACATGAACCGCAACAAGAAGGCCCCAGCTCGTGAGCCGGCGAAGAAGAAGTACCGCAACTTTGCCAAGAATAAGAAGCTCTTTCACCGGGTCCTCGCCGCACTGGACGACATCGAGCTCTCTGACACGGAGAACTGGAGTGATGCAAGCGAGGACGATCCGCAAGAGAAGGTGAAGGGCAAAGATGACTTCTTCGGCATGTGCTTCATGGCAGGCGCCATTGAAGTAAGCGACTCCGAGCTGACAAGCGACACGGATGAGGTACCCACCTACGACGAGTTAAATGTCGCCTTAGAAATTAGGCAAGTTTCATGCTAAGGCTAGGTCGAGGTGTTCGAGTTAGAAAAGGAAGTAGGTACCTTAACTCGGAGTTAGCTTCACTTAGATCTTCTCCCTCCCGAGTCACTGATGACTGTACTTTGTGTGATGCTTTGCTTGTGGAGTTAGAGAACCTAAGGACTATGCATGATAGTGTGTTGTCTGAACTAGATAGTCTTAGATTGAAGAATGCTAGCAATAAATCTGTGATACTCATTCGTAGATGCTAGTTTTCTTCATGCTCACTCTACTCCTTCTTGTGCTAATTGCCCTAAATTGCTTGCCGAAATTGATGCCATGAGCGATCACCTTAGGAAGCTTTCTTCTAGAAACGATGAACTTGAAATGCATGCTTCTAAGGAACCAGTCGGCTCATGTGAGGGCTGTAGGCAACTAAAACTTGACAATGAATCCATAAATGTCAAGTGTGCTAAACTTGGTAAGGACTTACTAGATAAGTCACAAGAAAGTTACTTGCGATGTTCTGTGATTGAGGGGGACTTGGATAAAATCCATGTCGAGCTTAGGAAGAAATTAGAAGACCAAGCCCATAGAATTAGAAATACGTCTTGTGTTTCTTGTGAGGCCCTCAAGATTGAGGCAGCCGTGCTGAGGGAGAAAAATGCACGTGTTGAGAGAGCTCATCTTTCTGGTTCTTCTTCTTCTTCCCCCTGCTCTTCTTGTGCCTCTTTCTTTCGAGATTGCCAGTATCTTATGAGCACTCTCGAGAAGTTTGTTGGAGGCAAGAAGAAGCTCAATCTTATTCTAGACCAATCCAAGATTAGTAGATTCAATCAAGGTCTAGGATTTGATCCCTTGGAGCACGCCTGGACGCATCCTCCTACCATTGTGCGCGGCTCCAAGAGTGGTGAGATTGTGGTAGCTCCTGAGTGAGCACCACCAAGTTTAGGTCTCACTGGGTTGTCCATAGGACTTCCGACTGAAGGGTGTTACTCCCGTAGCTTCGCCTCTAGCAAGGCGAAGTACACATGCACCTTCCGTAATAAGGATGGTCACCTAGTAGATTTACGCTTGAGCACGCCAAGATCACTCGGCGTGAGCGTGTTGTCGCTCTTAGGGTATTCGTGGTCATCCCTGCACTTTGAGTGCTCCTAAGGCACACACTGCTTCTAGACAGGTTAGAGAGTCGCCTGTTTTTGGGCAGCGTTCAGGACTCGATTTTCATGCTGGTTCTTCGAGTTTTAGTCTTGGAGCTGTTCGTAGTCAGTCTTTCCGCCGTCCTTTTGATATTCCTCGTTTTTCCCATCGAGGTAGATATCAGCGGCGTGAGGTGTTTTCTGGTAGGAGATTTAGGAAGCCTCACTGGGGTGGCTCGGCTTTTGCACCACGGCATGCCAACCCAGTTTCAGCTCCTAGATCATCTACTAGAGTTGCTACTGATCTTGTTAGAGTTAAACGTCAGAGAGACACTCGAGTCCAGTCTTCTTCTGTGGCTGGTACTCTGAGGCGTCGTGTGGTTCAGTATTGGGTTCCCAAGTCTTCACTCTATCCCAAGATCGAGTCATCTCTCTCTTGTGTCTTGATCAGTTCGTCGGATGGGAAGGGAGATGTTTGGATTGTCGACTCGGTTGTTCTCGCCATATGACCGGAGATTCTCGATGGTTCTCTTCCTAGTCCGAGCCCCGTGATGAGTTGATCACTTTCGGGATGCTTCTTCGTAGAGTCATAGCTAAAGGTACCATCTACATTAACCAAAATTTCATTCTTAAAGATGTTGCCTTAGTAAGTAAGTCGCAATTCAATCGCTCTCTGTTTCTCGACTTATTGATTACTCTTTCGAGGTAAGCTTCAAGAGTAATGCTGAGAATCCTTGATTCATCGGAGGGTTAGTTTATGGATTTCTAGATTTGGGAGAGTCTTTCGTGCTGATTTTTCTCGCTTCTTCCGAGACTCTCTTGATGTTTGATTGCTTCGAGTCCCGTGATCTCTCCTTCGGCATAAGAGACTTGGTCACATTGGTTTTGATCATTTGACTCGAGTTAGCGACCACGATCTCATTCGGGTTTGCCCAAACTCAAGATGGTCAAAGACTTAGTTTGCTCTCCTTGCCAACATGGCAAGATGGTTATCGCTTCTCATCCTCCCGTGACCGTAGTGATGACCGATGCACCAGGGACAGCTTTTACATATGGACATTGTTGGTCCAAATAGAGTGCAACATCGCAGGAGGGAAGTGGTATGTTCTTGTCATCGTTGATGATTTTTCTAGATTCTCTTGGGTATTCTTCATGGCCTCAAGGATGAGACTTTTTCTCACTTGAGGGTTTGGTCAAGAGGTTGTCTATTGAGCTCCTGTGTGCATTACGAGCTATACGCAGTGATAATGGCACGGAGTTCAAGAATTCCTACTTTGAGAGTTTTTGTGTGGAGTCTGGTTTAGAGCATCGCTTCTCTTCTCCCTACGCCTCAGTGAGAATGGCATAGTGGAAAGGAAGAACAGACCTCGTTGAGATGGCCAAGACGATGCTAGATGAGTACAAGATACTCTAGGAAGTTTTGGGTGAGGCTATAGCTACCGCTGCCATGTTTCTAATCGCGTGTTTTGAGAGCACATTTGCATCGCACTTCTTATGAGTTGAGGTATGGGCGAAAGCCCGGTGTGTCTCATTTTCGCTTTCGGTTGCAAGTGTTTTATCTTGAAGTCCGTAACCTAGATAAGTTTGAGTCTCGCTCTTCCGATGGTATCTTCCTAGGTTACTCGCCTTCTTCTCGTAGCTATAGGGTCAGGAGTGTTGATGCACATAGGATCATAGAGACCTGTGATGTGACCTTTGATGAGGCTAGCCCAGGAGCTAGACCTGATGTTTCAGGCTCTTCTTATCCCTCTGAGACCATCTTTGAAGAAGATAAGGATGATGGAGATGATGGTGTTCCACCGATCCAGCCCTCTTCACCGAGGTGCCTCCTGCTTCCATTTATGCACCTCGTGAGACCACCCTTGCTTTTCGACTCTCCTTCAAATAGTGGCTCTGCTCCTACCTCTTCTTCAAGAGGTAGAGGCCACTCTTCTGGACCTCCCCGTCATATTCAGAGACGTCATCCTTCTAATCAGATGATTGGCGATTTGTTCGAGCGTGTCACTCGCTCAAGAACTGGTCTGTCCTTCTTCTGTCTTCACTCTGCCTTCGTTGCCTCCTTTGAGCCGAAGGATGTTTCTCATGCATTATCCGATGAGTCGTGGATTAATGCTATGCATGAGGAACTTGAGAACTTTGAGAGGAACAAGGTATGGCAGCTTGTCGAGCCCCATCCGTCATAATGTCATTGGGACCAAGTGGGTGTTCAAAAACAAGCAGAGTGAGGATGGGGTTGTCATTCGCAACAAGGCTAGGCTAGTTGCACAGGGCTTTTCTCAAGTTGAGGGTCTTGACTTTGAGGAGACCTTTGCTCCTGTAGCTAGGCTAGAGGCTATCCGAATCCTGCTTACATTTTCTGCATCCAAAGGCTTCAAGCTTTATCAAATGGATGTCAAGAGTGCATTCCTCAATGGCTATATTGAGGAAGAGGTTTATGTCAAGCAACCTCCAGGATTCGAGAACCCCAAGTTTCCGAGTCATGTATACAAGCTTTCCAAAGCTCTGTATGGACTCAAGCAGGCCCCCAGAGCATGGTATGAGAGGCTCAAGTCTTATCTTCTCAGCCATGACTTTAAAATGGGCATAGTAGACAAAACTCTGTTCATCAGACACCATGAGTCTCATTTTCTTCTTGTCCAGATTTATGTGGACGATATCATTTTTGGTGGCTCGTCTCATTCTCTTGTCTCTCAGTTTTCTGATGTGATGAGTACAGAGTTTGAGATGAGTATGATGGGCGAGTTGAGCTACTTTCTTGGCTTCCAAATCAAGCAGACTCGGGAGGGTACTTTCTTGCATCAAGGCAAATATACCCGTGACCTCCTGAGGCGCTTCGACATGTCAGATGGGAAGCCGGTGATGACTCCTATGGCCACCACTGCTGTCCTCGAGCCCGATGAGGATGGTGAGCCTGCCGATCAAAAGGAGTTTCGAAGCATGATCGGCTCCTCTTGTACCTCACCGCCGAGGCCGAACATACATTTCATTGTGTGTCTCAGGCGCTCGATTTCAAGCTTCTCCTCGCACCTCTCACCGCCAGGCGGTCAAGCGCATCTTCAGGTACCTTCGTGCTACCACTGATTATGGTATTTGGTACTCTTCTTCTTCTTGTCTATCTCTTAGAGCCTTTTCCGATGCCGACTTTGTCGGGTCAGAGGATAGATAGGAAGAGCACTTCTGGCACTTGCCAATTCATTGGCACTTCTCTTGTTTCTTGGTCATCTAGGAAGCAGTCTGGGGTTGCACAATCCACCGCTGAGGCCGAGTATGTTGCTGCAGCCAGTTGCTGTAGCCAGGTGCTCTGGATGAGATCGACCTTGCGGGACTATGGGTTAGAGATAGAGAGTGTGCCACTTTTCTGTGACAACACTTCTGCTATTTGCATTGCTAAAAACCCAGTGCAACATTCTCGGACCAAGCACATTGATATTAGATATCACTTCCTTAGAGACCATGTGGAGAAGGGAGATATCGCGCTCGCTTGTAGAGAGTGACCTCCAGTTAGCCGATATCTTCACCAAGCCCTTGGATAGCTCCAGATTTGTTGCCTTGAGGAGTGAGCTTGGAGTCGTGAGCCCTTATGGCCTTTCGTGAGAGGGAGCTGGTTTGTATATTATGTATTATATGTTTTCTTCCAGCTTTTTCTTTTCTTTGTGTTTCTTCTGGGTGTCTTTGGGCTTGTTTTCTTGGGTTGAGTTCACTCACTTAGACTTCTGCATGCCTTGCATGGACCTCTTATCTTGTGCTTTAGGTTGCTATAATGCGTGATTAGTCGTTCTCTCTTCTCTCTAGGTTGAGTTCCTCACGCCTTTTAAGTCTAGCAGTTTTGGACCTCCAGGTAGACAGAGTCCTGTGCACTCCTTAGTTGGGATCTAGAGTCGCTTCCTATGTCGATCTTTTGGGAAGATAAGAGCGAGTCTAAGTCAGTAGTGAGTTTCTTATATCTTTTCTATGCTCTATAGCCATTCAGCTTTGCGCTTCTCGATTTCTTTTCCTTATTCTGCTTTTTCTCGTTATTATTGAGTTCATTCGGTTTTCTTTATGCCTAATCTTGATAATAACTCAACTTTAACCAGATTTGAGCTTAAAATTGATTCAATTGTTGAGGGGAGTTCGGGAATCTGCTCATGCATTGCATTTAGACCGCTTTTTCCGCTTTATGAGCTTTGTCTATTATGCATTTGACTCAATCTTCGTGAAATACATCATGCTATATCTTTCGAAGAAAATCACTAGCTTAGATATGTCCAAGTTCATTTATCAAGCTAATGTTCATTGAAATCTGAAAAACTTAAAAGCTTTAAATGAAAACTTGATGAAACATGTTGCTTTTACTTACTAAGTTTCTTCTCTAAGAGCTTTCACCATGAATTGTGAAATTTTGGAATTCTCTAGAGTCCCTATAGCAACTTGGGTGAAATTTGCTTGATCCATATTTGAGTCCTTCAGAATTGCTTATATGTGCTAAATTGAAAATTAAAAAAAAATTGACTCTTTTGTGCAAAATTGATCTCAGCACTTTTTATTCTCGAGACTGTCTCCCATTGCATTTGGGATGAACTTGGAATATATTGTGTATGACCAAGATCATTCTCTTAAGAGTTACTCTTGAGATGATCGAAAATGGCTTGAGTCAATCAAAAAAAAATTGCAAATATCAAACACATAAGTGGGTAAAGAATGCAAATTATGTCAAACATTTGCACCCGCTATGTTTTTCAAGTCTTAAAGAAAATTTGCATAAATTGAAAAATGGGCTCAAGGACCTAATATGCACTTCAAAATTCCCCAAAGTGTTGAGTAGGTTGAACTCTAGGTTTTCCATTTGATCCCTGAGTGGTTGTGCTTCTAGTTTTGAAACTTTGCTAAGTTGTGCACTTGTCAAATCTTGCAAAAAATGATACATTTTCAAAACTTAGCTTATGAGCAAAATTTGTTATTTGCACTTGGACATATCTTAGTTTGGTCATAATCTGAGATTAATAAGCTTGGTGTCATATCTTGTCATTATGATCATTTGGATAATCTTCAAAGCTCCCTTAGGTTGCATTTCATGCATACATAAAAGAGGGAGAAAATTCTATTTTGATGCCTATATTGCCAAAAGGGGGAGAAAATGTAGAAAAAGGCATCATTTAAAATGTAGAAAAGGAGGAGATAGAAATGTGAAAGCTTGTTGGTTCTTATGATTTTTGTAAATCTTTGCTATCTCTTATGAATCATAATCACATTTGACACTTACGATTGGTTTTTAGAGCTTTTGTTAAAAATTTGCTCTTTTCATGGTCTTGCTCTAAATTCTTTCTGCCAACTTGGTCATAATTTTATATCTTTCTCTCTGGACCAAGTTTGGCTTTACAATCAAATTGCTTTCTTCTTCTCTCATTCAAACTCAAATTTATGCATTTTGTGTGGTTTGTCAATATACTCATCAAGGGGGAGATTGAAGGACCATGTGGAGGTCCATCCATGTTTGTGATGAGTATTTGATTTTATTTGAGCAAGGTGTGCTCAAGTTTGAGTTTGATTTGGATTGTTTTTCGAGCTAGAGCAATTTGAGTTACTGGTTGGAGACCAGTCGTCCGACCCCGAGTGGTCGGGTCGTCCGACCTGAGAGGTCTGGGCTGTGGCTGGTCGGAGACCAGTCGTCCGACCCCGAGTGGTTGGGTCGTCCGACCTTGAGTGGTCGGGATGGAGACCAGTGGTCAGACCATGGTTGGTCGGGATGGAGACCAGTGGTCAGACCACGTGTGGTCGGGGTTATCCTGGTCAGCGTAGTGTATATCTTTCTGTTGAGATGGATATGTGTTGTTGGACCTTGCTATGTGATGTGGTTTCCTTGTCTATGATGGTTGCAGGACTTTGGAGCTAGGTCATGGTGAGGCGAAGGGGATCGTGACTAGGCCGAGAGCCGAGGTCCGGATGATCAAGGTGTCGCCAAAGATGACCGAGGCCGGGAGTAGCCGCAAGCCGAGAAGACAAAGGAATGGATGAGATGCTAACTTGGAGCCGCTCGATCTAGGAGGACCGTTGGATCGCGGTCGGAAGATAGAGAAGCGGTCAAGTTAGTGTGAGTTGAAAAGCATGCAAAACCCGTTGTGTTGTTGGGTTTGGGTGAGCCCATGCATAGCTTTGTGAGTGGGTAAAATCTCACCCTTGATGGAGTGCTCTAGGGTTTAGAGGCTCATCCAAGGGTGGTAGGTGTTCCAAGCCTGCTATGAATAGACAGGAGAGGGTGTCTCCTTGGGGTGAGCAGTGAGGAAAGTGTACATGAGTAGTTGAGAGTTGTTGAGAGTGATGGTGTAAGGATCAAATCCTGGCTCTTGGATGTTGGCTTAGGATTGAAGCAGACATCCAAAGGTGGGAATTGATCCTGTGTCACTATAAATAGAGGGTAGGGGCAGCCTCCCTCTTTGAAGGTTCCGAGGTTTTTGTTTGCTCATTTGAGCTTTGCCCACTTTGTTGTGAGGCTTTGTAAACCTCCCTTCCAGAAATGAAATGTTCTTCATTTATATTCTTCTTTCATTTCTCTTACGTATTTACATTACGCACTTGAATTCTGTTATATAAATTCCGCATTTACCTTCTTGCGATTTACTTTACGTAATTTGGATTTGCCTCATCTCCTTCTACATGCTATTGAGTCTTTGTTGAAATTCATGATTGATGAACTCTTCTCTGGATTCGGTGTTTTCAATCTTTTAGGCAATCCTTACGTTCTTGTTGCAAGTTGTAAATCCGTGTGTTCTTAAAGTGCGTAAACGTGTGACTTGCAGTTATTTAGTCTTAATTGGCTTCTGGTTCTTGTTGCCAAGGATGAAAGATTGCTGGATGAATCTCCTATAGATCATATCCCAATCATCTAGGCAATCTACAACCTCTTCTATTCAGTTTTGCAAGAAACCAATTTCTGTGCCTAGTTTTCAGATGGTGTTTCTATTTGTTTGAAGGGTTGTTTCTTCGTGTACTTACTTGCTGTGATTTGTGGAGAGTCATCCAAGGATATTCTGACTATCAACTCCCACCAGCAAGTTACGGGTGAAGTCTGTGTTCGTGACTCTGTTTTTGGTGTTGCATTTGTTAAACTGAAAAGGACGGAACCTTGGTATTAATTCCTTCGATTGTTGATTGAAATAGGTTCCTGACATCCTTTGGGAGGTGCACACCAATTTTCACTGTTTTTGGATCAGCCGATCAAAAGTTACATCGATTTCTGTTTTTGAGATCGTGCTGATTTTTCTATTCACCCGAGTACTGTTCATCCGACCACTTTAGGTCGGGAGTACTGTTCATCCGACCACTTCAGGTCGGAAGTACTGTTCATCCAACCACTTCAGGTCGGGAGTACTGTTCATCCGACCTCTGTAGGTCGGGGGTACTGTTCATCCGACCAGAAATACCCGACCAGTGCAGTTTCTTTCTGGTCTTTTGGTGGTTTGAATTTTAGGGGGAGAGTTTATTCGAAAATTTTATTTGGCTCCTATTCATCCCCCCTCTAGTCGCCTTTTTCGATCTTTCAGTTAAGGATCTGAGGGTCCTAAAAGGTTCGAGAGGTTGTAAGAGAGCAACAATTCCTTGTACTCTTTTGAGGTCGTGCTTAAAGAATTTGTTGTCGGCTTCGCTAAATATTTTTCTCGTTGTGGTTTGCTTTAACATCGTTATTTTGATTCTCTCTATGAGATTTATCTACTTCGTTTTTGAAATCGAGCACGCTCGTGTTTTATCTCATAAAACTGTGAACTGATCTATAAATTGCTATGCATAAGAAAGGGTATAAGTATACTCCGCGGTAGTGGTTCTCCCTAGTTGTCGGCGCATGCCGCATGGCTCCCCTGTGAGTTCCTCTTCAAATAAAACTTGCAGTAATGCTTGTGGAGTTTATCTTCGTGGTGGCTGGCGCGCCGTCTCCTTCGACCACTGTATTTGTCTCTCTTTTCTGAAAAATCCTCAGTTTCATATCTCGCAGATCACAAAAAAAAAAGAAAAAAAACTATTTATGAGCCTGAGCCAACAACCCCTTCACACCCAAAAAAACCAGCTTCTTCTTCCATCCCGACGGCTAGGACAGATGATCAGCCGCATCAAATTAAGTCCGAACCGTCCCGTTTTTCTTCAACTTCCCTCGACAAAGGAGGCCCTTTTGACCGACGGCTTCCAGGCAGCTCTTCCCGACCTACGTCACCTGCCGACTCACAGGTTAAAGCCAACCGTTATAATGTACATGTCACTCACAAGGTTCCAATAGGTCCAGTTTCATCCAGACGTATCAGACAATATTACTTGAAAATGGATATCAAATGGAGAGTACTCGGCAAAATCTGCTTATAGGGCTTAATTCATTGGTTCTATTTCGGATGGTAACCATAGGCTTATTTGGCATGCCAGTGTGGAAGGGAAATGCAAATTCTTGGCGTGGCTTTTCTTGCAAGACAGGATTCTCATACAGCCGATAAGCTGGCTCTCAGGGGATGGCCCCAGAGCGCTATATGTGCACACTCTGTGGAACAGGGTTTGAATCATCATCTCATTTCCTCCTCCTATGCCCTTTCGCAAAGCAGGTATGGAGAAAGACCCTCAGTTTGATGCATATAAATCACATCGCCCCGGAGTCTGCATTGGTTGACAAAGGAGCCGCTGCTTGGTGGTGAGTAATCCGTCTTTCTGCCGCCAAGGAACGTCGCAAGGAGGTGGATGGCATTCTTATGTATGTTATGTGGAATCTTTGGAAAGAAAGGAGTAATATGATATTCAATAGTTCCTACAGATTAGTGCAGTTGGTCGTCGATAACATTGTTCAGGATGTGCATAACCGCAGAAACTCTCTCGCCTTTGCATTTCGCTCTAACTAACCGTCCTCCTAGTGCTTAACGGTGGGCCGGCTTCCCGCCATCTTTGTACTCTTTAGTCTGGTTGTATCTTCAGTCTTCGTTTCTTAATGCATTTGACAGAGCTCCGGACGTCTTTCTTAAAAAAAAGTTCCAGCCAGCCGCTACATACATCCCCGGCGCTCTGCACTCTTCAATCTTCATCGTCGTTGTTGGCAATGAACACAATAAGCTTCAGGCTCTTTGGGTTTGCAGGAACTTTGCTGTAATTTTCTTGTTTTTCTTTGGCTCTTGTGGAACTGTAATCACCTTGTACTGTTCGATTAATGAATTTAGAGGTTAGACCCTTAGAGGCCACTTTAACTTCAAAAAATATATGGGCAATTAGTTGTGTTAACCCGGCAAGGCTAATTAACTTAACTGCCATGTATTGTAGTCTTCATTTAGCTTTATATACATACTCCCACCATTTCATAATATTATATAGTCCAAACCCACTATGTGTATAGCCGCCAGACAAAACACAAAATCTAAGAATATATATATATACCTCTTATTAAATAATAACCACTCAACATTTTTACGGCATTAAAGCGCAGTATGGAGGTTGGATACTTTGTAGTAACCACACTTTTATTTTCCTCGTTGAATATACAGTTTTAAATTAAACGACGCTTACCAAGAACTGTGAAACGGAGGGAGCATATTTTAGTAGTCTCACGAATTTAACCTTCCCGGAGCACTATTATACCCGGTTCTTAAAAAGCAAATACTGTTAGACTACTTACTAGTATAGCTTTTAGTATTTATCTGACTAGCTAATTAATGTGGTAGTGGGTTAATTATAGTTGGTTAAGGTGCAAAATATAACAAGATCAGTCAACCAACAATTAAGCTCATTAAACTGAACTTGTACGTGCACGCAAACAACAGATGGATCGATCGATGTAGGCAAGTAATGCATGAGCTTTTGCATGATGCATGGAGAGGGAGTAAAAACATAGTATTTCTTTTCCCACGTGTGTGTGTGGTATTTTTTTAACAGGCACGTGTGAGTGGCTCCCTCGTACTTTCAGATGCCTAATTTGTGTGTCCTTCCCAACTGCCATATAGATGATAAGGATTTTTGATACATTTATATTTGCTACACTCGTAAAAACCAACAAATTCGATGCAGCTTAGCGCCAAGCATGCTTTTATTTTCCTATTCCAACAAGACAAAAGAGTGCCCAACTCCAATGGGGAAAGTTGATTGCCTAACCCATCATATAAACGGTGCTATATAATGAAGAAAAAATCAACTACTTTTTTTTTAGCGGTTTGCTATTCGTGAGTCACCTATTTTTTTAACTCTAAGTTAGTTTTATATATTTATTCAATTATTCAAAAATATCACTTACACTTAAAAAAGCATAGATCACTTTAGAAATACACGTTTCTTTTAGGTCCGTAATCAACTCCCCTCCTCCCGTATATTCCATGTGTGCTGCAAGATGACTTAAAAGAATAGTCTCCGAGCCGGCCTCACCACTGCGTTGGGATGGCCTGCCCTATATGGGCTCCGCACGTTTGACTATTTTGTTGCATAGAAAAGCTGAATTCAGTTAGCCTCGTGTGTATTTCTTCATTCTTTCTTCTTTTTTTTTTTTGCAAATTTGGTCTTTTTACGGACGCAATTGCAAAACTAGCTCTATCTCCGACCGTGGAAGTGTCATATCACCTTCCGTGCTCCGGCATCGCGGAAGCATATGTCACCTTCTAGCACTTCCGCGGTTTTACAATTGCATTCGCAAGGAAACCAAATTTGCACAAAAAAACATTGCCATAGGGCTGTAAAAGGATGATTTCAGAAAAGCAATCGTATCAGAAACAAAATTATTTTACTATAGGTCGTACAAACCCTAAATGCATTTGTACGTAAGAAAAAAAAATCAATCAATCATCCCATGGGATCTGCGTTAATGATATATATGTAACCGTAGCTGCACACACCACATTCACATGTACACTCTACAAGAATTTAATTAACCGAGGCATATTGGAGATGGAATTAAACCCCATGCTTACACTTACGTACAGGGAACTTTAATTAATTGGCAATAAATCAGAGCAAGGAACATGAATCAAACCATATCAAGTCAAATCAAACAATTGATGGATCAATGATGAGAGAGAGTCTGACCATTGTGTGTAATATTATACGGTAGTGTTGCTCTTGCAGTCGCGCGCTTCCTTTTCGCTTTCAGAAAACAGCAGATAACTCTCACGTTTCAATCTAATCAGAACCGTCATAAAACTATACCGAAAGGACGGAGTTGAGAAAAGGCAGTCGATCTTGATTGGGAGGTATCAGCGAGGAGGAGGAGGAGGAAGAAGAAGAAGAGATAGATCTAGAGAGAGAGATAAAACGTCTCGGTTTATTTTAGTAACTGATTAGGGCGTACATGCATCCCGTAGTAACAGCTACCTTAGCATTTTGGAGAGAAACATGGTGAGGTGATACACCTGGTAAAAGTCCAGGCATTTGTATGTGCGCATGCAGGGTCAGACGGGATCGAGTGGATTCTGGGAGATTTTTACTGGGGTCAGTAACATCTTTGTTTTTTATTAAATTTTAGGAAATCAAAATTAATTAATTATGTATTTTGTGTGTCTTAGATGTTGTGCTTACCATAATACCCCCTCAAGTGAAAAAAAGGACACCCTAGATTGCGTGTAGTCAAACCATATCAATTTGATCAAATATGTTATCTAGAATATGTATATTGGATATATGAAAATGATATGAGTAAATTTATTATAAATAATACTTCCATAATATCCCACATTTTATATTTTTTGACTACATATTGCATGATTATAAAATTTAGGGTCAAAGCGTCATCTTTTTTACTTTGAAAAGTCACAAATTGCAATGTACTCTCTCCGTTGATAAATATAAGACCTATAGTTTGAATGGTCTTATTGAAAAATATAAAGCGTGCATGTCGATTTAATGAGCTTTTTCACTTATACCCCTATTTATTCTCTCTCAACCATATGCATTTATTCATTATCTCTCATCTTCCAAGACAATTAAGAGAGACATGTAAGTCATTTCCTCTCATGCCTTTCTCAATTTCATCACAACCTTAATCCTTGTGCAAAGTCAAAATACGCCTTATATTTATCAACGGAGTGAGTACATAGTTTCATAGAGGGCATTAAAAACTGTAGTTCTAATTCTAGACTGCATAGGAACCATGCATCATATTAATTACTGCTCCCTCCAGTCAAAAAAAAGTTTGTCCCGGAATGCATGCAGTCAAATTATTTTAATTTTCGCCAGCAATATTTTTGAATGTTTAGATCAACCATATAAAATACTTAAGTATATTTGTCTAAAAAAAATACTATCATAATATTATAATCTTGTTAGGCTTTACAAATATATATAGTATAATAAAAATTGCTAATGAAAATTATATTTTAGGGACTATGCCATTATCTAAATTGACACTTATTATAGATTGGAAGGAGTACTGACAGATAATAGTGACAACAAAAGTAAGATGACCTTCGTCATTCCTTTTAACCCTTTAAAACTAATGAAATTGGAAGAACATGGATCCTTTTGTTTTGTAGGGAAGAAGAGCATGGATCTTGAAATAGGATTGTTTCATTTCAAGCCTAAATTTGAGGAAGCTGTATCAAGTCAATAATATAACATGACACCTGACATCATTTAAGGATGCATGTCAAATTCTACCCATGCGAAGTGATGCTCGTAATAAAGAGTGAAAAACTAATCAGCAACCAAGCTTGCAACTGAATAGTTTTGTCTTTCCTATTCTCATTGGGAAGGCAGATCGAGCGCAAGAGGTTATCAGTGTCACTCGCATTAATTATTTTGATTCCCTGCTATAGGGGTGGAAAAAAAACTTGAAACTCCGAGCTAAACGAGTACTAAAAAACTCGGCTTGAACTCATTCCTTAACGAGTCGAGTCGAGCCGAGTCGGGATTTGAACTCGTTAATTTAACGAGTTAAACGAACGAGTTAGCAATTTAAACGAGTTAGCCATAGCCCACAGTTCACTAAGTATGGTCCAGTGGTCCACAAGCGGCTCTAGACTCCAGTCCACCACCCGTCCACCCGCCTCCCCTCCCTTTGCTAGTGTCGCCGCCTCCACTCCCCCTTACTCGCGCCACTATTGTCCTCCCCTTCGCCTGCTGCCTCCCCCCAACCCTGGCATGCCCGATGCCACCGCCGCCGCGGCTACCCTCCCCGGCGTCGACGAGGTCCGCACCATCTTCATCACGGGGCTCCCCATCTACATCAAGGAGCGGGAGCTACACAACCTGTTGTGCTGGCTGCTAAGGTTCAAGGCCTCCCGGGTCAACTTCAAGGGTGACCAGCCCATGGGGTTCACGCTCTTCTCCTCTACGCACCATGCCATCGCCGCGAAGGATGCGCTGTAGGTTTGGTTCAGGTTTGGATGGGTTTCTTATGTCGATAGCAGATTAGGGTTTGGATGGATGTGAACCTGGGTTCTCTTCCCCTGCAGGATCTGGTGTTCAATGCGGAGACTAAGTCGGCGCTGCACATTGAGATGGCCAAGAAGAACCTCTTCGTCAAGAGAGGTGCATTTTGCCTACGCATGTGCGCTTTCTTCTTGCTGTTGCATAATATAGATCAATAAAGGGGGAAATATGTGTGTAAATTTGAGGTAGCATTATATAGTTTTGGGGGCAGTGGGAGCTCGAAGAATATGTGGATTGGTGAGGGTTGAGTTTCTCTGTGCTCTGGTATTGAGCTTTTGGACTTTTGGACGGGTTAAATTGAACTTTTTCCAAATTTCCTCAATGGAATGGAAGCAACTTATGATGTTCGGCTGATCAAGGTTGGGGAAAAAAGGTTTGTTACTTTTGATGAACGTTGTGTGAGGTGGAAGGTCTTTGCATCGTTTATTAAACCTAGATAGAATGTTGTTCCAGAAATTAGTTGTGCTGTGACACAAGCACAATCAACGCTAAACTTTTTTTTTATTGGAGCTTCATGTGCCTAAGTTTTTGCCAATTCTTTTTAAAATTTTGTTGGTGGGGACAAAAAAACGTTGTTTGGAGTTTGGCGATCGATCAGATTATGACTTTAGTGCTTGGGTGTTTAGTTTATCATAGATAATGACTTTTTTGGATGTAGTCTTAAAAGGCCCAGTAATATGCTGTAACATCTGCACTGACTTGATTGTTTTGCTTCTTCTCTGCGTTACAGCTTGTTTTTCTTTAGTCTGTAGTACTGAAGTGTGCATAGTTTGTTTTTGCATAAGAAGATGAGATAATATTTTCTTGTATAGAATGGCCAATCATAGAATTGGATTTACAATCGGAATCCCAACTTGTGGTGATTTCCTGATAGTTTACTGACTGAAACATGATTGACATTGTTCTTGAAAGCATAAGTACTTAAAACTTCACAGTATTAATGCTATATAGCACATTCACATTTCCATTTTGTTCGCAACATCAAATACTCATAAACCTGTTATTTCAATTCAATCCATGCATGTCTGGTGCTCGCATTTATAAGGAGCTTAACGAACCAACTCGAGTTGTTAATGAGTCAAGCCGAGCTGAGGTTTCAGCTCTAAGATAATGAGTCGAGTCGAACTGGCTCGTTACCTTAACGAGTTTGACCGAGCCAAATTGGCTCGTTATCCACCGATCCTAGTATCAACACAAGGAACACAAGTGATTTTTTTGGGCTTTACCGGTGAGCACTGATGTCATGTGACACAAGTGAACACCAGTGTTCTAAATAGTTAGCTATAATTGCGCTATAGCTTTTTAGATTCTAAATACGAAGCTACGGGCCAAAGTTTCACTATATTAGCTACAAGTGCTATAGCTAGCGATAGCACCGCTAATTGATGTAGTTTATAGTTAGCGATAGCTTCACTATCTTATATAGGTATCCGTGAGTCAAAATATTGGGCATATTTTGAAATTCAACATTACAAAAAAAGCCCAAATGCATCTCTTATAAGGGTGAAGTATGAGAAAACTTACTAAAAGACCTTATCTCGCACTTTTTCAATATTCAAACTTACATATTTCTCAGTGATTAAGTATTTATTGTTAAAAACATTATGATATAGTTATCATTTATGGTATTTTGGATATGTATTAGTATGTTTGTTAATTCCAGACTTAGTTATTATTTATAGTATTTTCGATATGTATTAATATGTTTGTTAATTCCATATTTAACTCATATTTTTACTATAAAAATATTATTACCTTTAAAGTACTATGTTTTAATGATTTGTTTAGAAGTGACTTATATTATATACATATTTAATTTAAAAAAAATTACTACTGAAAACACGACGAAAGATAGCTTTCGCGATAGCTGCTGTAGCTTTTTTAAAGACCTTGTCGCAAAGCCGCAAAAATCAGGATTTAAAACCTTGGTGAACACATGTAGGTCCGCTCCTGGATATAAGCATGGGAATAAACATCACCAACAAGCTGATACATACATTGTTTCTCATGTTTGTCCACCGCCTGTCCTGCTAACTGAGGAAACAAATCCTGGAAATCGGAAATTGCTTTTTTAAGACCTTGTCACAAAGCCGAAAAAATTGCGATTTAAAACCTTGGTGAACACACTTTGATCCGCTCCTGGATATAAGCACGGGAATAAAAATCACCAACAAGCTGATACATACATTGTTCTCATGTTTGTCCACCGCCTGTCCTGCTAACTGAGGAAACAAATCCTGGAAATCGGAAATTGTGGTTATCTCTCCTCTGAAACGATCAACTTCAGAAGATTGCATTAGCAGAATCATATCTTCAGTTACATGAAACAAGCTTATTGCACACGTAATTAACTTGCTCTTTTTTCTTCCAAAAAAGTTAAAATCCATTATTCCATCATAATGCATTTCTAGCATATTTCGTGCGTTTTCGACTTGGATATATGAACAGTTTCCTTTTTCCCCCTTTCAGTTTCCTATCCATTTCTTGTTTTAAGACAAGGTACTGTACCATTTTCAGAACGCAAGAATGGCGTTGAAGCAAACATCCTACTTGTGCAAGACAATATGGGTATTGCTAATTTGAGCTTATCGTCACCAATTTTAACACGCCTAATTGTTGCCAGATGACACCCCTCCCTTTACTTTCCCTCGTCTTCCCCTTTCTCACCCCTTCTTTCTCCTCTAATACAAAAAAATTTTGATTCGAAAATTTCAAATGAATTCAATCGAAAACTTTCGATTTTAAAAACTTTAGGTTCAAAACTTTTGGTTTGAAACTTTTGATTAAAAAACTTTAGGTTCAAAAACTTTTGACTAAGAAAACTTTCAGTTCAAAAACTTTCAACTCAAAAAACTTTCGGTTTGAAAACTTTTGGTTCAAAATATTTTGATAAAAAACTTTAGGTTCGAAACGTTTTGACTTAAACAACTTTTGGTTCGAAAAGTTTCAGTACAAAAAAACTTTCGGTTCGAAAAGTTTCGATTGAAAAACTTTTGGTTCCAAAACTTTTGACTAAAAAACTTTCGAAAATGGTTTGAAAATACTTTCTATACAAAAAACTTGGGGGAAATTTGAAAGAAAAACTTTTTTAAGTTTTAGGGGAAGGGAATGGGGGGAGGAAAGGGATGCTCCAAGTGTCGCAACGAGAGAGCCTTTGAGAAGGAAGGGAAGTAAGAGAAGGAATGACGTGTCACTGCATGTCAGCATGAGAGCCCGTGTCAAGACCTTCCCTTCTGGCGTGGAATACCAGGGGTCTCATGTATATACCGTACTAGTCTCATGATCAGTGGCTAGTACACATATTTACAACTTGGTGATTACATTCGTACACAATATTATATCATAAATACGAAGGTCAGCAGTACATAATTCTTACAGAAAGGCTTTAAAGGCTAAATAAAATGCAGCGGAATAAGTAGTGGAAACAACATCTAGCGGTATGCCTTAGCCCATAATTATTCACGGGCAACCGACAAAGATTAAGCCCTAGAAAACCGCATCACTATAGTCTCCATAGCCTGTGATAAAGTAAGAATAGTTGGGACCGCAGATTCCTCAATCTCTAAATAAATGTCAACAAACAAAGGTGAGTACAATCACTATCACAAACAATTTTGTTAACTGTCTGTAAGCATGTGTCAGTGATAATAACAGCGCATTAAACCCATATCACAAACGATTCTTAGTAAGAACCATCTGTGATATATAATTATCACACTCCAACCGTTTTTATTGATCAATGTAGCAGCTAAAGTTGCAGATTGCCTTTCACCAATTTAACTGCCAAACCAAAGAATTTTGGAGTGGCGTCTTCAACTGGTAGGCAATGATTAACAAACCTAACCTAACATTACCCACAAAGGTCACACGATGGCTATGGCAATTCATCAAGTACGGTAATATAGATTACTTGAGATGAAGTGGACAACTAGCAATAATAACAATACTTATTGCTCATCAAAACTAAAGGAAGCCTCTCAAGACGTTGCCAACAAAACTGAACCAAAACCAAGATGTAACCTAAAAATCTAACCTTGCAGACAACCTATGATACATTCATTGAACATTAGTTAGAAATGACACTGCTATATGCATCTAACATGTAGTAGCACTGCATCTAACATGTAGTAGCACTGCAAATGGTCCAACAGAATAAATTGAGGGAAAAGGCCTTTTACATGAATGTGGCCACTACTAATGTAAAACAGAGTATCATTCTAAAAGCATGCAAAGCATAAAGAATAATCAACGTAAAGGATTATACTCTCTGGATCAAGCATCTCGATTAACTAAAATACAACTAGAGTAAATGAGTACGACAAGCAGTAAAGTGAGCTCCCTGAAAAATTCAGAAAACACACTAATAAGAATGAGTGGGATTTGATGTCCGCTTACCTTCAGACGGCAAAAATGGTGGGCAGCTCTGGAAGCGGCAAAATGGAAGAGGAGGCGGAGGAGGTTAGCTGCAGAGCATGACAAAGGACAAGGAGAATGAGAATATGCACTTATTTTCTTTACTCTATAAATGGAAAACAAATCTCTACACAGATTTCAAAGTACAAAAAAGTGGTGTTTGAGCTCACATTAATCGATCAGAGATCAAAGCATTCACATAATGTCTCCATTGGCATCATTGTAAGTATTAGAGGACATGTAATTTCAAAAACGAACCAAAGTGACCTCTAACTTCAAGTTTACAATAGATTCTAATTTAGTTGAGCTCTCCAAATATTTAAAGCAAGTTTGTTAAAACCAGAAGTTTAACAGCTATTAGTGGAATCTATAAATGCTTAACATGAGATAGATAATAATATAAACAAGCTTTTTGTATTCCATCCACCATATGCAGTTTACAATAATAGGTTAGCAATTCTTGCACAGCTGCTTCTCTGAAAGTTGTATGAAGCAAAGTTTGTACTACATACCAAAAGCAAAATTTCGAGAACGATAGAACTATAGAATGGAGAAATTGAAGAACAATATAAGCATTTAACAGACTAAAAAAGTAGTAAATGGATCAGAAGATGAGTATATGTTCACAAAGGTGCAGTCGCTGCATGTGCTATTGTCGATGCAAACCCTGCAAAATTAACAGAAAGTGGCAGAATTTATAATTAGTATTGAAATCATAATGAATTGACAAATTCTGAAGTTTAGAGGGCTTAAGTTAGAGACTAACCGAGGAGTGTTGATTCGCTGATTGAAGCTCTCGTACTCCGGATCAAAGTAAGGCAGCATCTTTCCGAGGTAATGAATCCTCCACTGAAAGAATTATGAGCAAAAGTTAGTATCTAGCACTGTGATGCTATACGATACATTAGTGCAAAAGAAATGCACACATCATTGTGTGAACCATGTATGATAGTTTCCAATCATGAGGGGAGAAACCTCAATCCAAATTATCAACGGAGAAGGCAATGATAAGCACCTGTCGAGTCTCTGATTAAAACACGATACTGGTGTGAAGGATTCTGGATCACTCATTCCTCACCATGGTAAACATTATTAACTCCTCTCTTGTTATATTGCATCTACTGCTTTAAAATAATTTTTTGTTGATAACTTGAGATAGAAGATCATTTCTTAGGAGGTATGCATATAGCGGGTATCTAAGAACCTCATAAGATTGAATGCATAACTTCATGCTGTGTCATCTCAAGTTCTCAACTGCATTGGATGCATGAAATTCTCAACTCTTGTTTGTTATAATTAAGAGTAGTTTACAGATACGGTCTTTATGAACTTCCAAACTGTAAGATGTTAGTACATGTTCTGCCATTATCAACTTAACACTTAACATGTGCTTAAACAAAAGATCATTGTAGCCTTTGTCTAACTCAAGTGATACCTGGTTAATGCTGCCATGAATCGAAGCCCTCTCCCTGAGCAGCGACTGGATCTCGAACTTCATGGACTTCTAGGAGGAGCGGTCTAAGAGCATCTAGACTCCCTATTTTTGTCAATTATGCTTATTATATAGGTTTTGGTGTTGATGATAAAAAAGGATACTAAGAAAAAGCCGACAACAGTTGCATTTGAAGATCAAGGCTAAGGTATTTGTTTCTAGTTTTGGCTTGGGAGTTGATTCAAGCTATATAGCTAGAATCACCGTACTATTAAGAGGGATTATACATAAGAAATGATCGTGCTTCATATGCAAAATCACTAAGATTACTTGGAGCATAGGACATTTCATATTTCTCACTTAAAAATTCGGATCTTTCCTTAAGCCAAAAAGAGTTCTCTCTTAGACCAAACATCTTGTCGGGCGTTCAAAAATAATAGTTCAAGACCTAACCGAGCGCACACCATGTACGCTGGACCGACTTTTTCAGTCTGGCGCTAAGAGTTCTCTTCACCGAGCGCACACCATGTACGCCGGACCGACTTTTTCAGTCCGGCGCTAAGAGTTCTCTTCACCGAGCGTACACCGTTCACGTCGGACCGATCTGAATACATCTTTTAATTCAGTCCGACATATGTTATAATTTCACTCTGAATAAAATCCTAGTATGTGTTAAGAATTATTTTGCTCAAATCTTAACCAGAAATATGATGTTTGTTGCGGACCAAAATTCTATGTGTACGCCGGACCAACTTTTTCGGTCCGGCGCAAACATACTTCTCTTAGACAAAACCAGCCGTTTTCCCATGTACGCCGGACCAACTTTTTTGGTCCGGCGCAAATATTGTTCGCTAGTACTCAAATGGAACAAAACCATGTGTACGCCGGACCAACTTTTTCGGTCCGGCGCAAACATTGTTTTGCTGATATCAATATAAATCAAAGTATGTGTACATCAGACCATCATTTTTAGTCCGGCACAAACTACCTTGATAAGTATATTTACGACGGACTGATATTTTCGGTCCGGCGCAAATGGGTTACTATGAGTACAATAATGCTTCTCCAATCCTATGTACCCCGGACTAAAAATTTCAGTCCGGCGTGTGTGTATTTTGACTTATGACTCATACTCCTTAAGATTCTTATGAAAAGGTAGTAGTTGACCTACCCCATCTATCTTACCAACCCTCAACAGGCAAATGGTAGTTACAACGGTTATTTCTGTTCAGGCTCTATATATAGAGTGCCTGGGTTCACAAAACAAAAATATATAGAGCTTTGCACATATACATCCTTGACATTCTAAACTCCGTTGACATGTTTCAAATCATATACAACTCTTTGATCTTTAGAATTCCTGAGCTTCATTTCATCAAAGAGTTTGAACTTCAACTCAAAAACTACAAACATTCATTCTGAATAGTTAGAAGTTCTTGCTCCAAGCTAAGTCTAGTTTGCATCTAGCTATTGAACCAAGAGACAGGGCTTGTGGATAGTCTATTACTCTTGGAACTAGCTATTCCTAGACGGTTGGAGAAGTTATTGGGGCAACCTATCCAACAGAGATTGTGGAAGGGTACCATTGCTGTGAAAGGTTGAGACTCACCTCACTGGAGTGGTGAAAGAGTTATGATAGTGGAAAACCAAAAGCCATTGAGATTGGCTGTTTGGAGGAGCAATACTTCTGAAGAAGTGCTCTAATGGGGACGTAGGAGTTTTTTGAGCTCTGAACCTCAGTGAAAAAATCTTTGAGTCTTCCTGTTATTGGTTTATCTTTGGTTGTTCCTCTTATTGTCAGTTCTCATTAAAATTCTTCTCTTTACAAATCTTACTTAAACAGAGTTGTGCTGAATTTTATATTATTTGTTTCTGTTACTACTTTTATTAAGAAAAGTTTTTCATAAGAATCAAAAAGTTTTTAAAGTTGCCTATTCACCCCCCTCTAGGCCAACTTGATCCTTTCAAGTGGTATTAGAGCAAGGCTACCCCTATAAAAGCTTAACAGCTTGGGTAAAATGGCCGAGGGAATAGGATCAGCTACAGTAAGTGTAGGAAGGGTTCATATTTTTGATGGCACAAATTATGCTTATTGGAAAATTAGAATGAGGTATTATCTTGAAGCCGTAAGTTATGATGTGTGGAGAGTTACAGAAAGACCTTTGCCTCAATGGGTCATACCTGAAGGGCAATCCTCATCCTCAGAACCTGCTCCTGGAGAAATAAGAAATTTGCAATACGATGCTCAGGCTAGAAATGCTATCTTTTCTTGCCTTAGCGTTGAAGTTTTTGATAGAGTTAGTAATTTGTCAACTGCCTGTGATATATGGACTACTCTTCAAGAAATTCATGAGGGTACCTCTGATGTAAAAGAAGAAAGATATTTTGTTGTCAGAGAAAAATTTGATCAGTTCAAAATGCTTTCTCATGAAAATGCAAATGATATGTTCTCTAGATTAAATCCTATTGTAAATGAGCTTAAAGGCCTAGGAACTAAAGGTGATGATGTTGAAGTATGCAGGAAGATGATCAGGGTTCTACCTCGAGCCTATCACAACCTGATCACTTATCTATCCAATAGTGGTGATCTGAAGAAACTCACACCCACTGAACTATTGGGCAAAATCTCAGCTCATGAGCTTACCTTGTGTAACATCTCAAAATTGGAGTTTTGGAATGTTTAAATTTGAAAATGAACCATTTGCATTTTTCTTGAATTAATTTCAGCTTAATATGAATTTTCTATTTATAAAAGGATTTAATTTGGCTAATCTATCCATCAAACAAAATATTTTCAGTTTTAGTTGACTTCATTATGTTGCAAGGAATTTTTCTGTATTTTTGGAGATTTTTTTGAATTTATTTGAATTTATTTGAATTTAATTGCTTTTATTTGAATTTCTGGAATTTCTTTAATTCGGAAAATGTTTTAATTTCTAAATCTCTCCGTGGGCGAATCTGTCGCGTCTGCCCTATTCCCGCTCGGTCCGCCCATCTTCCCGCCTCGCCGCCCGCTTGCTCATTCGCCTGCCCGCCAGCCATTGCCATGGCCGCCGATGCGCGCCACGTGGACGACGAGGATGTCGCTGCCGCTTCGCCACGCCAAGCCGCCGCGAAACCCTAGCACGTGCGCCGTTTTCGGCGTCCGTGCCGTGCCTGCCTCCCGAGGCTATTTAAAGCCCCGAGGACCCCATTCCGAGGTTCCCCGCACCGCGCCGCCGCTTTTGCCCTAGCCTCGCTGCCCGAGTCGCCGTCGTCATTGCGCGCGAGCTCGCCAAAGTTGCGCCGCCGTCCCGAGCCTTCTCCGCCGTTTTTCTTCCCCGTTGGTGAGCCTCCGCCGTTGGTTTTGATCCCGCCGAATTCCCCGCGTCCCCCTCTTTCTTTTGCCCCATATCCGAGCGCGTCCGTCGCTGCTTTTGCTCCGGCGTCGCCGCTTTCTTCGCCCGGCCTTGCCCGCCGCTCGCCGCCGCCGCTCCTCGGCCGAGAGCCGTGGCCGTCGATCTTCCGCGTCGCGCGCAGATCGCGCCACGCCGCAGCCACCCGCGCCCGCGTCCCCGCCGTCCGATCCCGCAGCGCCGTCGGATGCACGCCGCGTCACCTGCCCACGTGGCCGCCATGTGTCGTGCAACGTCAGCCCTAGCCCGCGTAAGCATGGTCCGCCACGTCGGCATCTTCCTCCTCGGTGGACTCAGCTCACCGTGGATCGAGCCACTGACATGTGGACCCCACGTGTCAGTCGGTTTTTCCTTTCCTTTTCTGATTTTCCAGAAAATCCCGAAATTCCAGCCAATCACGTGTTGCCACGTGTCATCCTCTGTGATTTTCTGATCTGGAATCTTCCAGGAGCCCGTTCTCCTTCGTTCGAGCTCCGATTCCAGTGATTCAAATTTCTAAATTCATCTAAATTCAAGATCTATCTTCCAGTACCATTATTTTCAATTTTTGAATTTTATTTGAATTTGTTTTATTTATTTGCTCTCGTTTCGCGTGTAGACGACGCAGTCGAAGCTCAAGCAAATCAACAGTCAGAGGTAGATCCAGCAGGAAGCAACGAAGGCAAGTCTTCCTCGAACATGTTGATCCCAAATTTTATGAAAATGTTATGTTGTTTTTAAATTATGCATGCTTACTTTTATGCAAAGTACTTTAAATATAGTCTTAAGGTTTAGTTAATTCCAGTTTGTTATACCCTCATTGGTATTGATCATGTCGAACCTTTGACACCCTAGATGATATATACTAGCTATTTTATTTGGTGATATCCAGTAGTTTAGCATGGAACGGTAGAATTGCTTAGTCCAGCTTAAACGTTTCGATATTGTGCCAGTATGGGAATCATTTCAAATATTGTTTAAACTTATTTGTGAAATTGCGGCAATTGGTGTTGCTACTGTGATTTAAGTAAAATAAAGTAGAAATGGTTTAGACCGGGGCGGATGGATGTTTGGCGGGTGCAGAAAGCACGAGACCTTGGTATGTGAATGTTCCGCCCTAGTCAATTAAGGACCGAAGCGTGTGTTACCATGGACCGAGCACTACCGTACAACCACAAGTCTATATGGGTACGATCCGCTAAATAATTTGTGCGTCTCATTATTAGCTTCGCCAACAGTGAGTGCGATGTTGGCAGCGCAAGAGGGGGCTTCAGATCGGGCGCCTAGAACCCCAACAATGTGAAACCTTAGCGGGCGAGGTTAATAGTGGGGTTGTGCATTGTAAAGGCCTTGTCATGATCTCTCTGCCAACACACCAAAGGAAGTGTGCTTATTGCGCATGGCAACAAGAGATGATCATGTCTTGTGGGTAAAGCTGTACACCTCTGCAGATTGTAAAACTATTCGAATAGCCGTGCCTACGGTCAAGGGCAAGCAAAGAATGCTTTCATATTGGTAGACTTTGTTTTTGGTTTTAAAAACTAATTTTTTGGGATCTAGGAGTGGTTAGAACTTCTGGATGTATTTCTGGTGGCTAGAGCCAGTTAGGTGGTTGGAACCTGTTTTGAATCATGATGGATGGAGTCATGTGATGGTTAAACAAGATCTTTTAAAATGGGCGGATAGAGCCGGTATACTAGTGTTGGTGGTTGGAACCTTCACTAGAGTTATTGTCGACGATCGGGACCGCCAACCGCAAAGAGGGAGGAAGGATCGTGTAAAAGGGGGTGAGGCCCCAAGTTGTGCTCGTCTGGGAAAGAGGGAGCGTCGGCAGGCACACAGCTCGAGGAAGAAGGGCAAATGAACAGGGGAGACACGGGGTTATACTGGTTCGAGTCCTCTAGGACGGGTAATAGCTCTACTCCAGTCTTGCCCGTAGGCAAAAGATGACTAACAGGCTCCTCGGGGGAGGATGAATAGGGAGCTCGACCTTGGGGCCACTCGGAAGTGGTGGCCGAGGGGGAGCCCGGTGAGGTGGTCTGGTGTATGAGCGTGTCTATTGTTGTTATGTCTTGGCATTGTCTTTGTACTCTCTTTTTGGTCTGTCTCCGCCCTTGGTCTGATCGGGGTAGTCTTGACACTTTTATAGACCCCTGGGCGTTCATCTCGAGTGCTGACGTCGGGCGATGTCTGTGAGTTTGACAGGAGCAGTTAACTCTAGTTCCCACGCAGGGGACTTGACAGGGGTCGCTGGGCCCTAGTCCCCACGCAGGGGACCTAACAAGAGTGGTTGACCTTAGCTCCAACGCAGGGGATCTGACGGGAGTTGGTGGCCCCAACTCCCATGCAGGGGAGAGAGGCCACGCAAGGAAAGGGAATACTATGCTGGAGGCCGGACTGAAGACGCTGAGGTCGAGGAGGCTTGCGGGGCCAGCATGGACCCAGGGATAGCCTTGCCCGAGCTCGGGAACAGTCCTCCGAGCTCGGGGATATCTTTCCCCGAGCTCGGGGATGGTCCTCCGAGCTCGGGGAGAACGTTCTAAATCCCCCAGGGGGGACCTGGACACGTGTCAAGATGACCGATCCCCGACAACCAGCCCCCGAGGCTCAAGAAACGGTCTGAGACTCTAGGCGTTCTTGAGTCTGAAATCTTCTTTGAGGAGGGATCGTCACCTCGGTCGAGCTCGGGGTCTGATGAAGGCCTTTTCTGCTGGTGTTTTCGTCGTGGTCGTTCTTGGAGATACTCGAGCTTCAGCGCTTCGTCTTCGAGCAGGCTTGATGGCGTCTGGGACGTTCGGGCTCTCAACCTTGTGGTCGTGGAGATCCTCAGGCCTCGCGGGCGGAGAAGTCGGACGGTCTGGCTAGTGGGCGTTGAAGAGGCACGTCCGTACAAGGGTTTTGAAAGGCCACGATGCCTCAGTTACCACCCATTGGCCACGGACGCATCTTTTGAGGCGACAATATTGTCGGCAGTCGAGGCGTCTTTAAAACCGGTGCCCGGCATCCTCTGGAGCCTTTCTTCCCCATCGCCCACATTCTCTGCTCTTTGCTTCCTGCTCCTTTGCGCTGTCGCGGCTGCCTTCCTCCTCCAATTCTCCCCCCTTGACTCCATGGCGAAGTTCGGGAAGAGCACCCTCACCGCGGACCGGATGAAGGACATGGAGACCTTGGGGCTGCTGGACCCATTCACCTGGTGACTCCCAACCGGGGAGAACGTGCCGCAGCCTCGAGATGACGAGGTCGTGAGCACGGAGCAGTACATGCTCTTCGGGCTGCGGACCCCGGAGAGCGACTTCTTGGCTGCGGTCCTTGCGCAGTGCGAGATCGAGCTCGTGAACCTAGTACCCAACTGTCTTCTCCACCTCTCCATCTTTGCTCATCTTTGTGAGGGGTTTCTGGGCATCCTTCCCACCCCCTCCTTGTTCTTTCGCTTCTATTCCTTGTCCCGCACCGCCGGGACCCGCCGTTGGGTACTTATTTCCGCCACGCGGGACTCCCTTGCTCCTTTCTCCAGATCCCGACCCGGGACTCGCTCGGGCCGTGGTCAGAGAAATGGTTCTATTTGAAGAAGGGCGAGGGCAACGACCTCGCCTACAACGGCGCCGCGGTCGACGGCAAGCGGGAGACCTCGGAGCTCGAGGATTCGGTGGCTGACCAGGCGGCGGTCGCCCCCATCCACATCTGCACAACGCGCGGGATGAAGGGGCAGCAATGCCATTTACTACCGCGCAAACCGGTGTTCCTCTTCGGAAGAGGCTGCACCCCTTCTTCGAGATCACCGAGAAGCACGATGTCACCCGGGAAGGTCTCGAAGGTAAGCATTGCGTAGCCTCGAGCTTCCTCGGGCCCGATTGAAGCTTTCTTGTTCTCAACGGTTTCTTTTGGCCTCCCGCAGCACCGAAGGCGGCTTGATGGCCTCGAGGATGCAGAGATCTTCGGAAGGCCGCCACCACCTACGACTGATGATGCACGCCCCAAGAACATCTTGGGGTGGAGCAGTAAGGTAACGTCTCTTGCTTTGACCTTTGGCCCTGAGGGCTCGAACTCAGGCGCTAATCGTGATGAGCTTGTGCAGGAGACCAAGGAGCTCTGGGACAAGGCCAAGAGATGCTGCCGCTCCCCGAGCTGAGCAAGGGCAAGAAGGGGAGCAAGAGGCCAGCCCCTGATGCCCCGAAGCCGGTCGCCAAGTTGCCCCACGTCGAGTGGGGCGATTGGGCCGTGGTAAGCTGAATGCCCCGAGCTCGGGAACACTCGAGCCCGAGGTCGCTTTCTTTTACTGATTTTCGCTTTTCTGCCAGCAGCAAGAGGCGGCAGCCGCCGCACGAGCCTCGGATGCGTAGTCGGAGCAACGACCTCCGGCACTAAGCACCCAGGGAAGGAGTCTTCCCACGGCCGCAGTGGAGACGCCGCGCCAGGTGCGGTCCTCTTTCGTTTTCCATCGTTTCGCTCTGCCGCGGCGTCCAAGTGAACGAGGGGCACCGACCTTTCCTGTGGTCCAGGGCGAGACCGAGGAGGAGGACGAGGATGACTTCCGCCTCGTGCCACGGTCCAGGGTGCGGCGAGTCCTACTCGCCACGTCGTCTGAGGAGGACGACGCGGCCAAGGGCGACGCGGCCGAGGGCGGTGCGACGAAGGGCAGCGCGGCGGAGGGCGGTGTGGCCGAAGGAGCCCCCGAGCTGGACGCCAGCCTTGGGTGTTCCGCTACGACGGTCAAGGGCGAGGCCGATCGGGTCGTCATCGCAGGACGGCGATCCCGCCGCCACCGCCCCGCCGACGCGGATCGGGCCGGATGTTCCGCGGACGCCGGTGCCGCTGCGGCGATGGGGTTCGCCGAGGAGGAGGCTGCCACGGATCTGCCCCGAGGGCCCGACGGCGCCATCAACCTACAGGTGCTAGAGGACCGACTAGCGGCAGTAAGCGTGCCCGCCCTGGACTCTCCTCTCTTTCTTCTCCTTTTCTCTTCTCTTGTAATGGTGGTGATGTTTCCCTTGTTTTCGTAGGGCCTGCGCCTGATCTCCAGAGGGTACGGGGTCGTGCGCGGGCACATGCTCAGCTTTCAGGCCCTCTGGGATGTGATTGAGGCCAACCAGAGGGACGCCGCCCGAGTCGAGGCTGATGCGGCGCGCCGACGAGAGGAGGTCGAGCGACTGAAAGAGGCCCAAGCCCTCGAGCTCGCGCGGGCCGTCGAGGCCGAGCGGGAGCGCGGGGCTTGGGAGGTCGAGCGGGAGCTCGACATCAAGAGGGACCTCCACGCCGCAACCCTCTCGAAGGCCCTCGAGGAGGAGCGGAAGAAGGCGGAGGAGACCCTCGCTCGCATTCGACAGAAGGCGTAGGAGACCCTCAACGAGAATCGCCAGAGCGCGTCGGCGGCGGTCCAGCGCCTTGAGCTCGAGCTCTCCGGCGCTTGCTCGAGGGAAGGGGCTGAGCGGCAAGAGGCACAGGAGCTCCAGGAGCGCCTCGAGGTCTCGTCCATGGTCTGCGAGGAGAGCTACGGGATCGTGGCGTCCGCGCTCGAGGACTTTGCGGCCGCGCGGAAGGAGGTAGAAGGGATCCTGGTGCGGGCGGCAGACCTGCCGACCATGCACGCAGAGGCAGAGGCCGCGCGCGAGGAGGCGGCTGGCCTTCAGGCGCGGCTTGATGAGTTTTCTGCCACCCCGGGGAAGGCCTCCACCGAGCTCGAGGCCGAGGTGGCCGAGCTCAAGGCCAAGGCAACGGACGCCGAGGCGAAGGCGGCCAGGTTCGAGGAGATGGCGGCCGAGCTAGAGAGGAGGTCCACCGAGGCCGAGGCGAAGGCGACCGATGCCAGAGCGAGGGCTGCTGAAGCCGAGGCGCGGGCGGCCGAGGCGGGCGCGAAGGCCGTGGCGTCCGAGGCGAAGGTCTCCGCGCTCGAGGAGAAGCCGCCCGGTGACCCAGCGGGAAGGGCGCTTGGCTCACTCTAGAGCAACCACGACCGGTCGGTCAAAGCCGAGGCCGAGGTGTCAAGGCGCATGAGAAGGGTCTCCGACCTCGAGTAGGAAAAACTTGCTCGGGATATGTCTGTAGATTAGAAAAATAGGTTAAGACATAGATAGGGGGCGAAATATTTGCACCCCTTGTAAAGACAATGTATCGTTTTGCCATGATTTATAAAGCTGCCTTTTTAGAAAACTTAGCTTGTTTTTGTTTTGCTCTTTGTCGTCTCCGAAAGCTTGCTTGGTCTGCTTCGTAGGAGAGCCCGAGCGACGTCGGATTGCGATGCGCAGAGCAAAACAAATGAGGTGTCCGCTGGGTGAGTTATTGATCTCAACTCAACCATCCGGATTAGGTTGATCGAGTCCGGGACACTCGAGGTCGATTTAACCGAGGTCGAGCCCAAACACTCGTGCTCGGGCACAACTCGGATCGCCACCGAAATACATCGCTCGCCAGTTTAGGCTTCGAGTCCAAACCCCGCGATCTCGGAAATGCTTCGAGCTCGTGGGCTCTCGAGGGCGGTTTAGAAACTCGAACTCGCCACTTGGCCACGTGGAATGGTCGGCTTATTGCATCGCCGGCTTATCGCGACCGAGTCATCCCCGTAGTGAATTTAGAAACTGCGACCTCCGAGCCCGGGAATGCGTCAGGCTCGGGGCGCCCTCTAAGGACGTTCAATGGTTGGCAGCACGGGGGAATAGTCAGCTTATTCCGATAAAGATCGTCTTACTGCGGCCTCTGAGCCCGAGAATGCATCGGGCTCGGGGTATCCCCGAGGCGAACCTAGAGAATGTGACCTTCGGCGCTGCAAAACAAAATGCATAGAATGCATAAACAGGTGCCCTGAGGTCCGAGAGATGCTTCGCGTGACCTCTGGTCCAGGCCTGCGACGGGAGGGAGTTCTGTGGCGATGAGAATCAGCTTACATCAGTAGCGTCGACCTCCCGGAGGCGGTCCTTATGGTCACGCGGTGAGATCATATTGCCTGAGGCGCAAGTATCAATGGACAAGAGGACAAATCTCACCTGTGCTTTTTAGGCCGAGCTGGCTGCTTGGCCATGAGGGATTTGTCAGTTTATTGCGTCTGCCGGCTTATTGCGACCGGAGTGATCCCCATTGGTGAATTTAGAAACCGCGACCTCCGAGCCCGGAATGCGCTGGCCTCGGGCGCTTAATCGAGGCCAACCCGAAATGCATCGTTTTGGGCACAACTCGACCGCCGCCCCGAAGTACGCCGCTCTGACCAGTTTAGGCCCTGTGTCCACCCGACAAGCTCGAAAATGCTCAAGCTCAGACGGGCTCCCAGGCGGTTTAGAATTCAAACCTGGCCACTTGGCCATGGGGGAATGGTCGACTTATTGCGACTGCCGGCTTATCGCGACCGGACATCCCCAGCGGTGAATTTAGAAACTGCAACCTCCGAGCCCGGGAATGCATCAAGCTCGGGGCGCCCCCTGAGAACGTTCAATGGTTGGCAGCACGGGGGAAGGGCCGGCTTATCCCGATAACGATCGCCTTATTGCGACCTCCGAGCCCGAACCTGCATCAGGCTCAGTCATCCCCGAGGCGAACCTAGAGAATGAGACCCTTGGCGCTGCAAACAGAACACGCATGTATGTCTCGAGGGGGAGCTCGCCACGTGATCTTATGGTTGCCCTTATGGTCATGCCGCGGGGTCGCGCCACTCGAGACGTTCTATATGAGAAAAGACTTTCGACCGAAAGAAAAGCAGAAGGAGCCCCGAGCCCGAGGTCTTAAAATGGCTCGATCTTCGGCGGAAGAACCTGCAACTTGGGGCCGTGACCTGACGTCATGTCCCTCGAGAGGCAAAAAGAGTTCAGTATCGTAAATGAAGGAGAATTTTTATCATAGGCCTAGACCCGGGCTGGTTAGGAGTATGGTGACATAAGATCTGAAGACCTGGGCACCCCTGTGGCGAGGACAATCTCGGGCTTGTCCCCTACAACGGGGGGAATGGTTGGCTTACCGCGATGAGAATCGGCTTACTGCGCTTTTCGTCCCCCGGAGGCGAGTTACGAGGCCAAGATCCCTGCTCGAGAGAGGGGTGCGCGAGCCGAGACTCCTGTGTCTCGAGGTCGAGGAAGTGCTCGGGCGCGAACGTCAGGATGGACTTTGCTGCAGGGGAGATCGCCATCGCGATGAGAATTGGCTCACAGCGTCCGCCTCGATGTCGGTCCCTCGCATCACAACCTTCAGACACATTCACTCGAGACAGGGAAAAGCATAAGAGGAAAAAGGAGACGATAAAGCAGCATAATTTAGCGTGAGGGAAAAACTAGGCTGAGGCCCTTAGCTCGAGGCCCTTACCGACGATGGTCCCGGGCACGGGCCCTGCTACGGGGGGATGGTCGGCTTACTACGATGAGGATCGGCTTACCGCGTATTCGACCCCCGGAGGTGGACCACGGGACCGTCGTGCTAGCTTGAGTAAGGGGCCTGAGGGCCGAAACTCGAGTATCTCGAGGTCGGCGGGCCCACAGACGTGACTGCCGGGATAGAACCCGCGATGGGGGATAGTCGACTTACTACAATGAGGATCGGCTTACCGCGCATTCGACCCCTGGAGGTAAGTGTCTGGGCCACGGCCCGGGTCGCGTTTGCTCGAGATACGAGAGACAAGCATGATGATAAGGGAAAACGTCTTATCTTAAAACAGAAAGAGGGGGAGCACTAGGCATAAAACCTCTGGAGCTAGCCTACATTCCACGAGTTAGTGAGCTCCCTGCCATCGGGGGTCGCTAGACGGTAAGCCCCCACACGACTTGCTGAAACGATCCTATAGGGACCTTCCCACAGTGGGGACAGCTTGTTGGTGTTGGATCACCCCGATTCGCCTTAAGACCAGTCCCCGGCGTGGAAGCCCCTAGGTCGATTGCTCGGGCGGCGTGCCACGGAGATCTTACAGTAGCGCCGAGCGCATCGCGCGCTGCACCTTACTTCCTCCGCCAGGATGCAGGTCGAGGATCGCTTCCCGCCGAGATCGACCGTCGACCGAGCTTGCCTCGACGGAGCCGAGCACGACCTCCGTGGCAGGGACGGCCTCACTCAAGACGAGCCGAAAGGGCTCGCCCGCTGCCGGCTCGGAGAGGTGCGACGACCAAACGACGGTGGGAAGCTCGCCCACCTGTGCCCGGCCGCGGCCGACCGAGCTCAAGAAAACTCGCTTTCTTGACGCCTTGGACGAAGCTATCCATTGGCACGCCGACCGCCCGCTGCTCGAGGATGGCTCATCAAACATAGCGCACCTTGGTCCCCATGTCCGCGCAGTAACTCTTGGAACATCTCGCTGGTGAACTGAGTCCCATTGTCGGTGATGATCCTGCAAGGGACCCCGTACCTCGTGACCACGAAGGAATGGAAGAACCTTACCGCGACCTTGGCGGTGATAGAGGAGACTGGCTCAGCCTCGATCCACTTCGAGAAGGTGTCGATGGCGATTTAACAGAATTTCTTCCCCAACCGACTCGAAGGGGCCGAGGATGTCGAGGCCCCACGTCGAGAATGGCCAGGAGAGGGGAATGGTATGCAAGGCGTAGGCCGGCTGCCGGGCCTTCCGAGCATGGAACTGGCAGGCCTGGCAAGCGCGGACGATGTCTTGAGCGTCCCCGAGCGCTGTCAGCCAGTAAATTCCCATCCAGAATGCCTTTCCGACCATTGTCCTGAAAGAAGAGTGAGCGCCACATAGGCCAGAATGTATGTCACTGAGCAAGTACTTACCCTCCTCGGGAGTGATGCATTTTGACAAAATGCCCAGGGCTCCTCGACGGTAAAGCTGCCCGTCGTTGAGCCTGTACGAGCTAGCGCGGTGCTGGATCCTGCTCCTCTCGGTCGGAGTAGCAGGGAGCCCTCTGCGGTCGAGGAACTTGACGATCGGGTCCATCCACTAGGGGACACTATCGAGGAGGGCCACCGGGTCTTCCTTGTCGGCGACGGATGGCGTGGCCACGGTCTCGGGGATGACGTCCGGCGGGAGCTCGTCGTCGAACGATCCGAGCCTAGACAGGAGGTCAGCAGTGGAGTTGTCCTTCCTTGGCACGTGCTGGATCTTCAGGTTTAGGAACCATCTTTCCATCTTGCGCACTTCGACGAGGTAATTGGCCATTAGCGGGTCCGAACACTGATAGTCTTTGTTGTATTGATTGACGACGAGCTGGGAGTCCCCTTTAACAACTAGACGGTGGATGCCCAGGGACTTACAAGCTCACAGGCCAGCCAAGAGGGCCTCATATTCCACCGCGTTGTTGGTTGCGGGGAAGCCAAAGTGGACCACATACCTCAGGTGGTCACCTTGAGGGGTGACAATGAGAACGCCAGCCCCCGAACGCTCAAACGACCTCGACCCATCGAAAAACATGGTCCAAGGGTCTTCAACTTTGACCTCGGGCTCAGGGGCGGGCTCGGTCGTTTGCTCGACCACGAAGTCGACAATGTCTGCGATTTGATGGCGGTGCGGGCCACGAAGCGGAGGTCGAACTCGGCCAGCTCCATGGCCCACTTGGCGATGCGACCTCCAGCCTCCGGGTTCCTGAGAATCTCCCCGAGCGGGAGCCCGCTCGGGACAACCACCGCATGCGCCTAGAAGTAGTGCCGAAGATTGCGCGAGGCCATGAAGAGGGCGTGTAAGGACCCGAATCCACCGATTCGAACCCACTGTGTTTACCGCACTAGTCCCAGGATCAACACTAGTGCACACAGCTCAACATCGGTACATATCACATCATACTCAACGACAATAGAATATTACTCCATTTATTGATATAGCTAAGTGTATGATCTTATGACTGACTTACATTATTAAGCCACGCAGGCAAACCGGAAATATAAGCTAAGAATTAAGCAATGAAAGTAGAAAACGAGATAGCTCATCACTTCACCACAGCAACCGACAAGGCTCGGACCAGAATGACTCGTGTCCTCGTGGAACTCCTCCTCCAACACAGTGTAGATTCTTCGATCGTTGATTATTGTTGTTGGCAAGGGTGAGTACTTAAAGCACTCAACAAGTTGTGCATGTAATGCAATTCTATGTAACTATATGCAAGGCTTATTCCAATGGATAGGCTATCATGGCTATTTTGCAATAAGCAGATTTATGAACAAATATAATAAATAGATTGTAAAGATCAGAAACAAATAACAATAAATAGATTCAAAGATTTCAAGTAAACCAAGTTTCCAATTCTAAGTCAAATTCCATCTTCCACATGGCATTCCGCCATCCCAACCAAATTGTCCATTTAATTAAGCTAACCCTTAATCAGTAATTCCCGAGCATTGCTCAATACCGCGAGCACGGCTATCCGAATAGTTTCACACTCTGCAGAGGTTATGCACTTTACCCACGCTGATACAACCAAACACCACCAAGGCGAGTGATTATAACAAAGCCTTTACAACGCTACCGCTTAACCTCGTACCACCCGCTAAGGTTTCAACACCGTGGACTGGTTACTACATTCGTGGCCCCCTCTTGCGCCATGTGAATTTCTCCATAACTCGAACTCACACCGACCAAGATAGTACCAAAATTAGGACATTGCAAATTAACCACCTAGACTGCCCATACTGCATATGTGGTTGCATGATTGACTCAGTCAAAGGCTTGCAAGGTTAAGTCCTTAGAGTGATCAAGGCAAGACTTCCACATACCCTCGCCCATCGGGCCCACCTTAGCATACTCGCCTTGTCACTTGCCCCAATCTAAGTAATTATCACCCAAGTTGATTACTAAGCACCACGTGCCATCAACAATTCAACATCGCTATGCGTGACATGACTCGCCACAACAACTCAATCTCATCGTGTGATCCCACATGACACACAAGTTTATAACATCATTCCATATTCCATTAGTCAAGATTAATTATCAATGATTCAATCCCATGTGATGACGTGGCATGGCTAAGCAACTAATACGGTCTAATCATCCTGTGTTGATTATTATTACTAACCAACTATAATGAACCAATCTAGGGTGACAATAGATTATGGCATACAATGACAAGGTAGGGTATAGATCAAATTGGTATAATAGCTAAATCCCAATTTAATTTGAAACAATTGTATACTTGAAATAATATGCAATAGGGTAAAACAAATATAGAAATTTTATAAACATGGGTTCAACATGATCAAAGCACAACTTGCCTGGGAATAGGTCCTAATTTTGGTTTGTAGCTTGCTCTTGAGTCGCTGGATCTTCCTCCGAAGCGTCGCACAATTCAACGTCTACGCGTACCGAAGGAGAAAAGCAAATAAATACCAAAACAGAGAGCAACTGAACTCCAAAAATCAAATAAAATTCACCATTAAATAGATCTCAATTCTAAAAAATTTTTATAAATTTGAATCACTCAAATCCGCGTAAAAATGCAAAAGTTATAGCCTTTTGAAGTTTGAATAAATACTGAAATTGCAAAAATTAGAAATTTAGAATTAACAGAATTATTTTTAAACCAAAAGATTTATTATGCAAGCGTGACGCCATGTCGACGCCACCCTAACCCAACCAATTAGGTTCTCGCCACATGTCTCGGGTGTGGATCGAGTCCACGGCGCAATACTGACCACGGTGGACTCGGTCCACGACGCCGCACCCGCTCCCGACACGCGCGCATCCGATTGGTCCACATGCACGGTTCAATCTGGTCCGATGAATACGGATTGATGGCCCCGATTGCTCGCGACATGGCGTAGCAAGCAAGGATTTAGATCCGACGCCCGCAGCTTTGGATCCGGCGATGGAGGCACGACGGCGAACTCCACCGCAAACAAGAAGACAACCCGCCGACGGCTCTCGGCGCTTCCCGACGAGGTGAAGTTGCGGCTCGCTCTCGCGACGGGAGACGACCGATCCGCTCTACCGCGCGAACACGCCCTGAGCCAACGGAATCCGCGAAAACCCTCGGCGGTGCTCGCGATAACCTCCGATGAGTCCTTGCGACGGCGACGGCGATTCCAAATGACGGTGAGCAGGGAAAAAGAAGCGGTGCAGCTGAGACATCCTCGGGGCGGGGTCCGCGGCTTAAATAGCCCCCTCGACGTCCGTGTCCGAGGCGGAGTCCTTTCCGTACGCGGCGGCGCAGTCCGAGTCCGACACGGCGACGAGTCCCGGAGAAGACGGAGTCTCGACCGTCCACGCGTCCTGAATCAGACGGACACTCTCGCGCATGACGTGGTGAAATCCGAGCCCTCCACGTGACACGATCCAACAGTGACGATAAAACGGAGTCCCGAACCGGTACGCTTCATCCTCGATTATCCGATCCGAATCCAACGGCAGGGATTAGACCTTCTAGAGAACGGGCTAAACGGGCCGCGCACTCCGACCCACTCACGCACAGTATACGGGCCAAGCCCAATACTGTTCACCAGGCTTTTTAAAAGATTTCTTATTTAAAAATAATTACAGAAATTCATTTTATTTGTTTTAGGCAATAAAACTATTAGGTAAAATCCAAGAAAATTCCCAAAAATATTTTGGGACATTTTGAACTCAGATAAAATATTTTTGGTAAAACTTTATTTTAACTTTGCACAAATTTAAATAATTTTCAATAAAAGGCCAAAACACTTAATTTGCAATTAATTCAAATAAATCCAGAAAAATCCAAATAAATCCCCGAAAAATCATAAAATGCACAAATGACAATAAAATAATATTTAGGCAAATTTTGGGATGTTACAGGGTGTAGAGGAGCTTCTGGACCAGAGGGTAGCGCTCTTTTGGCCCGTGAAGCACCTCGCTGACATAGTAGATCGGTGTCGCCGCCTCGCCCGCTGCTATCGTGACCGCGCTAACGGCTGGGTTGTGGCCGCAGGTAGAGCAACAAAGACTCACCCCGCCACGAGTCGCCGCAGGCGGACTCGAGAGGTATGTCTTGAGCTCGTCGAAGGACCGCTGGGCTTCGGGGGTCCACTCGAAGTCCCCATGCCTACGCAGGATCCTAAAGAAGGGCAGCCCTCGTTCGCCGAGCCGGGAGATGAAGCGGCTGAGGGCAATGACGATGCTGGCGAGACTCTGGACTTGCTTTACCGACGCCGGCGCCATCCGCCGATTGCCTCAATCTTCTCCGGTTCGCCCACGCCGAGCCCCGATCATGTAGCCGAGCACCTTTCCGAGGTCATGCCAAGACGCACTTCTCGGATTAAGCTTGATGCCGAACTTGTTTAGATCGCGAAGGTCTCGCTAAGTCGCTGACGTGGTCGGCCGAGGAGCTTTTGACGATGATGTCGCCGACGAGACCTCAAGGTTTTAGCCGATCCAGAGGTCGAAGGTCTTGACCATCACCGCCGAACGCTGCGCCGCGCTGCGAAGACCGAACGACATGGTCGTGTAGCGTAGGTTCCAAACGGCGTGATGAAGGCGGTCTTGTCCTCGCCTTCCACGGCGAGCTTGATCCGTGGTAGCCGAGTAGGCGCCGAAAAACTCAATATCTTGGCGTTGGCAGTGGAGTCCACAATCTGGTCTATACGCGAAAGAGGGAAGTTGTCTTTGGGACACGCGGCGTTTAAGCCCGTGTGATCGACGCACATCCTCCATTTCCCGCCTTTCTTTTGTACAATTATAGGGTTGGCCAGCCTTCAGGAGCTTATCAAGGTGCTCCCTGATTATGGCCGCCTTCTCAGGGGAGAAGCACTGCAGTTTCTGGCGCACGGGCCTGCAATCAGGCTTTGTTTGCAGTTTGTGCCCGACCACCTCCCGCGGGACCCCCGGCATGTCCGCGGGTTCCCATGCAAAAATGCTTTTATTATCTCGAAGGAAGGTGACGAGCTCGTCTTCCTATTTTGGGTCGAGCTGAGCGAAAACGCAGCGCACTTGCCGAGCTCCCGCCGAGCCGCACGGTCTTGGTAGGGCCATCGGCCGATGGCCGCCTTCGGTGGCGCTCTTTGGGGTCACCTTGGGCCTTGGCCGAGGCAAAGATGCCGGCGAGCTCCTGTGGCCTTTTCTCGCACCGCGGCCGCTTTGAGGTCGCCAAGGACCGCTATGATGTCGCCGGCCCCTAAGCTTCATACACCGCTGCTCAGAGTGATTTGCGCCATGAACTTGATCGGGCCGCCGCCGAGGATGGCGTAGTAGGGAGGTCGCCATCTACGACTGGCAGTGATCACTCGGTGCGGAAGTTCGCCGAGTCGCCAAAGGTGACGGGCAGAACCACCTGCCCGAGCAGAGTGGTCGAGCTTCCTGGCACGATGCCGAAGAAGGAGACCGCTATATTCTTGATTTTTGCCCGGCGTATCTGCATCCGGTCCAACGCGCTTGCCAAGAGCAGGTTGAGGGAGCTTCCCCCATCGACCATGACTCGGCCGACGACGGCGTTGCTTATGGTCGGGGCGACGACCAGGGCGGTCTTGAAGTCTCGGGACATCCATAGGGGAGCATCGTCCCGGGAGAAGGTGATGGGAACATCGTCCCACCTGCAGGGTTGGTCGGTGGGCTTCTCGGCGGTGGCTTGGAATACGGTCTTGTGGCGTCCTTCACCAAGGCTGGACCGATATGCCAAGAGCCACCAAAGATGACATCCACACGGGCGGTCGCCTCGCTGAACTCTAGGCCGTGGCACGCTTGGTCCTCGACGGCGTCGCTTCCGCCAGGCCGCTCATCGCCCCTCGGGAGCGTGGGCATCTCTCTGTGCCCTCTAAAAAGGCGTCCAGCTTGTACAGCCACGCTCTACAACTTCGCAGGTCGTGGCCGTGTATTTGATGGAACGGGCAGAATTTGTCGACATCGAGGCGAGCCGCTCGTCGCCCCAAGGTCGGGCCGTCGCTCGAGGGCCCACCGACTCGTCCCTCGCTGGGCCGCGCGGTGCTTGCCGAGGTCGTGGAGATTCGCGGGGCGAGGCCCTCGTGGCCCGGTCGGGCGCGCTTGGGCCCCTTCGTGCCTGTTGTCGGTTGCAGCGACCACACGGAGCTGGCCGCCTCTAGCGCCGCGGTCTTTCCCTAGCTTCTTGTCGCATGGGCCGAACTCCTTCTTTGACGCCAGAGGCCCCGCCGCCAAAGGCGAGGCCGAGCTTGCCCTCGTCGTAGTCGTGCTTCCAGCCGACGCCGCCGTCCGCTGTCACAGAGCGCCCGCCACGCGGAATGCTTGTTGACGGTAAGCTTTGTAGCAATCTCGAGGTCCTCCGTGAGACGCTCGCCGCGACGCCAACTTGAAGGCCTTGATGACGCCCCATCGAGACGCTGGGGATCGAGTTACGCGCGCGGTAAATCGGGCGCACGAAGTCTCGGAGGGGCTCACCCTTCCCCTGGATGACACGGTCCAGGTCCCTTTCTCGTCTAGGCCACTCGTAGCAGCTCTGGAAGTTGGTGTGGAGGGCGCTTCGCAACTAGCGCCATGGCCGGAAGGCGCCGGGCGCCTGGTTGAAGAGCCAGGTGTGGGCGGCTCCGTCTAGGACGGTGGGGAGATAGTTGGTCATTGCAGCCTCGTCCCTGCCGGTCGCCAAGATGGCGGTGGAGTATATGGAGAGGAACTCCGCGGGGTTCTTGGTCCCGTCGAACCGCTCCATTATTGCTGGCTTAAATCGGGCTCGCCAACAAGACTCGACGAGAGTCGTCTAAGTGCACGGACACCAGAGGCCGAGGCCACCGCCGCGCATCGCTTTGGAATCGCCGTCCACGGCAGGGAAACTCGAGCCGGCGGTGCACCTGCGCCGCCCGCTTGGCCGAGAACATCATCGGGACAGTGGCGCGGGCGGTCGCGAACCTTTTGGTGCCTGGGCGGAATGTCCGGGGAAAGGCCTCCGGAAGCGTTACTGCTCGAGCGAGCATTATTGTTGCTCTGCTGCCGGCGGGCGTGCCCGCGCGCCACGTCCCCCCCTGGCGAGGCGGAAAGGACGGTGACGGGGTGCGCGCCCGCGGGTAAGGAGTCTGCTGGCAGAACGATCGACGATCGAGCAGCAAATCGCCACCGCTCGCAAAGGGGCGAGACTCGGAATCCGGGCACCGCACTAGCCGCAAAGGGGCAACGTCGTCGGTCGCCCTGTTGAATTCTTCGGCGAGGGACCGTCGGAAGAGGGCCGAGCCAGTCCGGGCGGGGTCAGCCATGACCCGAGCAATGGTCCGCAGGCGCTCCCGACCAGGCTCGTCTGGGCGGGAGGGACTGAGCTGTTCGGATGGAGAGCGGGCCATTGCACGCTCCTCTCGCCGAATGGCGGTGATGGCTTGGTTGATGGCGACCTGGGCGAGGCGACGCGCCTCCTGCGGAGTCTCCGGGCCACCGTTATCCACCCCCGGAGTCGCCTCACGGCTGCCGGCCATGAAGACCCGCCATTCGCGAGCGCAACGAGGGCGAGAGCATGGAGGTGGAGCTTTGGTACTCAGGGGCCGCGCCCGAGCCCGGGCTCGCTGATCGCGATATGCTATCGGTGAAGCTGGAGGTGCTGATGACGCTGAGACGGTGAGCTTCGGACGAACGAAACTTTGGGCCCCACGGTGGGCGCCAACTATCGACGATCGGGACCGCCAACCGCAAAGAGGGAGGAAGGATCGTGTAAAAGGGGGTGAGGCCCCAAGTCGTGCTCGTCCGGGAAAGAGGGAGCGTCGGCAGGCACACAGCTCGAGGAAGAAGGGCAAACGAACAGGGGAGACATGGGGTTATACTGGTTCGAGCCCCCTAGGACGGGTAATAGCTCTAATCCAGTCTTGCCCGTAGGCGAAAGATGATTAACAGGCTCCTCGGGGGAGGATGAATAGGGAGCTCGACCTCGGGGCCACTCGGAAGTGGTGGCTGAGGGGGAGCCCGGTGAGGTGGTATGGTGTATGAGCGTGTCTATTGTTGTTATGTCTTGGCGTTGTCTTTATACTCTCTTTTTGGTCTGTCTCCGCCCTTGGTTTGATCGGGGTAGTCCTGATGCTTTTATAGACCCCTGGGCGTTCATCTCGAGTGCTGACGTCGGGCGATGTCTGTGAGTTTGACAGGAGCAGTTGACTCTAGTTCCCACACAAGGGACTTGACAGGGGTCGCTGGGCCCTAGTTCCCACGCAGGGGACCTGACAAGAGTGGTTGACCTTAGCTCCCACGCTGGGGATCTGACAGGAGTTGGTGGCCCCAACTCTCACGCGGGGGAGAGAGGCCACGCAAGGAAAGGGAATACTATGTTGGAGGCCGGACTGAAGGCGCCGAGGTCGAGGAGGCTTGCGGGGACAGCACGGACCCGGGGACAGCCTTGCCCGAGCTTAGGAACAGTCCTGAGCTCGGGGATATCTTTCCCCGTGGTCAGGGATGGTCCTCCGAGCTCGGGGAGAACGTTCTAAAGCTCCTGCGGGGGACCTGGACACGTGTCAGGATGACCGATCCCCGACAGTTATAAACAATTTCAATTGTACAGATAATTGTTAAAACTGCTTTGTGAAAATTATTATTAATAATGTTTGTTAAATCTGGTTTTGTGCAAAAGAACCATATTAAGCCATCTTTGGAAGGCTTTGCTTCTTGCATATTTTCCGGACTTGCTGAGTACATTTGTACTCACACGCTACAATAAATTCTTTCGTCAGAAGCTTTCCAAAATGCTATGAACTATGGTGAGTTCTACGATGTGGAGTACGATGAAGACAATCCAGAGAACTAGGCGCATGTTTCTTTTCAGTTGACTGCCTGTGGTGTTTATTGGCTTTACCATTTTGCTTCTTATTTCCGCTGTTGTAAACTTAAAGGTCATGTGACCTGGTTCTGTAATAATGGCCTTTCGCCAAGACTCGAGATTTATCTTTTCAATTCGTGCTTTTCGGTTATGATTCATCACTGTGAACTGTGTGTACTAGCGTTGATCTGGGACTAGTACAGAAATACACAGGAGATTCTGGATAGCAAATCCGGGGTCCCACAACAACCAAAACCCAAGACAAATTTTATCAAAAGTAGGACTCATTGTTGTTATTGTCATAACTACAATCATGCTTCTAAAAATTGCGAATTTGCTTGTGCTTTATATGCTAAGGATAATAGAAGATGAATGGTTGATGCACATTATATGTTGTTTAAGGATTTTAGGGGTAAAATGAATGTCAAATATGTTGGCCCCTCTAATCTGGATAAAAATCTTAAAGCTATTTGGGTGCCTAAGTCCTTACTTACTAATCCATTTGGCCCCAAAATTGTTCAAACTAACTCTAATGGATCCAAAAGTATTTGGGTACCTAAAATCAAGAAATAAACATTCTTTTTAGGTAAATTACAAGAGTGGCGGCCGACATTGGGTTATTGATAGTGGCTGCACACAACACATGATCGGCACCTCAAGGATGTTTAGCTCAGTTGAATAGGAAAATTATCCAAGTCACAAAATCACATTTGGAGATAACAATAAAAGAAAGGTAAAGGGAAATGGTAAAATAGCTATCTCAAATGATCACTCTATTGAAAATGTATTACTTGTTGATTCTTTAAATTTCAATCTCTTGTCTGTTGCTCAACTTTGTGATTTAGAATTCCTCTGTATCTTCTCCAGTGATGGAGTAACAGTTCATGAAAAAATGAGAAGCTTATTTTTAAAGGTTTCAAATTTCAAAATCACTACCTTGTTGATTTCAATTCTAACTCCTCATGCATTTCAACTTGTTTGCTTGCTAAAGTTTCACATGGTTGGCTTTGGCACAGACGACTTGGGCATGTAGGTATGTCTAATCTCAAAAAGCTTTTCAAAAATGAGCTAGTAGTGGGCCTAAAGGATGTTAAATTTGAAAAAGATAAACTTTGTAGTGCTTGTCAAGCTGGCAAGCAAGTAGCTAACTCTCATCCTGTTAAAAATATTATGTCCACTACTAGGCCTCTAGAACTTCTGCATATAGATGTTTTTGGTCCTATCTCATATGCAAGTATAGGTGGTGTGGAATATAAGAGCCCGGGGTACCCTCATGATAAGCCCAAAGAGGGAAGCCCGGAAGATATTCCCCGCAGGTTTGCAGCCGTGTGCAAAGGTATATATCTTAAAGGAAGTTGAACTTATGTTTAGATATGATGTGGTCCGAGTTGTAAATAGGGTAGATAAAGATGTAAATTCTATCCTGTAATCGACTAGAATCTTGTAACCGATCGGAATCTCTTAACCGACGGACTCGTAAGCCGCCTCCTCGCTATATAAGGGTGAGGACAAAAAGAACAGGCACCAATCATCCAAGCACAAAGCGCCATCTTTTGCCCAGAGCATATAGCGCTTTGAGCACTTCCGATCCGAGAGATCCACTTAATTCCAGCACACAGGATTAGGGTATTATCTCCTCCGCGAGAGCCTGAACCTGTCTAAACCCCTTGTCTTGTGTGACCTTCGAGTTTGAGATCCAGCGCCTACCCCATAAAATTCATTGCCGACTACAAAAGTCGACAGGTGGCAACTCATACTGTCTTGTTATTGTGGATGATTTCTCTAGATTCACTTGGGTATTCTTTTTGCCAAATAAAAGTGAAGTTGGAAAAATATTTAAAACATTTGCAAAAAGGGCTCAAAATGAATTTGACTGTCCTATTAAGAAGATTAGAAGTGACAATGGATCTGAATTTGTCAATACTAATATTGTTGAATACTGTGATGAGTTAGGTATAAAGCATGAACTTTCAGCCACATACACTCCTCAACAGAATGGTGTGGTTGAAAGGAAAAATAGAACTCTAATAGAAATGGCAAGGACTATGTTGAATGAGTATAACACTTCTGATGCTTTCTGGGCTGAAACCATCAACACTGCATGTCATGCGATCAACAGGCTCTATCTTCACCAACTTCTCAAGAAGACCTCATATGAGCTTCTAGTAGGTAGAAAACCTAATATCTCATATTTTCGTGTGTTTGGATGCAAGGTATATATCTATAAAAAGAGAACACACTTAGGTAAATTTCAAAAGAGGTGTGATACAGGTATCATGCTAGGTTATTCTTCTAAATCTAAAGCTTATAGAGTGTTTAATAAAACAACTGGGTTAGTAGAGGAAACCTATAATGTTAAATTTGATGAATCTAATGGCTCACAAGGTGAGCATGAGAATCTAGCTGATGTAGGTGAAGAAGCTCTAAAAGAATCCATGAAGAAAATGGAAATTGGTGAGATTAAGCCCAAAGAAGACAAAGATGATCTACCACCAATGTCCATAATACTTCAAGATGGATCACAACTCGAAGATGATAAAAAGAAGGATGAAGGACCAAGTTTCATAAAAAGCCATCACACCATCACAAAGGATCACCCTGTAGATCAAATCATTGGTGAATTTAGTAAGGGTGTTCAAACTCGTTCTAAACAAGCATCTTTTTGTGAACATTACTCTTTTGTTTCATGTGTTGAGCCCAGAACAGTAGATGAAGCTTTAAAGGATGCTGACTGGATTGTGGCAATGGAAGAAGATCTCAACATCTTTGAAAGAAACAAAGTCTGGAACTTAGTGGAAAGACCCTCAGAACATAATGTCATTGTAACAAAGTGGGTTTTCAGAAAGAAACAAGATGAAAATGGTGTGGTCACATGAAATAAAGCAAGGCTAGTAGCTCAAGGATACTCTCAAGTTGAAGGTTTGGATTATGGAGAAACCTATGCACCTGTAGCTCAACTTGAAGCCATACGGTTCCTTTTAGCTTTTGCTTGTCATTTCAATATTACTCTCTTTCAAATTGATATTAAAAGTGCCTTTCTTAATGGAATCATTGAAGAAACTGTATATGTTGAACAACCTCCTGGTTTTGAAAATATGAAATTTCCCAATCATGTATATAAGTTATCTAAGGCACTATATGGTTTAAAACAAGCCCCTAGGGCATGGTATGAGCGCCTTAGAGACTCTCTACTGGAAAAGAATTTCAAAATTGGGAAGGTTGATCCAACATTATTTCTAAAAGACTTCAATGGTACATTAATGATTTGTCAAATTTATGTTGATGATATTATCTTTGGTAGTACTAATCTATCTCTGTGCAAAGAATTCAGTAATCAAATGGCTAAAGAATTTGAAATGTCAATGATGGGAGAGCTTACATTCTTTCTGGGATTTCAAGTCAAGCAATTGAAGGAAGGGACTTTCATCTCACAAGAAAAGTATACTACATACCTTCTCAAGCGCTTTAATATGGAAGAATGCAAGCCTCTTAAAACTCCTATGGCAACCAATACACATCTTGATCAAGATGTAGGAGGTAAGTCTATTGATAAAAAATCATATAGATCTATGATAGGCTCTTTACTCTATTTAACAGCATCTAGGCCAGATATCATATTCAGTGTATGCATGTGTGCTAGATTTCAAGTTGCACCTAAAGAAGTGCATCTTAGTGCAATAAAAAGGATTTTCAGATACTTAAAGCATACTCCTTGTTTTGGCTTGTGGTACCCAAAAGGTGTTTCTTTTGATCTTCTTGGCTATTCAGATTCTGATTATGCCGGTTGCAAAGTTGATCGAAAAAGCACTTCTGGGGTTGTCATTTATTTGGAAGATCCTTAGTATCTTGGTGTTCAAAGAAACAAAATTCTGTAGCACTTTCAACTGCTGAGGCTGAATATGTTGCTGCAGGCAGTTGTTGTGCCCAAATCCTTTTTATTAAACATACCTTTTTGGACTATGGCATTAAATTTGAAAATGTGCCTCTATTGTGTGATAATGAAAGTGCAGTGAAAATAGCCAACAACCCAGTCCAGCATTCTAGAACAAAGCATATTGAAATTATACATCACTTCATACGTGATCATGTTGCTAAAGGTGACATTATGCTTAGTCACGTTAGGACTGAGGATCAATTGGCTGATATTTTCACTAAACCACTTGATGAGACCGGATTTTCAAAATTAAGAAATGAACTAAACATTCTTGCTTCTTCAAATATTGTTTGAATTTTTGAATAACACACTAAGGGGGAGTCAAGACTGCTTGCTATGCACATCTTGCTATCTTTATGTGAACAAAGTAAACTACTAGTGCTGAAGTAATTATAAGACTATATTTTAAATAAAAAGTCTTCTTGAAAACTAAAAGTCATAAAATTGCTGCTGAAAGTCTTCTCTTACTCTATTACTATATGTATACTTTCCTAAAACACAGTGTTTAGGTTAAGTAAGCTTAAAAAAAAGGGAATTAACTATACAAAAATTGAAAACCTAAATTACTCAGCACATAAGTTATTTTCTTTGAGCTTGAGTTAATCATACTTATGCTCTTATGAAAACTAGGGCTCAAATATTTCCTTTTTGACTCAAATGTCTCCTAAGTTTATTGGTTGATTGATCTTTATATTAAGATTATTTTAAGATCCCTCTACAAATTCGTGTGTTAATCTTAAAAGAGAGATCTCAGAAAATCTTTAAGAAGTTAGTTATTTCTGTATTTTCAAGTTCAGAACTTTGTCTATGTACCAAGGACTGCTGCCTAAACCAAACCGAGAGTTTTCCAAGTGCGGCGGATCAAGTATGTCTTATACGGACTCGGTCCAGCGCAGATGGAAAGTCATCAGGACTCGGTCCAGCGCAGATGGAAAGTCATCAGGACTCGGTCCGACGTAGATGGAAAAATATCTGTTGTATCCGAAAAGCAGTCCGGGGTACACACGACAGTAGCTTTTTACCTCAAAACTTATCTTTTCAAAACGTGTTCATCTCAAACTTCAAAAGGATCTTATCCTTGCTGTTCATGACAAAATCTTTCCTTTTCTTAGGACTTATCTCTGCTAAACCTGTCCAAAATTGGTAACCATATCTCTTGTTCAAAACCCTCTTCACAAAGAGACCTCCTTCAAACCGGGCAGTTGCAGTAGTTACTTTCCCCATGTTTTGTCCGTACTCCAAACTACTGCAATAACTCTGTTTTTATTCCTCAGAACTTGCGCTATTTATATCTCCATATCCTTCAGAAATTTCTCAAGCTTTCTTCATCCACATAATTCCCTCGCAACCTGTTCTTGAGCGCAAGATCGATTCTTCACCGAAGCTCATCCTAACCGGGTGATTGGCAATGGTGTTTCTGTGTGCTCAAGGCAAGGCATTGCTTCTAGGGTTCTGTAAGTTCTTCAATCTTTATATCTTATCTTTGTTTAGATTGAAACCCTAAGTTAGAAATCTTTTCTTAAGGTCATCTTTATGTTCCTTAGGCTGTTCTTCAGTTTTTGCACGTTGCATTGTCAGTTAGCAGTCTGTTATTTGTCAACCAAGTCAGCACAATATTTCTGCTCGAAAAAGAAGTCTTAGTCAAAATGAATTCAGATAACCCAGACAAAAGAAGTCTTCTTAGGAAAATTGTTGATAAGGTCAAAAGGAAAAAGAAATTAAGAACAGATAGCTCTAGTCAACAGCAATCTGGTGGAGTAGTAAAGAAAGTAACATCTAAACCACCAAAAAGAGGGAAGCAACCAGTCCAACATGATTCCTCCTCTTCTTCACACGACAGTGACTATGAGCCTAGTGCAAACATATCCTCTGATGAAGAAATAGAACTCAGTGATGAAATTGACATGCTTATTGGGCATGAACTAGCTACTTTGGGAGGAAAGAAACTAAGAGTTGTTAGATTGATGCCAGAAAGGGTTTGGTTTCCTTTTGATAGACCCCCTTTAATGAGAAATTCATCACCACATTCCAGAAAAACATATATATGGGGTACAAGAGCAGGAAAAATAAGAGTGGTAAACTCATGACAGCTTGAGCGAGCATTAGTATGTAGACTGGAACCAAATTAGTTCAGTCCTAGTCTCAAACAGAATTCTGGATTGTGTAAGATCAACCCCTGGTCTTGCTGCTCTTATGTCTTCTGCTGGGCCAGCTTGGAATGAAAATAGAATTTTGGAAATCTATGCTTCTCTGCTTGTTACTATTGATGGGAAAAAGAGAAAAGTGAGATCACCTCAATTTAAAGCTGCCATTGGTGCCTCAAGTCCCTTACTGAACAGAACCAGAATTCATGACAGAATATTTTCTGGCAATAGATGGAGGCAGGTGGGTGATATGCCAGATTTGTAAAAATCAGCCCACATTTACAGAAACATCAATGAGGCTGGATTTAATGCAAATAGGGTTATTAAATGTTTGTCTGCTGAGGCCAAAGCTCTGCTCCTGATACTAAGGCATATAATTTACCCTAAGACTGGATACAAAGAGGGAGTAACTCCATGTCTTGCTTGGTTGCTACATTTGATTCTGTCAAGACAACCCATTGATTTGACAGATTATATTTTTGGAGAAATGGAAGAAGCCATTTGCAGAAAAATGGGCAGTCCTCTTCCTTTTGCCATGCAGATCACTCAAATGCTATTGGCTTAAGGAATCATCTCCTAGCAAGAAATGAATAGGGAATTCAATTGTCGACCTAAACAATACAAGATGCCTAAGCCAACAACTGATGCAGAAAGGCAAGTTAGACTTTCTACTCCTCCACTTCCATCAATACATGAGCTGAGTGCTCAAGAAGGCACTGAGATAAATGCCAGTTCAGATGATGATGGCAAAGCTCCAAGTCTCAGTTATCATACTCAGGAACATTTTTCTCCAGCCCATCCACATACACCTATAGAAGTGTTGGACTATGGCTCTGAGAGTCTGAGTCATCAGATTTTTGGACAGCATGAAGGCACTGAGATTCTTGTCAGCTCTGAATCTCATCATGAAGATGAAGAAATACACAAATTGCAAGAACTAGCAGCTGCAGCTAGGTTCATGGAGGCTCAAAGATTTCCATCAGCAACCCATGAGCATGAAGCGTGGTTCTAGGCCACCTCGTGGACATATGCCAACTTTACTCAAAGAATCTTCTGAGGACTCTCATCATTCACATCACTCTGAATTTGCTAAGCCTGAATTTTCACAAGATTATGGTCAGCAACCATCTTGGTGGGACTCACAGCCAGGTTGGTTCACATCTTTTGAGCAACAATACAATTCTGATCTCAGACATGCTCAAGAGAGTTTTGAAGAAGAAAGAACGTTGGCAGCCCAGAGACATAATGAGCAAATGACAGCCATTCAACAACAGCAAGAAATGCTGCAAAAGATCTATCAAGACCAAGCAAATATCAGAAATGAAACTTATAAGAGGTTTGATATGATCAGAGGAAATCAATGGGACATGAGGAAGTGGATAGGTGAGATCAAGACTGAACAACTGGTGGTCAAAGACAGATTATATGATCTCAACAAAAAGCAGAATGCCCAAGATGCCAAAATTAATCAATTTTCTCAAACTGTGTAAAAAACTTTGAAAAAACCGATGACTGCTTGGATTGGCAAGGAGATGTGGTTGAATATCTTAGGGACTACTCTCAAGATGCAAGAAACAACTTAGTCTCTAATCAAGAGCAAATAGCACAACTCCTGTTGGATCAGTCTAATGAGACTCAAGAGCTGATCAGAGATGTCCAGCATGACTTCAATGAGCTCACTGTCAATCCTCAGCCTGATGATCCTGATTATCCCAGTTAGCATGATCAAGCAATGGCTACTCCACATTTTGAATCTGACCAAGAGTAATCAACATCCTGTCCTCCAAGAAGAAGTACAAGCTCCAGAATAGCAAGCATGCTGAAAAGGACTTTTTCAAAGCGCAAGAAGTAACCTTTTTGGCTATTGATGCCAAAGGGGGAGAAGAATAAATTAGTTAAAGGAGAGAAGAATAGAATAGTTCTCTCAGTAGAACCTCCTTTCTTAGTAATCTAAGCTTGTTATAAAAAAAACTCAAGTCTTTTATGAATTATTGCTCCTCTTAATTATGAATTTTGCTTCTCTTGGATCTATTGATATTTGTTTGGTTTTATCTGAAAAACACCTTTGGTTCTGATATTATTTCCTGTGTTCAAATAAAATTCATCTCATGCATTCATCCAGGGGGAGTATAAAATACTTGAGTCATTTAAACATTATCTATTCTATCAAACTAACTTTTATCTACAGGTAAAGTAATCCTTTTTATAGCTCTCTGAGTATAATATCAAAGATATTGTCATCAATCACCAAAAAGGGGGAGATTGAGAGCATCTAGGCTCCCAATTTTTGTCAATTATACTTATTATATAGGTTTTGGTGTTGATGATAAAAAAGGATACTAAGAAAAAGCCGACAACAGTTGCATTTGAAGATCAAGGCTAAGGTATTTGTTTCTAGTTTTGCTTGGGAGTTGATTCAAGCCATATAGCTAGAATCACCGTACTATTAAGAGGGATTATACATAAGAAATGATCGTGCTTCATATGCAAAATCACTAAGATTACTTGGAGCATAGGACATTTCATATTTCTCACTAAAAAATTCGGATCTTTCCTTAAGCCAAAAGAGTTCTCTCTCAGACCAAACATCTTGTCAGGCGTTCAAAAATCAAAGTTCAAAACCTAACCGAGCGCACACCATGTACGCCGGACCAACTTTTTCAGTCCGGCGCTAAGAGTTCTCTTCATCGAGCGTACACCGTTCACGTCGGACCGATCTGAATACATCTTTTAATTCAGTCCGACATATGTTATAATTTCACTCTGAATAAAATCCTAGTCTGTGTTAAGAATTATTTTGCTCAAATCTTAACCAGAAATATGATGTTTGCTGTGGACCAAAATTCTATGTGTATGCCGGACCAACTTTTTTGGTCTGATGCAAACATACTTCTCTCAGAGAAAACCAGCCGTTTTCCCTTGTACGCAGGACCAACTTTTTCGGTCCGACGAAAACGTTGTTCGCTGGTACTCAAATGGAACAAAACCATGTGTACACCGAACCTGATTTTTCGGTCCGGCGCAAACATTGTTTTGCTGATATCAATATAAATCAAAGTATGTGTACATTTGACCATCATTTTCTGTCCGACACAAACTACCTTGACAAGTATATTTACGACGGACCGATATTTTCCGTCCGGCGCAAATGGGTCACTATGAGTACAATAATGCTTCTCCAATCCTATGTACCCCGGACTAAAAATTTCAGTCCGGCGTGTGTGTATTTTGACTTATGACTCATACTCCTTAAAATTCTTATAAAAAGGTAGAAGTTGACCTACCCCATCTATCCTACCAACCTCCAACAGGCAAATGGTAGGTACAACAGTTATTTCTGCTCGAGCTCTATATATAGAGTGCTTGGGTTCACAAAACAAAAATATATAGAGCTTTGCACATATACATCCTTGACATCCCAAACTCCATTGACATCTTTCAAATCATATACAACTCTTTGATCTTTAGAATTTCTGAGCTTCATTTCATCAAAGAGTTTGAACTTCAACTCAAAAACTACAAACATTCATTTTGAATAGTTAGAAGTTCTTGCTTCAAGCTAAGTCTAGTTTGCATCTAGCTACTGAACCAAGAGACATGGCTTGTGGATAGTCTATTACTCTTGGAACTAGATGTTCCTAGACGGTTGGAGAATTTGTTGGTGCGACCTATCCAACAGAGATTGTGGAAGGCCACCATTGCTGTGAAAGGTTGAGACTCACCTCACTGGAGTGGTGAAAGAGTCAAGATAGTAGAAAACCAAAAGCCATTGAGATTGGCTGTTTGGAGGAGCAATACTTCTGAAGAAGTGCTCTAACGGGGACGTAGGAGTTTTTTGAGCTCTGAACCTCGGTGAAAAAATCTTTAAGTCTTCCTGTTATTGGTTTATCTTTGGTTGTTCATCTTATTGTCAGTTCTCATTAAAATTCTTCTCTTTACAAATCTTACTTAAACAGAGCTGTGCTGAATTTTATATTATTTGTTTCTGTTACTACTTTTATTAAGAAATTTTTTCATAAGAATCAAAAAGTTTTTAAAGTTGTCTATTCACCCCCCTCTAGGCCAACTTGATCCTTTCACGGTCGATGGGGGAAGAGGTCGAGGCAGTTGCGGGCTGGTGGCAAAGGAGGACCACGCAGTGAGGCACGCGTAGGAGGAGAGCTTGACGTCGAGGTCGTGTAACATCCCAAATTTTTTCCTTTAATATTATTTTATTGCTATTTAGGTGTTTTGTGATTTTTTGAATTTATTTGAATTTATTTTAAATTAAGTATATTGGTCTTTTTTGAAAATTAATTAATTATAGATAAAATCAATATACAGTATGAATAAAAATATTTTATTTAAGTTCAAAATGTATTAAAATATTTTTTGAGAATTTTTGTGGAATTTTTATGGTATTTTATTTGCGTTAAATGAATTAATTAAATTATTGCAATTATTTTAAAAGGAAAAGTATTTTCAGAGGGAGTAATAGTTTTGGGCCGAAAGCCCTGTAGGCTGGCCCGTTTTCCTGCGGTGTCCCGGTTTGCTTTGCTTTGGCCCGATCCAATTTGGCTGATGACCTCAGCCGTTTGTTAATTGATCGGATGGATTGGATTCTAGGGTTTTGATTCGGAAACCTAACGCATCTAGACCACCAGATCATGTTGACGTGTGTGGCCAAGATTGTATGACGCCCAAGGGCATCGCAGTCGTTCGCTGCGCCACGTGGATAGTTCTCGTGCGTTGCTTCCGCCGTCGCCGTGTTCGAGTAGGACTTCATCACTGCCGCCGAATCCATCTCAAACACGAGCTCTGCCGCCGTGAGTGCCTAGGAGTCCGCTTTGTGCGTGTTTTTCGAGGCTATAAAGCCGGTCGCACGCTTCCTGAGGATTGTTGTTCTCTTCTGCACCTTTTGTCCCAAACTTCGTCGTGCGAGGTGGTCGCGTGGCCGTGTGCGAGCTCGTCGTAGTTGGAGTGCCGCTGCCACTTTATTTCGTGCCGTGAGCCATCATCGCTTGGTCATTGCCACGGCCGTTGGCTTGTTCAAGTTTCTAGCATCGAGATCTACTGCATTCATGAGGTTTTCGTCCAGATCTAATGGGATTTCGCCAAGTTAGGGGTTGTCTTCCTCGCGTCTGGTGAAGCGTCGTTGCCGTGGATGTCGTACCGTCGCCGCTGTTTCTCGGAGAACCAGAGCCGTTCGATCTCATGCTGGTGCCCTTTGCTGCCGTTAGCCGTGTTAGTACCGCGCTAATGCTGACGTCATAATTAGGGTTTTCCAGTAAGAAAATAATTCAGTTAATTCGGTATTTTTTCAATTTTCATGTTTTTATGTTTTTTGAATCTTTCGAGAGCCCGTTCTCCCTCATACGAACTCCGATTGAGGTGATTCAAATTTCTAAAAATTTGTAAAATTAAGATCTATTTAATGCTGAATTTTATTTGATTTTTAGAGTTTTTTCTCTGTGTTTTGGTATTTATTTGGTGTTCTCTCTCGTTTCACGTAGACGTCGAATTATGCGAAGTGCCCGAGGAGGATTCGTTGAATCAAGACCAAGGTCCAGAGCAAGAATAAAGGCTTTTCTAAGGCAAGTTGTGCTTTGATCATGTTGAACTCATATTTACAAAATCGCTATATTGTTTTTTTACCTTATTGCATATTATTTCCTATGTACAATTGTTTTCAGTTAAATTGGGACTTAGCTATTATACCAAATTGATCGATACCCTACCTTGTCATTTGTATGCCATGATCTATTGTCACCCTAGATTGGTTCACTATAGTTGGTTGGTATTGAAATCAACATGGGAAGGTTAGAACGTCATAGTTGCTTAGGCCTGCCACGTCATCACATGTACTCGAATCATTGATGTTTAATCTTGATTAATGGAATATGGAACAATGATATGAACTTGTGTATCTTGTGAAATCACACAATGAGATTGAGTTGTAGTGGCGAGTCATGTCACGCAACGATGTTGAATTATTGATGGCACGTGGTGCTTGGTAATCAACTTGGGTGGTAATCACTTAGATTGGGGCAAGTGACAAGGGGCGAGTATGCCAAAGTGGGCCTGATGGGTAGAGAGTGTGTGGAAGTCTTGCTTCGATCATCCTAAGGACTTAACCTTGCAAGCCTTTGACCTGAGTCAATCATGCAACCACATGTCTGGCATGGGACAGCCTAGCTGATTAATTGGCAATGCCTTAGCTTGGTACTATCAATGGCGGTGTGAGTTCCCGAGTTATAGAGTAATTCACATGGCCCAAGAGGGGGGGCCCTGGTTGTGGTTTTCAGACCCACCTGTGTTGAAACCTTAGCGGGTAATACTGGGTTAAGCCAGAGCATTGTAAAGGCTTGGTCATGATCTCTCCGCCGACACATCAAAGGAAGTGTGTCAATAGCTTGGCAATAAGAGACGATCATGTCGTGTGGGTAAAGTGCATAACCTCTACATAGTGTGAATCTATTCGAATAGCCGTGCTCGCGGTATTGAGCAATGCTCGGGAATTACAGTTAAGGGTTAGTTTAATTAAAAGGAAAACTTGGTTGGGATGGCGGGATTGCCATGTGGAAGGTTGGAACTTGACTTAGGATTGGAAACTTGGTTTACTTGAGAAATGCTGAATTTATCTAATACTGTTATTTGTTTTACAGTCTTTACAATCTATTATTGTATTTGTTCATAAATGCTGCTTATTGCAAAATAGCCATAATAGCCTTTTCCTTTGGAATAAGCCTTGCATATAGTTACATAGAATTGCATTCTGTGCACAACTTGTTGAGTGCTTTAAGTACTCACCCTTGCCCACAACAACATTATCAGTTGAGGAGTCTGCATCCATGCTGGAGGAGATGTACCAGAAGGAGATGAATGTTTAGGGTGCGAGCCTTGTCAGTTGCCTGTGGTATACTGAGGGGTTATCTACGTTTTCATTCCGCTGCAGTTTAATATGTTATTCAGCCTTGCGAGGCATAGTCATGTAAGTTGACCATAAGGTTATTCAACTAGTATTATTTAATATATGATGTCTTTCATAATGTTTCTGCTGTGTATGATTACGATATTTACCGATGTTGAGCCTGTGTGCACTAGCGTGATCCTGGACTAGTGCAATATACACGGAGGGTCCGGATTTGCATATTCAGGTCCCGACAGGTCGCCCTCCAGCTTCCGTGCTTCCGACCGCAGCTCCTCCAACTTGGACTCCTGCAGCTCCAGCGTCGCCGCAGCGTTCGATGCCGACGAAGACCCACCATGCATCATTACCGCTGCAGCCGCGAACTTCAAATCTGGTTCGATTTCTGGCTCGTGATCTGAAGAACAAATGGGAGGAGTGGGAGTTGGCCTCTTGCTCCCGATATTTTTTTAAAGAAACAGCTGAGAGTAGAGATGGCCAAACGGGCCGGTCCGAGGCACGGTACTAAATGGGCCATGTTGGCATGGCCCACTCGTCCGTACCGTGCTTGGGCCAGCACAGTACGGCCCATTTACGGGTGGGCCCGGCAAGACACGGCACAGCCTGGTAAGGCCCGGCACGGTTAGGACAAAGCACGGCCCGTTTAGCCCGTTTAATTTAAAAAATAGCAGTTTTATAGTAGCTGTAGGCTTAAAAATCCAAAAAAATCCAAAATTTTTTGAAACAATTATGAATTTTTTCATATAAATAGGTGGCTGCCCTCCCCATTTTCACATCAGCAATCTTGCATTCTCTTCTATTCATTATCTTGTGGAGATTCTTTTGCTCTTGGTGGTAATTTGACAAAATTCAAAATAGTTTTGCCAAAAATATGAAAATTCGAAATTCGGCTTCCAGCTTCTGTCAAGAAATTAAGGTGATAATTGTGATTTATTTTTTTATTTTGTTAGTATTTTAAATCATATTTTAGTATTAATAGCATAATTATTTCTTGTAGTTTGCTTTATAGAGCACGGGGATTTTCCGTCGTTCCCAGTTTCTGATTTCGGGATTTCACCCAAGGAGCTTCTTGCATTATATGAAGCGCAAGAAGCTGTAGGAGCTGTGCCATCCTCAGGCTCTACAAGTGCTACTGTGTCGGCAAGCACCAGGGCGAAAAGAACAAGACACAGTACATCGAGAGTCTGGGAAGATTTTGAGCAGATTTTTGAGACATCAGACGACGTCCAGATCAGGTATGCTGTTTGTAAATATTGTAAGCATAAATTAACTGCGAAATCTTCAGGTGGAACGGGGCACTTAAAGAGGCATGCTGAAATCTTCAGTATCTTGAACCTTTTCGCACTGCAATATCTTACTTAAATTATTCTAATCAACAAGTAGTAGCATTTAAGACTTATTGTATCGTAATGAATGTGCATCCACGTAAGTTTGGTTTGGATATGCCTGTTCGATGGAACTCTACTTACTTGATACTTAAGAATCTCATACTATATGAGAGCACATTTTCTGTTTTTATTAACACGCACTATCGTACACGGGATGGTCAACCGCTACTCATAGAGCAATATTGGTATATTGCTAAATACTTGCTGTCATTTTTAGAACTTTATTTTGAATCTACTGTTGCTTTATCTGGAGTTTATTACGCAACCTCTCCTTTAATTGCGCATCATATTTTAGAAATTGCTACCCACTTAAAGAGCCACGAAAATGATAATATCTTGCGTGAAGTTGTTTATGCTATGAAAACTAAAATTTTGAAATATTGGCAAGAAATTCCTATGTTATATGCATTTGCATTTATTTTAGATCCTAGAGCTAAAGTTCGAGGATTCTCTAATGTTCTCTCACTTCTAAGTGATGCGATAGGTACTAATTATTCTAGTTATTTTTTAAATATCTGTGCTAACTTATCTCAAGTGTATGATAAGTATGATCGAAAGTTTGCTGGAGTTCGAATGCAACGACCTCCACCAGCACCCACAACAGGTAAGAAGAAAACCACGTGGGGAAACATATGGGGTGCAGGTGGCTCATCCTCAAGGAGTTCGACTACATCAACGACAAGTGCGGACACATCGAGTGGTGGGGAGCTAGCTGCCTATCTTAACAGCGACACTGTCAACTACCAAGAGCAGCAAGAGGAGGACTTCAGCATTTTGCAGTGGTGGCACGAGCACAAGATAACATATCCAGTGCTTTCCATATTAGCACGGGATATGTTAACGGTTCATGTCTCCACAGTTTCTTCGGAGTCTGCTTTCAGTCTATCCGGAAGAATAATCAAGGAGAGAAGAACAAATCTGACAGTGAGATGGCGGAAATACTTCTCACTGTGAAAGATTGGGAACAAGCTGATCAACGAGCTCAACATACTGTAGAAAATGCTGAGCTGGCGGAGACGTTCAAAAATCTTTATCTAGATAATGAGGAAGAATAATTGTAATCTTCACTTTTTCCTGTATCATTGAGTTGTAGGTTGTACTCTTTTTTCTTTGCCAAGGTTTTCTCATGTTGAGTTTTTACTTGGAAAAGTTTTTTACGAGGCAGCCAAACATCAATAAATCTCATTATTTAAATCAAATTATTTGTCTCATTTTAGAATTTATCTCATATTTTAGCTTTTTCTTAATTTATATATATTTAAAAAAGTTTTTCTACATCCTTCGAGTTTTTCTAATTATTCTAAATTTCTCCCATTTTTCTGATCTGAATTTTTCATACTTTTTCTGCATTTTTCCATACTTTCTCTAATTTTTCTAAATTTTTTCTTATTTTTTTGAATTTTTTGGCGCTTAACGGCCAACCCATTCATTTCGCCCGGTCGGACCCGTCTTTAAGACAAAGACGGCCTATTAGCCTCATGGGTCGTGCTTGGGCCGCCTCCCGACGCGTGGTAGGCAAGGCACTGATCGCTTAGTAGTCGGGCCGAAACGGGCCATGCCGTTTTTTAATCAGGCCGGGCCGGGCCGGGCTACCTATTTGGCCCTCTTTGGTAGAGAGACTCCTACCGGATATTAGCATAAAAAGAAAGAAAGTACAAAATCATACAAACCTTGGAATATACCTGGGAGGGAAAAAGAACGGTTAAGGGAAAGCAAACAGCAAGAGAAAGAAAGACAGACAAACAAACAAAATTACAAGGAGCTAATCCAGGCCAAAAAGAGAGTCGCTAGGGGGTCTTTCATCTTGGGCAGGAACAACCTGGCATGATGTACAAAGTTGTTCTTCCAAGATTATAGTGACACGGTGAGCTGGCTAAAAATGAGATTATTTCGTTGTTTCCAGATCTCCCAGGTAGCCATAATGAAGATCTCCATGAAGTAGGGTTGAGCGAAGTTCCTTTTAGCCTGTTGGATCATGTTGACGACGTCGAAGGATATGTTCCAATGAATGTTAAGGGAGTGCTCCCGATTTGGATTGGGTTGTGAATCGATGCGGCGCATTCCATCGAGGTAGGGGACGGTGGAGGCTGAGCGCAGCAGGGGGTGGAGGGGTGGCAGAGCGTAGCGGGATCTAGGCGAGGGCGACTGTGCCGAGGATGCGAGCAGGACAAATTGAGGAAGCGGGGAGCACATGTGCGGCAACCAAGCGAGCATGCGGAGCGGAGCGAACGAGGAGACTGAAATCCCTCATTGTTTAATATAGGTAGCGTATTGCATATATTACAGGTGATTCTATCCCAAAAAACAAAAAAATGTGATATTAATAGATATCACAGACGCTTGGTGGATAAAATCGTTTGTGATGATTGATGTCTATTGATATCATCACAAATAGTTGATATCATAGATATCACATATGGTTGGTGGATAAAACCATCTGTGACATCTATTGATATCATCTTTGACAGTCACGCTTCAAAGACCGTCTGTGATGAAATGTCTAATATAGTCCTTTCTGTAGTAGTGAATTGTACTTAGCAAGACTTGTAGTATATCACAATTGTAAGTAAATTCTTGGCTATGTCAAAGTACATGGTCATTCTACCATATTCTTTTGTATAAAGTGAAATTTAGACAACAATAACAGTAGTAGAGTGTAAACGGAATTTGTAAAGAGCATTTAACATTTATATAAATAACAAGTATATAACATAAGTACGAGTAACTCACAATCGTGCATGATTGTATTTATCAATCCATTCCCTACCACACTTGACATAACATCTACAACATGGATACCCTCCATTTTTCCATTCCCGACCTTTTTATTAAAATCCAAAAGCTAACTAGTGTCAAAGCATCAAGTCTCTCTTGACCACGAGCACGGCTTTTCAAAAAGATTTACACTCTACAAAGGTGTACAACTTTACCCACAAGATATGATCAACTCATGTTGTGGCTATTTTCACACTTCCTTTGGTGTGTGGTAGAGAGATCATGATAAAAATGTTACATCATCTAGACTTAGCTTTGCACTAGCCTAGTGATATTTGACCCTTGCTTTGGCGGCAAAAATAAAATTCACACATGCAGTAACCATGACAGTCCATCCTTGTATACACACCGTAACCATGATAGTCCATCCTTGTTGTACCATTTCCCCCCATAGCGAGGCATATATCGTTGTATCGGTAAGTGTTATTGCAAACACCATGGTGGGCACCCCTTCGAGCAAATCCTTCCTAGAATGCTTGTACTACTCCAGCCTTCCAATATGCAAAGCTAAACCTTGATAACTTAGTAGGTTAAGGTCACCCTATAGTAGCACTTGTGGTTGCTCGGATGTCTTCGATAATTCCAACACTACGTTCGGTCCTTAATTGACCAGGGCGAGAACACCCCTATACTACGTGCAAGTCCCTCCCTTGCACTTCATAAATTATATAAATAACTCACCCACGTTAAAACTTTAGTTTTTTCAGTTTTTATTGTTATACCAAAATAATAGAGGCAATTTTCTCAATATGTCAAAATTTCCATTCCCGAATGAATGTTTCATCCGACCATTTGTTCTCCCCATTTCTAAAGCATGGATAAGCAATAGTACATATAATCGAATATACCCAAGTTGATATAATGAATGTTTCATCTGACCATTGCTGTTCTTGAACCAATGCCACAAGGAGAAGACCTCTTGCAAGCTTTGGTGGATATTAGAGACTACATCGAGCACATTCTCAGGGTACGTGTCAATTCTTACAACCATCACCCCCTGGGAACTGGTTTGTTCCGGTTCGATTCTCCAATGAGAAGGGACATCTTGGTTCTTGGCGGCCCATATGATCTAGGAGACAACTCTTTAAGATTTGTTTTAGGCATGATGAAGGTTCCAACTGGCAAAGCTCTTCTTTTACCAGAATTGGTTGATTTATTTTATTGGCCTATCCCCTGAATTATTTGCATACTTACTATCTTGCCCAAGCATTCTCCACCTTTGGGAAGCTTCTACACTAGTATGAACATGATCAGGTTAAAGGCCAGGTGGTGTGTAAGGTGTTGGCTCAAGATATCATATCCATCCCTCGGCGCATTGTCATCAAGAAGGCAAATTCTCTAGGGGTAGGGACAATCTTGGACGGTTTCAATCATTATCCTCAATTCTGACTTCCCGAACATTTCCCGCCTGACAAAGCCCCTTGTTTTACTTCTTTATCCACAAGACATGATTTCTCATATTGCCACGCGATAAACACACTTCCTTTGGTGTGTCGGCGGAGAATCATGACAAAGCCTTTACAATGCACTGTCTAAACTCGGTACTGCCCGCTAAGGTTTCGCCCCTTAGGGCCCCCTCTTGTGCCTTGCGAATCTACCCGTCCATCCCGGAACCCACACCACCAATTGGCAGTACTCAAGGCTAGACATTGCAAATTAATCAGCTAGGTCTGTCCCATACCAGACATGTGGTAGTACGGTTAGGCCTAGTTCAATGGCGCACAAGATTAAGTCCTTAAGTTGTCTCAGGCAAGACATCCACATCCCAATGTGCTAGAAAGCACCCCCTTTACTGCACGATCACTTGCCCGAGGGAAAACAATTCGTTCAACCAATACTAATGGCAAACCCCGCCATGGTACAACAAATTTTACAACAGTGGCTAACGGCCACGATTCAATATCTCATTAAGTGAAGATTAACTTTATTCAACATGTGACATGAATCCCAACGTATATCTAAGCATGTCTAAGCATGACTACGATAACCCAATGTTGGTATAATGATTATGTCCAACTAGTAATGTCCCAACCTAGGTTTAACAATGGACACATGGCATCCCAATAGTCAAGGTGGCATAACGTCAACTAGGAACATATCTACTCCCATGAAATAAGCATTGATACACAAAATAGCATGCAATTGTATAAAATAAATTACTTTTACAAACATAGGATCAATATGATCAAAGGTTACGACTTGCCTTGCTGATATAGTGCTGAGTCTTGGTCTTCGAAGTCTTCGTTCGCTCCCTCGGAATTAGCGTCTACCGGAAAAGAAGCAACGAAACCAAATAAATACAAAACAGAGACTCAAACAATCTCAAAACTGAAAATAAATGGCTCTGGGAGATAGATCTTGATTTTAGAAAAATTTAGAAACTTGAATCGCCTCAATCGGAGTTCGTATGAGGAGAACAGGCCTCCGAAAGATTAAATTCAGAGAAAATGCTGAAAATCAGAAGATCGGAATTTCTGGATTTATTTTTGTATGGAAAAAGCGATTTATTGCGCAACGCTGACGTCAGCAATCAATTTCCCGAATTAAAAATAAATCAGAAAATCCTATTAGGCTGACAGGTGGGACCCTCGGTCCATAGACTGAGTCCACGGATCGCTACCGTTCGCGTGAACCGGCTCACGTAACGCAGGCTAGGATCGACGCGCGGATGACGCAGCGCCAGTGTCACTCATCCGACGCTTGCGCCGGATCGGACGGCGGGGAAGCAAGGCGCGGGCGCGAAGGACGTGGCGCGATCTGGGACGCTGACACTAGATCGGACGGCCACAGTTCAATGGCGAAGAACGACGTCAAGGCGGCAGCGTGAACTCACTGGAAGCAGAGAAGAACACGCGGCACACAGCGAAGACGCGACGGATCGGGCGCGAGACAAGATGGTTCGGGGAGAGGGCAGCGCGGGCAACGTGGAGAGACCAACGGTGGCGGCGAAGACGCACCGACGGCGAAGAAAAGGCGGTGAAAAGCTTCGGCCAAGGCGAAGAACTCCGACGAGGTCGCACGGAGCAGCGGCGGCGTCGCGGGCAGCGATAGGTAGGGCGAAAGAAGCGGCGCGAGGAGGGGATCCTCGGGAGGCGTGCGGCACGGGCTTTTATAGCCTAGGGAGGCGTGCGGCGCGCGGAAACCGAGAACGGCGGCGTGCGGCGGCAGGACTCCGAGTCGACGGTGGCTAGGGTTTGCAGCGGCGGCGAGGGACGACATGGCACAATCTCGGCCGCACACGTGTTGCGCATCGAGCAGCCGACGCGCATGGTGGTCGGGGGTCGGTCATACAGAGGTGGGCGAGCGAAGCCGCCGGGCGGAGCAGCCAAGGAGAAAATGGGCCGTGCGGGGGAAAAACGGCCCGAGGGCGATTTGAAAAACAAAAACATTTTCCGATTTAAGAAAATTCCAGAAATTCAAATAAGTGCAATCAAATTCAAATAAATAGCAAATAAATTCAGAAAAATCCCCAAAAATACAGAAAAATTCCTTGGAGCACAATGAACCCAACTAAAACTGAAAATCTTGAGTTTGATGAATAGTTTAGTCAAATTAAATCCTTTCTTTAATGGAAAATTCAAATTAAGCTGGAATTAATTCAAGAAAAATGCAAATGGTTTATTTTTGAATTAAAACATTCCAAAATTCAATTTTTGGGATGTTACACGTGCTAATACTCATTGTGAGCCTGATCCCTGTAGCGCGTGAGCGAAGACCACGCTGCTCAGGGTGGAGGTCTCCCAGATGCAAGGGGACAAGCAGAGCGTTATAAGCATGAATGATAAAACAAACTTGCTTGTAGCAAACCAATGCTAGGTCGGCTCCCCAGCTTGAAGTACTTACCGAGGGCGGTGCCGGGTATGAGTCCTGCTATAGGGGGATAGTCGGTTTACCACGACGAGAGTCGGCTTACTGCGGATGTGGCCCCTGAAGGCGTACCTCGAGACAGCGACACTTGTTCGAGCAAGGGGCGGCCAGACCGAAGCTCGAGTATCTCGGGGTCGAGGAACTCGCGGGCGTGGTCGTTAGAATGAGCCTTGCCACGGAGGGAAGCCGTGATGCAATAAGAATCGGCTTACTGTTGGCTTGACCCTCCGGAGGTGAACCCTAGGACCATGACCCGGAGTCGCGTTCGCTCGAGATACGAAGAGGCATAAAGAACGGCACAAGCATAGATGATAAAGCAGAACCATTTTATCGTAAGAATAAAAAGGCAGAGCATTAGATATAAAATTTTCGGAGCTGGTCAATGTTCCACGAGTTTGCGAGCTCTCTACCATCGGGCATAGCCAGTCGGTAAGCGCCCGTGCGATCTGCTGAAACGACGTTGTAAGCCGGTCGGTGTGTCTTCCGAGCGTGGAACTGGCAGGCCCGAAGGCGCGGATGATGTCCCAAGTGTCCTGGAGCACCATCGGCCAATAGAAGCCCATCCTGAATGCCTTCCCGACCATCGTCCTGAAAGAAGAGTGAGCGCCACAGAGGCCCGAATGGATGTCATTGAGCAAGTATTTACCTTCCCCTGGGGTGACGCACTTGGCCAGGACACCCAAGGTGCCTCGCCGATACAATTGCCCGTTGACAAGCCCATACGAGCTTGCATGGTGCTTGATTCTGCTGCCCTTGGCTGGATCAGGTGGGAGCTCGCCGAGTTCGAGGAACTTGGTGATTGGGTCCATCCACGAGGGAGCACTCTCGAGGAGGGCCACCGAGTCTTCCGGGTGGACGACGGTCGGGGTCGGCAGGATCTCGAGGATGACGTCCAGCGAGATTTCGTCGTCGGATGACCCAAGTTTGGACAGGAGGTCGGCACCGGAGTTGTCCTTCCTAGGAACATACCCGATCTCAAGATTCTTAAACCACCTCTCCATCTTGCGTACCTCGGCGAGGTACTTTGCCATCGAGGGCTCTGAGCATTGGTTGTCTTTGTTGTACTGGTTGATGACGAGCTGGGAACCCCCTTTCGCGACCAGCCGGCACACGCCCAGAGATTTGCACGCTCGGAGTCCGACCAAGAGGGCCTCGTACTCCGCGACGTTGTTGGTTGTGGGAAAGCCGAAGCGAATCACATACTTCAGATGATCCCCCCGGGGGGTGATGATAAGGACGCCAGCCCCCGAGCGCTTAAATGATCTTGATCCGTCGAAGAACATGGTCCAGGGCCTTCTTCCTCGGCCTCAAGTTCAGAGGCGGGCTCTGCCGTCTGTTCGACCACGAAGTCGGCGAGCGCCTGCGACTTGATGGAGGAGCGTGCTACAAACAGGCTAGTTCCATAGCCCACTTAGCGATGTGGCCTCCTACTTCTGGGTTCTTCAGGATCTCGTTGAGCGGGAATCCGCTCGGAACGACCACAGCATGCGCCTGAAAGTAATGCTAGAGCTTGTGCGAGGCCATGAAAAGAGTATAGAGTAGCTTCTGGACCTGGGGTAGCGCTCCTTTGGTCTGTGAAGCACTTCGCTGATATAGTAGATCGGTTGCTGCCGGTCATCCCGCTCGGCCACCAGGTGGCACTAATGGCCTGGGCCGCGGCCGCGAGGTAGAGTAGCAGCGCCTCGCCCGGTCATGGGGTCGTGAGCAGCGGATGGCTCGAGAGATACGACTTCAGCTCGTCGAAGGATCGCTGGGCTTCGGGAGTCCACTCGAAGCCCCCATGCCTACGCAGGGCCTTAAAGAACAACAATCCGCACTCCCCGAGCCTAGAGACGAATCGGCTGAGGGCGGCCACACGGCCGGTGAGGCATTGGACCTGTTTTAGCGATGTCGGGGCGGTCATCTTCTCGATCGCCTCGATCTTCTCTGGGTTCGGGCCTACCCCCGAGCCCCCGATCATGTAGCCGAGCACCTTGCCCGAGGTCACGCCGAAGATGCACTTCTCGGGGTTGAGTTTGATCCCATGCCTGTTTAAGTTGGCGAAGGTCTCCACGAGGTCGTTGATGTGGTCGACTTCAGAGGAACTCTTGACGATGATGTTGTCGACATAGACCTCGAGGTTCCGCCCGATCTGGCGGTCGAAGGTCCTGGACATTAGCCGCTGGAACGTTGCCCCCGCGTTGCGGAGACCGAACGACATGGTGGTGAAGCAGAACGTCCCAAATAGTGTGATGAAGGTTGTCTTGTCCTCGTCACCTGCCGCGAGCTTGATCTGATGGTAGCCGGAGTAGGCGTCGAGGAAGCTTAACATCTTGGCGTTGGCGGTGGAGTCCACGATCTGGTCTATGCGCGGAAGAGGAAAGTTATCCTTCGGGCACGCCGAATTCAAACCCGTGTGGTCGACGCACATCCTCCACTTCCCACCTTTTTCTGTACGATTACCGGGTTGGCCAGCCATTCAGAGTAGTCAACCTCGTGAATAAAGCCAGCTTTCAGGAGTTTGTCGAGATGCTCCCTGATTATTGCCACCTTTTCAGGGGAAAAACGCCGCAGCTTCTGGCGCACGGGCCTGCAGCAAGGCCTTGTTTGCAATTTGTGCTCGATCACCTCCCTCGGGACTCCCGGCATGTCTGCCGGCTCCCACGCGAATATGCTCTATTGCTGCGGAGGAAGATGACGAGCTCGAGCTCCTATTTCAGATCGAGTTGGGCGGCGAGGTGGACACACTTGTTCGGGTTGCCCTCCTCGAGCTGCACGGCTTTGGTTGGGCTGCTGGGCTGGATCACCGCCTTCCGGTGGGCGTTCTTCAGGGTCACCTCGGGACCCCACTGGGGGAGCACGCCAGCGATCGCCAGGGCTTTCTCCTCGCAGCAGTGTGCTACCTTGAGGTCACCACGGACGGTTATGACGCCATAGGGCCCCGAGAGCTTCATGCAACGGTGGCTGTAATGGTTCGCCGCCATGAACTTGATCAAAGCTGGCCGCCCGAGGATGGCATTGTAGGGGAGATCTCCGTCCACCACCTCGAAGGTGATTAGCTCGGTGTAGAAGTTCGCCAAGTCGCCAAAGGTGACGAGCAGAACCACCTGCCCGAGTGGAGTGGTCGAGCTCCCCAGCACGATGCGGAAGAAGGTGACCGCTATGCTCCTGACCTTCGACTAGGGGATCTGCATCTGGTCCATCATGCTAGCCAAGAGCAGGTTGAGGGAACTCCCCCCGTCAACCATAACCCTCCCTACCACGGTGTTGCTCATGGTCGGGGCCACGACCAAGGCGGTCTTGAAGTCCTTGGACATTCACGGGGGAGCATCGTCCCGGGAAAAGGTGATTAGAATACCAGCCCATTTGCAAGGCTGGTCGGCGAGCTTCCCGGCTGAAGCTTGATACACGGTACGGGCTGCGTTTTTGAGCACACGCCGGGATCGGTACGCAGATGAACCACCGAAGATCATGTCAATGCGGCGATCGCCCTGCTGGAACTCCAGGTCGAGGCCTTCTGGGCCCTCGCGGGCGCCGCCCTCGTCGAGCAGCTCATCCCCCTTCGGGAGCGTGGGCATCTCTCTATGCCCGTCGTAGAAGGCATCCAACTTGTACTGCCACGCTCTGCAGCTCCGCAGGTTGTGGCCGTGGGCTTTGTGGAACGGGCAGAACTTGTCCGAGTCGTACCCGAGCTGGGCCTCATCGACGTGAGGTATGGTGCCGCCCCGCTGGGGGCCGGCCCGACACTGCCCCTGTTGCGGTGCAGCGCGGTGCTGCCCTTGCTGGGGTTGGCGTTGCGCTTGTTGATGCCGTGGCTGACCGCGCTGAGGTCGAGGCTCATTGCGGTCGGGTTGCCGCACCTCCATCACCTCGCCAAGAGTTCTTCTCCAATCTGTTGTTGGAGTCCGTCGTCAGCACGTCGCCGCCGCCGATGGAAACTAGGAGTCCGTGTAGGGCGCGTTTGCCGGCACTATTTAAGGCATGTAGTGTCGCCCGAGGTTCGCCATCACCTGCCGTCACTGTTGGTCCAGGAGTCCGCCGCCAAGACGCAGAGGAGCCCCCGTGAGAGATTGCAGTTGTTCTTCGCCGTGCCGCCGAAGTTTTGCCGTGTTTCGCTGCCGTCCGGTGTTCGTTCGTCGTCGTAGAGGTCAGATCCGAGGAACTCGTTTCAAGACGCGTCGGATCTGTGGGTTTTCGTCGTTGTTCCGTCGCTGTAGCATCATCGGGCTCATCATCATCTTCGTGTCCGATGGAGCATCGTCGCCGTGCCGCCATCACCAGGTCAAAGCTTCGTGGCCGTTGGAACATCGATCGACAACTGAAATTGCGTCGTGTGTCTGCATCAACAGTGAACACCCCCATAAGCGCTGACCATTAGATCTACAATAGACGCTCGAGATTTTACCGCGTAGGCTAAGATTGGCAACCGTTAGATCGTGATGTAAAGGTTTGGTTTGTGCCGTGCGGGAGGACCAATGACGCGTTACCATGTGGAGGATCGGGCACTAAGGCATCGTGCACCGGGTTCACGGTGAACTAGAGGAGGTTCCGTGGACCAGGCGCATGGACCAAGGTGACGTGTCGCTCTGTGATTGGTCTGAAGGGTTGCTGACATCACATTGACGCAATAATACGAATTTCCTTTATAAAAATAATTCAGTTTATTATTGATTTTCAATTTTCAGATTTTTAGAATTTTTGAATCTTTCGAGAGTCCATTCTCCTTCATACGAGCTCCGATTGAGGTGATTCAAATTTCTAAAAATGTGTAAAATTGATATCTATCTAAGGTGAATTTTATTTGATTTTTGGAGTTTGTTTTATCTCTGTTTTAGTATTTATTTGGTTTTCTCTCTCGTTTCGCGTAGACGTCGAATTGTGCGAAGTATCCAAGGAAGATCCATCAACTCAAGACCAATGTCTAGAGCAAGAATAAGGGTTTTTATAAGGTAAGTTGTGCTTTGATCATGTTGAACCTATGTTTGCAAAACTGCTATATTGTTTTACCCTATTTCATAATATTTCAAGTATACAATTGTTTCAAATTAAATTGGGACTTAGTTAATATACCTTTTGATCTGTACCTTACCTTGTCATTTGTATGCCATGATCTATTGTCACCCTAGATTAGTTCATTATAGTTGGTTAATACTAAAATCAACATGGGATGGTTAGACCGTGTTAGCTGCTTAGCTGTGCCACCTCATCACATGTACTTGAATCATCAATGATTAAACTTTACTAATGGAATATGGAACATGTTAATGAACTTGTGAGTCATGTGTGGTCGCATGATGAGATTGAGTTGTAGTGACGAGGACCTTAAGAAACGAAGTTGAGAGGGGCTAAAAAGGGGGTGATTTGCTCCAGGTCGACTATAGTAACCACCCATTTTTCATTCCTCTTAACAATCACCATTCTAGCCTTGCAGTTTGTTTTGCGTTATTTGTTGCTTTTTTATGAGCCGTTGCTGCAACTTGCTTTATCACACTGTTTTGTGCCGCATTCACAGTGGCAGGCAAACTCAAACCTATTGTAATATCGAGTAATTTGGCTCTTTGTGTTGCTTGAAATCTTCATTTCGAAGCCAGCAGTATATACATAATCATTGTAATATTTCTGTGCTTCTTCTTTTGTGAAGAACTCCATGCCAATATGGGGTTTCACAGGCTGTGAGTTTACACATTCTGCATCATCATCTTGCTCATCTAATCATTCATTGTATGCAGCCTCATCCATTTGATCATTACTAGCAGTAAATAAAGCATCAATGAAGGCATCATTCAATTCATTTTCTGCATCCATGGTCAGCACGGTCTACACACAGAGAAAACAGACGAATGCTTAAGAATTGTACCAATATAACACCACAACTTTCAAATTTTACGAAATACACAACAATGAAACATGTAACGACAAGTTTCTTATCAAAATAGAACAGAATACAATCCAACTCAAAATCAAGTCAGCTATTTCGTCGAACACAGTATATGCAAAGATTACAAGGGGAAAAAAGTTTAGATGAGACAGAGCGGGACCGACGAGAATAAATTGTAGCATGATTGAGAATGATGGAGAAGAACGGGGGGCGCCAAACGGTGAATACAGAGCACATACCAGAGATGAGACGTACCAACTACAAGGATGGCATGGTTTCGCGTTTAGAAGACAACGGCGTGGTTTCGTGTGAAACCTAGAAGCATGACGTCATTCGCGCCGTGCAGTAGAGGACGACGGGGCGCGGAACCCAGGATCACAGCGTCGCTCGCGCAGCGGAGGATGACAGGGCAGCGTCCCTCGCGCTCGCGCCGCGAAGCAGAGGACCGTGTTGCTCGCGCTCAAACCACGCGATAGAGGAGAACGGTGGGGAAATGAAGAACGAAACATCTGTTATACTTAACTATGAACGATGAGATGCTATACTGTTCAAACCGTGTTAGAACAGTATAGCGGCACGTAGTAGCGTTCATTGATTAAAGGCTTAAAGCTAGTCAATATGATATATATGCTTCCATTCGCCTCCCGACGCCTCCCCGGCGACTCGGTCCTCGCCATCTAGTCGCCTTCCTCTCCGTGAAAAAAATAAAAATAAAATAATCACAAAACAAGTCCAAAATCTCCAAATCTAACGCGCTCCCCGTCGCGATCTCGCGGTCTCAACCCCGACGACGGCGGCGAACCCGCCCAGGGCTCACGCGGCGATCGCTCCCACTCTCGAGGGCGGGTGGGCGGCGGCTGGGATCGCGCTGGCGGAGCTGCTTCGCCCCTGGACGCCGCTGACTTCGATCCGATCCCGCGACGCTAACTTCGATCCGATCCTGCGACCGGAATGGTATTGCTGTCTATGTGTTTGATCGAGTTCGTTTTTGTTCCGTGTATCTCGAGTAGTAGTAGAGCGTGCCGGTTCGTGTTGGGGATTAGTCACCTGATGAGGTTGCTGAAATGCCAGCTTTATTGGGTTGTTGCGGCTGTTTTACATTGTTACGTTGTTTTGGCACTCGTGATCTGGTTTAACTTGTAGTAGCTGGGAGCCCAATTGAGATCAGTGCGTGTTGGGATTCGTATCTTGGTATCGTTGAGCTGTCGAGGCCCGTGGAAATGTTAGCTAGGATATGTGTAACGATGAATTCTTGATAAATGGACACCTTGATGATATGGAAATGTTACCCCAATGGTTGAATATGTGTTTCTTCCCTTGTTATGGTGGTGGTGCTCACTGTTTGTTGCTATCTTGCTGAGTTGATGGGCTGCAAATGGGATATTTACGGGGTGGCTGAACATTATTGCTTGGTTCTATTGTTTTATGTTTTGAAAACAAATGAGCTTTTCCTAGCGGAAATGTAAGTCTCATGCATTTTGGTGTCATTTTAATATGGTGCCATTTGTAATTATGTGAAGTGACCTAAATTTCAGTAGGTTTTAGTCATTAAAACCTATGTCTGGTAGTGATGTTTGATTCTATTCAGTTTCAGCTGAAATTTTACTATTGTGATATGTTACATTTTGCAGTTAATACACATAGCTGGTTTCTACTCCACTTTTGGACAGTGGGACTCAGGGGTACAATTACACTTAGCTCACAAAATGCAAATTTCAACAAAACATAAATGGGAGAACAGCAGGAGCTAGCAAAGTATAGAAGTATAGCTGCAAACTCATCAATTGTAAACATATTAAATAGGGAACTGACTTAGAATGACAAAGTGCTAGTCCAACTATGTGATGCAACATCAGCTCAAATTATAGGGCTTATGGGATATCACTGAGATAGTATCACTTGAGAAATCAGGACCTTTATACTCTCTTTTGTGTTCCATGTCTTGAATTAACGTGCAAAATGAGCACTTAAATAATGGGATAATGTCTAATGATGCTTTCTGTAAATTCCTTTTCATTTTTTCTTTACATTTTATTCTGTGGTGAATGGACTTGGGCTATGTTTTTGTAGATACTAATTACTAATCTTGATTTTGTTCTTGTAATTTGTTATGCAATGGAACTGTAGCACCATACCTTCTCAACTATTCTTTCATCAGTAAATGTTGTTCCAGAGGTTGTGATTGTGAACTGAAATTTTGTTACTATGTTGTTTTTCTCATATTTTATTTCAGTCAGTTTATTGTATCATTCATTCACTGCCAATTAGCCATCTTTATGTGTTTATGAATATTCTGTTGTAGGCATCCCAAGTCCACTTTACAGTGGGTTCTCATGTTTGGGTTGAGGATGCTGATGTGGCTTGGATTGATGGTCTGGTGGAGGAGGTCAATGTGGATGAATTAATTATAAACTGTACTTCTGGGAAGAAGGTCTGTTCTCAGGTTCATGATAACTTACTTTCTTTTCTCTAAAAGGTGATATTTTGAGAACGAATGTAGAACAAATGTTGTCTCACTTCTATTCACGCTTTACTGGGGCTGTTACACAATTTTTGTCCTGAAAATTTTGTTAATCTCAGGGTAATTATTTTAAGCTAGCTCTCAACTGTGCATTTGTTAGTACCAGAATCCAATGCATGTAGCTTGTAATTGTAAACTAATTTACTGAAAGAGATTAATAACTAAAATCGAAAATTCGTGAATTTAATGTCAAGTTTTATATGTTTGTTACAGGTTACTGCCAATGCGTCAAGTGTCTATCCTAAGGATGCAGAAGCGAAGCGGTGTGGTGTGGAGGATATGACAAGGCTAGCTTATCTACATGAACCAGGAGTTCTCCTTAATTTAAAATCTAGATATGCAATGAATGAAATATATGTAAGTTGAGTTGTCCAACACATCATCTCTTCCTTTTACGCTACTTCATTCATGCATTCTTAGAGCCACACCCGTACTTTGATCCCATGATTTCTAGGTTGTATTGACACTTGCATCATGCACACATGTTCAGTAGGCTGAGTGGTTTGACAGTAGAATTATTTGATCGATTTACATCTCACAATTCTTATGTTTCATAGCCTATGTTATTTTACTTGTGTTTAGTGTTTCCAGTTTCTAAATCACATGACTTTGGAATTTTGTAGCACTGTCCATGTTTTATAACCTGCCCTAATGGATTAAATTGTTAAGTTATCTACATCTTGACCTGCTCTCATGGATTAAACTGTCCTTCCAGACTTATACTGGGAACATATTAATAGCTGTGAATCCGTTTCAAAGACTTCCTCACCTTTATAGCAATCACATGATGGGAATTTACAAAGGAGCGGAATTTGGTGAGCTGAGCCCCCATCCTTTTGCCATTGCAGACCGTGCATATAGGTGTGTTTTCAGCAAACAAAGAGCTTTTAAGTATCTTGTGCTTGAATTTGTATATGTATCTTAAATATCCATTGTGCAGGCTTATGATGAATTATGGTATCAGCCAAGCCATACTGGTCAGTGGCGAAAGTGGAGCTGGTAAGACAGAAAGCACTAAAATGCTTATGCAATATCTTGCTTTTATGGGTGGCAAAGCTGAATCTGGAGGAAGGTCAGTGCAACAACAAGTGCTGGAGGTGAGGTCCCCATTAGTACTTTCTATTTCTACTTTTTAGCTCTATTCTCATGCTATTCTCAGACATCTCAAACAACCATGACATAGCAGATGTGGATTATGAGCCATCATTTGGGATGCTTTTGTAAATCAAGAACTTCATTCTGCAGATTGCATCGAATTCATACTTTATTAAAAATAATGTTATATTACTGACTGACGTTTTGTAATCTGCCCATTTGATTGACACAGTCCAATCCCGTTCTGGAGGCATTTGGAAATGCAAAAACAGTCAGGAATAATAATTCAAGGTGATGAACTTCAATAGCTGTGATTCAATTTTTTCCTTTGTTTTTGTAGTTAGTATTTGCTCATTTAGCACAACTTTTCATTTCCTTCTTAGCAATATGGCTTTACACATTTTTTTACCTCATAATGCAGTCGTTTTGGCAAATTTGTTGAGATTCAGTTCGATCAGAGTGGGAAGATCTCAGGAGCTGCCATAAGGACTTACCTTCTGGAAAGGTCTCGTGTCTGTCAAATATCTGATCCAGAAAGAAACTATCACTGCTTTTACATGCTATGTGCTGGACCACCAGAGGTAACAACTACACATTAAATTCTTAAATGTAATGTTGTAAATAACATTTGCGGAAATACTATTTTTGCTTACTTTCTACATGCCATCAGAAGGGGAGTTTTTATGATGTAAATATGGTTTCATTCTATAAAAACAAATCAATTTGGGGTATCTTAAGGGCCCAGCACATTTGAAACTAACTACTTCAAAATAAAATACATGTATACAACACATGTCATTCTGGACAACCTTTTTAAAAGAAAACTGCAAATTGGGTATAAACATGCTATTCGTACATATAATCTGTGCAGTGAGAGATTATTGTGTTATTATTGGTAGTTGAGATGCCACATTTCCAAATTACGTGCTCTGTAGGAAGTAGTTATTTGGTGTTGCTTCAGATATTGAATGGCAAGAATAGAACATTTAATACATGTACTGTTACCTCTTGTTTGCTTACTTGTTCCTGTTAGGTGATCATTGTAAGTTGTGCTCTGTCAAAACCTTTTGTTTTTTTCTTAGTCGACACTTATCTATCTGTGAACTGTATTGTCTACAACTTTCAATATGTACTCAAATGTTGGTGTGGCAGGACCGTGAGAGATATAAATTGGGAGATCCTGCATCATTTCACTATCTCAACCAGTCTAACTGCATTAAGCTTGATGGAATGGATGACTCTTCAGAATATATCGCAACTAGGAGAGCAATGGATATTGTGGGCATTAGTTCTGACGAGCAGGCAAGTCCAAGGTTTTGTTGGAAACTTATTTATTTCATCTGATAGAGCATCTTTGCTTAAGGGCAACTGTTGGCATTTGTTGCAGGTTGCAATATTCAGAGTTGTAGCTGCTATTCTTCATTTGGGCAATGTGGAATTTTCAGAAGGGAGTGAAGCAGATTCTTCTGTACCCAAAGATGATAAATCCCAGTTCCATCTTCGGACAGCTGCTGAGCTTTTCATGTACTAGTCCTTTCCTGTGTTCTATCCAAACTATTTTTTTGGTCATTTTGACATGACATGCATTTGGCAACATTCTGCAGGTGTGACGAAAAGGCTCTCGAGGAATCATTGTGTAAGCGTGTTATGGTAACACGTGGTGAAAATATTGTAAAAAATTTAGACCCACGAGCAGCAGCTCTTAGTAGAGATGCATTGGCCAGAATTGTTTACTCCCGTTTGTTTGATTGGTAAGTTTTGAAACAGTAGTCTAGAAGGTAATTGTCATGTTGCATATTACATCACTTCAATTGCGAAGAAAGATAACTAACAACTATCATGTCTGCTGTTCTTTCAGGCTTGTAAATAAGATCAATACTTCAATAGGACAAGATCCTAATTCAAAGCTTTTGATTGGTGTGCTGGATATTTATGGATTTGAAAGTTTCAAGATAAACAGGTGCTTAACTGGTATGCTTTTGCATTTAGTCTTGTGTTTATCTTAATGTACTTAGAAGGCAAACTTCTGTTTGACTAGAATTATGGTTTTTTTGTATCAGTATATCTCCAAGGAACCTTTTGTTTTTCAAATCTTGCTGTTTCATTGGATTTTGATGTCTAGGTACTTCTATCTAAAATGTAGTTTGTAATACTCCGACCCGTTAATGTGATGGCCTATGTGGAGTGGTGGTGGGACCATGGTTATCACGGCGTCGCCTAGTCGCCGCCTAGGCGTCCAGTTGCCAGCGGCCGCTTGCCATGGCCGCTCGTCTCGCCTGGCCAGGAAAGGAGGGCACATTGAGAAGGAATATGGGGTGAGGGAGCTCCGCCGCTTGCATCGCCTCCACCGCCGGCTCCTCTGCGTCGCTGCTGTCACCGCTGTCGCCAGATCTGGGAGAGGCGGCGCTCGGGGGAGGGGGGATCTGGGAGAGGCGGTGCTCGGGGGAGGGGGAACTGGGAGAGGCGGCGCTCTGCGAGACGGAGTGGAGCGGTGACGCTTCTCGAGACGGAGTGGAGGGGGTGGCGTAGGGAGAGAGAGAGAGAAAGAGAGGGAGAGGAAGAGGGAGGGAGGGGGGCGTGTTGGGTTGGGCTGGCCCAGCTTAGAGAGGGGTTGGGCTGGGCTGGGCTGGCTAGGAGTGTTTAAGTGGTGCTGGAAGGAATCAAGAGGGGAGGAGAAAAACTCTACTAGGTGGATTTTTTTGGTCGCCTAATCCTAGGCGTCCAGGCGCCCTAGAGGCGACTCGCCTCGCCGGGACGCCGTGATAACCATGGGTGGGATTAGTCCCATATTGCTTGTCTAAAGTGAGTTGTAGTAGTATACAGTGCTTGCTGGGTTCAAACATAGCACCTCTGGGTTAACCCTTTTACACGAAGTGAGGACGAATGTGTAAGCGGGGTGCAATGTGTGTGCCAGTGTTACATGGATACAAACACGGGAGTCGGAATCCAGTTCGGATTCGGGGTGTCCAATTGGGCAAAAATTTTTGGATATGGGAAATGCTACCTGGAATCGGACACGGGTTTCAGAATCCGACTCGGATTTAGGATGTTCGATTCGGCAAAATTTTTCGAACTGGTGTTCGAGTAACAGTTGTGCGCAGATCCGCCCAATGAGTGGGCTGGGTATTGAGCAAGTTTGGGCTAGGGTGTTACAGATGGTATCAAAGCATCAACTTTCGGTGCACGGGCGCATGTGGGACAGGGGCGCGTCATGCGCATGTGGGTTCGGAGTTGACACACGATTTGGCATATGTGCCAATACTTGACACACGGACGTGTACCAAGGGGTGGTTTTGGGCATTTGCTGTATATACGGTGTGCTGCCATGGGCGTTAGCCCTTAAGGGGGTGAATGTAATAACTCGACCTGTTAATGTGATAGCTCATGTGGAGCGATGGTGGGATTAGTCCCACATTGCTTGGCTGAAGTGAGTTGTAGTAGTATATAATGCTTATTGGGTTCAAAGATAGCACCTTTGGGTTAACCCTTTACACGAAGCGATGACGAAAGTGTAAGCGGGGTGCAAGGTTATTAAGTCGTAAAGTTGAGTCGAGTCACCCGAGGGGCGACTTGCCAACTCGGTCGCCTAGTCGACCGACTAATCCCCAGACTAGGAAGAATGTTAGTAGGACATGTCACATACTAAGTTGTAGCAACAATTAAACACATATACATATTGTAAAGCATGAAATGAAGAGAATAACAACATAAGCATGATGATGAGTTGATGACTTGTTTTGATCCCAACATGTCTTTCTTGATGAGTGCCTTTCTTTGAAATTGAGAAGCAACACTATAGAAGTTAGAGAACATAATGAGCTAGCAAGTAAAACAACATAAGTATTGGACGACAATTAAACTAATAGGAGTTACATGATATCATCACAGTTCACACTTCACATCAAGAAAAATATTAAAATTCAAGATGATCATCAATAGGGCACTTGGCAGCCACCAGCCAGCCAGGCATTAAGCAATAACATAAGTGCATAACTTAATAAGAAATAAGTTTTGAACGACAACTATAATTGATAGATAAGTTCTAAGTCTGAAAGTAGCAAAAGTAACAAAGGCATTTATGTTTTGAATCAACCATAAGTGCACATAGAAAGCCATGGTACTAGTTAGCAATTACTAGAACAGAGCAGCGAAGGGCAGAGTAGTTGCCCGGCTAGGCAAGCTCGATTAGTCGTGGCTAGTTGCCGATTAGTCGTCCAAGTCGAGTCGAGCGCTAGTCGTCCTCCATATACCTACTAGATGACCAATCGTGGATTAATCGACGACTTAATAACATTGGTGGGGTGCTATGTGTGCGTGGGTCCGCCCCATGGGTGGGCTGGCCTTGAGCGAATTTGGGTCAGAGTGCGAGTTTTTGGTTGTACCTTTTTTGTGGGGTAGGAAACCGGGAAGTGGGAACAGGTGAATAAGTTGTAAACTACAAACTGACACGGCTATTCCGAGGCAGATTGTATATATATTTGATGTCACCGTTTGCATCATATCGAAAATCGCCAGTCCTGAGATTAGCCACCGGCCTGGGGAGTTTGTAAACAAAAAAATATCGCTAATTCCATCTTCTATACTGAGATATACCATGAGACCTGTAATATGAATATTTGTTGTGAAGAAGTATTCAGTTTACTTGTTGAGTTCCTTTCAGTACAGCGGGATTGATCTAAAAAAATATGCCATTTTCATTTCTTCAAGGAACTCCACTGCTTAAGTTGCACCATTGCAAAGCAGAAAAAGTTGGCTTATTACAGCCAAAAAGATGTGGTGATTCATATATTTAAGCACATGTCGGCAACATGCAGAATCGGAAACGTAATCTATTGCCAAGATTGAAAATAAACATATTTAAGGTTTGAGGGACGATCTTGACTCTCAACAAGTGCCCCCAAGAAGAAAAGCTTGATGGAAACGAAAGATCATGTTGTGGACATAAATGACGACATTATGGGTACAAACTAGGCTGGAAGTTATATGCATTCATTTTTCGTAGTTACATGAATTTTCAGTAGCAAATGTCTGCAGTGGTAACAACTGCACAGCAACATGGGCTGCTAATATGATACTGATATTTTTATACACATATCATAGTTGGATTGTAGCAACAACATCTTTGCATGCAGTTGCTACAAGCTTCTATATAGCCAATTGCGCAGACGACACATGCAGCTGCTATGATTTTGAACCTGTGATTTTGTACTGGTCGTACGGCCTTGGTTTACCTGTATGACGAGACCGAAATTGTGAATTTGTGTTTGTTAAGACTTTATTGATGGCAATAGAGCCTCAATTTGATGGCAGCTGATAGCCTGATAGTGGTTTGTTCATGAGCAGAGGATGCGGTAGTTTCATTGGATTCAAAAGTTTGGAGAAAGACTTCTCTTAAATGTTGTACTTGTTACAAGATGGTACATAACTACATATGCTATGATCCTATGATGGTAGATGATCAGCTTCTCACTGACTCTGTGTCTGTCCAATGGTCAGTTTAAAACTGACTTTTTTACTTGAAACATTATTCAATGTAGGACTAAAAATAGGTCACCATGGGATCTGTAAGGTCAAACTTTTGAAATTTTGAACTTCAATATATGTAAAATTATGTGGACTGACCACATGAAAATAATGCCATTAGATTAACAATATATTTTTTATTGTTATTAGTTCATTATTATAAAGAAAACCATGGTCAAAATTGCATTTAAGACAGTGAAAAGGTAAAAAAAAAACGACTTATATTTAGTGATGGAGGTAGTACCAATACTCTATGCTTAGTGGGCATGCCTTGCAGTACAGACAGGCACACATGGCGTTTGCCACAGGCACTAAGGTGGGGTGCAGACGAAAGTGCCTTTAGCAGGGCACTAAAGCATGTGCTTCTCAGGGTCTACTGGCCGATAGCACGGTTGGTGTGCTAGCCAGCCTGGGTTCGAATCCTCCCTTATGTCGTGCGGAGAGGAGTAAGTCTTATCCTGTAAGCACCATGTTTTTAGAATACTAAACTCTAGGATATAAAGAATGTGTAAGAACAAAAATCTAAGATCCAGAGAAGCACAGACCAAAACAAGGCCTTATTATTAAGTTGCATGCACCAACCAGTTCACCTAAAAGCTTAAGCTGATGAGGAAAGGTGGGCAATTCACTTATACTTCAACACTCCCCCTCACGTGTAGGCTCCCTCAGGCCTAGGACGTGGAATAGAAGTGGGCTGCAATTATTATTTTTTAATTGCGTCAACCGGGTCTTGAACTCGAGACCTCTTGGCTCTGATACCATATTGAGTTGCATGCACCAACCAGTTCACCCATATTAAGTTGCATGCACCAACCAGTTCACCCAAAAGCTTAAGCTGATGAGGAAAGGTGGGCAATTCACTTATACTTCAACACTTATAAGACACTAGAGTGGTCCTGGCTCTGAAAATCAAGTGATTACCGGCATTCACTTGCAGGAATCCACAGCTGAAATTTGAAGTCCTGATGTTTTCCGAGTGTATTGCTTTTGGTGCCTTGTTTGTGCCTTCAGAAATTTAAGGACTTGCCCCTAAAATACCCCTTTTCACTTGGTTGTCATTAATGCCTTGCAACCCTTATTCAAGATATGTTGGAGTTGGATAATGGTCTTCTATTGTTAGAACAGGTGAACGTGGAAGAAAAGGTAGGGAAATTGTTTTTTGGTCATGAAACAAAAAGTAGAGATAGTGTAGAGCTAACCCATAGGCTGTAATATTTGCTCAACCTGTCTCTTGTTAAGAGCCTTAAATCTGCATATATTCTTTAATTAGTAATTACTGTTACATGACATGAAACCACCTGCTTATCTGTTGATGATATGAGGGATGATAACTTTTATATGTTGATATTTTTGTATGCTGCAGTTTTGAGCAGTTTTGTATCAACTTAACTAATGAGAAGCTCCAGCAACACTTTAATCAGGTTAGAGAATGAAAGTCTCATTGATGAAAATGTTCTATGTTTTATTATGGTCAATTAAAGTTCATATTTTGCATCAACTTTTTAATCCCACATATTTTCCATGAGCAGCATGTGTTTAAGATGGAGCAAGAAGAATATACAAAGGAAGAAATTGATTGGAGTTACATACAGTTTGTGGACAACCAAGAGATTCTTGATCTCATTGAGAAGGTGAACAGCATCCAGTTTTTGTTGCATTGCCTTCTTTATTATCAATATAACTCCTTTTCTATATTGATACACTGTGTTCTAGGCACACACTAGCCTGAAGCCCTGAACATTTTCTTTCATCTGCATTCAACCAATTAGTATCCCTTTTACTTTCATAGACTCATGTTAGAAACCCAGGATTGAATGTGGAATTATCTGGTAGTCAGAATTAGTGAACGGACTGGACAGTCTGAGTTACATGTACATCTTTTAATTATATATAGATACCACTAATTAATTTCCAATGGGGTTGAGTCATGCTATGAAATCTTATCTCTGATTTCTGATTTCATGCAATGCAGAAACCAGGGGGGATAATTGCTTTGCTGGATGAGACTTGGTATGTACAAGTAATTGTCAATGTTCCTTTTTTGTTTGACTATAATTCTGAGCCTTTCTAACAATACCTTATTTTATGCTTCAGCATGCTGCGAAATTCAACACATGAAATATTCGCGGAAAAGCTATATCAAAAATTTAAGGGCAACCTGCACTTCAGTAGGCCAAAATTTTCACGCTCCGATTTCACTATTCATCACTACGCTGGAAATGTAAGTGGCATACTTCTTATGTCTGCCCTACTGTCCCCTGAAATAATAATTATATGTAGAAGACATGTTGGCTTGGTATTACTGATTAGGAATGGCAATCGGGTGCGGTGGGCACAGGTAGTGCTCGCCCATACCCATATCCGCCACCAAAATCTCCCCCACGGGTATACTCGCGAAGGGTGGCGGGCAAAGAATCTCGCCATACCCGTCGTTCGCGGGTACCCATACCTACGGGCATACCCGTTTACTCGCCATCATCAACAATCCTTCCAACCAAAGGACACTAGGAGCTAATGAGCTATGGTATTGATACAATCCTTTTGATGAAATTGTGCAAATCAGCTACATTCTGTGAATTGAAGAATGATTATCAATGATTCAAAATTTCAAATGCACATGGGAATAAGAACTAAAATAACACATGCAGACAAATGACACACAGATGCTCAAGTTCAACAATTAAAATGAAAATAGTTCATCAGTCATCACACATGCTCAAGTTCAACAATTAGAACGGAAACAATTCATCAGTCATCATACACATCACAAATTGCCCATCACAGTATCACCAATCATAAATTACTAATATGAGGTACAAATTGGGGATCAGGAAGCCGACTGGACTCCTTTTGTGACCTACATGTCAGTAGAAGGTGGAGGGTAATCAGGCGGAACGGCTACAGGTGGAGCTCCCCCATACCCGTATCCGTTTACCCACCGGGCAAAGTTTGGCCCCCATAAACATGCCCGCGGGTAACAAAAGAGGAACATACCCACCTCTATTAGGGTTTTTACCCACGGGCACACGGGTAATACAGCTCTAAATCAGTTGGAGCATCGTAGATGGAGGCTGATGGCTAAGAAATCAATAGATAAAAAATTGTTATGTTCTATAGTGGGATTAGGTATTTTAAACATTAATTAAATGCAAATGTATCAAGTTGAACACCAAAAGCTTAGTGACTGCTAAAGAAGGTTTGGAGTGTGGCCTCTGATGTATTAAATTGCTATTAATGGACTGTGAAACATGGTGAATGGCATGCTAAAATAAATGAAGAAAGATCAACAACATGTAAACTTGAAGTATGATTGGTGAGTACTGAGTAATTATTTGCTAAGACTTAACAGCGTGATTTTTTTGCCTTATGCCTTCATCTATTGTCATCTGGACCAAAACTGATATATAATCCATGCATGCTTTCAAAAGAGAAAAGTTTTCTTCTCCAAAACAATCCTACAACACATGATCCATATATCTAAACTGGACTCTGGAGATGGATTAGTCTGTTGGGCAAAGCTGGTGCCATCACATCTGTCTTTCTACAGTTCACCCACAGTAAACAATACATACGCACTTATGTAATCACAACTTTCTTCTTTTGCAGGTTACATATCAGACAGATCTATTCTTGGATAAGAACATAGATTATGCTGTAAACGAGCATCAGGTCTTGTTACATGCTTCTAGATGTTCATTTGTTTCAAGTCTTTTTCCACCTTCTGAAGAATCAACTAAATCCACAAAGTTTACATCGATAGGTTCGAGCTTCAAGGTAAAAGAATGCTGTTCCTTGATTTACATTAGACATTAAATTTTGTTATAGCTTTCTTATCACAATTTATCACTTCCTTTTCTGTAACATCACAGCAACAATTACAAGCTTTGTTGGAAACTCTGAGTGCAACAGAACCACATTACATCCGTTGCATAAAGCCCAATAATGTTCTCAAGCCAGCAATTTTTGAGAACAGTAATGTTCTCCAGCAACTTCGATGTGGGGTAAGAAATTGTACAATTCTGAGTTATTTTATTGGAAGTACATACTTGGATGGATACAAGGTTCAAGAAAAACATCAAGCCACTTTTTGTGTATAACTAATGCATATACCAGATTAAATGTGATAAAGCTTTGGAAAAAGCTCATATAACTAACAGATTCCTTAACCCCCCTAATCCTTTGAAACTAGACCAATTAACAATGTAACACCAGCATAGTTGTCATGGCGTCATCTAGGCGAGTTGTCGTGGCGGCCGGAGGGGGATGCTAGGACAGCTCGCCTCGATTGGAAGGAGCAGGAGGAGCTTCCGGGGCCGCTGCGACCTGTTCCGGGGGTGAGCATGAGCGGGAGAAGCTTCTGGGGGTGACGGCCAGAGAGGAGATTGCGGAGGGGAGCGAGGCACGGCAGCTGCGCCGGAGAGGACGAGCGGGAGGAGCTTCCGGGGGGCGCCGCGACCTCTTTTGGGGTGTGAGGTGAGGAGGAGACCGGAGAGGGGAGCGAGGAGCGGAGCGCGGAGGGGAGCAAGGAGGGGAGAGAGGAGTGGAGGGGACGGTGGCTGTGTTGAGGGAGGCGAGCGGGCGGCTTCGGGGCGGCATCGCAAAAGGGACATGAGAGGGTGGCGCAAAAGGCTTGCTAGGACGTGAGAGGGTGGCGCAAAAGGCTTGCTAGGGTTTGGCGCGAGAGGAGTATATTGTGCGGCTAGGGTTCTAGCGCCCTGCTTGGCATGGCTCCAGCTCTGAATTTTGCAGCTCTAGATCTAGCTTCTCACTTGGATCCATTCCATTGAGAATCTGGAGCTATTAAAGAAAGTGTTTGGCTACAAGGTTGACTCCTGATCTAAAATAATGAGAGAATTGTGTGCAAAAAAGACTAGATTACCCTTGGATGTAACTACTAGCATGGTTTTGTCTGTTTTGTCAATGGACTGTTGATCATTGAATCGATGGCTCCGACTGGGCTGACACTCGGAGCCAATCCTCACCGTAGAAACCCGAGTACAGGGTCAAGTACCGATCCTAGTTCTTGACTTTTCGCCGTGATCGGGAAGAAGCATGTGGAACACTGTTCCTTTGTCATTGCTCAGAGGCTCAAAGCGTTCAACTATTGTCTTGTTGTGTGGAACAACGAGTCTTGTGTGATTGTGAGTTCAACTATTGTTGATCCATGGAGGTTTTTTCATTGTGTACATCATGAGACGTCATTTGAATGTGCTTCTGAAAAAAATAAAACTCGACTATTGTGAGAAAATATAAAAGCAAAACACAATTTCAAAAGCTCACAAGATCATTAGATAAACTATTCCACATCAAAGTCATAATAAATTTGTTTAACTTAACGACGTTCGCAACACAAATATCCATCATATTATCTCACATTTACCACTTTGAAAATGTCACCAAGAAAGAGCAATAGCGGTTGCAAGCTCATCACGAAAACTATCCATCGACCGATCATTCGGTTGTGATGTTGAGCCATCGGATGCATGTTGAGAAATTGCACTACTTTGATATCTTGATGGAATGGTAGGCACATAATCTGGATCGCGATCACACCTACGGAAATGCCAATCTCCGCTAGAATGCTCACGTATAAAGTTGTGAAGTGCCATAGTAGCCGCAATAATCATCTTTTGCTTGATCATTGGATAATTCGGCATCTTGAGCAAAATTTGCCATTTCATCTTCCATACTCCAAACGATCGCTCAAACACATTACGCGCACTTGAATGTACTCTGTTGAACTTTTCCTTGACAGTAGTTGGTTCTGTACCGCTATGAAACTCAGGAACATGGTACCTTTCGCCCTTATATGGAGCTAGATACCCCGACCGTTTAGGATAATCGGCATCCACAAGGTAGTACTTGCCTTAAATCAGAAAATAGATTCAGTTAATGACAGTATATTACTTAAAGAGAGGAATTTTCTTGTATGTGTAAAAGTGAGTTACCTTATGGAGGATGTGGGAAGACATCTTGGTCCAGTCTCAATGTATGGTATAAGACACTAGTATCATGCATAGCACTTGGTTGACCTGTAGATACGTATGTGAAACGCATATCAAAGTCACAAACTGCCAACACATTTTGAGATGGACTTCATAACCTCCCAATATACCTAACTTGTTGGTCAAGTGGCATAGATACACGAATGTGAGTCCCATCAAGAGCACTAATGCAATCCTTGAAGTGTAGATGAGCCCTTTTATCATCTATAATCCTACTATGGACAGTGGAGAAGTTAGGGTCCTTAGGTTTCACATAATCTGTCGCCATGGCAACCATAAAATGAAGGACCTCATCAAACTTCCTGCTAATAGTTTCACCCAAGTGCTTGAACCGATTTTGTGTTCTCCTATTCGACTCACATGCACCACAGATCCATATTGCAAGTGCCTCATGAGTACTTATATGTTTGGATGGTCTTAGGTTGTACTTACTCACCGACAAATCATGAAGGTCAAAGAAGATAGTACGGTTCATACGTAGCATCCGATGACTTTCTCCCAGAGTAGATAGTGTCTCCCTCAACCAACCCATCCCGCTCAGAATTGAGGTTCTAGGTTCCGCCTTGTCCATGTAGGTTGAACAATACTGAGCTGGAAGAGATGCCCTAGCTAGGCATAAAACATTCATAGCTTGCTGTCTCAGCATCATACGCTTCTTGAATCCATGTTCTTCAATATAATCATTGCTGTCATCACTATCACTTTCCGATGACTTCTGTACATACATCACAAAATATGAGACAACAAGCAATAATAAGTACAACGACTAATACTATGAACAACAATCAATAATATGAACAAACAACATATCAAACATCACACAAAAATTTACGGATAGCAAGCAAATAAGGTTCATAACTCAACAATCTAATATGGTTCAACAAAGATAGGTACAAGTCTTAAAAGCAAACGTACATAAGGGTATATTCATAAAATTGTTACATCACAACACAACATCTACGACCCATACTTAGCATTTTACTTCCTCTTTAGCCAGTTGTAACTGTTATGAATAGCACTTCTATTCAACATGAGGCCAAAGGGCCAGTATATATACACGTACAAGAGGATATAGAAGGAAAGCCTATATAAGGCAATAACTATACAAGGCAAATAATCTCTATACAAGGCAACTAGCAATCTCGTATATAAGGTAACAAAGATACTATCTAACACCCCCCCTCAAACTCATGGTGGATCAACAACACTGAGTTTGGAGAGATAAAGTCATCTTTGAGCTCTAGTCTGTGTCTTCGTGAAGAAATCGCTAATTGAAGCTCAAGGCACATATTGAAGAGCCACAACCCGATCTTGTACTGTGTCCTCATGTAGGAAGCATCAACGCCAATATGCTTGGTGAGCTCATGCTTCATCGATCTCGAGCAATGCTAATAGCTCTGTCTTGTCGGATAAAAGAGGAGTTGGTGTAGAAACGAAACACCAAAATCCTCAAGTAGCCACCGTAGCTAAGTAACCTCTCTCATCAAAAGAGCCATCGCCGCAACTCAAATTTCTCAGACCGAACGAGCAGCTGCATGCTTCTTAGTCTTCCAAGTAATAAGAGAACCACCAAGAAAAACACAATAAGCGAAAGAGACCGCGATCGGAGGATCACTAGCCCAAGTAGCATCGAGTATGTCCGTCGGAGGAGCCGGATCGAGGAAAGAAAAGATTTGCGAGAGATAGTTCCACGAAGATATCGTAGAACACGAAGAAGATGACTATAGTGAAGTCAAAGTGGGAGCGTAAACGAATCGACTCAAGATATGAACTGGATAGGAAATGTCGGGACGAGTGACACCAAGGTAAACAAGACTCCCAACAAGATGACGATAGCGAGTAGGATCATCAAGAGGTTCACCATCGATGGGTCGAAGGTGAACATTGAGCTCCATAGGAGTCTCAAAGATCTGTTGATCGATGAGAGAAACACGATCAAGAAGATCCCGAATATACTTCTCTTGGGATAGAAAGAAACCCTCGGGTGTAGAAGAGACTTCAATCCCGTAAAGTAACGAAGAGGACCTAGATCGGACATGAGAAATGCTCATTGAGACGTGCCTTCACAAAGGCAATATCACGAGTATCATCGCCATGAATGATCATGTCATCAACATAGAGAAGAAGAAGAGTCCGTCCACGAAAGTGAAGTGTGAACAAAGAGCGCAGGATCATGAGTACTAACAAAAAGCCAAAGAAAGAATGACCACGAAGAAAAACGGTCAAACCAGGCACGAGGGGCTTGCTTGAGGCCATAAAGAGAGCGACGAAGACGACAAACCATGCCCTCAGGAACAGAATACCCCGGTGGTGGCTGCATAAAAACCTCCTCACGTAGCTCACCATTAAGAAAGGCATTCTTAACATCAAGCTGAGAGATAGACCACTGACGAACAGACGCTACTGCAAGAAGAGTGCGAACAGTGGTCATATGAGCCACCGGAGCAAAAGTTTCGTCATAATCACGACCATGCTCCTGCTGAAAACCACGTGCTACGAGACGAGCCTTGTAGCGCTCAAGAGAACCATCAGAGCGAGTCTTAACCTTATAGACCCACTTACATGTAATGGGACGGACACGTGGAGGAAGGGGCACAAGATCCCACGTGCCAGTGCGCTCAAGGGCAGCAATCTCCTCTGCCATCGCAAGCTGCCATTCCTGATGAACAACAGCATCACGGTAAGAAGTCGGCTCGGCAAGAACAAAGACCAAAAAGCCAAGGCGCTTAGGAGGTGAATAGACCGCGATCACGAAGAGCGTAGCGAGGAGGCCCAGAAGAAAGTGACTCAACAGGAGAAGAAGAGACATCAGAAGAATCCTCAACTCGCGGATGACGAGTGTAGTAGAGAGGATACGAAGGAACAATGTCAGAAGAAAATTCTGGAGGAGACACGGAATGTGAAGACTCGTGTGGAAAGGCTGGCGAAGAAGGAGACGCCAACTGTGGAGAAGGAAAAGTGGCAACAGGAGTATCAGGAAAAGTAAGAAAAGAAAGTGGCTCGACAAGAGATGCTGGAGTGGAAGAAGGACGAGGGTAGAAGGGACGAGACTCATCAAAAGTAACATCCCGAGAAATCCGCATTCGTCGCCAACAGATCCCAACAACGATATCCCTTATGCTCAAGACTATAGCCCGAAAAACGCACTCAACGGTCGAGGTCGACAGTGCGTTCACGAGGTGCAAGAAGGACATAGCACACACACCCAAATAGGCGAAGACTAGAGTAATCGTGAAGCATGCCACAAAGACGTTCCACCGAATCCCACCCTTAAGAGCGAAGAAGGTGAATATTAATCAAGTAAGTGGTAGTGAAACGACCTCGGCCAGAAATGAGGTGGAACAATGGAAGCAAGTAAAGAACACGAAATGTCTCAAGAAGATGACGATGCTTGCGCCACCACACCATTCGAGCATGAGCACCGGGACAGAAAATCGAGAAAGAGTGCCTGCGTAGCAAGAAAAGTGAAAGGCACCGGACGGATATTCCCTCACGAGTCGTGCGAAGAACTCGAATGGGAGAGTCAAACTGAGTACGGATCATAGTGGCAAAATTCTTATAGATGGACAAGGCCTCGCTACGAGAAGACATAAAGTATATCCAAGTGTGGCGAGAGAAATCATCTATAAAAAGAATATAATATTTATGACCCCCTTTTGAAACAAAAGGAGCCGGACCCCACACATCAGAGTGAACAAGATCAAAGGACGCTTGGGATACTGGACTCGCTAGAAGGATAGGGAGTTGTAGCCGCTACCAAGCTTACAACCCGCACAATTTAAAGAGGTATCACGCACCACGATCCTAAAAGATCACGACGAATTAAAGAAGATGACGTGACCCACAAAGATGCCCTAGCGGTGATGCCAGCGAGCAAACGACCCGATGAGACGATGCAACGGAGGCGAAGCAATGGAGGAGATCGAGAGACCGGCAGAGGCGGTGGAAGGAAGGAAGAAGCTACCAAGCTCCCAAAGGCGGCGAGAGTCACGGCGGCGAGGCCAATACCAACGAGACCCGTCTGCGATCCCGAACACAAGAAGAGTCGAGTCAAGGATAACACGGCGACCATGATCGAAGGTGGCAATGGATATAAGCCGCATGGTGAGTTTAGGAACATGAGAAACAAAGCAGGAACATGAAAGAGGAAGACAAAAGAGTGCCTCGCCCCGCAACCGAAAGAGGGTACCATTTGCGATGCATGTACGATGATAGGAGCGAAGAAGAGGACTAATGGAGTGGAGACTCGTTGGATCGGATGTCATATGAAAAGAAGCTCGAGTCAAGAATCCATGGTGTGATACGATGAGGAGGAAGATGGTCTCTCATTGGAAGACCGAGTAGCAGAGCAGCAGAACTCGACGGCGAGAGTAGCCATGCGACGTAGTAGCATCGAATCTCTGAGTGGGTCCGAACCAGCAGGCTCGTTGAGGAGAGGCACCAAGAAGTCCAGTGCCCTTAGGAGGGCGCCCATGCGACGAGCAAGATCCTTTTCTTCCGATAGCAAAGCCGCTCCACATGCCCATCTTTGTTGCGATGGGTACAATGAAGCCTGCGCCCTTGGTAGTCGATCTTGGGAGAAGGCGCCACCGATGGAATAGCACGAGTACCGCCAGGTGGAATAGCACGAGTCTTGCCGGGATCAAGGAGATACTAGTAGGCCCGCACCCACGAAGACGAGTCTCCTCGGTCGAATAGCCGCAAGAGCCTCCAACAAGGTCACACGGGATGGCGAGCAAGCGGTGAGCACGAATCTGCTCAAATTCAGTCCGAAGGCGTGTCAGAAAGTCGTAGATACGGCGAAGCTCCAAGTGAGAGGCTCTTGGCGTTAAGACGCGGCGAGTCGCGCAAACCTCCGGTCAGAGAGAATCAAGGCGACGCCATACCGAGGACAGTTGAGCATAAAACTCGTCGACAAGAGAATCACCTGCTTTATCGCATCCTCTGTCGTACAACAGCAAGGTACAAAGAATCCCCAGTAGGCTCATAGCGATCGCGAAGATGTGCCCACATCGACTGAGCTGAAGACAAACCAACAATATCACCAGTGAGATGCACCTCCATACTAGCAACCAGAATAGCAGAAGCACGAGCATCTTCATCAAGCCATATCTTGTATGCAGTAAATTGAGTCTGAAAAGACTCCACAGCATCAGCATACTCATCGGAGGCCTTCGCTGAGCGCGATGTCGACCTCTTTAGGAATAACGAGCATGTCGGGGAGCGGGGCGAGGCGGACATGATAGCTCGCCAAGATGAAACTCCCGAGCACGCCGCCTCGCATGTGAAGGCGCATGTGAAGAACCCAATCACGATAATTGAGACCATCAAAGATAACCGGGCAACGAGGAACAGATACGGTGCCCGAAGAAGAACCTGCAGATGGCGACATTTTTTTTTTTTTTTTTGACCGGACCGGACCGGACTTAAGCTGATTTAAAGTCCGATCCAATCGCACCTGAGAAGAACCGAGCAGAGGAGGCCTGGAGGCGTCACGGGTGACGGCGGCCTGGTCGGCGGCAGCGTCCGCGAGTGGCGGCGGCCGGTCGGCGGCGGCGTCGGCGGCGTCAGAGAGTAGCGCCGGGCGGAGCAAAGGCCAACCTCGTGCTCGTGGTTGAGGAGGCGTCACGGTGACGGCGGCTGGTCGGTCGACGGTGTCACGGGTGGCGGGCCGGGTCGGCGGCAGCGTCGGCGGCGGCGAGAGTAGCGCCGGGCGGAGCAAAGGCCGACCTCAAGCTCGAGTGCCGGTAAGCGCAAGGATGACGTCGGATAACCCGGATGGAGGATGGTGCGCGACGGTCGTAGATCCGGAGAGGCGCGGCTCCACTCAGGAGATGGTGGAGAGAAAAACCAGCGAAGAAAAGCCGGAGAGGAGAGGTTGGGAGAGCGCAAGTGCAACGCCCGTAAGAAAACCCTAACCCTAACTTGGCTCTGATACCATGTTATGAATAGCACTTCTATTCAACATGAGGCCAAAGGGCCAGTATATATACACGTACAAGAGGATATAGAAGGAAAGCCTATATAAGGCAATAACTATACAAGGCAAATAATCTCTATACAAGGCAACTAGCAATCTCGTATATAAGGTAACAAAGATACTATCTAACAGTAACAAACTTGTGGGGGGCATGGTAAGAAACATTTCCCTTTGCTCCCTTTTCACAAACAATTCGGTGGCAATAAAATGCTCGTTGCTATCCCATGCCGCTTGACATTCAACCACCATGTCCATAACAAGTTTAATAGAACAAGGATCATCTCTATTGGCCAAAGACTCAAAGGTTGACTGAGACTTCTCAGTTAGATCAGCTATCCTTGTAATATGATATTGCATGACTTGTGCTGACCCAATCTTAGGTGTTTTCCCCTTGTTAGCAACTACCTAGGCTGCTCTCTTGCCTGTTGCAATACTAGGAGAGTCCTCATGCTCTGTTTCATCCACCTCCTCAATTATAAGCATCATGATCACTCCAAGCATTTGAAACATAAAAAATACTCCAAAACAAGATTCAAAATGATCTGTACAACAGAGAAAATTTACGATCGAGTAAAAATGTTGTACTTCCTGCACCACAAATCCTCCTAAATGGGTTTGATTGCCAAGTCTTATTGGAACAGTCAAAACCATCAATCAAGCTATGGTTTACCAACAAGAGGAGTCAATGTTGAAAAACTACACTGCTTGAAATCTGATCTCAACTCAGCAACGACAATAGTATTCTCTGTATTGTCAGTTCGCCTTTCTGTATTGACGATAAAACGATCTGAAGAAGTCTTGCCAACTTTCCTGAAAGAAGTCGGAAGTACTTCTATTCTGTTGTCGGCGTTGTTCTCTGGAAGACAGAAAGTCAACACAACACAAGCAGAAAACTGGCGACAAGTAACAAAACGCAGCACAACAATAGACTTCTTAGTTTTTGGTGCTGCACAAATACTTCCGTAGCCTTTTCTGTTTCTCTTACTCAATACTTATACAAGTTAGAGATTACAACCAAAAAACTGAATTCAGTTACAATTAGCCAATCCGGATTGCTAAACTCTTTTGACACCATACAGACTCTTCAAATTTCTAGCCGTGTTAAACATTGTTTGTCGACCGGCAAAACTAATAGACTCTGAACTTAATCAGATAACGCCAACACTCCAACTAGACTACATTATCTAGTTGACATTGAAACAAACTCTGAAGACAAAGGACCCTAGCGGTGATTTTCAGCACAGAGAAAAGAAACCAAAAAAAAGCAAGAAACCAAGAATGGGGAAGAAAGAGAACCGCGTCTGAGAAAATCCAATAATCTCTTTAACGAGCGCGCCGTCGGGCCGTGGTCGCGGATGCCGGGGGGAGGAGGATGATGAGCGCGCCGCTGGGCGATGGGGATGCACGGACGACGGGGGGATGCACACCGCTGGGCCGAGGTCACGGATGCCGGGGGGAGGAGGGCGACAAGCGCGCCGCCGGGCCGTGGTTGTGGACGACGGGGGGATTCGCGCCGAGAGGCTTCGGTTGCGGACGCCCGGAGGGATGAGCGCCTGGAGGTCGCGCTAGGGTTTTGGGGGAGAGAGAGCTGGCGCCGCGCGTGCGGGAGGCGAGAAGACAATCGCGTCGGAGGGAAGCAAGTTGCACAAGCATTTTTGGTGAATGGCAATTTGCGGGTAATTTTAGGCGAACTCCGAGGGTAGTCTTGTAATGAGGTCGTAGATTCACGTGGGGAGTAGCCTCTCCCTTGCTCCACAAAAATGAACTATAACCTGCTCTAGATTTTCCTGACTCTGGATTCGATTTTTTTGAGAGCTAGACCGTTTGGCATATGGCTCCATCAACTCCAAACAAGAATCTAGGATCTGGAGCCATGCCAAACAGAGCCTAGATCAGCCCATCTATTTGGGCCGCTGGCCTCATCCCCTCTTTTTATTTCTTTTATGTTATCGATAAAGGATATTCTGTGGTTATGTATTCATCGTCTAATCACCGCCTAGGCGTCCTGGTGCTCTGGGCTTGCCGCGCCTAGCTGGACCGCCGTGACAACTATGAACTCTAGGTTTTTATAATGGTTCTGCCATGCGGATCGCAGATGTCATGTCACCTGGTATTGCTACTGGGCTTAACAGCTGGCTGCCATTGTAACCCTCTCTCTAGCCAGTTAAACCCCAGTACTGCCAGTCTGCCACCTCTCTCTTTCACCCAATCTGTCATCTTCACTCCATTCACCCACCTCGATCTCACCAGATTCAGAAAAGTGTGAGGCGTTTTTTTTTATTTACTGGCCTGTCTGAACGAAAGGCTAAAGCCTCGACATCAGCAACAAAAGTGGTTTAAACTATGCTAACGATGTAATACTGCCCAGAAAACAGACTCAGGGTAAAGTTGTACTGGTTTTGTAAGTACAAGTGGTTTAATATCTGATTCTAACTAATCTTCATTCACATTGACATGATCATTTGAGGTAAAAAAAATTGAGTTTCAACAAATCAGTATCTATTGTCTACCTTTTTCTTAGTAAAGCTGTAACCACTGTAGTTGTGGGCAACACCCATTTTAGTGGGTGTTACTGGGGCTACATTTCTTTTCAAGTTCCATTCAGGTGTTTCTATATGTTTCCAAGCCCTTTTTTTGGTAACTCAAAACATGAAATGGACAAATTCCTTCTTAGGAACACATGTAGACCCTTAAATGGATGGCATTCAGCTAATTGGACTCCTAATTTTGAAGTCTATATAGTCAATATTGGTAATGCTACAATTCTAGTTAATACTAGATTTCTGTTTTCCAGTTGTTCAAACTTGATAAAAGGCTATTGAATGTTTCTTTCACTTGCACAATACTTCTCTAAACTTATTCCAACAAAACAAATTATTTTATATTATATGTCTTTCTGTGTCCAAATTACACCATGTAGATGAAAGCTGCTAAAATTTCATTATTTTTAAGGCCATGAGAGCAATCCTGTAATATAATAGAAACACAAGTATATTAGAAAATAGGTGGTCATTCTGCAATATAGACATGGTGGCAGTATGCCAGGAGATAAATTTGATCCTGTCATTGTCATGTGCTTTATGCAGTTTTGTTATAGTCATGTGCTTTATGCAGTTTTGTAATAACTAGCTTTTTGAGATAGTGATATTGTTACATTCTTTAACCTTGTAAACAGGGAGTGCTAGAGGCGATAAGAATAAGCTGTCTAGGATATCCAACAAGGCGAGCATTTGATGAATTTGTTGATCGATTTGGTGTTTTACTACCCGAAGTTCTTGGTGACAGGTAAATCTAGGTTATCTTGATTTGAATTTTTGAACTTGTTCTTTTGGTTAGGGAGTCTAAACTAATGGTTCCTTGGCAGTTATGATGAAGTTACTGCTACAAACCTGCTTCTTGAGAAAGTCAATCTCACAGGTTATCAGGTAACTACTATGTACTGAAATAAGTGGCTCTGATGTGTTTAATATAATCCATATCCTTTCCTGTTGTACTAGATTTGGTCATTCTTTGGCTTCCCTATACTTTCCTCTAATGTCAAAGCTTCCAATGTATTTCCTATTTTCCCCTAATATTGTAAATAGGCCAATCAGATAAGCAGTTCATGTTGCATGGTCTATACATGTGTGTATTCAGTTATTCACCCTTTATGCGAGTTACTCCAAAAGTCTAAAAATGATAGATAATGATATCCTGTAGATATCATATTATTCCATTTCAGAAGTTATTCTTTTGAATGAGTGTTATTTTTTTAGTTTCGTAGTTTCGATGGCTAAGGGTGTGTTTGGTAGGGCTCCAGCTCCACCAGATCCGTGGAGCTGGATCTGTAAGTATATTAATAGTGTTTAGATGGATCATCTTTTCAAATTTTAGATCAAAAATATAAACTTAATTCACTTTATTTTAGCCTACAAGTTTCAGATCTCAGGTGAAGCTGGGATCTGGAGCTCTACCAAATAGGCCCTAAGCAGACTTGGCCAAATCCAATTCAAACACTGGACCTTGTTTTGATACTATGAGAAAAATATTGTCAATTCCTTTCAATAAGCTTAAACCATTAGAGGACAGAGTCTCATACATATTTTGTCAATAGATCATGGCAATTATTAAATAAGAGGAATACTAAGTTGAATGCAATATCTCCATGACTCCATCCTTATCTGGACGACTCATTTCTTCTAAAGTTCTAACATTGATGTATTGGTTTCCATTCCTTTTGGTATATCTAACGGTCTAATGTCCAATCTTCAGATAGGGAAAACAAAAGTGTTTCTGCGTGCTGGTCAGATGGCTGAGTTAGATGCTCGGAGGACTGAGGTTTTGAGCTGTTCTGCTAGCAAAATCCAGAGAAAAGTTCGGTCATACTTGGCTCGCAAAAATTTCATTCAGCTGCAAATATCTGCTACTCAGCTTCAGGCAATATGCAGAGGTATATTTTCTTGGAATAATAATTCACTCTTCTCTCTGATTTTTACGTGGAGATGATGACTTCTGAGCTGTGATGACTTAAGGACAAATTGCAAGATATTATTATGAAGACCTCCGTAGGAAGGCTGCTTCATTGACAATTCAGACCTACTATCGCATGCACTTTGCAAGGAAAAACTACAAAGATCTCTGTTGTGCATCGACTACTATCCAGTCCGGTCTACGTGGTATGGCTGCTCGCAAAGAACTCCAATTCCGTCTGCAAACAAAAGCTGCGGTGATTATTCAGGTGTGTTTTCAGGTCTCATTTTATGTTTTTAGTCATCCCTGAAATGTTTGGGAAACAAGGTGTGCAGAATAGAAAGATAAAAAAAATTATATTTTTCTACTCAAACTCATGTGAAGTCCTATCTTTGTACGAGTAAATTGTTTGGATCATACTGCTAACACAGCCAATATATGATGGTGTTGGTTTATTTTGGTATCCATATCTTTTTGGTTACCTTAATCTGTATCCGTGGCATTTGTACTCTCAAACAAAATCTGTGCACTGAGTTGATATGTTAAATAACAGATCATACGATACAACAAAACTCAATTGCTTAATATAACATATATGATATTCAACATATTTAGTATGAAAATGAAACAATCGTTAGCAAGTAATATGAATTGTGATTCTTTTTTTAATTTAAAATTTTTAAACCCTGGAGCCATTATCTAGATATGTGTTGGAATAGAGATTTGAGGAGAATTGATTGACTCTCATTGATAGAGCAGGTACAAATATATAGTACAGAGCTTGATCTATCTATAGCAGGTTATCTCTAGATATGGACATCTATCTCTATACAAGGTACAATCCAATCAGGAGATATACAAATCCTAAATATAGATATCTCTATATATGGCGTGAGGATATATGGAAATAGATTCCAACACCCCCATGATCTCGGTAGGGAGCATTGCGGACGTTGAGACTGGACCAAACTTCTTGAAAGATAGTAGGAAGTCCCTTGGTGAAGATGTCGGCGTACTGTTGATCCGTCGGGACATGAAGAACACGAAAATCTCCAAGAGCAACACGCTCTCGCACAAAATGAAGATCAATCTCGATATGCTTTGTGCGTTGGTGTTGGACTGGGTTGGTGGAGAGGTAGATAGCACTGACATTATCGCAGTAGACGACGGTTGTATGGCGCAAGGGATGTCCGAGTTCAAGTAAGAGTTGACGAAGCCAACATGCCTCGGCCACACCGTTGGCGACTCCGCGGTATTCGGCTTCGGCACTAGAACGAGAAACGGTGTGTTGCCGCTTGGAGTACCAGGAGAGAAGGTTGGGGCCGAGGAAGACGCAATAGCCGGAGGTAGACTTGCGCGTGTCGGGGCAGCCGGCCCAGTCAGCATCCGTGTAGACAACAAGGTCGTGAGACCGTGTACGATGGAGCTGAAGTCCAAAGTGGAGGGTGCCCTTGATGTAACGCAAAATCCGTTTGACCAACTGAAAGTGGTGGTCGCGCGGGTCATGCATATGAAGGCAGACCTGCTGAACGGCATGAGCAACGTCGGGGCGTGTGAAGGTGAGGTCTTGCAGCGCCAAAGAAGACTCTGTAGAGGTCGGATTGGCATCGGTTTTCCGCTTGCAATGAAAGCTTGGAGCGAGCCTCGATAGGAGTGGCGGAAGGGTTGCAGTTCGTCATGCCGGCGCGCTGAAGAGTCTCAGCTGCGTACTTGTCTTGCGTCAGGAAGAGCCCGTGAGATGAATGGGAAGCAGTAATGCCGAGGAAGTAGTGGAGAGAGCCGAGATCACTCATGGCGAACTCGTGATGCAGTGTGGCGACGATGCGTTCGAGAAGGTCCGTAGTTGATGCCGTAAGCACGATGTCATCAACATATAGTAGGAGAAAAGCAAGGTCGGTGCCCTTGGAGTAGACGAACAAAGAGGGATCCGACTTGGTGTTGGTGAAGCCGTTGGCGGTGATGAAGGAATGAAATCGACTGTACCAGGCACGAGGAGCTTGTTTGAGGCCGTACAACGATTTGTTGAGGCGACACATGAGTGGGCTTGTCGAGTCGACAAAGCACGGTGGTTCTTGAGCTAAAACCGCTCTCGGCAAAGTGCCGCTTGAAAAGCATTCTTGACGTTGAGCTATCGAATGGGCCAATCGAAGGTGACGGCGATGGAAAGAACAGTGCGGATGGTGGTTGGCTTCACCACCGGACTGAAAGTCTCATCATAGTCGATGCTGGGTTGTTGAGAAAAACCCCGTAGGACCCAGCGAGCTTTGTAGCGAGAGAGGGAGCCGTCGGAATTGAACTTGTGTTTGTAGATCCATTTGCCGGAGACGATGTTTGCGTGGGGTGGTGGAGGCACCAAATCCCATGTATTGTTACTGACAAGAGCAGTGAACTCATCAATCATGGCGGCTTTCCAGTTAGGATCATTGAGAGCACCCCGGTATGTCTTCGGTTCGGGAGAGAGGTTGCTAGAGGTAGTGGCGGTCAGCTGGAACAGGGGAGGTGGAAGAGTGCCATCTTTGCTCTGGGTGGTCATAGGATGGGACGACTCCACTGATGACGATGCGATGCACGAAAGTGGCGGTGTTTGTGCGAGCGTCGATGGCGGCGCATGTACACATGCCGCCTGCTGCGGTCTCTCGGCGGTTGGGTGCGGGAAGCGCCGCAAAGAACCCTGCGGCGAGACAACAAGCGCGCCGAGAGAGGCGGAGCATCCGACATCATTGCTGGCAACGGCGGCGGCGGCGATTGGTGCGGCGGGAGGAGCCGCAACAGAGCGTGAACCGGGTGTGGCGGCAACCAATGTAGAGGAGCACCAGATCGCATCCAAAAATAGCCGGCGGGAGGTGGGGTGGAACTACGGGCAAAAGGAAAAGTAAGTTCATCAAAGATGACGTCTGAGAGTGGATGATACGGTTTGAGGTTAAGTCCGCAGTGGAAGCCTTTGTGATTGTCGGATAACCCGAAAAGACACACTCGGAGGAGCGTGGAGCAAGTTTGTCTTTGCATGGTGGCGGAGAGGTTTGGGTAACATCAACAACCAAAACTCGAAGATTGGCATAGGAAGGAGGAATGAAGAAGGGCTTGGTATGGGGTAAGGTTGTCGAGGTGGAGGTGGGTAGCGATTGAGAAGGTATGTGGCGGTGTGGAGGCTTCACCCGATAGGAGGGGCATGGATGCTTGAATAAGGAGAGTCGTATGATGTTATTGGTGGAGCGGATGATTCGTTCGGCTTTGCCATTTTGAGGAGAGGTGTGTGGACGGGAAAGACGAAGATGAATGCCGTTTTGCAAAAAAAGGTGCGGCGGTAGTGTTAAGGAATTCGTGCCATTATCACACTAAAACTTTTGATGGTGGAAGAGAATTGAGTGGCGACATAAGTGTGAAAGTGTTTGAGAGTAGGGAAGGTGTCAGATTTAAGTTTTAGGGGGAATGTCCAGAGGTAGTGGGTAAAATCATCCAAACAGACGAGATAGTACTTAAAGCCAGAGATGCTAGAAATAGGTGACGTCCACAAATCACAATGAATCAACTCAAAAGGTTTATTGGTGTTGGACATAGATGTAGAAAAAGGAAGACGAACGTGTTTGCCTAGTTGACAAGCATGGCATGTATGAGGTACAATTTTATTTGAAGCTAAAGGGATGGCGGCCGCGGCTTGGAGATGGGAGAGGATGTGGTCGCCAGGATGCCCCAACCGTTGATGCCAAAGGATGCTGGGAGTAGAAGGAGCGACGAACGCGTGGTGCTGGACTGGGTGCGCTGGGTAGAACGGGTAGAGATCGCCCGAACTATTGCACCTGTGAATCACGGCTCGAGTGCGGAGATCCTTCACAGAAAAACCAAGAGGATCAAATTCAATGGAGCAAAGGTTATCTTTGGTGAATTTGCGAACGGAGATGAGGTTGGCAATAATATTGGGAGAAACAAGAATATTGGAGAGGGAGAGATGACGGTTTGGGGTGGAAAGAGTAGTGTCGCCGGTGGTGGTAGCAGGAAGAGAAGAACCATTACCAACTATAATGTGGGTGGAAGGACGAGAGGTGGTGTGACGGACAGAGAGTTTACCGGGGTCGGCGGTGAGATGAGACGAGGCATCGGAATCCATGTACCACGTGGAAGAGTCTGGCTGCTGCATGGTCATAGCATTCATCGCCTGAATGAGGGAAGCCTGATCCCAAGAGGCGTCGGTGGAAGCGCAGAGGAGTAGATGGCGATCTTTGCATAGTAGGCGAATGGTGCTTGGTCTTGACGCCATGGGAGACGGCATCAGGCGCATCTTTGCATTGTTGTGGACGAGGTCCAAGGATGCCGGTTCCGGAAGCAAGCACTGGCCACAGCTGAAACGTACCAGTGGATGGATAAAAACCCATGCGGGTGGTGCTTGTGGGGACGACAGGAGGCCGTGGGCTAGTAGAGTAGCGACCCTTGCCCTTGCCCTTGCCTTTGTAGCGGGAGTTTGGGACGCCGGGGCTGCTTTGTGACCCATGGGCGAGGGTGAAAACTTGGTGCTGTTGGAGAAAAGAACAGTGGCCCCATCGGACTTGCCGGGTTTGATCTTGAGATCGGCCTCTTCAAGGAGCAGCATCGAACGAGCCGTCAAGAAAGAAGGGAGAGGATCCTTCGTTTTGATGATGGTGGCGATGTTGCGGAAGTTGTCGGTCAATCCGCGGAGAAGGGTGAGGACAAGAGTGTCATCACGAACGGGCTGGCCAATGTCTGCGAGGGCGTCGGCATAGGACTTGAGACGCTGGGAGTAGGCGAGGATGGAGAGGTCCCCTTGAGCCAAATTGCGAAATTCGGCTTCGAGGGACAGGGCGCGTGATGTCCTGTTGCTGCGGAACAGACCCTGCAGGCTCTCCCATATGATGCGCGCCGAGGCACCACGATGGAGAACAATGCCGAGAATTTCCTCGGAGAGGGAGGCATAGAGGAGAGATTTCACCGCCATGTCTGTGGTGGTCCAGATGCTGTCGGGTGGATTGGGGGCATCTTGGGTGAGGTGGTGAATAGCGCCGAACTTGCCAACAAGGAGTTCAAAGAGCTCGCACCAGCGGGAGTAGTTGGGTGGATCGAGTTGAAGAGAGAAGGGGATGTGCGTGCGCACATTTATGGTGGAGAGAGCGGTGGTGGGGTTGTAAGGGTTGTATGGAAGAACGGCACCGTAGAGAGGAGCACCGGCGCCACAAAGACCAGCGACATTGGCGGCATGTGGCGGTATGAGCGATGCAGTGGGTCCGCCATAGACAGGGGGGAGGCGGCGCTGGAGGAGAGGAGAGGTGTTAGGGGGGCTCCGGCCAAGGGAATAGAGGAAAGGAGCACAAGGGGATGCGCTGTGGATAGCCAAAGGCAGGGAACCTAAGCTTCTGATACCATGTTGGAATCGAGATTTGAGGAGAATTGATTGACTCTCATTGATAGAGCAGGTACAAATATATAGTACAGAGCTTGATCTATCTATAGCAGGTTATCTCTAGATATGGACATCTATCTCTATACAAGGTACAATCCAATCAGGAGATATACAAATCCTAAATATAGATATCTCTATATATGGCGTGAGGATATATGGAAATAGATTCCAACAATATGTTTTAAACTATTATCTAGATTCATTAAATCGCTAGATATGTTTTAAACTATTATCTAGTATAATTGACCATGTTTACCTGAGGATTAGTTCTATCTTGTTATATACCTAGCATTTCGCAGAGAAGTTTGTCTTTGCATTTAGGAACAGTATACTGCTGAATACATACTCATTCTATTTGCTAAAGTTGTTTTTGGACATACATGCTCAAGCAGTGACGTCAAATTATCAGCAAATTCTTAACATAGGACTTTGAGATATTTAGATTTCTAAATCTCTACTTCTTCAAGTGCATATGTATCTTACTGGTTGCCAGATTCAAGCCTATGCATCTCCCTTTCTTACCAATCATTCTTAATTCCATATATGTTACATTACCTTAAACTCAGTTGTAATGATTTTTCTACCAGAGTTACTGCCGTAGTTATTTAGCACGCTCACATTACATGGGCTTGAAGAAGGCAGCGATCACAACCCAATGTGCTTGGCGAGGAAGGATGGCCAGAAGGGAACTTCGAACACTTAAAATGGTAAGAAGCACTGTAAATTATTGACTATATTTTTTTGTTGTTACCCGTTGTTGCTGTATTATTTGATACTTTATTAGCCTAGATACTATATTTGCCAATAATGTTTATCCATAAGAAATCATTAAATCAATTATCAAGCATGTAATGGAATTTCCCTTTCCCTATGAACTCTGGCCTAGATTTATCTCTAGCAACATATCTTGCTTTCACTGCTGATGGTGAACTGGTGTTGGTTGCATGTCAGGAGATTACATGAAATCTGAATTTCAACCTGGTCAACTTATAATATAGTAATGCTGTTGAAAATTTAAAACATGGGTAGAGCTACTACAACTTATTTTATTAAATCATATCTTCATTAACCTAGCTTGGACATGGAAACATATGAGCATGCTAGATTAAATTTTTTTGCTAAAACCATTTACCTGCAAGCATGGTTATTAAAACGATAAGGTGAGGCGAGGCGACTCACCACCTTTTACCACCAAAGCGCTTAAGGCGCGCTGCGAGGCGACACTATACATACATCAAAATTTAATATTTAATAGTAGTGTCAAGCCATCAACCATTAACATCTAACAACAAAATGTAAGGATCCACAATCTTGCAAACACATAGTGCAACCACGAAGGATCTAGTTCTATCACATAAAAAAAAGGAGAAGATGAGGCCTCATGGGGTTGGGCAGGCGCAGCCAGTCCCTTAACCCTCGCCTCTCCCTCTCTCTGACCAGTTTCTTAGCCCAACTGCCTAACCACTGACGTTTGTCTCTCTCCACCGATGGCTCCATTGTTATCAAGTCACGCGATTAGTCACCAAGTCGGCCTGGTAGCACGACTGGAGGACCTCGACTCGACTAGTTGCCTAGTCGAGCGACATGAAATCCAAGTTGACGACTAATCGCGATTAGTTGGGCGACTTATCCTGTCGACTTGGCGTCATAGAGAAGAGGTGACGGGCGTGGGAAAACGGAAGGGAAGAGGGGAGGAGGAAGGTAGTAGCAGGCAGTAGTGGTAGAAGGCAGATAGTAGTAGAAGCAACCAGCAAGTAGTAGTGGACTAGTCACGACTAATCGGTAAGTCAGGAGCATGGTGACTCAACTCGGCTTTACGATTTAATAACTATGGACAGCTCTCTCGCTCTCTCTCCATTGACGGCCAGTGGTGGCGTTGCAACTGGCGGTGGGTGGCGGGGTGACGATTGCTGGAGGGAGGAAGTGGCGGCACAGGCAGTGTGGCTAGATCTTGCCTTCTTCCTTTGCTCTGGCCGCCTGTAGATCCCACAACAGCACGGGCTATGGAAGCCGGATATGGCAGTGGCTCAGGCGGGGTCTGATGGATCTAGAGTCAATGCAGGTAGGGGCAACTAGACCCGGCCTCCTTCCTCGTCTCCGGAGCTGGCAGCGATGGGATGGTGACGGCTGGCAGTTAGTTGTTCCTCCCTCGACGGCTGCCTCAGTCGTCCCCAATGCCATACTGCGCCTAAGCGACACCATGGGCATGTCCGTCAAGGAGAGGCCGTGGCAACCCCCCCCCCCCGCGCGCGCGCCGGGTGCGTGTCCTGTGACCCCTTAAGCGATGCTTTAATAACAATGCTTGCAAGCTCACTTAATGTCGAGAGCTGTCACACTTGTGGCACTCAGGATCATCAATAAGAGCATCGATAGAGTTCAGTTCAGTACTAATTGGTTAAGCTACTTCGGTCTATTGACTTCCGCTGTTTTTTGACTACTTTCAGGCTGCAAAAGAAACTGGTGCTCTGCAAGCTGCCAAGAATAAATTGGAGAAGCAAGTTGAGGAGCTCACTTGGCGGCTGCAACTGGAGAAACGCATGAGGGTAAACTACTGGATCGCTGTATTTTACAGTCGTACCATTTATATTGCACATGCCTATGGTTGATGTAATATTTGCTATTATTTCATAAATACTATGTCGTATTCATTCATAATTAGAGCAATATTTCCATGTTCAAATGGAACAGAGCAATACCTTACTCTATTGGCTGTGGAAATACATAGAACCAGTGTACTACTGAAGGAATTGGAACATGCTATTCCTATAGTTGACTGTTCATGAAATATGAGTATTTGCCCAAGCATATTGGAGGGGCTTTCTGTATTTACTTAATAGGGATAAATTTGACAATGCCATGGTCAAGCCCCTGTCTGAAAATACCACTAACAAAAAACACAATAGTAAATCTGCCACTTGTCTTCTATGCCATGCACAATTCCTTTGTAGCCATTTTATCTTTTATTTTTATCGAGGTGGTTAAACTCCATCAAGGAGATATGAAAGAATACTGAATATATTCTCAGATCTGCATTATATCAATATTGCATCTATCTGTTCTTCCCCAGAATTTGGAAATTCACGACTTGCACATTTGGTTGGTGAAATTTGTTTTTCAGGTGTTTTCCATACACTGAAACTTTAGTGACATAAGAAGTAACTGTTGTCATGTGAACAGTGGGAACTTCTACAGGATTGTGAAAGTTAATAAAAAAAATATGTACTTGAACAATATTTTTACCTTCATGGCTATGTAATATTGTGCTACATGGCCATATAATGACTACTGGTTTTAACATCTCCAAAAGCTGCCAAATTAATGCAGTCGCTTGAACACATGAATGCATTTAAATTGGTGTTTACAAATTGTGATTATCCTCATATTTTTTTTATTTATCATAATATATTGTACAGTGAACTGCTACAATGAACCTGGGTTCTTTTCAGTCCATTTTGAAGTTGACTGCAATTATTTCTTACTAGTGATACTTTTATCATATTTACTGTTTGCGTATAATGTGCATACCATAAAGCCTATTAGATTTGTTCTTACTTAGTTTTGAACTCATGACCACATTGTGTCAATCCACTAGTCTATTGTACGAATTACAGTCACCATATAGCACAAAATTCACATTTGTGTGGTAAACTGGATACACCATTAAGTTAAAGTAAATTCTCACACCAGTCACAAAAGGAAGTCCTTTTGGGATACATGCAAGCAAACATTCTAAACTTTGTCTATTAATATCTTTTTGAGTATTTGGATTTTACACATGAAAATGGTACATGTAGATTTGCCTTGAAAAGATCTTTCATAATATTACAATTTTTTTAATATATTACAATAAAAATGATTGGTCAAAGTTGCATTTTGGGGACTATGTCGATGTCCAAACGACTTCCTTTTGTGACTGGAGAGGGTATGTAACTATATAAAATGGATAATTAGTGTTGGCACAGCCTAGTTCACAATAAGCATTCATGTTTGTTTCTTTTTTTCTGATGTCTATGTAAGTGCCTTATGCACATTTTGCTGTCCTGCAGACTGACATGGAAGAAGCCAAGACACAAGAAAATAGGAAGTTACAACAACAATTGCAGGAACTGCAATTGCAGTCCAAGGAGACAAGAGATTTATTAAAAAGGGAACAGGAAACTGCTAAAGCAGCATTGGAGAAAGCTGCGTTAGTACCCGAGGTTCGTGTTGATACAACTCTGGTTGACGAGCTCAGTGCTGAAAATGCGAAGCTTAAGGTAAATATGATGGAATCATTTTGATCTTCACTGCAGTAGATTCATCGAATTAGTCAGTTTGTCCACTTTCATGGTAAAATACAATCAAAACCATTCAAGGTGAGTGATACGCATAATGCTAGATCATTATCTGTGCTGAGGAATGGATTAAAGGCGCTATCTTGCATTGCATTATGTGATGAGAGTTGTACAATTCAGAGAGTGCAATATTCAATAGCCTAACTATGAGCATGAGCTAATGAGCTGTATGGTGGTATGATGGGGATATCGACTCCACAAATATGCCCACAAGCATACCGGTCTTCCAGTTGGTAATGGTGCTGCTACCTTGCCCAGTGTAGGAAACTTTTTCCCAGTATGGTAATAGTGTAGTTCGCCAGGTGTTAATGAAGATAATCTCTGGATTCTGTTTTGAACATGTTTCACATGCAAAACCCAAAGCCATAGTGTTGGAGCCAACAAAACAAATAGATCTCTTTTGGTAAGTCATGGTACTATGCTTAAATACATTGATGTAAATTAACTAATAGCTTTAGGGCTGAGAAAGAGAAACTTAGAACAAATGTTTGTCTAATTTCAAATTTTGATCAGTCAAAGGTGGTTTAGACTTTGGATAAACTCTTAAAATAGCCAATCTGCTAGGTGCTTTTATGTGAATTAGCATTTGTTCTCCAATTATTTTTGCTTCCTTAAGGACCTCAACATGGCTATCTACACCCATATTTTATACCTACTAGCTCAACAGCTGGCCTTAGGGAAACTGCCCTAACTTATTCAATAATAACATACTACATGGTCATGATGAAATACTCATCCTTTCCCCGTGGCACTTGCTTGAAGGAAAGCTAACTCGAAACTGACTAATGCTGAAGTGCTTTCAAAGTTTTCTCAGTCCTTTGACAAAAGATGGCGAGTTAAGTGACTGAATCCTTTTCTTTTATACCTTTAGACACTGGTGGTTTCTCTTGAGACAAAAATTGATGAAACAGAACAGATGTTTGAAGAAATGAAGAAAGCCAGAGAAGATTGGCTGAAGAAAGCTACAGACGCAGAGTCAAAGATAAATGGACTGACCAACACAATGCTAAGGTTCTTGCTATGGCCATGCTAATAAATCATGTACATGTGTTCTTTTGTTGAATTTACCTTCTTTTAAATAATTTTCTTTTTGTTGTGTGATTGGCAGTCTTCAAGAAAAGCTAACTACTATGGAAGCTGAAAATCAAGTTCTCCGTCAGCAGGCACTGTTCCGTTCTCCTGTGAGAACAATACCTGAAAACACATCTCCAAAATCTGTACGTGGTCTCTCTTTCTCTAACCCTGTCCAACCCCTCCATACCTCCCTCCTTCCCTGATAGTACTCATGATTCTTTACATGCAACTGTTTGAGCACAAGCATAGGTCCGCTGGTGTTTCTTTTCTTTTGGAGTAAATTTCACCATATTGCAGGATTTTTGTACAAACTATCAGAAAACTACAGATTTTAGTTTCTATTTAACAAAACTACAGATTTTAGAAGAACTTGTTTCACAAAATTACATATTTTTTTTACAAACTATTAGAAAACTACAGATTTTAACTTCTATTTCACAAAATTACAGATTTTAGGAGAACTTGTATCACAAAACTACAGGTTTTAGAAGAATTTGTTTCACAAAACTATATGTTTTAGAATTGACCGTTTCTTGTAACGGGTCTGACAGTGTGGGCCTAGATGGCAGTCTCACACGCCCTCATTTCCTGTTTTACTCACGCGTGAGGTTGTCATGTGGGCCTAGACTGTCAGACCCGTTACAAGAAACGATTAATTCTAAAACCTATAGTCTTGTGATATAAGTTCTCTTAAAATCTGTAGTTTTGTGAAATAGAAACTAAAATTTGTAGTCTTCTGATAATTTGTACAAGAAGGCTGTAGTTTTGTAAAACAAGTTCTTTTAAAATCTGTAGTTTTGTGAAATAGAAGTTAAAATCTGTAGTTTTCTGATAGTTTGTAAAAAAAACCTGTAGTTTTGTGAAATTTACTCTTTCTTTTGCTTTAATCCATTTTTTGTGTTTTTTCTACCTTTTCATTACTGACATGCTTCTATGTCTTTCCGCCATTGCAGAATTTGACTAATGGCAGTCCACGCAGCGAGGAGCAGATGGTTGGAAGCAATTGTCTTATGCAGCATTTTAAATCACTATCTACTGTTTATTTTTATGCTTGAATCTAAGTTGGTCATTTCTCTCCAGACACCTCATGGCACACCTCCAGCTCCCAAGGAATATGGGAACTTCGCACAGCCAAGGGCATCCTTTTTTGAGAGACAGCATGTACATTGACATTTTTTTATATTTAAACGTTTTAAATCATTTGGTGAAGTTACAGGAACATGGAACATATGATGATTGGCTTCACCCATACATTTTTTGCAGGAGAGTGTTGATGCACTTATAAACTGTGTTACTGAAAATATTGGCTTTAGTGAAGGAAAGCCAATTGCTGCAATAACCATATACAAATGTCTCATTCATTGGAAGATCTTTGAAACAGAAAAAACATCTGTTTTTGATCGGCTTATTCAAATTTTTGGATCCGCAATGCAGGTATTCTCTGCTGCTGTTGATTCTATAGTTTTTTTTAAAAAAAAAGAAACAATGACTCTTGTTTTACAAGCATTCTTTTCCTCATACATTTCTGTCATTTTAATCAATGTTCTTAAACTATGGTATCATGGGTATTTCAGAAACATGATAGCAATGAGGATCTTGCATACTGGTTATCAAATTCATCAACTTTATTGATTATGCTGCAAAAGAGCCTAAAAGCTGCTGGAGCATCTGGAACCACTCCACGTAAACGACCACAGACTCAGTCATCATTCCTTGGAAGGATGGTACGTTTCTTCGCTAACTTACTCTAGGGGCCGCACATCCATCATCTGGACCTTCAAGTCCTTGTAATTTGGAGTTCATTTGTGTGTTAAACGATCATACTAGTTTTTCTGTTCTTTTTAAAAATTTTGTTAGCTTTTAGGAAACAATTCTTATCACTTATGTATCTACATGGGCCACATGAAAATGACATTAGTAGATTTGTTGAGAGTACTATGACGATATTATAATTTGATAATTTTACCAACATATTATTACTAAATTCAATGGTTAATGTTGTGCTTGTTGTCTAAGAAATTAAAATTTTCATGTAAGAAAGAAGTGAGTGGTATAATTAATCGTAGACAAAAGCTCTTGAAAGTGATCTTGCGGATGAAATAGTTACTATACCCTCCATGCTTCTGTGAGCGATGTTTTATATTATGTAAGCTCTTTCGAATTTGACCTCTCACATATAAAAGAGTCTAGATTAACCACATGGATGTTGTCATTGATTTGTTGTTAAAAGGATTTAATATTATTGTTTTCCCATTTTATACTAATATTGCTATCGAAATAAATGAGTAAGACAGGCTGTATCCCGACTCTTAGCATGGCATAGTTTGCACTACTGTTTTACTTCTTCCTTTCATCAGATGGTTGGTCAGTACTTGATGGCTGCATTGTTTTTCCATGTCATGGGGTCAGGTATTCCGCTCTTCAAACATCACTGTTGATATGGACCTCGTGCGCCAAATCGAGGCCAAGTATCCTGCTTTTCTTTTTAAGCAGCAACTAACAGCATTTGTGGAAGGTTTATACGGAATGATCCGTGACAATGTGAAGAAAGAACTATCTTCACTGCTGTCACATGCTATTCAGGTATCTTACTTCCCATGTGATGTTCATCGGTTAATCTCATGTCAATTGAACTTGCAGTGGAAAAGACATGATATTGCACACACACTGTTTAGGCTACCGTGAATGGATAATAATATTCATTCATGCTGTGCATCTTTGTTCTGTTAAGCCCCCATTATTTTTTGATGAGTCTGTCCTTTATTGCATCCAATATTTTGCTGTTTCAATGCCTTGCCTGCAAGTGCTAGCAATGATTTATTATTTGCCTTTTCGTGTTAATTTTTGGATTTTGTTCTAACTGCAGGTCCCAAGGACAGTCAAAGCCAGTATGGTAAGAGGGCGTTCATTTGGGTCGTCAAGTTTGCCAAGGGGACGTTCATTTTCAAATCAAGGTAGCTATTGGCAGGCGATAGTCGACAATTTGAATGAACTCTTGAAAATCTTGCAAGAAAATTGTGTAAGTGTTAACTACCTACTCTACATACCTGCCTTACAACTAGTGGATAGTGTTCTTAAACATTCTGCTAAAATTCTAGGTCCCAGCAATTTTTATTCGGAAGATATTTACCCAGATTTTCTCATTTATCAACGCACAACTTTTCAATAGGTAATTGTCTGCTGATTCTAGCAAAAGCGTTTCCATTTTTTTTCCTAATGCATAAAGCATATTTTCTCACTGCACTGTTCTGCAGCCTTCTTGTACGTCATGAGTGCTGCTCTTTCAGCAATGGAGAATATGTTAAACAAGGATTAGCACAACTGGAGGTGTGGTGTGGAGAAGTCAAATCAGAGGTAATCATCTGAGTGCAATTGCAGCATATGATTGAGATTGTAGTAGTGTTCACCAAGGCACTAGGCGCTAGTCGGGTGGCAGACCAACGCCTAGCGCCTAATTGCCAATTAGGCGGGCTAGGTGGCCGCCTAGGCGAGATAAATTGGCCTAGGCGGCTAGGCTGGAGGGTGGAGCCTAATGCCTAGGCACTGCCTAGGTGAGCTAGGCGGTCGCCTAGGGGAACAGTGGACTGTAGTACAGGTGCATTATTGGCATTGAATTATTAGTTGAAATCATTTTTGAATTCCTGTGGCAACCAGCAGTTGTGCTTTTTTGGTTTTTTTTGTGGCATTTTTAGAAATAGAGGGCTTTTCTAGTGGCATGGAGCGAAAAATTCCATTAAGCTGTACCATCTCACTACTGTGAGCAACAAATGTTCATCTTGTAAAATCCATCGGATTAACTGCTTTTCCTCTAATCTGTAATCCTGCATCATTTTATGGCATTCTTGTATTATTTTTCTTGTTTAACTCAAATTTTTTCAACACAAAAATCTGAAGATTAATTATCTACTTTTTCTTTTGCTCCCCACCTAACTGTTAAATGCTAACAGTACACAGGATCTGCATTGGATGAACTCAAGCACATAAGGCAAGCTGTTGGTTTCTTGGTATGTTACATCCGCATGTGCTTTTTTATACCCATTCTTTATTACTAGACCAATTCCTCCATATTATGATTGCCTATCCTTTAATTCAATTGCCCCCAAGTCATGTACCACATGGTGGAAGCTAATTCAAGAACTGAAGTCTGGAAATTGTGAAAGGAATAACAGGAGATAATGTTGACTCAATGATTATGGTCAGTGTAAAACATATTATGGGATTAAATCCACAATTATAATGTGGTCAGTGTGTCCAAGATGTTGATCTTTACATAGTACTTAAATATACGAGTGAAATATGTATAGCTAGCTTTCTAGGATGTAATTAAATCTGTTTTGTTTTTTTAGCAAAGGAAATATATCAATGTTTTGTACTCATGTAATAGGCTATCTTTTTAAAAACAAATAATAGCATGGTGTTCTCTGCAAACTGATCCACTGTTTCCAAAGTATCATTTTATTCAAAAAGGAAGAGAAAACATTTTGCAAATCCATTTTGCTGCTGGAACAGTTTTTGAAACTTGTACACCACTCACCAAATTCATACAACTACGTATGGGGCAGCATAAACCTCTTTTGGCATGTCAGATAGAAATATGTGCCCTGGCCTGCAACCCTAGCTGACTGCACGGTGGTCAATTATATCTGATTGGTAAGGTGTTGAGCAAAAAACCCTGAGGGATTAGTTTCTTTCCCTGTAGGTTTCTTTGTTGAAGCTAGTATGACAGTTGATGTTTGTACGGTCCCAGATTAGCGATGCAAGTGGGCTGATCCACTGACCCATTTCACTTAATTGGTGGTTCACTTTCCACTTAATTGGGGTTTCACTTTGTGCACCCCTTCCATTAGTGGTGAAGCAAAATAACTAGGATGGGTCTGGGGGTTGGCCCGACCCACCCAACTTGTATCCTTCCCACATTTTAAATGGAGTTTGCAATATGAATACTCAATACTGACATATTTGTATTGTCATGTAGGTCATATTCAAAAAGTTCAGGATTTCGTATGATGAGATAGTCAATGATCTCTGCCCAGTAATCTCTCTCTCTCTATGTCTCTCTGTGTGTGTGTGTGTGTGTGTGTGTGTGTGTGCAGAGTTAATGGACATTGCATCTACTCTGGTATTACGCAGGTACTAAGTGTCCAGCAGCTTTACAAAATATGCACTCAGTACTGGGATGACAAATATAACACAGAGAGCGTGTCTGAAGAAGTAAGTGGATAAAGTCTGATATTTGATATGTTTCAATGATCATGGTAGTTAGCCTTCTTAGTTTACTGAATATGCTATACAGTTGGCTCTATAACAAGATAATTTCACAAAGGTCCCAACGTTTTTCCAGATTTTTTAATCCAAACCCTATTTTTTCTGTTTTTGCCAGTACCTTTATTTTTGATGGGTTTGCAATTTGCAATGCTTATTGAGGTGGTAAAGTGGTACCTTCAGAATAGTAAAGATTGTGATGATCAATTGGTAAAGTGGTAATGTTATGATGTGGAAAATACTTCTAAAGCGTCACAAATCACTAGAATTTCCACTGTGTAACTCAAAATTGGATAACTCACCTCACCACAACCTGCACATGCTTATTGAGGTGGTAATCCATCCAAACTCTAGCTTTCCAATCAGCACTATGCATGGAGAATGTCTGCCATAGTGCGCTTTACCATAAGCGGCGCAGGCCTAACAATGCATTTTTGCATCTATACTGCTACCATTTCCTCCCACTCTACCTTAATTTAGTTAACCACCTGGGTGTGTATATTAGTCTGTCGACTTGTGAGTTGTGACAATTAGTCAAATATGTAGCACAGATGCAAATGGGATGTAATAAGCACCATTTCTGCATGCAAATATATGGGAAATTTAGTTAGGTGCCATTCCAAAGCTTGCATTTCTATGAAATGCCACTCCAAAGTTTTGAATCTATTCAATACCACTCCAGAACCATTTATACATCAGTTAAATGCCATTTCTCCCAAACTTTCACCATTTTACCACTCCAGAACCATTTATACATCAGTTAAATGCCATTTCTTCCGAACTTTCACCATTTTTCTTGTTTTCCTGGTTTCCCATTTTGAATTGACCTTCGCCTTTTCATAGAACATAGAGTAGCCAGCTAAACTTTAGAGCTCATTGATTTGCTTCTTGATTGTAGGTTCTTGAGGAGATGACAACATTGATCACAAAGGAATCGGTCCAGGATACTTCTTCAGACAGCACCTTTTTACTGGATGATGAAATAAGGTGCTTGCAAAAATCTTACTATACCATTATTCTGGTTATGGCATACTTTTAAGGATATGCTAAACACTGGGGTTTTTTATTTTGTGTGTTTTTGTCGCAGCATGCCCATATCACTTGAGGAGGTAGCAGATTCGATGGATGCCAAGGGATTTCAGAACGTGGCCCCACCACCAGAACTTGTCGCAATCCCTGCCTTCCAATTCTTAAAGAGCTGAGCCAAGAGCCAAAGCTGCGGCCTATTCATTCTCGTAGCATATAATGCTACACCGGCAGACCTCTGTATTCTTCCGTCAATGTTGTAAATTCAACCTAGGGTTTCCTTTCTACTCTCTTTCCTTGCAGTCCCTGTTGTGCCAGGTTAATTTATTCTTTCCTAGCTGGGTTGTTTTTTTTTTCTCAAAAGGTTTCTGTTGGCTGGGTTGGGAATAATTTTTTTGCCCTCCCAAAATGAATGTGTGCAATGCATAAAGATTAAAATTATTCATTTTTTGTAGTCATGGTGTTGTACACACACAAACGCCATGCTGGGGTACCAGAACGAGATAGCAGTTAGAAACCACCAACATTTTTTTCTATACATGTTCTATTGCATTTGATTGTACAGAACTATTGGAAAATGTGAATAATTGGTATAGTTGAATCAATTTTTTGAAGGAATTCATGTGTTGTGAATTTGCCTGTCAGTGTTTTCTTTTCCTAAGAAAATTATGTGCACCATGGCCTCTTACATGTTGTAACATTCCAAATTTTATCTTTCTAAAGTTTTTCCTAAGTTTTTAAAATTTTGTGAATTTAAATTTGAGCTCTCAAGTGCAAGTAAATAATTTGAATTAAAATTTTAAGTTGAAATAAGTTCAAAATAATTTATTAGGGTTGCAAATCCTTAAAAGTATTTTTACGAATTTTCTAGAATTTTTCCTAATTTATTTAATATTTATTTTGGCTTTTCTTAATTTTTTGGAATTTTCTAAAATGAAAAAAATTTTCTTTTTCCTTTTTCCTCTCGAGCCGAATTTCTTCGCATGGCCCATGCCTGTTCTACTGCGTGGCCCACCTCCTCTCTGAGTCGCCTGGCCCATCGCCCGCTTCCCCGACCCAGTTCACGCGGCCTGATCTGCCTCGCGCTCGCACTCGCTGACGCGTGGGGCCCGCCTATCAGCGCTCGGCATTGTAGTCTCAGAGTCGGTCTTTCCGTCGTTCGAACCCCGTATCTGTTGTTGTGTTTTCCTCGCCGTTTGCGCCGTATCCGAGCTGAATTTTTAGGGATCCGCGCTTATAAATAGTGTCGCACCCACTCCTCGCTCTTGTTCCGAGGTTCGTCGCCCTTGCGCCGTCAAATCTCGAACCCTAGTCGCCGTCTTCAATCGTTGTGCCCGTGCACTTCTCCGCCGCCTTTCTTCCCCGTCGGTGAGACTTTGCCGCTGACTTTGGTCGCATCAAGTTCCCCGCGTCGCTCTCTCTCTTTTGCCCCTAGCCTGGTTCTATTTCGGTGCGTTTTTGCGCTTCGGCCGTGTCGTCTTCCCCGCCTTCGGTGTGCTCGTGCCGCCGCCGTCGAGCCGCTCCGCTCCGCGCCTTTCGAGCCATGCTGGCGCCGCGTGGCAACCGCGTCGCCCGTCTCCCGCCGCGTCCGTGCCGCGTCGCTTCATTTCGTGTGCCGCGTCAGCTGTTGCGCTGGCCGCCACGTGTCGCACCACGTGCGCCCTAGCCCCGCGTGGAAGCCACGTCAGTGCCGCGTGGCATTCCACCTCAGCAAAGTCCACCACGTCACCGTGGACCGAGCCACTAACATGTAGGTCCCATGTGTCGGCCGGTATTTCTTTTTCTTTTTCCATTTTCCAGAAAATCCGAAATTCCAACCAATCAGATCTTGCCACATGTCAGTCTCTTTATTTCCTTTGATTTTCTGATCCGAGGAAATTTCAGGAGCCCGTTCTCCTTCGTTCGAGCTCCGATTCCAGTGATTCGAATATCTAAATTCATCTAAATTCATGATTTATCTTCCAGTACCATTCTTTTCAATTTTTGAATTTTATTTGAATTTGTTTTTTATTTGCCTCGTTTTGCGTGTAGACGACGCAGTCGAAGCCCAGTCAAACCAGCAGTCGGAAGTAGATCCAGCAGGAGGCAACGAAGGCAAGTCTTCCTTGAACATATTGATCCCAAATTTACAAAACGCCTATGTTGTTTTTAAATTATGCATGCTTACTTTATGCGATGTACTTTAAATATAGTTTTTGGGTATAGTTAAATACCAGAATTTGTTATACCCTCATTGGTATTGATCATGCCAAACCTTTATCACCCTAGTTGATAGTTGCTATTTTATTTGGTGATAACCAGTAGATTAGCATGGGAAATATGGTTTAGACCAGGGCGGATGGATGTTTGGCGGGTGCAGAAGCACGAGACCTTGGTATGTGAATGTTCTGCCCTAGTCAATTAAGGACTGAAGCATGTGTTATCATGGACCAAGTACTACCGTACAACGACAAGTCTATATGGGTACGACCTGGCTAATTAATTTGTGCATCTCATTATTAGCTTTGCCAGTTGGTGGATGCCAGATGTAGGCAGGCGCAAGAGGGGGCTTCCGACTGAGTAGCTAGAACCCATCAGCGGTGAAACCTTAGCGGACGAGGTTAATAATGGGGTTGTACATTGTAAAGGTCTTGTCATGATCTCTCTGCCGACACACCAAAGGAAGTGTGTTAATTGCATGGCAACAAGAGTCGATCATGTCTTGTGGGTAAAGTTGTACATACTCTGTAGAGTTAAAACTACTTAAGTAGCCGTGCTCACGGTCAAGGGTAGGCGAGGTACGCTTGCACATTGTAGATTTCATGGTTTTGTTTTAAAGGAAAATGATGGTTTGGGAATCCGTGAGTAGATAGAACTCTCGGATTATGGTTTGGCAGATGGAGCCAGTCAGGTAGATAGAACCTGTTATAGTTATAATATCAAATTCAGTTATTATTCAATTACATTTTGATCAAATGATGCTTTATGAAATTATTATTTGTATTTAAGTTAAACTTTGCTTTATGCTAAAAGAGCCATATTATGCCTTCAATTGTTTAGCCTTGCATATAGTTATCATGCATTATGTTTTCAAGACTTGCGGAGTACATTTTATGCTCACCCTTGCAACATTCCTAACTTTCCATAGAGGAGTGCGCAGAAGCTGAAGGTGGCTACGAGTTCTTTGCTTGTGGTTACGATGAAGGTGATCCAAAATGTTAGGACGGGTACCCCAGTCGATTGCCTGTTGGGCAAATGGGTGGGCTCACTCTATTGCTGTTATTTCATTTCCGCTGCTTCTTATTGAACTCAAGCCAAGAGGATGTTTATTTGTAAGAATTGGCCATAAGGCTAATACCCTTTTGCTTAATTGATATCATTTGATTCGTGATATGAATATGTTATCATCACTGTTTCCACTGTGTATACTAGTTTTTCCTGTACTAGCACAGGTTATACACAGAGGGTTCGGATTTCTAAATCCGGTCCCGACAGAGGTGGTATCAAAGCCATATCGACTGTAGGTCGCATCCCTAGTTAGTCTGGTCTTCTTAGCAATAAGATCAAAATTATTTTCTAAATCAAACCAACGAATTGCTATGAAATAGATTATCTCATCTTATTCTTAGGTTCTTACTCCTTTCCTTTGCTAAATTGCTATTTTAAAATTTTAATTTGATCTTATCTCCTAAAACTTCTCAAAGCCTCAGGTCTTCTGCAAGAATCCAAATCAAGGAAGATGATGATCCATTTTCTTTTCAAGACCAATCGAAGGCTTCTGGAAAGATCAAGTTGCCAAAAGAGTGCTCGAAAGGACTCCCATATAGGATAAGTTAATAGTGCTCAATAGTGTTGGAGCATGTCATCCATTTTTGGCTTAGTAACGTATAATCCGAGTGTATTAGGATTTTTGTTGCTTGTTTGTTGGGTGTTGTACATTTGACCTAGGTATTGTGTTGCAGCCACATTTCATTTGGAGTTTTATTGCTTGTATGGTCTGGAATGGCTACCTCCCCAGTCTTCTCATCTTTTGCTCTTTCCCTCTCATCTATTGCTAACCAATCAATGGCCGTTGCTTCAGATGGAAAGTCAAGGAAGAGGTCGTGGAGCTGGTCGCAGAGGAGGTCGTGTAGGAGGTCATGGTCGTGGACGTGGCCAAGCAGAGCCACAAGAGCAGTCAGAGCAGCAAGTGCCACCACCGCTGCCACCATTCCAACCCCAATCGTAGATATCCAGCAGATGATGGCAATGCAACTTCAGTTGTTGTAGGCCCTTGCTCAGAATATAGTGAATAATCCCCAGCCAGCACTAGCTGCAACACCAGTGATGCCGCCCCAGTCAAAACTTGGAGAATTTATGAGAACTAGATCGCCTACCTTCATGGGAGCAGGTGAACCCTTGGAGGCACATGACTAGTTGAGGGATGTGGAGAAGAAGCTCCAGTTGCGCAGTGTGATGACCGTGAAAAGGTTCTCTACGCGAGCCATTAGTTAAAAAGAGTAGCCGCTACCTGGTGGGATAACTTTTGTGCTGCCCATTAGAATGCTCAAGCAATCACTTGGGAGGAATTCTCTGAAGCCTTCCGTATCGCACATGTGCCTGCAGGCATTATTGAGATGAAGAAAAGAGAGTTCCGCAAGTTACATCAAGGAAACCAGAGTGTTTCCTAGTATCTTAATCGGTTCACCCAACTATCAAGGTATGCACCAGAAGATGTGGCTACTGAAAGTGCCAAGATCTGGAGTTTCATGGAGGGACTTGATCCTGATATCAATGTGCAGCTAGTTGCTTTGGATTTTCCAAACTTTCAGCACATGGTAAACAAGGTACTAGTGCAAGAGGATGCTCAACGCCAACAGTGGGAGTCCTGCAAGAGAAGGATGGTATTTCAAGCTCAGCACGGAGCGAGTGGTTCTAGACAATGCTTCCAATCTCAGCAGCCCAACAGGACACCTGTCCAAGGAGCGCCCTGTACTCCTAATTTTGGACTGCGCCTAGGTGCTCAAGGATTCCAAAACAACGCTAGTGCTCAACCTCAGAAAGGGAATTCGAATGTTGCAGGAATTCAATGCTTTTACTTCCATCAGATGGGACATTATGCTAGTAATTGTCCTTAGAAGCGTCAGCCAGTGACCCTGTAATACCCTGGCTCATTAATGTGAAGGCCCATGTGGTCCATGTGGAGTGGTGGTGAGATTAGTCCCACATTGCTTGCACAAAGTGAGTTGTAGTAGTATATAATGCTTGTTGGATCCAAACATAGCACCTCTGGGTTAACCCTTTTACACAAAGCGAGGACGAAAGTGTAAGTGGGGTGCTATGCATGCGTAGGTTTGCCCTATGATAGGCTGGACTTTGAGCTAATTTGGGCCAGGGTGTTACAGATGGTATCGGAGCATAAACATTCGCTGCACGGGCGCGTGTGGGATAGAGGCACGAGCATATGACGCATGGTGTGTGTGGGCCCGAAGTGGCCACATGGCATGGCAGATGTGCCAGCACTGGACGCACGGCCGTGTACCGAGGGGTGTTCTAGGTATCTGTCGTGTATACGGTGTGTTGCCAAGGGCGTCAGCCCTTAAGGGGGGTGAGTGTAATACCCCGGCCCATTAATGTGAAGGCCCATGTGGCCCATGTGAAGTGGTGGTGGGATTAGTCCCACATTGCTTGCACAAAGTGAGTTGTAGTAGTATATAATGCCTGTTGGGTCCAAATATAGCACCTCCGGGTTAACCCTTTTACATGAAACGATGACGAAAGTATAAGTGGGGTGCTATGCATGCGTAGGTCTGCCCTATGGTAGGCTGGACTTTGAGCTAATTTGGGCCAGGGTGTTACAGACCCAGTGCCGTTCAACTTGGGATCCAATTCCGTCAGAACTCCTATGCAAGGACAAGGTCAAGTGCAACTATATAAATCAATGGGGTAGAATTCCTAGCGAATCTTATCATTCTGAATTCAAAAGGAATAGATGTCATCCTAGGGATGGATTGCTTAACCAAGTATAAAGGTCAAATAGATTGTGCCAGTAGAGCCATCACCCTCACCAATTCGGAAGGCACTCGAGTGGAGTATATGCCTGATGAGTCTTCGAGTGAAAAATGCACTTTGAATAGATTGGAGGAAACAACTTTTGAGAGTATGCCTGTGGTGCAAGAATATCCAGATGTATTTCCAGAAGAATTGCCAGGTATGCTGCCTAATCGGGATGTAGAGTTCATCATAGAACTAGTCCCTGGTACGGCTCTCATTTCTAAGAGACCCTATCGCATGCCAGCCAATGAACTCACCGAGATGAAGAAGCAGATTGAGGAGTTGCAAGAAAAAGGATACGTTCGTCCAAGTTCGTCACCTTGGGGAGCGCCAATTCTTTTTGTAAAGAAGAAGGATAATAGTTTGCGCTTGTGCGTGGACTATAGAGCCCTGAATGAAGCCACAATCAAGAACAAGTATCCGTTTCCCAGGATTGATGACTTATTTGATCAGTTGAAAGGAGCTTGTATTTTCTCCAAGTTCGATCTTCGATCTGGATACCATCAGTTGAAAATAAGGTCACAAGATATCCTGAAGACAGCTTTTGCTACCCGTTATGGATTATATGAGTTCACAATTATGTCATTTGGTCTGACCAATGCACTAGCTTATTTCATGAATCTGATGAATAAAGTGTTTACGGAATACTTATATAAGTTTGTGGTAGTATTCATAGATGACATTCTTGTATATTCGAAAGATGAAGCGGAACATGAAAGTCATTTGAGGATGGTGTTGGAAAAGCTCAGAAATCATCAGTTGTATGCTAAGTTCAGTAATTGTGAGTTTTGGTTGAAGGAAGTTGCTTTCTTGGGGCATATAATTTCTGCTGGAAGTGTCTCAATAGACCCTGAAAAAGTAAAAGGTGTACTTAATTGGAGGCAACCCAAGTCAGTGCCTGACATCAGAAGTTTCCTTGGTTTAGCGGGATACTACCGAAGATTCATAGAAGGATTTTCAAAGATTGCAAGACCGCTTACCCCGTTGCTGAAGAAGGAAAAGAAGTTTGAATGGTCTGAAGCTTGTGAGCAAAGTTTTTAGGAATTAAAGAAAAGATTGACTACAACCCCAGTGCTCATTTTACTGGATATTCGGAAGAACTTTGAGATTTTCTGTGATGCTTCAAGACAGGGACTTGGATGTGTCTTGATGCAAGAAGGCAAAGTAGTTGCATATGCCTCACGACAATTGCGACCACACGAGGAAAACTATCCAACCCATGACTTGGAAATGGCAGCAGTTGTGCATGCACTAAAGTTGTGGAGGCATTATCTCATCGGAAATCGATGCGAAATTTTCACAGACCATAAGAGTTTGAAGTATATCTTAACTCAAGCAGACCTCAACCTAAGACAAAGAACATGGTTAGAGTTAATAAAGGATTATGATGTGGGAATACATTACCATCTTGTCAAGGCTAATGTAGTTGCCAATGCCTTAAGCCGGAAGAGCTACTGCAACAATTTGATGATTCAATAAGGACAACCTGCTCTTCACGAGGAGTTTCAGCGTTTGAATTTGGAACTAGTGGAGGAAGGTTCCGTAGCTACTTTGGAGATTCAACCAACCTTGACAGATCATATTAAAAAGATGCAAAAGTCAGATAAAGAAGCTGCCAAGATCAAGGATAGAATAAAGGAAGGTAAAGCCCCAGGATTTTCAGAAGATGAAGAAGGAATAGTTTGGCTTGGAAAAAGTATTTATGTACCAAATCAAAAAGAGATCAAGCAGTTAATATTAAAAGAAGCGCATGAGTCAGCGTACTCAATTCATCTAGGTAATACTAAGATGTATCATGATCTTCGTGGTATATATTGGTGGCCAAGGATTAGAAAAGAAATTGCAGAGTACATAGCTATGTGTGTGTATGCCAGCGAGTTAAAGCTGAACATCAAAGACTCGCAGGATTGCTACAACCTTTAAGGGTACCTGGATGGAAGTGGGAAGAGATTGGAATGGATTTCATTACAGGACTTCCGAGAACCAGATTAGGTCATGACTCCATATGGGTTGTAGTGGATCGATTGACAAAAGTTGCACATTTTATTCCTGTGAGAACAACCTATCAGGGAGATAAACTCGTAGAGTTGTATATGTCAAGAATCGTGTGTTTGCATGGTGTGCCAAAGAGGATTGTTTCAGATCGAAGCACTCAATTCACTTCAAGATTCTGGCAAAAGTTGTAAGAAGCATTGGGTACCAATCTGAATTTCAGCATAGCTTATCACCCTCAGACTGATGGACAAACTGAGCGAGTGAATCAGATCCTTGAAGATATGTTAAGGTCTTGTGTGTTGTCCAATACGACAGATTGGGATCAAAGTTTACCATATGCAGAATTCTCATATAATTATCAAGCAAGCTTGCAAATGTCGCCATTTGAAGCGTTATACGGAAGAAAGTACAGGACACCTCTCTGTTGGAATGAAACAGGAGATCGCCAAGTTTTTGGTCCTGATATTTTGCAAAAGGCTGAAGAATAAGTAAAAATGATTCAAGAAAGATTGAGAATAGTGCAGTCTAGATAAAAGAGCTACGCTGATAATCGTCGGAGAGAGTTAACCTTTGCTCCTGGTAACTGTATACTTGAAAGTCTCACCTCTTAAAGGGATGCATCGATTCCAAGTTCGTGGAAAGTTAGCGCCAAGGTTCATTGGGCCATTCCCAATCCTGGCTAGAAGTGGACAAGTGGCTTACCAGTTGGAGCTGCCGCCACAGTTATCAGGTGTGCACAATGTGTTCCATGTGTCGCAGCTAAAAAAGTGTCTTAGAATACCAGAAGAACAGATGCAGATTCAGGATGTTGAGCTACAGGAAGATCTTACCTACCCAGAGTATCCGATCAGAATTTTGGATGAAGCAGAGCGCAGAATAAGAAACAAGACGATTAAGTTTTGCAAGGTTCAGTGGAGCAACCATTCAGAAAGAGAAGCAACATGGGAGCGTGAAGAAAATGTTAGAGCAGAGCAAGGTTTGAAAATTCGGTTTCGGAATAAATTTCGTCCCTGGCTGGATCGCGAGATTTCGCCGAAATTTTGAAATTTCAGAAAAATTTTGGATGAAATTTGAATTTGAAAATTCAAATCCGGTCCGTGTAGTAACGAAAAATACCGAAATTCGGCGTAAAAACCCGAAATTTCGGGCGAAATACCCGAAATTTTGTGTTTTTCGCACCGGCAGAAAAGTGATCCAAACATTAACGAAATTTTCTTAATTGTTTTTTGGAAGTTACTGACACATTACTGATGTTCTCACAAAAATTTCGGCTGATTATCACATTTGAGGAATTTTTAAAAATTCGGAGAGTGGTACTGTCCTGATAAAACACTGACCGACAAGTTTGATCCGAATGAAAAATGGTACAAATCAAGTTAGAAACTGTTGAATTTTTTTTTCATGGTTAAGATCCTTAATTAATATTCTCATAAAATTTGCAGGTGATGATCAAGCTTCATGAATTTTTAAAAATTCGGACAGTGAAACTGAAGGCTGACCGACAAATTTCAACCAAATGAAAAACAGTTCAAACCATTCTAGAAAATTTTGAAGATTTTTATTTATACTCTTCATGCATCACTAATATTACCATAAAATTTTCAAATTATTATCAAACATGAAAAAAGTTATACAAATCTGACACTGTTACTACCTCGTTTATGCTAATTTTGTTTTTTATTTTTAAAAGATAACAAATGAAGTTAAAATATTTTATAAAATTTTATTTTTGATAATATACTTCTTAATATTGTACCATAAATTTTTCATAGCATTAAAAATTATATTCGATTTTATAAATTTATAATAGTGTTTCTTCCAAAATTTTAAAATGTCTCAAAAAATTAGTTTTTGGACAAATTATCATCAAAGATCACTTTAGTATGGGTTATTGATGTAATTGAAGTCAAATCCGGCCATAAAAAACCAAAATCCGGATTTTTTTTCAAGAAATTTCGCCCGGTTTGGCCAAAATTTCGCCAAAAACAATTAATTTACTGTAGCATTTTCAAATTTTTTTTCGGCCGGTAGTTTAGGTCTCGGGGGGAGGCCTGAAATCCAAACTTTCGGCAAAATGTCGCCGAAATTTGGATCCCTGGAGCAGAGTACTCCAACCTTTTTCCCTAGTCCATCCAAATCTCAAGGTCGATATTTCTTTTAGGGGGAGGTTTGTAACATTTCAAATTTTAGCTTTCTAAAATTTTTCCTAAGTTTTTAAAATTTTTGTGAATTTAAATTTGAGCTCTCAAGTGCAAGTAAATAATTTGAATCAAAATTTTAAGTTGAAATAAGTTAAAAATAATTTATTAGGGTTGCAAATTCTTAAAAGTATTTTTAAGAATTTTCTATAAATTTTCCTAATTTATTTACTACTTATTTTGGCTTTTCTTAATTTTCTGGAATTTTGTAAAATGAAAAATCTTTTCTTTTTCCTTTTCCCCCTCGGGCCGAATTTCTTCGCCTGGCCCACGCTTGTTCTTCCGCTCGGCCCGCCTACTCTCCGCGCCGCCCGGCCCACTGCCCACTTCCCCGGCCCAGTTCGCGCTGCCCGATCCGCCTCACGCTCGCGCTCGTTGACGCGCGGGGCCAGTATGTCAGCGACCGGCGCCGTCGTCTCTGAGGCGGTCTCTACGTCGCCTGAACCCCGCATCTCTCACAGCGTTTTCCTCGCCGTTCGAGCTGTATCCGCGCTGAACTCTTGGGGACCCACGCCTATAAATAGTGCCACACCCGTTCCTTGCTCTTGTTCCGAGGTTCGTCGCCCTTGCGCCGTCAAATTGCGAACCCTAGTCGCCGTCTTGCACCGCCGTGCCTGTGCACTTCTCCGCCGCCTTTCTTCCACATCTGTGAGCCTCCGCCGCTGACTTTGGTCGCATCAAGTTCCCCGCGTCGCCCACTCTCTTTTGTCCCTAGCCTGGTTCGGTTTCACTGTGTTTTTGCGCTTCGACCGTGTCGTCTTCCCTGCCTTCGGCGTGTCTGCGCCGTCGCTGCCGAGCCATTTCACTCGCGCATACATGCCATCTTGGCGCGCGATCAACGCCACGCCGCTACGTGGCAGCCGCGTCGCCCCGCCTCCCGCCGCGTCGGCGCCGCGCCGCTTCATTTCCTATGCCATGTCAGCTGTTGCGCTGGCCGCCGCGTGTCGCACCACGTGCGCCCTAGCCCCGCGTGACATTCCACCTCAGCAAGTCCACCGCGCACCTTGAGCTGCCTCGGTGCACCCGGTTCACCGTGGACCAAGCCATTGACATGTGGGTCCAATGTGTCGGCCGTTATTTATTTTTCTTTTTCCATTTTCAAGAAAATCTGAAATGCCAACCAATCAGATCTTGCCACGTGTCAGTCTCTTTATTTTCTCTGATTTTCTGATCCGAGAAAATTCCAGGAGCCCGTTCTCCTTTGTTAGAGCTCCAATTCCAGTGATTCTAATATCTAAATTCATCTAAATTCATGATCTATCTTCCAGTGCCATTCTTTTCAATTTTTGAATTTTGTTTGAATTTATTTTATTTATTTGCCTCATTTTGCATGTAGATGACGCAGTCGAAGCCTAGTTGAACCAGCAGTCGGAAGTAGATCCGTAGGAGGCAACGAAGGCAAGTCTTCCTTGAACATATTGATCCCAAATTTACAAAATGCCTATGTTGTTTTTAAATCATGCGTGCTTACTCTATGCAATGTACTTTAAATATAGTTTTAGGGTATAGTTAAATACTAGAATTTATTATACCCTCATTGGTATTGATCATGTCGAACCTTTGTCACCCTAGTTGATAGTTGCTATTTTATTTGGTGATAACCAATAGATTAGCATGGGACTGTAGAATTGCTTAGTCTAGCTTAAACGTTTCAGTATTATGTCATTATGTGAATCATTTCAAACATTGTTGAAACTTATTTCTGAAGTTGCGGCAATTGGTGTTGCTGCTGTTATTTAAATGAAATAAAGTGGAAAATATGGTTTAGACCAGGTCGGATGGATGTTTGGCGGGTGCAGAAGCACGAGACCTTGGTATGTGAATGTTCCGCCCTAGTCAATTAAAGACTGAAGCATGTGTTATCATGGACCAAGCACTATCGTACAACCACAAGTCTATATGGGTATAACTTGGCTAATTAATTTGTGCGTCTCATTATTAGCTTTGCCAGTTGGTGGATGCCAGATGTAGGCCGGCGCAAGAGGGGGCTTCCGACTGGGCAGCTAGAACCCATTGGCGGTGAAACCTTAGCGAGCGAGGTTAATAGTGGGGTTGTACATTGTAAAATCCTTGTCATGATCAATCTGCCGACACACCAAAGGAAGTGTGTTAATTGCATAGCAACAAGAGTCGATCATGTCTTGTGGGTAAAGCTGTACATACTCTACATAGTTAAAACTACTTAAGTAGCCGTGCCCACGGTCAAGGGCTAGCGAGGTATGCTTGCACATTTTAGATTTCATGGTTTTGTTTTAAAGGAAAATGATGGTTTATGAATCCGTGAGTAGATGGAACTCTCGGATTTTGGTTTGGCAGATGGAGCCAGTCGGGTAGATAGAACCTGTTATAGTTATCATATCAAATTCAATTATTATTCAATTACATTTTTATCAAATGATGCTTTATGAAATCATTATTTGTATTTAAGTTAAACTTTGCTTTATGCTAAAAGAGCCATATTATGCCTTCAATTGTTTAACCTTGCATATAGTTATCATGCATTACGTTTCCAAGACTTGCGGAGTACATTTTGTGCTCACCCTTGCAACATCCCCAACTTTCCATAGAGGAGTGCACAGAAGCTGAAGGTGGCTACGAGTTCTTTGCTTGTGGTTACCTCGAAGGTGATCTGGAATGCTAGGACGCGTACCCCAGTCGATTTCCTGTTGGGCAAATGGATGGGCTCACTCTATTACTGTTATTTCATTTCCACTGCTTCTTATTGAACTCAAGCCAAGAGGATGTTTATTTGTAATAATTGGCCATAAGGCTAATACCTTTTTGCTTAATTGATATTATTTGATTCGTGATATGGATATGTTGTCATCATTGTTTCCACTGTGTATGCTAGCTTTTCCTGGACTAGCACAGTGGGGGCGACAGTCGGGAGCAGTGGCACCGTGGCCTGCAGTGCGGAGGCATGTCCGACGGGTGACACGAGGCCCTCGGCCCAGCGTGGAGACCGTGGCACTAGAGCGTGGGCCCCGTGAGGTGCGACTGTAAGATCGACGATGACGACTAGAGGGGGTAAATAGATGGTTTTAAAAATTTATCTCTAAACGCTCTTTGGCCAAAACCTAATTTATATGCGGAAATGATAAACAAACGGTTTTGACCAAATAAAGCCTAAATCATCTAGTCTCAACTAAGTGCGCCAACAAGTTAAGTCTAGATCAAGGTTTGCAATCCTAGATATATTGGACCGACTCCACAAATTAAGCCAATCACCTCAAATCTACTAGCAGTAGCTCTTTCCCCCTTCGGGTAGGTGAGCTCCAATCTTCACAACTCGTCGGACCTTCTCACAACCTTCTTGAGAAGATCACCGAACCACGATGCCTCCACGCCATCTAGGTGTCGGCAAACAACAAGAGTAATAGGTCAAACCTCTTGCTTGATCCTCACCAAGTGCAACACATGCGCAAGGATGCTCAATCCTTATCTAGATGCAACACATGCAACTAGAGACCTTCTCTCCTTGCTTACAAGGTGCAACACATGCACAATTGAGAGAAGAGGCTTGCACTAGCTCATAAGAATGCAAAGGAATACCAAAGAGATTCTACACAAGAAACAATAGCTCAAAAGCTTCTCAAATCACTCAAATATTGCTTTAGGAGCTCTTGAGGTTTTGCTCTCACAAGAATACCTCAAATAGGTGCTAGAGTAGTAGCAAAACTCTCCCTATTTGACCTCTTATAAAATCCCTCAAAGAAACTAGCCGTTTGTGGGCAAAATCAGAAAAATTATGCAAAACCCGGTGCTACCGCCCACCTAGGATCGGTAGCACCAGCTTCAGGCTCAACGGTTAGTTTCGTGAATTAAATACAGCGAAGCTAGCCATTGCTACAATACCCCCAGTGCTACAGCCCATTTAAAATTGGTAAGATCGGCCATTTCAACCCAAAAACACCTCTCTAGAAAATAACTGCCACCTGGAGGTACTACCGCCTATGTAGGGGCGGTAGCACCACTATTTCAGCAACTGAAACGATCATAACTTTTTACTCCGAAGTTCGATTTAGATGATCTTGGACTCTATGGAAATCTTATCAAGAGGGCTACAATTTCCAACCTTTTTTAAGTTTTAATCGATCAAATATATTTCTAAAGATCACAAAAACTCCAATGTAGCCACTCAAGTCTAAAATCTGATTTTCTCGAAATCTCTCACATAGACTTGATCAAGAGCGTGACTACATGCTAGCAAGAGTCAATAAGATCAAATCTTGAGCCATGTGATGATCAACTCATTATCAAAACAATTTTGCAAAACACATTTGTAAATGCTAATCACATGCTCCAAGATCAAATGCATGAACACCAATATTTTGGAAAACACATTTGCAAATAGAAATCTTGCAAACAAGAGCAATTAAGATCACATCTTTGAGCCATGTGATGATCAACACATGATCAAACCAATTTGCAAAACACGTTTGCAAACTCTAGTCACATGCTCCAAAGAATTGCACATATATCAAATTGTTTGCAAAACACATTTGCAAATATTAAATCCATGCAAATAAAAGCACAAAGATCAAGCATGAACTCAAGCATTGCCATGTGATGATCAACACATGATCTCTAGCAATTTTCAAAACACATTCACAAACCCTAGTCACATGCTAAGAAGAGTACTTGCATGAATTTCAACATTGTGCAAAACACATTTGCAAAACAACATCAAGCATGAGCTACAACTACTTGCAAAATACATTCGCAAATACTTAGCTCATGCAAAGAATCAAGTTAATAAGATAGCAAGCATGAGCCACGATTATTTGCAAAACACATTCGTAAATAATTGCTCCATGCAAAAACCAAATCAAGAGGTGAGCTAATGCACACAGGATTGATCCATCAACACATGATGAGACTCAAGCTATAAGACTTGACCCCTCTTAATAGTACGGCAACCTATACTAGCAACTTGGTCTCCCAACCAAACACCGAGACAGGTAAAAGACTAGAAACACATCCTTAGCTCTATGCTAGTCATACCTTTGCCTCGCGCAACCATTTGGAGCTTTTGCTTGATGACTATCATCATCTCTCCAAGTCTAGGTCTTCATCTTGTATATCAACACATGATGGACTCCCTTCTCTTCAGGATCTATGTTTGATGCTCATCAACACATGATGACATCCTTCTTCCCGAATATTGACTTGATGACCATCAATACATGATGTCATTCAAAATCTTCATCTTTGGACATAACCTATTTCACAACTCATTGAAATTGTTAGTCCAACATGCATAGTTATCGCAATCATCAATGCACTCCATTAACACATAATAGATTCCCCAAGATCCTTTGTTCTACTCCTTTGATGATTGACCACAACCCAAATCAATTGAATGAAATTTTATATTTGTCTTGAGTATATTAGTGCTACTAAAGCTTCATATGCTCAAGCATTTTCGATTGTCCTTAATCAATAAGGCACACCATCAACACATGATGGAGAGCCTAGATCCATTGATCTAGTTCTTTGATGATTGAACAACAACCGAACACAATTTAAATTGAATTTAAATTGTTATGAGTATATTTCAACCACGCAAGCGTCATATACTCAATTTGATGAGTTTCAAAGTAATGATCCAATTGATAGGGAATGATGGAAAGGGATCAATACTATTGAGACTATCAAACATAGGGTAAACTCTTTTAAATGTGCGCATATATATAATTGAACTTGAATCAATATGCACATATTCAATTTGAGATTTCTTTGGATTTTATCCTATATTGACGTGAGTATACTACAACTACACAAGTTTTATATATTCAATGATTTGTTTCAAAGTAAAGATCCTCAAAATGTGTGGCAAGATGAAAGGGATACTATTGAAACTTAAAGATAAAGCATGAACTCCCCTAAATGTGTGCATTCATGTATATATAGAATTGGAAACATTATGCACATTTTAAGATTGAAACTACGGTAGAGTTCATCTTTTATCTTGAATCTAAGGAATGCATCTAGAAATAATGGAGTTGTATTTGATGCATACCTTTGGGATTTCCAATTTTTAATGAGATGAAACTAATCAAAGATATAATCAATAAAGGAGTTAGTCTCATATTTGAATTTATCAATATGATCGTGAATATCATATCCAAGGAATGCAACAAGATATGATAATATGAACTCGAATGCATACATTTGATATTTCCATCTTTTTCATCCAAAAGAGACTAATAAAAGTTAAGCTCAAAAAAAGAGTTAAGTCTTATAAAAGGATTTATCATTAATTAACAATTGAGACTAATCAATATTATGATTATCAAAAGGGTTAATCTCAATATTAGATTTGCCATTAACACCAAAACCAAATTAATGGAGCTTGAACTTTCAGCGGCGGCCATGGAGGCGTGGTGCATGCGGTGCTCGGCCACAGCGCGGTTGGGGTGGCCCGACCTAGCCAAAATGGCACAAGGGTGGACCCGTATGGTGCGAGGCACCCGCAGGCCAACACGACGGAACCGTGTAGCTCGTCCAGGGTGGTGCGAGGCGGTGCGGCAAGATGGGTGGCTGAAGGTAGCTCAGCCAGAGAAGAACCAAGGCTGGTCAGTTGGTGTAACATCACAAAAATTGAGTTTTGGAATGTTTGAATTTGAAAATGAACCATTTGCATTTTTCTTGAATTCATTCAAGCTTAATTTGAAATTTCTATCGATGAAAGGATTTAATTGACTAAACTATTCATCAAACAAAAGATTTTCAGTTTTAGTTGGGTTCATTGTGCTTCAAGAATTTTTTCAGTATTTTTAGAGATTTTTTTGAATTTTTTGCTATTTATTTGAATTTATTTTCCTTTATTTGAATTTCTGGAGTTTTCTTAATTGGAAAATATTTTTTATTTCCTAATTTTATCGCGGGCCGAATCCTCTGCAGCCCACCTCGCTCGCGCATCGACTGGCCCGCTTCTACCCCGTCGCCCATTCCTATTCCTCACTCGGTCCAGCCTGCACCGCCTACCTCGGCCCGCTTGCGCTCTGTCCCGGCTCGTTTCGCCCGTGGCCCAGTTGGCCCAGCCTTGCACCTGCGCCGTCACGCGTCTCCCGTAACCCTAGCCACCACGGTTGTAGAGTGTGCGCTGCCCACGTCTTCGGCGTCCGTGCCGTGCACGTTTCCCCAGGCTATTTAAGCCCCCGAGATGCCCCGTTTTGAGTTCCTCGCTCCGCGCCACCTCAGCTGCACTATTCTTCACGCCCGAGACACCGTCGCTGCTGAGATCGAGCTCGCCGAAGCTTGCGTCTGCCGTCGCGACATTGAAGCCGAGGCTATCTTCTCCATCGTCGATCTGCGCTTCGGTGAGCCTTCGACGCTCGCCATTCTACTATGTCGCACTGCCGCCATCGTTCGCCCACCGTTTGGGTGTGCCGCCGTCGAACGAAGCCGATCGGTCATCGCCAGAACCGAAGCCGACGCGCAGGAGACAAAGAGGCGATGACGTCACCCATGACGTCAGTAATGACATCAGTCGAGCCGAGCACCTGCGCCAGCGAGATGACGTCAGCCCTAGCCATTTTCCATGAGCTCGGTCCATCATGGACTAAGCCGATGCCGTGGACTCGATCTATAGACCGTGGGTCCCGCATGTCAGTGAAATAAGAATTTTTGGATTTATTTTTATTCGGGAAATTGATTGTTGACATCAGCGTTGCGTAATAAATCGATTTTTCAGTAGAAAAATAAATCCAGAAATTCGGATTTTCTGAATTTCAGCCTTTTTCTCTGAATTTAATCTTTCAGAGACCCATTCTCGCTCATACAAACTCCGATTGAGACGATTCTAGTTTCTAAATTTTTGTAAAATCAAGATCTACCTTCCAAAGCCATTTATTTTCAGTTTTGAGCTTGTTTGTGTCTCTTTTTGGTATTTATTTGTTTTTATTGCTTACTTTTTCGATAGACGTTAATCCCAAAAGAGCGAACGGAGACTTCGAAGACCAAGACTCAGTACTAGATCAGCAAGGCAAGTCGTAACCTTTGATCATATTGAACCTATGTTTGCAAAAGTACTTTGCTTTATACAATTGCATGCTATTTCTGTACAAAGATTATTTGCTGGGAGTAGCTATGTACCTAGTTGACATTATACCACTTGATTATTGGGATGACATATATCCATTGTTAACCCTAGGTTGGGTCAGTACTAGTTGGACATAATCATATTACCAACACTGGGTTACCGTAGCTATGCTTAGACATGCTTAGTTGTACGATGGGATTCATATCACATGTTGAATAATGTTAATCTTGACTTAATGAGATATTGAATTATGGCTGATAGCCGCTGTTGTAAAATTTGTTGTACCATGGCGGGGTTTGCCATTTGTCTTGGTTGAACGAATTGTTTTCCCTCGGGCAAGTGGTCGTGCAGTAAAGGGGGTGCTTTCTAGCACATTGGGATGTGGATGTCTTGCCTGAGACAACTTAAGGACTTAATCTTGTGCGTCATTGAACTAGGTCTAACCGTACTACCATATGTCTGGTATGGGACAGACCTAGCTGATTAATTCGCAATGTCTAGCCTTGAATACCGCCAATTGGTGGTATGGGTTCCGGGATGGACGGGTAGATTCACAAGGCGCAAGAGGGGGCCCTAAGAGGCGAAACCTTAGCAGGCAGTACTGGGTTTAGACAGTGCATTGTAAAGGCTTTGTCATGATTCTCCGTCGACACACCAAAGGAAGTGTGTTTATCGCGTGGCAATATGAGAATTCATGTCTTGTGAGTAAAGTTGTACAACCTCTGTGCAGTGTAAAACTATTCAAATAGCCGCGTCCGTGGTCATGGACATGCCTGGGAATTTCACACGAGGTATAGAGTGTTTCATGAAATGTGGAATGTGGAATTGTTGGGCTGTGAACGAGTTCACTGTTGTTTTGTTGTCTAAAGTAATACTGTTGAATTTATTGGTTGATACTTGTTTTAGATGGTGTAGGGTGATGCATCGCCATTCTGTTCATGTTGTCTACCATTGATCTACCAGTTATTTATTTATCTTTTTATAAATACGCTTTCAATCTATTTACTATATTTCAATTCAAATTATTGCTTTCTGCAAATGAACCATATGGCTATCCTTGTGAAGCCGTGCATGAATATATTGCATCAATTCCCTACGACTTGCTGAGTACTTTTTGTACTCACGGTTATATGCCTTTGTTGATCAGTTGCTGAGGAAGGATCAGGAAATGTTGAATATCATGAGGAGGAATATTATGAAGACTACATGGATTAGGAAGGCGTTCCCCACACAATTGCCTGTGGCATGTCGAATGGCCCAAGTTATCTTTTTCGCTGCAATAGTTTATTTGTTTCTTAAGCCATAAGGCATAGTGGTGTAAACTTTGACCATAAGGTTTGCTGCTTTAATTAATAATAGTTTGCCTCTTTCTTAGTTAATTCATTGTATGGAATGATATTTCATCTATGTTTCCACTGTGTACACTAGCGTGATCCTGGACTAGCGCAGTATACACAGAGGGTTTCAGATTTGCAAATCCAGATCCCGACAGTTGGAGAAAAGGAAGAAGAAAGGGGGAAAGCAAGAAGCCATAGAACATGTGGCCAGGAAAAGGGAGGGCTCGACTGGGAAGGGAAAACGAGAAAGAGGAGAAGAAAAGAAGAAATAAAGAAAAGATAAAAATGGGGGCGAAGTTAGATTTTCAACGACAGAGCCGACTTCCATCCGTGTGCAGTCGAGGAATCGCCCATGATGAATTATTTCATTTCTGACCCTTATGGTAAAATTTTGTAGTCAACTTAATTTTCGCATACATAGCTTTTAGCCTAGCATGTTGCATATAAATATTGACCATTGCATATTCATGCATGCCTGCATTAAAAATTAGTCTGATGACTTTTAACCGATGTAGCTACTAATTAGATCGTAATTGTTTGGCGGTATAAATAATTGTCGCTTTATATAAATAATTCGATTTCAAATATTATTTGTGAGCTGGTGGATGTCAGATTTTTCTAATTTAGTAGATTATTAGGTCGTAGGAGAATATTATTAGAGTGGCACAAGAATTGGTTGATTAATTCGACTGTTGGAGCGAAATATTATTTGTCGGTTGATTATTATTGGAATTGATGAACTAATAGATTGCATGGTAATATACTAATATTAGTGGAATGACATGGAAATTAGTTGGTGGATCCTATATGATTGGAATTATGGAAATCTCCTCTCAAGATAATATTCATGGTAGCAAGATTGTCAATGGATAGATTTTTTAAGCAAATAAAATGATGATCGGTTGAAGTGTTTATATTGCATAAGTGAGACTTATCCTTCTTAGTTTATGTGGTACTTAATTTTGTTGGTTTGATTCTAGTTGTATTTGTGTGGCTATATTAGTGCTTAGTCTATAAGGTTAATTTTGTAGAATTGAGTTGGTGGTTGTGAGTTAATTGAACAACGCATGCGCAATTAGTTAGATGGGCCTTAGTGATGAGTATATGAGTACTCGGTGGTTGATTATTAATTGTATACAAATGGTTTGGAGTGTCATATAAATTGGAGGATGTATTGTAGGTATTAGGATAGTAGGCTTGCACAATTAGAGGTGGTCTATACCCTTGTTTTGAATTGAGAAATGTATGATTATGGACCAATTATGGTGGTGTACATATGATTAAATGGATATGTTACATGCATGACGACCTAATATAGTGAACCCATGTATGAGTGATCAATGAGCTATTAGGTGGCGAGTATGTAATCGACTTGGAAGCCTTATTTAAGTGTTGCATAGTTACATACACCTAGGTTGGTGGAATTTTAATATGTATGGTTATGGATCACTAAATTAGGATTGTCACAATTAGATTGTTAGCACTAGCATTATATAAATATAGTAAAGTATGAGTGTTGAAATGATTCACGATCACATACAATTAATTTAGTGTGTTGCACAGTTACTGGTTGGATTGTGTAGGAATGTCATGAGTTCGGTCATTAATAATGAGACAAATTAATTGGATGATTCTTTAATTCGTACTTCATGAGATTGCGCATGGTGAGCCACGTAGATGGATATGGTGTAGTTAGTCATGCAAATCAAATTAGTATATCTTCATAAATTATCATCCCAAATAAATAATATAACTTGCATAGGAGGTGTATGTTTATTGAGTGGTTAATCTAGGAAATAGGAGTTTGCTCTCACATCCATCTCGCAAGCATCCTTCTCATATGCATCATCCTCAAATGCATGACCTGTTATAAAAATGCTTGTATAAATGTTGTTTGTTCCGAAGGATAGCAACTTCAGATTCGTTTGCTTGTATGTCATGTTGACGTTGGAGCGTATGCGTGAATTGTGACACCGTACAAGAGATTTGGAGTTAGATGACGTAATCAGTACTCAAATCATCCACAACAAGACCAAGTGTTCAACAAGCAAGGTGTCGAATATCTAAACATGGGGTATGTGTCTACAGAGGATACGTGAAGAATATGTCCTAACGACATGTAGAGATTTCGGATATCATGAGCCCAATTCTGAGGGATAAGATATACGCAGAAAGGATAACTCCATATTAGGAAGGACTCGATCGCTTTCCCCTAGCGAGGAAACCAACTCGAGTACGGCTGGTATAGATGGCATTTTGGATATGCCATGCAGATCACGCAGCGATACACTCCTCATCGACTATGATTCGGTATCCAAGACAGCTACGATTCGACCTGAGGCAGGATCATCACGACTATATAAGACCTAAGGGAGAGACCCTTAGAAGGAGAACGATTCAGAAGCAATTAGCCATCAAGCAAGAAGCTTTTTTGCAAGGAGAGCCTAGGAGCCGACGTGCCACATCTCGTCAACCTCTAGTCTTAGCCTAGTTTAGGGCATCCCATCTTGTAATCAGGGCTATACAATTCCTCTTTGTACTTCATATACGATATACCGAAATCTCTCATACAAGACGAAGGGTGTTACTCCGCCTAGGGGCCCAAACCTATCTACATTTGGTGTCGCTGATTTCGTGCTTGACTCTACTCACTCGAAGGTACCCGAAGTATAAATCCTATTGTCGATTCCCAACCTTCGACAGTTGGCATGCCAGGTAGGGGCCTTTAGCTATTTTCTTGCAAATCAAGCATGTCTTCAGAGCGCTCCCATAATGGATTCTCTGATGATCTCTCGACCACCACCATGGATCAAGTGCCTCCAAGCGGAGATGATATCGCCTTCGGAGTGATGCTCTATTGATGGGGAGCGAACGGAGACCTCCTGCACATTGGCTTCATCGAGTCCCCCTCATGGGATCCACGCCGAGAAGTAGGCCTCCACTACTTCGATCCAACGGAGCCCAACGTCTTAACGTGCTTTGATATAGAAAGAGAAGACGAAAGCAATGCCTGTAGCAGTCAGGGCAGCTGCTAGATAGATCGGTGCATGTTCGTGACTAGGGGTGACAACGGTGCTACTGCCGAGGGTTCCCAGAATAACCCAGGCGCAGACACCTCTAGAGGTGAGGGGCCCCCGATCCTTCTACACACGCCTCAATACTTTGTGGCAATGATAGAAGCAGCCCGAGTAGCTGTTGCAGCACCCGATATTGTTGTACAATAGCGTGATTTGGCAGCTGCGGCCACAACGGGGATCGTGGCTAATCTGTCAAGACAGGTTTCCCTTGGTGATCCCACAACGCCTCGTCCATAGGCGCGAGAGCTTCAGAGGCAACAAGTCCCCAGACTGCACGGCCATAACGGAAAGCGTGACTTCGTTCCACCGACAACGTCCCGTTAGAGTCACAACAGCGGCGTCTTCAGTACCCCTGAAGCCAACGTCTAGTGTGCTCATGTGCTGTTAAAATCCTTTCCACCGATGGATCCAGGTAACTCGATGACTCCGGTGTTCGACTAGATGAAAACATTGCTTGACGCAGCACAAGCAGAAACTGCTCGAGCCGCCAACTCGAGGCTAACGCTCCCAGCCAGCAGGGGCTGATGAGCCAATGGTCAGGGTTACCCACTCGCCATCGAGACCCGGGTCGATGGCGGCTAGCTCTAACTAGAGAACTTCCAAAGCAACACACTCCAACCTCCGCCGAGGATGCCCCGAAGATCTTCGGAATCTAATTTCGCACTATCGACAAGACCTATGTGACTCATCCGAGATTGGAGGAACATAAATGGGAGGACCGCGAGTGGCAGAAACACGTGTCCCCAACCTCGACGGGCCAATTACCCACACGCTGGATACGGCGAGGTGAGTCTCCGCCCTCAAGGGGCTGTTCTCCTGCTCGACGAAGGTTTCATCCTAGGCAAGGTCCACGGTCGGTGACCCCTGAGGACGACGATGAAGGATATAAAGCCTTCACCCCCAAGTTACGTACCGTTAGGTGGCCGGATAAATTCAAGGCAGGCCCCATTGAGAAGTACTCAGGCAAAATAAACCCGGTCGAATGGCTGCAGATCTACACTACGGTCATGAGGGCAACTGGTGGGAATGAAAAGGTGATGGTCAACTACTTACTCACCACCCTCGATGGTGCGACTAGGTTTTGGTTGCTAAACCTTCCACCTCACTCGATATCCTCATGGGCGGAGTTGCGGGCCCAGTTCGTGGCAAATTTCCAAGCCACCTACGAATGCCCCGGAACTCGCAGCCACTTGCATCGGGTGGTGCAGAAGCCGGGTGAGTCGTTACGCTTCTTCGTTCGGCGCTTCAATGATAAGCGAAACTCAATTCTTGACATCTCAGACAAGGCCGTCGTCGTAACCTTCGAAAACAGTGTAGAGATAAGGAGTTGAAGGGGAAGTTAGCTACTCAGAAGATCCGAACTCCTATGGAACTCTTAAGCTGGCGGACAAGTATGCCAGACGTGCTGAAGCCCGTGACCACGTGAACAGCCCTGGAGCAAGCGATGACAAACTCAAGTCGTCCAAGCAAGGAGCAAAATGAAATAAGAACCGCGGGGAGAAGCGCACAGGTGATCCTACCATGGCCGTGGTCTAAAGGGGCAAGGCGCACAACACAGGTGACAGCAAAGGCCGAAGTCGTGATGGAGGAAAGTATTGCCCGATCCATCAAACGGACAAGCATGACTTCGACGAGTGCCAGGTAATCAACAAAATGATCCAGGAAAAGCTCAAGGCTGCACTCGCCGAGCACAGAGTCGAACAAGCCAAGGAGAAGTCCCACGATGACGAGCCCGAATACCGTGGGGCCAAATATAAGCTGGCACACATCTTTGGAGGATCTACCACGTATCAGTCCAAGAGACAATACAAGGCAATCGAAAGGGAAGTCGACCTGGCTACACCAGTCCTCCCCAGATTCCTCAAGTGGTCAGAGGTACCGATTGCCTTCGACCAATCAGACCATCCCACCGTGATCCCGCATCCGGATCGATAACCCGTAGTGGTCGAGCCTACTATTATCAATATTAAGGTCGCTCGGACCTTGATTGATGGAGGTAGCTCGCTAAATCTTATCTTCGCCAAGACCCTCGATAACATGGGGATACATCAGACAGAAATCAGGGAGGGCGTAGAGCCGTTTCATGGCATAACTCCACGATCATCTTCCATGACACTTGGCCAGATCGAGCTGCCAGTCACGTTCGTCATACCGAACAATTTTCTCACCAAAAGGATCCTCTTCGCTGTGGCAAATTTTGAGACTGCTTACAACACGATCCTAGGCTGCCCCATGCTTGCTAAATTCATGACGTTGGTGCACTATGCGTGTCAAATCATTAAGATCCCCGCGCCGCACAGAGTCCTCACAATCAAGGGAGATCAGCGTGTTGCAGTCAATTGTGATAAGAAGAGCCTGGAGATGGCCGGGCATCTCTGTGAATCGGCAGTCAGTGCCGATAGCCAGAAGGCTAAGCGCCAGAAATCCAATGGCGTTAACGAAGCCTCTACGGCTAATAGAGCCGTGGAAGATTCAGTCGACAATGGCAAAAAGGGCAAGAAGACAGACAGAGGTGTGAAGACGATGCCAATCGACCCATCAGAGCCCTCCAAGACGATCAAGGTAGGCGCTAACCTTGATCCAAAATAGGAACTTCATCTCATCACTTTTCTTCAGGCAAATCGCGATGTATTTGCATGGCAACCATCCGACATACCCCGAGTCCCCAGAGAGGTGATCGAGCATCAACTAGCTGTGGAGCCAAAGCACCAAACCAGTGGTGTATAAGTAGCAAAGATTTGCAGAAGATAGGAAACATGCCATACAAGAGGAGGTCAGCAAACTCTTGAAGGCTGGCTTCATTCGGGAGGTCCGTCACCCGACGTGGCTGGCAAACCCGATCCTTGTTAAGAAACCCAACGGCATGTGGAGGATGTGCGTTGACTACACCGAACTTAACAAGGCTTATCCTAAGGACCCTTTCCCTCTTCCCCACATCGACCAGATTGTAGACTCGACTGCGGGCTACGAATTGCTAAGTTTTCTATATGCCTATTCAGGGTATCACCATATTAGCATGACCGCAGAGGATGAGGAAAAACGGCTTTTACTACTCCCATTGGTGTATTTTGCTACATTAAAATGCCTTTCGGTTTAAAATATGCTAGTGCTACGTATCAATGATGTATTCAAAATTGTTTGAAGTCCCAAATTGGGCGCAATGTCGAAGCGTATGTTGATGATATCGTGGTCAAGTCAAAAGCAAGAAACACCTTGATCAGCGACCTCGAGGAAACGTTCGATAACCTCAGAAAGTATTGGATGATGCTTAATCCCGAGAAGTGCATGTTCGGCGTCCCGTTCGGCAAGCTCCTCGGGTTCCTGGTGTCCAGTCGAGGCATTGAGGCCAACCCAAGTAAAATTGAGGCCATCGATCAGATGCGTTCTCCACGGAAATTAAGGGAAGTACAAAAGCTTACAGGCTGTATCGCCGCCCTAAGTCGATTCATATCTCAGATGGGAGAGCCAAGACTGCCTTTCTTTAAGTTGCTCAAGAAACAGGATAGCTTCGAGTGGACCAAGGAGGTAGAAGATGCTTTTCGAAATCTGAAAAGGTATTTATCATCTCTATCTGTCTTGACCTCACCTAATGAAAAGGAAGAGCTCTTTTTGTACGTTGCAGCCACCCCTCAAGTAGTAAGCACAGTTCTAGTAGTCGAACGAGACTGCCCCCATAAAAAGACTAAAATCCAAAAGCCCGTCTATTACGTAAGCGAAGTCTTGCACGACGCCAAGTTGCGATATCCACAGATATAGAAGATGTTGTACGCCATCTTGATGACTTCCAGAAAGTTACGGCATTACTTCCAGGCACACAAGATCACAGTTACAATGACTTTTCCGCTCAAAGAGGTGCTACGCAACCGGGAAGCAACAGGTCAAATTGTACAATAGGAAGTCAAACTTAATGAGTTCGAGGTCGACTTCACACCGCGTAACAGCATCAAGTTGACTATTTTGGTAGACTTCATCGCAGAGTGGACAAACATCGAAGAAAAGCAGCGCGAGGCAATCGACGATCATTGGGCTATGTTCTTTGATGGGTCACTTACTCTTCAGGGCTCGGGGGTTGGCATCGTGCTCAAATCTCCATCAGGTGAGGAACTCAAATACGTTATACATCTCAATTTTCAAGCTTCAAACAATGTTGTAGAATATGAAGGACTGGTCAACGGTCTTCGCATAGTCGCGTCACTAGGCATTAGGCGACTACTCATGAAAAGGGACACACAGCTAGTCGTAAACCAAGTGCAGAAGGAATACCAGTGCTCGGACGACAACATGGCGGCGTATCTAAACGAGGTTCGCAAGCTGGAGCACAAGTTTGAAGGGCTCGAGGTGAGGCAAATCAGGCGATGTGACAATTCTATAGCCGATGAACTCGCTAGGATCGCTTCGTCCCATTCGCTCGCGCCAGCAGGAGTCTTCATAGAGAAACTCCTTAAACCGTCTGTTTCCCCTGCACGGGAGGCAAACGCTACCCAACTCGATCAGCAGTCTGGTCGAGTCAGTGAGGCAAAAACCGCGGACACGAAAGCTGCACTATTCAAATGTGAGCCGACTTGGATGATTCCATTCCAAGCATATCTCGAAGGTCGAGAGATCCCTGACGATGATGCCACAGCCGAGAAAATTGCCCGTAAGTCCAAGCTATACGCATTGGTAGATGGCAAGCTCTACCGAAAGGGGAGTAACGAAATCCTAATGAAGTGCATCACTCAGGAAGAGGGCAATAAAATATTTCTCGCTGTCCATGGAGGCATCTGCGGCAACCATGTGTCCTATCACACCTTGGTCGGGAAAGTTTTTCGACAAGGGTTCTATTGGCCAACTGCCCTCTAGGATGCTTGCGAGTTGGTGAAAAAGTGTGAGAGCTGCCAATTCTATGGCAAGCAAACCACCCGACCAGCCCAAGCACTGCAAACTATTCCTCTGTCTTGGACCTTCTCTGTCTGGGGCTTGGATATCTTGGGATCATTCCCATGAGCCCAAGGAGGTTACACGTTTCTATTCGTCGCTATCGACACATTCACTAAGTGGATCAAGACTGAACCCGTCAGGAACATCAACTCAGAAGCAGCTAAGAAGTTCATGAGGAGAGTCGTTACTCGATTTGGCATCCCTCATCGAGTAATCACTGACAACGGCAGCCAGTTCAAGAGCAATGCTTTCATAGTCTTTTGCGAAGAATTGGGCATCAAACTTTGTTTCGCCTCTTAGCTCATCCTAACGGTCAGGTCGAACGAGCCAATGGCTTAATCTTGTAGGGGATCAAAACCTGCATGTTTGATAGGCTCAAGGCCTACTCGACCCAGTGGGCAAAAGAACTTCCCTCGGTGCTATGGGCTGTTCGGACATCGACTAGTCGAGCCATCGGTGAAACATCATTTTTATTAGTTACGGAGCAGAAGCCATCCTTCCGACTGAGTTAACATTCAAGTCACCGCGAGTGGATATCTACTTAGAACAGGAGCAAGAGCAACTATGAGCAGACGAAGTAAATCTACTCGAAGAGTATTGAGATCGAGCATCCATTCGAGCAGCTAAGTATCAGCAAGCCTTACGCAGATATCATGGCCAAAGAATCCAGGAACGAGCACTAGCCGCTGGGGACTTAGTACTACAAAAGGTATAGAAGCAGGATAATCGCAATAAGCTATCGCCTAAGTGGGAAGGTCCTTATGTGGTGGTCGAAGTGACTCGACCAGGATCTGTGCGGCTAGCAACATCGGAAGGCGCTATGCTTGAAAACTCGTGGAATATCGACCAGCTGAAGAAATTTCACGTGTAAATAGCAAATGCAGTGCATTGCGACAATTATTCAAGTAAATATAAGTTCCATTATATTATACTAACAAAAGTTTACATTGTTACAAGTTAAGGCAGGTACACTACTGTTTCATGTCCTCGAATGCATCCTGCTGTCTTTCCAGCACCCTCGGGTAGTCGATCAGCAAGGTCCCGGGGATGGGTCTCCGCCCTGAGTGTGGGCCGGAAGAGGCGGCGAAGACCTCGCCGCTTGTCGACGAAGAAGGCGATTTCTCTGCCGACGAGGGCCTCCGAGCGCCATGATGGCTTGGAATGCGAGCAAGGACCGAGCTCCCACCGGATCGACCGGTTGATGGGAAAGGCATAGTGGGGAGGCGGTTTTGGTTTCACCTCCACCGCCGACGCCGGCACCCTCACTTTCTTCCCCTCGTGTGTCGATGGCTGCAGGAGCATCTACCCTCGCAAGGGAAGCCGAGGCTACACCGTCTTCTTCAACGCCAGCCCTCAGCTTGTCGATAACCTCCTCTTCCTCTTCGGGCCACACTTCCTTCTCAATGGCCTCCCAATCAATGTCGTCCTCCTCATCGGAGGAGATGATGACACGTCCCGGGGAAACGATGGCTAGAGTAGGAGGAGGAGACCCTCCGAAGATGATCACCGAAGGTGGCGACTGTGGAGGCGAATCCATGGATTCTTCCGAAGGGGCTATAGTACTATAAGCAAAAGGCGAAAAGAAATGAATTGCGTCAGACGACTACAAGTCCCATCTATTTATAGCTCAGGGAGCAAGTTGTTCTGAGAGCCGCAGCCTATACAACTTCACATTAGCACAAACCACAAGGCGCCCGTTGTGTTTTCGCATAAGCGCAGAAGCCAAAGGGACACTGAATTATGATTCGCCACTTTATGGTGCAACGCGTGGAAGCTAAAAGGCGCAAAAGTCTGTAACAGAGTTCAATCGCTGCAATGAAGTTATGTTGTTCATCTACTTCGTCCGTTTGGATTCTATATCGACGCATATGCTCTACTGTCTACTTGATGCAGTCATCGAGTAGATGGTCAGGGTCTACATCGCTCGATTTTTTCTATATCTGATTCCACTCTCAAGTCGATGTATCTATCGAATAAGAGGTTTGGAGTCACAATAGATATCGGTGATACTAATGTCTCACTCTTTTGGCTCGATCCAACTATCGTGTAAAGAGTCGAGAGCTACATCAAGATATTGTGCTTGCATCATTCTACTCCCTACCCAATGACGCATCATCGAGTAAGGAGTCAGGGGCTACAGATGACCTTGTACCTTATTTACTCTCTGTTTTCTGGTCGATACAATTATTGAGTAAGGCATAGTAGGCTCAGTCTTCTCTTTATCTTTGGAACATGCGATTTTTTGCACGCACTCGATTGCGCACTTAGCATATTAGTAAGCAAAACTAAAAGTGTGGCTATGTTTGAATCCGACAATGAGTAATTATATCCTGTGCGCATACAGGCATCAAATTGTCAGACATCTAACGCTCAGCGGCCGACAGGAGACGAGACCTCTAGTCTATTCTACGTGCGCTACTCGGCAAGTTCTTGTTTGCTGAGTCTAAGTCACATGGTCGATAAAGGCTTGTAAAACGTCGTGTAGTGTTCTGTTCAATGTATATAGCGTTTATGTTATGGCCTCTCCGAGTGTGCGCTCGAGGGCTAAATCATTTAATGAAAGTTTCTTCTAGCATTGTGTGCAGATATAAATAGGCATGTGTGCAGCCACGAAGCCGCTCACTAAGGATCTATGAGTGCTAAAATTAGGTTTGCATCTACTCGTGCTACTCTATTTCATTGGCAAGGAAATAGTAGACAAAGCATGATGGGCAAGAAGATTAATTGGTACTGTCATTAAAGACCGTAGTAGCAAGAAAAGTGTCGATCTTTATATCGGCATGGTTAGGCCAAAGGATCGAGTTATAGCTCCAATCTGTCCACAAACTTCTCGGCAAGGCTAGCAAAGGACTCGATGTGGTCGGCAGCTTCGCTAGCCTCACACGCAAACCCTTCGCATAGTCCTGAGAAGTCCAGGTCCGGATGATGGTTCTTCACCATGCCAAGCATGTACGAAGTTGCAAGATGAGTCGAGGAGGTCATGTGCTCAAGTGTCTTCGACTGCAGAGTGGCAAGTGCCGCATCTGCTGCAACCTTTTCGACCTCAACTACCTTCTTGTCCGCCTCCGTCTTGTCACAATCGGTTTTGGCCTCGGCCAGTGCAGCTTCTGCAATAGTTTTTTCAGCATGAGTGGTCTTCAGTTGAGCTCTACGCGCTTTCAGCTCGGCATTCTTCATTTTGAGTATTTGATCGTGGGAAGTCATGAGCCGCTCGATCTACTGGTGAGCTTGATCGAAAAAGGTTTTGGCCTCAAGCAAGGTGTTGGCTGCATGCTGCGATATGAAGCCATAAGCGTCAAAAACGGAGCAAGGAGAAGAGTGGAAGCCAGGACAAGGGGTTTCGTGTTCGCCTACCTCAATTTGGAGTTTCAGAATAGACCAGAACACCCGAGGAGCTGAGGAAGCTGAATGGCCTTGGACAGTCGCCATGGTAGATTTACCGGTATCCTTAACAGGATCTTCCGAATTAGGAACCACGATGGTGCCAACCATGTCCAAGGAGGAGGATGTCACCACGGTGGCTTTGTCCATAGCACCGCTGGGCACACCTTTCCTGTAAAAGTAAGAGAGGCTATTTGACTAAACACCTCTGATGAACTCCAAAAAAGAGTTTATGAAGAAAAAGAGAGGATTACTCACTCACCTCGCTAGTCAAATTTTCGCATGGACATTCACCAGGATCGGCTTGACTCCAGAGGTTGTTTTCTGAGTAGGTGCGGCCGGTGGAGGGCATGATGTTGGCGGGTCAGTGGACGACGGGATAATCTACAAAGCAAGCAGGTTTTGTAAGCGGAAGTTCGCTAATACAAGAGATATTGCTCGACAGCAATGATACATGTTCGACTGGTCTAGTCGATGGAGATCCCTCTCGAGGAGACATCTACGGAGGAGTCATCGACCTCTATATATTGACCCCCCAGGCGGCTCGCTGATCATTCAGTATTTGTTGCATTATTTCAGGAACAACCTCATAGCATCCAAGCGAGCGATTGAAGGATACCTGATCAAACGGATGTACTGACGAAGTTTGAGCCCGCTTGATAGGTCGTCGGAGTGTTGGAGATACCGATCTCATCGCTTTAGGAGAATCGACCATCTCTTGAGCCATTTCACCCCCACTTGGGTCAATGACGGGCGCTAGATCATCCAAAGAGGGTTCGCAGCTGGCAGGAACATCATCATCTAGGCCGATGACTCTCTCAATTGGCCCACCAGAATCCTCGTTGTACTTGGCCTCCTGAGGAGATGTTAGGTTAAGACTGATAACAGATGCATGATCGATGCGGAGATGTTTCTGACAGAACACTCACCTCTGGCCAGGGATTGGCGAGCGAGTAAGACTCGACGTCGCAAGCACCAGGTTCCGGGCCTTGGAACATTTTGCTCAGCCTAGAGGAGATGCCCGAGTTCGACAGATCTGGCAAAAAGTAGGTCAGTTCGCTAATCATGGACTAAGGTAAGGAAAACAAAAGTACTGCAAGTGCTTACTTTCAGGATTGTCCCTGGTGGCATCATCGACCCCGGAGTACTCCCAAGCCAAGTGGTCTCGGCACTTTAGTGGGCTCGACAGGTGCGTGAGGAAATCTCTAGCAACGTGCCACCCAGTCAGTCCAATCTCCCTCAGCTCCTCGATCTTCTGGATGTAACAAGTGTTGCGGCGGTCGAAGGAGGGACTTTCGTCCAGAGGTCGATCGGATGAAGCAAGAGTGGTCGATAAGATATGGGATAATTCACGGTATCCTGAGAGGCGATATAAAACCAACATTTCTTCCAATCTGCTAGCTAGGAGGAGGTAACAGGGATAGAAATATAAGAGTTCGATGCGCTGCTGCAGAGGTGGAATCCGACACCCCTAACAGATGTGTTCTTTGTCGCATTTTCAGACTATAGAAGTGGCGGAACAAGTTGAGACTCGGGATGATACCCAGGAAAGCCTCACAAAGGTGGACGAACACGTTGAGCATTGTGATAGAATTGGGGCTCAGGTGAAAAAGCTGAATCTGATAGAACTCAAGAACTGAGAGCAAGAATAATAAAGGAGGAAAGCTTAACCCGCATCGGAAGAAGGCCTCGAAAATGACGATCTCATCCTCATTCGCGGGGGTGGGATAGAGTTCACATTGAGATGGCCTCCAGTGGAAGAACTCCCGCGGAGGGACAAAGCCGTCATTCTCCAAGTTAGCGAGACACTTCTCCGTCATAATCAACTTTTGCCACACCTATTCAAGGGCCCCATATTCGAAGGGTACCTCGGTTTTCTTCTCTGGTGGCACAACAACTTTGGCGCTGGATGAAGGGGCAGAGGCCATTGAGAGAAATGTGGGGTGAATTCCCTAAAGGTGGCGACGCTAGGGCTTTAGAAGCGCAACGGAGCTTTTGCGAGTAAGGCTGGAGGCGAAAGAAAAAAGGAGGGGAATAGCTACAGTTCCAGGTATGGGAATTTATAGATCTAAATCCTCTCTCCAGGCAAACAGTTCATTCCCTATGGTACGGCACTTCGATCAGCGCAAAAGGTGAAATGACAACACCGCTGCACCCATCTTGGCGTAGCAGACGACAGCAATAAATGCTCAACTACCCAACGTTTAGATTTTTTTAAATTCTAACTCTGATCAGAATCGAGTCGATAAGTCGACATCGAGTAACTTATGGTCACCCTGTAAACTCGATACGGGCTGATGGTAGGGGGCTCGACCCAGCACATCCCTACTCGATACTCAGCAATTCCCAATCTACTCGAGACGATCGACTACAAGCAGGCAAGGCATTAATAGACCAAACAAGGCTTTCGCAGTAATCGACCAAGCGCTTAACCAGACCCTCCACTGAACAGAGTTCGGGGGCTACTGTCGAATATCTAAACATGGGGTATGTGTCCATAGAGGATACGTAAAGAATATGTCCAAACGACATGTAGAGATTCCGAATATCACGGGTCCAATTCTGAGGGATAAGATATAAGCGGAAAAGATAACTCCATATTATGAAGGACTCGATCGCTTTCCCCCTAGCGAGGAAACCAACTCGAGTACGCCTGGTATAGATGGCAGTTTGGATATGCCATGCAGATCACGCAGCGATAGACTCCTCATCGACTATGATTCGATATCCAAGACGGCTACGATTTGACCTAAGGCAGGATCATCACGACTATATAAGGCCTAAGGAAGAGACCCTTAGAAGGAGAGCGATTCAGAAGCAATTAGCCATCAAGCAAGAAGCTTTTTTGCAAGGAGAGCCTAGGAGCCGACGTGCCACATCTCATCAACCTCTAGTCTTAGCCTAGTTTAGGGCATCCCATCTTGTAATCAGGGCTATACAATTCCTCTTTGTACTTCATATAAAATATACCGAAATCTCTCATACAGGACGTAGGGTGTTACTCCGCCTGGGGGCCTGAACCTGTCTACATCTGGTGTCGCTGATTTCGTGCTTGACTCTGCTCATTCGAAGGTACCCGAAGTATAAATCTTATTCTCGATTCCTAACCTTCGACACAAGGAAAGCACCCTCCTTTGACCATGTTGATCCCATAATTTTACGGTGTCTATGTTGTTTTATCAAACATATATGCATGCGTGTAATTTCTATATAGTCGCTATATTGTGGGTAGTAGATATTCCTCGAAAATTTATAGGTTTCCCTTAATCAATATTGTCATGTCAACCTTTGGAATCCTAAGGTAATATTAGACATTATAGAAAAGTCAATTGGGTATAATCGATGATCTATGCACTTGCTTAGTCATGCTTTAGTAATGGCATAATGAATGGTTGGGAATACTATCTGTTGTAAATAAAAATGTTGGACTTGATTAAAGGTTGCTGATATTTTGGTGAAAATAAAAATAAAACTTTTGATTTAGACACAGATGAGATATATTGTTTAAACTTGAGACGTGAGGAGGAATCTGTAAAACCCCAGCATCCACGTGCCCTGAATGTCACATTACCAGGCCTTTACACTAGTATTTAACCCACATTAACTAAAAATTTCAGCAACATCATACATACACTTCTAGAGAAAAAGCAACATCTACCAAGTATTTCTAACAAGTATTGACATTACACATAACCTCAACAATAACAATTAACCATATTTCACCACATTTTTAGCAACCACCAACTTTAACATCTAGACAAGATATTTCAACTACAAGGTATAAAATGAAGTACGACAATGGACAATAGAGAGGCACAACCCAAGTTATTTAAATAAGCCACAACCATAGCTTAAACAAATAGAATAATAAATCCTTATAAGTTGCACCTACTAAATTATTTCAAGAATGAGTTTATTTATTTATTCATTAACTAAGCATGTTCCGGAATGCTAAACATTATGAGGACAGTGGAGCAATTGACATGTGTCTTGTCTCTGCTACTCCCATTCTTGTCATGCTGGCATCAAAGTACCTAAAACATTAAGCAAACAAACGTGAGTCCAAGACTCAGCAAAGTGCATCATACAACAATAACAACACATGTAAATAACCATTGAATAAAATACATCATGTCATGTTATCCATACATAAAAGAGAACTAATCAATTTAAATCTCTTCATCCGCTTCATTCATGCCAGTATAGGTGAGTGTACACCCGTCGGTGTTACACTCTCCCTTCCATCCCAGTGGAGGGGCCTACTAAGTAGGTCTTACTCCTATCCACATCCCATGGAAGAGCCACCGTAGTAGGACTTTCGTGCCCACCAAAAGTGGGTCATAGAGGCCCACACAAGTCACCTCTTCCATCATGTATGCACATATGCAAATGACATAAATAGTTTGCAAGTTGCATCTTTTCCAATAATAACAAAACCATAAACATAAATATTATCATTGTCCCAAACACCATCATGCGTAAAAACAATGGTAATGAGGCATATCAAACATTTAGGCCAGCTAGGTAGCAATCCTCATTCGAACTTTGAGCCAACTATAACCATCAACATATTCTATGCATTTGCCTTTACCCACGAGGAGCGGGGTGGCGCGAGGTTGAGGCCACTCTCGAAGTCACACCTCCTGAAATAAGTTGCATATATATCAAAACAATGCAATCACAGCATAGATATAAACATAGCGACGTCGAACCTACCACTACCCTAATTTTTAATTTCCACAAACGACGGACAAAACCACACCTTTGTTGTCCCGTTGGTCTAAAAGCTGTAAGTCCTACCCCAAGAGCCCAAACAAAGGGAACCAAGAACTTTATAAAAACTACACAAGAATACCTACAATATTCTAGTTACCCATCATTTTTAATGACTACATCAAAACCCTCGAATTCGACCTACAAAACCAATCTGTTGTCAACGTGGACTGCGCATTCACAATTTTGTAACTATTTTTATACAACTCCAAATTAAGCAAAAGATGATATTTTTAAATCTACAAAAAAATTCCTAGCTATCTCCAGTTATTGCAATAATTTAATTCGACTTCTAATTAGCCCTAATTTTCTAATTACCGCGGCTGCTGCTAACATGCACAAATTCTGGACAGTAGAACTTCAAATGGTAATAACTTTTAAACCGCTTAACAAAAATTTATGCTCTTGGTCTCTAATTAAACTTAATACAATAACGTACATTTTGACACCTACCAATCCCTCCAAAACCGAGCAAAAGTGCCACAAACTGCTGCCTTAAAATGCTGACAGCACTACATGAGATCAAAATTTGCCCCTCACAAGGATTCCCCCCAACCATCCTATTCACAGCACTAAAAATAGGGAAAACTAACATGGCATTCCCACAAATACAGAACCAAATCCACACATTCTCATAAATCTACGAGAATTATACCTTCCCGTAGAACCGCGAAACAACGTCGAAAACAGAATCTTCTCGTCAAACCGTGCAATCTCCACCCCTCCTACCAAATCAAATCCACTCGGAGCAGGCAGGGACTTGATTGAAAGGAGCCAGGAAGAAGCCAAGAATGCACGTGAGGAGGGAGAAGGACGCACGGCCAGGAGGGGGAGGCGTGCGGAGGTGGGGGAGAAAGGCGCGGCTGGTGGAAGGTGGGGGGAAAAAGGCTAGGGTTTGGGTGGGGCTGCCCCCATGGGCTAAAAACCCACCACTAAAAGCCCACATGCAGGCCTGCTAAGCCCAAAATAGTCCACTGTTGTTATCCAGTCTTTAAAAGCCCACAAACGGCCCAAAAACAGCCCCACGAGGCCTAACTACCCACAAAACCCCCAAATTTCAGCCCAAAACAGCAAAAAAATAAATTTCGGATATTACAGAATCTCGCTTGTAGATAGAGGGAGATTGTCGCTCGGGTCAAACTAAGGACCGAACTTGATGCTATCACCTAAGTAAATATGTGCAACCACATGTGCTAGCCTTGCATTTTGGTAGGCCAAAGTAGTAAGGGCAAACCAAGGGTACGGTGTCACTCGTAGGTTCTCCCTTCACCAAGGCGTGGGGATTAAAGCATCTAATATAACTATGTATGCCTTGGTATGGGGGAAAGGACGCAATGGGGCGTAAACCATTGTTACTACTGTGTGTACGGGTCTGGATTTCTAGCGCCATAGCAAGGGTTTGTCATCACCGGGCTAGTGCAAGGCTAAGCTCTAGCTAGTCAAACACGTTTCGTCACAATCTGGCAAATCGAGTACCGTAGGTATCGCGAGGCATGATTGACATGATTACTAGAATGTGTCATGTGGGTAAAGTGTACTCTCTCTACAAAGATTTAATCTAATTAATTCGTCATGCTCACAGTCATGAGCAACTCAGGAAAATAATATCAAGTATAGCTTTGTCTTTGTAAAAATCTTGGAAAATATGGTATGACGTGTTGATTTATTTGAAAGCCAAGGATGGCTGAGATTTACTCGTTGTTCATGGCCATGGAGTGTCATGAAATGATGGAAATAAACTTTATTTACTATTATTAGTTTCATATCAATTGCTCATTTCAAAATTTTCGATACCATTTGATGAACTACTCTCTTGTAAATAAAATCTACTCTATGATGAAAATAAAACTTAGTGTGGCTTGAATCCTTGGACTAACCTTGTATGTAGATTATTTCCATACACTAAAGTCTTGCGAGTACATACGTGTACTCACCGTTGCTTAATTTACAACATTTATACGAAGGTACCGATAAGGTCCTCGATGACTCATACTTCGCTCCTGAGTCTGACGACTACTTGGACGGGTGAACTAGGGCTCGTCCTAGTCGGTTGCCTTTGGGTTTTGGATGGGCATACCACTATCCCTACTTTGGTTTATGTACTTTTTCAGCTGCAATTTACTTCCATGTGTAATATTTGGCCTGTCGGCCATGTACTTGTAATATTAAGTAGATGTAATAGCTCTCTAGTATATTATTATGCTATGTCAATGCTTAGATGTGTGTGAGTGTGATTGTGGAATATAAGAACCCACGTGTCTTCATAACTGGGCCAGAAGTGCCTAAGGGAGAGACAGGGCCGAGTGGAAGGCCCAGAGGATAAGCTTCGCGCCAAGCCTTCCTGCCGTACGAAAGGGGATATATCCTAGAGATAGTTGAACAAGTATTTAGATATAAGAGATACGATTGTAATCCGAGTTGTTAACAGGGTAAGATAAAGATGTAAACTCTATCCTGTAACCGATTAGTATCCAATAATCGATCGGAATCCCTAAACCGATCGGGACTCTGTAAACCACCCTACCCCCATTATATAAGGGAGAGGGCGAGCAACAACAGAGACATGATGGCTATGCCTGCCCCATAAATTCATTGCCGACCACAAAAGTCGACAGTTGGCGCGCCAGGTAGGGGAAGCGCTATAATCTTTTCCTACAAACTCGATGGCAGCAACCAGCAAAATCATCACCACCTTCATCTCCGGCCAGGCTTTTCGCTTTGGAAACCTGGACTTCATCGCAGACGCACGCGGAGAACTTGTCTGCCTAGACCTAAACCAGATCCAATCTGGTAAAGATCAGGCCGACCCATCTCAGGTATGCCACTCTGACTCAGCCAGCAAACCAGTTGGCGTCGCAAGGAATTGCTATAATCTTCGTGGCATCTTCGCAATAGAAGAGCAAAAGACCGATCTCCAACACCAACAAGAGATTCGAGAAGCCGCGGAGGAAGATCGCCATCTTTGTAAGGCTAAGGAGGCACAGCCGCGATCGCTTCGATCTCGCGGCCGCAATGTCCACGAGGACATCCTATAATCAAAATTGGGAGACCAAGCTGTCTTCCATACATCGCTGCAAAACGTCGTCGCCTCCAAGACACTTCTCGACACGCTGGACCTGATGATTGCATCTGATAGCCCGACGGCCCCGATCGTGGCCCAAATCAAGGCCATGGTGACGGCGGCAGCGATTCAGCAGAATCAGGAAAAGCCGACAGGGGAAGCACACTCACGCTCCCACGTGGCTACTCGCGTCGCTAGCAGTCGGACTGCTACCAGTCGGAGTACCGGCAATCAGCGCCCCACATAACTAGTCGGAGATGCCCACCGGAATCTCAACCGCGACCTCCGCCGAGACATCACCGCCATACGACAAGAGCGGGACGAGGAAGAACGACGCTGGCGCTACGACGACCACGAACGTTTCGGTACCAGCCACGAGCGACGGAGTGATCAACGGTACAACGACTACAACGACCATAGAGATCATCACCGCCGGGGTCGGAACGACAACGACGATCGCCGAGTCATGGGCTCGCCGCGCCGAACTCCACCCCGACGCGTTGATGACAATCGCCGAGCCAGAGGCTCGCCACGCCGGACTCCCCCTCATCATGGCGACAGATCCATCGACGGAATCCGAGCGTTCACTTCTTGGTTACGCCGAGTAGTATGGCCCGAAGGTTTCAACCCAAAGGGCATCGTTAAGTTTGACGGGGATTGAGATCCGGAAGCTTGGTTGCAGGTCTATGCCCTGGCGGTTAAAGCGGCTGGAGGCAATCAAAATGTGATGGCAAATTATCTACCAGTAAATCTCACCCCTTCAACTCAATCATGGCTCACAGGACTTCCTGCGAACTCAATGGAATCCTGGAGCGATCTTTGCGATCAATTTATCGCGAACTTTCAGGGAACCTATGAGAGGCCTAGCACCCCATGGGACCTATATCACCTTCACCAGAAGAAAGACGAAACGCCGAGAGATTTCATCCGGCGTTTCATGCAGAAGAAAAACACCATCAGGGATGTATCTGATGCAGTGGTGGTAGTAGCCTTTCAGAAAGGGGTCAGCGTTCCCGATCTGATCAAGAAAATGTCCAGGAAACCAACGGCCTCCGTAAAGGAGATGTTTGCGTTGGCCGACCGCTATGCCACGCCTCAGACGCCCTGGCCGAGCGCCAAGAAGATCACCCGCAACAGAAAGAACAAAGGCGACAAGGCTGAGTCCTCCAATTACAAAGACAAAAAACGGAAAGGCGAGGAGCTAGTTGCGGTAGCAGAACGCAGCCGGCCCTGAGCCACACGGAGGGAGGTGCCCGATTACAGTACTGTCATGGATGCGATCTGTCCTTTCCACCCTAAGGGAAAGCACGCCGCCAAAGATTGCTTTACCCTGAAACGTTTTGCGCGTGAAAGCAACAAGCAACCGGCTCCAGCGAAGGATGAGGCTGCCAAGAAGAAAGATCCTCCCGGCGAGGATGATTACCAAGAGCCCGAGCACGAGCTGAACTACATATACGGGGGCTCCACCGGATACGAGTCCAAGCGGAAGTAAAAGCTTACCGCTCGGGAGATCAATGCGGTAGAACCGGCAACCCCCCAGTATCTAAAGTGGTCTGAAGTCCCGATCACCTTCGACCGCTCGGATCACCCCAACCGAGTTCTACATCCGGGTAAGTACCCTCTAGTACTCGACCCTGTTATTCGCAATGTAAAGCTTAGGAAAGTTGTGATCGATGGAGGGAGTGGACTCAATGTCTTGTTCGCCAAAACCTTCGACGACATGAACTCCCCCGCTCCAAGCTAAGGCCGAGCTCATAGCCGTTCCATGGGTTGATCCCTGGGATGTCTTCGTTTTCACTCGGGTAGATTGCTTTGCCCGTCACCTTCGGTACCAAAAACAACTATCGAGCTGAGTATATAGATTTCGAGGTAGCGGATTTCGAGACAATGTACCACTTTATCTTGGGAAGACCCGGTCTGGCTCGGTTCGTGGCCGTCCCGCACTACACCTATTTGGTGATGAAGATGCCGGGACCCAAAAGCGTCATTACGGTTCGCAGTGACATCAAGCGATCTTTGGGATGCGACCGAGAGAACTATGAACTTGCTGAACTGCAAGAGGCAACCGCCGAGGGGAAGAATATCCAGGCAGAGGCTACCACATTGCAGGAAGAAGGCGACATCCCATCCAAGAAGCAGGCCACGTCAGGGATAAAGCCTGGCGAAGGAACCAAGAGAATTATTCTCGACTTTTCCAACCCATCCAAAACGACTCTGATCGAGATAGGGCTCGAGGATAAATAGGAAGGCATGCTCATCACCTTCCTCCAGGCTAACAAGGACATCTTCGCCTGGAAGCCATACGACATGCCGGGTGTTCCTATGGAGGTGATCGAGCATTCTTTACACATCGATGAAAAGGCAAGGCCAGTCAAGCAAAGACTCCGGTGGTTCGCTCCAGATCGTCGGAACGCCATCAAGCAGGAGATCACCAAGCTATTAGCTGCAGGTTTTATCAAAGAAGTGTATCATCCCGACTGGCGCATGTGCGTTGACTATACTGATCTCAACAAGGCATGTCCGAAGGACCCATTCGGGCTACCTCGAATCAATCAAGTGGTTGATTCAACCGTCGGGTGCGAGATCCTGAGTTTCCTCGATGCCTACTTAGGGTACCACCAGATTCGCCTAAAGGCGGAAGACCATATCAAGACTTCATTCATCACGCCCTTTGGGGCCTTTTGTTATACCACGATGGCGTTCGGGTTGAAAATGCTGGTGCAACGTATCAACGCGCAATACAGCGGTGTTTTCACGCCCAACTTGGACGCAACGTCGAGGCATATGTGGACGATGTCGTGGTAAAGACTCGGGAGAGGAAGGACCTCATCGCCGACCTAACCGAGACGTTCGAAAGTCTAAGGACTTTCAGCATGAAGCTTAATCCCGAGAAGTGTGTTTTCGGAGTATCTTCGGGAAAACTACTCGGGTTTATCGTATCCCAACGAGGCATTGAGGCCAACCCAGAAAAGATCAAGGCCATATCAAATATGGAACCGCCGACTTGCCAAAAGGACGTCCAGAAGCTTACAGGGTGCATGGCCGCACTCAGCGGGTTTATTTCCCGACTGGGTATGTGAGGTATGCCATTCTTTAAACTCCTCAAGAAGGAGGACAAGTTCCAATGGACGTCTGAGGCATAGCAAGCGTTTGAAGATTTGAAGACCTTCTTAACGACACCCTCGGTCTTGGTTTCACTGATGCTAGGGGAACCTTTATTACTTTACATCGTGGCAATGACTCACGTAGTCAGCGCTGCAATCATCGTAGAAAGGGAGGAGCTGAGTCACGTGCAGAAGATCCAACACCCGGTCTATTTCATCAGCGAGGTTCTGAGTGAATCTAAGGTGCGGTATCCACAAGTGCAAAAATTATTATACGCCATACTTCTTACATCTCACAAACTCAAGCACTACTTCCAAAAGCATACTGTTTCAGTGGTCACCTCCTTCCCAATAGGAGATATACTTCACAACCAGGAGTCCACTGGGAGAATGGCAAAGTGGGCAATCGAGCTTGGAGCCTTTGATATCCTATTCAAGCCTCGCACAGCCATCAAGTCTCAAGCGCTTGCCGACTTTACTGCCGAGTGGACAGAACTTCAAAACCCGGCGGTCGTCAAGGAACTCGAGTATTGGACGATGTACTTCGATGGTTCCCTCATGCTCAGCGGCGCGGGGGCTGGTATAGTGCTCATATCACCCAGTGGGGAACGGTTGAGGTACGTTCTTCAAATACTTTTTCCCGCGTCGAACAACGCCGCCGAGTATGAGGCACTCATCCGTGGGCTCCGTATCGCCATATCACTCGGTATTCGACGTTTGACGGTTCGCGGAGATTCAATGCTCGTGGTCAATCAGGTGCAAAAAGAATGGTCCTGCATCGAAGATAACATGGTTGCCTATTGCTAGGAGGTACGCAAGCTAGAAGGCAACTTTGACGGTTTGGAATTTGTTCATGTGCTCCGTTGGGACAATGAAGCGGCCGACGAGCTAGCAAAAATGGGATCTGGCCGGACCACAGTGCTCGTGGGAGTATTCATCAAAGAAATTCATAAGCCCACAATAAGCACTCGGCCAAAGCCAGACATCCCAGTGGAGAAGAACGTGGAGGCAGAAGTCTTGATCATTACCCCAGATTGGACAGCTCCGTATCTGGACTATTTGACGAAGGACGAGCTACCTAAAGACCGCATGCAGGCCGAGCGAATAATGCGCCGAAGCAAGAGCTATCGCAAGAGCTCCTCTAGTGTACTACGACGATGCATATCAGAACAAGAAAGAAGAGATCTTCTCAAGGAAATCCACTCGGGAATTTGTGGGAATCACACGGCGTTAACAACCCTAGTCAGCAAGGCTTATCGTCAGGGATTTTTCTGGCTAACTGCTATCACCGATGCAGAGGACATCATCCAGACATGCGAAAGATGTCAATTCTTTGCGCGACAGGTGAACAAACCGGCACAGAAACTACAGACCATCCCAATCACCTAGACATTTGCGGTCTGGGGGCTTAACATGGTGGGACCTTTGAAGAAGGCTCAAGGTGGTTATACCCATCTCTTCGTGGCCGTTGATAAATTCACCAAATGGATTGAGGCCAAGCCAGTCGCCACAATCACAGCCGCAAAGGCCAAAGAATTCTTCCATGAAATCGTGGTTAGATTCAGCATACCAAACCGAATCATCACGGATAACGGCACCCAATTCAGAGGTGGCATATTTCAAGACTGGTGCGGTGAACTCGGCATAAAAATTTGCTTCGTATCAGTAGCACACCCCCGAAGTAATGGGCAGGTCGAACGAGCCAACGGCATGGTGCTACAAGGCCTGAAGGCAAGGATTTTTTATTGTCTGAAACCATACGCCACTCAGTGGGTCAAAGAATTGGCTTCGGTACTCTGGGGGCTACGAACCACCCCCAGCAGAGCAACCGGGCAGTCACCTTTCTTCCTGGTGTATGGCTCAGAGGCGGTCTTCCCCACCGAGTTAGAATTCGGATCCCCGCGGGTTAGGAGCTATGAGGAGGTCGCTTCGGAAGAAACCCGGCTAGAAGACCTCGACCGACTGGAAGAAGCCAGGGATGTCGCAACAATTCAGTCGGCAAAGTACCTTCAGGGCTTACGTCGCTATCACAATCGCAATGTAAGGAGCCGCGCATTCTCGAAAGGAGATCTGGTCCTTAGGAAGAATCAGAAATACGAGCATCAGCTCTCCCCAAGCTGGGAAGGCCCTTACATCATCGATGAGGTAATACGTCCTGGGGCTTATAAGCTCAAGCGTGATGACAGCACAATCGTTAACAACACCTGGAACATAGAACAGCTACGTCGTTTTTTCACTTCAACTTTGTAATTGAATTGCTTCTTTATGAATGAATGTTTGCTCTTAAAGTTGTTCTCATATAATCTTCTAGAAAATTATGCGTCTGAGTGCGTCGCTCCTACGAATTTTAAGACTTTGAGACATGCGTCATAAACCATGCCCCAGAGCCTGGGGGCTGAACTAGTCGGACATGATATTTAAGATGTCAAAACTACTCGGCTGGCCTCATCGAGCATAGCAGCATATTTAAAGAAATTATGCAAGGTCAAAGAAACACTTTCAAATATTTGCTCATAGGTCCAAAGTTTCTGCGACAGCCGAAGAAGCATCCTTAACTTCATCCCAGAGTTCGCCGGCCCGGTCTTCATCCACATTGCAGGCATAGCCATCTTTAATGGCTTCAAGATCCACTCGGGGATAAAGCGACTTGGTGATCGTCAGAGCCTGGCTAGCACCGTTGGTCGCCGTTTCCTTCAAGAATCTCTTAAGCTCCTTGGGGGCTTCCTCCAGTTGGGAGATAACATGGCCCCTACTGAGCGGCCTCTAGCCTCCGGGATGAAGCAACCTCAACAATGGCTCAGAGGCCTCGCGAAACTTAGCACAAGACGCTTCAAGGGCCTTGACTTTCTCGTTATAAGCGGTGTATTGCGCCCGCGTCTTGAACTTGTAGTTTGCAAGCAAAACAGACTATTAAGAAATAACAAGAATGTCATGAAGGCAAAGGAGGGCCAGGCTGCTGAGCGTACCTTCTAACTCCTTCTCCCATTTCAACTTGGAGGCCTCCGAGGCCTTAAGTTGCTCTTGGAGCTTTGCAATAGTAGAATCCCGAACTGACACGGAGATAAAGAAATCAAAAGACCAGACGATTAAATGAGAGCACGGGATGGTCCAGGAAATATCTACCTCGAAGGGAGCCAACAACATCTAGCTTCTCCTACCATAGGATTTTCTTCTCTTCCCGCAAGGCCTGGACTTCTGACCGAAGATCCTGCAGCTCGGCTGCATGTCTAGCCTTGATCTGCTCCAAATCGGCCAGATATTCCTGGCGCGTCCTGACCTCCGGGAGCATCTTTTGAAGGTATTCGGACTTTTTTGCAGAGCGTTCACCCAATTTCTGTAACCATCACAGAGAAAGGTGACAACATGCTAACCGGCACAAACAAGAAGGTGACAAGAGTAGTGAAAATATTACTCGGGCCAGGCGAGCACAAGCGGCAGCGTGACTATAAAAGTCATTCCTTTCTTTCTCCTCCGCCGGATCGTCGAGGGACTTCAAGCCGTCTTCCTCATCAACCCACGCGGTTTGCATTATAAGTTGGGGGCGAGCAAGAGCCGGCGGATCTCGGGGGATCTCTTCTACCTCGGGGGATGGACGGGAGACGGGCTCTCGAGCAGTGGGACACGATGCCGAAGCATGGGGTGTCATTGAAGGTGGCTGAGGTTCGGAGGGCACCCCTGTGTCTCCAGGCGAGGCAGATTGTGGGGCCTCCTCAACCAGGTCGGGTACGTCCTGGGACTCAGTTCCCTCAGGGGCCCCAGATGGTGTCTCGACGGGTATATCATAAGAAGGATTCCTATAAGAAGAATGATCGGTGAATAAGTAGGCAAAAAGTGTCGAATAAGAGTCGATGGGACATCCAACCTGTCGGACTTCTTTATCCTCATCGGGGGTTTCTTTCGAGTGGCAAAACCACTCCCGGAGGGACCAGTCGGAGTGATATGATCTGGAACCCTGGGCTCCTCCTGAATGTTCGAGTCACTTGGAGTTGGACTCAGCTGTACCACGGGCTTATGTGGAAGGGTAACTGAAGGCACCGGGGCTTGTGCTGGTGGTTCTTGGATCTTGGGACCACCAGTCGGGCGCTGGGGCTTCGGAGGGTCCTTGACAATCATTTTCTTCCCCTTCTTGTCGGCCGGGTCTCCGGCTTGGGGGCTTGCAGGTCGCTTCCAGTGGGCGCTCTTATGAACAGGCATTTTTGGGAGAGGCGTGTCACTAAAGAAAGCCAATCGATCCTGGAAAGGAGTATTAAAACTGTTAAAAGTCATTCAGAGACGAATGTGGAAGTCTATCAGCTAAACTTTCTTACCTCAGGAGGAGGATTTGATGCAGTAAAGGACTTTGGGCATCTAGCGGTGGACATCTCTACGCTTGGGATGAAAAAGTCGCCTACCCGAGCATATACCTGCTCCTTCGACGCTGATTCGGGTAGTTCCCGGGTCGGATCGTCCCTTCCTTCAAATTCATATCCCAGATGGACTTGCTCCTTTAGTGGTTGTATCCGGCGAGCGACAAAATGGAGGGCCAGACCAACTCCCGTGAGACCGTCTTCCTTTAATTTATCAATCAGCACCAAGAGATCCTGCACCTGATCCATATCGCCAGCATTGGGAACAGACGTCCAAGAAAGGGACATCCTAGGTCGGCGCCCAACAAAAGAAGGGAGTGTAGGATCAGGATTGGCACAATAGAACCATTCCTGGTGCCAGCCTTTATTTGAAGATTTGAAGGGAATGGCAAAGTAGTTTTTCTTCAATCCTTCCCGCAATTGAAATCCGGCTCCCCCAATTACCTTGGGGTCGCTTTTTGAGGGATAAGGCTTTAAAAGGTAAAAGTGACGAAAGAGATTGAAATGAGGGCGGATGCCCAAGAATGCCTCGCAGAGGTGAACGAAGAGGGAGATTTGCAGGATAGAATTGGGATTCAAGTTCACCAATTCAATACCATAGAAAAAGAGAAGACCGCGAAGAAAAGCGCAGGCAGGAAAGCCCAGCCCGCGTTGGAAGAAAGATTCGAAAGCCACAATTTCTTCAGAACGAGGGGTAGGGATGGATTCACTACTGACGATCGCGGAAATTAAAGTCGTATGGGAAGAACCCTGTCATCCGCCATGGACTGCAACCGCTCTTCCGTCGTTATCGAGGTGGTCCAATCTTGGGGCAAAGGCAGCGAGGATGTGTCTTTGGAAGAATCAGAAGACATTTTCGGAGGAAAGATCAACGACGGCGCAAAGATGTGAGCGCAGCAGCAGTTAACCCTAGCGGCGGAGAAGTCGGAGAGACAGGGAAGCAGAAGGGGCAGGAGTGCGCGATGAAAAATGAACCATTGGTCAATGCATGGCTTAGTCTTAAAAGGGGGAAAATCAGGTTTTCGCCGAATCGGTGGGGAAAAAATTGCAGAACACCTAACCCTTCTCTATGCTTCGTAATGATTTGCTAGCTCGGCGTCCTGACATACGGAGGCAGTCATGGTTTGACCAAGTCATATTTGGGACACGTTGCTCCCCACATGGGATGTTTAACCGCTTATCGAACTAAGCGGGACGTGGGTACGTATCCTCCAGTTTGGATTAAAAATATCTTCTTGTGATATACCCCACGTTGGGTCGCTAGTTGGTTACCACATGGCGGAATCATATATCACGGGTTGAGCCTGATAAGGCACGGTTCCAATGGTATGCCCCAAGATGGGTCGATAAGCTGTGCATCGCAATAAACGAGTACGGATACCGTTCGAATAAACCTTGATATGTCCCAAGATGGACCAGAGCTATATCCTACAATAGTCGGATATGGGTATCACTCGGCCAAGAGCCACGTAAATATGATACGCTCCAAGTCGAGCCTAAGCTATATCCTACAGCAGTCGGATATGCGTATCACTTGGCCAAGAGCCACGTAAATATGATACGCTCCAAGTCGAGCCTAAGCTATATCCTACAGTAGTCGGATATGGGTATCACTCGGTCAAGAGCCACATGAATATGATATGTCCCAAGTCGGACCAGAGCTATATCCTACAGCAGTCGGATATAGGTATCACTCGACTAAGAGCCGCGCAAATATTAATGTGTCCCAAGTTGGACCTAAGATATATCCTGCGACAGTCGGATATGGATATCACCCGAACAAAGAGCCATGCAAGCTTTGATAAACCCTAAGTTGGGTCTAAGCTATGTCTAACGACAGTCATAGATATCGCTCGGAAGGTATATTCTTTATTATATAAAATTCCTCAGGCACTATGCCTGGGAAAAGACTCTATTATATTTACAGGAGTATTATACTTCTCCGCGGCGCACACGACCAAGCACCTCCATGAGAGCATCCCTAGCCCTATAAAGGGCAGGGACAATTTCGAGAAAGGCGTCGACGGCGGTGCGGTCGAGGGCAACAGCCTCTTCTTTAGCCCATTCTGCCATGGCGGCGTCGAATAGCGCCCACTCCTCGGCAAGTTCTGGATCCTGGTTGTCCATGAAATCCCTCAGGAAGAAGGTGGAGCTTGGTGGAGGAAAATAGAGGACTAAGCGTGGGAGAATATATTCCAAAAGCATTGGTTCGCCTTTTATAGCTGATACGGTAAGGTTGAAGTTAATGCGAAGACGTAATGACATCAAAACCCGAGGAGACTTGGAGTTAAGATAGTTCAGAAGCCAAAGAGGTTTTTGGGAAATGAATTGACAAAGGAAGTCAAAACAACTTCGAAGACTGTTCGGGGTTATATTTGAGTCCTTCATAACCCCCTTGCTGCAAGGAGAAGCATCCAAATCAAAGAAGAAACCAGTCAGAGGTTTATACTGGAAGCTGAGAACGTTGATTCAAAGTTAAGACCCAGATAAAGATATAGCAATCGGATCATGAATCACTCGGGGGCTACTGTGAAATATAAGAACCCAGGTGTCTTCATAACCAGCCCAGAAGTGCTTAAGGGAGAGACAGGGCCGAGTGGAAGGCCCAGAGGATAAGCTTCGCGCCAAGCCTTACTGCCGTGCGGAAGGGGATATATCCTAGAGATAGTTGAACAAGTATTTAGATATAAGAGATACGATTATAATCCGAGTTGTTAACAGGGTAAGATAAAGATGTAAACTCTATCCTGTAACCGATTAGTATCCAATAACCGATCGGAATCCCTAAACCGATCGGGACTCTGTAAACCGCCCCACCCCCATTATATAAGGGAGAGGGCGGGCAACAACAGAGACATGAGCAATCTTAGATCCAAGAGATCCAGATAATCCCAGCACACAGGACTAGGGTAGTACCTCCTCCGTCGAGGGCCTGAACCTGTCTAAACCTTTGTCTTGTTTGACCTTCGAGTTTGAGATCTAGCGCCTACCCCATAAATTCATTACCGACCACAAAAGTCGACAGTGATGATACTTCTCGAATGAGGGATATGTGGGCGCTAGGCTTTGATCTTGGCAACTAGCGCCGGCCACATATCCGGGTACCCGAAATTGTCCTCAACAGTCCGATGCGTGGACACGCGACCGTCGTTCCTTGTCTATTGCAACACACCCCCCCTCGGTGGGTGTGGGAAATACCAAGGTTCTGAGGTGGCCGGCGTGTGCTACACCCGGAAGGGTTGGTTTCAATCTCGGTATGGTTATTTGGAAAAGAATCAGAAATCTCTTGGATGAGTAATTGTGTATGGTGCAACCAGGTGGCTCTCATATGGTTGAGTGCTAGCCATCTGGTTAACATTCCGTGCACGGGACTATTACTGGCAATGAACATACACTTAAGTGGAGTATGTGTGCCACTTCTAGTCTAACGCACGAGAGAGGTTCGATTCATATTTTCAGGTGCCCATATGTGGCATTTGGGCGGTCGCATTGTTATTTTGATGAATGAAGGTTGGTGATATGGATAATGGTTATTGTGAATTTTTGGGAAGTCTTGCCTTGGACAATTAAGGACTTAACCTTGCAAACATTTGAACTGAGTCAAACATACAACCACATGTCTGGTATGGGACAGGCCTAGCTGACTAATTTGTAATGTCTAGATTTTGGTACTGTCAAGGTGTTGTGGGTTCCGGGTGCACGGGTGGAGCAAGATGGTGGCCCTGAGTGTGGTAATCAGTCCCATCAGTGTTGAAACCTCGGCTGACAGTACTTGGTTTATACAGATCGTTGTAAAAGCTTTGTTATGATCACTCGCCTTTGTGGTGAGATGATTATATCTTGTGGGTAAAATGTATAACCTCTGCAGAGTGTCAAACCTATTCGAATAGTTGTGCTCGCAGTATTGAGAAATGCTCGAGAATTACAGTCAAGGGTAAGATTTTGATAAAATGAACATGGGAATGGAGGCAATGTGCCTATAGAAATATGGAAATTGATTTAAGGTTGTGAGTCAGTTTATTTGAGAAATATCTGAGAAATTTATTATTGTTATTATTTGTTTTACTGTCATTTCAATTTATTTATGCTATTCATTTGTAAATTCCACTTTAATACAAAAGAACCAATTCAACCATTCATTTGGAATAAACCATGCATATAGATATAATTGAATTGCATTTTGTGCACAACTTGTTGAGTGTTTTATGTACTCACCCTTGCAACAACCAAATCCCCGGTTGGAGAAGAGTCTACACCAGCTTACGAGGAAGAGTACCAGGATCCACTGTGTGTGATTGTGATATTCATCTATGTTGAGATTGTGTGCATTAGCGTGTCCTGGACTAGTGTAGAATACACAGAGGGTCCGGATCTGCATATTCGGGTCCCGATAGTAGTACAATATCTGCAAAGTATAAAACTATTTGAATAGTCGTGTCTACAGGCATAGATGTGCCTGAGAATTTTACACGGCGTATAGAGTTTTCGTGAAAAACGTTGGAATGTGGAATTGTTGGGAAGTAAATATGTGATTTACTTATTGTTTTAAATAGACTTGTTTTAATTATTTTACTTATTTATGGTATTATTTTCAATTATACTTTACAATCTATTTATTGTATTCCAAATAATTATTGCTTCTAGAAAAGAATCATATGCCTATTCCTTTGTCAAGCATTGTCTGATTATAATTGCATCACTATTCTCTACAATTTGCTGAGTACATTTTGTACTCACAACTACATGCCTTGTTGACTAGATGATGAGGAAGGACCAAGGAACTTAGAGTTCTACGAGGAGGAATACTGCGAAGAATATGAGAATTAGGAGCGTTTTTCCCAAACAATTGCATGTGGTTTGTAGGATGGCGTCGAGTTATTTTTATTTCCGCTGTAAGAGTTTATTTGTTTCTTAAACCCTATGAAGCATAGTTGTGTAAACTTTGACTATAAGGTCCGTTGCTACTATTTAATGATAATTTGCTACTTATTAGTTATTTTTTTTGAATGGAATGATATTTCATATATGTTACCACTGTGTGCACTAACATGATCCTGGACCTATGCAGTATACACACAGAGTTTTGGATTTGATAATCCGAGTAACGACAGTATGTGTCCTCCTTAAACTATCTAAAAAGAAATCTCCCAGTTATCATTTCTGGTGGATACTGGATTTACCCCCAAAGTATCGAGAAATTTTAAATTAAAATTGAAACATGGAAATTAGTCCTAGGTTCCGCTTCCAGTTTGGGGCTGGATTTTCACCAAATTTGAAAATTGAATGTGATTCCATGTTTGCCTCAGTCATGCTTAGAGGTGGGCGTTGTGCCGTGCCGGGCCAGCCCGTCACGGGCCTATCGTGCTTCATGTTTGAATTGTGCCAGACCGCGACGGCCCGTCGTGCCCACCGTGTTGGCCCGGTTTGCCTTCGGCGAGCCCAGGCACGGCCCATTTGCACTTCGTGTCGTGCCGACCCAGGTTAGACCCATTTACACTATTACGATGAGAGGAAATGAGCCGGAGGAGTATGGAGTTAAGGCTGTAGACACAAATATTATGGAAAAAAGAACTAAAATTTATCTATTCTTGAACAATTACACAAAGCGAGGGGATGTGCTGAACACGAACGAGAGAGGGGGCAATCGGCGAGAAAGAGAGTGAGGGAGACAGGTGAGAGATTGTGAGAGACGGGCGAGAGAGGGAAAGATTGAGAGAGACGGGTGAGAGAGAGAGCTTAGAGAGATTAAGAGAGACTGGAGAGAGAGCAGCTTCTTGCACTGTCTCTCAATTTCTCTCAGCTCTCTCTCTCCCCTCTTGCCCGTCTCTCTCAAGTGTCGGCGGCGGGGGTGGCGTCCATGTTGTTGGGTGTGTCCATGGCACCTATGCTCTGCGGGTCGATGAATTTCATGCTGGGCTTCTTCCTCATGTCAGGCCGTGCCGCCCATTGTGCCCGGTTCTCGAGCCCGTCATGACCTATACTACAATGTCATACTGGGCTTTAAACCGGGCCATGTCGCTTTGCCTTGAGCCGGCCCAAAAAGATCTGCCGGAGTGTCCACCTCTAGTCATGCTAGAGATAACTTTCAAGTCAACCGTCACAAATGGCCAAGACTGAGAGAATTTTGAGCTCCACAATGCATACAAAACAATCTCTTGGAATTTCATGGCCCATATTTCTGATAAATGAACCCCGACACACATATGCGTTGGATCCAAGAGACATATTTATGTGCTTATTGGAGGGTCCAAGAGACATGTTTGTTCATCGTAGCATGTTAGCATATAAGCATATGTTAGGTGAATTCACATTTCAAGTATATACAGTTAGGGCCGCTCAATCAATGTGGAGAGGAGCCTCGTTTATCGTATCATTATCATGAATTCTCAATTTGCCAGCATCCTGTGATCAAGCAGACAATATTCACTCCCACTTTGATCCGACGAAAATGTCAATTTTAAATCGAAAGGTCAAGACATATATAGTGAACATGCAAGTTACGATCATATAATTAGAATCCGTGTTCTCGGCCAAACAAGCCGGTTTTCTCTCCTTTTTTTAATTTCAAAAATTTCCAGTTATGTATGCATGATGAACTTTGGGGGTATATACAAGAGGCAAATGCAAGCATTTTCGTGTATAAAAGTTGATGTAAGAGGTATCGGGCTTTATTATTTTCCTGTTTTTTGAACCCTGAACACTGAATTAGCACCACGGTTCTGATTACCGGTCAAATTTTATTAACAGGGGGTTCGGTAAATCAGTTAAGACCGTTTACCCAAAAATGTCAGCCGAACGCACTAATGGTCCATAGAGCTACCATCTTAATTTATTTACTAGCTGAGTGTCCGTGCGTTGTTGTAGCTGTTCTTCTTCCTTGATGACGGTAATGCCGGATCTAGCGTCCCCTTCCTTGTTGATGACTGGATCTGATAAACCACGGCCATGCTGTCGTTAGATCCGTCCTTCTAAAACCGCGCTGCAACCAGATCCATTCATCCCTAGCCGCCATTTATGGTTCATCCCTGACAACGGCACCGCCGCATATAACTCAAGGACAACCTCGAGTGTGGCATGGCCCTCCCCGATTCGTTGTCCTCCTCGAAGAGTGGCGGCAACGAGGCCGATGGCCCTTCCGTCCCATCATCCCCATTGACGGTGACAACGAGGCTTGTGATGGTACGACGCTCTTACATGTTACAATGACATGGTGGCGGTGGTGCCAAGGGTTGGTGATGGCACAGCATCATGCACCCGTCCCATCCAGTCAAGCCCGTGCACAACGGAGACCGAAGGTTAAGAAGGGTGGCTACGGCCACGTGCGCGACGACGTCCTTTGGTAAAGAAGACATACACGACAAGATGCTTCCTATTGATGTTCATTAAGTTTATTAACGTGAGCTAAATTTGTTAGGATATCTTTTATTCAGTAGAAATAAGATTGATTTTGTTAGGATAAGGGTAAGGTGGTGGTTAATTTGCTTGTTATGGGGCAATTTTTTTGTTTTTGTTTTTGCTAAAGATTTTTTAGAGGTGGAGGGATTTGAAGAGGGGTGGATGAAGGTTGAAAAGATGAAGAAAGTACGATTCACCACCACTAGTTCTTTTATAATAGTAAAGATTCCAAACAGCTAATTATTGAAATCAGCAATTGGCTCAGGCAATCAGTTATTAAATTCCGAGAGCAGAACAGACAGATCACGGAGCCTGTATTCTTTCCTCCTGATTAACTAGCCAATGCTCCATCTGATCAAGGGCAGAAGGTGATGCGGTAGTTGGCGCCGGGGCAGGTGAAGGTGCTCGTCTGGTCGTCGTAGGCGTAGCTGTACGCCTGCGGGCACATCTGCTTGAGGAACATGGAGTAGTTGCTCGGCTTGCACTTGTCCGGCTGGCCGTACTCCCCGCGGCAGCAGAGCTCGTCCGTGTTGGACGCCAGGCACGCGTTCTTGCACCCCCACAGAGCAGCCGTCCGGCGCCCTCTCGGCCAGCTCTGGCGGGCACGACCCGTTGATGTCTGCCGCGCACGCCACCGTCTCGCAATTGGGCACGTCAAACGGAGCCACCTGCTTTTGTGGGTGGGTGATCACAAACGCAAACGAAGATTAGGGATCCACTTAGCATTACGTCTCAATTCAACAAGCACAGTTCCTCGCCACACTGACGGGGCAAGTCATACTGCGATTCACAAGTTTTCACGGAAGAGTGCGCATTTTACCTGGAGGGGCACGTTGAAGCCGTGGACGTTGCTGATGTCGTAGAAGTCCGTGGATGCGTTGCCGCGGAGCGTGAACTCTGCCAGCGTGCACGGTGGCTTGTTTCCGGCGCCGTTGCACTCGACCTGCCCCGTGCCGCAGTCGCCGGAAGTGCAAGAGAAGCGACCCGAGGCGTCGGTGGAGCAGTGGTGGCGGGCACAGACGCGGCCGGACCAGTCCGCCAGGACGCCGGTGTAGACGGCAATCGCGCCATGATGCAACTCGAAGCCCGTGGTCGGGAACGGTGGCCTCCCGTCCGGCGTCAGCACACCGGGGTAGATCATGTCCGGGCAGTTGCTGGTGAACACGAACGTTGCTGACATTGCACCTGAAAATGTGTTCGGATTTTGTGATTTAAATAGCAATTGCGGATGGGGACCCCACACCGTGTGGTGTTCAACTCTCGTAATTTTTCATTATGAATTTCAATGCAAATATTATCATTCCCTCTATTGATCTTGTGCGGAATGTCTTTTAGAATCCCATTAGAACTTTTTAAAGTTTGATCATCAATATATTTACGGCTATTAGATTGGTGTAAAACTATATCACTAGATTTACTATAAAAAGTACTAATGTGAAGTTATAAAAAAATGGTTGTAGACTCGATCACATCTCATATACCTTGAAAAGTCAATAAAATAAAAAAGAACAGATGGAGTAGTAATTTGGTTTTATTCGGACAACCCTTACAGGTGTAACATGCATTTACCACTATTTCATAGTATTATTTTTATCTAAAAATCCAGCAAACAGAACACAATGTCAGAGAAAAAGTAGGTATGGAAAAACAGAAATATTTTTGTTGGGAAGCTTTGATGTTGCATTTTTTCAGCATTAGCCTAACTTAGCTGTAGCTCAGGGGAATCTAAGCTGGGTTAGCGTGTTAATCACCAGATAGTGGAAGTGGAAGTAACCCATGGTCTAGCTCACCATGTAAAACAGAGCATATTTTGAATTAGACAGGTTAGCATGTTTCGCGCCATCGAGCTCGCAAATCTATGGCGCTCGCAGAATGAGTACCTATCTCAGCAAAAATGAGAACAGTACCACAACTTTCCATGAGTTTAATTTGAGGTGGGATGTAATTTTTGCTGTCATGAACATACTTGTTAATACCGGAAGCTACACCGGTTTGGATTATGGAACGATATTATTCCGATGCCGGTCTATACTGGTGTACCATTTTGAATTTAATACAATAATATATATTTATAAGTATACACATGTTTAATTATATGTACACCAAATTTTGTTTATAATATTTACTACAAATACATAGTGGTACTATCAAATATATCATATAATTCAATAGATGATATTATCAAATCCACCAGTATGACTGGTATCAAAGCTAGTATGGCCTGAATCGAAGCCAGTATGACACTGAGCACCGATGACTATACGCTTCATGTTTCCGCCGTTTCCTCGCTTCCTCACAGCCACGTTTGTAACAAAAAAATCAGCTCGTGAGAAATTTTCAACAAAATTTCAACTTGCAAATCTTTCAGCTAGGAAAATTTCATCTAGGGAAAATTCAAATCGAGAACTTTCAATTCGAAAAATTTCAAATCAGAAAAATTTCGGGTGAGGAAATTTTAGAACGGGAATTTACACGTGACATGCTAGCAGAGGGCGCACAGATCTCACGCTAGGAGCGGCTGTAAAATAGTCTTTTCGGTTGTTTGGACCAGTGATTGCTTGTCTCAGTTAGTATCCTAACGTTTTTATCTTTCTTCTAATCTTAGTTTTGAGTAAATCTTTCCCGTATATTAAAAATGTCATGCAGCCCGAAAAATCCGGAGTTTTTCTCTTTTTAGCGTAGCTTTTTTTTCAACTAGCTACGGTTTTAGACGCTAAGACCTCAAAAATACATTTTTTAGTTTGTTTCTGATTACGTACATTTTCCCCCATAAGACCCCCATAACTTACAGGGTTTTTTCTCTTTTAGCGCCTATTGGTTTTTTACGTCTACGTGAGTTTTTTTGCGATGACACCTAGAAAGCTTCTAAAATTTGTTCCCTTTTTCCGCAAATTATTCCCCCCCCCCCCAGAATCCTCGAGGGTTTTAAAACCATGCGTATGGGTCCTCATAAATTACATTTCTATGCGTTTTTTAGGCAAGAAGACCCCAAAACAAATCCACCGCTTTTGCCGTATTAGCGTAGTTTTTTTAAAACATCTAAGTACGGTTTTTAGCCGCCAAAACCCAAAAAAACATTTTTAAAGTTATGTGTCCCTAAAAACTTCTAAAATTTGTTTCTAATTATATATTGGTGTATTTTCTCCCGATAAGGCTCCCAGAACTTACAAACTTTTCCCCATTTTAGCTCATATTGTTTTTTTTTTGTCTACGTGCATTTTTTTTGTGATAGAACCCAAAAAAACTTCCAAAGTTTGTTCCCTTTCTCCACCGATTGTTTTTTCCCGTAGGCTCCTCGAGAGTTCTAGAACTAACTTATTTTATTTTAGCAAAGTGCCGCACGAGATTCATCTAGGCACAGTTCTTTACGAAGAGCCTCTCCAAACTTCTTTGATTTTTTTCCCTACAGTTCTTTTCTTCTATTAGAGCATCTCCAAAAGGACTCTCCAAAACTCACTCTCCAAAAGCCAGATTTAGAGAGTTCTCCAAAAAAATGCCTCTCCATATCTCCTCCCTCTCCAACAGCACTCTCCATATCACACTCTCTATTTTCTCTCTCCCATATTCTAATCATATTCCACATAACCGTCATAACAGCAACCGTTTTCTTACCGGTAAATTCAAGCGGCTATATTTGAATGTGAGAATTTAAAAATTGAAATTTATTGTGACGACCACATTGTAACGGTTATCTTTGAACGGGTAAATTCAAACGGCTATATTTGAACGTGGGAATTTTTAATTTGAATTTTCCTGCAATGGTCATGTTGTAATTATCATTATTAAAATTATTGTACTGAGTGAGTCATGTCCTAATGGTCATCGCAACGGAAGCAAAAGCACACTCATATATAATCAATCCATCATGAAAGACTAATGCGATAGAAGTGTGTGCGCTCAAGGCAAAAAAAAGAAGTCTACAAAAGATGACTGCCATGGATTCTTCCCTGTAGGCCACTTTTCTATCTAGACCGAATATTAAAGTTACTCTAAAACTACCATAAAGAGGCAAAACAGCAAAAGAACCAGAAAATAGAGCAAGCACTAGGTTATTAACATTGATCAGACTCTGGGTAGCAAGCAAACAAATAGTCTCCTTCAGAAATTCACTACCCCAGTCTCCTGGGTGTCACACATGTCATGGTAGATGAAACATTAGATGCTACTATTGCTATGGTCTAAAAATCATTGTAGATCACATCAATTTTAACATCAGCATTAGTAAACAGATAATGAGTTATTCATCTCCAAATTACCAGGTGCACTATTTTGCACCTTCCGAGGGTTCCTCTTAATCAAAACTAGATGACATAAGCATCAATTTGAACACTGCGAAGTAGTAGATGGATGTTGTCTGGAGAAATGCAATACCTAAGGTTTAACTTCTACAATGTGTTGGCCACTCTTTACAGAGATTGGTTCATTGGCAAGAACACTCTCCAAATGATCCAACATTTCCTTTGCTTATGCAGATCCAAAACCAAGGTCAGCTTCTGTGACCAAGAGCATTGCCGTGAAAGTTGGCACATAGACCTTGAGCAATAGCCAGTGAACCTGGATCAACAAAAATGAAACCACATGTTGAAAAAATCTGTCATAGATCAAGACTAGTAATGAATAACCAACTGATCAAGAGTTTGAACCGACTAATCAACAATCAATACAAGATTCTCATACAGGTTAACAGAAAACGTCATGTTGTAATGGTCATTATTTAAATTATTGTATTGATTGAATCATGTCCTAACGGTCATCGCAACGGCTACATTCAAAGAGTCATCTTAACGGCTATATTCTAATGGTCATCTTAACGGCTACATTATTAACGTCTATATATATATACCCATTTGCAGTTCGAAGTCTTGCACATTTTTTGTTGTTCACTACCTACAATATCTCAATGAGTCATCGAAACTTAGTCTCACAATGTCTCTCAGACGATGAGGAGTCTAAGATAAATAATGAATACGTATTTCTTCCTACAACAGGATACCTAACACATATCGAAGATCAAGGTGTGAATCTTCCACACCATGGCGGTTCTACTCCTGGCTATCAAGTCGTTCATCGCAATAGACAAGAAGGACATTCTAGACTGTTGCAGGACTATTTTGCTGATCCTCCTATCTATGGCCCGACATTTTTTGGACGCAGGTTTGGAATTATTTGTTCTTTATTTCTTTTCATATTTTGTTGATCCTAATGTCTATGGCTCAACCTTCTTTTGGACATAGGTTTCGAATGAATCATCCTTTATTTCTTCGCATATTGCATGCTGTACAAGCGCATGATAATTATTTCGTTCAAAAGAGGAATTGTGCTGGAATTCTTGGGTTATCTTCTTTGCAAAAGATAACCGCAGCATTTCGGATGCTAGCTTACGGTGTAGCAGCAGATGCTATTGATGATTATGTGCGGATTGGAGAAAGTATTGCTATAGAGAGCCTGAGAAGGTTTGTGAAATCTATTATTGAAATCTTTGGAGATGAGTATTAGAGATCTCCAAATGAGAATGATACTGCTAGATTACTTGTAATTGGTGAGGAAAGAGGCTTTTCGGGAATGCTAGGAAGCATAGATTGCATGCACTGGAAGTGGAAAAATTGCCCTACAGCATGGCAAGGCATGTATACTGGTCATGTTCACGAGCCAACAATCATTCTGGAAGCCGTTGCTTCGCAAGATCTTTGGATATGGCATGCTTTTTTTGGTTTACCAGGGTCTCACAATGATATTAATTTTGAAAGACCATGTGGAGGTCTATCCCTGATGGTGATGAGTAATTGACTGTGGTTTAGCCAGTTGTGCTTGAATCTGAGTTTGATCCGAGTGGTCAGGTCTTTGGTTGGTCGGAGACCAGTTGTCTGACCCAGAGTGGTCAGGTCTTTGGTTGGTCGGAGACCGCTTGTCCGACCAGTGGTCGTCTTTGGTTGGTCGGAGACCGGTTGTCCGACCGAGTGGTTCGAGCCGTGGTGGTTGAAACGGTCCGTCCGACCCCAGTGGTCGGGGCGGAGACCGATGGTCGGACCGAGTGGTCGGGCGAAGACCGCTGGTCGGACCGAGTGGTCGGGACGAAGACCGCGGTCGGACCTCGAGTGGTCGGGGCGAAGACCGGTGGTCGGACTCGAGTGGTCGGGCGAAGACCGCGGTCGGACCTCGAGTGGTCGGGAAGAAGACCGGTGGTCGGACCGAGTGGTCGGGGCGAAGACCGATGGTCGGACCTCGAGTGGTCGGGATGGAGACCGGGTCGTCCGTGGGTCGGGATGGAGACCGATGGTCGGACCATGTGTGTCGTGGTTTCTTGCCGCGATGAAGTGTATATCTTTACTGTTGAGATGGATATGTGTTGTTGGACATTGCTATGTGATGTGGTTTCCTTGTCTATGATGGTTGCGGGACTTTGGAGCTAGGTCATGGTGAGGCGAAGGGGATCGGGACTAGGCCGAGAGCCGAGGTCCGATGATCGTGGTGTCGCCAAAGATGGTGAGGCCGGGAGTAGCCGCAAGCCAAGAAGACAAAGGAATGGATGAGATGCTAACTTGGAGCCGCTCTGATCGAGGAGGACCGTTGGATCGCGGTCGGGAAGAGAGAGCGGGTCAAGTTGGTATGCTTTGAACAGCGTGCAAAACCCGTTGTGTTGTTGGGTTTGGTCACCATGCATAGCTGTGTGAGTGGGTAAAATCTCACCCTTGATGGAGTGCTCTAGGGTTTAGAGGCTCATCCAAGGGTGGTAGGTGTTCCTAGCTCGCTACTAGACAGGAGAGGGTGTCTCCACAGGGACGTGGTGGCGGTGAGGAAAGTCTACGTGAGTAGTTGAGAGTTGTTGAGAGTGACGGTGTAAGGATCAAATCCTCGCTCTTGGATGTTGGCTTAGGATTGAAGCAAGATATCCAAGGGTGGGAATTGATCCTGTCACTATAAATAGAGGGTAGGGCAGCCTTCCCTCTCTCAAGGTTCGAGGTTTTGTTTGCTCATTTGAGCTTTGCCCACTTTGTTGTGAGGCTTTGTAAACCTCCCTTCCGAAATGAAATGTTCTTCACTTATATTCTTGTTTCATTTCTCTTATGTATTTACATTACGCACTTAAATTCATTATCTAAATTCGCATTTACTTACTTGCAATTTTCTTTACGTAATTTGGATTTGCCTCATCTCCTTCTACATGCTTCGAGTCTTTGTTGAAATTCATGATTGATGAACTCTTCTCTAGATTCGGTGCTTTCAATCATCTAGGCAATCCTTGCGTTCTTGTTGCAAGTTTGTAAATCTGTGTTCTTGAAGTGCGTAAGCGTGTGACTTGCGCTCTTTAGTCCCGATTGGCTTACGTTCTTGTTGCCAAGGATGAAAGATTCTTTGGATGAATCTTCTATAGATCATATCCCAATCATCTAGGCAATCTACAACCTCTTCTATTCAGTTTGCAAGAAATCAATTTTTGTGACTAGTTTTGAGATAGTGTTTCTATTTGTTTGAAGGGTTGTTTCTTCGTGTACTTACTTGCTGTGATTTGTGGAGAGTTATCCAAGGATATTCGACCATCAACTCCCACCACAAGTTAGGGTGAAGTCTGTGTTTGTGACTCTGTTTTTGGTGTTGCATTTGTTTAATCGAAAAGGACGGAACCTTGGTATCAATTCCTTCGATTGATGATTGAAATAGGTTCCCGACATCCTTAGGGAGGTGCACACCAATTTTCACTGCTTTTGGATCACCGATCAAAAGTTACATCGATTTACATTTTTAAGATCGTGCTGATTTTATTGCTCATCCGACCCGTCTTCGTTCATCCGACCTCGTAGGTCGGGCGTCGCTTCATAGGTCGGGAGCACCATTCATCCGAACACTTTGCTCACCCGAGTCTCGCTCATCCGACCTCTGTAGGTCGGGCGTCTCGCTCATCGGTCGGAACACTATTCGCCGAGTACTATTCATCCGATCTCGTAGGTCGGGCGTCGCTCATCGATCGAGTCTTGTTCATCCGAACACTATTCACCGAGTCTCGTTCATCCGACCTCTGTAGGTCGGGCGTCTCGTTCATCGGTCGGAATCTTGTTCTTCCAACACTATTCACCCGAGCATCGCTCATCCGACCTCTGCGATCGAGTCTTGCTTAACCGACCTCCGCAATCGGAGTACTGCTCATCCGGTCGAGTCTCGCTCACCCGAACATCGCTCATCCACCACTTCCGGTCGGAGTTCATTCACCCGACCACTTCCGGCCGGGAGTATCTGTTCATCCGACCACTTGGTCGGGAGTACTTCTCATCCGATACTAACGACGATTCGCGATCTCGTTCATCCGACCGAGCTACCCGACCGGTCGCTTTTCTTGCTCACCCTATCTTAACCGGTCTGAGCCTCTGTTTTGAAATTGCCCGATCGATGGTTCATTCTCTCTTTCTAGTCTTTTGGTGGATTGAATTCTAGGGGGAGAATTTATTCGAAAATTTTATTTGGCTCCTATTCACCCCCCTCTAGTCGCCTTTTTGATCTTTCAATTGGTATCAGAGCCGGTTCTGCTCTTTCTAGATCTTGACCGGTCTCAAGAGCCATGGCGATGGACAAGTATTCCACCAAGCCTCCTATTTTCTCTGAGTTGATTTTCCTTTTTGGAAGTCTCGGATGGAGTCGTACATCACGCCTGTGGCTTCGATATGGCGTAAGGTGAAGCTCCGTGATGAGGTTCTGCCGATGAGAACGTCACTACCGCAATATGGTCGACGTTGAGGCAAATGCTAAGGCAAGGAACATCCTCATACAGGCCTTAGTCGCAGTGAGTACGATAGGATTTCTCACCTTCGTTACGCTCATGAGATTTGGGTGACCCTTGATGCTTACCATGAGGGCACTACCCAAATCAAGACGGTTCGACAGACCAATTCAAGCGTGAGTTCAACAAGTTTGAACAATACGTTGGTGAGAGTCTTGACGAGTGCTTTGGTCGGTTTACAAAGATTACGAGCGACCTCCGAGCGATCGGTTGCATATACCTCGACTCGGACAATGCTCGGCATTTCTTGACCGCACTCGACCTTCTGGTGCAGGAGATGAAGGTGACCACCATCAAGGACACCACCGACTTATCGACTTTGACTCTTGACGGGCTTTATTCCGCCTCAAGACTCATGAGATCGACGTCGTCTCGCGGAAGACGAAGTCTCGCCGATGGCTTTGGTCACCGATCCCATTGGATCCTCTCTTTACGATTCTTCATTGGTTTCTCTCTCTCGCCTTTGTGAGCTAGCGATGACCAAGCTGGAAAAATTTCGAGAAAATGAGCTTGCTCTTCTTGCTCGCAAATTTTCATATGCATACAAGAGAGTGAGAGAGAGGAAGAGAGGTGGGATGATCACTGTTTAGTGTGGTGGCCCCAACCACATTCGAGCAAACCGTCCCAAGCCGGAGAAGGGCAAAACGAACAAGGCGGTTCGGGCAAGAACGACTACACCGACAAGAACAAGCAACAAGAAGGCCCCACTCGTGAGCGCGAAGAAGAAGTACCGCAACTTTGCCAAGAACAAGAAGCTCTTTCACGGGTCCTCGCCAGACTTTGGGCGACATCGAGCTCTCGACACGGAGAACTGGAGCGATGCAAGCGAGGACGATCCGCAAGAAAAGGTGAAGGGCAACGATGACTTCTTGGCATGTGCTTCATGGCAGCGCCATTGAAGTAAGCGACTCATTTGTCTGACAAATGACACGGATGAGGTACCCACCTCGACGAGTTAAATGTCGCCTCACGTAAATTAGGCAAGTTTCATGCTAAAGCTAGGTCGAGGTGTTCTCGAGTTAGAGAAGGAAGTAGGTACCTTGACTCGGAGTTAGCTTCACTTAGATCTTCTCCTCCCGAGTCACCGATGACTGTGTTCTCTGTGATCTTTGTTCTTGTGGAGTTGGAGAACCTAAGGACCATACATGATAGTGTGCTTGTTGAACTTGATGGTCTTAGGATGAAGAAGCTAGCACTAGTTCTATTGATGATATTTACAGAGAAGCTAGTTTTCTTAATGCTCACTCTACTCCCTCTTGTGCTAATTACCTAAATTGCTTTACAAATTGATGCCATGAGCGAACACCTTAGAAAGCTTTACGCTAGAAACAATGAACTTGAATCACATGCTTCTAAGGATCGGCTCATGTGAGGGTAGAGCAATTAAAACTTGACAATGAAACCACAATGTCAAGTGTGCTAAACTTGCTAAGGACTTACTAGATAAGTCACAAAAATATTGCTTGCGATGTACTGGAGATTGTGGGGACTTGGATAAAATCCATGTCGAGCTTAGGAAGAAATTAGAAGACCAAGCCCATAGAATTAGAAATGCGTCTTGCGTTTCTTGTGAGGCCCTCAAGATTGAGGCAGCCGTGCTTTGAGGAGAAAATGCACGTGCTGAGAGAGCTCATCTTTCTGGTTCTTCTTCTTCTTCCCCCTGCTCTTCTTGTGCTTCTCTCTTCCGAGATTGCCAGTATCTTATGAGCACTCTCGAGAAGTTTGTTGGAGGCAAGAAGAAGCTCAATCTTTTTCTAGACCAATCCAAAATTAGTAGATTCAATCAAGGTCTAGGATTTGATCCTTGGAGCACGCTGGGTGCATCCTCCCACCTTTGTCGCGGCTCCAAGAGTGGTGAGATTGTGGTAGCTCCTGAGTGAGCACCACCGTGTTTAGGTCTCTGGGGTTGTCCATAGGACTTGACCGGAAGGGTGTTACTCTGTTTTGCCTCTAGCAAGGCGAAGTACACATGCACCATCTGTAAGAAGGATGGTCACCTAGTAGATTTACGCCAGCACGCCAAGATCACTCGGCGTGGCGTGTTGTTGCTCTTAGGGGTATTGAGGTCATCCCGGACTTTGAGTGCTCCTAAGGCACACACCGCTTCTAGACAAGTTAGAGAGTCGCTGCTTTTTGGCGCGTCCAGACTTGGTTTTCATGCTAGTTCTTGAGTTTTAGTCCCGGAGCTGTTCAGTAGTCGGGCTTTCGCCGTCCTCTTGATATTCCTCGTTTTCCCATCGAGGTAGATATCGGTGGCGTGAGGTGTTTTCCGGTAGGAGATCCAGCAGACCTTCTTTGGGATGGTCGGCTTTTGCACCACGGCGTGCCAACCCGCTTTGACTCCTAGATTATCTACGAGTTGCTCCCGATCGTGTGAGAGTTGAGCGTCGAGAGACACTCGAGTCCGCCTTCTTCAGGATCGGTACTGAGGCGTCGTGTGGCTCAGTATTGGGTTCCCAGATCTTCACTCTATCTCAGTACTGAGTCATCTTTCCCTCTTGTGTAAATTCCTTTTGTCATGTCTATGCAATGATGCTTTTAAGTGCCTTTTGCCTTTTTGATGGCATGAGTCGCTTGAGGCTAGCTTGAGGATGTGATCACTGCCTAGTGGAGTGGATTTGGATCATCTTGTGGACTTATCCTTTCTTAGTTCGATTCTTAGTCCATGAGTTGTCCTGAGGCATCATCTTTGCCGTACATAAGTAGTGGACCTCGTTTTTCCTCAAGGTACCCACTCACGGCAAGAGTTGCAGGTAAGTATGTTGGTCATGATGATCCTTACTAGTCTCATCTAGGATCGTTTTGTCGCTTTTCAATGTTGGCACTTGATGTGAATTCCGAGTTGGTCTTTGCGGCTTGTCTCTAGAGGATTGGATCTTCCTGCATGACCATCATGAGCATCATGCTAACCTGCATGTACTTTCAATTTTGTTTGCCTTGTGTTTCGCTCCACAAGTGTTGAGCTTCATGATAACAACATTGGGGACTTCCACTTCCATGGTGAGCTATCTCATACCCTCATGTCGGTTATACTTGCGATCATCATTTTCATGACATGTTGTGATTGCTCTTGCTCCCATGTGTATTATATGTACTTTGCTAGGTCTTGTTAGTTTTGTGCTGTCTTGTTTTGTGCCATAGCATGTTTTCCCCAACCATCTTTGTGCTTCATGTATTATATCCTAGATTCATGAGCTCTTTCCCAAAGATGTGATTTTCTTGTTTTTATCTTGTCCATGATAGTGTTCATTTGGTATGAGAATTTGTATTAACTATGGGCACGTGCTATGTATCATTTACTTTATTTTGTCATGAGTAGTATCTAGGTAATATGACCTGATTCTCTATTACATCCATGATTAGCTTTGTTTAGACTTTGTTTGTCGGACTTTGTGCTACATGTGAGTGCCTTTCATGAGATTAGGGTCATATGATCTAGCTGCCACAGTATGACTTATATTGTTCATGATCATCTTTTCTTGTCCTTCATGCTTATATGCTTCATACCTATTTTGCATGAGCTTGTGTTCTTCATTCATGGCATGTATTCATCATCATGCATAAAGTGTTTCCACAAGTAGCTTCTCATCTTTGTGTCCATGGTTACCATTTACTTTCATCTTTTTGTGTCCTCATGACCTTTTGTTTGGTCTTCTTTTGACGGCCTTTTCGCAAAGATGTAAATATTGTTATTGAGACTATGGATAAATGGATCTTGATGTTGCTAATTGGTTTGTTTTACGCATGATCCTCTTTGGTTGTCTTCTTTCATCTTGCTCATGTTATATCTAGTAGCATGTTGTTGGGCTTCATTGTGGTATTTCTTCATTTACTTGCTCATTGCCATGTCTAGGGCAGTGTCTTGATCCATGTATTTCTAGGCTTGCACATGATCCCTGCTAGCATTTTGTTGCTGCGATGCACCTTGCTTAGCTTCTTCTGCCAGCATGACAGTGCCATGATGCACCTTGCTGTTGTTTATCATGTGGATATGTTTTCACTGTTGTCTATGGATATATGGATCTTGATGCTATCTTGACTTGGTTGTGATACATGATCTTACATTACCTTCGCATCATGTTCATGCTCTAGATGATCGTTTGCCACTCTTTTCTGTATCTTGTCCATTCGTGCCTAGGAACTGGATCTGCCTAACCCTAGTTTCGAAAGCATAGATTTGTTGGATGCATGTGTGTAGGCTTTACGGTGAGAGACCATCATCCTAGGAATATCTCTAAGTCTTCTTCCTCTGCTTTTTGGATCCTCTTGGTCATTTGCCACTACTTGCTCTACTCTGCAGTAGGTAAGTACCTCTGAAATTGTTGATGATAGTGATGTGTCTCTTAGGAGGTTGTGGTTCTTTTGTAGGTAGAGCTTGTGTCTGTTTGTCTAGAGTCTTTTGGTTGGTCTTCTAGCATAGCTAGGATTGCTTCTTACCTTGAGCCGTTTTGCTCCTTAGAGACCATGTGGTTTTAGATCTTATCTCTTTTCCTCTAGCTTTCTACCGATCTCTTGTGAGGTGAGAGTTTTAGAGTGTGCCTCAAGGGAAGTAGAGTGTGTTTAGGGGATTTGAGCTTGGGTTTATGAGCTCATATGGCTTATCTTGAGGGGAGCCGGTTTGTATATTATGTACTATATATTTTCCTCCAAAGATTTTCTTTCTTCTTACAGGTGACTTTGGGCTGGTTTTCTTAAGTTGAGTTCACTCACTTAGACTTTTGGCATGTCTTCCATGGACCTCTTATCTTATGCTTTAGGTTGCTATCATGCGTGATTAGTCATTCTCTCTTCTCTCTAGGTTGAGTTCCCTCACAGTCTTATAAGTCTAGCGGTTTTGGGCCTCCAGGTAGACAGGTGCATGTGCACTCCTTAGTTGGGATCTAGAGTCGCTTCCTATGTTAGTCTCTGGGAAGATAAGAGCCATCGAGCGATAGTGAGTCTCTTCTATCTTATCTATGCTCAATAGCCATCCAGCTTTTGCGTTTCTCGACTTCTTCTCCCCATTCTGTTTTTTTCTGGTTTTATTGAGTTCATTTGGGTCTTCTTTATGCCTAATCTTGATAATAACTCAACTTTAACCAGATTTGAGCCTAAAATTGATTCATCTGTTGAGGGGAGTTTGAGAATCTGTTCATGCATTGCATTTAGACCGCATTTTACATTTTATGAGCTTTGTCTATTATGCAATTGATTCAATCTTCATGTAATGCACCTTGCTACATCTTTGAAGAAAATCACTAGCTTAGGTCTATCCAAGTTCATCTATGATACTAAGCTTGTTAAAATCTGAAAATTGAAAATCTTAAATGAAAACATGTTGCTTTTTCTTGTTAAAGTTTCTTCTCTAGAGGTTTTACCATGAATTGTGAATTTATGGAGTTCTCTAGAGTCCCTATAGCAACTTAGGTGAAACTTGCTTGATCCATATTTTAGTCCTTCAAAATTGCTCATATATGCTAAAATAAGAAAAACTTGACTCTTTTTGTGCAAAATTGAACTCAACACTATATATTCTCTAGACTCGCCTCCCATTGCACTTGGGATGAACTTGGAATATATAGTGTATGACCAAGATCATTCTCTTAAGAGTTACTCTTGGGGTGATCGAACATGGCTTGAGTCAACCATTAAGAAATGCAAATAACAAAAACATAAGTGGGTAAAGAATGCAAATAATGTCAAACATTTGCACCCGCTATGTCTTTCAAAATATCAAAGAAGAAGAATTTGCATGAATTGAAAAATGAACTCGAAGGACTCTATATGTACTTCAAGATTCCCCAAAGTGTTGAGTAGGTTGAACTCTAGGTTTTCCATTTGATCCTATGAGTGGTGCTGGCTTCTAGCTTTGAAACTTTTGCTAAGTTTTGCACTTGTTCAAATCTTGCTAAAATAAAATCTTGTAAACCAAGCTTGTGAGCCAAATGAATTTGTTCTTGCAGACATCCTAGTTCACCATTTTCTAAATTGACTAGCTTGGTGTCATATCTTGTCATTGTGATCACTTGGATAATTCTCAAAGCTCACTTAGGATGCATTTCATGCATACATATATAAAGGAGAGAAAACAAACAAAAAAGAGAGAAAAATTCCATTTTGATGCCTATATTGCCAAAGGGGAGAAAATGTAGAAAAGGCATCATTTAAAATGTAGAAAAGGGGAGATAAAAATGTGAAAGCTTGCTATCTCTTATGATCTTTGTAAATCTTTGCTATCTCTTATGGATCATATCACATTTGGCACTTATGATTGATTTTAGAGCTTTTGTAGAAAACTTGCTCTTTTCATGATCTTGCTCTAAAATCTTACTGCCAACTTGGTCATGATTTTATATCTTTCTCTCTGGACCAAGTTTGGTTTTGCAATCAAATTGCTTTACAAACTCAAATTTATGCCTTTTCGAGTGTTTGTCAATATACTCATCAAGGGGGAGATTGAAAGACCATGTGGAGGTCTATCACGATGGTGATGAGTAATTGACGTGGTTTAGCTTTGTTGTGCTTGAATTTGAGTTTGATCCGAGTGGTCAGGTCTTTGGTTGGTCGGAGACCAGTTGTCTGACCCAGAGTGGTCAGGTCTTTGGTTGGTCGGAGACCAGTTGTCTGACCCAGAGTGGTCAGGACTTTGGTTGGTCGGAGACCAGTTGTCCGACCAGTGGTGCGAGTGTGGTGGTTGGAAACGATCGTCCGACCCAGTGGTCGGGACGGAGACCGATGGTCGGACCGAGTGGTCGGGACGAAGACCGATGGTCGGACCCGAGTGGTCGGGGCGAAGACCGATGGTCGGACCTCGAGTGGTCGGGCGAAGACCGCGGTCGGACCCGAGTGGTCGGGACGAAGACCGATGGTCGGACCTCGAGTGGTCGGAAGAAGACCGGTGGTCGGACCGAGTGGTCGGGGCGAAGACCGGTGGTCGGACCTCGAGTGGTCGGGAAGAAGACCATGGTCGGACCCGAGTGGTCGGGGCGAAGACCGCGGTCGGACCTCGAGTGGTCGGGATGGAGACCGATGGTCGGTCCGTGGTCGGGATGGAGACCGGTGGTCGACCATGTGTGGTCGAGGTTTTGCTTGGCGATGAAGTGTATATCTTTACGTTGAGATGGATATGTGTTGTTGGGCATTGCTATGTGATGTGGTTTCCTTGTCTATGATGGTTGCGGGACTTTGGAGCTAGGTCATGGTGAGGCGAAGGGGATCGGGACTAGGCCGAGAGCCGAGGTCCGGATGATCGTGGTGTCGCCAAAGATGGTGAGGCCGGGGAGTAGCCGCAAGCCAAGAAGACAAAGGAATGGATGAGATGCTAACTTGGAGCTGCTCGATCGAGGAGGACCGTTGGATCGCGGTCGGGAAGAGAGAGTAGCGGGTCAAGTTGGTATGCTTTGAACAGCGGCAAAACCCGTTGTGTTGTTGGGTTTGGGTCACCCATGCATAGCTGTGTGAGTGGGTAAAATCTCACCCTTGATGGAGTGCTCTAGGGTTTAGAGGCTCATCCAAGGGTGGTAGGTGTTCCTAGCTCGCTACTAGACAGGAGAGGTGTCTCCACAGGGACGTGGTGGCGGTGAGGAAAGTCTCGTGAGTAGTTGAGAGTTGTTGAGAGTGATGTGTAAGGATCAAATCCGGCTCTTGGATGTTGGCTTAGGATTGAAGCAAGATATCCAAGGGTGGGAATTGATCCTGTCACTATAAATAGAGGGTAGGGCAGCCTTCCCTCTCTGAAGGTTCCGAGGTTTTTTTGCTCATTTGAGCTTTGCCCACTTTGTTGTGAGGCTTTGTAAACCTCCCTTCCGAAATGAAATGTTCTTCACTTATATTCTTGTTTCATTTCTCTTATGTATTTACATTACGCACTTAAATTCATTATCTAAATTCGCATTTACTTACTTGCAATTTTCTTTACGTAATTTGGATTTGCCTCATCTCCTTCTACATGCTTCGAGTCTTTGTTGAAATTCATGATTGATGAACTCTTCTCTAGATTCGGTGCTTTCAATCATCTAGGCAATCCTTGCGTTCTTGTTGCAAGTTTGTAAATCTGTGTGTTCTTGAAGTGCGTAAGCGTGTGACTTGCGCTCTTTAGTCTGATTGGCTTACGGTTCTTGTTGCCAAGGATGAAAGATTCTGGATGAATCTTCTATAGATCATATCCCAATCATCTAGGCAATCTACAGCCTCTTCTATTCAGTTTTGCAAGAAACCAATTTCTGTGACTAGTTTTCAGATAGTGTTTCTATTTGTTTGAAGGGTTGTTTCTTCGTGTACTTACTTGCTGTGATTTGTGGAGAGTTATCCAAGGATATTCTGACCATCAACTCCCACCAGCATGTTAGGGGTGAAGTCTGTGTTTGTGACTATGTTTTTGGTGTTGCATTTGTTTAACTGAAAAGGGACGAAACCTTGGTATCAATTCCTTCGATTGATGATTGAAATAGGTTCCTGACATCCTTAGGGAGGTGCACACCAATTTTCACTGTTTTTGGATCAGCCGATCAAAAGTTACATCGATTTCTGTTTTTAAGATCGTGCTGATTTTACTGTTCATCCGACCCCGGTACTGTTCATCCGACCTCTGTAGGTCGGGCGTACTGTTCATAGGTCGGGAGCACTATTCATCCGAACAATGTTCACCCGAGTACTGTTCATCCGACCTTTGTAGGTCGGGCGTACTGTTCATCGGTCGGGAATACTATTCACCCGAGTACTGTTCATCCGACCTCTGTAGGTCGGGCGTCGCTCATCGGTCGAAGTCTTGTTCATCCGAACACTATTCACCCGAGTCTCGTTCATCCGACCTCTGTAGGTCGGGCGTCTTGCTCATCGGTCGAGTATCTTGTTCTTAGAACACTATTCACCCGAGTATCTTGTTCATCCGACCTCTGCGATCGGAGTATTGCTTAACCGACCTCCGCAATCGGAGTCTTATTCATCGATCGAAGTACTGTTCACCCGAACATCGCTCATCCGACCACTTCCGGTCGGGAGTTACATTCACCCGACCACTTCCGTCGAAGAGTACTGTTCATCCGACCACTTGGGCGGAGTATCGCTTCATCCGACCGATACTAACGACCGATTCGCGATCTTGTTCATCCGACCAGAGCTACCCGACCAGTGCAGTTTTTACTGTTCACCCTATCTTAACTGGTCGGAGCCTCTGTTTTGAAATTGCCTGATCGATGGTTCAGTTCTCTCTTTCTGGTCTTTTGGTGGATTGAATTCTAGGGGGAGAATTTATTCGAAAATTTTATTTGGCTCCTATTCACCCCCCTCTAGTCGCCTTTTTGATCTTTCAAATTTTCTTCATCGGTCCCCTCTCTTTGCTAAGTTAGCTGAAGGGCAAGCTTCAGAAGTGAATTATACCGTGAACAGTCACAACTATACAATGGGATACTATCTTGCAGATGGAATATATCCTTTATGGGCAACATTTGTCAAGACAATACCAGCTCCCCAAGGAAATAAGAAAAAACATTTTGCGGAAGCTCAGGAAGTAGCTAGGAAGGATGTGGAACGAGCATTTGGAGTTTTACAAGCTCGTTTTGCAATTGTTCGTGGACCAGCTCGTTTTTGGTATGAAGAAACACTTCGAGATATCATGACAGCATGTAGCATCATGCATAACATGATAATTGAAGATGAGCGGGATGGAGGTCCAGTTGACTACAATTATGAAGTAATGGGAGAAAATGTTGCAATCTCGCATGAACAAATACCTGAGCTTTCTGAGTTCATTCAAACTCATCAATCTATTAGAAATAGAAAAGCTCACTCTCAGCTTCAAGAAGATCTAGTCGAGCACTTATGGCACCATTATGGAGGGATGTAGTCGAGCGCTAGTTTACTGTTTCTTCACTACAACTATCATGTACTAGTTTATGCACCTCAACTATGATGTACTTCAATAAAGAGATTTCTTCCACACACTGCTTGTATTCTAATACAGAAGTATTGCAGAGAAAAAACTGTAGAGAGCATGAGCATGGTCATCAACCTATTTTTTCAGTAAAATACCTAAAAGAAAGATTGTTATAAATGATCAGCAGTAATAACTCACTTCTGAAAAGATGGTTTTCTAAGCTCCCTTTGGCCTTGAACTCATACACAAGCAATAGTTCCTTGTCCTCCCAGCAGTAGCCCAATAGCTTGACAAGGTTTGGGTGAGAGAGCCTTCCCGAAAAGTTTATCTCATTGCGGTAGACATTGAGAAATGTCCATTAGATATGGTAGTTGTAGTGATAGTTAGCGAAGTGATGACATCATTAGACTAAACTAAGAGCATCGAGTCACATTTTGTGGCCACGCTTTGCAGGATATGCAACATATTGATGTAATCGTGTTTTGTCCGAAAATGCCAAAGCTAACTCGCCACTTTCAGTTCAACAAACTCTATCTCAATCAAAAATCTCCATGTAACGATACTATCAATTGCCCACACAAAACCGTCGTGTTTCAGCTGCTTGTCAAAAATGCCTGCATATATGCAAATCAGTTGTTAGTAATAAGTGATGACCCATACGCTAATGCAATGAAGAATTCTCGATGAAACCTTACGTTAGTTCACCACACAAAGACAGCCCCTAGAAACCCCTTTCTGCTAATCCAATGAAGAATTCTCGATGATTTTAATTGTGTCAAAGTGGGATGATGACTTACATTTCTCCTGAGGAAATTTGAGGAAGGAATCATACAATTTAATCGAGATTCTCTTGGTAATAGTAGAAACGTAAACCGCCTAAAGTGAAGGTTCAAGAGAGTGAAAACTTTTGTCTGAAATATCTTTGGTTCCAAGCGTAGTTTTCCATCATAGTCAGGGAAACAAGAACAAACATTTAAGCACCTATGACACATTCTGAGCTAGATTTCCATCATTCAATTGCACTTCATCACCTGCATGTAGTAGCCAGTGTCGGGAGCTCCATCCAGATTCAAGTCACTTGCCGACATTCAATTATATTGAATTTGTGCTTTCACTCAAATATAATGGGGAAGTCTAGAGAAAAGAACAGCAGTGCATGGAGCAAAATAGCAACAATTTAAGTCACTTTCAAGACTATTACCGGGGGAGCACTTGGAGGTTTGCTTGCACTTCCAAAGTAAAATTACATCACTAGCCAGTTCTATCCAACATAGTATCGAATTATAATATCTGCAGTGACAATTTGTTTTTTTTTGGAACAATTAATCATGAATGTGTGAAGCCCTGATTAATGGCACATGCAATCTATCTGCCCTGAAGTGGAACACTCTGCACTTGTCACAAATGAGAGACAAAACTCTACAGGTGATCTATATTCAAATTTCTGACTAGGTGATCTACATTAAGGACAACACGTGCATCACAGGCAGTCTAACTTATGATTTTGGCTAGCATTATTAGCATTTAGAGAAGTTGTGGATCGGATTAAAACAAATGTTCTTCTTGCAAGAATGAGATTAAGTGAAACTAAGCCCAAAATAAAAAGGATCGTTTTTTTTCTTTTTCTTCTTATTCCCCAGTGAAATGAAACTCCGAAGTCTTAACAAACTCAAGAACAAGACAAAAAAAACCACAAAAGCAAGGATTTGGTGACAAATGGATGCAAAATAAAACACCATTGTTCCGACACAAAAGAGGCCAATCCTTTTTAAACAATGGGCTCCATATAATCAAAGTACACACCATTGTTCCGACACAAAAGAAACTGCTCGTTGCTTTGGATCTTTTTTTTCTAACCCTGATATCATCTGAAAACTAAAGCATTGTACTACTTGCTTTACAGGCTCGATTTCAAGTCTCAACTAACGCAAGCCACCTCACACATTTTACAAACCACAAGAACAACTTCAGCTAAATCCAAGAACCTGACGGATACTAAAAACATCATACGATTACCAACAAGGGAGGCATTGCTACTGGCACCATTTCAGCAGCAAAGAAAGAACATCGAAGAGGTCAAGAGGGGGGAAAACACTAACCCTGCAAGAACATCGAAGTTTTTGGCCAGAACCTTGAGCAAAGATCTGGAGCCCATGCCTCTCCGCCTCCGAATCGCCTCTTGGGGACCTGGACCTGTGTTTGCAGGAGATGGAGGTAGAATCCAATGGCTGGCTCTTGGGGTTGGAGAGTAGGTTGAGGAGGAGGAGGATTCCGGAGTGCGTGCGAGGAGATGAGGCCGGTCACTATGGTCGCACGAATGAAGCGGAGCGGTGGTTGGGGGCTTACCCGGTGGCGAGCGGTGTGGGAGTTGGAGGATCGGTGGAGGAGGAGGAGGACGAGGCCTGTCACTGCCGTCGCGCGAACAAAGAAAGCGGTTGTGCTCGCCGGATAGCGAGCGGAGAGAGACTCGCCAGATCTGGCGAGTCTCTCTCTGCTCGAATAATCTGGGGAGGAAGATAGCGATGCTATTGGAGACGATTTTTGCGCGGACTCGGTAAAAATTGGAGATAGGGAAGTAGATAGAGAGTCTTTTGGAGATGCTCTTAGAAAATCGTCTTTGTGCAGCGTCACACGTCAGACGCATCTAGTTAATGCTAACAAGCGGAAAGATGCATTGAATTGTACGTGCCCATTGATACATGCAACGGCTAGCTCAAGATTGTTTGAAAAAGCTATGCTCGGAAAAAATTTAATACCTCGCTTTAAAAGTGGCGTATTATGGTATCTGCATCAAATATCAACCATCAATTTACGTCAAAATTAATGTGATATCTTAGTAAGAAATACTCCCTCCCTTCAGAAATACAAGGCGTATTTTAACTTTGCATAAAGATGAAGATTGCGGTGAAATTGAGAAAAGTGTGAGAGAAAATGACTTAGATACCCCCATTTAATTGTCTTGAAAGATGAGAAATAATACATTGTGTGGTGATAATGAATAAATGTATATGGTTGAAAGAGAATAAATAGGGGTATAATAGGAAAAGCATCATTAAATCTACATACAAATATTATATTTTTAAATAAGACCATTCAAACTATAGACCTTACATATTTCTGAACGGAGGGCTTCCTCCAAATTTATAAGGTGGATCGTGTCCATAAATATAGAGTATATTTCATATTTGTCGGGACCCGAATCTGCAAATTCGGACCCTCTGTGTATTCCGTGCTAGTCCAGGATTACGCTAGCACACACAGTCTTTACAGATACAGGGTTGCACATCACAGATATTCACAGCGATATAAAAATAAATAGTGCAGCACTTATATAAACTGAGTTGTACGACCTTATGGTCTCCTTACACAAAATCAGCCACACAGGGCTTACATTATTCAGAGTAAACGAAATAGCAGCAGAACAAAATAAATGTCGTGGAAGCCTTCATCTTGCCACAGGCAACCGACTGGGCTTGCCCCCTAATTGCTCGGATCCTCAATGTACTCCTCCTCCCAGGCTGGTGTAGACTCCTCCACTGATGTTGCTGTTGATAAGCAAGGAGGGGTGAGTACACAAGGCACTCAACAAGTAATGCACGGAATGCAACGCTATTACTATATGCAAAGCTTATTCCAAAGGATTAGCTTAATTGGTTCTTTTGCATCAAACAGCATTTGTAAACCAGTATTTTATTTAGATTAAAGCAGTAAAACAGTTATGATAGTACTAATTTCTTCAAATAGTTTTTCTTCGAAGATTCTCGGCACACAGCCTTAACGGTTCATTTTTAACACTGGCACACAGCCACCCTTTCCACATTTTTATTTATGAAGATCTACCCCTTGACTGTAATCCTCGAGCAATGCTCATTACCGCGAGCACGGCTATTCGAATAGTTCTGACACTCTGCAGAGGTTGTACACTTTACCCACAAGATACAGCCGCTCACCACACAGGTGATTGTCCGCAACAAAGCATTTCAGGAACCTCTACCTTAACCAAAGAACCTCTCCGGTATTGCCTTCACTATCACTTCCCTCACACAGAGCCAAAGTATAGGACAGGCCAAACACCGTTGGATGGGCACCAAGCCGTAGCACAGGTACGCTCCCCGTACAGATACACCCCCGTGCACTGCCACCCCGAGGTATCAGAGGAAAGATATCAGAACCCTAATCAACTAGATCTGTCCCATACCAGACATGTGGTTGTACGGGTGACTCAGATCAAAGGCTTGCAAGGTGAAGTCCTTAACTGACCAAGGCAAGACTTCCAGCACTCAACAGTGGCACACAGCCCATTGTGGCACACAGACTCACAACACTCATCAACCCAATGCCACACAGGCCCACCTGGCACACAGCCTCTTGTCACTTGCCCCAGTCTAAATTATTTCCCACCCAGTTGATTATTGTGCAACACATGCCAGAAATAACTCAACATCGGTATGGAACCACACAGGTCTCCATACTTCAATGTCATCAGGTGGCAACATCACACCACTTTCAAAATACATTCAATATTCCATTAGTCAATATTGTAGCATTTTTCCGAAAGATTATTCATGATCCGTTGCCAGGCTAAGCATCTATTCACGGTCTTGCCTCCCGTGTTGGCATAGTATTAACATCCAACTAATATAATCAATCTTAGGGTGACAATGATTTAGGGCATACAATTAATAATTTCAAGGTGGCATAACAAAATGGGTTGATTAACTACATTATCCGAAATTAATTTAAATTCATTTTTAATAAATAAGCATGCATAATTTCAAAGCATAAATTACATTTTAAAATCTGGGATCAAAATGATCAAAGCATCACTTGCCTTCAAAGAGTTGCTGGTCGTGTTCCGAAGCTCGGTCTTGGGCGACGAACTCTTCCTCGAAACCTTCCGGCAAATTTGCGTCTACGCGTACAAACAATATATGCAATAAATAGCTAATACAGAAGACTAAATGACCTCAAAAATTCAAATAAAATTCATCATTAAATAGGTTACAATTTTATGAATTTTTAGAAATTTGAATCACCCAAATCCGAGTTAAAATGCAAAAGTTATAGCCATTTGAAGTTTGAATAAAATCTGAAAATACAGAAATTAGAAAATCCGATTTTTCCAAATTATTTTTATACTGAAAAATCGCATTTATGACGTCGACATCGCATCATGATGGCGTCGGCCGAAAAAATTTCGGCCAAAATATTTTTATATATAAAAATATTTATGGCGTCGACATGACACGTGGCGACCTCTGGTGCCACCACGTAAATCTCGATCTATGGGCTCGGTTCACGGCTCGGCTCTGGTCTACCGTGGACTCGGTCCACCAGAACAGCGCATCCACGCGGCAAGATCTGAGCCGTTCATTGAATCAACGGCCAGATCCACGCGTCACCCGCACTGCCTCGAATCCATGCGACACGCGTCGCGCAAACGATGGTCGCTCGGATCCAACGGCTGGATCCCACGCACTACCTCGGCGACGCATCGCATTCTGCGCCTCCACGCGTCGCGCATCCGATGGAACCCCCGGATCCGACGGCTGGATCTCGCGCACGTCCGGCAACGTCTCGGTTCACGCGCAGCCACGTGGTAAGATCGCAGCGGCGCGCTCGAAATCGATGGCTGAATCTGGTCTCTGCCCCGGTCAAAATGCCCACACGTCGGCACGCGATTCGGCGAGGGTACGGCGCCATCACCGCCGCACGTTCAAATCTGAACGGCGCGGATCCTTAGGGCAAAGCCAGATCCAATCTCTACCGTTTAGATCTAATCTAACGGCCCACGGTACCCGAGCGGTTTAATGTTCACCCTAGCGACGCGTTCACTAACGATCCAACGGCTGAGATCTAAACAAGCACCGAAACAGTAAACGCGTTCAAGATTAACGTTGGGTACGAAAAGGGAGCAGCGACGTGGACGTACCAGAACCGTGCGATGCAGATCGAATGGTCGACGGAGCTCGGTGAAGGCAACGGCGGCGAGGAAACGAAGGTTGCCGGAGCTGGGGAAGACGACGCAGCCAACGGCGCTACGGGGCTTTTCCGGCGAGAAGAAGTGGTCCACTCGATGCGGCTTGCTTCGGTGAACTCAGGACGGGGTCGGAGCACAGCGGAGCGGCTCGGACGACGATGAGAGGAATCAAAAACAACGGCGGCGAGGAAAAGCAACTACAGCAAGCTACAACGGGCGCTAGAGGGGGTCTCGGCGTGCGTGCAAGGAGTCAAATTGAGCGGCGTTGAGTCCTCTGCAGAACGCACTCATCAACGCGGCTTAAAAGGCCTCGACGTGTGCTCTACAGGCGACAAAACGAGCGGAAATGGTCGGCGGCATTAGCTTCGGTGATCTCGCGAAGACGACCGACGTGGCGCAATCCTGGACGTCCACGCAGCGAAGATCCGACGGCGCACGCGTTCGGCGACGTGGCGCAATGGCGGCCATGAATTCGACGGACGGCTCGGCGCTGGCGACTAGGGTTTTGGCGCGGCTAGGCGTGGCGTGCGATAATGATCTCGGTCAATCGCTCATCCGATTTTTAAAACATTTTTGATTAAAAATAAATCAGATAAATAAACAAAGCCAAAATAAATAGCAAAAATACCTGGAAAAATCCAAAAAAAATTCTAGAAAATACTTTGAGACATTTGGAACTCATATAAAATATTTTCAGTAAAACTTTGTATAAACTTTTGCATGAATTTATTGAAATTCAAGAGAGGTCAGAAATAAGTAAATCCAATTTAAATTCTAATAAATTCTCAGAAATTCTCAAAAATAAAAAATACTTCAAAATTTAAATTAGAGCAAATTTTAGGGTGTTACAATATTCCAATGCAAAATTAGTGTGATGTTTTCTCTATACCACTAGTAAATATCCATCTTTCCTTTATATTCTCTATATGCATGCATTCAACACAGTGCTTAGTGATAATAATTAGGTGTAATCTAATTGTTTTTAATATCCTCTTAGTCTATGTGCCAATACTCCCTCTGTCCAGGTTTATAAGGCGTATTTTCTCTTGACATATAGATTAAGGAGATATTGAAAATGACTAGACTAGCTATAATTATTATCTCTAAGCACTATATTCAATACATGTATGTAGAGAATATCAAGTAAATCTAAATATTTATTAGAGGTATAAAAGAAACATCACATTAATTTGCATTGAAACATTAAATACGTCATATATTTATGCACAAAATCATTCAAAAAACATGCCATATAAACTTGGACCGAAAGAGTAATTTACAACACACGGTTGGATGAGGGGATTTTTTTTAATAGAAATTTAGGATTTACTTTAAATTTAAACTAAATACCAAATTATCCTTCTGATTCGAACAAACCGTAAAATATTTATCGACTAACTCGTAGCAAAAGGTTAGTTAAATTAATCATAGAAGGCATTAAAGCCCCGTTTGGAACAAGAGGATTTCCCACGTTCCTACTGAAATTGAACTGTTTCACGTAAATTTTCTGCAAAATTCATTCTAATCATGCCCTACTCTCCCGTGCTACTAAACGGGAGAAATAAACGTATGAACTCATAGAGATATCTATGTAAACTTACAGTTCTTGGGAATGTACGGCAGGCCCCCACCCCCCACCCCCCACAAATATGGGGCACCTAATCACTGTAGTCTCTATAGTGGTCATCTGCACTGATTTTATTTTAAAACAAAATATTTTTTATAATTTTTTATAAAAAAATAAAAACAATTTGGAAAAAAAAATCCCACAACCTCTATTTTAGTTTTCTTATTTCCCTGTTTTTTAAAGAAATATATGATTTTCCACTCTTTGTTAAAATTTATGATTTGCCTGCGATAACACGCGGGATTCTAACCATGTCTCAACGCTTCCTTCCGCTCACAGCAATACGCGGACCAGTGAACCAACCAACTAGTATTATGTGAATTCTGAGTAACAAAGTACTACACCTTTGTTCCACATAGCGCAACGTGTGTCACCAGTCATGGACCCATATTTATGGAAGTAGAGACGGGATGTTTGTTTCTCATTCAATTGCGTTACACCATTTTTCAAAGCAAGAAATAAAACATTGGTGAGAGTGGGTGACGCTATCTTTCAAGGCTTGCTGCGGGAACGTGAGAAAGATCTAAAGTTAAAATTTTCTAATCCGTTTCTATAGTTAGTTCTAAATCTCAAGGTCGATATTCTATTAAGGGGTTGTAACATCCCAATTTTTTATTTTGAATTGTTTTCATGCAATTTATCATTTTTGGAAATTTTCTAAATTGTATTTGCAATTTAAACGTTAATATGATTTTAAGTGAACATTTGCAAAAGTATTTTATTTGAGTTCTATATTCTCAAAAGTATTTTATAGAATTTTTTGGATTTTTTCGAATTTATTTGAAGCTATTTGTATTTTCTGTATTTATTTAAATGGAAAAAGGAAATAAAACCAGATTTCGCTTTTTGGACCGATGCTAGCCTGATCCAACCTGAATTTTTATTTTAAATAATACAATTTTTTATTCAAATTGCAAAAATATACCACGATCTCAAAAAATTACAAAAATATACTTTTGTCGCCCCATATACGGGCGATCGGTGCAGCTCTAAACGCGCGATATTTCCTCTGTCTGCGGTCAGTTCGTAAAGAAAATCATAACTTTTTCATATGATCTATTTTTAGATCTGAACATTCTATCCCATTTTGACCATCTAAATGGATTCAAATTGAAAAAGTTTGTATACAAAAGTTGTAGATCCCATCGAGAGCTACAATTTTCATGTAAAGTTCATCTCCATCCGTTATCATATGAAAAAGTTATAATTTTCTTTACGAACTGACCGCAGACAGAGGAAATATCGTGCGTTCAAAGCCGCACCAATCGCCCGTATATGGGGCGATCGCCCCATATACGGGCGACAGAGGTATATTTTTGCAATTTGAATAAAAAATTGTATTATTTAAAATAAAAATTCGATCCAACCCAGTCTCAGCATCGTGTCACAGCCCATGAAGCCCAACTGGCCCGGTTCGTTGTTCGTGCCACTAACATCTGGGTCCACCATGTGCGACGTGTCGTCTCCGACATGTCCGAGCTGGACACCATCCTGACCGTGTTCGCCACAGACAAGGAGTCCGTTTTGGGCGGAGCACGGACATCGAGGCCCTATAAACACGCACCTAAGGATTACCTTAAAGCCATCGCCCTAAACCCTAGGTCTAATCGACCCGAGGCGCCGTCGTTTTGCCAAGATCTGAGCTTTTGAAGGAGCGCCGCCGTGAGAGAGAAGTGCCTGATTCATCGTGGCCAGTGAGTTTCTATGGCCGTGGTCTACCCATCGTGTTGGCCTTGATCCGATCCATCTAGTGCTCGTCTTGTTTCGCCAGGAGGGAGCTGAGAGTTCGTCACTGCCATTGAGCTCAAGAATATAGAACGACCTACGCTGGACTTAGATTGATCTAGGACTTCAGTCTTGTAGAGCTTTGTACTAATAACGTGTTGTAAAACGATGACGACCGTCGTAGATCAATCACAATACACTAATTGAATAGTAAGAACAATCACGGGGAGCATACAGGAGTAGGAAGGCAAAAACTCTTCACTTTTTATTAGATGGGTTCTCTTGTATAATGGGGTATCATATTTATAAGAAAACCCTATTAGATATAGATTTGAATTTTCCCACAAGATAAAATTCAAACATATTTAAAAAATTAGAACTAAGAGTTCTACTATATCTCAACACTTTCGGGGCTCACCGGCTCACGCATTGATCTCGGTTTCACATGTCATGCTATCTAGGACCAAGTCATCTCCATCTCAAGGATGGCCCTTTCTAATCAGAGCACTCTGATATGTTTTTTTTAAAAAAAAAAACTTGTCCTGCATGTTTACCTTATAACTCTTGTTGTTACTTCATCTCTATCAATATTAGTTTAAAGAAAAACCTTACCTGTTCACTTGACCACTCTATTTTCACTTCATCGGTATCAATACCATAGTTTTCCAAAAAAAAAAAAGGTACAAGCTGACTGTTCACTTGATCACTCTGTTTTTACTTCGACTCTATCAATATACAATAGGCAGCTCTCGTACCTATTTGTTTTTTTTTTTTAAAAAAAGCCTGCCCGATTCATGGGCGTGTAGCAACAAGCTAATTTGACACATCGACACAAACACCAGCTCCAACAGAGCGGCGAAGATAGGCACATCAAGTTTGCCGGTGGCAATGGCATGGGAGCCAGGATTCGAGGTTCGTACCGATACGGCGACTCGAGTTTGAACAGATGGCTCGATAACTTCAGTCTCCAAGGAGTATCATGGAACAAATAAAAAAAAAGAGTGTCATGCAAAAGCTTTCTTCTTGACCCGAACACCAATCTTCGTATCGAACCTAACCTATTGTAGTTCTTCTGTAACACACGGGCCCAAGTTGACATGGCCTATGTGGCCCACATGTTCTATTGTGCGTTTAATGCGACTTTGGAGGTTCACATGTTGATGTGGTATACGGTGAGTTCACTCAGAAGTTTCAATGCGTACAACAATGCTATTCTAGACAGTCACAGGCTGTCAAAATAGTGTTCCCCAAGCTGCCGAGGAGCTAGGCACAAGTATGTCGCCACGATTTGACTATAATCGGTGGCCTATGTGGCCGGCCGGCCTAGACAACCACAGGCGGTCAAAATTGGTGTCTAGGCGGCGGGACGGAGCTAGCCACGGCAGATTGGGCGGCCGACTCAGCGTGCGGGACAACTGACTAGACGGTGACTTGAAGTAGGCTAGCAAGATGGGAGGAGGAGGAAGGAGAGGCAGAGGTAGAGGAGAGAAGGAAGCGGCGACAGTGATATAGAAGCTAGGGATAAGCAGCCACCACTGAATCCTCCTTTGCCCAGGCTACCTCTTCCCCGCCTCCATTCCGCCACCATCTCGACAAACTCAACCTCCTAACCGTGGGAATCACCTTCTCCGTCGTCGAAATTACTAAGTAGACAATATATAGTAAGTACTAAATAGCAATGAAATTAATAACAATATTTTGTATATTATAGATTTTGTAAGTGGCGGCGAGCAGCACCTCAACACCCTAGGCCCCCTCAGCGACTCGCCCGATCGGCTCCTCATGTGGTCGCTCAAACTACCCGGCGTATCCGCCCGTCCTATTCCCCAGCCCCAAGCCTCCCCTTCTCCACTGGCGCGCTCGACCGTGTGCCCGGGCTCCAACACACATCACGTTGCGGCGCCAATCGCCGCCACTCGCCAGTTGAGCCCTTGAGCTCTTGGCTCTCTACTTTTGTTCGATTGGACGTGGATTTGGAGTTTTTGTTCGATTGGATATGTGGATTTAGGAGATGTAGGTTCGATTGGATATGGATGTTACTTGTTATGCTGCAGTCAGGCCTTGTGGGCTTTGGCAAACGTCCAATCTCCTTCCTCTGCTCCTCCTCCATCTGTTCCAGCTGCTTCGCGAGGGCAGGTAAGCTCTAGGACAACATGATATGTTCCGTATCTTCAAGTTTTCCATAAAAGCACACAAACTTACTCCCAGGCCAATTTCTCTTTGATAGCTGCTCCCCACTCTGAATTTTTATCATGCAAAACTTGCCAAAGGAAAATCTTGACTTTAAGAGGCATTATAACTTTCCAAACTTCTCTTCATTCTAGAATGAATGACTCCCCAAAACACTTGTGTCTACACAGAGATTGTGAAGTGAATTTATCTGACTTCTCCGATCCCCAACATACCTCATCAGGTTCAGAAATTAAAACAATATTGTCCAATTGAATCATAAGCTGTGTCCAATTGTCATGTGGGGCATTACTTACCAGTGACATGGACCCAAGAGGGCGCAAGAAGGTGCAGCCACAGCAACGTCAAGGCCAGCTGTGTGAAATAGACAATTAGGATTCGTTCAGTTTATCTTTAGTTGGATTCGATCACGATATCAGTTCAGCTGTTAGCTTAAAGATTGTGTTAGTTGCTTTGTTACAGCCGGTTATGTAAGCCTGGCATTATTATCGTTTGATGAAAGCAATAAAGAAATATCCACGTTCCCTATCTCCTCTGTTCCCAGTCCCCCTCCCGGCCGATGGCAACAGGCTGTCATCGGCAACTGTGCGCCGATGCTATCAACTTCGAACCCCTGTTCAGCACCACTACGCCCTATGTCAGCTAGGCTCTGCCTCCAATGCACAAAGTAAAGACCAAATGCAGTGAGGTAAACTGATAGGAGCACACCCAGAGCAAATCACCTGAAACTCGCGCAGAATAAAGCACAGGCAAACATGGTAAACACGCCAGCAGAGTAGTAGAGGGCACACAGCCACACCTGCACCATAGCAGAGGTAATGCAATGAAATTAGCAGTGGTAGAAAGTAGAAACCAACAAAGGAGTATATGATAAGAAAAGGGCGAAGGAAAAGGCCAGATAACCTGGAAATTGGACGAATGTCAACAAAGCAACCAATGGTGGTGATGAACGATCGAGTCCTTCACATGGAAGCAGATATTGCTGAGGGAAAACAGAGAGGGGAAGCGACGTACAGGTGGTGAGGGCTGTACATGGACGGCTTGCTTGTCACAGTAGCCTCTGAAAAGCATCAGGCGCAACCAGTGGACAAATATGGCATACAGAAACCCCACCAACCAATGGTCATCAGACACTGAGAATCACACAAAGGCTGGGAATGAAAACTGGAGCCATGGATTAAGGGAATTCATAATTGATTCTAAAAGTCAATGACACTTTAAATATTAAGCATAATTTTATTTTCAAGGAGCTGGAAATGCCATTGAATAAACCGTACCACATTCATGTGCAGTGATGTATAATCAGGCCCTTCGCATATTTTGGGTTCTCCTTATATTGTCTTTAAATTGAAGTAAATATGCTCATCACGGGGTTCTTATCTCCCTAAGAATCTTAGTTGTCCAACCTCGCTTGTCATCTAGGCCAGCAAAATGAATCATAAAGTCCCCATCTGAATAAACCCCTGCACAATAACCATGCAATGAGTAAACTATATATAGACCATACATAATAGACTTTTCTGAAGGAACATGGAGACTTTCTCTACTTGTGTGAATGGCACTGCAACCACATAATTTAGTTAACAATTACAATTTCTTTAGAAATTAATGCAGTGATAGGCAACAACATACGCGTCCAGGAAAAAACTTGTGACTAGTCAGTTATAAATTAGCAATGACATGTTGTGCTCGAACACTAGAGCAATGCTATTTTATTATATTATGTATGATATTTTTCTTGAGAGGATTGTGCATGAATGCTGGAGAAGACTCCATGTCATCTTTCTTGTTTATATGTAACAGGCTACTGATGTAATTCAATTTCTTGTTCTTCAGTGTGGGAAAATCATTTATTCAGAAACATTACAAACTTCGACCATATATCATGTAATCAATTCTAAAATGCTGAAAAATGAGGTTTTCCAAGAAAGGATTGATATTCAATCACTTTGAGCACATTTCTTTTATATTTTATAATATATAGTTAACACTTTGTCAGGAAAAGCTGGTACAGAAATGATATCAATCTTAAACCAGTACCATTTTGCATCTGCTAAAATAGTTTTTTGGCAAAGCCATCAAGTGATTCGGCGATAAATCTGAATATATCCTAGGATGTCCAGTTGTCAATATCAATCTAATGCCACTTTAACTTTTGAATGCAAATCCTTGTTGCAAATATGTAATGTTGAGTGAATAAGCAAATAAGAGAACCTTTCCATGTAGCGGACAGCTGGAAAATCAGGCGACGCACTGATTTCCATGTGGCCATCCAAGGGTATGAGTTGAAGAGGCACTGCATTTGTGCTATCCGAACGTGTGCCTGCAATTCTTCCGGTGATAAGTGATCTATGATATGCTTCAGTGCTGCATTATCTCCACTTTTTGTGGAACCAAATTGTACAAATGATGTATGGTTCCACCATGTATCCAAGAATCTCTCACTCCATATCGACCTCCTTATGAAGAACAGTCCTGCATGAGAAGGGGTATGGTTATCTTAGTATCATAATAACCGATGGATGAGGTGCTCATCTCCATTTTTGTGCAGAAACCTCGGTTTATAAGAACGGAAAAGTAAGGTTGTCAAATTATTGTACCAAAAAAAAGAGAATTGAAAACGCCCATTCTGAATGTTATCTTTCCAAATATCAGCATACTCTGAAGACACAACACTGTTGGTGAGCAGACATTTATGTTGATGTGGAAAAGCATTCGTTCAGTACTTTCCGGTTTAATATCTTAACTAATTGGGAAGAATTACTAAGCCACATCAAATATTAACAGGTGAATTTATTCTGTAGGTAATTTTCTTTATTATATGATAATAGTATACTACCTAATAGCGGGTCATTGCTGGTTGTTCGGTACGAAGAACGGCCAAGCGTCAAATTGAGCTTAATTACGTTGAAAGACAATTGTGGAACCCAACGGGAGGCGAGAGAGGACGGGAGCCACATGAAAAGCCCAGAAGACGAAGTGGACCACATGAGAGATTACCCTATGCGGCCCATGCAACTAGGGCACAAGGTCCTTGCCGCCAAGGAGGCCCAAGTGGGAGCAAGCCCATGTAGTCAATTTGGGATGTGGCAAGGCCCAAGCGCAGTTCGGCCAAGACAAGGAAACAAAGGAAGAGATAAGGCCGAATTGGATTTGAAAAGCAAAATAGCCCAATTCGGAATGCCAAATCAGTCGAACTTAAAATGACCATAATTCTCACATATGGACTCGGATTACAGCGTTCTTGGACTTGTTTGAAAGCTTGGAATGTCCTCTCTAGTTCACTCCATTACGACAAGGCCAGAATCGGCTTCCTTCTCTCTTTAATTTGGCCAACAAGTTCCAGCCTGCTGGTTAGCCGAATTAGATTAGGAATTTCAGTTAGAGATAGAGTTTAGGAGGGTGGGACCCACCTTGGCCGGCTCTAGTCCAGGTTGCATGCCCCCCATTGTAAACTAAGACCATGATTGATAATATACAGCATATATGCTTGTTCTTTCTCATTGATGTTGCATACAAAATAAAGCGGGAAATTGGGCATTGCTTCTTCCAAAGATCGTTCTGTCTTTCCACTAGAAATTCAGATATCGATACTACTTCACTTGGTGGTCTCATGAAGTCCAGCACGTGTTCGATCATGGTGAATCAAAGAATTGCAAGCCTATTGCATCTGGTAGTGGTGGATCAGCTAGTAATCATCAAGAGATTGCGCTAGTTATTTGTGATCCTACGTCATGATGATCGGGCACCCCGTATCACATGTTACTGTGTGTGCTTCCATTTTTTCAGTAGTAAGATCAGTTTGCAATTGGCAATATAAAAGATGCTTCTTTGTGGTTGGACATGCTCCAATATTGACCAGTGTTCCCCTAGGCAGCCACCTAGCCCACCTAGGTGGCGCCTGTACGTTAGGCTACACCCTTCCGCCTAGCTGACTTATCCTATCTAGATAGCCGCCTAGCCCACCTAATCAGCGATTAGGTGCTAGGCGATGGTGTGCTGCTCGCCTAGGGGAACACTGATATTGACCAACATAGACAGCAAAAGAATCGTGCGCAAGTCTCCCATACCGGCATTAACACCATTGAAATCCTCCGTCAGAATGAGATCAGGCGACGCATCAAAATCACTATGTCCAATCACCGAGAACAAAATCCTCTCCTTCATTACAAGCAATCAGGAGACAAAAATATATTAACTAAATAAGAAACTCTGTAATTATTCTTGCAAAATTATAGATTAGAACAAGGTTCTATATAAGCATCAGACTCACCAACGAGATGTCTGGGTTAGTAACCAGCGTGTCCTGAAACAACCACAATAAACACAAACAATTAAGGAACGACGATAAGGTCTAAGAACCATCACTTAATTTCTTGTGCATAGGAGAATATAAGCCAGACAGACGGTGGTAATATAACCGCCACTCACCGCGTCGTTCCAGAAGAGCCAGTGGTGGCGGTGCAGGCGGGTGCGGAGGGCGGGGACCTTGCTCCAGCTGGGCGGGCGGCGGGGATCGACGGCGGCAGGCGGGAGTGCGGCCAGGCCGTACCCGTGCGCGGCCGCGTAGGCCCGCTTGTTCTGCGCGGCGGCCGCCAGCACGCCGCGGAAAGACCGCCCGCGCGCGCCATGGCCCGACGCGCCCTCGTCGGAGAGGGTAACGATAGATAGGCTGAGGCGGGGGACAGGGATGGGGAATAGATGGCCAGTGGCCGAGGCCGGGGACAGGCACTGGCGGCCAAGCGAGTTGGCGTGGCGGAGGAGGACGGCGGGGAGGGACAAGAGGAAGAGCAGGAGGAGGAGGAGGAGAGCGACGGGGAGGAGCAAGAGGTGGTGGCGGAGGCGGAGGCGGTGGTGGGCGCGGTGGTGGATAGACCATCGCTTCCGTACGGCCATAAGGAGGAGACGACTCCCCCGTAGCACCGCTCTACACCTGCACTAGAAAACACCTTCTCTCGAAGTTTTACACCGCTCCAAAGAGCCAATGTTACCGCTCGCCTGATAGTACCGCCCAGTCAAAACCCCTAAAAACACCTTCTCTGAAATTTTTACACCGGTCATTTGTACCGTTGCTACCGCTCACTCAGTAGCACCGTACTACCATGGACGGTAGCACTGAGAAAACAGAGCAAAGCTCAAATTGCTTCAAATTTCAAATCCAATTTAAATCAAACTCAAACCCGAGCATATCAAACTCAAGCTTAGTCAAAATACTCATCACAAACCTAGGTAGACATCCACATAGTCTTTCAATCTCCCTCTTGATAAGTATATTGACAAACACATGAAAAGGCGTAAGTTTTGAGTTTGAAGAATGAAGAAAAAAGCAATTTAGTTGCAAATCCACACTTGGTCCAAAAAAGAAAAATTGAAATTATGACCAAGTTGACGAAAGGGATTTTGAAGCTAAATTCAAAAGAAAAAGCAAGTTTTTCACAAAAACTCTAAAATCCAATTAGAAGCTCACAAGAAGTTCAAATGCTTATGATCCATGATCTATGAGATTTAGCAGAGTTTTACCAAGGTAATAAGAGCCAAATATGCATTCACATTTTTATCATTTAATGATGCATTTTCTATGTTTTCTCCCCCTTTTGGTAATATAGGCATCAAGATGGCAATTTCTCCTTTTTTTTGTTTTATTTGCATGAAATGCAACCTAAAGGAGCTTTGAAAATTATCCAAGTGACCACAATGACAAAATATGACACAAAGCTTTTCAATGGCAAGATAGACTAAACTAAGACATGTCTAAGTGCAAATAACAAATTTTGCTCATAAACTTAGTTTTGATAATCTCATTTTTAGTAAGACTTGACAAGTACAAAACTTAGCAATAGTTTCAAAGCTAGAAATAAAGCCATTCAAAGGATCAAATGGAAAACCTAGAGTTCGACTTAACACTTTAGGGAATCTTGAAGTACATATAAGGTCCTTTGAGATCATTTTTCAATTAATGCAAATTTTTCTTTAAGACTTTGAAAGATATAGCAGGGTGCAAATATTTGACATTATTTGCATTCTTTACCTACTTATGTTTTTTTATTTTTGTTGATTTTAAAGCAACTGACTTAAAGCCATATTCGACCATCTCAAGAAGAACTCTTAATAGGGTAGTCTTGGTCATACACGATGCATTCCAAGTTCATCCCAAGTGCAATGGAAAGCTGTCTTGTGAATGTAAGGTGTTAAATAATATGAGCACAAATAAAATCATTTTTGCTTAATTTTTATTTTTAGCACATTGATTTATGAGCAAATGAAGGACTCTAGTATGAATCAAGCAAGTTTCATCCAAGTTGCTATAGGGACTCTAGAGATATCCAAAATTTGACGAATCATGGCAAATACATCTAGAGAAGAAACTTAGCAAGTAAAAACAACATGTTTCATCAAGTTTTCATTTGAAGCTTTAAATTTTCAAATTTTAATAAGCTTAGCAATACAAATAAACTTGGACATATCTAAGCTAGTGATTTTCTTCAAATAGTGTAGCATGGTGTATAGCATGAAGAGTAAATCATTTGAATAATAGACAAAAGCTCATAAAGCAGAAACTGCAGTCTATATGCAATGCATTAACAAATTCCCAAACTCCCTCTCAACAAGTGAATCAATTTAAGCACAAATCTGGTTAAAATGAGTTATTATCAGAATTAGGTGTAAGGAAAACCCAAATGAACTCAATAGAAACCAAAAATACAGAATGAGAAGAAGAAGTCTAGAAAACTGCAAACTAGATGGCTATAGAGCATAGAAAAGATAAAAGAGACTCACTACGGTTTAGACTCACTCTCATCTTCTCCAATGACTAACATAGGGAAGCTGACTCTAGATCCCAAACTAGGGAGTGCACACAGACCCTGTCTACCCAGGGGACCCAACACATGCTAGACTTATAAGACTGTGAGGGAACTCAACCTAGAGAGAAGAGAGAACAGTTAATTGTGCATGATAACAACCTATAGCAAAAGATTAGAGATCCATGCAAAGCATGCCAGAAGTCTAAGTGAAGTGAACTCAACTTAGGAAAATAAGCCCATAATCACCCAGAAAAAGCAAGGGAGAGAAAATACTGAAAGAAAACATATAATACAAAATAGACAAATCAGCCCCCCTCACAATAAGCCGTAAGAACACACGACTCTAAGATCACTCCTCAAGGCAACAAATCTGGAGCTATCTAAAGGCTTGATAAAGATATCGGCTATCTGGTGGTCACTCTCTACAAATTGAAGTGCGATATCACCCTTCTCCACAGAGGTTGAGAGTTCTTCGCAATGCAAATAGCAGAAGTATTGTCACAGAAAAGTGGCACACTCTCTATCTCTAACCCAAAGTCCCGTAAGGTCAATCTCATCCAGAGCACTTGACTACAGCAACTAGCTAGAGCAACATACTCGGCCTCAGCGATGGACTGAGCAACTCCAGACTGCCTAGTCCTATCTATCCTACAGCCAGTAAAGTCTGCATTGGAAAAGGCTCTAAGGGACAGACAAGAATAAGAAGAGTACCAAATACCATAATCAATGGTAGCACGAAGGTACCTGAAGATGCGCTTCACCGTTTGGCGGTGCGAGGCATGAGGAGAAGCCAGAAATTGAGAGCATAGACACACAACAAAGTGTATGTTTGGCCTCGAAGCGGTGAGGTACAATAGAGAGCCGATCATGCTTCGAAACTTCTTTTGATCAGCAGGCTCACATCCTCATCAGGCTCGACTAGGGGTGAAAACGGGTCGGATACGGGCGGATATTGCTCTTCCCGTATCCTAACCCATATTTTTTTCCCGGATTCGGAACCGGATACGGGCTAACCGGATACGGATACGGATTCGGGTTATTCGGATACTGGATCACGAGCGGATATGTGACGGATTCGGTCGGAAACGGATAAAGATATACGGATAATGCACGCATATATAGAGTAATATATATTGAATTAAAACCATACGAGTACATGACTATAGTAACAAATTATATATCAATTAAATTTAACAAACATCGTAGAAAGAATATGCTACTTGAGGATCAATAGAGCGAACTAATTGTTAATGTAAATGGTGAAATGGAAAAAATGATGAAAATGGGTCGGGCCTTGCGATATCCGAATAGGAAAATCCGAATATCCGATCCGAATATCCGATCCGATATCCGAATAGGAAAAATCCGGATATCCGAATAGGAAAAATCCGAATATCCGGATCCGTCCGTATTTACGGATATTGGATGCTCGGATCCGATCCCGAATCCGATTCAAGTATCCGGATCCGGTCCCGGATCCGACCGGATAGTAAAATCCGGTCCCGGATCCGGTCCCGACCGGATCCGGTCCCGGATCGGGCGGGAGATATCCGACCCGTTTTCATCCCTAGGCTCGACGACAGCATTGGTGACCATAGGAGTCATCACTGGCTTCCTGTCAGACATGTCGAAGCGCCTCAGGAGGTCCCGGGTGTACTTGCCTTGATGCAAGAAAGTACCCTCCCGAGTTTCCTTGCTCTGGAAGCCAAGGACGTAGCTCAACTCGCCCATCATACTCATCTCAAAATCTATGCTAGTCACATCAGAAAACTGAGACACAATAGAATGAGATGAGCCACCGAAAATGATATCGTCCACATAAATCTGGATGAGAAGAAAATGGGACTCATGGTGTCTGATGAACAAAGTCTTGTCTACTATACCCATCTTGAAGCCATGGCTGAGAAGATAAGACGAGCCTCTCATACCATGCCCTAGGGGCCTACTTGAGTCCATACAAAGCTTTGGAAAGCCTGTATACGTGAGTCAGAAACTTGGGGTTCTCAAATCCTGGTGGCTGCCTGACATACACCTTTTCCTCAACATACCCATTGATGAATGTACTCTTGACATCCATTTGATAAAGCTTAGTCTAGCTATAGGGGCAAAAGTCTCCTCAAAGTCAAGACCCTCAACCTGAGAGAAGCTCTGTGCAACTACTCTAGCCTTGTTTCTAATGACAACCCCATCCTCACTCTGCTTATTCTTGAACACCCACTTGGTCCCAATAACATTATGACTAGATGGGGGCTCGACAAACTGCCATACCTTGTTCATCTCGAAGTTCTCAAGTTCCTTATGCATATCATTAATCTATGACTCATCGAATAATACATGAGAAATATCCTTCGGCTCAAAGGAGGCAACAAAGGCAGAGTGAAGGCAGAAACTGGACAAACCCGATTTTGAGCGAGTGACCAGCTCAAACAGATCGCCAATGATCTGATCAGGTGGATGAGAATGCTTAATATGACGGGAGGTCCAGAAGCAGAAGTGGCATCTACCTCATGCACAGAAGAGGTAGGATTAGAGCCACTAGCTGCGCGAGAGTCAGAAGGTAAGAGCTGATCTTTCTGAGGTCCAGAAACGGAAACACGAAGCACCTCAGGTGTTGTAAGGTCGAGGATGTCGACTAGAGGGGGGGTGAATAGGCGGCTTTTAAAATTCTCTCGCTAAATTATACAAAGCAATTCACCTCTAATTTACCTAATGCCAAAACCTTAACAATTATTAATGCGGAAGCAATAAACTAAGGTTTTAACAATTAAAGCCTAAATCAACTAGGCTCACTATGTGCACTAACTAATTATGTCTCTAACAAATATAGCAATCCTAAAGATAAGCAATCAACCAATTTAATTCTATGAATATAAATTGCTTGAATATAAATAAGGAATAGAATGCAAGTACAAGAGACACGATACTTTTTACCGTGGTGTTTGGAGACTTGCCGGTCTCCCCTAGTCCACGTTGAGGTTAGCCCAAACGAATTGGACCGGCTCCATGAATTGAGCACCCATCTCGAATCCTCTAATGGTAGCTCCTTTTCCCTCCCGGGTAGGCGAGCTCCAACCTTCACAAACTTTGCCGGGGCTTCTTACAACCTCCGTTGAGAGCTCCCGCACACGACGCCGCTACGCCGTCTAGTGCAACATATGCACTCCGGTGACCTCCTACGTGCAACACATGCACTAGGATCCTCTTCAAGTGCAACACATGCACAAGAGGCTCTCAATCCTCTCCTAATTGCAACACATACAATTAGAGGCTCACACTAGCTCAAGAAGCAAAAAGAAGAGGGCAACACATGCACACAACTCCTACAAACACCCAAATGCTATAGCACACAGCCAACCACCTGCCCTTGCCCCCCAAGGCCTCCTTTTATAGCCTCCAAGTCAAAACTAACTGTTGGGGGCGAATTGGGCAAAGTGCCCAGCAAACCCGGTGCTACCGCCCAACTGGGACCGGTAGCACCGGCCTCCTCGCTAACAGCTACAAAACTAGCCGTTGCAGGAAAACCGGTAGCACCGGTTAACTGAGAGCGGTGCAACCGCTCGGGCGGTAGCACCGGCCTCCGCCCCGGTAGCACCGGACCCAAGCCGACCGCAAAAACATCTCTCTCTGAAATTTTTACACCGGGGGTTCATCCGGTGCTACCGCTCATCCGGTAGCACCGGGCTACCAAGGCCGGTAGCACCGGCCTGCCAGAACCCCCAAAACACCCTCTCTGGAATTTCCATACCAGCCAGAGGGGCGGTAGCACCGGACCTTCTGCTCTCTGGGCTACCATGGCGCGTAGTCTGGGACCGACCGTGATACATGCTCCCATAAGCGGTACTACCGGCCCTACATGGGCGGTACGACCGGCCTCAGGGAGAAAACTTGGTTTTTCACAAAAACTTTTCTCCAAACTTTTAAAGAATTATTCTTTGAGCTATGTGAGGATCAACACATGATCACAACACTATGCAAGACACATTTGCACATGTTAGTCACATACTCCAAAGAATCTTATTAAGCACAACTTATTTGCAAAACACATTTGCAAATAAACCAAGAATTTATGAGATCAATCCTATTAGCCATGTAAGGATCAACACATGATCTCGACACTTTGCAAAACACATTTGCAAATGCCAACACATGCTCTAGGATCGAACCTCATAATTTCCAGCTTATTTGCAAAACACATTTGCAAATAACAAATCAACACTTTACAAAATCACATTTTGCAAACACAAAGCATAAACCAAGCTTAGCTGTAACATCCCAAAATTTGGCTTAATTAAGTTTTTACTGTTTAAAAGTGCATTTGTGATTTTCTGGAATTTATTTGGATTTTGCTGGATGTATTGGAATTAAATGTTATTTCAAGTTTATTGCTTTTTAATCAAAAGTATTTTAATCTGTGCCAAGTTAAAATAAAGTTTGGCCAAAAATATTTTATTTGAGTCCAGAATGTCTCAAAGTATTTTTGAGATTTTTCTTGGATTTTTCCTAATAGTTTTATTGCCTAAAATAAATAAAATGAATTTCTAGAATTATTTTAATTGGGAAACCCTTTTGAAAATCGGTGAACAGTGTTGGGCTCGGCCCATACATCGCTGCGTGTCTTGACCAGTGGAACGCGCCCGATTAGCCCATGATCCCAGAGGAAATCGTGCCGAGCCGTTGGATCGCGATCGTATGGCTTGTGTCATGCCACGTCGCCGAATGCGCCTAAGCCATAGGATCGTGATCGCGTGGTCAGGGTGGATCGTGTCTTTCCGTAACCCTAATCGATCGCAGCCGTTGATCCAAGCGAAGGCCCAGATTGGATCTCGTCGGGGAAATCCGGTGCGTTCGTTGCGCCACGTGGACGGTTGCTGTGAATCGTCTCCGTGCGGGACTCGGAATTCGCCGCCGTGTCCGAGAAGGACTCCGCCGCCACGTCGGTTGGTTTTCCAGGCACCGTGCGTGGTCGTCGAGGCTATTTAAGGGGGTCCGCAGCCTTCCCGAGAATTGTCATCGTGCGCCGCAGCTTTTGGTCGGAAGGGTTTCGCGAGATTCGACGTAGAACACGCCCGGGAGCTCGTCGGAGTTGATACGCTGCAGCCGCCGAGGTTTTCGCTAAAGAACGTCACCAGTTCAGCGGTTTTCGGCGTTTTGGTTCCAGATCCGGATTCGCCAAGGTGTGCCGCGTCGACGAAGCCACTTGTTCACGTCGGGGACACGTCGGAACGCCGTCGCCGTAGCTTCTTCCTCATCTCCGGTGGTTTTCTTCGCCGTCGTTTCGCCATTAGTCTCGGGTGAGTTTTTGACCGTCGGATCTAAGCGAACGGGGAGGATTGAACCGCGTCGCATGTGTCTGTCGCCGTTCGATCGGATCGGACCGTAGATGCGTGCGCGTGTCGCGCATCGGCGAAGCGTGGCTGCGACCAATCGGGGCGAGACGCGTGGCGCGGGTTTCGGCGTCGTCGCGCGGGTTCACGGTGGACCGAGGAGGTCTCGTGGACCGTGTCTATGCGCCGAGGCCACGTGTCGATCTCTGGTTGGTTCGGTCCATGGTGGCGTCACGCGGATGTCATAAATCGCTTTTCGATATAAAAATAAATCATTAAATCTGATTTTCGATTTGATATTTATTTCAAACTTCAAAAGGCTATATCTTTTGCATTGTAACTCGGAATTGAGTGATTCCAGTTTCTAAAAATTTGTAAAATTGAGATCTATTTAATGGTGAATTTTAATTGATTTTGGAGTTCAATTGCTCTCTGTTTTGGCATTTTTTGCTTTTCTCTTTGATGCAGCGTAGACGTTGAATTGTGCGACGCTTGGAGGAAGATCAAGCAACCCAAGAGCAAGCTTCAGATCAAGATCAGGACCTATTCCAAGGCAAGTTGTGCTTTGATCATGTTGAACCCATGTTTATAAAATTGCTATGTTTGTTTTACAATATTGCATATATTTCAAATATACAATTGTTTCAAATTAGATTGGGTTTAGCTAAAATACCAGATTGATCTATACCCTACCTTGTCATTATATGCCATGAACCATTGTCACCCTAGATTGGTTTAATATAGTTGATTAATAATTATGATCAACATTGGAGGTTAGACCGTATTAGTTGCTTAGCCATGCCACGTCATCACATATGTCAGAATCATTGTTAATTAATTTTGATTAACGGAATATGGAACAGTGTTATGAACTTGTGTGTCATGTGGGATCACACGATGAGATTGAGTTGTTGTGGCGAGTCATGTCACGCAGCGATGTTGAATTGTTGATGGCACGTGGTGCTTGGTAATCAATCGGGTGATGATAACTTAGATTGGGGCAAGTGGCAAGGGCGAGGAGGCCAAGGTGGGCCCGATGGGCAGATGGTATGTGGATGTCTTGCCTTGATCACACTAAGGACTTAACCTTGCAAGCCTTTGACCTGAGTCAATCATGCAACCACATGTCTGGTATGGGCCAGCCTAGCTGAGTAATTTGCAAAGTCTTAATTTTGATACTATCGTGGTCGGTGTGAGTTCCCGGGTCAGGGTGTAATTCACATGGCGCAAGAGGGGGGCCCTGGATGTGGTTTCTGAGACCGCCAGTGTTGAAACCTTAGCGGGTAGTATCGGGTTAAGATAGAGCATTGTAAAGGCTTTGTTATAATCTCTCGCCTTTGTGGTGTTTGGTTGTATCACGTGGGTAAAGTGCATAACCTCTGCAGAGTGTGAAACTATTCGGATAGCCGTGCTCATGGTATTGAGCAATGCTCGGAATTACTGATTAAGGGTTAGCTTAATTAATTGGACAACTTGGTTGGGATGGCGGAATGCCATGTGGAAGATGGAAATTTAACTTAGGATTGGAAACTTGGTTTACTTGAGAAATCTTGAATTTATTTATTATCGTTATTTGTTTTACATCCTTTACAATCTATATCTCAGATTCGTTCATAAATCTTGCTTATTGCAAAATAGCCATGATAGCCTATCCATTGGAATAAGCCTTGCATATAGATACATGGAATTGCATTACATGCACAACTTGTTGAGTGCTTTAAGTACTCACCCTTGCCAAACAACAATAATCAACAGTTGAAGAATCTACACTGTGTTGGAAGATGAAGTCCAAGAAGACACGAGTCATTAGGGTCCGAGCCTTGTCGGTTGCTGTGGTGGTGATGAGCTACCTACGTTTCTACTTTCCATTGCTTAATTATTAGCTTATATTTTCGGTCTTGCCTGCGTGGCTTAATAATGTAAGTTGGTCATAAGATCATACATTTAGTTATATCAATAAATGAACTATTATTCTATTATCGTTGTGTATGATGTGATATGTACCAATGTTAAGTCGTGTGCACTAGCGTTGATCACAGGAATAGTGCAAGAAACACGGTGGGTTCGAATCGATGGATTCGGTCCTTCAGAGGTGGTATCGAGCATCTTGATGTAGGTCTTGGCCTAGATAGTTTGGAGGTGTCTTGAGTGTGTCCAAAATTATTTTCTAAAAGAAAATCTAAGCTTGACTAATAAAACCCTCTCGACTCATCTCATTCTCTACTTCTGCCTTTGCTAAATTTACCCGCTTTACTTGCCGTTTGGTGGAGAACTTATTCAAGTTCTTGTGAAGCGGATGCCGATCGTTCGACCTTTGAGGAGATAGTGGCGGCTACGCCATGGAGCCGTGGAGAGTACTTGAGGCGCTTGGAGGTTTTATCGTCCACTTTACCGAGGAGGCACCGGTCGCTGAATGGTGTACACCGAGGATTCATTTGCAAGTTGATCATCTACGCCGAGAACGAGGAAGCTAGCGTGCCAATCAACATCTCCGCCGAAGATTCTCGTGCGAGGTTGCAATTCAGAGGTCGCTCGACTTGCTCTTCGCCGTGTCTGCCGCGACTACGCTGACGAGCTTCACGACTCAGTGTTCCGACTTCACCCAGACGTTCAAGCATGCCGAAGACGACGGATCGAGGGGAGCGAGTGCTGCTCTGACGCACCTTGCGAGTTCGCCCTTGCCGGAGGATCATATGAGAGAGACTACCCAGAGCCGAGACGTATGCGAGGCACTCGAGTAGCGAGCAGAACTCGAGGTGACCGTGCTTGACCATCGGGATGATCACCGAGTGGGAGAGGCCACAGGCGATTGAGGACGAGCCGGAGCGCGTGACTCGAGAGTTCAGAGCCACCGGTGAGGAGTCCGAGGAGGATCCAGAGGAGCGAGAGTGGGAGCGAGAGGGAGTGCAGACCCGTTGTTGCAGAGGACCCAGAATAGGTCATCGAGGATAGGTTTGCTCGATGCCACCCACCCGTCGGTGTATCGCCGGATCGATCTCACCAGGTGGTGGATGAGTGAGTGTCAGCCTTGGAGCTGTGTTGAGACTCGAGTGTGAGTCGCGTCTTTAAGTTAGCCTTTACCTTTCTAGTTGACGTTAAGGTTCGTGTTTAGTTTGCTTCTTTGTATTGCTGAGTGTGCAGTATGTGTTGCAAAGCTTGTAGGCTTAAATAAGCACCATACCAAGTTAAATAAAGAATTGTTCAGTTTGGGTATAACATATCTCCCCGCTTTAGAAATTCTTACTTCTCATCTATGCTACATCTACCTTTCCTAACCTAAGAGGCAATCATCAGATGGTGAATACTGAGGAAACAACGGTGCTTGAAAGTGGATCATGTCCGAATGACAATCCCAATGATGGAGGTAGCCCTCAACCACCGCCAAGGACATGCGAGAATCTGGGAGCATTCCTTGCAAAGCCAGAGACTCACCGATCACGCACAATGATGCAAAGCGATCAAGAGATGACCAATGCAAAGATAAACCACAACAATCCTGCAACTCGGAACAATCATGGTGGACCTCGACCTATGTCCAAGCTATCGGATTTTATGAGGACTAGGCCACCAACTTTCTCTGAAACGTGAACCCTTTGGAAGCCGATGATTGGCTTAGGACCATTGAGAAGAAGTCGCACATCACTCGGTGTGAGGGCAATGAGAAGGTGCTCTACGCCTCTCATCAACTTGAAGGAACCGCCGCGAGAATGGTGGGAGAATTCTCGTGCGCTCATGGAGCCCCGCAAGAGATAACACGGGAGGAGTTCACTAATGCTTTCCGCCAAGATCATGTCCCGGAGGAATGATGGATCTTAAGAAGGAGGAGTTCGAGCTTTGAAGCAAGGAGGCCAACCAAAGGCGAATACGAATAAATTCACTCAATTAGCTCGTTATGCCCCGAGGACGTAGCGACGGATAAAGCTAAGCGCCTCGTTTCATGAAGGGATCAATTCAGGGATCGCAGTGGGACCGATTACCCACAATTTTCCGGATTTTCGGAGCCGTAAATAAGGCTTTAATCCTAGAGGACAAGCGCAAAGAGCTAGGTGAAAACCGTAAGCGCTTGATGAACAATCGTGGTGGACGCCCAAACCATCTACGCTTGAGGATGTCACCCCAAAGAATTTGCTAGATTTCAACCACCACCGGGAACAAGACATCAACCCCTACACCTCGCCACCTTGTCGAATTTCGGACCCAGCGCAAGGCAACAATGCACCAGGGGAAATCAAGATCTGCGGTGAAGAGATGCTATACTTGCAATGAGCCGGGCACTTTTCAAATAGGTGTCCACGAAGGAGGCATCACACCGCTCGTTTCAACACAGGAACAACACCGCTAAAGCACCAACATCGAGGAAATCGTGCACCAAGCCAAGCCGAGCAACGCCGCGATCAACGAGGCGTGGAAGAATCAACCACATCACCGTGATGGAGCTCGAGGAAGCTACGGGCGTCGTCTTGGGTAAGTTCTGGTCAACTCGATTACACTGCCTGCTTTGTTTGATTCGAGCTTCGCATTCGTTTGTTTCTCAAAGTTTTGCAACCAAGAATGGATTTAAAGTGGTGAATCTTAAGTGTGTGCTCTTAGTCCAAGCCCGTGATCCGAGCTTAGATCTAGCCTTGGGTGTTTGGGAGCTAAGTTGCTTATGGATGGGATAGAATTTCTCGCGAATCTTATCTTGATAGATGCGCAATCCTAAACGTCATCCTTGGAATGGATTGGCTGTCCAAGCATATGGTCGTTTTAGATTGTGGCGAAGGATCGTGACCTTGGAAGGCCCTAGTGGCAAGAAAGTGGAGTTTCAAGCGACCGCATTCGGACGGGCGCTTAACGGTCAACGATGTGAAAGCCATCGGCATGGAAGATGTGCGATGCGAGAGAATACCGGATGTATTTCGGAAGATTTGCGGGATTGCCACGGATCGTGATATCGAGTTTGTCATCGAGTTAGCACGTGTGCAAAGACCGATATCAAAGAGACCATATCGGATGCCTACCGACGAGTTAGTAGAAATGAAGAAGCGATTGAGGAACCGCAAGAGAAAGGTTTCATTAGACCAAGTTCATCGCCGTGGGGAGCCCCGTTTTGTTTGTTCGCAAGAAGGATGGAAGTCTTAGAATGTGCATCGACTACCGTGCACTTAATGAAGTAACGATCAAGAATAAGTATCCGTTGCCCGGATCGACGACTTATTTGATCGATTAAGAGGAGCCGAGTTTTCTCCAAGATAGATCTTCGTTCGTGATACCATCGATTGAAGATCCGAGCGGAGGATGTACCTAAGACTGCGTTTTCTACGCGATATGGACATTACGAGTTCACAATCATGTCATTCGGATTGACTAATGCCCCAATATTTCATGAACATGATGAATAAAGTCTTCATGGATTACTTGGACAAGTTTGTTGTAGTCTTCATAGACGATATCTTGGTTTACTCGAAGACGGAGGAAGAGCATGCAGAACATCTGAGAATGGTTTTAGACAGGCTGCGAGAGCATCAACTATATGCTAAGTTTAGCAAGTGTGAATTTTGGAAGGAGAAAGTTGAATTTCTCGGTCATGTAATGACTACCAAAGGAGTCGCAGATTGATCCCAAAGTGGACGCATGTTGCATTGGGAGCCACCGAAGTCTGTTACTCAGATTCGTAGTTTTCTGGGAATGGCGGGATATTACCGTCGGTTCATAGAAGGATTCTCGACAATTGCTAAACCCCTTACGCAGTTGTTAAAGAAAGAGAAGAAGTTTGCATGGACGCCAGAGTGCGAGAAAAGTTTCATGGAATTAAAAAGCGTTTAACAACAAATTTCGTATTAGTGTTGCGGATGTGCGTAATGGATTTGACATTTCTCGCGATGCTTGAGCGGGGCTTGGGATGCGTGTTAATGCAAGAAGGCAAAGTCGTTGCTTATGCGTCGAGACAATTGAGACCGCATGAAGTGAATTACCCAACGATGATTTGGAGTTAGTGCAGTAGTGCATGCTTTAAAGATATGGCGTCATTATCTCATAGGAAATAGATGTGAGATATATACGGACCATAAGAGTCGAAATACATATTCACTCAATCGACTGAAATATGAGGCGTGAAGATGGCTTGAGCTAATTAAGGATTATAATGTGGGAATCCATTATCATCCCGGAAAAGCCAATGTGGTGGCGGATGCCCCGAGTCGAAAAAGCCATAGCGCAAATGCATTGTCAATGGAGGATCAACGAAATTATGCAAGGAATTTGAGAGGTTAAGATTGGAGGTCGTTCGCAAGGAAATGATAGCTGCGCTAAGTAAAACCAACATTAGAGGATCAGATTAGAGAAGGTCAACAAGATGACGATAAAATTTCAAAAATCAAGGCTAAAAGGAAGAAGGCCTAGCCATAGATTTCACTCTGACGAACAAGGAACTATGTTCTTCAAAGGCCGAATTTGTGTGCTTGATATAAAGGAATTAAAACAATTGATTCTTGAGGAAGCGCATGATTCAAAGTACTCAATTCATCCAGGAAGTGCTAAAATGTACCAAGATTTGAAAGAGATTTCGGTGGCCAAATATGAAGCGTGAAGTAGCTGAACATGTTGCTTTATGCGACGTATGTCAGAGGGTAAAAGCCATGCATCAAAGACCCGCTGGTCTGTTGCAGCCGTTAAAAATTCCGGAATGGAAGTGGGAGGAAATCGGAATGGATTTTATCACCGGTTTACCTAAGACTCAGAAAGGTTACGATTCCATTTGGGTTATCGTGGATCGTCTAACCAAGGTCGCTCATTTCATCCCAGTAAAGACCACTTACGCCGGAGATCGTTTGGCAGAATTGTACATGTCAAGGATTGTATGTTTGCATGGAGTGCCAAAGAAGATTGTGTCAGACAGAGGTACCCAATTTACCTCAAGGTTTTGGAATAAGTTGCATGAAGCAATGGGAACCCGTCTGAATTTCAGTACAGCATATCACCCGCAGACAGATGGTCAGACTGAAAGAGTAAATCAGATTTTAGAGGATATGTTGAGAGCCTGTGCTTTAGCGTATGCCACGTCATGGGATAAATGTTTGCCATATGCAGAATTCAGTTACAATAATAGTTATCAAGCTAGCCTCGATGTCACCATTCGAGGCATTGTATGGGCGTGCTTGTCGTACTCGTTGAATTGGAATGAAACGGGAGAGCGTTTGGTGTTTGGGCGAGACATTCTCGAGGAAGCCGAAAGTCAAGTCGCAATGATCAGAGAGAGGTTGAAGATAGCACAGTCAAGACAGAAAAGCTACGCAGATAACCGTCGTCGAGATTTGAGTTTTGAACCAGAAGATCATGTGTATCTCAGGGTTACCCCTCTTAAGGGCGTTAAGAGATTTCAAGTTAAAGGGAAGCTTGCACCAAGATATGTCGGTCCGTTCAAGATTACGAGCCGTCGAGGAGAGGTAGCTTATCGATTAGAGTTGCCTCGGTCATTGGCGAGTGCATGATGTATTCCATGTATCGCAGCTTAAGAAGTGTCTCGAGTGCCAGCAGAGCAAGCCCGTTGGAGGCAATAGAGCTGCAAGAAGATTTGACTTATAAAGAGCAACGAATGAATTTTGGATGTTGTGGGCGCAAGACCGAAACAAGTCTATTCGCTTTGCGAGTTCAATGGAGCAATCATTCGAAAGTGAAGCCACTTGGGAGCGAGAAGAAGAATTGAAGTCGAATTCCTAACCTATTCTCTAGTTAGCCACAAATCTCGGTCGAGATTACATTAAGGGGAGGTTTGTAACATCCCAAAATTTGGCTTAATTAAGTTTTTACTGTTTAAAAGTGCATTTGTGATTTTCTGAATTTATTTGGATTTTCTTTGGATGTATTGGAATTAAATGTTATTTCAAGTTTATTGCTTTTAATCAAAAGTATTTTAATCTGTGCCAAGTTAAAATAAAGTTTGGCCAAAAATATTTTATTTGAGTCCGAATGTCTCAAAGTATTTTGAGATTTTTCTTGGATTTTTCCTAATAGTTTTATTGCCTAAAATAAATAAAATGAATTTCTAGAATTATTTTAATTGGGAAACCCTTTTGAAAATCGGTGAACAGTGTTGGGCTCGGCCCATACAACTGCGTGTCGCGACCAGTGGAACGCGCCCGATTAGCCCATGATCCCGTGAGGAAATCGTGCGAGCCGTTGGATCGCGATCGTATGGCTTGTGTCATGCCACGTCGCGAATCGCCTAAGCCATAGGATCGTGATCGCGTGGTCGAGGTGGATCGTGTCTTTCCGTAACCCTAATCGATCGCGGCCGTTGATCCAGCGAAGGCCCGATTGGATCTCGTCGGGAAATCCGGTGCGTTCGTTGCGCCACGTGGGCGGTTCTTGTGAATCGTCTCCGTGCGGGACTCGGAATCGCCGCCGTGTCCGAGAAGGACTCCGCCGCCGCGTCGGTTGGTTTTCGAGCACCGTGCGTGGTCGTCGAGGCTATTTAAGGGGTCCGCAGCCTTCCCGAGAATTGTCATCGTCGCCGCAGCTTTTGGTCGGAAGGGTTTCGCGAGATTCGGCGTAGAACACGCCCGGGAGCTCGTCGGAGTTGATCTGCTGCGGCCGAGGTTTTCGCTAAAGAACGTCACCGCTCAGCGGTTTTGGCGTTTTGGTTCCAGATCCGGATTCGCCAAGGTGTGCGCGTCGGCGAAGCCACTTGTTCACGCTCGGGGACACGCGTCGGACGTCGTCGCCGTAGCTTCTTCCTCATCTCCGGTGGTTTTCTTCGCCGTCGTTTCGCCATTAGTCTCGGGTGAGTTTTTGACCGTCGGATCTAAGCGAGCGGGAGGATTGAACCGCGTCGCATGTGTCTGCCGCCGTTCGATCGGATCGGACCGTAGATGCGTGCGCGTGTCGCGCATCGGCGAAGCGCCACTGCGACCAATCGGGGCGGGGCGTGTGGCGCTGCGGGTTTCGGCGTCGTCGCGGCGGGTTCACGGTGGACGGAGGAGGTCTCGTGGACCAGGTCTATGCGCCGAGGCCACGCGTGTCGATCTCTGGTTGGTTCGGTCCATGGCTGACGTCACGCGGATGTCATAAATCGCTTTTTCAAGATAAAAATAAATCTGTTAAATCTGATTTTACGATTTGATTTATTTCAAACTTCAAAAGGCTATATCTTTTGCATTGTAACTCGGAATTGAGTGATTCCAGTTTCTAAAAATTTGTAAAATTGAGATCTATTTAATGGTGAATTTTAATTGATTTTTGGAGTTCAATTGCTCTCTGTTTTGGCATTTATTTGCTTTTCTCTTTCTGATGCGCGTGAGACGTTGAATTGTGCGACGCTTGGAGGAAGATCAAGCAACCCAAGAGCAAGCTTCAGATCAAGATCAGGACCTATTCCAAGGCAAGTTGTGCTTTGATCATGTTGAACCCATGTTTATAAAATTGCTATGTTTGTTTTACAATATTGCATATATTTCAAATATACAATTGTTTCAAATTAGATTGGGTTTAGCTAAAATACCAGATTGATCTATACCCTACCTTGTCATTATATGCCATGAACCATTGTCACCCTAGATTGGTTTAATATAGTTGATTAATAATTATGATCAACATTGGAGGTTAGACCGTATTAGTTGCTTAGCCATGCCACGTCATCACATATGTCAGAATCATTGTTAATTAATTTTGATTAACGGAATATGGAACAGTGTTATGAACTTGTGTGTCATGTGGGATCACACGATGAGATTGAGTTGTTGTGGCGAGTCATGTCACGCAACGATGTTGAATTGTTGATGGCACGTGGTGCTTGGTAATCAAGCGGGTGATGATAACTTAGATTGGGGCAAGTGGCAAGGGCGAGGAGGCCAAGGTGGGCCCGATGGGCGATGGTATGTGGATGTCTTGCCTTGATCACACTAAGGACTTAACCTTGCAAGCCTTTGACTGAGTCAATCATGCAACCACATGTCCGTATGGGCCACCTAGTGAGTAATTTGCAAAGTCTTAATTTTGATACTATCGTGGTCGGTGTGAGTTCCCGGTCGGTGTAATTCACATGGCGCAAGAGGGGGCCACGGATGTGGTTTCTGAGACCGCCAGTGTTGAAACCTTAGCGGGTAGTATCGGGTTAAGATAGAGCATTGTAAAGGCTTTGTTATAATCTCTCGCCTTTGTGGTGTTTGGTTGTATCACGTGGGTAAAGTGCATAACCTCTGCAGAGTGTGAAACTATTCGGATAGCCGTGCTCATGGTATTGAGCAATGCTCGGAATTACGATTAAGGGTTAGCTTAATTAATTGGACAACTTGGTTGGGATGGCGGAATGCCATGTGGAAGATGGAAATTTAACTTAGGATTGGAAACTTGGTTTACTTGAGAAATACTGAATTTATTTATTATCGTTATTTGTTTTACATCCTTTACAATCTATATACTGTATTCGTTCATAAATGCTGCTTATTGCAAAATAGCCATGATAGCCTATCCATTGGAATAAGCCTTGCATATAGATACATGGAATTGCATTACATGCACAACTTGTTGAGTGCTTTAAGTACTCACCCTTGCCAAACAACAATAATCAACAGTTGAAGAATCTACACTGTGTTGGAAGATGAAGTCCAAGAAGACACGAGTCATTAGGGTCCGAGCCTTGTCGGTTGCTGTGGTGACCGATGAGCTACCTACGTTTCTACTTTCATTTGCTTAATTATTAGCTTATATTTTCAGTCTTGCCCTGCGTGGCTTAATAATGTAAGTTGGTCATAAGATCATACATTTAGTTATATCAATAAATGAACTATTATTCTATTATCGTTGTGTATGATGTGATATGTACCAATGTTAAGCTGTGTGCACTAGCGTTGATCCTGGGAATATTCGTGTGTCATGTTTAAGCATCACTTATATCCTAAGAATCATGACTTCTTTAATTTGGTATAACTAGAAAAATCTATTACCTAAATCTTGGAAATAATTGGTATCATATCTTGCCTAGATTTAGGAGGAGCTTAATATTATTGTCCTACTACTAGCTCCTTATCTTTATTTTATTTTCTCCCTAATCTTTTTATTGAGTGTGCAATCAAGGGGGAGAACAGATTTTATTGAATAAACAATAAGGATCTTTTAAGCACCTTTTTGGGATTAATGACAAAAGGGGGAGAATTTATGGAATTATCAATTGTCCCCTAATCGATTGACAAAAAGGGATGATTTGTAAGTATGATCTCTTATTGTATCTTTATACTTGTTTTAATGCTAAAATATCTTAATATTGTCATCTGGTGCAATTGATAATAGGTTTGTCATAAATCACCAAAAAGGGGGAGATTGAAAGTGCATCTAGGCACTTATGTTATTTTGGTGATTAATGACAAACACTCATAATGACAATCTATGCAATTAAGTAAATGCTTAACTTAGTGCTTAACAAATGACAAACCTCTAATATGATTATATTGCTATGAGACTAACTTGTTATTGCCTAGTTGAGTATCAGTCTCATCTATTTAGAGGAAAATCAAATAGGAAGGTTAAGCAAAGATAAGGTATGCAATTTTGGTATCTATTCTATAATTTGTTATTGCATTCCTTTCGTGCAAATGCATAGTGAACTCCAAGTAGCATGTTGATTTTATATATGCACATTGGTTCATGTCATATTTATTATATATGCACATTGGTTCATGTCATATTTATTTGTGCATATATATTCATTTGAGTTCATTATAGTATGCATGTATTAACTAGAGTTAAACTTCATATTGCTATAGATTGACTTGGTGCATGCATGTTTTATTTGTATATCTTCTCATGCAATTCTCTTAGTGAAGTTTATCTAGTGTTGGATCACATATTTACTCTTACTCCAAATGTTATTTGCACATGTACAATTCGTGTATATTCTATCATGTGCTTCATTTAAGTAAAGTCTGTGATCCTTGCCATGATTTAATTGATTCATCATATTGGCAATTATCTCTCTAGTGCATATAGATCAATTACATATTCATCATGATGTACTTAGTAGAGAACATTTCTTATGTCAAGTGTTTCCATTTATATTGTGCTTCTTTATATGAAACACTTGTTGTAATCAACTGCTCACAAATATCAACTTATTCATATCTATTGAGCTTTTGGGACTAATGTCTTTCATGAGTAGTTTGGAAAGAATTAGGTCCCGTCTGTGTATGATGACCAAGGTATCTTGGAGGATGATCATTAAGCCGAGGTCAACAAGACGGCGGTGTCACCAAGAGCCGAGGACTAAGTCAAGAGCAACTTGGCGTGGAGATCGTCGAGAGAGGATGATCAAGTCAAGGTTGATAGGACGAGAGTCTCGTGAGGTGAATCGAGTCGAGTTGGACAAGGCGAAGATGTCATCAATTATATGGTGAAGGTCTTCATGCATCGACATCAAGAAAGAAGACGGCAAGTGACTATGTCTAGACTTATATTATCTTTGATTTATTTTGAGTCTAAGGATTGCCGTACTATTAAGAGGGATGCGATGTCGAATGACTTTTAGATGTGTCAAGTGCTCAAGTGATCTATCCTTGTGAATCTTAGAAAGAGAGTGGTGTTGGTAGTGCTTGAAAGTGAGGGTTGTAGGTCTCTCTTGGTTTCTTTGTGAAATCTGTGGTTATCCTTTTAGTTTTGGGTAGTGAGACCTTGTTATTTGTGTTGCCCTCGTTCTTAGCTTTCGGAGAGTCCAAAATCTCTGAAATCGAGTCCGAGTCAAAAGTTATGCTCGTTTTAAATCGAGTGCTGCTCGGCTGATTCGGACTATCCGGAGTTAGTCCGGACTATCGGATAATCCGAGTATCCGGACATTTATCCGGACTCTCGGGTTGAGTCTCTCTGTTAGCCTTTCTCAGTCAATCCGAGTATCCGGATTGAAATCCGAGTCTCGGATTGTGCGCACCGCCTCAACGGCTAGTTTTTGGGAGTTCTATTTATAGCCCTTCCTCCCTCTTTTGAAGAGGCTTTTGGAGTGGATTTTGAGGGCTGTGTGGGGGCTTTGAGGAGCTTTACCCTTAGATCTAAGTGATCCCCTTGTGAGAAGGGTTGGGAAGAGTTTGGGAGTGAGATTTGAGTTGGTTGAGCACTTGATTTCATCTCCAAGCTTGTTCTTCGTGAGCATTTGTTACTCTTGGAGGTTGAGGACTCCTAGGCGGCTAGGAGGTCGCCTCGAGCCACCGGAGCTTTGTGTGGTTGGCCGTGGGAAGTTTGTGAAGGCCGGTTCCGCCTCCGTAAGGGAAGGAATCAAAGGAGTGAAGACCGGCGAGTGCATTTGTGCAACACCGGAGGAAGAGGGTTGAAAGAGACCCCGGCTCAAGTGTGACCGAGCCGCCTCAACGGAGACGTAGGATCCTCAAGGATCCGAACTTCGTGAAAAATCATTGTCTCCAAGTTTGCTTCTTTCTCTTGCTTTAGCATTTGATTTTGAATCTTGAAATTGCCCGATCTACTCTTTTGTTGTGTTTGGCTCTAGATCTACAATATCTCCATGTACCTGATAGCATTTAGATCTTTTGTATTCAAGTAGATTGTTGAAAAATTGCAAAGATTTAAAATCTCCATTCGAAATCTCAATCCGAGTATCCGGACTCCTCAACCGGACAGTCCGGACTATCCGAGTATCCGGATTGAATACCGGACACTCGGATTAGGACCCTCGGGATCGAACTATCCGAGTATCCGGATTGAATAACCGGACACTCCGGATTGTTCGGACACTCGGGAGATTTTATTTAGTGCAATATTTTTATTCCGCCGCATTTAGCTATAAAGTTTATAATTCGCCTATTCACCCCCTCTGGCGACATCCTGTCCTTTCAATTGGTATCGAGCAAGGTCTCTCCTTTATTAGATTTAACCGTCTAGAGAGTAAAGGATGTCGACTAGAGGTTTAGTGCATTCACATGATCCACTTGTGCTGATGGCACAAATTATGCTTCATGGAAATTAATTATGACTTCTCATTTTAAATCCATGAGCCCCCAAATATGGTGGATCGTAGATGTCGGCTTTTCCTCTCCGTTGAATGAAGTTGCTCCAACCGAAGGAGAGAGGAAATGCCTACATCTCGACGCTCAAGCTACTAATGTTTTATTTTGTGTTGTGAGCGATGAAATCTTTGATAGAATATGCAATCTCAAGAGCGCTCATGAAATGTGGATAAAGCTTCAAGAACTATTTGAATCATCCACTTCTATTGAGGATTGCATTAAGGAAGAGATGTCGGGAGATGAAACATCAAGCTCCACCTCAAGCTCAAGTGATGAAGAACCGACATCTCCATCAACCTCAACCTCCGCCTCAAGTGACGATGAAGATGCTCTTCCATCACAAATCCGTTGCTTCATGGCGAAAGGTAAGAATGAGGTAAGTGACGATGATGACGCTGATGAGCTCACTTATAATGAACTTATGAATTTGCTAGAGGAGCTCAATAAATGTCTTGGAAAGGAGAAAAAGAAATATAAAATTTTGAAGCTTGAACATGAATCACTTCAAAATGATTATAACATGCTTCAAGAAAATCATGAATCCCTCCTTTCCAAAGAAATTCATAAGCCTAAGGTGGACATAGGAATTACATGTGATTTAATTGATGATATGCCATGCTTAATTTCTAATTCTAGCATTTCATCTAAAATTAATATGCCCACCTCTAGTGATGATATGCCTTGTTGCTCAAATAAAAATATTGCTTCAACTTCCTCTATGCATATTGAGACTAATCTTGTAGAGGAAAACAAGGAGCTCAAGGCCCAAGTCATTAGATTAGAAAATGACTTAAAGAAGTGCGTAAAGGAAAAGCCGTTCTCGATGAGATCTTGAGCAAGCCAAGGCGCCTCAAGATAGCGAGGACTCGGCTACATCTCCAAGAAGGAGACTAGCAAGACAAGGCACAACGAAAGATATTCAAGATCATCAAGTGCTTTGCTTGCAACAAGAAGGACACCTCGCCTCAGTGTGCCCTAATAAAGTGGAGATCAAGCCACAACCATCAACAATGAGGCAAACCGGCAAAGAGCAAGTCAAGAAAAAGAGACGCTCAAAGCCTACTTGCTACAATTGTCGGAAAAAGGGACACATCGGTAAGGATTGTCCCAAAGGTATAACCCCTAAGCCTACTCATCATTTTAATGATTATTTGCTTGGGAAGGACAAAAATGGCAATGTGTTTGCCAAGTTTGTCAATCCTCCTAAGTCTATGCAAAATAATGAAAATCATTTGCTTAGGAGATATGAATCTAGAAATGTGTTTGCTCAAAATACTAGATTTCCTAAGATCAAGAAAAATCATGTTAATCATGTGCTTAGGAAAAATAACAATAGCGAACCATTTGCTAGATATGCTAGATCATCTAAGCCAATGCATAATTTCAATTATCATATGCTTAGAAGAGATCAAACTAGAAATGGTTTTGCAAACTATCATTGCCCTCCTAAGCCTTCTCATAAAAATGCCAATCATTTGCCTAGGAGAAATAATTATTGCAAACCTATTTCTAATTATATTAGTCAATTCAATAATATCCAAATTAGGACCATTTGGGTTCCAAAATCTATTGTGACTAACATTGTTGGACCCAACAAGGATTGGGTACCAAAACCGCCTAAAAGATTTTTAGGCAATATGAGATGGATTGGACGTTTGGCTTCTTCAAAGGAGAAGATGACTTAATCATCGCAAAATGGAGCCAAGCATGAGGATGATCACTCCAATCATGAACCAATGCCATCTCGGGTAACAAGTATTTAAATTGATTCTTATAGCTTATAGACTTGTGTAGGTTATATTGCATTATTCATGAAAATCAATTTAGATTGCTTGATTATATGCTTGCTCATGCTTATTAATTGTTTTGATTGCAATCTTGAGCAAGTTTGGGTAAGTGGCACATTAAGGGGGAGTGCTAAATCATAACCATGTATATCACATCCCTACATGTGCCCATATTTATATAAGTGCAAATATATATTTTCAAAATCAAGCCATTTAGCCAAAAGTCAAAATTTTGTATACCATTAGTATTCTTGTGAAAAACTAGTTGCAAAATGTATACAAATATATTTGAAATGTTTTTCAAAGGTTTTGGCTTCACAAAATCCATTTTGAAAAGAAAATGAGTTTCATGATCAAAATCTAGATAGTAGTATCTTGTTTTGGATTTAAACTTATAATTTTCATAGTATTAAATGTAAAATAAATTTGAAAGTAATTCCAAAACAAAAATCCTAGAGTTGGTCATTCTTAACAATTCTTGTGTTCAAAAGACTTTCAAAAGACCAACCTAGTGAAAGTTATTTGATTTTGAAACTCGCCGAAAAACTATATTTGACCCATAATTGTCATATTATTGCACTTAGTGAGTTTCTCCGTTTGGACCGGATCTTGTGTAGTATCTTGGTTCAAAATGGTATCTTAGACTCATACACAAAATTCAAATCTCTATATCTCATCTTATTCTTCATTTGAATCTTGTGTTGAAATATTTGACTTTGTTTTACAAATAGCTATTTCAAAAGGACCATTTTGGTCAAAAGTCAAATCTTATGTTTAAAAGGCCCAAAATTGGGAAAAGCTTTGTAAAAGTATTCTAATATGTATTTCAAATGTTTTACAAGCTTTCAAAATGAAAATTCTATGTTGAAATCAATTTTAGTCCGAAAAGTTTTTGGTTTGAACTAAAATAGCTTATTTAAGCATATTGCTCAAATCTTAGCATTCAAGTTGGATTTCATTATAAATGTTGGCTAGAAACCATCTTGATAATCAATTCTAAGCCATGGAAATTGAAATTGCATGAAATCCAAATTGAGTTGTATTTTGAGGCTTTTTATGAAAAACTATTTTCTATTTAAACTTGCTTCAAAAAGTGTTAAAAGCAAAATATTTGTTTGAAATGCAAAATCTTATGAAAATAGTCTTCTAAAATGTTTTCAAATGTATTTCAAATGTTTTCAAGTATCTAACCCTTGGCTAGAAGCTAAAAGTCAAACTTTGGCCTAAAAAGGATCTTTGTGATCTTGCTTTTGCATTTAACTTCAAATTTTTCTAAAGCAAAATCTATTTGGAGTTTGAAAAAGTGGTCAATACAAAACTCATAGGGTTGGTCATTTTAAGCATTTCTTTAGTTCAAAGTTTTTCCAAACGACCAACCGTTCAAAAGTTATAGCCATTTGAATTTGGCCAAAATCATCCATTTCACCCAAAATGACCCGTTGTTGCATTTTGTGGATTTCGCTATTTGAATTGGATTTATTTTCATATCATGGATTGAAATAGTATTTCTTACTCATACAAAGCTATGAAAGTTCAAATCTCCATAAATTTCTATCCGGAATGCATTTTGAGCATTTGGTGAAAATTCAGTTTCTTTTCAAACCTACAAAGCGCATTTTGTCATATCTTTTGAACGAAAATTTCTTTTAATGAAATTCTTATTGGGAAACCTTCTAAATAGTCCAATGTTTTTTTCTGGAAAGTTTCAAACTATTTGGACTCAATTTGAAAAAGTTTTGATTTTTCTTCTCTTTGAGTAAAAATCATGCCTTCAAAGCAAAATTTGGCATATCTTTTGATTGGAGACTCCTTTTTGGAAAAGTTTCTTGGGAGTCTAAATAATGTTTATGCCTAATTACAAATAATTTCAACTTAATTTGAAATAGTTATGCCTTTTTCTCTCTTTCGATCTTATTTGGCATACTCTTGCATTAAGTTGGATTTTACGATTTGAATGGATTTGATTATGCAAATAGGCTTATAAACATCTCTCTAAATCATATGAAGCCATATAAGTGCATATTACCATTCAAAACTCATTTGGTTCCATTTTGAGGATTTGGTGAAAATCTTAATGTTTTATGTGTTTCATATGCATATTTCATCATATTTCTCAAAATGAAATTTATTTATTGAAAATCTTTGTTATAAAACCTTCTCTCACATATGGAGTTCATATCTGAAAATTCTCAAATTTATTTGAACTCATTTGCAAGATTGTTGACTTTATTTGACTTAGTGTCAAAACTAAACCTCAATGCCCATTTTGATCTAATATTTGATTGGAGGGTGATATTTGAGAAAATCCTTTTGGAAAAAGTCTCTTGGATGTTCATGGATCATTTCTGCAAAATCTTATGGCTATTGGACTTCATTTGATCAAGATTTGATCCAAATTCAAAATGTTCAGTTTTAGGGATGAAGCTGAACAACCCGGAGTATCCGGGTAATATATCCGGAGTATCCGGATTATCCGGACACTCCGGATCAAAAACACCGGAGTATCCGGTTGTCTTCTCGCCCAAATTCAAAATTGCTATCTATACTTTCTTGCAATATCTTGTTCATCCTATTTTTGGGGTTTCTCCCTTGCTCAAATCAATATTCAGTCTTCATAGCCCTCGAAGAGGATTTCGAGTCGGATTTGTTCCGCGTTGATGATTTTTGTATTTGAGCAATGGTTTAAAGGTTATAATCGATTTTGTGCTGCTATTTGCGTCTGTTGAGACTTTAAGAGTTTTAAATTGGCATCTTGGCAAGCCTTTCAAGATGAAAACTAAGTGAACTTATTCATTGCTTCAAGCTTCTAAGTGGAGCATATCTATTTAAGTTTTCATTCCAATGAAAGTGCATATTTTGGCTAAGTTATTTTGGAAATTGGATTTAATTGTAACTTAGCCTCAAAATGTTTTCTCTCTTGAATAACTTCGAGTTTATTATGAAAAAGAGAAAATTTCCCTTGTAAGCTCAAGAGTGAGTTTGAATGTGTTTTACTCATTGTCTCTCTTACAAGTGGATGTCAAGATCAAATTTGAATGAGTTTCAAATATTTTCATTATAAAGTGGTGTAATAAAATCTTCAATTAATATCTTCAAATTGTTTTAAATTGCATGCAAAGAGTATTGTCTTGTATATCATATATATCATGCATGTTGTACTTAGACATTATCAAACTAACTTGGGTCAAATTAAAAGATATTTGTTCCCGAAATCGTGTGCTTGTCTATTGATGTTCAAGGTATTGGAAAAGGGTCATCTTCGACGGTGGGATGAAGGAAATGGAGAGGAGCTCCATAGTACGAGGATCTAAGACCGGCGCGGTGATCATGACCAATTCGAACATGCGGTGGACAAGAATCGACAAAGGGCGTGTTTCTTTTCGACCATATTCAATAATGTCATGCACACCATTATGCTAAATTGTGTTATTCTAAATGGTGTTGTATTTTTCAATTGATATGATTAATTGGTATCTTTCAAGAGGTATCCTCTAATCCTAAATTGTTTTGAAGTGTCATCTAACTTGCATTCGGCATTATCAAGAACTAAAAGGTACATATGGGTGACACATTGCAAAGAGGTATGCCCTTGATAAGTTTATGAAATTCTTGATCATGAAAGTGCATCTTACTTATACAACCTTGATTCATGATCTTGTATACATCTTGTGATCATATAAGCAATTCCTTCTTGTGTAATCTTCTTTATATGATCTTGATTGTTAGAATTTGATTTGATCATAAGCATGTGCTTAAATTATAAATTTGCTATATGATCTTGATGTTTAAAGAATATGTGAAATCATATTCGTGTGTCATGTTTAAGCATCACTTATATCCTAAGAATCATGACTTCTTTAATTTGGTATAACTAGAAAAATCTATTACCTAAATCTTGGAAATAATTGGTATCATATCTTGCCTAGATTTAGGAGGAGCTTAATATTATTGTCCTACTACTAGCTCCTTATCTTTATTTTATTTTCTCCCTAATCTTTTTATTGAGTGTGCAATCAAGGGGGAGAACAGATTTTATTGAATAAACAATAAGGATCTTTTAAGCACCTTTTGGGATTAATGACAAAGGGGAGAATTTATGGAATTATCAATTGTCCCTAATCGATTGACAAAAGGGATGATTTGTAAGTATGATCTCTTATTGTATCTTTATACTTGTTTTAATGCTAAAATATCTTAATATTGTCATCTGGTGCAATTGATAATAGGTTTGTCATAAATCACCAAAAAGGGGGAGATTGAAAGTGCATCTAGGCACTTATGTTATTTTGGTGATTAATGACAAACACTCATAATGACAATCTATGCAATTAAGTAAATGCTTAACTTAGTGCTTAACAAATGACAAACCTCTAATATGATTATATTGCTATGAGACTAACTTGTTATTGCCTAGTTGAGTATCAGTCTCATCTATTTAGAGGAAAATCAAATAGGAAGGTTAAGCAAAGATAAGGTATGCAATTTTGGTATCTATTCTATAATTTGTTATTGCATTCCTTTCGTGCAAATGCATAGTGAACTCCAAGTAGCATGTTGATTTTATATATGCACATTGGTTCATGTCATATTTATTATATATGCACATTGGTTCATGTCATATTTATTTGTGCATATATATTCATTTGAGTTCATTATAGTATGCATGTATTAACTAGAGTTAAACTTCATATTGCTATAGATTGACTTGGTGCATGCATGTTTTATTTGTATATCTTCTCATGCAATTCTCTTAGTGAAGTTTATCTAGTGTTGGATCACATATTTACTCTTACTCCAAATGTTATTTGCACATGTACAATTCGTGTATATTCTATCATGTGCTTCATTTAAGTAAAGTCTGTGATCCTTGCCATGATTTAATTGATTCATCATATTGGCAATTATCTCTCTAGTGCATATAGATCAATTACATATTCATCATGATGTACTTAGTAGAGAACATTTCTTATGTCAAGTGTTTCCATTTATATTGTGCTTCTTTATATGAAACACTTGTTGTAATCAACTGCTCACAAATATCAACTTATTCATATCTATTGAGCTTTTGGGACTAATGTCTTTCATGAGTAGTTTGGAAAGAATTAGGTCCCGTCTGTGTATGATGACCAAGGTATCTTGGAGGATGATCATTAAGCCGAGGTCAACAAGGCGGCGGTGTCACCAAGAGCGAGGACTAAGTCAAGAGCAACTTGGCGTGGAGATCGTCGAGAGAGGATGATCAAGTCAAGGTTGATAGGACGAGAGTCTCATGAGGTGAATCGAGTCGAGTTGGACAAGGCGAAGATGTCATCAATTATATGGTGAAGGTCTTCATGCATCGACATCAAGAAAGAAGACGGCAAGTGACTATGTCTAGACTTATATTATCTTTGATTTATTTTGAGTCTAAGGATTGCCGTACTATTAAGAGGGATGCGATGTCGAATGACTTTTAGATGTGTCAAGTGCTCAAGTGATCTATCCTTGTGAATCTTAGAAAGAGAGTGGTGTTGGTAGTGCCGGAAAGTGAGGGTTGTAGGTTTCTCTTGGTTTCTTTGTGAAATCTGTGGTTATCCTTTTAGTTTTGGGTAGTGATACCTTGTTATTTGTGTTGCCCTCGTTCTTAGCTTTGGGAGAGTCCAAAATCTCTGAAATCGAGTCCGAGTCAAAAGTTATGCTCGTTTTAGTCGAGCTGCTCGATCTTGATTCGGACTATCCGGAGTTAGTCCGGACTATCCGGATAATCCGGAGTATCCGGACATTTATCCGGACTCTCCGGGTTGAGTCTCTCTGTTAGCCTTTCTCACCAATCCGAGTATCCGGATTGAAATCCGGAGTCTCCGGATTGTGCGCAGCCTGCCCCCAACGGCTAGTTTTTGGGAGTTCTATTTATAGCCCTTCCTCCTCTTTTGAAGAGGCTTTTGGAGTGGATTTTGAGGGGCTGTGTGGGGGCTTTGAGGAGCTTTTACCCTTAGATCTAAGTGATCCCCTTGTGAGAAGGGTTGGGAAGAGTTTGGGAGTGAGATTTGAGTTGGTTGAGCACTTGATTTCATCTCCAAGCTTGTTCTTCGTGAGCATTTGTTACTCTTGGAGGTTGAGGACTCCTAGACGGCTAGGAGGTCGCCACGAGCCACCGGAGCTTTGTGTGGTTGGCCGTGGGAAGTTTGTGAAGGCAGTTCCGCCTCCGTAAGGGAAGGAATCAAAGGAGTGAAGACCGCGAGTGCATTTGTGCAACACCGGAGGAAGAGGGTTGAAAGAGACCCGGCTCAAGTGTGACCGAGCCGCCTCAACGGAGACGTAGGATCCTCAAGGATCCGAACTTGGGTGAAAAATCATTGTCTCCAAGTTTGCTTCTTTCTCTTGCTTTAGCATTTGATTTTGAATCTTGAAATTGCCCGATCTACTCTTTTGTTGTGTTTGGCTCTAGATCTACAATATCTCCATGTACTGATAGCATTTAGATCTTTTGTATTCAAGTAGATTGTTGAAAAATTGCAAAGATTTAAAATCTCCATTCGAAATCTCCAATCTGGAGTATCCGGACTCCTCAACCCGGACAGTCCGGACTATCCGGAGTATCCGGATTGAATACCGGACACTCGGATTAGGACCCTCGGGATCGAACTATCCGAGTATCCGGATTGAATAACCGGACACTCCGGATTGTTCAGACACTCGGAGATTTTATTTAGCCGCAATATTTTTATTCCGCTGCATTTAGCTATAAAGTTTATAATTCGCCTATTCACCCCCCCTCTAGGCGACATCCCCTGTCCTTTCACTTAGTCCGGTGTACGTGTACTTTTCTGATATTTCTGACATCTGACACGTCCAACGGCTATTGTAGCATGTGTAACGGCTATATTCATTCCAAATGGCTATATAAGCATTTCCTGAGCCATCTGTCAAAATATAGATTGAACTCCTTTACATTTTAGCATTGCAAATAGCTCTCATTCTCAAAAGGAGTCTGTGCTTCACTTTCAAACCAAAATTCTCAAACATCTCTAAGTGTTTTAGCTCCAAGCCGAAGTCTAGCTGTGTGATTTGCGAGTGAACCAAGAGACAGAACTTGTGCAAAGTTTATTACTCTTAGATCTCAGTGATCCTAGACAGTTTGGAGGAAGTGAACAGTGCGACCTGTCCAAAGGGGACTGTGGAAGGCCACTGTGTTTGTGAGAGATTTGGAACTCACCTCACTGGAGTAGTGAAAGAGTTACCTGAGTGATCACCAGAGCTACTACGACTAGCTTTGGAGAAGCAATACTTCGAAAGAAGTGCTTCAACGTGGATTAGGAGTGCGGCTCTGAACCACGGGATAAATCTTTGTCTCATCTGTGTTTTATTTCTCTTTATTGCTTTCGCTGTTATTACTGTTTGTTTCTATTTTTGTTATATATATATATATTCTGTTCTGTGTTTTTCTCTCATAAAGAACAGTGAATTGTTTTAAGAAGTTAAAACTTGTAAAAGTTGCCTAGTCACCCCCCTCCTCTAGGCCAACTAGATCCTTCACCCTACGTATAGCTTGTAAGGCACCAGGGAGCTCAAAAGACAACCTATGAACCAAACCTCTAAAATGGGTAAAAGACTCATCATTCGAGGCCATGAAAAACACCCAAGAGTATCTCAAAAAATCATCAACAATGACAAGAACATACCACTTCCCACCCACTGACTGCACTCTAGCTGGACCGATAGTGTCCATATGTAAAAGCTGTCCTAGTACATCAGTCATCACAACAGTGACTGGGGGATGAGAAGCAACAATCATCTTGCCATATCGGGAAGGAGAGCAAACTAAGTCTTTGACCATCTTGAGTTTAGGCAAACCACGAATGAGGTCGTGGCTGCTAACTCGGGTCAAATGATCAAATCCAATGTGACCAAGTCTCCTACACCAGAAGGAAAGATCACGGAACTCTAAAGCAATCAAACAGTGGAGAGAGTCTCCAGAAGAAGCAGAAAAATCAGCATTAAAGAGTCTCCCATATATAGAAATCCCGTAAACTAACCCTCTTGAAGAATCGAGGATTCTACAGGCACTACTCTTGAAGCTTACCTCGAAAAAGTCATCGATAAGCTGAGAAATAGAAAGCAAATTATACTGCAGCTTGCTTACTAAGGCAACATTCTTATGAATGAAATTCTGATTAATGCAAATGGTACCCTTAGCAATGACTCTACCTGATGAAGCATCCTCGAAAGTGATCAACTCATCACCAGGGGCTCAGACTAGGGAAGAGAACCAACGAGAGTCTCCAACCATATGACGAGAACAACTGGAGTCGACAATCCAAACCTCTCCATTCCCTATCCGACGAACCTGATCAAGTCATAAAACACAGAGATGACTCAATACTGGGATAAAGAGAAGACCTGGGAATCCAATACTGAACCACACGATGCCTCAATGTGCTAGCCAAAGAAGAATACTAGACCCTAGCGTCTTTCTTACACTCAACCCTTACGAGATCAGAACTAGCAATAGCAAAAGATCTAGGAGCTGAAACTGGGTTGGCCCGCCATGGTGGAAAGGCCGGATCATCCTAGTTAGGCTGCTTGAATCTCCTACTAGAAAACACTTCACACCACTGATATCTACCTCGATAGGAAAAATGAGAAATATCAAGAGGACGACAGAAAGACTGAATACGAACAGCTCTAGGACTAAAACTCGACTAAACAGCTTGAAAACCGAGTCCTAGACGCTGCCCAAAAACAGGCGACTCTCTAACCTATCTAGAAGCAATGTGTGCTTTAGGAGCACTCAGAGTCTAGAGATGACCCTGAATACCCCTAAGAGCAGCAACATGCTCATGCCTTGTGATCTTGGCATGCCTGAAGCAGAAATCTGCTAAATGTCCATCCTTCTAAAAGAAGGTGCAAGTATACTTCGCCTTGCTAGAGGCAGAAGTAGCAGGAGGAGCAACCTTCTGATCAGAGATCCCATAGACAACCCCAGCAGATCTAAACACAATGGCACTCACCCTAGGAGCCACCACGATCTCACCACTCTTGGAGCCACGCACAATGGTGGGAGGACGCGCCCTAGCGTGCTCCAAGTAGTCAAATCCTAGACCCTGATTGAATTGGCTAATCTTGGATTGGTCTAGAATGAGATTGAGTTTCTTTTTGCCTCCAACAAACTTTTTGAGAGTGCTCATGAGATACTCACACTCCCAGAAGAAAGAGCCACATGAAGAACAGGGAAGAGAAGAGGAAGAAGAACCAGAAAGAGAAGAACTACCAGCACGTGCATTTTTCTCCCTCAGCACGACTGACTCAATTTTGAGGGACTCAAAAGAAATGCAAGGGGCATTTATAATCCTAATAGTCTGGGTCTCAAACTTCTTCCTAAGTTCGACTTGCTTTTATCCAAGTCCCCCTCAATCTCAACATATTGCAGGCAACTTTCTTGTGACTTAGCTAGTAAGTTCTTAGCAAGATTAGCACATTTCACATTTAAAGATTCATTGTCAAGTTTTAGTTGCCTATAGCCCTCACATGAGTTGACTGAGTCCTTAGAAGCATACATTTCAAGTTCATCGTTTCTAGAAGAAAGCTTCCTAAGATGATCGCTCGTGGCATTAATTTCAACAAGAAATTTAGGGCAATTTTGACATGGAGTAGAGTAAGCATGAAGAAAACTAGCCTCAACAGGAATAGCATCAACAGAACTAGTGCTAGTATTCTTCAACCTAAGACCATCAAGTTTAGTAAGCACACTATCATGTATGGTCCTTAGGTTCTCTAGCTCCTCAAGCAAGGCATCACACAAAGAATAGTCATCAGTGATTCGGGAGGGAGAAGATCTAAGAGAAGCTAACTCCTGAGTTAAGATACCTACTTCCTTCTCTAGCTCCATACACCTAACTCTAGCTCTAGCATGAAATTTTCCTAATTTGTAGAAAGCTTCATTGAGCTAGTTATAGGAGGGCACCTCGTCCGAGTCGCTATAGAGCTCGGAGTCGCTGATGTCGTTGGCGTTTGCCATGAAGCACATGTCGGTGAAGTCATCGCTGCCTTTCTTCTCTTGCGGTTCATCCTGCCCTCGTCGTTCCATGTATCCGTGTCAGAGAGGTTGATGTCGTCAAGCGCGGCGAGGACGCGATAGAAGAGCTTCTTATTCTTGGAGAAGTTGCGGTACTTCTTCTCACGCGCCGGCTCGTGAACTGGAGGCTTCTTCTTGCGGTTCTTGTCATGTAGTCGTTCTTTGCCGAACCGCTGGTGTCGTTCTTGGCCTTCTCCAGTTTGGGGCAATTCGCCCTAATGTGGTTGGGGCCACCACATTCGAAGCAGGTGATCGTGCCACCTCTCTTCCTCTCTCTCACCCTCTTGTATGCATGAGAGAATTTGAGCTAAAAGAGCAAGCTCATTTTTAGAAATTTTTCCAGTTGATCATTGCTTAGCTCGCAAAGGGTGGAGAGGAAAAAACCAACAGAATAATAATAATAAGAAGAAGATCCAATGGGATCGGTGACCAAAACCATCGATTGACATTTTGTCTTTTAAGAGATGACATCGATCTCATGAGTCTTGAGACGGGAATAAAGCCCGTCAAGAGTCAGAGTCAACAAGTCGGTGGTGTCCTTGATGGTGGCCACCTTCATCTCCCAAACTCTAAGATCGAGTGCAGTTAAGAAATGACGAGCATTATCCGAGTCAGAGTATATGCAAACAATTGCTCGCAAATCACTCAAAATTTTAGTAAACTAAGTGAAGCAATCATCAAGACTCTTACCATCATGTTGTTCAAACTTGTTGTAATCGTACTTGAATTGGTCCTGTCTCACCGTCTTGATTTGGATAGTGCCCTCATGATAAGTATCGAGGGTCACCCAAATCTGGTGAGCAGAACAGAGGTGAGAAATCCTATCATACTCACTGTAGCTAAGACCCTGTACGAGGATGTTCCTTGCCTTAGCGTTCGCCTCAACATCAGCCATATTGCTGGCCGTGACGTTTTCATCAGCAGGAACCTCATACGGGAGTTCAACCTTCTCCCATATCAGGAAGCCCTGGGCAGTGATGTATGACTCCATCCACGACTTCCAAAACGAAAAATCAACTCCAGAAAAAATAGGAGGCTTGGTGGAATACTTGTCCATTGCCATGGCTCTTAAGACCTGTTAATATCTATAGAAGAGAAAAACCGGCCGTCATACCAATTGAAGGATCGAGATGGCGAACAGAGGGGGGTGAATGGTCGCAACTTAAAATTTTCCCCCAAAAATAATCCAAACAAGCCCGCGAAGAAAACACACAAGAGTAGCCAACCAAGATGAGCCTTTTGTGCTATCTAGCCGGTGCTACCGCACGAGGGCCGATAGTACCGTAGGAAGAGCGGTAGCACCGGGCTCAAGAACACCTCAAGAACTGTATGAAAAACAGCACGACCTAAAAGCAAATTTCGAGGAATCTTTTGATCGGCTAGACAAAAACTCACGAAACTTGGTATGTATGATCCTAGGGATGCTGGCAACTCATTCCAACCTTCAATCACGAGGATTGATGTCAAAGTTCTGACCTTTTTACCCGGGAAGGAAGAACACACCAAGTTTGCGCAAGAACCTATGAAATCGACCTAAGGCTTGCTCGTGGGATTTTAATGATCAAGATGATCTTGGATAGCTTCCCACATATCACAGCAAGCAAAAGCACAAGTCTCAACTTCCACAAATGAGATTTACAAGATCATTCATTCAAGAACGCAAAAACCGGTTTCATGCAAGAAGAACGTATGGATTGCCTAAATGATTGGGATATGATCTAAAGAGATTGACCTTTTTGCTTTTCCAGCGATATGTACATATCTAAGTAATTGCCATTCTGTCAAACCATAATGAAAATGTAATTTCTATTTTTCTTGAAGACGAATACGATATTGCTCTTTTTTCCCAGAATGGAATTTCTTTTTCAGATTACTTCTAGATTTAGGTGTTTTTCTAGTGAGTCCTGGTAAAGCTCCCAAACGGCGTTTTTTTAAAACGAGGTCCTCGATAACGGGACACGAAGATATTCATCCATGAATCAACATCCTCGGCATAAGAATCGTAAGAATTTTAGAAGGAGAGAAGGCAAATCCAAAAGCATATAGAAGGAGGGGAGGAAAATCCAAAATACATGAATGTAAATTGCAAGAATGTAAGTACGGAATTTAAATGCTGAATTTAAATGCGTAAAGTAAATTCAAGTATAAGAGAACATGATTTGCATTTCCGGAAGGGAGGTTTACAAAGTCTCACAACAAATTGGGCAAAGCTCAAAGGAGCACAAAACCTCTAAAACCTTCAAGAGAAGGAAGGCCACCCCTCCTCCTCTATTTATACTACTCTTGGGCCACCTAACACCCTTGGATGAGTCCCTCAACCCTAGGGCACTTCATCAAGGACTAGGATTGCCTCACTCACATAGCCATGCAAGGGCTAACCCAAAACCCTCCACACAAACTGGGTTTTCTTGCACGGTTTTCAAAGCACACTAACTAGACCCTCTATCTTATCAACTAGACCACAATCCGACGGCCCTCATTGATCTTAGCAGTTTCTAGCTAGCATCTCATCCATTCCTTGTCTTCTTTAGCTTGCACCGACTCCGTCGCCGATCATCTTCCGGCGATCCTCGACCGCCTGGATCTCCGATGCTCCTCTCCTAGTCCCAGTCATCCTCCGCTTGACCATTATCAAAACCCGATGTCCTGCAACCATTAAAAACAATGAAACACATCACATACCAATGTCCCAAAAGCTATGCAATAAATTCATCAAAGTCCACGCATTGACATTCATCTTCACTCATACTGGCCGGGCTACCGCCCACAGGCCGGTACCACCGCCCATAGTGGATCGGTGCTACCACAAACCTAGGTAGACCTCCACATGGTCTTTCAATCTCCCCCTTGATGAGTATATTGACAAACACATGAAAAGGCATAAGTTTTGAGTTTGAAGAATGAAGAAATAAAGCAATTTAGTTGCAAATCCACACTTGGTCCACAAAAGAAAAATTGAGATCATGACCAAGTTGACGAAAGGGATTTTGGAGCTAAATTCAAAAGTAAGAGCAAGTTTTTCACAAAAACTCCAAGCCGTCTAGGAGGCGGCAACCTCCAAGAGTAAAAGGTGATGATGCTTGCTCGAGGTCAAATTGAGTGCTAAAGGCTCAACACTAAATGCACCACTCAATTTTGTTCCTAACTCTCTCAAAATATGAATTGAATGCACACAAGAGTATTGGAGACTAGCTAGAGCTCAAATATCATCAATGAGAGTCAAGACCAGCTCTAGAATGTAGGTGGGGGGTATTTATAACCCCCACCAACCAAATATGGCCGTTGGCCAAAAGTTGGCCAAAATCCTCCTGAGAGGCTGGTCATACCGCCCTTGGGCTGGTATGACCGCCCCTCAGTAGCAACAGTCGCTACAGTGCAATAAATGCGCTGTCAGTGACCGTTACCCATATGGCCGGTATGTCCGACAATCCATATGAATGTCTAAATGCACAAGAATTGGGCCTTATCACTCTTTGTCAACCTAAAACATGCGACAACACCCCTCTTAATAGTACGATGCCTATTCTAGCAGTCCTATCTTTTCTCCAAACTCCGAGATCGGTAAAAGACTATGAAAAGTCTTTAAACATTATACCTTGGTTATCTGTGTCATTGATGCATGCTTTTCATCTTTACTTATTTCAAGCTCCCACTTTCGTCAAACTTTGGACCAACCTATTCTCAAGCACTCAATTTTAAGATGTTAGTCATTTTTCATCGATTGTCATTAATTACCAAAACCAAATCGAATTTGAGGGCCTATATGCTTTCGGCAAGAGAGGCCACGGCATCTCGAGCATCCCCTTCCCCCTCTCTGAGCTGTTGTGCATAGAACCGGCCCAAACGACCGTGCCGCCTATCGTGCCCGGTTCTCAGGCTCGACACGGCCTGTACTACAATTGCGTGCTGGCCCGACATGGCCCACTCTGTGCCATGCTAGACTTTGGGCCTGGACATCCCGTCGTGCCTCGGGCCGGCCCAAAAGAGCCTGGCCCGAGTGCCCACCTCTACTCCCGATGAACTAACACATGCACCAGATGGATCTAGTCAATGCAAACACAATGGTATCTTTCACGGACCTCTGAACTCACTAGCGGCGGTGGATTTGACCTTCTTCCTTGATGGCGGCGCTTGCGCTAGATCCAAATTTTTTGCCAAACGGCGGCGCTCCAAAACAATTGCTCTAAGGCTTGAGTTTGCGGCTCTAAGGGAAGCGGGGGGGCGCACCTTTTATAGGCCTAGGAGACCATACCTTTGCCGGAACACAAAGAGGAGGCTACGGTGAACACGGTTGGGGACGAAGGGCCTGCTGATATGCGGGCCCCGTATGTCAGCATCTTTGCTCTCCCTAGGCTGGCGGACTGGGCCAAGCAGACAGGTTGCAACGCTGGAACTGGATCGGAGCGTAAAGAAACTGGGCCCAAGTGCTCGGATTTGGCCCACAAACGAAAATCGAATTTCTCAATCCTTTTTCTGTCTAAATAGATACAAAAAATGCAAATAGCTCTGAATAAATAGCAAATAAATTCAGAAAAAATTCTAGAAAATTCCATAAAATATTTTGAATCATTTGAACTCGAATAAAATATTTTTGGCAAATGTTCACTTGAACAATATCCATATTAAATACTTTATTGATTGAGAGAAAATTCATATTAATATTTAAATCACAAACAAAATTCAATAAATTCACCAAAATGCATAAATATATTAAACCATCTGAAATGCAAAAATTGAAATGTCACAACCTGCCTAGACGCACTCATCACCTTTTGCCTATCCTCCTCAAATGGTTGCCACAAGAAATCCATGGCAAGAAGAGGAGTCCAGATCCTATAACTTTCCAGCCCCAGCATGCACGGCACAACTACTGGTAAGCACATTTGATAGCGGTGGGGTTCGATTCGGCACATGACACTATAGAGGAGGTGGTGGCACAAAAAGGATTCTCTACATAATAATGATGTGGAGGTATTGCTGTGTAATTTAGTTTTTCTCAACCCGCTTGAAAAACTCTAAAAAAATCCGACTTGAACTGTAGATTGTACGTACTCGTGGTATGTTCTTTTTGTGACATGAGCTAGTCTAGTAGGAAATACTTCCTCTGGTCATAAATATTTATAATTTTGGATATTAATACGGTTTTTAAAACTTAACTTTGACCACTAATTTTTATTGTAATATATTTCAAAAAAATTAATAAAATTATAATATTATGAAAGTATGTTTCATGCATCCAATCTAAATATTTTAAAAGATATTAATAGCTAAAGTTTTTAAAATTTGACTACACGTATCTTAAACATATAAGTTTTTATAAAGTGGAAGGAGTACTAAATAAATGAAGACAATTACAACCTCCTATCGCAAGTTCCATTAGGCGATCTATAATGTTGCTCGTGATAGATTCTTCACTCACCGTCACGTCATGCATGTGTTAGATTTGTTCTCTTCTCTCCGGTGTTTAGCACTTGTTTCACTCTCCTCACGGGATCCCTAAAAAAAATCGATGGGCTATGAGTACGGTCTTTTAGTTTTACTTGGCCTTTTTAAATTTGTGGTGCCAGTCAGGGTTAACAATGCTATTTTAGGACGGAAAATCGAAGACCACTGATACCGATTTTCCTCGATAATCAGTTGAATATCATCAAATATCGAACGGTTTGCGAAGTCAAATAGATTTGAAATCGTGGTCAAACTGAGACAAAAAATCTCGATTATCACCCGATATGGTCGATTATCAACTGGTATTTAGCGATTATCAAGAGATTTTTATGGAAAAATAGTCAACCGAAAGAAAAATAGAAAAATCAAGGAAAATTGAAAAATGGTGGAAAATTGCAGAGAATGGGAATAAATCCCAATTAATATACAAAATACCTCAGAGAAATTTTAACAATTTTTGAATTCATTTAGTCCTTCTGAAAATAAAAAACAGCAATTAATAAAGAGGAACAGAGACAATGTTAGATTTTTATAAAAATTTACAACCTTGATTATACTCTTAAATTTTAATGGTACCATAAATATTTCCCAAGGATCAATTATTAAAATTTTTAGAAATATTAGAATTCATTTATAGCCCCTAGAAAATTAAAAACAGAAGAGCATATACAAAGACAGTAACACTTTCAGAATTTAAAATAAATACACATATTTGATAATCATCTGAAATTTTAAAAAATAATTAGAATTTCCTCTGGACCTTACACAAAAAATTTCATAAATATTAGACTTCATTTATTACCCCTAGAAAATCAAAATAGAACAGCATATACAAAGATAGTAGCACTGTCAGAATTTTTTAAAAATACACAGATCTAATAATCATCTGAGAATTTTATAGAATCATTAGCATTGCCCCAGGACCTCACAAAAAATTCAAAAAATTATGAAACATTTTGATACATATTTCCAAATATTTCATTTTTTTTGAATTTGCATTTGAATTCCATCGGTTTACCAAGTAGTTTTAGATGCTGAGTCGACTCAATACGCTCGACAATCTCGATATTCAAGTGATTATCGACGATATTGTGAACCCTGATGCTAGGTGCCAAGTGCTATTTTGTCATAGAATTCACATCTCTTACGCATGTCCATGTTGAAGTAACAGTGTGTCCAATTTAATCTAGTCTCATTTGAAAAGCTGAAATTTAATTGTTTCTAGTAAAATTCGCATTCAAAACTGATCATGGACCTGCAATTGCAATCGAAATCCATACAAACCTAACCAAGCTCACTTCATGATCAACTCGGCTCCAAGCAAGGTTTCAAATTTCATTTTCAGACCACATTTTAGAGGAGGTCGAAATCCAAAATTTCAAAGAGATTTCGGAAATTTGGATGAACTCCCGATGAAATCCAAAACGCAAATTTCAAATCCGGAATTTTGGAGCCAAAATTACCGACATTTTGACCAAAATTGCCGAAATTACTGAAATTTCAACAATATTCAACCAATTGAAAAATGGTCTCCCGAGACTATAAAAAATTAGAAAAAAATATGAAAAGTATTTACATATAAAAAAAACCTAAAGTTAGAAATTTTGGCAGCATTTCGACTAATTTTCAGATTCTGACAGTTATATTTGGCAACAATCAATATACGGTGTCATCACAAATGATAGATATAAAATAAAATTGACACACATGATAATTCACAATTCATAAACACGTTTGAACATCCATCCATCCTCCTGGTTCTATGCTTCAAAAGTTCAAATTTCTACAAATGAACGTGATCTAGCAAAGAATCATGGCAATAGCTCAATGATCGAAAGAGATAAGGGCAGGAACAAAGTAGCCTATACATGCTAGTACCCTACTGTAGGTAACATTCGTGCTCTTTTGATTCGACGTACATGTATGGAGCAAAGGCATTACATAATTTATATATATAATATTGTAAAATTTTCACATGAATTCCTTTTAGGTGTCACAATTCTTTATAAAAAAAATTGATGCCAAATCCGATCAAAAAACAATGCAAAATCGTCTATGAAACATGAAATCCGATCAAATTAACTGAAATCTCGACGAAACTGATTGAAATTTTGCAGCGATTCCCGAAATTACTGTAGCAGTTCAAAATTTTCAATTTATTTTATTTCACCGAAAATTTAAATCTCATTTACTATAGCCGAAATCCCAGATTTCGCAGAATTTGCCCGAAATTTTGTTCCTTGCCTCCAAGACGCAAATCTAACCGGGACCTGTGGCTGCAGGCCTGCAGCTCTGCGGCCATACTCATACATGCATCCGCCGTGCGACCATGTCTGTGTCACGTCCCTGTGCTCGGGGCCCACTTGACACTGACACACCGCCCGTCATCCTGATCCCCACCATCAATCAATCATCGTCTGGAGGGGGAAACCGAAAAATATATTCGAATATTACAGATACGTGCTATAATCGAATTCTCGAACATCCCAAAAAATAAACAAATTAAGGTATTGCTGTAACAAATAGCAATACCTTATTCATCCCTCCACTTTCTTTCCCCTCGACTCTCCGGAATACTTACAATCATCCTCTTCATCCCTCTTGCCTCCCACGTTCTCTTCCTCTCAAACTCAAAATAGTTTTCGTTTTTTAATTTTCCCCAAAGTTTTTAAATTAGAAGTATTTTTAACTACTGTCGAAAGTTATTGAAACGAACTTTTCGAATCGAAAGTTTTTTGAATCAAAATTTTTTGTATCAGAAGTTTTTTGAATTGAAAGTTTTGAGAGTTGAAACTTTTCGATTTTAAATTTTTTGAGTTGAAACTTTCTAATTTAATAATTTTTTATTTGAAACTTTTTGAGATATTTTTTTCAAGTTGAAACTTTATGTTTAATTTTTTCAAAGTTAGAATTTTCTAATTTAAAATTTGTGTTAGAGAGAAACAAAGGAAGGTGGGGGATGTGTGATGCAAAGAGAAAAGGAAGAAGAGTGAGGATGAATGGAGAAGATAACAGATAATGATTACTTACTTCTTAGCTTGCTTCAAGAATTGTGCAACTTATATTGGGAGGGAAAGCATTAAAGCACTGCTCTGTATGATATCATATATGAATGTCTCAAGGTAACCTCAAGTGAGTGTAACCATTAAAAAAAATGAGAAAATTGATGATTTGCCCTCTTTTATATAGGCATTTGAATTGTGAAAAGTTTTGAAATTGCCTAGGAGCAGTTTTGGGCTAGAAGCCTTAAAGCCCAGCCCATTTCTCTATGTAACCAGATCCGATTTGGAGGATGATTGTAGCTGTCAGTCAATTGATCGGATGGATGGGATATTAGGGTTTTGGTTCGGAACTCTAATGCATCTAGACCATCGGATCAAGTTGGCATGTGCGGCCAGGATTGTATCATGCCCAAGTGCATCGCAGTCGTGGATCGTTCCACGTGGAAGTAGGGGTGCAAACGGAGCGGATACGGACGGATTTTGCTCATTTCGTATCCTATTCCAAATATTTTCTCGGATACAGAATCGGATACGGACAGCGCTGGATTCGAATACGAATACGGATTACTTCAGTCACGAATACAGAGTGAATACAGGTCATTCCGGATACGGTTAGTCTCGGTTACAAATAGTTAGTCGGATAACGCGTAAAAGCAGAAACCATATATGTCGCGCATATTTGGATCAATCAACCATACACAAAACTTTACTTGAACCTTCAAGACATATAAGTGTTTTAAATTCAATAATAGCTGCCTTCCCTACATAAGAATAATATGCAGCCAAGGACAATTCCAATCAACATATGCACTTATATGATGTAACACATCCAACCGCAATCAAGTGTTTTTGTTTTTTGTTTTCCAAAAACCATGTGTCCAAACATTCCACATTTCATTTACACTACGAGGTAGTAACTGGATTGCACATCCAACCGCAATCAAGCTACAATGGTAGCTGGTTTCATATAGCGCATTGTATATGCAATACAGAGTGATTAGTTCTTACACAAGCTGTGACTATGAATCTTAGGAAGCATCAGCAGGTATAAGAAAAGTGTATATAGGGCAAAAGGGTGGCCTAAAAAACGACAAGGGTCTGCACACCAAGAGACATTAAAAAGTTCCAGTGGCCTCTTCGCAGATCTGAAAAAGAAGCATCAACAATGAAGCATTGAGTATAAAGTGGAAAACTATGTAAGAAAGTCTTAGTGTTTATAAAGTGGTACATTTTGTCAACAAGAAAGCGTACCATTGACTTAACATTCACTGGCCAATCACCAACATATCATCCACATTCATCCTGTCATCCTACAAAAAATATTTCGATTGACACAAAAAATAGTATAAAGGAGCTTAAAATGAAAACAAAAACTAAGTCCAACTACAAATTGACAATTAGCAAACCTCCTCGTTCATGTATGTTGTAGCGCATTCTTTATCCTCCAGGTGCAAATCCAACTCATCAACAAGTGATGATATCTTCTCCTTAGAACCTGTAATTTAAAAATGTCATGAAGATAGTAAACAAAAGTTGAAAGTGGTGTAAACTATGAACTTAATGACTTATGATTACCTTTCCTAGATGAAGATGCCCAGTCCTTAGTACAAATTAGAGCCTCAACCACCTTAGGCTCTAGTCGACTACGAAATGGATCAACAACACGTCCACCAGCACTAAAAGCCAACTCTGAAGCAACAGTTGATACTTGAATAGCTAACACGTCACGGGCTAGTCGTGAGAGAACAGGAAATGTCCCTTGATGTGTGTTCCACCATGATAATATATCAAACCGTGCATCCTTACCACTAGGATCAACCCACCGAATTGGTTTTTCTTTCATGTATACCTCCAATTCATTTATACCACAATGTGTTGTCAAAGCTGCATCCTCATACAAGAATTGTTCAATGTCAAAGTCAACATCACCAAGTGGCTGAGAAGGTCCTTCTTCGGGATTAGACTTTGATGTTTTAGGTGTGTTGGATTGGTAAGCTTCGAACAATTTTTTGACAACATCAATGAAGTGATTAACTTCATGGGCTGCCCTCTCATGATAAATCCTTCCCATAAAATATTCAACTAGCCTTTTCTTGTATCTAGGATCAAGAAAGCATGCAACAGCAAGAGCTATGTTGGACTTGTCCCAATACTTGTCATATTTGGCTTTCATACCCTTTGCCATAGAAGATATATTATCATCAACACTATCACACCATTCTGCAAGTGCAATCTTAATCTCACAAAATTTCCACCAAAATAGGTTTGATGTTGGATATTGATTTCCTGAAAATATAAGAGTAACATCATTGAATTTTTGCAAACACTTGCATAGTAATTCTGCCATATCCCATTCTTCATATGTTGGAGCACACTTCTCATATTTACCCTTGTTCAAGTGCAATAGTGCAATAGCCTTTCAAAATCCCTCATATAGTAAATAGCTTGCCTTAACATTTCATATGTGGAGTTCTATCTTGTAGGCACATCCAAAGGAAGACCAGATTTGTTGTCTAAATCACATTCTGATGCACACTTCTGAAATTCCTCCCATTGCAATGGAGAATTCTTCACAATTGCAATAGTAGCTCTAATATTTTGAACTGAAGATGCAATTACTTTCAAACCATCTTGGGCAATAAGGTTTTGTATGTGGCAGAAACATCTCACGTGAAAAAAGGCCGCATCACAAATTAAGGGAGAATGCTTATTAAGCTCACACACAACTTCTCTAACACATTTATCATTGGAGGATGCATTTTCTAGAGTAAGAGCAAATAACTTCTTCTCAATGTTCATAGACATGACACCCTTGACAAATTCATTTGCTAGATTAGTTCCTGTATGGCTCCTTTTGATATGACTGAATTTAACTATTCTTTTTTGCATACACCAATTAACATCAATCCAATGCACAGTGATGCACATATAACCTTTATTTTGATTAGATGTCCACATGTCCATAGTGGCAGAAAATCGGCATGAAAGAGTTTTAAATTGTTCATACAACTTCTTCTTTTCATCCCCAAACATTTCCAATATATCTTTTCTAGTGGTTGTGCGAGACTTCAATGAAAAACCAGGACGTAGAGACCTGATGAAATCAATAAAGTACTCATGCTCAACCATAGCAAAGGGATATTCATGCATAACTATTGCCAAATAGAACTTCCTTAGGCTAGCTTCAGCATCATACCTGTAAGTCTAAACAATTGCATTATTTTCTTCACCTTCACCCTTCCCAAGTTGGAGTTGTTGCTGGCCTTGTTTTACGGCGTGCTTGAATTCCAAATGATTCCACAGGGATTTCATGCCCCTTGAGGTTTCACCTCTAGCTTTGTGCGGGCATTTTTTACATTTCACCCAAACTTGTTTCTCCTCCCCACCATCTTTTGTCTTAGCTATCACCTCATACTTAGTGTAGTGTTCCCAAACCTTGGAGGTACACTTCTTCTGCTTCTTTAGAGCAGGCTCAACTTCTTCAGTGCAAGTCTCGGAGTCATATGCCACCAATGCACTTGCATTCGGTGGCACTGGTGGTGGCGCCGAGTGACTGCACTAACCTAACGTGGCGAGAGCGTGAGGAGGCTCTGTGCTTCCACAAATGCTCGCACTTGCACTTGCAGAATCCATCTTAAATTCTTAATGCCCTACAGGTTGCAAATAGCAACAAAACAAACATCAAGAACGTACATCCAAAATAGCAATTATAAATGTTCACTAAATAGGAATACATGCTTGCTGATGGAAAACACAGGGACAATAAAAATGAAAATCAGGATGACAGTATCGGATGCTTAGGCATTTTTCTAACCCTTTCCTTTGTTGAAATTATGTAGAATATGCTTAATATGATAGTATCGGTACCAGCCAATGTAGCATAGTTGTCAAGTAATTAAATTTGTGCTTCAGTATTTCTGAAGGTCGCTTTCCTATATGTGGACATGCATGCCACAGAGATGTCCTAGAACTAAAGCCGGCCACTATCCTTTCTTTCCAAGTAACAAAAACTAGTCTAAAAGAAGTGACTTAATTAGCTCTAGGACAATACATGTATTGTTCAAAATGAAGTTAGCTTCTTGCATGCCCAGTGCGCTGGACCATATTATGATTTGCGATCATTACTTGATTATCTACGGAAGAATAAGATGTTCATAATAAAGAGAAAAAGGCCTTGCAATTATATCAGGCATGCATCAAATATTACAGTATACAAAGCAAAATGCGAGTCTACTTGCATGAAATCTTTGCACAGTTCCTTCTTTTATAAATATCATAGAGAAGCTCCACAATAAATGCCACATATCATGGCTCAATGCTGCTTCTATCACTACTCTATGATGGCTTGCTCATCATTTTTTTTACACGCTGCTTCCTGATAATGGAATATATTGGCTTATAAATTGGGATGGCAATTTCTTCTATCTGCTTACCTTCCACCAAAGATCTTCACGAAAACAAGCCACTCCAATATAGTATTTAAACCGTCTCGAACATACTTCTTTTTAAGAAAAAAGAAAATGAGAGATTAGGTTAATTAGGAGCATCTTTTATAGTTTGCCCAGAATCAAGTGCGACTAACCGACTATAGCAGTCAGGACTTCCTTACTGCTAGGTCAACCAACAAGTGGCTCCTGCATGCATGCTCATTAGTCAAAGCCAATTAGGGTTATCCTATCTACGTCTGTGTTAGCATTTGTGGTAATGCGGTGCATCGCGTTCTAACCAGACAGCAACGTCAACACTCCACGATTGCAACGCAATTATCAGAGGCAAGTTAAACGTCTGTCTCTTGCGTGATGTCAAGATCACAGTCGCTTAATCCCACAGGACTATTTCAATGCTCAATTTATGAGACCATGTACTATTCTTAATCTGGCATAAATCTGTAACATTACCTGAAAGCAATCCTAAACTTCTACGGCATAGAATCAGAAAACAACCAAAAACTGATGCAAACCAAATTTGGAATAACAAGATTAACTCAACAATTTGATGCACCCAATCGCATTGCCATATGTTGTGGTCACTGGTCAGCAGCATGTCTTTATCTTACTTTGGGGAAAAAATACTTTTGGGCTCACAGTCCGGATGCTTAGGCATTTTTATTTGGGGAGGCTCACATCACATCTGTGCAAATCCAAATTAGAAGCAAATCATAACAAATGACTTGCAAGAATTTATTACCTCCACGGGTCCGGCGAGGGTTGTGGTTTGTCGGCGGGCAACTCCGGCGACAAGGCAGCGTGGGACCGGCGAGGGGGCGCACAATGAGTAGAACACACTGGTTAGGGCCGGCACGAGACTGAGAGCGCCGGTGAGAAGTGGAGACCGACAACGACGTGGAGGGGACCGGCGACGAAGAGCTCCTGGCCGCCGGCTAACCTCTCGAAGCAGTGGCGGCTGGCTAGGGCATGGAGATTTGAGCAGGGGCGCGGGACCGAGAGCGCCAGCGAGAAGTGGGGAGTGGGGACCGAGTGCGGCGTGGAGGGGGCCGGCGAGCGACGGAGACGAAGGGCTCCCGGTGGCGACGGCTGGCTAGGGCATGGAGATGGAGACCATGCGGCAAGAGAGGAGTCTAGAACTTTCGGGCGAGTAGGCGACGGGAGTTGGAGGTTGGGCTTTGGGTCAGGGTCTGAGTTGTCTGACTCTTGAGTTTTGACCGGATAGAGTCTCAGATAGAATACGGATAGCTCTGAATTTATTTTTGGATATATCCGAATCCGACGGATACTTTTATTCTGTAACCGTATTCGTATCCGAAAGAAACTATCCGAATCCGTATCTGATATCCGAAAAAAAACCCAGATATCCGAATTTATGCTCCGAATTACTATCCGAATATATTCGGATGGACGGTCGGTCGGGAACTATCCGTTCCGTTTGCACCCCTAAGTGGAAGGCTCGGGTTGCTTCTTTTTCGAGACGCCACCGGAGTCCATGTCTGCCGCGTCTTCGTTGCCGCATTCGATGCGAGCTCCTTCTTCCATCGTTCTTCATGGCTATTTAAGCCAACTGAACCCGTCTCGACGTTCATGGAAACCTGTCTCCCCTTTTGCCCTAGATTTTGTCACCTGAGCAATTGCGGTTGAGCTACAAGTCATCGTCGGAGTTCTTGAAGCCGTTGGCCGTTCTTGCGAATTGATCTCCGTCGTGAGGGAGTTCTGCTGCCTTTGAGGTTAGATTTGGGATCCTTGAGTTGCGCCGGTTCAGATCTAGTAGGTTTTGCGCTAGGTTTGGTCGTCGTCCACAGGTTCAGATGTTGTCTTCCCAAGCTCTGGTGGCCGGGCCGCTGTTCCTCGCCGCCGTGTTGATGTGAGCCGTGGTGACGTGGACGCCAGGCGAAAGTTGACGTGTCGACATGTGGATGACACCTGTGTGCCATGTCAATGCTCGATCACCGTCTCGGCTGACGTGGTCGCTCACGTGTTCGCTTACGTCAGCTACACCACGTCAGCTATTTGATCCTGCATGTCAGACCGCACTGTTCCGTATGCCGAGTTTACGGTGAACTAGCCTTGGCCGTGCACTAGGTTCGTGGACCAGATTGCCCACATGTTAGCCTAAGAGGGGATTTTTAGATTTATTTTAATTGAGAAATTGGTTGCTGACGTCAGCATTGCGTCATTAATTGATTTTCTATATAAAAATAATTTGATTAATTCGGTATTTTCCAATTTTATGATTTTTATGATTTTTGAATCTTTCGAGAGCACGTTCTCCATCATACGAGCTCCGATTGATGCGAGTCAAATTTTTAAAAATTTGTAAAATTGAGATCTATTTAATAGTGAATTTTATTTTATTTTTAGAGTTTAATTGCTCTCTGTTTTGGTATTTATTTGGTGTTTTCTCTCAATACGCATAGACGTTGAAGTGCTCGGAGTGTCCGAGGAGGAATCGTTGACCGAAGACCAAGATCCAGACCAAGAATAAGGGCTTTTCTAAGGCAAGTTGTGTTTTGATTATGTTGAACCCAGTTTACAAAATTGATATATTGTTTTACTTTATGCATGATATTTTATGTGAACAACCGTTCAAAAATAGTTTGAGATCTAGTTAATCTACCCAATAGAACTACACCCTACATTGTCATTTGTATGCCATGAATAATTGTCACCCTACGATGGTTCATTATTAGTTGGTTAATATTAGTAATCAACATGGGTTGGTTAGACCGTGTTAGTATGCTTAGTAATGCCATGTAAAACTCATATCTCTTAAGATATCAAAAGTAAATCTTGATTAATGGAATATGGAACATGTTTATGAATTGGTGTAAAGCCCCCATTTTTGATAATAAATATTAACAATGGGCTTCCTGTGCACACAGTACTAGTCCCATGATCAGTGGCTAGCACGCACAGATTACAAATTGAAATCACATCCATACACAATAATATTACATATTCTAAGCGTCTTGTAATTACACAGTACTATTATTACAAGCCAAAAGCTCGAAAAGCAGCAGCGGAAACTTTATTTCTCTTGTAATATGCCCATTCACCCTCAGGCAACAGACAAGATAAAGCCTTAGAAAAGATCATCATCATAACCCCCGAATCCTGAATCGTCGTAAAGATCATTGGGGTAATCGATATCTTCACCTAAACAACATTGATAGCAAGATTGAGTACATTGTGTACTCAGCAAGTCTTATAGTGTATCACAGATGCAATTATGAGTAAATACAGGACATATCAATGGAATGGTTTCTATAGTTGTTTTTGCATTGGCAAAATAAAGCATAAGCACATATTAGATTGCAACCGAAGATTGTAATGAAGCATTTTTTTATAATGAGCAAGTATTAATTTAGCGTAAAACAATTATCATATCACAGTCTACCCGACTGATTCAATCTATTCCCATGTCATCCCCTGACATGAAATATACATATTCCATAACACCATTTTCCCATCAAATCATTTTGGAAATATTAAAACTCTAACCATGTGATGACTTTACCAAGTGCCTTTAACCGTAGGCGCAGCTAATTAATTAGATTTACACTCTGCAGAGGCGTACAACTTTACCCACAAGAAATGATCTACCACTTTTGCCAGGCCATTTGACACTCTTCCTTTGGGGTATCGGCATGGTGATCATGACATAACCGTTACATTGTTTAAGCCCAACTTTGCACCAGCCCGATGACATTAGATCCTTATTATGGAGAAGGAACATGACAATGAATCCCCATCATTTAAAGTGGTAACACAAGCAGTAATTCCCTGCATTAAAGGCAGTAAATCCCTGCGATAAGGGTTCCTTCCCATATTAAGGCGTACATCGTTATACCGATATGCATTTACCCACAACAAAGTGTGGAAGCCCCTCATAAGCAAACCTAGAAAGGATTGCTCATACTATCTCACGCCTACCAATGTGCAAAGCCAGACCTAAGCAACTTAATAGGTTAAGGCTGCCCCATCCCAGCACTTGTGGTTGCACGGAATTCTTGGCTTGAAAACAACCCATAGCTCGGTCCTTAATTCGACACGGGCAATACTTCACCCTATACTACGTACAAGTCTAACCCTTGCACAACCGGCTATTGCCAATAATTGCCCGCATCTAAACCGTAGTTTTATTTTGGGGTTTTTAGTCAAAATACCAACAATTGACATCATGTCATACCCAACCATTTTCAATTCTCAAGAATAAATTTTGATCTGATCATGTTCAACGTTGGTTCTAAAGCATGGCTAAACATAGTTAATATTCGCATATACCCAAGTGGACAATATTTATTGTCTAACCCATTTCTATGGTTATCAAGGTTCACACATTCATACTTATCAAGGAAGTTCCATGAACCATCAGGCATAGCTACCAATATTTCAACATATCATTTTTATGACAAGTACGCGCATGCATAATAGTTTTGCAATCATTGAAAGTAAATATTTGAAGTATTAGGATCAAAATGATCAAGGGGGCTTGCCTTGCTGATCGCAGTCGGGAATAAAGTCCGGATCGTCGACGAGGTCGTCGTTTGCTAATTCAGGCTCATCGGAATCTACTCATCGACCATCATGAATAGCATAAAACAAAAAGCAACAAGTATAAGGGCAAAAGGAAGACAGACAGAAAATCAAATAAAACATGCTATAAGAAATAGGCACATGTTCTTTTATAGATTATTTATTCTTGTTTTACGAATTCAAGAGGCTAAAATTATGTATTCTTGTATTTATAATTTCGAATTATAGATGCTAAAATTATTTGAAGTAGAAAGATTTGTCTTATGGTGATATCGTAAAATAGTCTATTGTTTATAGGATTTAGATGCAAAGCAATGTATTTAAGGACTTTTGAATTAAACATTTATTATTGAATTTCTAACTGCCATATTATTGGACTTAGCACATTAAGTGATCTACCTCATTTTTATGTCTAATTGCTAGTTGCAAGCAAGGTTTCAATGAACACATTCATACACACACACACACACACACACACACACACACATATACATATATACTTTTCATACTAAATTTTATCATATTTTCATAGTTCATTATTAGTTCAATATTTTTACCTACCTTGACATTATTCTACCATTATTCTTGAAAATAAATACATATAGCAAATTACTAAAACTCTTTTCTTAATCATTAATCATTATAGCATAGTTACCAATAATATTAACCTTCAATAGAAAAGACATAGAACAATTAGTATTCCAAATATTTTTATAGAAATGAGTTCATAACAGAATAAAGCTCTTAATAAAATTGGTTCCAAACAATATTAACCTTATTTGCAAAATTTCCATACTTAGTCTATTTTCATATATGCTATTCATCTTTATATTAAAATATTTTTCCGAAATAGCTTTTAAGAATATTTTTGCATATTATGGAAGTTCTTGATTTTAGATCAATTTAGAAATTGGTTTCATTTCATTTGGATTTCAAATGTGAAAGATATTCAAGTTTGAATTTTTAACCGATTAAAAAAATCAATGAAAATAGCGAAATACGCTTTCACTATGCTGAAAGCGTCTTTTCGCTTCGCGCCATCACGCGCGCGTTCCCGTCGCAGTCGCTGACATCCGGGTCCCAGCCGTCAGTGACTCAAGGTGAAATCGCGGTGAGCTACTGACAGATCGGGCCTGCATGTCATTCGGTCGAGGCAGAGCTTGGGGCTAAGCTCGCCGTTGGCAAGGATCCGGCGGTGCTCCAGTTCGGCCGATGGCATGGCTAGCATCAGGGCACCATTGCGCATCTAAGGGTGGTACCCATTCCTACCGGCGACTAGCCGAACCATCTCTCCACCGTGGACATGCGACGGCGGAGGAGGCGGCGAGCCGCGCCGGCGGCAGAAAGCCTCTCCGACGGAATCGGTTCCAGTTCTAGCATCAGGGAACCCTAAGAAATCCATTTTTACTAAGAGATAGCACGGGGGAGTGTCGGGTTAGCTCACCACCGATCGCCGGTTTCAGAGAAGAAGGGGGCGTAGTGGCGGCGGAGCTACGGTCGAAATTTCCTGAAAGCAACAGAGGGGTTTTGATTCATGTGAGTTGGTGATGACATAGCAGAAAGCAATTGTGAAATGGTTGCTTGTACCACCTTCAATCGGTCACGAACTAAAAGTTAGGGTTCTTCGGCTGATTCAAAGAAACGCGAAATTGGCAGTGATCAGTGGAGTATATTGGATGAAACAAGAGGGGTTTTGACGAGCACTCTCTAGCGATCAAGTTGCGGTATTTATAGGCCGAGGGGGATGCTGTAGATGAGCTTGCACAGGATGTGAACTCGATAGGGTTTTGCGGCGCTAGAACAGGAGAAGGGATGGGCCAAATCGCGGGAAATTAATCAGGGCGAGGACGGTGCGTGGCAAGGTCTTGATGAGGCGGTTTCCTCGGGAGGCGCGAGGTTGCAGCGGTGGAGATGCTACAGCCGGTGAACTGATCTCAGCCACACGCGAGGTCGCCTGCGGGATGAAGAAGACTCGGGCCGAGGCTGACAGGTGGGACCACACAGTGAATCGGCCCCGCGCGTCAGAGAGAGAAGAAGAGAACTCCGGCTTGAACTGAAAATGGAGTTGAATTGATTCACTGAATCCGTTGCCTATCCCATTAGTAAATTAATTACGAATTTATTGAGTATACCTGAGCTAGTGTAGGATCTACCATAAAAATTTTAGACCTATTTGACGCCTGAGGAATTTACAATAATTCTGACAGTGCATTGTGCACAAATTCATGCATTATGTTTTATATTTATTAAGATACTTATATCTTACTAAAAAATTTAGAAACTTTTTGAGCAGGTTACTTATATGCACATTATACTCCTGTAAACATTTCAGATTCATATTGTTGATATATTATTTAATAAAATTCTGACATTGAAATTTCCAGATTTCTAACTATTCAGTTTTTGAATTTTTATAAATATCAAACCTAAAGATCATCTCCTGATATTTTTACTGAAGATGAATATATCCAGGGGGAAGATAATATAAATATTTCCCCATTGAAATTATGACCATTTAATTTCTGACATTTTCACTATTACCAGTCTTGTTTCATTAATTACCTTTCTTTTCATCATTTAATATTTGTCATAATTTTAAAAATTATATTGTGAGTTTTGGATAACTCCACGAATTTTTACAGTAATTTTTATTATTTGTTTTTTTACAAATATTTTCTTATTACTTAAGTAATAGTTGATTGATTAGAAAAAGAATTTTCCTTATAAGCAATAAACAAAAGAAGTCAAGAAACTCATAGAAAATTCAGAAAAATTCAGGGAAAAACAAATTAAAACTTCTTTAAAATATATCATTTAATTTCTTACTTTTATTCATTTTTCAGGATGTTACAATTGGTGTGTTAGGTGTTGTCACACAATGATGTTGAGTTGTAGTGATGGAGAGGTCAAGCAACGATATTGACTTGTTGATGGCATGTGGTGCTTGGTAATCAACTAAGGTGGTAATCATTTAGATTGGGGCAAGCGTCAAGGGTTAGTATGCCAAGGTAGGCCAGAAGGGCAGAGGGTATGAGGAAGTGTTGCCCTAGTCATCTTAAGAACTTAACCTTCCAAGTCTTTGACCAGAGTCAAACATGCAACCACATGTATGGAATGTGAGGGATCTAGCTGATTAATTTGCAATGTCTTAACTTTGGTACTACTAGTGGTGGTGTGAGTCCTGGGTTGTGGTAACCAGTCCCTTCAGTATTAAAACCTTAGCGGGTAGTACGTACTGGGTTAAGACAGATCATTGTAAAGGCTTTGTCATGATCTCTCTGCCAACACACCATAGGAAGTGTGTCAATCCAGAGGTAAAAGGAGATACTCATGTCATGTGGGTAAAGTGCATAACCTTTGCGGAGTGTAAAATCTATTCGGATAGCCGTGCTCACGGTATTGAGCAATTCTCAGGGATTACAGTTAAGGGTTAGATTTTATAAAATGAAAATTTGGTTGGGATGACAGGTTGCCATTGGAAGGTTTAGAACTTGACTTAGGGCTGGATACCATGTTTACTTAAGAAATATTGAAAGTTATTATTTACTGTTATTTGTTTTACTGTCTTTTCAATCTACTTATTATATTCATTTATAAATGCTGCTTTACTGCAAAATAACCACGTTAGCCATTTCTTTGGAATAAGCCTTGCATATAGTTATATTAGAATTGCATTTTATGCACAAATTGTTAAGTGCTTTAAGTACTCACCCTTGCCAACAACAAAATCACCGGTGAGGAAGAATCTACACCAATTTCGGAGGAGTACTAGGAAGAGACGAATGTTTAGGGTGCGAGCCTTGTCAGTTTTCTGTGGTATATTGAGGGATTTTTCTACGTTTTCATTCTGTGATTTGTTATTCATAGTTTAGTCTTGTGAGGCATATTCATGTAAGTTTGACCATAAGGTTAGTCGTCAGATTAATATATAATGTATGATGTCTTTTATTTGTGTTTCTACTGTATATGATTGTGATATTCATCTATGTTGAGCTTGTGTGCACTAGTGTGATCCTGAACTAGTGCGATATACATAGAGGATCTGGATTTGTATATTTGGGCCCCGACAGTGGTGGTATCAGAGCCATACTAACTGTAGGTCTTGTCCCTAGATAGTCTAGTCATCTCTTTAGGACCTTCAAAATTATTTTCCTAATTAAGATTTAACTAGAAGAATAATGAGTTGTTGACTTATCTCATTCTTCTATTCTTTTCCATTTCTTAAATTTCCTTATCTTTTCCTTGTTTGATTAAATTGAAATCTTATCTGAGTTATCTTGAATAGATGACGAAATACCACACCTAGGGAGAGAGCACCGAGTACCCTGCAGCTACCTTAAAGATCATGGAGAATGAAATCATCGAGCTCAAAGATGAGTGGATCGATGAAGTGTTCCAGAATCTAGAAGAGCCACTGCTTAGAATAGCCGATAGAGACTCATGTGTGGGAGTTGCGTCTGTTAAGATAGGAGTGTCACCCATGTAGGCGGTAGCTTTTTGTACTCGGGTTGAATTGTATGTGTTGCATAGCCCTTAGACTTTTGTAAGCAACCATACCAAGTTGTTAAATATTGATTGCTTAAGTTGTTGGGTTAAACCTATCTCCCCTGTAATAGGATCCCTACTTCTTACCTATGCTATTTCCCTCTCCTCTAACCTTGTAAAGCAATCAACAGATGGTTCAGACTTGTGGAAACAACGGAGTCACCAGAAATGATGGCTAACCTAGTGAGAACCTCAATGATGGAACGGTTTCTCAATCGCCACTACAACTATATATGAAGAGTGTTGGAGCATTTTTGACTGTTCAGACTCAGATGATGCATGCAATGATGAAGCTAATCAAGAGTATGATTAATCGAGCCAATGTCAACAATGTGCTCCAAGCTGTTGTTAATGGTCCTTGTTCTTGTTCAAGGTTAACATAATTCATGAGAACTCGTCTACTGATATTTTCTGGAAATGTTTCACCTTTGGAAGCAGATGATTGGCTTAAGACCATTGAGATGAAGTTACTCATTGCCCAGTGTGAAGGTAATGAGAATGTTCATTATGTTTCTCATTAGTTGGAAGGAATTGATGCTGAATGGTGGAGAAAATATTGTGCTACCCATGAAGCCCCATAGAATATCTCCTGGAATATGAGTTTTTTGCTGCTTTTCGTTATCTCTTTGCTTCACCAGAGGATAATGTGATCATGGCGAATTTTGATAAGAAGGCTACCCCTGCACCTTATTCGATATCTAGATGTTGTTCTTTGAAGTGTTGTCAACCAAACAAGTCAAAAGATTGTCCGTTCATTCACTGTGGAGAAATAGGACATATCGCTAATGAGCATGCGATCAATTGCTCCATCTGTGAAGGAAATCATTCTCTTGAAGAGTGTCCTATGAGCAACATCACATGTTACCTTTGTGAAGGTCGAAATCATTGCCCAGCTTCATGTCTCTTAGATCCAATTGTTACCGCTGTTACTCAACATCAGTAAGAGAATCTCTGAGCCGCAGTTGCTCAAGAACTATCAAAAGGATGTGGAACACCAGTTGTGTATACTAAGTCGTTTTGAAGAGCTCAAGACGCAACACTTTGATCCTGTTAGCCTTCATCAAGAAAGCAGTAAGTGGCTATCACCAACAACATGTTTCTTGTGTGATAAAGAAGGTCATTAGGCTACGAGATGCCCTATGAAATGACGAACTATGACTCACAAGGAGGACAAAATTGAGCATACAATTGCACACAACAAGACACAACGAGGGACACGTGTGTGCTACAACTGTCGCTAGAAAGGTCATTATGCTAATTGATGCCCAGAGAGAAGACAAACATTTCTTGCAGCCGTGGTCATTCTAGAAGTCACCTCAGTCAGTTGCATAACACCAAGAGTGAACAGAGAAGTTGCAGGAGTAATCTAATCAGAGAATCAGTTGAAGAAGAGGCATTTGAACAATGACACTACCCTGGACAACAATGATCAAAGAGGGAGTTTGCCCCTTAAAATCTGCTATACCTGCCATAAGCCTAGGCATTTAGCCAACAATCGCCCTCAGTAAAAAGCGATCACCCCAGTCCTGATGAGGACATCCCTTCCACTTATACAACCATACCTACTTCTCCTGAACTAGATATACAAGGACCAATTACCAGAGCACGTGCTTGTCAACTCAATTATTAGGTAAAGTCGTTCTTAAGCGTATCTAATTACACTTTTGAGAATAATCCACTACCTGATGCGTGCGATGTGCTTATACTTAGGAACCATTGTTTGGATCAGCAAGGATGTACATCTACGTCAAGCAAAGTTGGAGATCAAGTGTGCCACGTTTTGAAGCCCAATTCGGCCTCTAGATACTAGTCTAAAGTAAAATAAGCATAACTTTTGCATACAGCGTCCAATTGACAATTTCTTGTACTTGATGAAAAGCTTACTTCGAGATCTTTCCAATGGATTTGACTCCACCTAAAAATTCGTATGGAGCACTCGCAATCACCAAAACAAGTCGGGTCAACTTTCCAGTCCGAGTCAAACTTAGGCCTTGGGCTTTGTACGAGTCCTATTCAGCCACTCCTTTGTGCTGACCAAATTCCCCTTCTCTTTTACCTATATATAGATAGGGAGTCCCCCAAAATTACTTGGGTTTTTTGTCGTAGTTGTTTTCATTGTGAAACTATTATGTATTCTCTTGTTCGGCTAGATCAACATCAATACCATACCTCGAAACCTCACATCAATACTTCAATTATATTTGCAATTTCATATTGCTTTTGCTTTGTTCTTGCTTGTTCTTCGATTGCTTGCAGTAATTGATCTTCATGATCAGGTCAACCGGGTTTTGGTACGGTTGATAACAATTCGGAGTTTGGTTCAACGATTGCTTAGTGTCAGTCGTGTTTCGGTCGATAGCCTAGATCGTGAGGGTGGTCTCCACTAATCGAGAGTCATCCATCTCACCGAAAATCAGGCCTCCATTAGCCTCATTAGGTTCACTTCAATCTCAACTTCATCCCTATCGAAACCCCAGTACCAATGCTAAATCGAGGAAGTCTAGAACAATGATTTCACTTTACGCTATATCATAACTCTATTTGTATAGAAAGGTGATTAGTTGAGAAATCCATGTAAATATTTTTTTGTTTAAAGAAATAAAGTAAAGATGGATGATATGCTGGTATGTGAAGTTTTGGAATAAATGCATTATAATAAATGAGGGGTCAGATGTTTCTCTCAGTGTTCATCTGTGTAGATAGTTTACCTGATAATGATATGTGCGAAATGATGGTCAGTTCAATTGTATTCAGTGAGAAGGTTGTCAGCCTAGAAGAATTGCCATTGTCCAAAGATACCCAGATATTGTTCTATCTAACCTGAGATGTTTGGGAGTTAAGTTACTCATTGAAGAAAAAAAGGTCCTAGCGAACTTTATTATATTGGATACCTAGATATTAGTTATCTTTGCAATGGTTTGGTTGTCTAAGCATAAGGCTATTTTGAATTGTGGTCGAAGGGTATTATCAGTTGAAAGCCTTGAAGGTGAGAAAGTTGAATTTCAAGCGACCGCAGTTTGCGATGGTTAGTTGATAGTTAATAGTGTAGAAGCTGTTAGCTTGGAAGATGTGCTAGTTATCAGAGAATACCAGAATGTTTTTCGTAAGGATTTTCCTGGTAAGCCGCCAAACCGGGATATTGAGTTTGTTATTGAGTTAGTGCCTAGGATAGCACTAATAGCAAAAGGACCGTATCGGATGCCTACTGATGAGTTAGTAGAGATGAAGAAGTAGATCGAGAAATTGCTAGAGAAAGGTTTTCATTAGACTTAGTTTGTCTCCATGGGGAGCGCATGTTCTGTTCATCAAAAAGAAAGAAGTCTAAGGATGTGTATTGATTATCGAGCACTTAATGAAGTGACGATCAAGAATAAGTATCAGTTGCCCAGTATTGATTATTTGTTTGATCAGTTAAGAGGAGCTGGAGTTTTCTCCAAGATAGATCTTCGATCAGGTTATCATCAGTTGAAGATTTGTGTAGTGGATGTTCCTAAGACTGCGTTTTCTACGGAATATGGACATTATAAGTTTACGATCATGTCTTTTGGATTGACCAATGCTCCTGCATATTTCATGAACATGATGAATAAATTTTTCATGGAATATTTTGACAAGTTCATTGTCGTGTTCATAGATGACATTCTTATTTACTCTAAGTCGAAAGAAGAGCATGTAGGACATTTGAGATTAGTCCTTGAGAAGCTGCGAGAGCAACAGCTGTATGCTAAGTTTAGCAAGTGTGACTTTTGGAAAGGGAAGGTTGAATTCCAAGCAAAGTTGAAGCAGTGTTGCATTGGGAGCAACCAAAGTTAGTTACCCAGATCCGTAGTTTTCTGGGGATGGCAGGATATTATCGTCAATTTATCGAAAGATTTTCGATAATTTCTAGACCGCTTACACAGTTGTTGAAAAAGGAAAAGAAGTTTTCATGGATGCTAGAGTGCGAAAAGAGTTTTTAGGAGTTAAAGAATCGTCTGACAACATCACTAGTGTTAGTGTTGCCAGATGTTCAGAATAGCTTTGATATATACTGTGATGCTTTCAGACAAGGTCTTGGATGTGTATTGATGCAAAATGGCAAGGTTGTTGTATATGCATCAAGACAATTGATGCCACATGAAGAGAATTACCCAACACATGATTTAGAGTTAGCTGCTGTAGTGCATACTTTGAAGTTGTGGCATCATTATCTCATTGGAAATGGATGTGAAATATATATGGACCGCAAGAGTTTAAAGTATATATTTACTCAGTCGGATCTCAATATGAGACAGAGGAGGTGGTTGGAGTTGATAAAAGATTATAATGTGGGAATCCACTGTCATCCTAGAAAAGCTAATGTAGTGGTTGATGCTTTGAGCCGTAAGAGCCACATTGCTAGTATGCTAGTTCAGGAGGATAAGTTGAGTTATGCAAGGATTTTTAGCGGTTGAAACTGGAAGTTGTTCCAGAAGGATTCTTAGCTACTTTGGAGGTAAAGTCCATGTTAGACGGTCATATCAGAGAAGGTCAGCAGGACAATGAAAAGATCAACCTAATCATGTCTAAGAAAGATGAAGGCCTAGCCAAAGATTTCACTTTGGATGATCAAGGTACTATGTGGTTTAAAGGTCGAATCTATGTACTGAACAAGGAGGGGCTTAAGCAGTTGATTCTTAAGGAAGCGCATTGTTCAAAGTATTTGATTCACCCAGGAAGTGCCAAGATGTATCCAGATCTTAAGGAAAGGTTTTAGTGGCTTGAAGTGAAGCGAGAAGTTGCTGAGCACGTTGCTCTATGTGATGTGTGTCAGAGAGTAAAGGCAATGCATCAAAGATCTATTGGTTCGTTACAGTTGTTGAAGATTTTTGAGTGGAAGTAGGAGGCAAACCGGTAGGTAATAAAATCCATAGCGCTGAGGATTTGCCTAGAACCTAGAGTGGTTATGATTCCATATGGGTAATTGTGGATCGTTTGACCAAAGTTGTCCATTTCATACTAGTTAAGAGGACTTATTTAGGATATCGTTTGGCAAAGCTGTATAAGTCAAGGATTGTGAGTTTTCATGGTGTTCCAAAGAAGGTAGTGTCACACAGAGGTACCCAATTTACCTTGAGATTCTAGGGTAAGTTGCATGAAGCTACAGGTATGCGTTTAAATTTTAGTACAGTATATCAACCGCATACAGATGGTCAGACTGAGAGAGTTAATCATATTTTAGAGGATATGCTGAGAGCTTGTGCTTTAGCTTATGCTACTTCGTGGGATAAAGGTTTGTCATATGCAAAATTCAGTTATAAAAACAATTATCATGCAAGTTTGTAAATGTCACCATTTGAAGTTTTGTATGGTTGTCCTTGTCGTACTCTATTGAATTGGAATGAGATAGGAGAGCGTTTGGTGTTTGGGACTGATATTCTTAAGGAAGCCGAAGAGCAAATTGCTGTGATCAGAGAGGTTGAAAGTGGCTCAGTTGAGATAGAAGAGTTATGCTGATAATTGTCGACGAGTTGAGCTTTGAGCCAGATGATTTTGTGTATCTCAGAGTTACAACTCATAAAGGAGTTAAAAGGTTTCACGCTAAAGGAAAATTTGAGTCAGAGATATGTGGTCTATTCAAAATCTTAAGCCGTCCAGGAGAAGATATTTATCAATTAGAGTTGCCTCAATCATTGGCAAGAGTGCATGATGTGTTTCACGTCTCACAACTTAAGAAGTGTCTCAGAGTAACAACAGAGCAGGCAACGTTAGAAGCAATTGAGTTGCGAGAAGATTTGATTTACAAGGAGCAGTCGATTAAGATTTTGGATGTGATGGAGCGTAAGACCAGAAACAAGTCGATTAGCTTTTGCGGAGTTCAATAGAGTAACCATTCAAAGAGTGAAGCTATCTACGAGGATGAAGAAGATCTAAAGTCAAACTTTCCTAACATATGCCTTAGTTAGCCCTGAATCTCGGGGTCGAGATTCTATTAAGGGGGGAGGAGGTTTTTAATATCCCAAAATTTGTCTCAAAATAATATTATATTGTTATTAAAGTATTTTGTGAATTTTCAAAATTTCTAGAATTTTTTGGAATTTATTTGGAATTTAATTTCTATTTTTGAATTATGCCTTTTTTGATATTATCTTAAATCTGTGAAAAGTTTAAATAAACTTTTGTCAAAAATATTGTATTTGAGTTCCAAATGTTTCAAAATATTTTTCAAAATTTTTCTTATATTTTTACTATTTTAATTGTATTAGATTATTTTCAAGAATTATTTTAATTGTGGAAAGTTTTGAAAATGCCTGGGAGTAGTTTTGGGCCAGAAGACTTTAGGCCAAGCCCATTTCTCTGTAACCCGATCCGATTTGGCGAATGATCGAAGCCGTTAGTCAATTGATCGGATGAATGTGCTATTAGGGTTTTGGTTCGAAACTCTAATGCATCTAGACTATCTAATCAAGTTGGCATATGCAGCCAGGATTGTATCGTGCCTGAGTGCATCGCGGCCGTGGATCATTCCACGTGGACGACTCAGGTTGCTTCTTCTTTGAGACGCCACCAGAGTCCATGTCCGTCGTGTCTTCGCCAGCACATCCGATGCGAGCTCCATCGTCCGCCATTCTTCGTAGCTATTTAAGATGGCTGAACCCGTCCCAAGGTTCACTTAAACCCGCTGCCCCTTATGCCCTAGATTTTGTTGTCCGAGCCATTGCTGTTGAGCTGCAAGTCATCGCCGGAGTTCTTGAAACCGTTGGTCGTTCTTGCGAATTGATCTCCGTCGTGAGGGAGTTTCCGCCACCTTTGAGGTTAGATTCAGGATCTTTGAGTTGCGTTGGTTCGGATATGGTAGGTTTTGCACCGGGTTTGGTCATCGTCTGCCGATTCGGATGTCGTCTTCCCTAGCTCTGGTGGTCGTGCTGCTGTTCCTCGCCGGTGTGTTGATGTGAGCCGTGGTAACGTGGACGCATGGCGGAAGTTGACATGTCGACACGTGGATGCCACCTGTGTGACATGTTAGCTCTCGGTCACCGTCTTGGCTGACGTGGTTGCTCGCGTGTTCGCTTGCGTCAGCTACGCCATGTCAGCTATTCAGTCCTGCATGCCAGACCGCACTGTTCCATATGCCGAGTTCACAGTGAACTAGCTTCGGCCGTGCACCTGGTCTGTGGACCAGAGGACCCACATGTCAGCCTAAGAGGGGAGTTTCAGATTTATTTTAATTGAGAAATAGGTTGCTGACGTCAACATTTCGTCATTAATCGATTTTTCTATATAAAAATAATTTGATTAATTCGGTATTTTTCAATTTTCCAATTTTTATGATTTTTGAATCTTTCGAGAGCTTGTTCTCCCTCTACGCCACGTAAGCTATTCGGTCCTGCATGCCAGACCGCACTGTTCCATATGTCGAGTTCACAGTGAACTAGCCTCACCTGGTCTGTGGACCAGATGGCCCACATGTCAGCCTAAGAGGGGATTTTCAGATTTATTTTAATTGAGAATTAGGTCGCTGATGTCAGCATTTCGTCATTAATCGTTTTTTCTATATAAAAATAATTCGATTAATTCGGTATTTTTCAATTTTCCAATTTTTATGAGTTTTGAATCTTTCGAGAGAGCTCGTTCTCCCTCATACGAGCTCCGATTAAGGCGATTCAAATTTCTAAAAATTTGTAAAATTGGAGTCTGTTTCATGGTGAATTTTATTTGATTTTTAGAATTTGTTTGCTCTGTTTTTATATTAATTTGGTGTTTTCTCTTAATACGCGTAGATGTTGAAGTGCTCGGAGCGTCCGAGGAGGAATCGTTGACTCAAGATCAAGGTCTAGAGCATGAATAAGGGCTTTTCTAAGGCATGTTTTGCTTCGATCATGTTGAACCCAATTTACAACATTGCTATATTGTTTTACTTCATGCATGATATTTTTTGTGAAAAACTGTTTCAAAATAGTTTGGGATTTAGTTAATCAATTGAACTACAGCTTACCTTGTCATTTGTATGCCATGAATAATTTCACCCTAGGATGATTTATTAATAGTTGGTTAATATTAGTGATCAACATAGGTTGGTTAGACCGTGTTAGTATACTTAGTAATGCCACGTGAAACTCATGTCTTTTAAGACATCAAAAGTTAATCTTGACTAACGGAATATGGAACATGTTTATGAATTGGTGTGTCAGGTGTTGTTATACAATGATGTTGAGTTGTAGTGATGGGGAGGTCACGCAACGATGTTGACTTGTTGATAGCACGTGGTGCTTGGTAATCAACTAAGGTGGTAATCATTTAGATTAGGGCAAGTGACAAGGACCAGTGTGCCAAGGTAGGCCATAAGGGCAGAGGGTATGAGGAAGTTTTGCCCTAGTTATCTTAAGGACTTAACCTTTCAAGTCTTTGACCTGAGTCAAACATACAACCACATATGTGGAATGGAACGGATCTAGCTGATTAATTTGCAATGTCTTAGCTTTAGTACTACCAGTAGTGGCGTGAGTCCTGGGTTGTGGTAACCAGTCCCTTCACGGATCAACTCACATGGCGCAAGAGGGCCCTAAGTGGGGTAACCAGACCCTTTAGTGTTGAAATCTTAGCGGGTAGTACTGGGTTAAGACAGAGCATTATAATGGCTTTGTCATGATTTCTCTACTAACACACCATAGGAAGTGTGTCAATCTAGAGGTAAAAGGAGATACTCATGTCGTGTGGATAAAGCGCATAACCTTAGACGAGTAAAATCTATTCGGATAGCCGTGCTCACAGCATGGAGCAATGCTTGGGGATTAAAGTCAAGGGTTATATTTTATAAAATAAAAACTTGGTTGGGATGACAGGTTGCCATTGGAAGGTTTGGAACTTGACTTAGGGATGGATACCATGTTTACTTGAGAAATGCTAATTTTTTTTTATTTATTGTTTTTTGTTTTATTGTCTTTTCAATCTACTTATTGTATTCATTTATAAATACTGCTTTACTGCAAAATAACTATGTGCTTTACTACAAAATAACTATGTTAGCTATTCTTTTGGAATAAGCCTTGTATATAGTTATGTTAGAATTGCATTCTGTGCACAACTTGTTGAGTTCTTTAAGTACTCACTCTTGCCAACAACAAAATCACCAGTGAGGAAGAATCTAAACCAGTTTCAAAGTACCAATAAGAGACGAAAGTTTAGGGTGCGAGCCTTGTCAGTTGCCTGTGGTATATTGAGGGGTTTATCTATGTTTTCATTCTACTGTAGTTTGATTTGTTATTCACAGTCTTGTGAGGCATATTCATGTAAGTTTCACCATAAGGTCAGTCATCAGATTAAAAAATAATGGCCGATGTCCAATAAACCTTAAGAATGTCATCTTTTATGAAATTTGTTGAAAAATCGGATTTTTGACACATTTTAAAATTTTGGTAGAAACATTGACAGATTTTTATAAAATTGTAAAAGCTTGATAATGATCTGAAAATTTATGGTACTATCATTAGTAGTGTAGAATCATACAAAACATATTTCAAAATAATTGAACTTTATTTGTTATCTTTAAAAAATAAAAAATTGAATGAACATAATTGGGATAGTAACCTTGTGAGAATTTTATAAATTTTCTCGAGTGTGATAATGATCTAACATTTTTATGAGAGATTAAGAATGGCCTTAGTACCATTTTATAAAATTTTCAAAAAAATTATACTTTTTTTATTTGGTTAATCAAATCTATGTAGGCATTGAACTTCATTTGTTATATTATATTTCAAAACTCAAAAAGAGAAAGAACATAAATGATATTGTGCCTTGTAAGAATTTTATAAATTTACTGGAGTGTGATCATGATTCAAAATATTTATAAGATCTTAAGAATTTCCTTATCACCCTTCTGTAAAAATTTCAAAAATTTTAAACCTTTTTTGATTGCTAAAGCAAATCTATGTATTGATCATGAGGCTTTTATCAAGATGTAGTACTATCAAAATTTTTAAAAAGTAATTAAGCATGATCATCATATAAAAATTTAATTTAAAAATTAATGTTATATCAGGACCATTCATAAAAATTTTCAAAAGTTTCTAAGGTAGATTGAACCATTTTTCATTTTGTTGGAGTTTGCTGGTAAGTCTTTTAACAGCATAGTAGCACTGTTCGAATTTTTAAAAATTCATAAAGCTTGATCATCTTCTGAAAATTTTATGAGAATATTAGTGACGCATCATAACAATGAGAAAACATTTCAAAATTTTCTAACATGGTTTGAACAATGTTTCATTCAGTTCAAACTTGCCGGTCAGCGTTTTATCAAGACAGTAGCAATGTTCGAATTTTTAAAAACATTTCAAACTTGATAATCATCAAAAAAATTTTATGGGAACATCATTAATGTGTGAGGAACCTCTAAAAAAAATTTCAAATTTTTTTGACATCGTTTGGACTAATTTTTGTTCAGTTGAAATTTATCAAAATTTCGACAATTTCCCATGAAATTTTGAATATTTTGCCCGAAATTCATTCCAAAAATTCCAAATTTGAAATTTTCTTTTTGAATTTCATCCGGATTTTATCCAAAATAACGAGATTTCGTTCGAAATTTTGGATTTTGGTCATCGGCGAAATTTTATCAAAACGAAATTTGAATCCCTGCGTGCGGCGAACGTGGCCTGAGTAGTTCATGTTTTTTTGGTTTATTTGAGATTGGTTTTTTTACACGAGTTTGTTTTTCTAAGGTGCTGTTGCCACGTGTAGGAAGCCCATTTGTGGAAGGGGAGGACGACGAACAAACTCTCCTTTTATATTAGTAGAGACAATGTAGTTAAAGATATCCTACCTCTATTAAAGTTGGTGGAATCCCGGGCACCACAGGGGGAAAAAAATTTGCGCTTAGGTCCTTCTTCGAAAGAAAAATTATGTTTAGGTCCTTTTTGAGAAAAAACGTTACGTTTAGGTCCTTTTTTTAAAAAAAAGATATATCGAGGTTAGGTCCTTTTGGCCTTTTTAAGCATTACATTTAGGTCTTTTTTTTGTCCTTACCCGAAAAAATAATTACGTTCAGATCTTTTTTCGTAAAAAAAATAGTTTTTTAGAAAAAAAATGTTTGGATCATTTTTGGAGAAAAAATATGTCTATGTCATTTTTCGGGAAAAAAAAGTTAGATCATTTTGTCCATTTTTTTACGTGTGTAGCAGCGTTCGCGGTGTGACACGCTGTAGTAACTCAGATACATTTATATCCTTTCAACCGTTCCGCCAAATAAATATGAAAAAAACACAATTACGTTTATATCCTTTCAACCGTTTCGCGTGTTTCCTCGATTTGCTCGCGTAGAGAGCGGCAGTCACGCGTTTTCTTGATTTGCTCACGTGGGTAGTGGTGGTCACGATGTGGCATGCCACGCTAATTTATCTAGTTTTATCAAATGCCAATGTAAAAGAGAGCAAATAATCAATTTTCTCATTAAAATATGCGAGAGAAAAAAATAAGTAAGGAAAACAGGCCAACTCAATCGTGCAGGCTGGGTTGACTCCTCCAACCCAACCTCGTCCCCGTCTGAATCGATCCCCACCCGCTGCCGCCCGGCTCCTCCCTTCCTCTCGTCGAGAAATATCCGGGCGTCTTCTTTCTCCCAAGGTGCGATCTTGCCCCGTCACCTGATTCTTGTTCCGTCGTTGCTCGCCGTAACCGCAGAGCGTTTCTTGATTCCGTCAGGTGTGGGGGGTTTTCTTGATCTGTTTTTGGTGGAAATCTTGGGCGTGAGAAAGGTGCGGTAGGTTTGCTTGGTTCGGTCTAGGGATCTGTTTCCACTGGTTATTGGTGGATGCAAGCAGTGTTAGACGCGCTCGGAATCGTTCGTGAGAGTCCTTGAGCTGATTCTGCTGCTAACTGAGTAGGTTCGTGAAAGCAAGGCCTTGGCTTTCGTGGCTCCTGGCCTACTAGCAACAAGGTGATGCTGCTGCTCTAGGCGCATACAGCTGTCTGATGAATTGTCTCCTTGTTCGTTTTCTTTTTCCCTACTCTAGTCCGTCGTTATCCGTCCAGAAGGCAATAATTTCCAATTTCTTCAGGCTCTTTTGACCTACCATGGGAATGTCCTTGGCTGCTTGAACAGAGGAAGCCCGCAATTGAGTCTTAGAGATGTTACAATCTGCGCCACTTCCAAATCTTATCTAGGTTGCAAGTGAATTAGAGATAAGCCCATAACGAAATATATGACATGCCTGTGTCTTAGTCTCAGCTGGGACATTTGGGGTTTTCTCTGCAAGATATTTAGCTAGTTATTTCGATTGATGAAATTTGGTGTTGCAACTAATATATGGAGTTCCAGATGAAATTCTTGACATGTTTTGATACGTACATAATCCTTTGCCAACCAACAATATCGTTGATTTATTGTACAATCGTGACTTGGATGTGGAGTTTCATATGAGATTTCATGCAATTTGCGATCCACTACCATTTATGCTGATGTGCCAATGCTAGCAGTAAGGAGACACCAATTGAGGTTACCTTCTTTTCCTGCTGGTGTGCTGCACATATTGGGGCGTGGGGGTTTGCAAATGAGCATGTGGAGTTGGCTCTGTTTGCTGCTAGTTCGAAAAACATGCCTTTGCGTTGCAAACTGGAAAGCGGCAATTATTTCTTCATGACAAATAAACCCCCAAACGATTGAATGAATTCATAATGGCATTGCGTAGACTGCCAGATTGTAAGATGTAACAATACAATATATTGATATCTGCACCAACCTTTGCCCCTTGGGATTTCTTACATCTAATGTTGAGTTTTTTGTGTGTTCATGTTAGGTTTTTATGTATGGCAGATGACAGTAAGGTCACTGAAGGGTCATCTGGGGCTGATAAGTGGGATACTCTGTCTCTGACTTCATCAGTATACACTGCCCCACTATTCCGAAGAGGATTTGATTCAGTTTATGTGCCTGAATATGGGAACGTGAGTTATAGTCAGCAAGGCCCATATCTTGGATTATTTACGTCAGATGACTTTGTGTTCCCTCCAAGTGAGCATGAGAATTTGCCAATAGAATCTGAGCCTAATGAATCAAATACTAACAACAATGGTCAGGAAGGTAGTTGTGCTGGGAATTTCATCGAGGGGTGTAATGAACTACCCAAAGAAGTTGATGACACGAGTGATGAAAATTTGTCTGCCATCAATGACTTGCTTTCTGCCAATGAAACTACTAGCTCTGATTTTAAACCCCCTGAAATACATCCTGGTCAGGAGAGAGACAATACAAACTGCAAGTCTGATCTTCCATGTGAAGGATGGTGGTGGAAAAGGAAATCAACGTATCTATGTCGCCATATAAAGGGAGTGACTACAGTCTGCTCCATTGTGGCAGCTGGTGCTTTGGTGGGCTTTGTCATAATGGGTCAGAGGTGGCAACAGTACAAATGTCACCTTCATCAATTTCAGTTCATTGTCAGCGGTGAGGTATGCTATCTAACCTTTTTCTAAGAGAAATTTTACAGTGGACTACATAGGTAGTAAGTAGTGATAGTAGGAATTAAATCTAACCATCCATTCTCAAGGGCATTTTAGACTTTTTCTATCCATTTATCCGGGGTATTTTAGATTTTTCCTAATTCGTTTACAGTTTTGGATTCACCGAATACCTATTGATCTTCAAAGACTTCTTATCCATTCATCCGTCATTCATCAGGATCACAGGACGTGTTTTACCGTAGAGGACAGATAGTATGGCGGAATTTTTTACCCTTTTACCCCTCTTTCAATTTTACTACCAATACTATAGGTGGTAGTATAACTAGATCTAAATTGATCTCAACCATTAGATTCAAAGGAATGGACGGCTTATATTGATTTTAATCCACTGTAAAAGAGCTCATTTCTAAAGTAGCTTTGCTAAGAGTGCTTTCATTATTTCTATTGCTCATTGTTTTTCTTGTCTCTTTGTTATTTATTCGAAAGCCTTGATAAACCATACCAAAATATATAATATCCCTACTCCCTTATGTGTTATGGAACATTCCAAATGCAAAAAGGTACACGAAAGAAGTTTAATGCATCCTGTTTGTGATTAAAAGTGCTTCCTATGTGATTCAACTTTTGAGAATTTTTACTAAAGAAAACGGAAGTCTAATGCATGTGTATCACTCCTTTCATAAAAGTTGGCTATGCATATAATATTGGACCTAGTTTACTTAGGGTTTTGATCAATATGGTTGTCAGCATGGTGTTCTACTTTTAGTTGTAAATAAGTCTGTACTTTTGAATCTGATTGTGTAAGATATGCTCTTCCTGACTTAGTTATTCTTTTTTGACTAAATTTGTGAAGTTCCTAGAACACTTCTTTTAGAAAAAAAAAAGTAAACCACTCTTGAATTTTTCTACAGATTTTACATTTTCAATAATGTGGTCCAATTTCTTTCAAAATTGAATCATTTAGGTCCGTCTACTATGAAATGGCAGACTTAGTTTGACTAGGATGTTGATTTGTCAGTTATTTTCAGAGATAGATTGAATTCCCATCTTTTGCATGATGCTGTTGTTATTGTTTTGACTTTGAGGACTTCTACTTTTTCCCTAGACTGCTTGAAGGAGATGGTTTACTTTGCCACATGTTGGTTTCTGTTAGACTAGACACCATGTACTCATTCTAACCTTTTCACTTAAATCATAGTAGTTCATTTATTGTACCCTCAATCCTGATGTTGCAAAGTTGCCACATGTGTCCATCTCTCCAGGTTGAGCTTTTTATTGAGCAAGTATTTGATACAAACTGGACTAACATTTAAGCAAATCAATTATGTGCTAGTAACCGAATGTTTCACTGATGTTAACACTGTTTGACAGAGCATGAATCGAATCATTGGATTATTCAGCCATTGGAAGGATGGAGTCGCCGGGACTCGTCAGCAGTTAAGGTCTCTGCTGCCCACTCGTGTATTCCCTCAACAGCAGCTAAGCGCTTGAGTGAAACAGGTGGCAAATTTTGACGGCAGGGACTATTTTGAGATATGATTTTTTTTTTGTTTCTGATATTATTTGAGATAGCAAATTATTTCTTGTACTAGTACAACCTTTGATAAATCCTTGTGTAAATTTGTGGTCGCGAGCTTTTCACGGTACGGAAACACTATTATTTGTAGCCGTCGTAACTGTAAAATACACGAAAACAACGCATATGAAGCGCAATCATCTGTACCAGCGGTCTTCGTATGAACATGACTATCCTTTTTCTGTCTACATCCTATAACTTGACTATCCTTTCATTCTGTCTACATAACACGCTTGATTTCGCACATATAATACTCTTGGAGGTACTTTCGGTTTGTTCATGTTGGTTAATTGGTTATGTTAACAGCATTCTGTCATGCCCAGTTTGTTGAATATTATTCGTCATCTGCGCATAAATGGCTCAGGATCCGCTACTGCTAATCATGGCATAGCTCATAACTACGTTTCAAACATGTTAGTGACATCATTTATACATTACTCTCCAGGACAGATTTCTTAGTGACTCCAAGCGCAGGGATTAACTCACAGGTGGTGGGCTGGCCATTTGGCCAATGTATATGTATACCTTTATATCATCCCTTTATTAAAGATGGAAGAAATCCCGGTCTCCCGTGCGTTTGAGACGGCTCGAGCCGAGCTAGGAAAAAAATTACGCTTAGGTCCTTTTTAGGAAAAAAAATTACATTTAGGTCTTTTTCGGGAAAAAAAATACGAATAGGTCCTTTTTTTGAAAAAAATATTACGTTTCGGTTCTTTTTCGGAAAAAAAATTACGTTTAGACCATTTTTTTTGGAAAAAAAACGATTAGATCTTTTTTTTGACAAAAAATATATATTACATTTAGGTCCTTTTTGCCATTTTTAACATTACGTTTAGGTCCTTCTTGGAAAAAATCCGTTTAGGTCTTTTTCCGAAAAAAAATACGTTTAGGTCCTTTTTGCCAATTTTTACGTGTGGACTGGCGGTCGCGACGTGGCACGCCGCGGTGACTCATCTAGTATATATATATAGCGGAGAGATTTTAAGGCCAGCTAAGGGCGCCACAATAGCATCCTCATGAAAAAGTCCTCCGAAAAATTTGAAATTACGTTTAGGTCCTCTGATCGGTTTTTAACAGAAAGGACACGAAAAAAATCGAAATTACGTGTACCTTTATATATAGCAGAGAGATTTGGAGGCCAGCCAAGGGCGCCACGTCAGCATCCTCATGAAAAAGTCCTCTGGAAAATTCAAAATTACGTTTAGGTCCTCCGATTGGTTTTTAACAGAAAGGACCCGGAAAAATCAAAATTACGTTTAGGTCCCTCCGCGGTTTACGTTCAATGGACCCGAAAAAACAAAATTACGTTTAGGTCCGAAGGAATCAGTTTTTAGCATATTGGTCCTGAAGAAAAATGGAAATACGTTTAGGTCCCTCCACGGTTTTCTCCCAAAAAAAACCATAGATTCGCTTGCGATTCGTAGCAACTCATTTTTTTTTGCGGTTTACTCCCAAAAATAAAAAACACAAATTCGGCGACGATTTATAGCAGTCCACAGATTCGCCGACGGGTCCTAGCGACCTATTTTTTAAAAAACAAAATCGAATTATGCAAAAAACGAAAATACATTTATTTTCTCCCAAAAACAAAAACCACGAATTCGTCGATGGTTTATAGCAGTCCACAGATTTGCCGACGGGTCCTAGCGACCCATTTTTTTTGAAAAAAAGAAAACCGGGATTACGCAAAAAACGAAAGTACGTTCAGATCACTCTGCGTTTAAAAAAAAAACAGATTTGCCAATGGCTCATAGCAATTCACAGATTTGCCGACGGCTCCTAGCAGCCCAATTTTTTTTAAAAAACTAAGAAAATCGAAATTACGCAATTTTTTTCAGAAATATTGGTCGGACCAAATTTCGTGCAGCACAGCGTTGCGTGATCAAATTTTCCAAATTTCGCACGACGCAGCGTAGCGCGTGGCCATGGCTAGTGTGTACATATATCGATGAGATGCACTGCACGAGCATGCATTTCAAACAAAAAATCCAATATTATCAGCATCCAGTAGCGGAACTAAAAAATTTGGTTAGGGTGCACACTTCACACATACAACTCTATAGTCTTATACAATAATTTTGTAACATTGTAAATCTAACACATATATTTGAAATTAGGTAAAAGTAAATAATTTTAATGTCTTAAAAATCCTAAACTACTAAAATTGAAACTGATTCAATTAACAAATTTAACTTATTGAAGATGTGATCTTATAGCACTTTTTAAATTTTTAAAGGCATCCCCACCCTCTAGAGCAGCCCCCTGCCAGCCTCAGTATGTTATCAATCATAAGCTAGTAATGTACTTATGCGCTAGCGGGCCCAAATATTGTTGTACGAAGCGGTTACATATAAATGTCCGTTCCTTTTCTGTGCATAAACGACGCTTTGGCCGAGTGGTTAAGGCGTGTGCCTGCTAAGTACATGGGGTTTCCCCGCGAGAGTTCGAATCTCTCAGGCGTCGTTACATTTTTCCTTCTTTTTTTTTGCTGCAGTTAAGCTTCGTTGCATTTTATAGTTAGCTCAGGAAATAAGTAAATATGAAGTTGATTTACATAAATCCAAGCTATCAAAGCTCTCGACAGCCCTCCACGCGCATACGACACACATAGACAGGAGTCAGAGCTGGCGCGGAAGAAGAAGAAAAAAGGGCATTGGGTCCTTCTCTCCTTCACCTGTCTTACCGTAAAATCTACGAAACATTTTATCAGTATACTTGGATAAAAAAGGATTCACAGTGCTCAGACTTTCTCTCAAAACTCAGTTGTTTGTAGATATCATCTACCTCTACGGTCTCCATGGTAAAAGTGGATCGGAGTAAAATTTTGACTTTACGGCCCAACCTAAGTGTAAATTTTTGCTGCAGTTAAGCTTCGTTGCATTTTATAGTTAGCTCAGGAAATAAGTAAATATGAAGTTGATTTACATAAATCCAAGCTATCAAAGCTCTCGACAGCCCTCCACGCGCATACGACACACATAGACAGGAGTCAGAGCTGGCGCGGAAGAAGAAGAAAAAAGGGCATTGGGTCCTTCTCTCCTTCACCTGTCTTACCGTAAAATCTACGAAACATTTTATCAGTATACTTGGATAAAAAAGGATTCACAGTGCTCAGACTTTCTCTCAAAACTCAGTTGTTTGTAGATATCATCTACCTCTACGGTCTCCATGGTAAAAGTGGATCGGAGTAAAATTTTGACTTTACGGCCCAACCTAAGTGTAAATTTTTGCTGCAGTTAAGCTTCGTTGCATTTTATAGTTAGCTCAGGAAATAAGTAAATATGAAGTTGATTTACATAAATCCAAGCTATCAAAGCTCTCGACAGCCCTCCACGCGCATACGACACACATAGACAGGAGTCAGAGCTGGCGCGGAAGAAGAAGAAAAAAGGGCATTGGGTCCTTCTCTCCTTCACCTGTCTTACCGTAAAATCTACGAAACATTTTATCAGTATACTTGGATAAAAAAGGATTCACAGTGCTCAGACTTTCTCTCAAAACTCAGTTGTTTGTAGATATCATCTACCTCTACGGTCTCCATGGTAAAAGTGGATCGGAGTAAAATTTTGACTTTACGGCCCAACCTAAGTGTAAATTTTGCTGCAGTTAAGCTTCGTTGCATTTTATAGTTAGCTCAGGAAATAAGTAAATATGAAGTTGATTTACATAAATCCAAGCTATCAAAGCTCTCGACAGCCCTCCACGCGCATACGACACACATAGACAGGAGTCAGAGCTGGCGCGGAAGAAGAAGAAAAAAGGGCATTGGGTCCTTCTCTCCTTCACCTGTCTTACCGTAAAATCTACGAAACATTTTATCAGTATACTTGGATAAAAAAGGATTCACAGTGCTCAGACTTTCTCTCAAAACTCAGTTGTTTGTAGATATCATCTACCTCTACGGTCTCCATGGTAAAAGTGGATCGGAGTAAAATTTTGACTTTACGGCCCAACCTAAGTGTAAATTTTTGCTGCAGTTAAGCTTCGTTGCATTTTATAGTTAGCTCAGGAAATAAGTAAATATGAAGTTGATTTACATAAATCCAAGCTATCAAAGCTCTCGACAGCCCTCCACGCGCATACGACACACATAGACAGGAGTCAGAGCTGGCGCGGAAGAAGAAGAAAAAAGGGCATTGGGTCCTTCTCTCCTTCACCTGTCTTACCGTAAAATCTACGAAACATTTTATCAGTATACTTGGATAAAAAAGGATTCACAGTGCTCAGACTTTCTCTCAAAACTCAGTTGTTTGTAGATATCATCTACCTCTACGGTCTCCATGGTAAAAGTGGATCGGAGTAAAATTTTGACTTTACGGCCCAACCTAAGTGTAAATTTCTAGTTGAGCTTTGCATGATTGCATCCTAATTGTTTTTTGAAAATTGGTCAAGAGCTTTGGCATTCACTAAAAAGGAGAACAATAGCGGATTAGCGGGCTACACGCGCACACACGCACATATGCCCGCGCTTGCACCCAGCCCTCGCGAGCACATGCGTTGAGCTGAGCTCGAACCGCGAAGAGCGAGGCGCGCACCTGGTGCCTCAGCCAATTGAGCTGAGCTCAGTTCTCTTGCATCCTAATTTTAACCCTACACAATTCTAGAAATCTAGGAATAGAGACACAACAAAGTAAATATGGAAATGTAAAAGAAACAAGTAGTACAATCGATTTTTTACTGAGATCTTAGAGATTTAGTGATCTTTCATACTTCTCGTTGTAGCACTCTCACAAGAGTTTAGCTCTGACTTGAAACCACGCAATAATCAAGCCATCCAATCGTGGTAATCCTTCTCCAACTAGACAGGTGGACTCCAAATATTCACAAGTCTCCTAGTGCCTTCGACAAGCACCTTCAAGGAAGGTCACCAAGCCAAATGCTTCTGAATCGTCTAGGAGTCACCAACCTTTAAGAGTAATAAACCCAAAATGATCACTTGAACCCTACAAAGGCCAAGTAACTAAGAGTGATATATAAACTAGGCATATCAACTCTCCAGAACACTTAATGGATCTTCAATCCAAGCTTTATGCTACCCTTGAGGTCCTTACTAGAATGAATACTAAGATGTAGTCACAAAACCTTGAAAATGAACCACTATAGTGTCTATATATAGCTCCACTCCTAATAAACTAGCCGTGGAGAGTCGGATCATCCGACCCATTCGAATTATCTGACTTAATCATGAAATTCAGGATGTTCTTGTTGATGAAACATATAGTTCTCTTTCAGACTTGATTAAATGTGCTTGTATAGCTGAAAACATGCTTGTTGAATCTTTGAAAGAGCCTTTAGCTTCATTTGAGGTGTCCATTGTTGCACCTTCTGTTGTAGCTAATATTTTGTAGATTAGGGTTTTCAATAACAATCTAATTTAAACATCTATCTAGCCGGTTAAACCGTATGTGGCGATAAATCTAAATAGCCTATTATGACTGATTAGATGATTTTGATAAAGACAGATTTTCCCCAAAATGGCAATGTGCAACAAGATCGGTGAAATCGAACCTGGGATAACTTGGCATAAATCGAGGATGATGAAAATCGGTGAGGCACAACTTTATTGATCAAAAACAAATTACAAAGAGATATTACGTTACAAAAGCTACTCCTAGTCGACAGAAAGTAAACAAAAGTATATGCAATTTGGTTGATTGTGTTGTTGATGAAATTGACCGTCGGTAGCGCGGTCTTGTGAGTAATGCCACGTCGAGTTTTTTAAAAGGCAATTTAGCATCATCTCCTTGAGTGTGGCCTTCTGATCTTCGATATCTTTACGCTGTTTCATCATCATATCGTCCATTGCGGGGATGATTATAGCATCGGACAGAGCATCAGATGTTGGAATCGGCTTGCCTGAAGAAGACATTGTATCAAACTAGGCATGTCAAAAGTGTGTTGGCACCGAAAAATATGACAAAGGATTGATCGGGTCAAACACACGCAAACATCAGGTTTAAGTTTGTTTGAGGCGTGCCAGTCGATTTAATCCTGCAATCGGCAAGAAAAATTGTAATCTAAATAGCTATATCAACCGATTAGAGTTTTCAATAACGATCTGATTTAAACAGCTATTTAGCCGATTAAATCGTATGTGGCGATAAATCTAAACAGCCTATTATGATTGATTAGATGATTTTGATAAAGACAGATTTTCCTAAAAAATGCGATGCGCAACAAGATCGAAGAAACCGAACCTGGGATAACTTGGCATAAATTGAGGATGATCAAAATCGGTGATGCGTAACTTTATTAATAAAAAACGAATTACAAGGAGATTCTAAATTACAAAAGCTGCTTCTAGTCGACAGAAAGTAAACAAAAGTATATGCGATTTGGTTGATAGTGTTGTTTTTTCTTTTCGTCTCAAGTCCTTTATATAATGTTGTAGGCCGATCGTATCCTTCTCCGATTCGTTATAAACCAGGACTAATATCAGCCTTTATATCTTGTAGATAAAATTCCATACTTGAACCGATATCAGCTAAATATCCAATTCTGACTTAGCCTTCGAAAATCAGCCATATATCTTGCCAAATTTTTGTCCTAACAATATCACACACTATTATGTACATAAAACAGTCTGTGATATTGCACAGATGCTTTGTGGGATGATCCGTCTGTGATATGACTACATATCATAGACGGTTTTTTCCACAAACTGTCTGTGATAACACTTATTATATATATCGTTCTAAGGTTTTTTCCCACCACACTTGTCACTCAAATTAAATCTTTCACCGCCCTCTGCCTCCTTCCATAACATGTCGCAGCCGCCCATCCTTGACGCCACACTACTACAGAACAGGCAATCCTTGCCGGCATATCACTGCCGGTTAGGATCGAGCCGGCAGTGATAACATATCTCTGCCGGTTCGAAAGTTAAGTTGGGGAGAACTTATCACCGCCGGTTCATGCAACCAACCGCAGAAACGCAACATAGCATCGCGGTTTGAGAAAAACCGCAGAGATATATCATCGCGGTCATTCTTAAACCGGCGATGGTACTACCTTTTTCACCGCCGGTTTGAGACTAGAACCGCGTGATATTATTTTCCCGCACAATATGATTTTCCCAAGACATTCCAAGCTTATCACCGCTTGGTTCTGCGCAGAACCGGCAGTGATAAGTCGTTATATAATCGAGACCCGCTTCGAGCCGATCGAGCAAAGACAGAGAGACGCTCTGTCTTTGCTCGATTTGTAGATTGCGACGATCTGCTGCAGAAAAATTTGTTAAAATTTGTATTGTACTTCTTTTCGAGGTTAGTAATTTGATCTCTATTTTTGTAAATAATAAAAAATTGCCACGTGGATATTTACATAATGAAAAAAGGTTCATGTATTTTCAAATGTTGAAATAATAAAAACTTGTTAGATGGATATTTACCTAATCAAAAATGTTGATGTATTTTAATGTACTCAAAGTATATCCTAAGTACTTACAATTTTTCCCAATTTTTAAATAATAAGGAATTGCAAGATGGATATTGACGCAATGAAAAAAGATTGATATATTTTGATATAGTCTAAATATATCCTAACTATTTACAATTATTTTCATTTTTTGCAATACTAAAAAATTGCTACATGGATATTTACATAACGGAAAAAGGTTGATGTATTTTAATATAGTCAAAATTGCTACATAGGTTTTTAAATCTAATCGTTTACAATTATTTGTTATTTGCAATTATATGCGTATGTAATGTTTGATTTAATTAATTGTAGATGGACCGAAGGTGGATGAATGGCACGGACCATTGCGGGGCAGAGTTTTATAATGGTGTGAGTTATTTTCTAAACGTGGCTGAGGCGCACAAGTCGAAGAATCTGGCGGACTACATGTGCTGTCCATGCATTGATTGCAAAAATCAGAAGCTGTTTTCTACCATAGAGTCGATACGTGCACACTTGCTTCGAAGAGGTTTCAAGGCTGGCTATACCTGTTGGACCAAGCATGGCGAAGATGAGATTGTACATGAAGGGCAACACATTTGAAGGACCATGTGGAGGTCCATCCATGTTTGTGATGAGTATTTGACTTTATTTGAGCAAGGTGTGCTCAAGTTTGAGTTTGATTTGGATTGATTTTCAAAATGAAGCAATTTGAGTTGTCTTTGCCAGGAGTGGCACTACCGGTCGTATGGACGCGGTAGTGATGAGTTGAATGGTTTATTGCACATCTTTGTGGGCATTGTTATGTGAGGAGTTTCCTTGTCTTTGATGGTTGCAGGGCGACGGTGCTAGGTCATGGTGAGGCGAAGGATGACCGGGACTAGGCGAGGAGCGTCGGAGGTCCAGACGGTTGGGAGATCGCCGGAAGATGATCGGAGACGGAGTCCGGGCAAGTCAAGAAGACAAGGAAAGGAGTTGATGCTAGCTAGATGCCGCGTGGATCAATGAGGGCCGTCGGATTGAGGTCTACTTGATAGGTTAGCGGGTCTAGGTAGTATGCTTTGAAAACCGTGCAAGAAAACTCGGTATGTGTGTGGGTTTTGGGTTAGCCCTTGCATGGCTGTGTGTGCGGGTTAATCCTAGCCCTTAGATGAGTGCTCTAGGGTTGAGAGACTCATCCAAGGGTGGTAGGTGGCCCAAGAGTAGTATAAATAGGGGTGGAGGGGTAGCCTCCTTCCCTTGAAGGTGTTGAGGTTTTTGATGCTCATTTGAGTTTTGCCCACATGAATGTGAGGCTTTGTAACCTCCCCTTCCAGAAATGAAAGTTTTATCCATCCACCTCTGAATTTATTTTGCGCATTTACATTATGTCTTTACTTTACGCAATTTAAATTCAGCATTTACTTTCCCGCAATTACATTCCCGCAATTTACTTTCAAGTCATTTGGATTTGCCTCCCCTCCTTCTAAATGCTGCTGATCTTGGATGTTTTGAGTGTGTTCATATGGTTTTACATCTCTTTTGCACTCTTGGATTGAGTAGAGAACATCTTTTCTTTCAAGTTCCAACTTTGTTCAGAACTTGTTCTTTGCACAGCAGTCAGTATTTGATTTTTGTCAAAATCTAGAAAAATTCTTTTTGAGTGATTCCTGTTGGAGGAGGTGCGGGACTCTGATATACACCTGTAGAAAAATTTTTGAGTTCACTTGTTGCACCGTTTGGGCGCCATGAGGTGAAAGCCGAGCCCCAAACTTTCTGCTCGAAGTTCTTGAGCATACTGTGTTCTTAGATTTTTCCTGTTCTTTCTGTAAGGCTTTTTGAGGAGAAATTTGGTGGAGTTCTTCACGACTCGGATGCTCATAGGGAGAAAAATTCTCAGAATTTTGTGAGCTGCAGAAACCCACCAACCTCCTGTGCAAATTGAGGACAAGTTCTGGAAATTCTGCTTTTGCTTTTCTGAAAGTGACTTTTGTGATTTGAATTGATGTCCTTTCTAAAAGCAAGAGTTTGAATTGATTCCTCTTTATCTTGGACACTAGACAACCAGAATTGTGACTCAAAAATCCCCACATATTTTATGGTACTTATCCATGCAAGCTTGGGTACACATAGTTGTATAGTTTTTCGAGTTTTTCACAATTTCCTTTGAGCGATCTTGTTGAGGTTTTTGTTGGAGTATTTTGGGGGAATTTTTATTTGCGACCATTCACCCCCCCTCTGTTCGCCATCTCGGTCCTTCAATTGGTATCAGAGCCGGTTCTTCTCTTTCTAGATCTTGACCGGTCTCAAGAGCCATGGCGACGGACAAATATTCCACTAAGCCTCCCATCTTTAATGGAGTTGATTTTCCTTTTGGAAGTCCGGATGGAGTCATACATAATCGCCTGGGCTACGATATGGCGTAAGGTGAAACTCCGTATGAGGTTCTGGCGATGAAAATGTCACGGCCATCAATATGGTTGACGTTGAGGCGAATGCTAAGGCAAGGAACATTCTCATCTGAGGTCTTAGCCATGTGAGTATGATAGGATTTCTCACCTTCGCTCCGCTCACGAGATTTGGGTAACCTCGATGCTTACCATGAGGGCTCTACTCAAATCAAGACCGTGAGGCAGATTCAAGCGCGAGTACAACAAGTTTGATTAACGCTACCGGTGAGAGTCTCGACGAGTGTTTTGGTCGGTTTACAAAGATTTTGAGCGACCTCCGAGCGGTTGGTTGCATATACTCGACTCGGACAATGCTCGGCATTTCTTGACCGCACTCGACCTTCGGGTTTGGGAGATGAAGGTGACCACCATCAAGGACACCACCGACTTATCGACTCGACTCTTGACGGGCTTTATTCCCGCCTCAAGACTCATGAGATCGATGCCGCTCTCGGAAGACGAAATCTCGATCGATGGCTTTGGTCACCGATCCCATTGGATCTTCTTCTTCCGATCCTTCTATTGGTTTCTCTCTTCCGCCCTTTGCGAGCTAGCGATGACCAACTGGAAAAATTTCGGAAAATGAGCTTGCTCTTCTCGCCGCAAGTTTTCTCATGCATACAAGAGGGTGAGAGAGAGGAAGAGAGGTGGCATGATCACCTGCTTCGAGTATGGTGGCCCCAACCACATTCAGGAGAACTGTTCCAAGCTGGAGAAGGGCAAGAACGACGTTGGCGGTTCGGGCAAGAACGACTACACCGACAAGAACCGCAACAAGAAGCCTCGGTTCGTGAACCGCGCACGAGAAGAAGTACCGCAACTTCTCCAAGAACAAGAAGCTCTTCCACCGCGTCCTCGCCGCGGTTGACGACATCAACCTCTCCGACACGGAGACATGGAGCAACGAGGGCGAGGATGATCCGCAAGAGAAGAAGGGCGGCGATGACTTCTCCGGCATGTGCTTCATGGCCGACACCAACGACATCAGCGACCCCGAGCTCTACAGCGACTCGGATGAGGTACCCTCCTATGACTAGCTCAACGAAGCTTTCTGCAAATTAGGAAAATTTCATGCTAGAGCTAGAGCTAGGTGTACGGAGCTTGAGAAGGAAGTAGGTACCTTGACTCGGGAGTTAGTTTCACTTAGATCTTCTCCCTCCCGAGTCACTGATGATTGCTCTTTGTGTGATGCTATTCTTGTGGAGTTGGAGAACCTAAGGACCATACATGATAGTGTGCTTGTTGAACTTGATGGTCTTAGGTTGAAGAATGCTAGCACTAGTTCTATTGATGCTATTCCTGTTGAGGCTAGTTTTCTTAATGCTCACTCCACTCCATCATGTGCTAATTGCCCTAAATTGCTTGTCGAAATTGATGCCATGAGCGAACACCTTAGAAAGCTTTCTGCTAGAAATGATGAATTTGAATTGCATGCTTCTAAGGACCCAGTCAGCTCATGTGAGGGCTGTAAGCAACTAAAACTTGACAATGATGCTTTGAATGTCAAGTGTGATCAACTTGCAAAGGATTTACTAGTTAAGTCACAAACTGGTTGCTTGCTGTGTGTTGGGGTTAAGGACGATGTGGATCAAATCCATGTCGAGCTTAAGAAGAAGTTAAAAGATCAAACCCTTAGGATTAGAGATGCTCCTTGCGTTTCTTGTGAGGCCCTCAAGATTGAGGCAGGCGTGCTAAGGGAACAAGAAGCACGTGCTGAGAGATCTTCTCTTTCTGGTTCTTCTTCTTCCTCTCCTTCCCCCTGTTCTTCTTGTGCTTCTTTCTTCCGAGATTGCCAGTATCTTATGAGCACTCTCGAGAAGTTTGTTGGAGGCAAGAAGAAGCTCAATCTTATTCTAGACCAATCCAAGATTAGTAGATTCAATCAAGGTCTAGGATTTGATCCCTTGGAGCACGCTCGGGCGCATCCTCCCACCATTGTGCGCGGCTCCAAGAGTGGTGAGATTATGGTAGCTCCCAGAGTGAGCACCACCAAGTTTAGGACTGCTGGGGTTGTCCATAGGACTTCTGACCAGAAGGGTGTTACTCCTATTGCTTCTGCCTCTAGCAAGGCGAAGTACACATGCACCTTCTGTAAGAAGGATGGTCACCTAGTAGATTTACGCTCAGCGCGCCAAGATCACTCGGCGTGAGCGTGTTGCTGCTCTTAGGGGTATTCAGGGTCATCCCCAGACTTTGAGTGCTCCTAAGACACACACTGCTTCTAGATAGGTTAGAGAGTCGCGTGTGTTTGGGCAGCGTCCAGGACTTGGTTTTCATGCTAGTTCTTTGAGTTTTAGCACTAGAGCTGTTCGTAGTCAGTCTTTCCGCCGTCCTCTTGATATTCCTCGTTTTTCTCATCGAGGTAGATATCAACGGCGCGAGGCGTTTTCTGGTAGTAGTTTTAGGCAGCTTCACTAGGGTGGTTCGGCCTTTGCACCACGGCAAGCCAACCCAGTTTTAGCTACTGATCTTGTTAGGGTTAAACGTCAGAGAGACACTCGAGTCCAGTCTTCTTCAGTGGCTGGTACTCTGAGGCGTCGAGTGGTTCAGTATTGGGTCCCCAAGTCTTCACTCTATCCCAGTACTGAGTCATCTTTCCCTCTTGTGTCAATTCCTTGTGTCATGTCTATGCGATGATGCTTTTAAGTGCCTTTTGCCTTTCTCATGGCATGAGTCGCTTGAGGCTAGCTTGAGGATGTGATCACTGCCTAGTGGAGTGGATTTGGGTCATCTTGTGGACTTGTCTTTTCTTAGTTCGATTCTTAATCCATGAGTTGTCTTGAGGCATCAACTTCGCCGTGCATAAGTAGTGGACCTCGTTTTTCCTCGAGGTACCCATTCACGGCAAGAGTTGCAGGTAAGTATGTTGGTCATGTTGATCCTTACTAATCTCATCTAGGATCGTTTTGTCGCTTTTCAATGTTGGCACTCGATGTGAATTCCGAGTTGGCCTTTGCGGCTTGTCTCTAGAGGATTGGATCTTCCTGCATGACCATCATGAGCATCATGCTAACCTGCATGTACTTTCAACTTTGTTTGCCTCGTGTTTCGCTCCACAAGTGTTGAGCTTCATGATAACAGTATTGGGGACTTCCACTTCCATGGTGAGCTATCTCATACCCTCATGTCGGTTATACTTGTGATCATCATTTCTATGACATGTTGTGATTGCTCTTGCTCCCATGTGTATTATATGTACTTTGCTAAGTCTTGTTAGTTTTTGTCTGTCTTGTTTTGTGCCATAGCATGTTTTCCCCAACCATCTTTGTGCTTCATGTATTATATCCTAAATTCATGAGCTCTTTCCCAGCATGTGATTTTCTTGTTTTTATCCTGTCCATGATATTGTTAATTTGGTATAAGCATTTGTATTAACTATGGGCACGTGCTATATATCATTTACTTTATTTTGTCATGAGTAGTATCTAGGTTATATGACCCTGATTTTCTATTACATCCATGATTAGCGTTGTTTAGACTTTGTTTGTCAGACTTTGTGCTACATGTGAGTGCCTTTCATGAGATTAGGGTCATATGATCTAGCTACCGCTGTATGACTTATATTGTTCATGATCACCTTTTATTGTCCTTCATGCTTATATGCTTCATACCTATTTTGCATGAGCTTGTGTTCTTCATTCATGGCATGTATTCATCATCATGCATAGAGTGTTGCCATAAGTAGCTTCTCATCTTTGTGTCCACGGTCACCATTTACTTTCATGCTGCCTGTGTCCTCATGACCTTTTGTTTGGTCTTCTTTTGACGGGCCTTTTCGCAGCATGTAAATATTGTCATTGGGACTATGGATAAATGGATCTTGATGTTGCTAATTGTTTTGTTTTATGCATGATCCTCTTTGGTTGTCTTCATTCATCTTGCTCATGGTATATCTAGTAGCATGTTGTTGTGGTTCATTGTGGTATTTCTTCATTTACATGCTCCTTGCCATGTTTAGGGTAGTATCTTGATCCATGTATTTCTAGGCTTGCACATGATCCCTGCTAGCATTTTGTTGCTGTGATGCACCTTGCTTAGCTTCTTCACTTGACATGACAAAGTGCTATGATGCACCTTGCTGTTGTTTATCATGTGGATATGTTTTCACTGTTGTCTATGGATATATGGATCTTGATGCTATCTTTAGCTTGGCTGTGATCATGATCTTACATTACCTTCTGCATCATGTTCATACTCTAGATGATCATTTGCCACACTTTTCCTGTATCTTGTCCATTCGTGCCTAGGAACCGAATCGCTTAACTTGATTTGAAAGCATAGATTTGTTGGATGCATGTGTGTAGGGTTTCGGTGAGAGACCATCATCCCGGAATATCTCTAAGTCTTCTTCCTCTGCTTTTGGATCCACTTGGTCATTTGCCACTACTTGCACTACACTGCAGTAGGTAAGTACCTCTGAAATTGTTGATGATAGTGATGGGTCTCTTAGGAGGTTGTGGTTCTTTTGTAGGTAGAGCTTGTGTCCTGTTTGTCTAGAGTCTTTTGGTTGGACTTCTAGCATAGTTAGGTTGCTTCTTACCTTGAGCCATCTTGCTCCTTAGAGACCATGTGGTTTTAGATCTTATCTCTTTTCCTCTAGCTTTCTACCTATCTCTTGTGAGGTGAGAGTTTTAGAGTGTGCCTCAAGGGGAGTAGAGTGTGTTCAGGGGGATTTGAGCTTGGGTTTATGAGCTCATATGGCATATCTTGAGGGGGAGCTGATATGTATTATATGTATTTATTGTCTTCCAGCATTTCCTTTCTTCTTTTGGGTGACTTTGGGCTTGTTTTCTTGAGTTGAGTTCACTCACTTAGACTTCTGGCATGCCTTCCATGGACCTCTTATCTTGTGCTTTAGGTTTCTATCATGCGTGATTAGCTGTTCTCTCTTCTCTCATGGACCTCTTATCTATGCTCAATAGCCATCCAGTTTTGCAGTTTCTCGGCTTCTTCTCCTCATTCTGTTTTCTGGTTGTTATTGAGTTCATTCGGGTTTTCTTTATGCCTAATCTTGATAATAACTCAACTTTAACCAGATTTGAGCTTAAAATTGATTCATTTGTTGAGGGGGAGTTTGGGAATCTGTTCATGCATTGCATTTAGACTGCATTTTCTGTTTTATGAGGTTTGTCTATTATGCAATTGATTTCTTCTTCATGCTATACACCATGCTACATCATTTGAAGAAAATCACTAGCTTAGGTATGTCCAAGTTCATTTAACTTGCTAAGCTTAAAAATGAAATAAGCCTTAAATGAAAAACTTGATGAAACTTGTTGCTTTTACTTGCTAGGTTTCTTCTCTAGAGGTTTGTGCCATAATTTGAGAAATTTAGGAGTTCTCTAGAGTCCCTATAGCAACTTGGTGAAACTAGTTTGATCCATGCTAGAGTCCTTCAATTGCTCATGAATCATTGTGCAAAAAAAAATAAAAATTAAACAAAATTGACTCTTCTTGTGCGCATATGACTCAACACCTTGCATTCACAAGACCGCTTCCCATTGCACTTGGGATGAACTTGGAATACATCGTGTTTGACCTAGACCATCCTCTTAAGAGTTCATCTTGAGATGGTCGCATACGGCTTGAGTCAATTGGTTGTCAAAAGAAAATGCAAATAAATTAAAAACAAAGACATATGTGGGTAAAGAATGCAAATAATGTCAAACATTTGCACCCCGCTATGTCTTGTATGATGATAAATCAAAATTTGCATTAAGTGATAAATGAGCCCGAAGGACCTTGTATGCTCTTCTAGATTCCCCAAAGTGTTGAGTAGGTTGAACTCTAGGTTTTCCTTTTGATCCTTAGAGTGGCTATTCTTCTATTTTTGAAATTAAAACTAAGTGTTGCACTTGTCAAATCTTGCTAAAAATGAAATATTCAAAACTAAGCTCGTATTTTCACTTGGACATGTCTTAGTTTAGTCATCTTCTGAAATTGACAAGCTTGGTGTAATATCCTTTCATTTTAATCAATTGGATAATCTTCAAAGCTCTTTCGATTGCATTTCATGCATACATAAAATTTTTTTTGATGCCTATATTGCCAAAAGGGGCAGAAAACGTAGAAAAGGCATCACTAAAAAGATAAAAATGTGAATGCTTATTTGGTTATTATGATCTTTGTAAAACAATGCTACTACTTCTGTTGGATCATAATCTCATAATCACATTTGACATGTTTAGTTGGATTTTTGAGTTTTTGTTGAAAACTTGCTCTTTCTTAAATTTAACTCTAAAATCTGAATTCCTCTTCGTCAACTTGGTCATGGTTCTAATTTCTATCTTTGGACCGAGTTTGACTTTGCAACTAAAAATTGCTTTCTTCTTCATTTTCTTCAAACTCAAATTTATGCCTTTTGTATGGTTTGTCAATATATGAAGGACCATGTGGAGGTCCATCATTGCTTGTGATGAGTATTTGACTTTATATGGTCTAGGATAGCTTAGATTTGAGTTTGTATTTAAATGTGATCTTCATGTGTAGGCCGGACCAAATTTTTATGATCTTCATGTGTTGGCCGGACCAAATTTTTATGATCTTCATGTGTTGGCCGGACCAAATTTTTATGATCTTCATGTGTTGGCCGGACCAAATTTTTATGATCTTCATGTGTAGGCCGGACCAAAATTTTATGATCTTCATGTGTTGGCCGGACCAAATTTTGTGATCTTCATGTGTTGGCCGGACCAAATTTTTGTGATCTTCATGTGTAAGCCGGACCATATTTTTGTGATCTTCATGTGTTGGCCGGACCAAATTTTTGTGATTCTCATATGTACTACAGACCAAATCGCGATGGTTCTCATGTGTACTACGGACCAAATCGCGATGGTTCTCATGTGTACTACGGACCAATTTTCCAGCGTGCAGTAATATGCATTTTTAAGGGTCTTCCTGTGCTCTAAAAATTATGTGTTCTACATGAAAGTTGTAGATAATTTCGAAACACAACTTTTTCATGTTGACAAGATTTTCAGTAGAACAACATATAAAATCATAATAAATTGAGAAGATCCAGCTGTATTGAAAACAGCTTGTCTGCATTTGGTTGAAATGCTTTGATCCGTTTTTGGTCTTTTCTAACCCTAACTCGTGATCGAATTGTTGTGATGGGTTCATGGTGGAGCCAAGAAGGGATTTCTTTTCTTTGTGAATGTAGGACTTCATTTGGTGGTCATGGTGAGCGAAGGAGGGCTGGAACTAGGCATGGGATGGCGGAGGTTCAAGTTGGCGGAAGTTCGCGGAAGATGGCGGAGATGAAGTCGGTGCAGTTCAAGAGACAAGAGATTAGTGGAGAAGCTAGCTTATCACTACTTGGATCAAGGAGAGCTATAGGGTTGCAGATTACGGAAGATAAAGTAGTGGATAAAGTGTAGCTTCTTTGTCAGTGTACTAAGAAAGTACCGAGTATAGTTGAGAGTTGTTGAGAGTGACGAGTGTAAGGATCAAATCCTGGCTCTTGGAAGTTGGCTTAGGATTGAAGCAAGACATCCAAGGGTGGGAATTGATCAGTCACTATAAATAGAGGGTAGGGCAGCCTCCCTCTTTGAAGGTTTTGAGGTTTTTTTGCTCATTTGAGTTTTGCCCACTTTGTTGTGAGGCTTTGTAAACCTCCCTTCCGAAAATGAAATGTTCTTCTTTTATGTTCTAGTTTCATTTCCTTTACGCATTTACATTACGCACTTAAATTCTGCTATCTAAATTCCGCATTTACTTACTTGCAATTTACTTTACGTAATTTGGATTTGCCTCATCTCCTTCTACATGCTATTGAATCTTTGTTGAAATCCATGGTTTATGAACTCTTCTCTTGATTCGATGCTTTCAATCATTTAGGCAATCCTACATTCTTGTTGCAAGTTGTAAATCATGTGTTCTTGAAGTGTGTAAAACGTGTGACTTGCAGTTCTTTAGTTTTGATTTGCTTCTGGTTCTTGTTGCAAAGAATGAGAGATTGATTGGATGAATCTTCACTCAGAGCATATCCAAATTCTCTAGGCAACTCTGGTTCAAGTTCTGCAAAGAAACTGATCTTTTGTCCCTTCATGATGAATTCTTAATTGATCGAGTTTTGGTGTTTACTCTTGTGCTATCTTGCTTGCTGTGACGTGTGAGAAGGCATTCAAGTCTATCTTGATCATTAGAATCTCACGAGCAAGCCAAGATCACAGATTGGCTTTTGAGTCGTCTTTGTTTTCAACACCGCTTGTGTTTTTCTAGTCTCTGTTCTTTACAAGCGATGTGAGTCTTTTGACTAGTATTTGTCCAAGAGGTGGGAAAATTTATTTTGGGACCATTCACCCCCCCTCTGGTCGCCATCTCGGTCTTTCAATTGGTATCAGAGCCGGTTTTGCTCTTTTATAGATCTTGACCGGTCTCAAGAGCCATGGCGATGGACAAGTATTCCACCAAGCCACCCATTTTCTCTGGAGTCGATTTTCCATTCTGGAAGTTACGCATGGAGTCATACATCACTGCCCAGGGCTTCCTGATATGGCAGAAGGTGAAACTCCCATATGAGGTTCCTGCCGATGAAAATGTCACGGCCGGCAATATGGCTGACGTTGAGGCGAACGCTAAGGCAAGGAACATCCTCATACAGGGTCTTAGCTGAAGTGAGTATAACAGGATTTCTCACCTTCGTTCTGCTCATGAGATTTGGGTAACCCTCGATGCTTACCATGAGGCACTACCCAAATCAAGGCGGTTCGACAGGACCAATTCAAGCGTGAGTTCAACAAGTTTGAACAACATCTTTGGTGAGAGTCTTGACGAGTGCTTTGGTCGGTTTACGAAGATTTTGAGCAACCTCCGGCGATCGGTTGCATATACCTCGACTCGGATAATGCTCGACATTTCTTGACCGCACTCGATCTTCGTGTTTGGGAAATGAAAGTGACCACCATCAAGGACACCACCGACTGTCGACCTTGACTCTTGACGGGTGTATTCCGCCTCAAGACTCATGAGATCGGCGTCGTCTCGCGAAGACGAAATCTCGATCGATGGCCTTGGTCACCGATCCCATTGGATCTTCCTCTTTTGACTCTTCTTGTGGCTTCTCTCTCCACCCTTTGCGAGCTAGCGATGACCAATGGAAAAATTTCGGAAAATGAGCTTGCTCTTCTTGCTCGCAAGTTTTCTCATGCCTACAAGAGGGTAAGAGAGAAAAAGAGGTGGCGTGATCACCGCTTCGAGTGTGGTGGCCCCAACCACATTCGAGCAAACCGCCCTAAGCCGAGAAGGGCAAGAGTGAACAAGGCGGTTCGGGCAAGAACGATTACACCGACAAGAACCGCAACAAGAAGGCCCACTCGTGAGCCGCGAAGAAGAAGTACCACAACCGCCAAGAACAAGAAGCTCTTTCACGGGTCCTCGCCACGTTTGGGCGACATCGAGCTCTCCGACATCGAGAACTGGAGCGATGCAAGCGAGGACGATCCGCAAGAGAAGGTGAAGAGCGGCGACGACTTCTCGGCATGTGCTTCATGGCGGCGCCATTGAAGTGGCGACTCGAAATGCATGATAAATGACACGGATCAGTACCCACCTCGACGAGTTAAATGATGCCTTCGTAAATTAGGCAAGTTTCATGCTAAGGCTAGGTCGAGGTGTTTGGAGTTAGAGAAGGAGGTAGATAGCTTGTCTCGGAGTTAGCTTTACTTAAATCATGTTCCTCCCGAGACTCTGATAGCTGTACTCTCTGTGATGCTTTGCTTGTGGAGCTGGAGAACCTAAGGACCATACATGATGGTGTGCTTGCTGAACTTGATGGTCTTAGGTTGAAGAATGCTAGCACTAGTCCAGTTGATGCTATTCCTGTTGAGGCTAGTTTTCTTCATGCTCACTCCACTCCATCATGTGCTAATTGCCCTAAATTGCTTGCCGAAATTGATGCCATGAGCGAACACCTTAGAAAGCTTTCTGCTAGAAATGATGAACTTGAATTGCATGCTTCTAAGGACCCAGTCAGCTCATGTGAGGGCTGTCGGCAACTAAAACTTGACAATGATGCTTTGAATGTCAAGTGTGATCAACTTGCTAAGGACTTACTAGTTAAGTCAAAAACTGGTTGCTTGCTGTGTGTTGGGGTTAAGGATGATATGGATAAAATCCATATTGAGCTTAGAAAGAAGTTAGAAGACCAAACTCTTAGGATTAGAAATGCCCCTTGCGTTTCTTGTGAGGCCCTCAAGATTGAGGCAGACGTGCTAAGGGAATAAAAAGCACGTGCTGAGAGATCTTCTCTTTCTCTTTCTGGTTCTTCTTCTTCCTCTCCTTCCCCCTGTTCTTCTTGTGCTTCTTTCTTCCGAGATTGCCAGTATCTTATGAGCACTCTCGAGAAGTTTGTTGGAGGCAAAAAGAAGCTCAATCTTATTCTAGACCAATCCAAGATTAGTAGATTCAATCAAGGTCTAGGATTTGATCTCTTGGAGCACGCTAGGGCACATCCTCCCACCATTGTGCGTGGCTCCAAGAGTGGTGAGATTGTGGTAGCTCCCAGAGTGAGTACCACCGTGTTTAGGTCTGCTGGGGTTGTCCATAGGACTTCTGACCAGAAGGGTGTTACTCCTGTTGCTTCTGTCTCTAGCAAGGCGAAGTACACATGCACCTTCTGTAAGAAAGATGGTCACCTAGTGGATTTCTGCTTCAGGCGCGCCAAGATCATCAGGCGTGAGCATGTTGCTGCTTTTAGAGGTTTTCAGGGTCATCCCCAGACTCTGAGTGCTTCTAAAGCACATACTGCTTTTAGACAGGTTAGAGAGTCGCCTGTTTTTGGGCAGCGTTCAGGACTTGGTTTTCATCTGTTCAGTCGGGTTTTAGTCCTGTAGCTGCTTGTGGTCAGTCTTTCCGCCGTCCTCTTGATATTCCTCGTTTTTCCATCGAGGTAGATATCGTGGCGTGAGGTGTTCTTGGTAGGAGATCTAGGCGAGCTTCTTTGGGATGGTCGGCTTTTGCACCACGGCGTGCCAACCCGCTTTGACTCCTAGATTATCTACGAGTTGCTCTGATCGTGTGAGAGTTGGCGTCGAGAGACACTCGAGTCGATCTTCTTCTCGTGGTGGTACTTTGAGGTGTCGTATGGTTCATATTGGGTCCTAAGTCTTCACTCTATCCCATCTTCGAGTCATCTTTCTCTCTTGTGTCTTGATCGAGTTAAATCGGATGGGGAAGGGCGATGTTTGGATTGTTGACTCGGTTGTTCTCGTCATATGACCGGAGATTCTCGTTGGTTCTCTTCCTAGTCCGAGCCCCGGTGATGAGTTAATCACTTTTGGGGATGCATCTTGAGTAGAGTCATTGCTAAAGGTACCATCTGTATTAACCAAAATTTCATTCTTAAAGATGTTGCTTTAGTAAGTAAGTCGCAATACAATCTACTCTCTGTTTCTCGACTTATCGATGACTCTTTGAGGTATGCTTCAAGAGTAATGCTGTAGAATTCTTGATTCATCAAGAGGGTTAGTTTATGGATTTCTAGATTTGGGAGAGTCTTTCGTGCTGATTTTTCCGCTTCTTCCGAGACTCTCTTGATGTTTGATTGCTTCGAGTCCGTGATCTTTCCTTCCGGCATAGGAGACTTGGTCACATTGGTTTTGATCATTTGACTCGAGTTAGCGACCACGATCTCATTCGGGTTTGCCCAAACTCAAGATGGTCAAAGACTTAGTTTGCTCTCCTTGTCGACATGGCAAGATGGTTATCGCTTCTCATCCTCCAATCACCATAGTGATGGTGATGCACCAGACAACTTTTACATATGGACACTTTGGTCCAAATAGAGTGCGATCGCGGGGAGGGAAGTGGTATGTTCTTGTCATTGTTGATGATTTTCTAGATACTCTTGGGTATTCTTCATGGCCTCGAAGGATGAGACTTTTCTCACTTGGGGTTTGGTCAAGATGGGTTGTCCATTGAGCTCCCGGTGCATTACGAGCTATAGGCGTGATAATGGCACGGAGTTCAAGAATTTCTACTTTGAGAGTTTGTGTGTAGAGTCCGGTTTAGAGCATCGGTTCTCTTCTCCCTCGCCCCTCGTGAGAATGGCGTAGTGGAAAGGAAGAACAGGACCACAGTTGAGATGGCGGGACGATGCTAGATGAGTCTGATACTCTAGGAAGTTTTGGGTGAGGCTATAGCTCTTGCTTGCCATGTTTCTAATCGCGTTTTTGAGAGCACATTTGCATCGCACTTCTTATGAGTTGAGGTATGGGCGAAAGCCGGTGTGTCTCATTTTCGCGTTTTGGTTGCAAGTGTTTTATCTTGAAGTCCGTAACCTAGATAAGTTTGAGTCTCGCTCTTGATGGTATCTTTCTAGGTTACTCGTCTTCTTCTCGTAGCTATAAGTGCAGGTGTTGATGCGCATAGGATCTTAGAGACTGTGATGTGACCTTTGATGAGGCTAGCCCAGAGCTAGACACGATGTTTGAGCTCTTCTTATCCCTCCGAGACCATCTTTGAAGAAGATGAGGATGATGGAAATGATGGTGTTCCACGGATCCAGTCCCCTCTCCACCTGAGGTGCCTCCTGTTTCCATTTCTGCACCTCAGGGAGACCAGCCCTTGCCTTCCGACTCTCCTTCAGCGAGTGGCTCTGTTCCTACCTCTTCTGTTCAAGAGGTAGATGCTACTTTTGTTGCTGGACCTCCCCGTCATATTCAGAGACGTCATCCTCCTGATCAGATGATTGGCGATTTGTTCGAGCGTGTCACACGCTCAAGAACGGGTTTGTCCTCCTTCTGTCTTCACTCTGCCTTCGTTGCCTCCTTTGAGCCGAAGGATGTTTCTCATGCATTATCCGATGAGTCGTGGATTAATGCTATGCATGAGGAACTTGAGAACTTTGAGAGGAACAAGGTATGGCGAGCTTGTCGAGCCCCCATCCGGTCATAATGTCATTGGGACCAAGTGGGTGTTCAAAACAAGCAGTGAGGATGGGGTTGTCATTCGCAACAAGGCTAGGCTAGTTGCAGGGCTTTTCACAAGTTGAGGTCTTGACTTTGAGGAGACCTTTGCCCTGTAGCTAGGCTAGAGGCTATTAGGATCTGCTTGCATTTTACGCATCCCGGGCTTCAAGCTCTATCAAATGGATGTCAAGAGTGCATTCCTCAATGGCTATATTGAGGAAGAGGTTTATGTCAAGCAACCTCGAGTTCGAGAATCCCAAGTTTTGAGTCATGTATACAAGCTTTCCAAAGCTCTGTATGGACTCAAGCGAGCCCCAGAGCATGGTATGAGAGGCTCAAGTCTTATCTTCTCACCATGACTTTAAAATGGGCATAGTAGACAAAACTCTGTTCATCGGACACCATGAGTCTCATTTTCTTCTTGTCGGTTTATGTGGGCGATATCATTTTGGTGGCTCGTCTCATTCGCTTGTGTCTCGGTTTTACGAGGTGATGAGCCTGAGTTTGAGATGAGTATGATGGGCGAGTTGAGCTACTTTCTTGGCTTCCAAATCAAGCGGACTCGGGAGGTACTTTCTTGCATCATGGCAAATATACGTGACCTCTGAGGCGCTTGATATGTCGATGGGAAGCCGGTGATGACTCCTATGGCCACCACTGCTGTCCTCGAGCACGATGAGGATGGTGAGCCTGCTGATCAAAAGGAGTTTCGGAGCATGATCGGCTCCCTCTTGTACCTCACCGCTTGAGGCCGGACATACATTTCATTTGTGTGTCTGTGCGCTCGATTTCAAGCTTCTCCTCGCGCCTCTCACCGCCAGGCGGTCAAGCGCATCTTCAGGTACCTTCGTGCTACCACTGATTATGATATTTGGTACTCTTCTTCTTCTTGTCTATCTCTTAGAGCCTTTTCCGATGCCGACTTTGCTGGCTGTAGGATAGATAGGAAGAGCACTTCTGGCACTTGCCAATTCATTGGCACTTCTCTTGTTTCTTGGTCATCTAGGAAGCGATGCAGGGTTGCACACCCACCACGCGAGGCCGAGTATGTTCTTTGCAGAAGTTCTTTGTAGCAGTGCTCTGGATGAGATCGACCTTGCGGGACTATGGGTTAGAGATAGAGAGTGTGCCACTTTTCTGTGACAACACTTCTGCTATTTGCATTGCTAAAAACCCAGTGCAATATTCTCGGACCAAGCACATTGACATTAGATATCACTTCCTTAGAGACCATGTGGAGAAGGGAGATATCGCGCTCGATTTGTAGAGAGTGACCTCCAGTTAGCGATATCTTCACCAAGCCTTTGGATAGCTCGGGTTTGTTGCCTTGAGGAGTGAGCTTGGAGTCGTGAGCCCATACGGCTTATCTTGAGGGGGAGCTGGTTTGTATATTATGTACTATATATTCTCTTCCAGTAGTTTCTTTCTTCTTCTGGGTGACTTTGGGCTTGTTTTCTTGAGTTGAGTTCACTCACTTAGTCTTCTGGCATGCCTTGTATGGACATCTTATCTTGTGCTTTAGGTTGCTATCATGCGTGATTAGTCGTTCTCTCTTCTCTCTAGGTTGAGTTCCCTCACGTCTTATAAGTCTAGCGGTATTGGGCCTCACAGGTAGGCAGGGTGCATGTGCACTCCTTAGTTGGGATCTAGAGTCGACTTCCCTATGTCGATCCATTGGGAAGATAAGAGCGAGTCTAAGCCGTAGTGAGTCTCTTCTATCTTATCTATGCTCAATAGCCATCCAGTTTTGCAGTTTCTCGGCTTCTTCTCCTCATTCTATTTTTCTGGTTGTTATTGAGTTCAATTGGGTTTTATTTATGCCTAATCTTGATAATAACTCAACTTTAACCAGATTTGAGCTTAAATTTGATTCATATGTTGAGGGGGAGTTTGGGAATCTATTAATGCATTGCATTTAGACTGCATTTTCTGTTTTATGAGCTTTGTCTATTATGCATTTGACTCAATCTTCGTGAAATACATCATGCTATATTTTTTTAAAGAAAATCACTAGCTTAGATATGTCCAAGTTCATTTATCAAGCTAAGGTTAATTAAAATCTAAAAAAAAAACTTAAAAGCTTTAAATGAAAACTTGATGAAACATGTTGCTTTTGCTTACTAAGTTTCTTCTTTAGGGGCTTTTACCATGAATTGTGAAATTTTGGATTTCTCTAGAGTCCCTATAGCAACTTGGGTGAAATTTGCTTGATCCATATTTGAGTCCTTCAGAATTGCTCATATGTGCTAAATTGAAAATTTTTTTAAAAAATTGACTCTTTTGTACAAAATTGATCTCAGCACTTTTTTATTCTCGAGACTGCCTCCCATTGCATTTGGGATGAACTTGGAATATATTGTGTATGACCAAGATCATTCTCTTAAGAGTTACTATTGAGATGATCGAAAATGGCTTGAGTCAATCAACAAAAAAAATTGCAATTATCAAACACATAAGTGGGTAAAGAATGCAAATAATGTCAAAAATTTGCACCCCGCTATGTTTTTCGAAGTCTTAAAGAAAATTTGCATAAATTGAAAAATGGGCTCGAAGGACCTTATATGCACTTCAAAATTCCCCAAAGTGTTGAGTAGGTTGAACTCTAGGTTTTCCATTTGATCCTTAAGTGGTTTTGCTTCTAGTTTTGAAACTTTGCTAAGTTTTGCACTTGTCAAATCTTGCTAAAAAGATACATTTTCAAAACCTAGCTTATGAGCAAAATTTGTTATTTGCACTTGGACATGTCTTAGTTTGGTCATAATCTGAGATTGATAAGCTTGGTGTCATATCTTGTCATTATGATCATTTGGATAATCTTCAAAGCTCCCTTAGGTTGCATTTCATGCATACATAAAAAGGGGGAGAAATTTTCATTTGATGCCTATATTGCCAAAAGGGGAGAAATCGTAGAAAAGGCATCATTAAAATGTGAAAGCTAATTTGGTTCTTATGATCTTTGTAAAATTTTGCTAATTCTTACGGATCATAATCACATAATCACAATTGGTACTTATGATTGGATTTTAGAGTTTTTTTGTGGAAAACTTGCTCTTTACTTGATTTAGCTCTAAAATATGTCTTACCAACTTGGTCATGTTCTCAGTCTATTCTCTCTGGACCATGTGTGTTTTTGCAATCAAATTGCTTTCTTCTTATCTTACTCAAACTCAAATTTATGCCTTTTATAAGGTTTGTCAATATACTCATCAAGGGGGAGATTGAAGGACCATGTGGAGGTCCATCCTTGCTTGTGATGAGTATTTGACTTTATATGGTCTAGGATAGCTTAGATTTGAGTTTGTATTTAAATGTGATCTTCATGTGTAGGCCGGATCAAATTTTTATGATCTTCATGTGTTGGTCGGACCAAAATTTTATGATCTTCATGTGTTGGCCGGACCAAATTTTTATGATCTTCATGTGTAGGCCGGACCAAAATTTTATGATCTTCATGTGTTGGCCGGACCAAATTTTGTGATCTTCATGTGTTGGCCGGACCAAATTTTTGTGATCTTCATGTGTAAGCCGGACCAAAATTTTGTGATCTTCATGTGTTGGCCGGACCAAAATTTTGTGATTCTCATGTGTACTACGGACCAAATCGCGATGGTTCTCATGTGTACTACGGACCAAATCGCGATGGTTCTCATGTGTACTACGGACCAATTTTCCAGCGTGCAGTAATATGCATTTTTGAGGGTCTTCCTGTGCTCGAAAAATTATGTGTTCTACATGAAAGTTGTAGATAATTTCGAAAGACAACTTTTTCATTTTGACAAGATTTTCAGTAGAACAACATATAAAATCATAACAAATTGAGAAGATCCAGCTGTATTGAAAACAGCTTGTCTGCATTTGGTTGAAATGCTTTGATCCGTTTTTGGTCTTTTCTAACCCTAACTCGTGATCGAATTGTTGTGATGGGTTCATGGTGGAGCCAAGAAGGGATTTCTTTTCTTTGTGAATGTAGGACTTCATTTGGTGGTCATGGTGAGGCGAAGGGAGGCTGGAACTAGGCATGGGATGGCGGAGGTTCAAGTTGGCGGAAGTTCGCGGAAGATGGCGGAGATGAAGTCGGTGCAGTTCAAGAGACAAGAGATTAGTGGAGAAGCTAGCTTATCACTACTTGGATCAAGGAGAGCTGTAGGGTTGCGATTACGGAAGATAAAGTAGTGGATAAAGTGTAGCTTCTTGTCAGTGTACTAAGAAAGTACACGAGTGTAGTTGAGAGTTGTTGAGAGTGACGTGTAAGGATCAAATCCTGGCTCTTGGAAGTTGGCTTAGGATTGAAGCAAGACATCCAAGGGTGGGAATTGATCCTGTGTCACTATAAATAGAGGGTAGGGCAGCCTCCTCTTTGAAGGTTTTGAGGTTTTGTTTGCTCATTTGAGTTTTGCCCACTTTGTTGTGAGGCTTTGTAAACCTCCCTTCCAGAAATGAAATGTTCTTCTTTTATGTTCTAGTTTCATTTCCTTTACGCATTTACATTACGCACTTAAATTCTGCTATCTAAATTCCGCATTTACTTACTTGCAATTTACTTTACGTAATTTGGATTTGCCTCATCTCCTTCTACATGCTATTGAATCTTTGTTGAAATCAATGGTTTATGAACTCTTCTCTTGATTCGATGCTTTCAATCATTTAGGTAATCCTTCTGTTCTTGTTGCAAGTTGTAAATCTGTGTGTTCTTGAAGTGTGTAAAACGTGTGACTTGCAGTTCTTTAGTTTTGATTTGCTTCTGGTTCTTGTTGCAAAGAATGAGAGATTGATTGGATGAATCTTCACTCAGAGCATATCCAAATTCTCTAGGCAACTCTGGTTCAAGTCCTGCAAAGAAACTGATCTTTTGTCCCTTCATGATGAATTCTTAATTGATCGAGTTTTGGTGTTTACTCTTGTGCTATCTTGCTTGCTGTGACGTGTGAGAAGGCATTCAAGTCTATCTTGATCATTAGAATCTCACGAGCAAGCCAAGATCACAGATTGGCTTTTGGAGTCGTGCTGTTTTCTGAACACTGCTTGTGTTTTTCTAGTCTCTGTTCTTTACAAGCAATATTGAGTCTTTTGACTAGTATTTGTCCAAGAGGTGGGAAAATATATTTTGGGACCATTCACCCCCCCTCTGGTCGCCATCTCGGTCTTTCAATATACTCATCAAGGGGGAGATTGAAGGACAATGTGGAGGTCCATCCATGTTTGTGATGAGTAATTTGACTTTATTTGAGCAAGGTGTGCTCAAGTTTGAGTTTGATTTGGATTGATTTTCAAAATGAAGCAATTTGAGTTGTCTTTGCCAGGAGTGGCACTACCGGTCGTATGGACGCCGTAGTGATGAGTTGAATGGTTTATTGCACATCTTTGTGGGTATTGCAATGTGAGGAGTTTCCTTGTCTTTGATGGTTGCAGGGCGACGGTGCTAGGTCATGGTGAGGCGAAGGATGACCGGGACTAGGCGAGGAGCGTCGGAGGTCCAGACGGTTGGGAGATCGCCGGAAGATGATCGGAGACGGAGTCCGGGCAAGTCAAGAAGACAAGGAAAGGAGTTGATGCTAGCTAGATGCCGCGTGGATCAATGAGGGCCGTCGGATTGAGGTCTACTTGATAGGTTAGCGGGTCTAGGTAGTATGCTTTGAAAACCGTGCAAGAAAACCCGGTATGTGTGTGGGTTTTGGGTTAGCCCTTGCATGGCTGTGTGTGCGGGTTAATCCTAGCCCTTAGATGAGTGCTCTAGGGTTGAGAGACTCATCCATGGGTGGTAGGTGGCCCAAGAGTAGTATAAATAGGGGTGGAGGGGTAGCCTCCTTCCCTTGAAGGTGTTGAGGTTTTTGATGCTCATTTGAGCTTTGCCCACATGAATGTGAGGCTTTCTAACCTCCCCTTCCAGAAATGAAAGTTTTATCCATCCACCTCTGAATTTATTTTGCGCATTTACATTATGTCTTTACTTTACATAATTTAAATTCAGCATTTACTTGCCATAATTACATTCCATAATTTACTTTCAAGTAATTTGGATTTGCCTCCCCTCCTTCTAAATGCTGCTGATCTTGGATGTTTTGAGTGTGTTCATATGGTTTTACATCTCTTTTGCACTCTTGGATTGAGTAGAGAACATCTTTTCTTTCAAGTTCCAACTTTGTTCAGAACTTGTTCTTCGCACAGCAGTCAGTATTTGATTTTTTAAAAAATGTAGAAAAATCATTTTTGAGTGATTCCTATTGGAGGAGGTGCGGAACTCTGATATACACCTGCAGAAAAATTTTGGAGTTCACTTGTTGCACCATTTGGGCGCCATGAGGTGAAAATCGAGCCCCAAACTTTCTGCTCGAAGTTCTTGAGCATACTGTGTTCTTAGATTTTTCCTGTTCTTTATGTAAGGCTTTTTGAGGAGAAATTTGGTGGAGTTCTTCACGACTCTGATGCTCATAGGGAGAAAAATTCTCAGAATTTTGTGAGCTGCAGAAACCCACCAACCTCCTGTGCAAATTGAGGACAAGTTCTGGAAATTCTGCTTTTGCTTTTCTGAAAGTGACTTTTATGATTTGAATTGATGTCCTTTCTAAAAGCAAGAGTTTGAATTGATTCCTCTTTATCTTGGACACTAGACAACCAGAATTGTGACTCAAAAATCCCACATATTTTATGGTACTTATCCATGCAAGCTTGGGGTACACATAGTTGTCTAGTTTTTCGAGTTTTTCACAATTTCCTTTGAGCGATCTTGTCGAGGTTTTTGTTAGAGTATTTTGGGGGAATTTTTATTTGCGACCATTCACCCCCCCTCTATTCGCCATCTCGGTCCTTCAACATTATTAAAGATGACAGAGACAACGATATGACGACAGTTGAAGATACGTTTGTCGACAGCCACGATGACGATCTGGATCAAATGTTGTGTGATGGGGAGGGAGACTTCACGAGTGAAAGAGAGTTTCAAAAGTTCCAACATATGGTACAGGACTCCACGACACCATTGTACCCAGGCTGCAAGGAGGAGCACAAAAAATTGCAGACCGTGCTTACACTACTACAGTTGAAGGCAAGCAATGGTTGGTCCGATAAGAGCTTCACTGAGCTGTTATGTCTCTTGGGGGATTTCCTTCCAGAGGGTAACGTGTTGCCTACAAGTACGTACCAGGCCAAGCAGGTTGTCTGCCCGTTGGCATTGGAAGTACAAAGGATACACGCATGTCCAAACGATTGCATGTTGTATCGCAATGAGTTTGCGGACTTGGATGGCTGTGCTGTTTGCAAAGCAAAGCGGTATAAGGGCAACGATGATGACATTGATAATGAAGATGTCGGGGTGAAGCGTAAGAAGATGAGATCCCCCCGTAAGGTGGTGTGGTATTTTCCTATAATTCCCCGTCTGAATCGATTGTTTGCGAACAAAAGGCATGCCCAATTGCTACGATGGCACGTCGAAGAGTGTAAGAACGATGGAATGCTCAGACACCCTGCTAATTCTGTGCAATGGAGGAACATCGACAGAAAATATAAGAAGCACTTTGCATATGATGTGAGGAATATAAGGTTCGGGTTGAGTACGGATGGGATGAATCCTTTCGGCAACATGAGCAGTCGTCATAGCACTTGGCCGGTAACTGTATGTATCTACAACCTTCCTCCTTGGCTTTGTATGAAGCGGAAGTACATTATGATGCCACTCTCGATCCAAGGGCCGAGGCAACCTGGCAACGATATCGATGTGTACCTCAAACAATTGGTTGAAGATCTTCTAATCTTGTGGAACGATAGAGTACGGGTATGGGATGAGTATAAAAGAGAGAACTTTATCCTACACGCATTGTTGTTCATAATCATCAATGATTACCCTACCCTTGGTAACCTGTCGGGCCAGACGACAAAAGGCTTCAATGGATGCGTCCAGTGCTTAGATGGCACAGCTAGTCGGTGGCTGAAGAACTGTCGAAAAATGTCTTACATGCGGCATCGTAGGTTCCTCCGCAAGGATCACCCATACCGCAATAGTAAGAAAGCTTTTGACGGGACAAAGGAGATCAAGAGAAGATCAACTGGAACGTCAGATAAAAGATGCTGTCGCGAGAGCGCTAGAGGAACAAAGAGCGGAACTAGATAAGGCTGTGGAGCAAGCCGTACAGAAAGCTCTCAGCTCACGACCGCCACCCGGTGAAAGCCCTGAGCTCATCAGTCCCGGTGCTCGTAAGAGCAGCTGCGCGTCCACAGGGATTCCCGAAGAGCATGGACTGCATTTTCCTGTGGATGACATCAAAGAACCGACACCGTGCAAGCTACATTTGGCCGCACATGGCATTACCATAAAGGTGGCTGAGGGCAGGGCTTGGCCATGCCAGGAGTCACAGGTTTTGCACTGTCGCCCGATACCGCAGGGATTCGCTAGGGTCGAAGTGGACATGTCATCCGCCAATACCGAAAAATGGAGGTAGAGATCCCTAGCGAGGATGGGAACAAAAATCTAGGAGAAAACGTGCATGGCTTCCTCGCGTGGCGCAAGAGCTTGATTAAGTTTGGCTCGGATGATGAGGGCGACGACGATGATGATCAGCCGCAGTCTCCACACAGAGACCTCCCGCCCTTCTCGCCGCCAACCAGAAAAAGTCCAACTCCTCCGCTGGCACCAACCAGGAAAAGCCCGACTCCTCCGCTAAAATCTGTAAAGAATCGAACAACAGGAACATCTCGGCAGTCGACATCGTTCTCGAAGAAATCTCAACCATCTGTGAACCCAGGACATTCACAGAAGAAATTATCAGCTGACATGACTGAGGAAGAACGGAAAAAGCATGTAAGCGCCTGCGTAACAACTCACTTTAAAAAGGTGCCATCAAGTAAGAAGACTAAAGTTGATGCTGACGCACGTAAGTTTTTCTTGAGTATGGAAAAAGTGCAAAAGACGGGGCAGGCTTCTGAACCTTGCAAAATGTCGAACTACGAGCGCATATCCAGAAAGCAATACTTGCAGGCGGCTAGTGCCGACACGTTAAAGCGGGATGCTCAAGCAGATGATGCTCAACTAGATGCTCTGGCGCAAGGTCTCAGGTGGAAGTTCGTTATGGGAAAACCGCTGGTTGAACCAGCTCATTTCGACAACCTTACAACACAACTGCGGCGCGTCCATCAGTGGTACATGCAGCAGTCCAACGATAGTATGGAGGCGTTCGTAGTCAGATACACAGAGCAAGATTTTCACAATGGGGATAACATCTGCTGGGTTCTTTTCATGGAGCTATATATGTTGTACCAGCAAGATGCCCTGGACGTGAACATACTTAGACTATGGACTTTGTAAGTCTGTCCGTATATCGTTGAGCATTTATGTACTGTTTAATTGCATCTCTAATTTCTTTCTTATGTAGAATGGAGATACAGACATGTAGAAGAAATAACAATGACAATCTAGCATTCCTAGATCCGGGGCTCGTCAACGAGAAACTTGTGAACGACAATCCACAGTTCGTTGAAGACTATTTATTTAATACTTTTTTGAAGCTGCAAGACAAAACCTCCGTAGTTTTACCCTATAACTTCAAGTACGTATCTCCTGATTTCTAATATTGTTTTACTATTTTTGCTTAACACGTACGATGTGGGAGTAATTGACTACGTTGACATATATGTGCAGGTTTCACTGGTCCTCCTCGTCATCCGATTAGATGCTAGCGGGATTTTGTCTTGGACTCGGGAGAAAACAAACTAATCTGTACCAAGACCTTTGGGACATCTTTGAGCATGTAAACTCGATCGTTGCGTTATTACTCTAGCAAAATTCCATTCTATTGCATTTAAGTTTAATTACTATTCAAAATCATTCACAGGGCTTTCGCACGGTACTGCAAGAAAAGTGTTCGGTATCGTCCATACAAGAAAAATTTTGAAATAATAAATGACTTTCCATGCATGAGGTAGGACCCCGGAAACAATTTGTGTGCATACTATGTATGTACAAATATGCATTCAATTGTCACGGAGAGTGTCAGCTATAACGAAGCCATGGTACATAATTACACATTGATGCCTTTTTTTCATTTAACAAATATCATCATTAATTAACTTCCTTTTTTTCTTCAAAAACAGCACTCCAAACTGAGAACCAATAAGTTATTGTTGACAGAAATTATAGCAATTCAAGAACAGATCACCGGATTCATTCATGATGAGATCATCAATCCAAACGGCGAGTTCCACGAGTAGCCTCATCGCCCTCATTCCTTCAATCTAGACGCGTGACATGTCTACTTCGACTCTTCGTACTGTAGTCCTTGCAGAATCAAAGCGAATGGGATGAGATGTAGTCGAGCTACATTAATTGTAAACAAATCATTGTAAAAACAAAATATTGTGATGCTTAATTTAATATATTTGAATTATGATTTTAACGATGCTTCATATATACATGGATATATTTGAATTATGATTTGAACGATGCTTTATATACTACATATGGACACTGTATAAACAATTGTATAAAAATATATATATTGCAAAAAAAAATATGCAAGCTTGTCACTGCCGGTTCTTGGAGAAAACCGGCAGTGATATGTACATATCACTGTACATATCACTGTCGGATTATGGTATAACCCGGCAGTGATAGTTCGATATCACTGCCGATTTTATGTATAACCGGTAGTGATAATGATCATCACTGCCGGATTTTGGTTTGATCCGGTAGTGATAGTTCAATATCACTACCGGTTGTAGGTAGAACCGACAGTGATAATCCTTATCACTGCCGGATTTTGGTTTGATCCGGCATTGATAGTCCAATATCACTGCCGGTTTTAGGTAGAACCGGCAGTGATAATCCTCGAGTATCACTGCCGGCGCCAATGACCGGCAGTGATGGAGTTTTGGAACCGGCAGTGATATACTGTTCTGTAGTAGTGCCACCTCCCCTGAGCCCACATGCCTTGTCCCCGAGCCCGTCGTCACTTCCTCCCCTGATCCTGTTGCTACCTCCTCCCTGAGCTCTAAGGTCTCCTTGTCTTGATCTATCAATAATGTTGTTTCTCAATGTATATTTTTTGATCTTTGTGCTATCATTAGGGGCAAATCCACCAGGTAGGCTTCGTTAGGTTGAAGCCTACCCTCCATGGATCCCCCCTTGCTATCTTTATGTTCAATGTGATGCTTCCTTTGAATTGTGATGTAATAATTATTTGCTTGGCTAAATGTTGTCCTGTTTTTGGAATGGCAGTTTGTGATCTAAATTTAAGCTACTTGCAAATGTAATTCATTTTGTGTGCTCAGACACGCAATGTTTAAATCGTGTCTATGTAATTGTTGTGTAGCTACTAGCTAGGATTGCTTTGTTTCTTTAGGTTAATCCAACATGATCCCTACAATAGGTATTGTTTTCATCTTACCTTAGCGTGGCTAGTGATAACACTTCAGAATATTCGATAGTTTCACATGTTAATGTTCTTCTTGTCACAACTTCTCATAGGGATGACACGTATGTAAATCTGACTCATTAATTTCGTTATATACACACGAAGATTTAATGGTGGAGCCGTGGAGGCAAGGAGGGGAAGCGGGCCGAACTGACTGGTCTATCTCTGACAACTTGATTCTTTGTATTTAATTTCTTTTTAATTATCTAGGTTAATTATAGATGATGACTGAGCGGATACATATTTATATTTTTTGGATATGCTTTCCATTAGCAAGTATGTTCATTGTATTTCTCTACTTTTTTTTTTGCTTTATTTCTTTTTTATTTATGTACGAATTTGGAATGCACTAGAGTCATACTTTGAGCTTACTTTATGAAAGTTTTATCAAAAAAAGACATGCATGAAGTTTAACTTGTTTTGACAACGTACTACAATGTTCCAAACAAAAGTATATCAATAAGTGGAATGATTTACAGGTATAACAGAAAGTTAAGTACCTCGTTGCATCTGTAAGAACAAATGTTGATGGATTCTAAGGTAAAATCTAATTCCATCCACAGTTCGTCCTGAAAGTTGTAATTCTCTGATTTATCTTTTATTTCATTCTCATCCCCAAATAAGAATATCATAGGCAGCCTGTCTTGTGCAAGAACATGATCATTTTGATAATTCTCTATTTCATCGAATATGGAGTTGATTAAGTCATCATATATGCGTTGGTCTGCTCGTATATGGACCAACACATATAACGCTAGTCGCCACGTCCGCTCTACATCTGGCGCTACCACTTTATCCTTTCTCCCCCCTCCGTTCTCTCTCCACCTAGCTCCGTTGTCAGTCGGATGTCGGCCATCACCATATCAAAAATCCTGGTGCGACATTTACTTACACGCAAATATGTCTCGGTAGAAAATTTGTGATGTCATAGATTTATCTCTGGTAATATATATTAGTAGGCGTGTGCTAAGGGGGGTATGCTCGTGTGTGTGCACACGGTGATGTGTGTCGTGTACGTCTACTTGTAAATCGTCAAAAAAAAAGTTTATGTCTGAAATTAGACAAAGTGAATAGTTTAGGAAGATAATATATACATTTTCCAAAATTAACATGCATAATATACGTACATCCTATTTTTGCGAAATGCGGAGAAAATGTATGCATGTACTCGTGATCGATCGGTCCTGAGTAGTTGCGTCAAGCATCAGTACTGTACTGTAGAATAAAGAGTTGGAACGTTGACGCAGCGTCGCAGCAGAGCAGATCAAAACTGACAGGACAGAAGGTGCAGTATATACTACTTGTTTCAACGACCAAGAGCATGCGGCATGCAGACACACACAGAAGCAACTTGCTAACTTAAATTAGTAACTAACTAAAAAAACTTCTTAATTAGATGGCGGTTATGGAAAGATACATGATATATGTAAGTAACTGTCCTCCCGTGCTGAAATGGTCAGGGCGTCACAGGCTGCTCCTCTGCTAGGTAGCTTCCTTTCTTCAGAAAGAAACGGTCTGTAGTCCGCAGTAGTACCTGAAAATCTTCTTTGTCTCCCTGCTAGTGTAACATCAACATGGACTGCTGTGTGGACATGCATGCAGGGGCATCTGTTCGTCTTGTCGTTCGGTTCAGCATGTTGAACAGACAGAGTGGCTGCCCCATATGTACACTGCATGCTAGCCAGGGTACCGGCCAGTAATGCTGAAACGTTTAATACGACTTAATTTGACATATGCATATATCTGCCTTAATAAAATGAAGCTAGTGGAGTAGCAATAGGAAGAAGAGCAGCACGCCAGAGCAGCCAGGCCGCGACAGTACAGTGCATATATGCGTATTTACGGCTCAGCGCATGCATGCATTATTAGGAAACAAGGGTAGCCAAGCGGAAGCAATTTTAAAAAAAAATTCATATACTCTAATCTAGAAAACTAGCTGCATATGATCTAAAATTATAGATTAGGGTCTTAGTATTATCACTTGACGTACAAGTGCGTCTTCTCAGTAGCGGAAGAAGAGCATCACGTTATCACATCGAGGAAGTTGCAGTCTCGTTCCATGAATATCCATACGAACAGGAAGAAGACTCTATGTGCTAGTTTGCTAGAACATCCGTAGCACAACCCTCTTGGTTCTCTCCAGAATTGGTTTGTCAACTTCAGTTATCCGTTCATAGCCCAGGTGCATCTTTATTTACAACCGAGGAGTCAAAATTAGATAAGTCCATTTCATAACCGAATAGGATTCAAGATAACCGTTATCAATTAAAATCCATTTCAGTTTCGTAACCTAATATTATTCGAGATAACCTTTATCATTTCAAATCCTTATCTGAAATGATTCCCTATTTAATTTGTATTACATTAATCCAAATTAAATAGTCTATTCTACTTCATATTCAAATAATCTAAATCAGACTACGACTTATTCTATATTTTATAATTCCAATTTATTAATTATTCATATAATAATTTACAGAATTTATTAACAAACCAGTAGGCTTCCATTCTTGTGTGTGACACTGTAGGCCTATTGTGATGTTAGTAGTGTATCGAATCACCATTTGATGCACAAGTCGTAAGTGACTTCTAGCAAAACATTATGACTTTCCAAGCCATATGATATCATTTATCCAACAAGCTATCAACGAATATATGTTCGATCTTTTTATCACTTTCAGATATCAAGATTAAACCTAAGGCGAGATATGTGTCATCCTTGTGTTATTTAATCCTTTGTTTCTCGAACCTCAAAAGTTAGACTAAATAGATCAAGCGATTGACACCTCAACCGGCTTGAGAATGGCCATCCATATTATTTAGTCTATCTTCTTCGAATTATTTCCAGATATATTTGTCCTCATATAGCGAGGAGGACAAAATTCCGTCTTGATCATATACATCCCTCCGCATGTCTCAACACATTCCTGATTGTAGCTAATAGAATTATTCAGTTAGAGACAATGATTAGTTGCATCAAAGAATGTGATCATCCTCATGTTTGGATCCATATATGCTCAGGTTAGAGGATCAATCATAAACATTATATGAATGAAACCAATGACACGCATGTAATGCTCAATGCGGTGTGTCATAATGGGTCCATCTAATAACATGTTCACCAATACATTATCGTCATAATTGTGTTTATATTGTATATCCATGATCCGCAAAATATGATCATCACATAGTGATATACTTGTCTATGTAAATAAGCAATTGATGTTCCAACCAATTAAACGACAATGGATAATTTATAATAATACCACAAACGTGTTACGTAGTCTCACGATCAAATCACATACTAGATGATCTATGATATGATATTTATTAAAGGAAAATAACAACATATACATCTATGAATCATCTTTATAATTAGATACTAGGGCATATTTTCAACACACTATATTCACCGACCTAACCTAGTTCCTCTACTATAAACAATAATACAGGATTGAGACAAAGTACCAGTACATACGTACATAACTTAGTTAACTACTTTTCTCAGGACATAAACCAAACTAGTCAGGGTCGGGCGCTACGCTGCGCTATGCGAAATTTGGTTGCGCTACGTTGTGCCATACGAAATTTGGTCCGACGGATATTTCTGAAAAAAAGGTGCAAGGACGTAAACATGTATTCGTTTTTTCTCGGGGTCTTTTAAAAAATGTGCAAGCTAGGAGTCATCGACGAATTTGCGGCACCACGGGTCCTCTTTGTGTGGTGCGAAAACTGGTCCGACGGTTACCTACGAAAAAAAGGTACGAGAACATGAACATATTTTTGTTTCTTCTAGGGGGATTTTTTTTAAAATGTGCTAGTTAGGAGTCATCGACGAATTTGCGCAAGGGCCTCCACGCAATATTAGTTTTCTCTTTTTTTATTAAAAAAATGGTCCGCTAGGAGTCGTCGTCAAATCTGCGAAATTGTGGGCCATTTTTAGTAATTTTGGCTTTCTTGGTTTTTTAAAAAAATGGATTGGTAAGAGCCGTCGACGAATCTATGGATTGGTAGGAGCCGTCGGTGAATCTGTAGAATTTGTCGTGGGAGAAAACCGCAAAAGGACCTAAACATAATTTTGTTTTTTTGTGTAATTTCGGTTTTCTTGTTTTTTTTTAAAAAAAATGGGTTGCTAGGAGTCGTCGGCGAATCTGTGGATTGCTATAAGCTGTTGGTGAATATGTGGGATTTTTTTGAGAGAAAACCGTGGAGGGACCTAAACATAATTTCGGTTTTTATCGGAGCCGTCTGCGAATCTGTGGATTGCTATAAGCCGTCGGCGAATCTGCGGGTTTTTGGGAGAAAACTGCGTAGGGACCTTAATGTAATTTCTTATTTTTCGAGTCCAGTCTGCTAAAAACTGATTTCTTGGGACTTCAACGTCTTTTTTGTTTTTTTGGATCAATTTTGTTAAAAACCGATGGGAGGACCTGAACGTAAACCGCATAAGGACCTAAATGTAATTTTGGTTTTTCAGATCCATTTTGTTAAAAACCGACGGAAGAACCTAAACGTAATTTAGAATTTTTCGGAGGACCTTTTCGCAAGGAAAGCCAACGTGGCTCACCTGGTCGAGCTGCAATCCTCCCAACTATAATATATAGTATACATTAAAGGAGGGCAGATCATCGCTTCGGAAAAGCTGACCGGAGCAGAATGTCAAAATTACTAGTCTTTCAATCCAAATTTATAGAACGTATTTTCTCATAGCACATAGATCAAAGAGATATTGATAATGACTAGACTAGCCTAATTATTATCTCTAAACACCATGCATATTCAGTATATGTATGTAGAGAATATAAAATAAAGTTTTATATTTATTAAGAGTATAGAGGGAACGTCATACTAATTTTATATTAAAATATGAAATACATCTTATATTTATGATAAAACTATTCAAAATATACGCCGTATTGATTACAAATTTGGACAGATAGTACTGCTTCGTTCTCCGTTCATCGGACCTGCCAACCAAAAATACAAATCTGGTGACCTAAGAGACACGGTTAATGGTACCGTTTCGATCTCGGTTTTCAATGATTTGGTGGTATTAAAATCCGAGAAAAACCGAATGGTTTCAAAAGTTAAACGAATTTGAAATCTGTGTTAGTGTTATGCCCTTGAGGCAATCATTTATATGATTGTAACATGACTATGTTTATGAATAATAATATGATTATTGGTCCAATGAATGTATATCATTGTATTGATAAACAAGTATGTGACTTGCTTATGAAGCTCTTTACTTATTGATGTAATTCGATAAATATCTTTGATCGGATATCATCGTATAGGACAACGATGAATAGATCAGCACATGTAGTGATCGATGATCATGCTTCATAGATCATGGGATATAGAGATATCATCTATACATTGTGCACGCATGTTGAAGAACATGGGTTAGATAGACCCGCCATGGGACACTGCGAGAATGTTACATTCTTATGTGTCATCAGTGTATCTCAAACATAGTAGATGTATGATCCTTAGACCTGAGATTGTCATATTCCCTACATGTGTAATAGTTTTCCTTGGGGCTATCAAACACTACTTCCTAATTGGATAGTTATAAAGGTAGCTTTCATGTTTACTATGAAACGTGCAGAGGGAAGTGAGTAGTCAAGATGGAATTTGCCACTCCAATGAAACGGAGATATATAACAAGGCCACTCGTGTGATATGATTAAGGAAGTGCATGGCCTTGCCGTGATTGAGGAGTCAATCACAACTTATTAATATATCACGGATACGAGAGATGGATTGAATCATCAAAGGATGAAATGCTTCTCGCCTTAAGTTCAATCTTCATATACTTGGCAAAGGGAATATTACATGAGTACTTTTGATAGGTTGTGTCCGATTTGATCATAGTATATTTGGGAGTTGGCAGGCTTTGCAAGGAGCTGCTACCAACTATTGGATTGAAAAGGAGTTTTCCGAATCCATGTCCAAACGTACGTGAACCTGCAGGGTCACACACTTATTGGGCTGGGACGCATTAATTTGGATTGGATCCGTAATTAATGGACCTCGTGGGCTTAGCACACTAATGGGCCCTGGTTTAGGGTTTCATCTTGTGGCTATATAAGGAGTGGAGGAGGGTGGGCGCAGGGTGTGATTTTCCACGGTTTAAAAGTGTTTCACCCGAAACCCTAGCCTTCTCCTCTCGCTGCCCCTGCCGAGCGACCAGGTGCTTGCACACCGACGCACGGCGTTCCATCCCCGGACATGTGGACTACTGCGGTGACGCTGCTGCGACCGCGGTGTGGGAGGACGATCCACTCCATTGACGCAATGATTGCGGCAAGGACGATCCACTACATCGACGCGTGAAGGATTCCGCAACTGCGCGTCTAGTGGTAATCTAATCTATGATCCCCTTCTTGCGAGTAACTTTCTGGTTATGCGGTAGATTTTTTTGTGCTAGCGTAGCATACCGCGTTCCTCTTCAGTGGTATCAGAGCCATCTCATATAGATTTGTGATCTGGATATTGCACATATGATGTGTGAGGTTAGTAGATTGGATCTATTACATGTTCAGCCCGTTCATGTGATGAATTTGCAAAAAAATGTTGTAAAATTCCAAACTTTATTTTTTCAAAAAAAAATTCACACCAGAGGTCATAAAGCTATTAATACTAATTTTAGGGAACTTTTGGATAATTGTTTTCAAATTTCTTGAATTTTATGAATTTGAACTTCAGCGGTAAATCGAACAAAAAGCTTTTTCGAACTGGCACAGTACCAGCAAAATTTATGAAATTTGTGTGGTTTTCGACGAGAGAAACCCTACTGAGAGAAGTTAAAATTGACGAGCCACGAGGAAGAAAATGTTAAACTCGATGTGGGCCAGGGTTTCAAATTTCGTTTTCCCACGTATATCCAGTAAGATACCAAGCAAGCTGTTACACACGTTCTTCTCTATGTGCATGACGTCGATTGCGTATCGAACTTTCAAGTGCTGCCAATAAGGTAGGACCCAAAATACTGATCTCTTTGTTCACAAAGGAGCCATATCACATGAACTCGGGATAGATGTACTGCCGGCTCCCTTTCCGTGAATAATTTTAAGATCCTTTACGGCCGCAAATATCTGTTTCTAGGGTGATTCTTCGGAGCTAAGGCAGTCTCCTTTGTCCCGTCAAAAGCTCTCTTATTATTGCGGTATGGGTGATCCTTGTGGAAGAACCTACGATGCCGCATGTAAGCCATTTTCTGACAGTTTTTTAGCCACCGGCTAGCTGTATCATCCAAGCACTGGACGCATCCGTTAATGCATTTTGTCGTCTGGCCCAACAGATTACAAAGGGCAGGGTAATCATTGATGGTTACGAACAACAATGCGCGTAGGATAAAGTTCTCTCTTTTATACTCATCCCAAACCCGTACTCCATCGTTCCACAATATTAGAAGATCTTTAACCAATGGTTTGAGGTACACATCGATATCGTTGCCAGGTTGCCTGGGCCCTTCGATCAGTAGTGGCATCATAATGTACTTCCGCTTCATACAAAGCTGTAACGACCCCCATTTTCACATAAATACAAAAAATGGAGATCTCATGTGTATTATGTACTAGTCCCATGATCAGTAGCTAGTACGCACATTAACAACAATTGGAATCACAACCATACACAATAATATTAAAGCAGAAACTATTATACAAAGTAATCTTACAGTAATCTTACAACTCAGAGCATTTATATAGCGGCAAAAGAAGCAAAGTCTTGTAGTGTGCCCATCCGACCCTCAGGCAACTCACAAGGCATAATCCCTAAAATCACATCATTGAAATTCCCTCAACCTGCGACGGAAAGATATCTTCGGAACTTCGCTAACCTTTCCACCTAAAACAACATATTAAGAAAGGGTGAGTACTTTACGTACTCTGCAAGACTTTAGCAAAACCAATAATATATGCAGGCCATTTCAAAGGAAAGGCTTCTACGGTTAATTTGCATAAAGTGAAATTGAAATTGTAAAACAAGTTGTCATTTGCAAACGGAATTTGTAAGAGCAAGTTTGACTGATAAGAAATAAGTAAAGCATAAGTAATACTCACAGCCCTTCACGAGCAACAAATAATCAAAATCATGAAGTCCATCAATGTCGACCCTTTGACATAAAGTGATAGTTGCTAAACAAGTTTCAAACCAAAAAGCCATTTTCAAAAAATACCAAAAGGTAACATTGGAATGACTTCACGAAGTGTCCTTGACTGTGGACACGACTAATCGATTAGGTTTACACTCTGCGGAGGTGTACAGATTTACCCACAAGATATGACAGACTCTTTATGTAGATTATTAGCACACTTACTTTGGTGTGCCACAGAGAGTAATGACATAACCGTTACATTACCTAGACTTAACTTTGAGCCAACATTGAGATGTTAAGCCCTCACTATGAAAGTAGAAACACGCAACCAAGACCTGGATCCATTCACACCGTATCCACACAACGTTTCTGCTCATAGCAAGGCGTACATCGTTATATCGGCAAGCGTTGTTCCCAACACCGAAGTGAGGGAACCCCTTCGAGCAAACTTGAAAGGAGTGCTCATACTACTTCGGCCTTCCAATGTGCAAAGCTAAATCTATGTAACTTAATAAGTTAAGGCTGTCCCATCCCAACACTTGTGGTTCTACGGATTTCTTGGATCAATAGGATCCCATTGTTCGGTCCTTAATCTGACCCGTGCGATACTTCACCCTACACTACGTGCATTTCCCTCTACACAACCGGCTATTGCCAGTAATCGCCCGCATCAAAACCATAGTTTAGATTTTGGGTTTTTAAATCAAAATACCAGTATCCAACAATATCATATCCAACATTTTCTAGTTGTTAAGAAACAATTTTGATCTGATCATGTACATCGTTGGTTCTAAAGCGTGGCTAAGCATGGTTAAAATGTAATCGCATATACCCATGATGACATTAAATAATGTATATCCTTAATCTGTGGTTATCAAGGTTCATATATCCATACTTATCAAGAAAGTTTCATGAGACAATAGGTATATCTACCAGTACCACAAAATAGCGAATTTACTGAAATAAATGCATGCATGAAACAATTTGATAAACATCATGAAAATTAAATACTGGGATCAATAAGATCAAAGGGGATGCTTGCCTTGCTTAATTGTCATTTTGACGAAGTCATAGTTGTAGCTGGCGTTGTCGACGATGGAGTTAGTGATGTCGGGTTCTACACGTTGTTTAACGGAAATATAGCCAATAACAAACTTTAATAAGGGAAAAAAGAAGACAGACAACAAATCAAATAAAGATTTGCTATATAAAGCAGGCGTGGTTTAGGGTTGAATGATTTTGTGTTCTCGCGATTTAGTCGAATATTTATATATATTGTTATAGGTTTCATGCTGTACGATGCATGGATTCTTTTATAGATTATCTATTTTTATTTTATGAATTCAAGAGGCTAAAATTATGTATTCTTGTATTTATAGTTTCGAATTCTAGATGCTAAAATTATTTGGATTAATAAAGTTAAGACATTAGTCACTTTGTTGTATGCTATGCATAAATAGTACTGTACTTTAAATGATTTCGCATAAGAAGTGGTTTCGAATATGTTAAGACCTGTTAGGTTAGGCTACCAGTTACATATCGTGATTTTTAAGAAGGTTTTGGTGATACAAATATCATAATTATTAATCTTTCTATGACTATTAAGTTTGTTTACATGTAGCACAGATTTGTGATTCATAATGCTTAGGGTTATTTGGGAGACATGATTTATATACAGAACATGATGAAACAAGATTATTTCTTCATAATAAGGTTGTCTATATATTGGGGAGCATTCCCAAGCTGATTACATAAATTTTTGGATTTAGACGAGATGTTTTATTGTAACATCCTGAAAAATGAGTAATAATAAGAAATTAAATGATATATTTTAAAAAGTTTTAATTTGTTTTTCCTGGATTTTTCTGAATTTGCTATGAGTTTTCTTGACTTCTTTTGATTATTGCTTATAAGGAAAATTCCTTTTCTAATCAATCAACCATTACTTAAGTAATAAGAAAAGATTTGTAAAACCAAAAAATAAGAAAAATTGTTGTAAAAAAATTTGTGGAGCTATCGAGAACTCAAAATATAATTTTTACAATCATGACAAAATATTAAATGATGAAAAGAAAGGTAATTAATGAAACAAGACTAGCAATAGTGAAAATGACAGAAAATAAATGATCATAATTTCGATGGGAAAATATTTATATTATCTTCTCCCTGGATAGATTCATCTTCAGTAAAAATTTCAGGAGATGATCTTTAGGTTTGATATTTATAAAAATTAAAAAACTAAATAGTTAAAAATCTGGAAACTTCAATGTCAGAATTTTATTAAATAAACTGTCAAAAATATAAAGCTAAAATTTTTACAGGAGGATAATGTGCATATAAGGAACCTTTTCAAAAAGTTTATAAATTTTTGAGTAATATATAAGTACCTTAATAAATATAAAACAGAATGTATGAATATGCGCACAGTGTACTGTCAGAATTATTGTAAATTCCACAGGTGTCAAATAGGTCTAAAATTTTTGTGGTAGATCCTAAACTAGGTTAGGTACACTAAGTAAATTCCTCATTAATTTACCGATTGGATAGGCAATGGATTCGGTTAATCAAATCAAGCCTCTTGCAGTTCAAGCCGAACTTCTCCTTTTCTCTCTCTGCCATGCGGGTCCGAATCACTGTGTGGTCCCACCTGTCAGCAACAGCCACCACCTTCTTCTTCCTCCCTCGCAGTTGAGCTCACACGTGACCAGATCCGTTTCGTCGGCTGTAGCTCGCGCCACCGCAGCACGTGCGCTTCGCCCGAGGAAACCGCCTCTGCCAAACTTTGCCACGCATCGTCCTCGCCCGGATTTTCCACAAACCGCCCATCCCTTCTCCTGTTCTAGCACCGCAAAACCCCGTCGAGTTCATACCAGGTGTTGTCTTGTCTACAGCGTCTCCCCCGGCCTATAAATACCGAACCTTGATCGCCAGAGACTGCTCATCAAAACCCATCTTGTTTCATCCATTATACTCCACTGATCATCGTTAATTTCCTGTTTTTCTCGAATCAGCCGAAGAACCCTAGCTTTCGGTTCATGATCAATTGAAGGTGATGCAAGCAACCATTCATTAATTCCTTTTCGATATAGCATCACCAGCTCACAAGAATCAAAACCCCTCTGTTATTTCTTGGAAATTCCGACCGGAGCTCCGCCGCCACTACGCCCCCTTCTTCTCCAAAACGGGCGATCGGTGGTGAGCTAATCCGACCTTCCTCTGAGCTACCTTTTGGCAAAAATGAAACCTCCGGAACCCATAGATGCTAGAACCGGAACCCATTCCGCCGGAGATGCCTTCTGTCGACGGCGCGGCTAGTCATTAGGCTGTCCCTTAGATGCGCATTAGCATGCTGAAGCCGTAGGTGCTACCCATTCCTCCTGGCCGGAGTTAGTTCACCGGCGGCGAGCCAAAAACCGAGTGCCCCTGTTTGGAGTCGCCGACCGGTGGGCTCCCGCTGTCAGTGGCCGAGTCGGGCGCGGGCATGCGCAAGACCGAGGTCGCTGACGAGTGGGCCTCGGATGTCAGTGACCCGACAGGATTTAAACATGAAATCCGGCGCGCAGTGAAAGGCGTTTCCAGAACATTGAAAGCGTATTTCATTATTTCCATTTGATTTTCAGAACTAGTTCAAATTCAAACTTGAATATCTTTTGCACTTGAAATCCAAATGAGATGAAAACAATTTCTAAATTCATCTAGAATCAAGAGCTTCCAGAATATGCAAAAATATTTTGAAAAGCTATTTCAGAAAAACATTTTAATACAAAGGCGAATAGTGCATATGAAAGTAGATTAAATATGGAAATTTTCCAAACAAAGTTAATATTATTTGGAACCAATTTTATTAAGATCCTTATTCTGCTATGAACCCAATTCTATAAAAATATTTGGGTAACTAGTTGTTTTATGTGTTTTCTATTAAAGTTTAATATTATTAGTAACTATGCTATAATGACTAAATGGATAAGAAAAGAAATTTTGGTAGTATGTTAAACATATTTCTTTTGAGCATAATGGCAGAATAATGTTAGGCTAGGTAAAAATATTGAACAAATAATGATTCATGCAAATAGGATGTGATTTAGTATGAAGAGTATAATAGGTATATATGTGTGTGTGTGTGTGTGTATATATATATATATATATATATCTCATGTGTGTGTGTGTGTATGTGATCATTTGAGACCATGCTTGCATCTAGCAATTAGTTCATGAAAATGGTGTAGATAACTTAATGTGTTATGCCCAATAAAATGGCAGCTAGAAATTTAGTAGTAAATGTTTGTTTTTAAAAGTCTTTAAATACCTTGCTTTGCATCTGAATCCTAGTAACAACATACTATGTTATGATATCACCATAAGTCAAAATTTTCTACTTCAAATAATTTTAGCATCTAGAATTCGTTAAAATAAAAAGAAATAACTCATATGAAGCAAGAAGTATTTGATACCATCTAGACCAAAAATAGTAAAAGTAAATATGAACAAAAAGAAACAGTATAACCAGATTAACTTGGATTATAATCTTACTAATGAACACTCCTGTTTTTATAAGTAAGATTTTTGGTTGGATTTTCTATCTGACTTCTTTTTGCCCTTATACTGGTTTGCTATTTATTGTATGTTATTCTTGATGGTCGACGAGTAGATTCCGATGAACTTGAATTAGCAAACGACAACCTCGCCGACGATCCGGACTTTATACCTGACTACGATCAGCAAGGCAAGCACCCCTTTGATCATATTGGTCCTAATACTTCAAATATTTACTTTCAATGCTTACAAAACTAATATGCATACGCGTACTTGTCATAAAAATGCTATGTTGGAATATTGGTAGATATACCTGATAATTTTATGGAACTTCCTTGATAAGTATGAACATGTGAACCTTCTTAACCATAGATAAAGGGGTAGACACTACTTAATGTCACAATGGGTATACATGACTAATAATCATGCTTAGCCATGCTTTAGAACCAACGTTGATTATGATTAGATCAAAATTGATTCTTGAGAATTGAAAAAGGTTGGTTATGACATGATGTCAATTGTTGGTATTTTGACTAAAAACTCAAAATAAAACTATGGTTTAGACGTGGGCAATTATTGGCAATAGCCGGTTGTGCAAGGGTTAGAATTGTACGTAGTATAGGGAGGAGTATTGCCCGTGTCAGAATAAGGACCGAGCTATGGGTTGTTTTCAATCCAAGAAAACCGTACAACCACGAGTGCTGATATGGGGCAGCCTTAGCCTAATAAGTTGTTTGGGTCTGGCTTTGCACATTGGTAGGCGGGAGATAGTATGAGCAATCCTTTCTAGGTTTGCTTATGAGGGGCTTCCACACTTTGTTGTGGGTAAATGCATATCGGTATAACGATGTACGCCTTGATATGGGAAGAAACCCTTATCGCAGGGATTTACTGCCTTCAATGCAGGGAATTACTGCTTGTGCTACCACTTTAAATGGAAGGGATACACTGTCATGTTCCTTCTCCATTATAAGGATCTGTCGGGACCCGATTCTGAGAATCTGGACCCTCTGTGTATTCTGTGCTAGTCTAGGATCACGCTAGCATACACAGTCCTTACAGGGTTGAACATCACAGACGTTCACAGCGATATAATAATAAATAATGCAAACATTTATATAAACTGAGTTGTACGACCTTATGGTCTCCTTACATAAGATCGGCCACGCAGGGCTTACATTAACAAAGTAATTAAAAGATAACAACAGAATGAAAAAAACTTTGTGGAAGCCTTCATCTTGCCACAGGCAACCGACTGGGCTTGCCCCCTAATTGTCCGGATCTTCAATGTACTCCGCCTCCCAAACTGGCGTAGACTCTTCCACTGATGTTGGGTTGATAGGCAAGGAGGGGTGAGTACTCGAGGCACTCAACAAGTAATGCACAGAATGCATTGCTATTACTATATGCAAGGCTTATTCCAAAGAATTGGTTTACTTGGTTCTTTTGCATCAAACAACATTTTTAAACTAGTTTCTTATTTAGATTAAAAGCAGTAAAACAGTTAATAATGGTACTAAGTTCTTTAAATAGTTTTTCTCCGTAAACTTGGCACACAGCCTTAATCAATTCATTTTCACACTGGCACACAGCCACCCTTTCCACATTTTATTTTTGAAGATCTAACCCTTGACTGTAATCCCCGAGTAATGTCCAATACCGCGGACACGGCTATTCGAATAGATTTGACACTCTGCAGAGGTTGTACACTTTACCCACAAGATATAGCCGCTCACCACATAGGTGATTGCCCACAACAACAAAGCCTTTCAGGAACCTCTACCTTAACCAATGAACCTCTCCAGTATTGCCTTCACTATCACTCCCCCTCACACAGAGCCGAAGTATAGGATAGGCCAACACCGTTGGATAGGCACCAACCCGAAGCACAGGTACGCTCCCCCACACAGATACACCCCCGTGTACTATCACCCTGAGGTTTCAGAGGAAAGATATTAGAACCCTAATCAACTAGGTCTGTCCCATACCAGACATGTGGTTGTACGGGTGACTCAGTTCAAAGACTTGCAAGGTGAAGTCCTTAGCTGACCAAGGCAAGACTTCCATCACTCACCAGTGACACACAGCCCATTGTGGCACACAGACTCACAACCCTCATCAACCCATTGCCACACAGGCCCACCTGGCACACAGCCTTCTGCCACTTGCCCCAGTCTAAATCATTTTCCCACCCAGTTGATTATTGTGCAACACATGCCAATAATAACTCAGCATCGGTACAGAACCACACAGGTCTCCGTACCTCAATTTCATCACGTGGCATCACCACACCATTTTCAAATACGTTTCATATGTCATTAATCAACATTGTTGCATTTTCCAGAAAATCTTCGATGACTTGTTGCAAGGCTAAGCATCTATTCACGGTCTAGCCTCCCGTGTTGGCATCATATTAGCATCCAATGAGTACAAGCAATCCTAGGGTGACAATGATTTCAGGGCATACAAATAATAATTTCAAGGTGGTAATAATAATATGGGTTGATTAGCTACTTTACCCAAATTCATTTAAATTCATTTTTAATTAACTTAGCTTGCATAATTTCAAAACAACATACATTTAAAAACTGGGATCAAAATGGTCAAAGCATCACTTGCCTTCAAAGAGTTGCTGGTCATGATCCGAAGCTTTATCTTGGGCGAAGAACTCATCCTCGAAACTTTCTGGCAGATTTGCGCCTACGCGTAAAAATTATATATACAATAAATAACCAAAATAGTAGACTGTATAACCTCAAAAATTCAAATAAAATTCACCATTAAAAATATCACAATTTTACAAATTTTTAGAGGCTAGAATCACCTCAATCGGAGTTAAAATACAAAAGTTATAGCCTTTCAATGTTTTAAATAAAATATAAATCAGAAAATAGAAAATCCCGAATTAATTTATTTATTTTTCTATTGAAAACTCGATTTATTGCGTTACCATGACGTTAGCTGACACGTGGCTCTTCCTGGTGCTGCCTCGTTGCCTCGGTCCATGGACTGGGTCCACGGCCCGGCTCTGGTCCACGGTGGACTCGGTCCACAGAACAGTGCACCTGGCCCCCGCCAGTTGATGTCAGCACTGACATCACCTGACCAGCCTCGAGATTCATACATGAACACGTGGTGCAATCATGGCTGTCAAAAGATCAACGGCCAGATCTCACGCGCTGCGCCGGAATCCGCGTGACACGCGTCGGCCATCGAGCGGGCCGACGGATCCAACGGCCAACGCACGCGCGGACTCGGCGACGCTTCGCACTCCACGCTACCACGCATCACGCATCCAATGGTGCTCACGAATCCTACGACCAGCGCACACACCGACTCGGCGATGCCTCGGCTCTCGTGAAGACACGCGGCGAAATCTCAGCGGTCCGCTTGAAATCAACGGTCCAGATTTGGTCGCGCCCCGGGTCAACTTGCACACGCATCCATACGTGATTTGTCGAGGGTGCGGCGGCATCCGTGCCACATGTTCAAATCTGAACGGCGCGGATTTATGCAACACAGCTCGAACTGGCGAACACCGTACAGATCCAATCCAACGGCTCACGGTACCCGAGTGGTTTACTGTTCACCCTAGCGACGCGGCACTATCTCAAGCGTTCAAAAACGATCCAACGGCCCAGATTGCAACTAACACAAGCACCCAAGTTCTAATATATGACGTCCATACTAGATCTAACGGTCACGATTAATGCTAGGATTTAAAACAGAAGAGGGAGGACGTGGATGAACCAGAATCATACGATGCTGATCGAACGGTCGACGGGGTTCGGCGAGGTCGACGGTGGTGTAGAAGAGAAGGCTGCCGAAGCTGGGGAAGACGACCATGACGACGGCGCTAAAGGACGATTCCGGCGAGAAGAACTGACGGAATCGACGCGTCTTGGCATAGCAAACTCGACGGAGATCTTGGGGACGGCGGAACCTCAACGAACGACGAGCAAAGGGCAAAGAACTGCGGCGAAGACTTCAGCGAACTTCGGCGAGCTCTTGAGGGAAAATGGCGGTGGCTCGGGAGGTGTGCGAGGAGTCAAAAGATGCAGCATGAAGAGCTCTGCCAGATGCGCTAATCGATGCACTTAAAGGAGCCTTGACGTGCGCGCTGCAGGCGGCGAAACCGGCGGTAACGGTCGGCGGTGTTAACTCCGGCGATTACGCGGGCGAAGGGACGTGGCGCTATCCTGGACGTCCGCGTGGACTCGATTGGGTGGCGCACGCATGCGGGCGACGCGGCGCAACAACAACCGTTGGATCTTGATCCGACGGTCCAAAGGCGAGGCGGCTACGGTTTCGATGACGGTTGCGCGGGCCGACGGCGCAGTGGCCTGGGCTGCACAGTGTTTCGGCCCAACACTGTTCATTTGATATATAAAACATTTTCCATTTAAAATAAATCCGATAAATAAACAAAGCCGAAATAAATAGCAAAAATACCAGGAAAAATCCAAAGAAATTCTGGAAAATATTTTGAGACATTTGGAACTCAAATAAAATATTTCTAGAAAAACTTTGCTTAAACTTTTATATTATCTTAATTGATTTCAATAATGACCATATTTGAATAAATCCAAATAAATCCCAATAAATTCCCAAAAATTGTCAAAAATCAAGAATACTCCAAAATTTAAAATATGGCAAATTTTAGGGTGTTAAAAACCTCCCCCCTTAACAGAATCTCGTCCCCGAGATTCAGGGCTGACTACAGAATAGGTCTGGAAACTCCTTCTTCAGATCTTCTTCTCGTTCCCAAGTCGCCTCACTTTTCGAATGGTTGCTCCATTGAACTCTGCAAAAGCGCGTTGACTTGTTCCTTGTTTCTCTGTCCATTGCATCCAGAATCTTCACCGGGTGCTCTTTATAAGTCAGATCTTCTTGTAGCTCGATTGCTTCCAAAGGTGTTTGTTCTTCTGGCACCCGAAGGCATTTCTTCAATTGCGACACATGAAATACATCATGTGCTCCTACCAGTGACTGCGGCAATTCCAATTGGTACGCAACTTCACCTCTGCGACTCAGGATCTTGAATGGTCCGACATATCTAGGTGAGAGCTTCCCTTTGGCATGGAATCTTCTGACTCCTTTGAGTGGTGTAACTCTGAGATACACAAAATCTTCGGGTTCAAAGCTCAATTTCCTGCGACGGTTGTCGGCATAACTCTTCTGCCTTGATTGAGCAATCTTCAGTCTTTCCCTGATTATGGTGATCTTCTCTTCCGCTTTCTGAAGTATATCCGGACCAAAAACATGTCGTTCACCGGTCTCATTCTAATTCAACTGTGTTCGACAGGATCGGCCATACAGAGCTTCAAATGGAGATATCTGTAAACTTGCCTGATAACTGTTATTGTAGCTGAACTCAACATAGGGCAAACACTTGTCCCAAGAAGTAGAATATGCTAAAGCACAAGCTCTCAGCATATCTTCCAATATCTGATTAACTCTCTCAGTTTGATCGTCTGTTTGCGGATGGTATGCTGTACTAAAATTTAGACGAGTTCCCATTGCCTCATGTAGTTTACCCCAAAACCTTGAGGTAAATTGAGTACCTCTGTCAGACACTATTTTCTTCGGAACTCCGTGCAGACAAACGATCCTTGCCATGTATAACTCTGCTAACTGATCTCCTGAGTAAGTGGTCTTTACTGGTATGAAATGCACAACTTTAGTTAAACGATCCACTATAACCCATATGGAGTCATACCCTCCTTGAGTTCTGGGTAAACCGGTTATGAAATCCATACCAATTTCTTCCCATTTCCATTCGGGTATCTTTAGGGGTTGCAATAATCCTGCCAGACTTTGATGCATAGCTTTGACTCTTTGACATATGTCACATAATGCGACATACTCTGCAACTTCCCGCTTCATGCTTGGCCACCAAAATCTTTCCTTCAGGTCTTGGTACATTTTGGCACTTCCGGGATGAATTGAATACTTAGAGTCATGAGCTTCCTCTAAGATTAGCTGCTTTAGTTCCTTTTTGTTCGGCACACAGATGCGTCCTTTAAACCACATGGTGCCTTGGTCATCTAGTTTGAAATCCTTTGCCTTGCCTTCATCCATCTTGGACTTGATTCTTTTGATCTTATCCTCATCTTTTTGTTCCTCTCTGATCTGGTCCTCCAGGGTAGGTTCTACCTCCAAGGTGGCTAAAAATCCTTCTGGTACCACTTCCAACCTTAATTTTTGAAAATCCGTACATAATTCCGCTTGACTCGTTTCCAGCAGTGTATTTACACTGTGGCTCTTCCGACTCAGGGCATCAACCACAATGTTGGCTTTACCAGGATGGTAATGGATTCCAACATTGTAGTCTTTAATCAACTCTATCCATCTTCTTTGCCTCATATTTAAGTCAGCTTGCGTGAAGATGTACTTAAGGCTCTTATGACCAGTCTTGAAATATGCCACCTCTGAATTGGGTGCCGTTATCCGTGATGATTCGGTTTGGTACGCCGAACCTAACCACGATTTCATGGAAGAACTCTTTGGCCTTAATCCATTTGGTGAATTTATCGATGGCCAAGAAGAGATGAGTATAACCGCCTTGAGCCTTCTTCAAAGGTCCCACCATGTCAAGCCCCCAGACCGCAAACGGCTAGGTGATGGGGATGGTCTGTAGTTCCTGTGCCGATTTGTTCACCTGTCGTGCAAAGAATTGGCACCCTTCGCATGTCCGGACAATATCCTCTGCATCAGTGACAACAGTCGGCTAGAAAAATCCCTGACGATAGGCCTTACCGACCAGGGTTGTTGACGCCGCGTGGTTCCCACAGATTCCCGAGTGGATCTCCTTGAGAAGATATCTTCCTTCTTGTTCTGATATGCACCGTCGTAGTACACCAGATGAGCTCTTGCAATAGAGTTCTTCCCTGATCACCACATAACTCTTTCTTCGGCGCATTATCCGCTCGGTCTGCATGCGGTCTTCAGGTAGCTCATCCTTCATCAGGTAGTCCAAATACGGAGCTGTCCAATCGGGGGTAATGACCAAGACTTCTGCCTCTTCTCTCTTCTCCACTGGGACGTCCGACTTTGGCCGAGTGCTTATTGTGGGCTTATGAATTTCTTCGACGAATACTCCCACGGGCGCTGTGGTCCGGCCAGATCCCATCTTTGCTAGCTCGTTGGACGCCTCATTTTCCCGACGGAGCACATGAACAACTTCCAAACCGTCGAAGTTGCCTTCTAGCTTGCGTACCTCCTGGCAGTAGGCCGCCATGTTGTCTTCGATGCAGGACCATTCTTTTTGCACTTGATTGACCACGAGCATTGAATCTCCATGAATCATCAAACGTCGGATGCCGAGTGATATGGCGATACGGAGCCAATGGATGAGTGCCTCGTACTCGGCGGCGTTGTTTGATGCGGGAAAAGTATTTGCAGAACGTACCTCAACCGTTCTCCACTTGGTGATATGAGCACTATACCAGCCCCCGCACCGCTGAGCATGAGGGAACTGTCGAAGTACATGGTCCAATACTCGAGTTCCTTGACGACCGCCGGGTTTTGAAGTTTTGTCCACTCGGTGATAAAGTCAGTGAGCGCTTGAGACTTGATGGCTGTGCGAGGCTTGAATAGGATATCAAAAGCTCCAAGCTCGACTGCCCACTTTGCAATTCTCCCAGTGGCCTCTTGGTTGTGGAGTATATCTCCTATTGGGAAGGAGGTGACCACCGAAATGGTATGCTCCCCGAAATAGTTCTTGAGTTTGCGAGATGTAAGAAGTACGGCGTATAATAATTTCTGCACTTGTGGATACCGCACCTTAGATTCACTCAGGACCTCGCTGACGAAGTAGACCGGATGTTGGATCTTCTTCACGTGGCTCGGTTCCTCCCTTTCGACGATGATTGCAGCGCTGACTACGTGAGTCGTTGCTGCGATGTAAAGTAACAGAGGTTCTTCTGGCATCGGAGAAACGAAGATCGGGGGCGTTGTTAAGAAGGTCTTCAAATCTTCAAACGCTTGCAGTGCCTCAGGCGTCCATTGGAATTTGTCCTGCTTCTTGAGGAGTTTGAATAATGGCATACCTCGCATACACAATCGGGAAATAAACCTGCTGAGTGCGTCTATGCATCCTGTAAGCTTCTGGACGTCCTTTTGGCAAGTCGGCGGTTCCATATTTCATATGGCCCTGATCTTCTCTGGATTGGCCTCAATGCCTCATTGGGAGACGATAAACCCGAGCAGTTTTCCCGAAGATACTCCGAAAATACACTTCTCGGGATTGAGCTTCATGCTGAAGGCCCGTAGACTTTCGAACGTATCGGTTAGGTCGGCCATAAGGTCCTTCTTTTCTCGAGTCTTTACCACGACATCGTCCACATATGCCTCCACATTGCGTCCGAGTTGGGCGTGAAAACACCGCTGTATCGCACGTTGATACGTTGCACCAGCGTTTTTCAACCCGAATGCCATCGTGGTGTAGCAAAAGGCCCCAAAGGGCGTGATGAACGAAGTCTTGATATGATCTTTCGCCTTTAGGTGAATCTGGTGGTACCCTGAGTAGGCATCGAGGAAACTCAGGATCTCGCATCCGGCGGTTGAGTCAACCACCTGATCAATTTGAGGAAGTCCGAAGGGATCCTTCGGACATGTCTTGTTGAGATCAGTATAATCAACGCACATGCGCCAAGTTTTATTCTTCTTTTGAACTAGTACAGGGTTTGCCAACCAATCGGGATGATACACTTCTTTGATAAAACCTGCAGCTAATAGCTTGGTGATCTCCTACTTGATGGCGTTCCGACGATCTGGAGCGAACCGCAGGAGTCTTTGCTTGATAGTCTTTGCCTTTTCATCGACGTGTAAGGAATGCTCGATCACCTCCCTAGGGACACCCGGCATGTCGGATGATTTCCAGGCAAAGATGTCCTTGTTAGCCTGAAGAAAGGTGACGAGCACGCCTTCCTATTTACCCTCAAGCCCTATCCCAATCATAGTCGTTTTGGACGAGTCAGATGGGTCGAGGATAATTCTCTTGGTTCCTTCGCCAGGCTTTATCCCTGACGTGGCCTGCTTCTTGGACGGGACGTCGCCTTCTTCCTGCAATGTGGCAGCCTTTGCCTGGACATTCTTCCTCTCGGCGGTTGCCTCATGCAGCTCAGCAAGTTCACAATCCTCTCGGTCGCATTCCAGAGATGGCTTGACGTCGCTGCGAATCGTGATGATGCTTCTGGGCCCCGGCATCTTCATCATCAAATAGGTGTAGTGCGGGACTGCCATGAACCGAGCCAGACCGGGTCTTCCCAAGATAGCGTGATACGCTGTCTCGAAATCCGCTACCTCAAAATTTATATATTCGGTCCGATAATTGTCTTTGGTACCGAAGGTGACGGGCAATGCAATCTGCCCGAGTTGAAACGAAGATGCCCCAGGGATCACCCATTGGAACGACAGTGAGCTCGGCCTTAGCTTGGAGCGGGGGACGTTCATGTCGTCGAAGGTCTTGGCGAACAGGATGTTGAGTCCACTCCCTCCATCAATCAATACTTTCTTGAGCTTTACATTGCGAATGACAGGGTCGAGCACTAGAGGGTACTTACCCGGGTTTAGAACTCGATTGGGGTGATCCGAGCGATCGAAGGTGATCGGGACCTCAGCCCACTTCGGATACTGGGGGGTTGCCGGTTCCACCGCATTGATCTCCCGAGCGGTAAGCTTTTGCTTCCGCTTGGACTCGTATCCGGTGGAGCCCCCATAGATGTAGTTCAGCTCGTGCTCAGGCTCCTGGTAATCATCCTCGCTGGGATGGTCTTTCTTCTTGGCAGCCTCATCCCTCGCTGGAGCCGGTTGCCTGTTGCTTTCTCGAGCAAAACGCTTCAGGGTGAAGCAGTCTTTGGCGGCGTGCTTTCCCTTAGGGTGGAAAGGACAGATTACTTCCATGACGGTACTGTAATCAGGTGCCTCCCTCCGCACGGCTCGGGGCCGGTTGCGTTCTGTTACTGCAACTAGCTCCTCGCCTTTCCGCTTTTTTTCTTTGTGCTTGGAGGACTCGGCCCTGTCGCCTTTGTTCTTCTGTTGTGGGCGATCTTCTTGACGCTCGGCCAGGGCGTCTATGATCGTGGCATAACGATCGGCCAATGCAAACATCTCCTTTACCGAGGCCGGTGGTTTCCTGGATATTTTCTTGATTAGATCAGGATCACTTACCCCTTTCTGAAAGGCCGCCACCACCACTGCATCAGATACATCCCTGATGGTGTTCTTCTTCTGCATGAAACGCCGGATGAAATCTATCAGCATTTCTTCCTTCTTCTGGTGAAGCTGGTATAGGTCCCACGTGGTGCCAGGCCTCTAGTAGGTTCCCTGGAAGTTCACGATGAATTGATCGCAAAGATCACTCCAGGAGTCCACCGAGTTCGCAGGAAGTCCTGTGAGCCATGCTTGAGTCGAGGGGGTGAGATTAACTAGCAGATAATTTTCCATCGCGTTCTGATTGCCCCCGGTTGCTTTAACCGCCAGGGCATAGACCTGCAGCCAAGCTTCTGGATCTCACTCCCCGTCAAACTTAATGATGCCCTTGGGGCCATACCACTCGGTGTAACCGAGAGGTGAACGCTTGGATTTTGTCGATGGATCTGTCGTCATGATGAGGGGAGTCCGGTGTGGCGAGCCTCTGGCTCGGCAATCGTCATCAACGCGTTGGGGTGGCGTTCGGCGCGGCGAGTCCATGACTCGTCGTTCGTCGTTGTCGTTCTGACCCCGACGATGATGGTCTCCATAGTCGTTGCAGTCGTCGTACCTTTGATCGCTTCGTGGACCGTGGCTGATACCGAAGCGTTCGTAGTCGTCGTGGCGCCAGCGTCGATCTTCTTCGTCCCGCTCTTGTCGTCTGGCAGTGATGTCTTAGTGGAGGTCGCGGTTGAGATTCCGGCAGACGTCTCCGACTGGTTGTATGGGGCGCCGACTGCCGGTACTCCTACTGGTAGCAGTCCGACTGCTAGCGACTTGGGTAGCCGCGTGGGAGCGCGAGTGTGCTTCTCCTACCGGCTTTTCCTAATTCTGCTGAATGGCCGCCGCCGTCACCATGGCCTTGATCTGGGCCACGATCGGGGCCACCAGGCTATCAGATGCAATCATCGGGTCCAGCGTGTCGAGGAGCGTCTTGGAGGCGACGGCGTTCTACTGTGGCGTATGGAAGATGGCTTGGTCTCCCAGTATGGATTGTAGGATGTCCTCGCGGACATTGCGGCCGCGAGATCGAAGCGATCGCGCTTGTGCCTCCTTGCTCTTACAAAGAAGACGATCTTCCTCCGCAACTTCTTGAATCTCTTGCTGGTGTTGGGGATCGGTCTTCTGCTCTTCTATTGCATAGATGCCGCGAAGATCGTAGCAACTCCTCGTGACGCCGACTAGTTTGCTGGATGAGTCAAAGTGGCATACCTGAGATGGTTCGGCCTGATCTTTACCAGATTGGATCTGATTTAAGTCCAGGCAAGCAAGTTCTCAGCGCGCATCTGCGACGAAGTCCAGGCTTCCAAAGCGGAAAGCCTGGCCAGAGACGAAGTAGGCGATGACTCCGGTGGTTGCTGCCATCGAGTCTGTAGGAAAAGATTATAGCGCTTCCCCTACCTGGCGTGCAAACTGTCGACTTTTGTAGTCGACAATAAATTTATGGGGCAGGCGCTAGATCTCAAACTCAAAGGTCACACAAGATAAGGGTTTAGACAGGTTCAGGCCCTCGACAGTGGAGGTAATACCCTAATCCTGTGTGTTGGGATTATACGGATCTCTTGGATCTAAGATTGATTGTGAGCTCTATGATGCGATTGCTCGATATGAGATGTGTTGTCCCTGTTGTTGCCTGCCCTCTCTCTTATATAGTGGGGGTGGGGCGGTTTACAAAGTCCTGATTGGTTAGGAGATTTCGATCAGTTATATGATTCTAATTGGTTACAGGATAGAGTTTACATCTTTATCTACCCTGTTAACAACTCGGATTACAACCGTATCTTTTATATCTAAATACATGTTCAACTGTCTATAGGATGTACCCCCTTCAGTACGGCAGCAAGGCTTGGCGCGAAGCTTATCCTTTGGGCCTTCCTCTCGGCCCTATCTTCCTCTCAGGCAATGCTGGGCCGGTTATGAAGACACCTGGTTTCATATATTCCACAATAATGTAGATCAAGTTACTAACATTGGAGAGAAATATGAGATAAATTTTGGAACAATTTTTCAGTAGCATATCGCCAAAATCATTCCCACGAAGCAAAGACAGAGCTCCTCTCTGTTATGCTTGGTCAGGGAGGGGACGCCTACCTATATAAAGATACTTATCACTGCCGGTTCTATGTAGAACTAGCAGTGATAAGCTCGGATTGCGCGGGAAAATAATTATCACTACCGGTTCTGGTGTAAAATTGGCAGTGAAAATTCCGATATCATTGTCGGGTGGTAACCGAATCGGTAGTGGTATATCACTACCGGTTTTGGGTATAAACCGGTAGTGATATCTAGTTATCACTGCTAGTTAGTTTCACGAACCGGCAATGATAAGTTCTCCCCCCTGTCGGACTTTTGAACCAGCAGTGATATATTATCACTGTCAGCTATAGTGATACCAGCAGTGATATGCCGGCAAGGATTGCCTATTCTATAGTAGTGTCATACACACACATGCACATATTGAAGGGGAACGGGTAGGCTACTCTAGCGAAAAATAAAAATTTTCTACCACGTAACCAATGAACCACTGCAATTTATAGATCACAGAATTACCACTAGACGCGCAGACCCGTAGTGGAAGTAGAGTCGATGTAGCGCGGTGGTACAGAAGTAGTCGTACTAGCCTCGCGCCTCAACAGCTCCTTGTGACTGTTGCAGGCTGCGAATCGTCCTAGCGTTGAAGCTTCACAGCAACGTCTCCAAGGTATCCATTGTACGGGGCAGGAACACCATGCCCCGGAGTGCTAGTGCCGGCTGTGCGGTTCTGGATGGAGGAGGGGTGGCGGCTAGGGTTTCGGGAATTCCGAATTCCTTTTTGTCTCTTCGTCTCTCTCTCTCTTTTAAAGCCGCCACCCCTTCCTTTATATAGACATCCCATAGCAGGTCTCAACTCCTTGAAGCCCATTAGGAACTCTAAACCCATTACATCTTGGATCCCTATCCGAATTAGTTACAACCCCATAAGTGTGCGACCCTATAGGTTCATATGCATTCAGACATAGCTCGAGTACCCATATCGACCATCAGGTACACCTACTCAACCATCGGGTACTCCTACTAGACCATCGAGTACTCGACCAATAGTAGGTAGCGGCCCCAAGCAGGACTTGCCGACTCCTGAGTACTTGTAAATATCGAACGAACCTCAACAATATCCTATATGCATTTCCTTTTGCCTCATGATATTGGTCAAACCCAAGGTGAGATATTGTCATCCTTATTTGAATGGTTCGACCACTCTTTCTCGATGCCTTGCCTAGGAATCCCCAAATACCTCGAGTTAACTCTTTAACTTGATGACTCGAGTAATTCTTTACTCGAGTAGCATAGCCATGCGTTTCCGGATTTCGATCACTCGAGAGGCCTAGAGATATCTCTCCCATTGTATGGAGGTGCAAATCCTATTTTGATCGACCATGCCTCGCAGGATGTTTCATGACAAACCCAAAAGCCATCTTTATAACTACCCAGTTACGGAGTAGCGTTTGTCGACCCCTAAGTAAGTTATTACGCATCCCGAGAACATGCAACGATCTCAAGTCAAAGGATATAGCATACATATCGTATATGAGACCAACTGATGACATGAAAGAACACAACATTCTCACAGTTTCTCATAGTGGGTCGTGTCCAACACATGTTCTCTAACATGTGTTCATATTATTGGTTTCATTTCTCTATATCTATGACCTGCGAAACATGGTCATCGACCAATACACATATGCTAGTCTACTCATATGTGTCCTCATATGATTATCGACTAGGGACCCTTTTTAGAATGAACATCATAAAAATGAATACAGAGTTTCACAAACGAGTCATGTACTTGTTAATCAATATCCATGACATTATTCAAAGAAAAATCTCATAGTTCTTGAACAATTATGGAAATATAATCATCTCTATGATTACCTCTAGAGCGTATTTCCAACACATATATCTGTAAATTGAAAGAAAAATGCGTGCTATATCTGATCCTCATGGTAGCGTCTACCTATTCAAAATCATGCATGAATATCTATAAAATTGGAGAAAAAAGCGTCCTATATCTGATCCTAATCATAGGGTCTACCACTACTACAGAACAGGCAATCCTTGCCGGCATATCACTGCCGGTTGGGATAGAGCCATTAGTGCGAACATATCACTGCTGGTTCAAAAGTTAAGCCGGGGGGGGAGAACTTATCACTGCCGGTTCGTGGAACCAACCGTCAGTGATAACCAGATATCACTGCCGGTTTATATATAAAACTGGTAGTGATATATCACTGCCGGATCTTCTATCAACCGGCAGTGATATTGGCATTTTCACTGCCGGTTTTACACCAGAACCGGCAGTGATATTTATTTTCCCACCTGATTTTATTTTCCCGCGCAATCCGAAGTTATCACCGCGGTTCGCAGAACCGATAAAGATGATAAGTCCTTTATATATCTGGCCATCCCTTCCCCTGACCAATCGAGCATAACAAAGAGGCGTCTCTGCTCTATTTATTTTGACGAATTGTGCTGAAAAATTGTATTAAAATTCATATCTATTTCTCTTCAAGGTTAGTAATTTGATCTACATTGTATTTGTAGTTGGATTTTACTTTATAGATTGCTTTAGATTTTGATAATTACAATTCTTATTCATTTCAGTGATTTAGTGGATTTCTAAATAGTGAAAATGGCTAGATGAATTTTGCAATAATGAAAATTGCAAGATACATTTGTAAATCTAATTATTTACAAATATATCGTGTACATTCAATTATATGCTTATTTTCAATTATTAAAGTAATTAAAAAATTGCAACATTGATATTATCAATTATGAAAGTAATTAAAAAATTTCTACTTGGATATTGTTAATATAGTAAAAATATATCCTAATTATTTACAATTATTTTCAATTTTGTAAATAGTAAAAAATTGCTAGATGGATATTTACAAAATGAAAAATGGTTGATGTATGCTCCAATTTTTAAATAATAAAAAATTGTTACATGGATATTTACAGAATTTTTTTAAATAATATATTTTATAATTCAAATTGCAGAACTATACCACGAAAAAAAACAATTGCAAAAATATACACCTGTCGCCTACCATAGGCTACATGTCTTTGACTCACTCAGACTTGGTTGGACAACAAATGTCGCCCAATTGTAGGGCAACATCTAAACTACTCGCCTAATGGTAGGGTGACACGTCACTAGTCGCCCAATGGTAGGGTGACATGAAGAAATCGCCCAATGGTAGGGCAACTTGGCCAGAAAATTTATAAATTTTGGAAAAAAAGATCTGAGAGACTTAAAAAAAGATTAAAATATTTGGATAAACAGATTTAGGATTCAAGTAAAATATTTTTAGGCTCTAAAGAAATTTGAAATAATTTTCAAAATTCCCTGAACAAGTAGAGTGCATGGTTTTTAGCCTTTTCGGCGGCCCGTACAATGTCATGTCTAAACGGTATTTTTATGAACAGTGGACTACATTTGATCTTTGATACATGCACTTCCATATTATGGAGAAATATGTAATTTACACCTTGCTTTGCATCTAATTTCCACTAGTGCAACAACCCTAAGTAATATAGTCGGCAACAACTCATGTCATGTTTTTCAACCTTTTGTGTCTGCATAATGTCATGTCTAAACGGTATTTTTATGAACAGTGGACCACATTTGATCTTTGATACATGCACTTCCATATTATGGAGAAATATGTAATTTACACCTTGCTTTGCATCTAATTTCCACTAGTGCAACAACCCTAAGTAATATAGTCGGCAACAACTCATGTCATGTTTTTCAGCCTTTTCGGTGGCCCGTACAATGTCATGTCTAAACGGTATTTTTATGAACAGTGGACCACATTTGATCTTTGATACATGCACTTCCATATTATGGAGAAATATGTAATTTACACCTTGCTTTGCATCTAATTTCCACTAGTGCAACAACCCTAAGTAATATAGTCGGCAACAACTCATGTCATGTTTTTCAGCCTTTTCGGTAGCCCATAAAATGTTATGTCTTAACGGTATTTTTATGAACAGTGGACCACATTTGATCTTTGATACATGCACTTCCATAACAACTCATGTTTTGAATATTTCGTACGAAGCACTTAAACTATTTGTTGAACATACATAAGGGCAGATGCACCGAAAGTTTAGATGATAAAATAAGCAATAGATTAGATTATATTACAAGGGCATTACAGAAGTGACAAAATTGCTTGACGAACTAACTAACGAAAGCATTGTTTGTCATGGTGGAACAGATGATCGTTCCGCCTATCTGGGTACAGCCAGAATGATGTCCCACATTTTCTGCATATTACCTGACCCGTGTAAATTTGGAGATTTGTACTGTGGAATATAAGAACCCAGGTACCCTCATGACATCCCCAAGAGGGAGGCCCAGAAGATACTCCCCGCGTCAGGCCCCGCTGCCATGCGCAAAGGGACATATCTTAAAGGAAGTCGAACTTATATCTAGATATGATAGATACGGTTGTAATCCGAGTCGTTAATAGGGTAGATAAAGATGTAAACTCTATCCTATTAACTGACTAGAATCTTGTAACCGATCGGAATCTCCAAACCGATCAGGACTCTGTAAGCCGCCCCACCCCCGCTATATAAGGGAGAGGGCGGGCAACAACAGAGGGATCCGATGATCCAAGCATAGAGCAATCAAGCCATAGAGCATAGCACACCTCATATCGCCCAGAGCATATTGCGCTTTGAGCAATCTTAGACCCAAGAGATATGCATAATCCCAGCACACAGGACTAGGGTATTATCTCCTCCGAGAGCTCGAACTGTCTAAACCCCTTGTCTTGTGTGACCTTGAGTTTGAGATCTAGCGCCTACCCCATAAATTTATTGCCGACTACAAAGTTGACAGCGGTTAGGCGCGCCGTAGGGGAAGCGCTATAATCTTTTCCTACGCACTCGATGGCGACAATTGGTGGATTCGTCGCCACCTTCGTCTCGGCCAGCCTTCCGCCGGAAACACGGACTTCGCCGCAGATGCACTCGGAGAGCTTGTGCATGCGGTCCAAAACCGATCCGATCGGTAAAGATCGAAGCCAACCCATCTCGTATGTCACTTTGACTTGGCGGCAAACCAAATCGGCGTCACGAGGAATTGCTGCGATCTTCGTGGCATCTTCGCGATAGAAGAGCGTAAGACCGATCTCCAACGCCAACAAGAAGAACAGAAGTCGCGGGGAAGATCGTCTTCGTAAGGGTAAGGAGGTGCGGTGCGATCGCCCGATCCGCCGGCCGCAATGTCCGCGAGGACCTCCGCAATCCGGTTGGGAGATCAAGCCATTTTCCGCACGCCAAGGCAGAACGTCGTCGCCTCCAAGACGCTTCTCGACAAACTGGACCCGATGATTGCATCGGATAGCCTGGCAGCCCCGATCGTGGCCCAGATAAAGGCCATGGTGACAGCGGCCGCAATTTAGCGAAATCAGAAAAAGCCGGTAGGTGAAGCGCACTTGATCTGGCGCACTACAAAAGTCTTGTGTGACCTTCGAGTTTGAGATCGGGCGCCTACCCATAAATTCATTGCCGACTACAAAAGTCGACATGTACTCAGACACCTTTCAATCCCCACTATGAAAGAACTCCATGGGGATCCGCAGTACTCCCAGGTGTCACCGAATGGGTGGCCTATGGTGTACGTCTCGGGTGTGTAAGACAGAATTTTTTGGTCATCCCGATTCCCGGCGTCCCCTATGTTAATACCACCCGGGTTCCCAGATGGTCTGCGTAACGTGTCAAGGATTTGTTGCGTGGTGCGTAACTGCGCCGGCTGCTTCCCCTTGTCCCTTCCTCTTCCAGAGGAGGTACCCTCTTGCACCTCTGTTGCGTTGGCCGTTGGAGGAGACTTGCCAAGACTCCTGCTCTGTTTCGGCTCGCACTCCACTATATGGTGCAGGAGGTGTGTGTTGGGCTTATCCTTGTACAACCGGAAGCGTGCCCTGCAGTCAATGCAGTATGCCCACTTTGGTAGTTGAATAACACCGTAGGCGTACTCAGGGTTTGGCTTTTCTGGGCGGTAGTAGCACCACGGAGAGGGTTGCTCCCCCCAATTATCCCATACAGGAAGTTTGAGATGTTGGTGGTACGTCTGCGGGTCAACCCAGTTGAAGTAGCCGCACCATTCATCCTCGGCCAAGGGGCACCGGTAGAATCTCCGGTCCGCTAGATCATCGTGGCAGGTATCAACCACTTCTTGCAGGCCGTGTTCGCAAAAGTCGGGGCTTTCGGGTGGCCCTTGAGGAGGTTTCTCCTTTGACACGATTAATTTCGCAATTTTCATTTTGAACTCCTGTATGCGATGAACTGGTTTAGAATTACTACTTTGTGAGTGAAACATGAGTACATTGCATGAAACTCACTGACTGGTTGGCCCCTTGCCCACCGGCCCTGAACTCTAGTCGATCTAGAGCGGGGACATGTCCTGGCGGCCTCTCCCACCGGGTGAAGTTCTCGGGCAAAGTGGGGTAGGCGTCATGGCAGTTGTAGATAAATTCGATATCACGTCGTTCCGGCCTGTTGATCCATTGGAAGAAGCAACACTGGTCCTTGTGCTGAGAAAAGAAAGAACGATGCATGAAATGGTAATGTTACCTCAGATTGTATGGACACGGTGAGGTTTACCCGTAAGAGCGGGCACAACAAAGAGGAGCGGCGCGCCGTCTCTCCGCTGGTAGATTGCATCATCTTCGCCGGAAGGTTGCAGTCGCAATTGGGTCGGGGCAACTCCGGCAGAACTAGGGCGTCAACGCTACTAGTATCCGGGTACTCGGGGCGGGATGAATTCTACTTGCTGAAGAGGCGACGGTAGAATGACATCGTGCCCTAATTTATGTAGATTCAGCTGGCGTGTATTGCTTGTTTGGCGGTGTTGGATGTCTACCCCTCGGCCGCTTTTATAGTGGTGGTGAGGGGTTGCTCCACACAACTACAGCACTGATGGTCCGGCATCCTCTGTGAAAAGCTGCACGACGTGTCACCCATCAGCAAAGCTGCACGACAAGGCTGACAAAGCTGATGCATGTGACTTGTCTAATCGGCCTGACAAGGCTGACAAAGCTGATGCATGTGACTTGTCTCATCGGCCCGACAAGGCTGACAAAGCTGATGCATGCGACTTGTCTAATCGGCCTGACAAGGTTGCACGCCCGTGAGTAGGCTATTCGCTCTCAAAAGCTGCTGCACGCCAGTACTTCGTCATGCTTGAAAGCAGGGCTACTGTAACAAAGAATAACAATATTTCATAACCAAAAGTTAGATGTTACTAACATAACAAAAATATATCGTATACAACTAAATACATAAGATGCAAAGTACATGACAATGTAATAACCAAATACATAAGCCAAAATACATAAGCCAAATACAACCATCGGGCGCCTGCTCTGGCGCCTCGCGCCGGGCGGGCCTCCTTCGAACTGCCTCGCGAGTACGCCAATCGCACCGGTGCGTGGGGGCCTCTCGTGGTCTAGCCGAGGTGTAGCGTCACGCCACCGAGAAGGTTGCGTCGGTGGTGGTGCTCCCTACAACTGTGATGATCCAGGCTCATCCGGATCAGCGAAGTATCTCGACAGGCCACCATCGTGGAGGTCAAAATACGCATGGGCTGCATCATCAAACCGCCTCATAGTCGCCAAAAGGTGTGAAGCCGCAGAGGAGAACCACCGTGCTGTGTGAGCTGTAAGAAGTGAAGAATTGTTGGTAACATTCAAAAAATAATTAGACAACATACGAAGTGTGACGAAGTACTCACCTCCGACGTGAGGGGCTAGACCAGCGTGTCTAGCAGCTCGCCCTGTCGCGTAAGTCGACGTGACGGGAGGACGTGGCATGTGAAGATGTACCTAGAGAACTCCTCCCTACAGTAAGCGGCACGCCACGAGCGCTGTCATCCACATCGCGAGGCGTGCGACATCTTGCCAACTCGAGGGTGCGTTTGGCGCTCTCCCTGAACCTCGCGAAGAAGGAGGTCACATCCTCTCTGGTCACGTCTACCCCACGAGTCAGACGAGACAGGAAGCTCTCGGACTCCTCGTAGTATTGGGCTAGCACATCAGTCTGAAAAATACATTACGAATTAACCTAACACATTAATCTGGAAAATGCAATACGAAAATACATCGTACATTAGACAAAACTTACCGCATCATGCAGAACCGAGTCCGTATGGTGGGGATATGTGTCCCTCACCCTGGGGATGTGTCTAGGAGGATCCGGGTCGACACGTACCAAACGCACATGGGTATGGGAAGTGTACCACTGTCGGTACCCGTGGTATGTCTGCGGGTCGTACGGCGCATCCTTGCATGGACGTCATCCAAGGCTCCTCCCCACTCCTCGACCCATGGCGCCATACGTACTTGCCATGGGGTGCTCCCTTGCCCGCCCCTCTTAGTCTGCTTGCGGATAAGCAAAAATATAGCATTATTACATGTCATTACACCGTACAGATTAGAGAACATCGATGTAGGGAACTTACGTGTGGACGTCGTGTGGGACCTGCCGGCCGTCCTGGACTGGGAACTCCTGTCGTAGACCGAACTGCCTCATCACTCGATGGACAGCGTAGCCCTTGACCAGGACGTCGAACACGAGGAACCAACGTGTGTGCCAATACGCCGCGTCGCGTGTGCATAGGGTGGACAATCCACCCGTCACACGTAGCTCTACGTCTCCCGCTGTGTATGACGTCCAGCGTACGCGATCCTCGGTGAGGTGGTCGAATGCAGCGACGAACTGTAGGTAGCTAAGCCGCACCGTGCTGTGTGCCCACCTAGGCTGCAGTGATGATAGAAAAATCAATATTACCATTAGTACTGACAAATGTTAAAGCGTAGGTTTCAAAACCGTGGTTTGCAATATCTTACCCGTCGATGGCACCAGATGGTGCCCATAGTCGGCGCGTCGACATCATCGTCACCATCGTGGACAAGAGGACTCGTGTCGATCCTGGGGCGCCCGATTTGAAACCTCTCGTATGCCCAAAGCTGCAGAAGCAGTGGACACCCGGTGAGGATCGACCCTTCGGCAATCCGCCCACAGCCGTCGTAGAGCCCAGTGTACGTCGCGCAGAGGACCGCTGACCCCCAGGAGTACTGCGGCACGGTGTCAAGGGGTGCGTCCGCGATCGCCCTCATGAATCGGACGGCGCTCGCCCACGCTATCCCCGTGGGAGGTCGTTTACATGCACCAGCCAAACAGCCAGAGCAGGTACGCCTCAAGGTGGCGGCTCACCCTCTGCTCGTCCGCAGGCTCGACGATGTGCTTCGCCTGTAAATTTAAGTTTTCTTGTTAGTCTAGTCAATATATATATGCGAAGTTAAGTTCGAAAGGTTAGTTGCTTACCACGAACTGTCGAAGCCACCTGTGTGTCGGACCATGGTGCTGGTGAAGGGTCGGTACGCAGCAGGCGGTAGCACACCATGGAACCACGCAAGTACCTCATCGTGCCACAACGGGTCAATGTCCTGTGGCACCACAGGGTCACCAGCGATCGGGAGACCGAGGAGGTAGGGACGTCCTCCAAAGTGATCGCTATCTCCCCGACAGGTAAGTGGAAGGTGTGCGTCTCCGGTCTCCACCGATCCACCGTGAGCGGTGAGAAGGGACTCACAACGGGAACCGGTGGCTCGCGTCCCTCCCCTGCGCACCTGCGTGCGCCACCACCATCCGTGCCAGTGGCAGCAATCCTGCTGCTCACAGCCTATGAAACAAAAATATTAAATTAATATGAGCACCACACTAGTTAATTAAAACAAATTATGATACTGCATCGGGAATATTTTGGAATTAAAAGATAAATACGTTACCTGGGGATCCAGCGTGGATCGAGGGTCTAGAGCTCCCATGGTGGCCTCGGTCGTAGTACACACAGCTCCTAAGGATCCTGTCCCTCCTCTGGTGAAGCGGTGGCGAAGTGTGCACGGTGACGACGGTCAACGACTGGGTCTACCAACTCAAAGGGCCAATCGTCATCTACAGCCTGGTGAGCCATACCTGCAAATTACAAAAAAGAAAGTTATATAGAGAGAACTATACAAGCATCAGAATAATACATAGAACCAAATGCGTACAAATAAATACACAAGCATCAGAACAATACATCGAACCAAATGCGTACAAATAAATACACAAGCATCAGAACAATACATCGAACCAAATGCGTACAAATAAGTACACAAGTATCCACAAAATATAATCAAATAGATTACAATGCACACTACATCAGCAAAATATATTCAAACAGATTACAACGCACATTACATCATCAAATTATATTAAAACAGATTACAACGCACATTACAAGAACAAAATATTAATTTGACATATAGCATCTAATAGTTCAAATAGCTTCTCCGGTAGTCCGATGACGTCGTCCACCACGCCTTGCACACGACGATCCTTCCCCCGTCGTCGGGTTGCCATCTCTTCCTTCATCCTCTTTGTTATGTGGCTGGCAGTTCTTGAACGTGTGTCCTGTTCGCTTGCACAACGAACATTTCTTCACGCGCTTACCAGGTTTGGACTCATCCATGTCATTCCTGATACGCCTTGTTTTGCGACGGCCTCCTTTGTATGATCTTGCATCAAAGTCAGGGACCCAGAACCTTTCATCGACACTAGGGGTTGTGGTGAAAGAACCGACAACACCATAACCATACAGCTCCTCGCCCCAGGTTGCCATCACCTTTTCCTTTGTAAAATATTCAGATAGATATGTACCGGGTCGCATTCCAAATAATGCACATGCAGCTATCACATGAGAACATGGCCTATGCAACAGGAGGGGTTTGTTACACGAGCATTGACATTCAGCCTGTAAGATGCACTCTTGGGTGATAACCTTCTGGTTTGTTCCCCGCCGTCCTTTATCCCTGCATATCACCTCGAAGCGTAGTGTTCGTGAACCTACTTTGATAGCTCTATGCTTGCCCGCCTTCTTACTCTTCTCATCCATGTATTTACTTATCATGCTTGAGTACAAGGCATTCTCATCTCTCATTACTACTTCAGCAGCTTTATGCCTATCCACAAAATACTTGGTTGTACCCCGCAGCACTCCCTCAACAATTCCTACCTACGGGAGACACCTTATCCCTCTCATTACCCAGTTGTACACCTCCGCCAAGTTGGTCGTCATGACACCGTATCTAGCACCATGTGTGTCATGTAAAAATGACCACTTCTCTTTGGGCTCGTGCTTTATCCAGTTCGAGAAATATTTGATCGGCCTTTGCCTTCGATGACGACTCGTCGCCTCATCTTCTGTTGCCAGAGGGAATAAAGGCTCTGCCTGCTCCTGTGTTACACTACTGATAGTCTCTTTGTGTTTTTTTGTTAGCTCATCAAGATTCTTCCAAAGAGTATGGAACTTGCTATCTTGGTTCTGCTTACATAGCCTCTTGAACATGTTCATCAGTTCCTTATTCTTGAATTGCTTATAGAAGTTCACGCCCAAATGCCTCATGCACCATCGGCTCTGCAAGTCAGTCCAGGGAAATGGCTCCTCTTCCCCTGTTTGCATCTGTCTGATGGCACTAAACAGACCAGCATGCCTGTCATGCAGTATGCACACATGTTGGCGAGTCTTCACCACCCCGATCTTCAAGTTTCGCATGAACCACAGCCAACTCTCATAGTTCTCGCTTTCCACAAAGGCAAAGGCAACAGGCAGAATCTGGTTGTTCGCGTCGACGCCCACAGCTGTCATTATTTGTCCTTTGTATTTCCCGGTCAGGAATGTGCCGTTCACACACAACAATGGATGGCAGTGATAGAACGCCCTAATGCAAGCTCCGAATGCAAAGAAAACTCTCTTAAGATGCCTCTTATTCGGCCACTTCCTTGACGAACAGTCCTGATAATCATAAAAAGTACCAGGATTTCTTCCCTGAATGCAACTGAGCAGTGCGGGCAGATTATTGTACGAGTCTTCAAATTTCCCAAATCTCATTTCCAAGGCCTTCTGCTTAGCCCTCCATGCCTTCCCGTAGCTAATTGTGTACTGAAATCAGTTCTCAATTGCTCGGATAATAGTACGGGGCTCAAAATTCAGGTTCTCAACTATCTCCGGGTACATGACACTCGCGATATACCCGAACGACAGGTTTCTGTGAGCCACCAGGGTTTCCTCAGTCATACAACTATGTTGTTCAACCTTCGAACATAGCCAGTGGGTGCCCCATTTGGGCTTGTATCGCAGCACTCTCCAGGCACCCTTGCATCTCGCACACCACGTCAGAAAGGTGTTGGGGTGAACTTCTTAACCCGAAAGTTCTTCTTAGTGATAAGGCCCAATCTTTGATAGCATCCCTGCCTTGCCTCTTTTGTGGGGTACATGCCGTTAGGTCTCACCTCATTGTCGCTATACTGCCAAGGTGTATCACTGCCTTCATTTACAACCAGGTTATTAAATTGATGCGTGCTCCAATCTGCTCGCACAAGTGGCTCAACATCTTCATCTTCCTCATCTGAGTTATCATCGTCTTCCACTTCTACTTGTTCATATTCAAGGTCTTCCTCTTCCATCTGTGCTATTACTTCCTCAATTTCCTCACCTTCGTCTACTTGCCCCCGCGCATCTTGCCCAATGTTTCCATCATCCTCCCCAATCTCAACTTGCTCACCACTCTGGTAGACGATATCCTCATTGCAACCCTGAACATGCGGCTCCCGGCTAGACTCTCCAATTTCAGTGTCACCATAAGTATACTCATTTTGAGGCTCACTACACTCACCGGCGTCCAGCTGCTGCCGCGGGGCAACAACCCTTTCATACACTTGCACCAAAAGCACCCGATACCATCCACATTGCCCCGCCCCCCTCACATATGACCTCCAAGATTCAGTTCCCTTCAGCTCAACAAACTCCCAATAAACAGGATCATCTCGCATGGTGCAAAGGCAAGATAACTTCAGTGGCACTTCTCTTGTTCCATCCAAACGATAATACAACCAATTCAACATGTATAAATGTACGCTCTTCGACCCTACTTAAACTTCTATCCACATACCGAAAGTTATTCAGATCCGCACCTCCAACCATACATGACAACCCCTTCTCCATAAAAGATTCTAAATGGAACTCGCTCGACATATCTGTGAACCTATTCATTAGCACACCTAATTAATTACTCTTCGTAAAAAGTACTATAAACTATAATGTATGTATATCTACACTTCATAAAAAATCTACATTACTAAAAATATTCATCTCTACACTTGTATTTCTAAAAAACATCTACTAACTGTATGTACAACACAGATAATCGTATGTTTTAGGAAGATAATTACTCATGTTTTGGACCGGTGTTTGTTAATGGGCCATCCTTACCCTAAACACTAAATTACTAAAAATATAAACACTACATTTAACTACATCTAACCCTAAACACTAAACAAAATAAACCGCGAAAATATTTACATCTAACCCTAACCCTAACCCTAAACACTAAACAAAATAAACCGCGAAACTAATTAGATCTAACACTAACCCTAAACACTAAACAAATTCAACTACGAAAATATTTACATCTAACCCTAACCCTAACCCTAAACACTAAACAAAATAAATCGCGAAACTAATTAGATCTAACCCTAACCCTAAACACTAAACAAATTCAACCGCGAAAATATTTACATCTAACCCTAACCCTTCCTAAACACTAAACAAAAAACCCACGAAACTATTTAGTTCTAACCCTAACCCTAGCTCTAAACTAAATAAAATGAAGCGTACAAAAATTACTTGCGCAGTCGCCGCTTTTCTTCCCCTTCTTTTCTTCTCTTCCTCCCTTCTCTTTTCTCTCTTCACCCTCTTCTCTTCTCCCTGCCATTCTTCTTCTCTCGGCCGACCGTGCCTTTTTATTTGGGCTCAAGTTGCCCTCTGGTTGGGCGACAGGAGGCCGCCCGCGCCCCTGTCGCCCAACCGTTCGTCGATTTCAGTGATGTCGCCCGTTGGGAGGGCGACGTTGTACCTGTCGCCATGTGACATGGCACTTGTCGCCAAGCCCTAGGGCGATTAGCCCCTGTCGTCGAACCAACGGGCGATAGGGGTATATTTTTGAAAAAAAAAATTTCGGTGATATAGTTTTGCAATTTGAATTAAAAAATGTATTATTAAAAAAAATTCGATATTTACATAATGAAAATGGTTGATGTATTTTAATATAGTTAAAATATATCCTAACTATTTACAATTATTTATTATTTTTTAAATAATAAAAAATTGCAAGATGGATATTTACATAATGAAAAATGATTGATGTATTTTAATATAGTAAAAATATATCCTAAGTTTTTACAATTATTTTCATTTTATAAAATAATTAAAAATTGCTAGATGGATATTTACATAATGAAAAAAGGTTAATGTATTTTAATATAGTCAAAATTGCTATATGGATTTTTAAATCTTATCATTTACAATTATATTGTTATTTGCAATTATATGCTTATCTGATGTTTAATTTAATTAATTGTAGATGGACCGAAGGTGGATGTATGACACGGACCGTTGCGGCGCAGAGTTCTTTAATGGTGTGACTTATTTTGTAAACGCAGCTGCGGCGTACAAGTCGAAGAATCTGGCGGACTATATGTGTTGTCCATGAGTTGATGCAAAAATGAGAAGCTATTTTTTACAATAGAATCGATACGTGCACACTTGTTTCGAAGGGGTTTCAAGGCTAGCTATACCTGTTGGACCAAGCACGGTGAAGATGGGATTGTACATGAAGGGCAACACATTGCTGAAGATGACGGAAACAACGATATGACGGCGGTTGAAGATGCGTTTGTCGATAGCCACGACGATGATCTGGATAAAATGTTGCGTGATGGGGAGGGAAATTCACGAGTGAAAGAGAGTTTCAAAAGTTCTAGCGTATGGTAGAGGACTCCACAACACCACTGTACCCGGGCTGCAAGGAGGAGCAAAAAAAACTGCATACCGTTCTTAGACTACTGCAGTTGAAGGCAAGCAATGGTTGGTCCGATAAGAGCTTCACTGAACTGTTATGTCTCTTGGGGGAATTGCTTCCAGAGGGTAACGTGTTGCCTACAACTACGTACCAGGCCAAGCAGGTTGTTTGCCCGTTGGGGCTGGAAGTACAAAGAATACACGCATGTCCAAACGATTGCATGTTGTATCGCAATAAGTTTGCAGACTTTGATGCCTGTACTGTTTGCAAAGCAAAGCGGTATAAGGGCAACGATGATATCCATAATGATGATGTCGGGGTGGAGCATAAGAAGAAGAGATCCCCCGTAAGGTGGTGTGGTATTTCCCTATAATCTCCCGTCTGAAACGATTGTTTGCAAACAAAAGGCAAGCCCAATTGCTACAATGGCACGCCGAAGAGCGTAAGAAGGATGGCACCTCCATACTTTTACCCTATAACTTTAAGTATGTATTTCCCTACTTCTAATATCGTTTTACTATTTTTGCGTAACACGTACGATGTTGGAGTAACTGACTACGTTGACATATATGTGCAGGTTTCACTGGGTCCTCCTCGTCATCCAGTTAGATGCTAGTAGGATTTTTGTCTTGGACTCTAGGAGAAAACCAACTAATCTATATCAAGACTTTTGGGACATGTTGAACAGGTAAACTCGATCGTTGCATTATTGCTCTAGCAATATTCCATTCTACTGCATTTAAGTTTACTTAATATTCAAAATCATTCACAGGGCATTCGCACGATACTGCAGCAAAAGTGTTCGGCATCGTCCCTACAAGAAATATTTTGAAATAGTAACCGACTTTCCATGTATGAGGCTGGACCCGGGAAACAATTTATGTGCATACTATGTATGTACAAATTTACATTCAATTGTCACGAGGCTATAACGAAGCCATGGTACATAATTACACATTGATGCCTACTTTTTTTCATTTAACATATATCATCATTAATTAACTTTCTCTTTTCTTCAATAACAACGCCCAAACCGAGAACCAATAAGTTATTAATGATGTAAATTATAGCAATTCAAGAATGGATCGTCGGATTCATTCATGATGATGTCATCAATCCAAACAATGAAGTTCCACGAGTAGCCTCATCGCCTCATTCCTTCGATCTAGACCCGTGACATGCCTACTTCACTCTTTCTCATGTGAGCTTGCAAAATCAAACTGAATGAGATGAGATGTAGTCGAACTACATTTGTAAACAAATCATTGTAAAAACAAAATATTGTGATGCTTAATTTAATATATTTGAATTATGATTTTAACGATGCTTTATATATACATGGATATATTTGAATTATGATTTGAACGATGCTTTATATACTTTATATGGACACTGTATAAACAATTCTATAAAAATATATATATTGCACAAAAAATATGCAATAAAAATATTTGGTTCATGCCTTGTCACTGCCGGTTCTTGGAGAAAACCGACAGTGATATGTACATATCACTATCGGATTATGGTATAACCCAGCAATGATAGTTCGATATCACTGCCGGTTTTATGTATAACCGGCAGTGATAATTACCATCACTGCTGGATTTTGGTTTGACCCGGCAGTGATAGTTCAATATCACTGCCGGTTGTAGGTAGAGCCGGCAGTGATAATATTTGTCACTGCCGGTTCCTGAGCCGACAGTGATAATCCCCGAGTATCACTGCCGACCAATCACTGCCGGCACCAATGACTGGCCACCACTACAGAAAAGGACATCACTGCCGGATCAACATCAACATCATCACGGATGTTGACTGGCACTTCTAATCGGCAAAGTGATAGTCGGGACTATCATCGCGCTTCTTCAACCGACAGTGATAATAATATCACCGCCGGTTTATATTATACAACCGATGTGATAAGGCTTATCATCGCCGAATTTTATCCATAACCGCGGTGATAACAACTTATCACTACCGGTTGTTATTTTCAACCGGCGGTGATAACACATTATCACCGCCGTTGTTATTTTTCAACCGCAATGATAATCCATATCACGCCACTTAATATTTTCCAACCGCAGTGATAAGGTGTTATCACCGCCGATTATTTCTCTAAAACCGCAAAGTGATAAATACAAAGGCCATATTATCCTCCCAAACCGTTACATATTTTTTTGTATTATATGTATGATGTAACGCAGACTATATATATATTGTACAAGACATGTATTCTCAGACGGTATATGTTATGCGCAATATTAATGAAGTATTGGTAAAGAATAATTCAAATATATAAAAACATCATAATATTTAACATTGAATACTGAATACTCATTTAATCATCACAATATTAATGAAGTATTTGTAAAGCATAATTGAAATACAGTAAATCATCGTAATATTTAATTATTACATTGTTCATTGACAATCGCTCACATTTCGCTTAATTGTAGCGTGTGGCTCGTAAAACTCGCCTTCGGTTGATCACTTCTCGACGATGAACCCAGCCATCCGCTCTCAAGGGCTTCAACTTTGCTGCCAAGTAGGTCACAGGTGCGAGCTTCACGCTACTGTCATTGAAGAAAATGATGCATTAATTAGTGTCGTAATTTTTATAAAGAAAAATAGGCGTCAACATGTAATGTTATACCATCTCGCCATTGTAGTCGATCGCCGCGATTTAACGTGTGTATGTGTGTCATTCGTAGTATGCACATAAATTGTTCCCTTGCGGCCGCCTTAGGTACGGAAAATCGGTTTTTATTCGAACTTCTTCGTGAATGGACGGTACTGCGTGCTCTTCTTAAGGTATTTTGTGTACGCCCTGTGTATGGTTATGAATACTCATTAAACTTAATTAGGTGCAATTAAGTGCAATGGAATGAAAGATTACGGGAGCAATAACGCAACGACTGAGTTTACCTGTCTAGCAATTCTATTACTTTTTTGTAATCGTTTGTCGGTTTCCTCATTGAGTCCAACATAGTGATCGTACTATCGTCTAACGTAATGACGAGAAGGATCCAGTGAAAGCTGCAGAAGCCCATTAGTCATGACATGGTGTTGCACATGATAAAACTGACTAGTAGGCAGGGAAACACGTACTGAAAGTTGTAGGGTAAAAGTACGTAGGTCTTGTCTTGTAACTTTAGCAGCGCCTTTAGTACGTACTCCTCGATCTCTCTCTCCGTCCATGGATCTTTAATAAGTTTGCAGCTGGCAAGGCCGGGATCAAGGAATCCTACCCTTTCATTTAAGTCCGCTCTAAGTGTCATTGTCTCTATTCTACATAAGAAGTTAGACACTAAGTTTAAGGGTACGTGAATGTACAGTACAAATTATACAAGAGACTTACAGAGTCCAAATTCTTAATATAGACATATCCAGAGCATCTCGTTGGTACAACTGGTATAATTCGGAGGTTTCTACCCAGAAAACTCCGTCCATATTGTGAAAATCCGTTTCTTTGTATTTGACGGGGAACGCATCGTTTTTTGTCTCTTGGACAAACTGTCGATACCATTGATGTAGACGCCGTAACTGTGTCGTCAGTCTCTGCTCCTCGTTTGGATCCACCAATGCTTTCCCGTTAACGAACTTCCACCTTAGAGGGGGCCCCTGCCCTTTAGCACCCTTTCCGGTCTCGCAGCAGAGCTCTTTTACCACCATGTCCTTTAGATTTCTGCCTAGAGATGCGCTCGTAGTCTGATCGTTGGCTAGGTTGAGGAGATTCGGTTGCCCGTCCAGTCTGTTTAACCGTCGCTATGTCTAGGAAGAAATCTCTTTTGGCAGCTTCGATTTCAACTTTATTAGGTGCTGGCGTCTTTTTGAAGTGAGCTGTTACGCTGCCGTCTACTTCCTTTCTAGTTTCTTCTTCGGTCATGTCATATGCTCATTTCTTACCAGATTGAGCTGGCTTCACAGATGTGGCACTTTTCCCAGCTGACCGTGATGAATTTTGAGATCGCGGTGCTCTTTCATTATTTTTCCGTGGCGCTGGAGCAGGAGGCGGACTTTTTTTAGGTGACGGAGGAGGACTTTTACTACCTGGATAGGCCACGCCGTCATCATTAGTATCATCATCGCCATTGTTGTCATCGAATAAAAACATTATGTAGCGCTTGCGCCACGCGATGAATGTGCCCAGGCTTTGTCCAAGGGTATTTCTGCCCTCCTCGCTGGGGATCTGTACCTCAACTTCACGGTAATTGTCAACCACCACGTCTCATCGATACTCGCGTATCCTCGGGAATTGGGCGGTTATGCAACATCTGCCCCTCGCCGCATGGCCAAGCCATCCCTTCAGCCACCTTAATGGTTATGTTCGCTACAGGCAAGTGCAGACTGCAAAATGTCGGCTCTACGATTTTGTCCACGGGAAAACTACAGGCCGAGTCCTCTTCGGGATGGCTTGCGGGCGCTTGGCTGCTTTTACGAGCACCGGCGGGACTCTGGGGTCATGTGCCTGACGTTCGCTGAGGACGCTCACTAGCATTTCTTGCATCTTTTGTATCTATTCTTGAAATTGCATTTCCTTTATCTGCATCCTTTCTTCTATTACTCGTACACGTGCATCCAACTGTTCTTGTCTAGTTAGATTCGGACGCTTATAGATAGAAGCGTCCTCTAGGAACGCTGCTTTCCAGGGCACCAAGCCTAACCCTCTAGTGCGACCAGGGTGCTCTTTGTTACTCAGGACGCGTGTTAGCTCGTCGTTCTCTCTTCTTGGTTGGAAGCAGCCCTGGGTAGCTTGGGCATGGGCATCTGCGATCTTCTTTGAAATTTCCTCTTCTTTCTCGCTTCTGAAGCTTAAGCTGCCATCATCCGACAGAGTAGATCCCCTCGCAAGCATCTAGTACTTTGATCTTGGGGCCATCTCGGACGTCGCAGGAACAACTCCACTACGACTTAGCTCTTCTTCCCGTGCATCCCACTTGGGTGCTTTCTTCACGTAGCCACCGGTGCCTAGCGTATGGGGGTAAATGTTCTTGTCCGAGTTTGCTTTGTTCTTTTCACTGATAGCTTGGGCTTCATCAGACTTCTTATATTGCACGAATTCATCCCAAAATTGCCTCAACCTCGGGTACGTATCAAAGTTCGGCGTTTCATCCTTCTTCACATACTCCTTATTCAGCTTTGTCTTCTAATTCTTCCAGGAGTTTCCCATGATGGCTAGTGCACGTTTCTTCGCATGCTCCAACTGATCTTCGAGAAACTGAAACTTGGATGTCAAATCTGTCCACAATGCTTCCTTGATTTCATCAGGAACATACGACGGGCAATCGCCACGACGTGTCCATGAATTGTAGGTGATGGGCACGTTATCTCTAGCTAGGACCCCGCATGCTGTTCGATATGGCCCAAGCAGTGATGCTGGTATAACTGGTAAGCCGACTATTTCATTTGAAGGACCAAGATGGCGAACAGAGAGGGGGTGAATGGTCGCAAATAAAAATTCCCCCAAAATACTGCAACAAAAACATCGACAAGATCGCTCAAAGGAAATTGTGAAAAAAACCCGAAAAACTACACAACTATGTGTACCCCAAGCTTGCATGGATAAGTACCATAAAATATGTGAGGATTTTTGAGTCACAATCCTGGTTGTCTAGTGTCCAAGATAAAGAGGAATCAATTCAAACTCTTGCTTTTAAAAAGGACATCAATTCAAATAACAAAAGTCACTTTCAAAAAAGCAAAAGCAGAATTTCCAGAACTTGTCCTCAATTTGCACAGCAGGTTGGTGGGTTTCTGCAGCTCACCAAATTCTGAGAATTTTTCTCCCTATGAGCATCAGAGTCTTGACGAACTCCACCAAATTTCTCCTCGAAAATGCATAAAGAAAAAACAGGAAAAATCTAAGAACACAGTATGCTCAAGAACTTCGAGCAGAAAGTTTGGGACTCGGTTTTCACCTCATGGCGCCCAAACGGTGCAACAAGTGAACTCAAAAATTTTTCTGCAGGTGTATATCAGAGTTCCGCACCTCCTCCAATAAGAATCACTCAAAAAGGATTTTTCTATATGTTTACAAAAATCAAACACTGACTACTGCGCGAAGAACAAGTTCTGAACAAAGTTGGAACTTGAAAGAAAAGATGTTCTCTACTCAATCCAAGAGTGCATAAGAGATGTAAAATCATATGAACACAATCAAAACATCCAAGATCAGCAGTATTTAGAAGGAGGGGAGGCAAATCCAAATTACTTGAAAGTAAATTGCGGGAATGTAATTACGGGAAAGTAAATGCTGAATTTAAATTGCGTAAAGTAAAGACATAATGTAAATGCGCAAAATAAATTCAGAGGTGGATGGATAAAACTTTCATTTCTGGAAGGGGAGGTTACAAAGCCTCACATTCATGTGGGCAAAGCTCAAATGAGCATCAAAAACCTCAACACCTTCAAGGGAAGGAGGCTACCCCTCAACCCCTATTTATACTACTCTTGGGCCACCTACCACCCTTGGATGAGTCCCTCAACCCTAGAGAACTCATCTAAGGGCTAGGATTAACCCACACACACACCCATGCAAGGGCTAACCCAAAACCCACACACATACCGGGTTTTCTTGCACGGTTTTCAAAGCATACTACCTAGACCCGCTAACCTATCAACTAGACCTCAATCCGACGGCCCTCATTGATCCACGCGGTATCTAGCTAGCATCAACTCCTTTCCTTGTCTTCTTGACTTGCCCGGACTCCGTCTCCGATCATCTTCCGGCGATCTCCCAACAATCTGGACCTCCGACGCTCCTCGCCTAGTCCCGGTCATCCTTCGCCTCACCATGACCTAGCACCGTCGCCCTGCAACCATCAAAGACAAGGAAACTCCTCACATAGCAATGCCCACAAAGATGTGCAATAAACCATCCAACTCATCACTACCGCGTCCATACGACCAGATCGCCACTCTGGCAGAGACAACTCAAATTGCTTCATTTTGAAAATCAATCCAAATCAAACTCAAACTTGAGCACACCTTGCTCAAATAAAGTCAAATACTCATCACAAACATGGATGGACCTCCACATGGTCCTTCAATCTCCCCCTTGATGATTATATTGACAAACCACACCAAAGGCATAAATTTGAGTTTGAAGAAAATGAAGAAGAAAGCAATTTTTAGTTGCAAAGTCAAACTTGGTCCAAAGATAGAAATTAGAACCATGACCAAGTTGACGAAGAGGAATTCAGATTTTAGAGTTAAATTTAAGAAAGAGCAAGTTTTCAACAAAAACTCTAAAATCCAACTAAACATGTCAAATGTGATTATGAGATTATGATCCAACAGAAGTAGTAGCATAGTTTTACAAAGATCATAATAACCAAATAAGCATTCACATTTTTATCATTTTAGTGATGCCTATTCTACGTTTTCTCCCCCTTTTGGAAATATAGGCATCAATTTTTTTTATGTATGCATGAAATGCAATCGAAAGAGCTTTGAAGATTATCCAATTGATCAAAATGGAAGGATATTACACCAAGCTTGTCAATTTCAGAAGATGACTAAACTAAGACATGTCCAAGTGCAAATACGAGCTTAGTTTTGAATATTTCATTTTTAGCAAGATTTGACAAGTGCAACACTTAGCTTTAGTTTCAAAAATAGAAGAATAGCCACTCTAAGGATCAAAAGGAAAACCTAGAGTTCAACCTACTCAACACTTTGGGGAATCTAGAAGAGCATACAAGGTCCTTCGGGCTCATTTATCACTTAATGCAAATTTTGATTTACCATCATACAAGACATAGCGGGTTGCAAATGTTTGACATTATTTTCATTCTTTACTCACATATGTCTTTTTTTTAATTTATTTGTATTTTTTTTGACAACCAATTGACTCAAGCCGTATGCGACCATCTCAAGAAGAACTCTTAAGAGGATGGTCTAGGTCAAACACGATGTATTCCAAGTTCATCCCAAGTGCAATGGGAAGCGGTCTTGTGAATGCAAGGTGTTGAGTCGTATGTGCACAAGAAGAGTCAATTTTGTTTAATTTTCATTTTTTTTTGCACAATGATTCATGAGCAATTGAAGGACACTAGCATGGATCAAACTAGTTTCACCCAAGTTGCTATAGGGACTCTAGAGAACTCCTAAATTTCTCAAATTATGGCACAAACCTCTAGAGAAGAAACCTAGCAAGTAAAAGCAACAAGTTTCATCAAGTTTTTCATTTAAGGCTTATTTCATTTTTAAGCTTAGCAAGTTAAATGAACTTGGACATACCTAAGCTAGTGATTTTCTTCAAATGATGTAGCATGGTGTATAGCATGAAGAAGAAATCAATTGCATAATAGACAAAGCTCATTAAACAGGAAATGCAGTCTATATGCAATGCACGAACAGATTCCCAAACTCCCCCTCAACAAATGAATCAATTTTAAGCTCAAATGTGGTTAAAGTTGAGTTATTATCAAGATTAGGCACAAAGAAAAACCGAATGAACTCAATAACAACAAGAAAAACAGAATGAGGAGAAGAAGCCGAGAAACTGCAAAACTGGATGTCTATTGAGCATAGATAAGATAGAAGAGACTCACTACGGCTTAGACTCACTCTTATCTTCCCAAAGGATCGACATAGGAAGGCGACTCTAGATCCCAACTAAGGAGTGCACATGCACCTGCCTACCAGAGGCCCAATACCGCTAGACTTATAAGACTGTGAGAGAACTCAACCTAGAGAGAAGAGAGAACAGCTAATCACGCATGATAGCAACCTAAAGCACAAGATAAGAGGCCATGGAAGGCATGCCAGAAGTCTAAGTGAGTGAACTCAACTCAAGAAAACAAGCCCAAAGTCACCCAGAAGAAGAAAGGAAATGCTGGAAGAAAATATATAGTACATAAAATACAGATCAGCTCCCCCTCAAGAAATGCCATATGAGCTCATAAACCCAAGCTCAAATCCCCCTGAACACACTCTACTCCCCTTGAGGCACACTCTAAAACTCTCACCTCACAAGAGATAGGTAGAAAGCTAGAGGAGAAAAGATAAGATCTAAAACCACATGGTCTCTAAGGAGCAAGATGGCTCAAGGTAAGAAGCAACCTAACTATGCTAGAAGTCCAACCAAAAGACTCTAGACAAACAGGACACAAGCTCTACCTACGAAAGAACCACAACCTCCTAAGAGACCCATCACTATCATCAACATTTTCAGAGGTACTTACCTCTGCGCAGTAGTGCAAGTAGTGGCAAATGACCAAGTGGATCCAAAAGCAGAGGAAGAAGACTTAGAGATATTCCTAGGATGATGGTCTCTCACCGAAAGCCTACACACATGCATCCAACAAATCTATGCTTTCAAATCAAGTTAGCGCAGATCCAGTTCCTAGGCACGAATGGACAAGATACAGGAAAAGTGTGGCAAATGATCATCTAGAGCATGAACATGATGCAGAAGGTAATGTAAGATCATGATCACAACCAAGCTAAAGATAGCATCAAGATCCATATATCCATAGACAACAAAGAAAACATATCCACATGATAAACAACGACAAGGTGCATCATAGCACCGCTTTGTCATCTTAAGAAGCTAAGCAAGGTGCATCAAAGTAACAAAATGCTAGCAGGGATCATGTGCAAGCCTAGAAATACATGGATCAAGATACTACCCTAAACATGGCAATGAGCATGTAAATGAAGAAATACCACAATGAAGCACAACAACATGCTACTAGATATAACATGAGCAAGATGAATGAAGACAACCAAAGAGGATCATGCATAAAACAAACCAATTAGCAACATCAAGGTCCATTTATCCATAGTCTCAATAACAATATTTACATGTCATGAAAAGGCCCGTCAAAAGAAGACCAAACAAAAGGTCATGAGGACACAGACAGCATGAAAGTAAATGGTGACCATGGACACAAAGATGAGAAGCTACTTATGGCAACACTCTTATGCATGATGATGAATACATGCTATGAATGAAGAACACAAGCTCATGCAAAATAGGTATGAAGCATATAAGCATGAACGACAATAAAAGGTGATCATGAACAATATAAGTCATACAGCGGGAGCTAGATCATATGACCCTAATCTCATGAAAGGCACTCACATGAAGCACAAAGTCTGACAAACAAAGTCTAAACAAGCTAATCATGGATGTAATAGAAAATCAGGGTCATATAACCTAGATACTACTCATGACAAAATAAAGTAAATGATATATAGCACGTGCCCATAGTTAATACAAATGCTCATACCAAATGAACAATATCATGGACAGGATAAAAACAAGAGAATCACATGCTGGGAAAGAGCACATGAATTTAGGATATAATACATGAAGCACAAAGATGGTTGGGGAAAACATGCTATGGCACAAAACAAGACAGACAAAAACTAACAAGACCTAGCAAAGTACATATAATACACATGGGAGCAAGAGCAATCACAACATGTCATGGAAATGATGATCACAAGTATAACCGACATGAGGGTATGAGATAGCTCACCATGGAAGTGGAAGTCCCCAATGCTATTATCATGAAGCTCAACACTTGTGGAGCGAAACACGACGCAAGCAAAGTTGAAAGTACATGCAGGTTAGCATGATGCTCATGATGGTCATGCAGGAAGATCCATTCCTCTAGAGACAAGCTGCAAAAGCCAACTCGGAATTCACATCGAGTGCCAACATTGAAAAGCGACAAACCGATCCTAGATGAGATTAGTAAAGATCAACATGACCAACATACTTACCTTCAACTCTTGCCGTGAGTGGGTACCTCGAGGAAAAACGAGGTCCACTACTTATGTACGGCGAAGATGATGCCTCAGGACAACTCATGGACAAAGAATCGAACTAAGAAAGGACAAGTCCACAAGATGACCCAAAACAACTCCACTAGGCAGTGATCACATCCTCAAGCTAGCCTCAAGCGACTCATGCCATGAGAAAGGTAAAAGGCACTTAAAAGCATCATCGCATAGACATGACACAAGGAATTGACACAAGAGGGAAAGATGACTCAGTACTAGGATAGAGTGAAGACTTGGGGACCCAATACTGAACCACACGACGCCTCAGAGTACCAGCCACTGAAGAATACTGGATTCGAGTGTCTCTCTGACGTTTAACTCTCACACGATCAGGAGCAACTCTGGTAGATAATCTAGGAGTCAAAACTGGGTTGGCACGCCGTGGTGCAAAAGCCGGACCATCCCAGTAAGGCTGCCTGGATCTCCTACCAGAAAACACCTCACGCCGCTGATATCTACCTCGATGGGAAAAACGAGGAATATCGAGAGGACGGCGGAAAGACTGACTACGAACAGCTCCAGGACTAAAACTCGAAGAACTAGCATGAAAACCAAGTCCTGGACGCTGCCCAAACACAGGCGACTCTCTAACCTGTCTAGAAGCAGTGTGTGTCTTAGGAGCACTCAAAGTCCGGGATAACCACAATACCCCTAAGAGCAGCAACACGCTCACGCCGAGTGATCTTGGCGCGCCTGAAGCAGAAATCTACTAGGTGACCATCCTTCTTACAGAAGGTGCATGTGTACTTCGCCTTGCTAGAGGCAGAAGCAATAGGAGTAACACCCTTCTGGTCAAAAATCCTATGGACAACCCCAGCATACCTAAACTTGGTGGTGCTCACTCTGAGAGCTACCACAATCTCACCACTCTTGGAGCCGCGCACAATGGTGGGAGGATGCGCCCGAGCGTGCTCCAAGGGATCAAATCCTAGACCTTGATTGAATCTACTAATCTTGGATTGGTCTAGAATAAGATTGAGCTTCTTCTTGCCTCCAACAAACTTCTCGAGAGTGCTCATAAGATACCGCAATCTCGGAAGAAAGAAGCACAAGAAGAACAGGGGAAGGAGAGGAAGAAGAAGAACCGTAAAGAGAAGATCTCTCAAAGACGTGCTTTTGTTCCTTAGCACGGCTGCCTCAATCTTGAGGGCCTCACAAGAAATGCAAGGAGCATCTCTAATCCTAAGGGTTTGGTCTTTTAACTTTTCTTAAGCTCGACATGGATTTGATCCACATCATCCTTAACCCCAACACACAAAAGCAACCAGTTTGTGAGTTAACTAGTAAATCCTTAGCAAATTGATCACACTTAACATTCAAAGCATCATTGTCAAGTTTTAGTTGCTTACAGCCCTCACATGAGCCGACTGGGTCCTTAGAAGCATGCAATTCAAGTTCATCATTTCTAGCGTAAAGCTTTCTAAGGTGTTCGCCATGGCATCAATTTCGCAAGCAATTTAGGAAATTAGCACATGATGGAGTGGAGTGAGCATGAAGAAAACTAGCCTCAACAGAATAGCATCAATAGAACTAGTGCTAGCATTCTTCAACCTAAGACCATCAAGTTCAGCAAGCACACTATCATGTATGGTCCTTAGGTTCTCCAACTCCACAAGAATAGCATCACACAAAGAGCAATCATCAGTGACTCGGGAGGGAGAAGATCTAAGTGAAGCTAACTCCCGAGTCAAGGTACCTACTTCCTTCTCAAGCTCCGTACACCTAGCTCTAGCTCTAGCATAAAATTCCCTAATTTGCAGAAAGCTTCGTTGAGCTGGTCATAGGAGGGTATCTCATCCGAGTCGCTGTAGAGCTCGGAGTCGCTGATGTCGTTGGTGTCGGCCATGAAGCACATGCCGGAGAAGTCATCGCCGCCCTTCTTCTCTTGCGGATCATCCTCGCCCTCGTCGCTCCATGTCTCCGTGTCGGAGAGGTTGATGTCGCTGCGCGCGCGAGGACGCGGTGGAAGAGCTTCTTGTTCTTGGAGAAGTTGCGGTACTTCTTCTCGTCGCGCGCCGTTCACGAACCGAGGCTTCTTGTTGCGGTTCTTGTCGGTGTAGTCGTTCTTGCCCGAACCGCCAACATCGTTTTGCCCTTCTCCAGCTTGGGATAGTTCGCCGAATGTGGTTGGGGCCACCACACTCAAGCGGTGATCATGCCACCTCTCTTCCTCTCTCTCACCCTCTTGTATGCATGAGAAAACTTGCTAGCGAGAAGAGCAAGCTCATTTTCCGAAATTTTTCCAGTTGGTCATCGCTAGCTCGCAAAGGGCGGAAGAGAGAAACCAATAGAAGGATCGGAAGAAGAAGATCCAATGGGATCGGTGACCAAAGCCATCGACTGAGATTTCGTCTTCCGAGAGATGACAACGATCTCATGAGTCTTGAGGCGGGAATAAAGCCCGTCAAGAGTCAGAGTCGATAAGTCGGTGGTGTCCTTGATGGTGGTCACCTTCATCTCCCAAACCCAAGGTCGAGTGCGGTCAAGAAATGCCGAGCATTGTCCGAGTCGGTATATGCAACCAACCGCCGAGGTCGCCAAAATCTTTGTAAACCGACCAAAACACTCGCCGAGACTCTCACCAAGCGTTGATCAAACTTGTACTGCGCTTGAACTGGTCCTGCCTCACAGTCTTTATTTGAGTAGAGCCCTCATGGTAAGCATCGAGGGTTACCCAAATCTCGTGAGCGGAGCGAAGGTGAGAAATCCAATCATACTCACCGCGGCTAAGACCATGTATGAGAATGTTCTTTGCCTTAGCATTCGCCTCAACGTCAACCATATTGATGGCCGTGACATTTTCATCAGCAGGAACCTCATAAGGGAGTTTCACCTTCTGCCATATCAGGTAGCCCTGGGCAGTGATGTATGACTCCATCCGGGACTTCCAAAAAGGAAAATCAACTCCATTAAAGATGTGAGGCTTGGTGGAATATTTGTCCGTCGCCATGGCTCTTGAGACCGGTCAAGATCTAGAAAGAGCAGAACCGGCTCTGATACCAATTGAAGGACCAAGATGGCGAACAGAGGGGGGGTAAATGGTCGCAAATAAAAATTCCCCCAAAATACTCCAACAAAAACCTCGACAAGATCGCTCAAAGGAAATTGTGAAAAAAACCCGAAAAACTAGACAACTATGTGTACCCCAAGCTTGCATGGATAAATACCATAAAATATGTGAGGATTTTTTAGTCACAATCCTGGTTGTCTAGTGTCCAAGATAAAGAAGAATCAATTCAAACTCTTGGTTTTAGAAAGGACATCAATTCAAATCACAAAAGTCACTTTCAGAAAAGCAAAAGCAGAATTTCCAGAACTTGTCCTCAATTTGCATAGGAGGTTGGTGGGTTTCTACAGCTCAACAAATTCTGAGTATTTTTCTCACTATGAGCATCAGAGTCTTGAAGAACTTCACCAAATTTCTCCTCAAAAAGCCTTACATAAAAAACAGGAAAAAACTAAGAACACAGTATGCTCAAGAACTTCGAGCAGAAAGTTTGGGACTCGGTTTTCACCTCATGGCGCCCAAACGGTGCAACAAGTGAACTCAAAAATTTTTCTGCAGGTGTATATCAGAGTTCCGCACCTCCTCCAATAAGAATCACTCAAAAAGGATTTTTCTATATGTTTACAAAAATCAAACACTGACTACTGCGCGAAGAACAAGTTCTGAACAAAGTTGGAACTTGAAAGAAAAGATGTTCTCTACTCAATCCAAGAGTGCATAAGAGATGTAAAATCATATGAACACAATCAAAACATCCAAGATCAGCAGTATTTAGAAGGAGGGGAGGCAAATCCAAATTACTTGAAAGTAAATTATGGAATGTAATTACGGAAAGTAAATGCTGAATTTAAATTATGTAAAGTAAAGACATAATGTAAATGCGCAAAATAAATTCAGAGGTGGATGGATAAAACTTTCATTTCTGGAAGGGGAGGTTACAAAGCCTCACATTCATGTGGGCAAAGCTCAAATGAGCATCAAAAACCTCAACACCTTCAAGGGAAGGAGGCTACCCCTCAACCCCTATTTATACTACTCTTGGGCCACCTACCACCCTTGGATGAGTCCCTCAACCCTAGAGAACTCATCTAAGGGCTAGGATTAACCCACACACACACCCATGCAAGGGCTAACCCAAAACCCACACACATACCGGGTTTTCTTGCACGGTTTTCAAAGCATACTACCTAGACCCGCTAACCTATCAACTAGACCTCAATCCGACGGCCCTCATTGATCCACGCGGTATCTAGCTAGCATCAACTCCTTTCCTTGTCTTCTTGACTTGCCCGACTCCGCCTCCGATCATCTTCCGCGATCTCCCAACAACTGACCTCCGACGCCTCGCCTAGTCCCGGCCATCCTTCGCCTCACCATGACCTAGCACCGTCGCCTGCAACCATCAAAGACAAGGAAACTCCTCACATAGCAATGCCCACAAAGATGTGCAATAAACCATCCAACTCATCACTACCGCGCCCATACGACCGCAGACGCCACTCCGGCAGAGACAACTCAAATTGCTTCATTTTGAAAATCAATCCAAATCAAACTCAAACTTGAGCACACCTTGCTCAAATAAAGTCAAATACTCATCACAAACATGGATGGACCTCCACATGGTCCTTCATCATTACTCGTCTAATCGGTATACATGAAGATTTGGTCTGAAATAATTACCTCGTGTACGTTTGTTGCCTCGGTTTGCTGCAGGTTGAGGAACCTTGTCGGGCTTTGTTCCGGGCTTTGGTTCAAATGCTCAGCGCCATCCGGCACTTGTTCCTGGTTAGCGGCCATGTGCAAATTAATTTATCTAAAATTTAAAATTAACAAAGGCATGAGATGAATGTGATGGTATACGTATAAATTGGTCACGCACGATGTTGTGGACCGAAATGGACTAACTAGTTTTACGTTTGACTCATTTCACGTATGCATTGCACTAGTATAGAGAACAAAACTGACACATACTAACATACATTGCACTAATATAGTTAAAACAATAACCTGTACTTACAATGTATTGTTAAAACAACAAAAATCTCATTACATGAATATAATATATACAATATAAGGTATTTATTACATGAATATAATAAATACAACATAATAAAATCTCATGATGCTCCTAGAAACAAGCTGTCAAATTGTCTTTAGCGTCTGCTGCCTCCGTATATCTCCGTGTAGCCTTGCCATATCATAGCAGTAGCAAAATAAAGTAGACATTAAAAATGCAACATAAAAGCTAATCTGTCAATTTTTGTAACATTTTCAAGAGACCTGACAAGGGCGAGGAAGAAACCAAGTAACTAGGAAGAATAATCATCAGCCTGTCATGGTAATAAGGTTGCAAAATGACACTCACAAAATAGAATGAAATGCTAACATGACAGAGCAGTTTGCTGCCCTAGCAGCATTGTCTCAAAATCCAGGCCATGTTCGTGACGATGCCCTTTTAGATTTCTATAACAAGTGGCAGCATGACTATTTGGTAATATTTTTGCTGCTTATACAAGTGATAATTCTTACAAATATAATCAGCGGAGCTAGCGCGGAGGAGGGTCGGCGCGAGGGCGCGACGTGGACGAGGGTCGGGCGGAGGGAGCGCGCCGGCGGTGGAGGGCCAGATGTTGAGGAGGGCCGGCGCGGTGGAGGCGCGGTGCGGAGGAGGGCCAGCGCGGGGAGGAGGGCCGACACGGGAGGAGGGTGGCGCGGAGGACTAGTCGCGTGGCTAGGCACGAGTGTGGGAAAAAGCGGCAAAACGGCGAAGTGTGGGAAGAAGACCGCGCTGCTTATATAGAGATAACAATCACCGCCGGTTCACGAAACAAACCGACAAGGATATAACTATCATCGCCGGTTGAAATTAGAACCGGCAGATAATACCTCCACATCACCGCCGGTTTAATTAGAACCAAGATCGATGTGGAGGTATTATCGCCGTTCTAATTTCAACCAAGAAGGATACCTAAACATCACTGCCGGATTTTTCACTAGAACCGGCAGTGATGTGGAGGTATTACTGCCGGTTCTAATTTCAACCGGCAGTGATACCACAACATCACTGCTAGTTTTTTCTCTAGAACCGACAGTCATGCGAGTGGGCCCCAAAAGTTAGTGGCTAAAGCCAAGCTCAAATTCAAACTAGCATAACTTTTGATATATAGCTCCAAAAAGGATGAAATAAATTTATAAATTTGTATAAAATCATGAATTTTTAGAATATATGAAACATTGATTTTTTTAATCACAGAAAAATTAAGTGAATTACAAATTTGCTAAGAACCCTACAAGGACTTTACATAAATACTATAACACCATGAACATTAATTTGAATCTTTTTAATACAGATTAACTTCAATGTGCTAGATATTAAAAAATACATGATTTATGCAAAAGAAATCTTAAGTAAATAAAAATTGATAACTGAAGATAAAGCATATCCGTATATTACAAATGGAAGCATGTTCTCCATACAAAATAAAGTATATCCGTATATTACAAATGGAAGCATGTTCTCCATACAAAATAAAGTATATCCGTATATTACAAATAGAAGCATGTTCTCCATACAAAATAAAGCATATCCGTATATTACAAATGCAAGCCTGTTCTCGATACAAAATAAAGTATATCCATATATTATTACAACTAAGCAACGATTCGACCTTCGTTATGATCACAGCGTATGTATGTAGCTTCCTCACTATCTTCCATGAGACCTAGGTCGACGTGCTCACCAAAAGGAGGAAACTCATCGAATTGGTTGTAGTCTTCCTCGTCGACTACATTGTCTACTCCGACAATTCTTCTTTTTCCTTGAAGAACCACGTGGCGTTCTTTGTCAGCCGGGTCACGAACAAAAAAGATTTGTGTAACGACATTAGCAAGTACGAATGGTTCTTCTCTGTATCCGATGTGCTTGAAGTCCACGGTAGTGATACCGTACTTGTCGATGTTCACGCCCCCAGGGAGCCTGACCCACTGGCACCGAAAGAGAGGAACCTTCAAAGGCCCATAATCAAGCTCCCAAATCTCTTCTATGAATCCGTAGTAGGTCTGCATATTACCATTGCTATCGTAGGCATCTATACGGACTCACTGCTCGTTGGTGCTCTTGTTATCTTGTGCTCGTATAAAATGTATATCCATTTATGTCGTATCCTTCAAATGTCGGATTGTACATGACGGTCCTCGAGCAGCGCTCTCAATCGAAAGCACACTCATCTGCGTATGCATCATGTGTCTAAGCAACCAATCTCCGAAGTTATCTCTGTGGTATCTCGCGATCCAAACCTCAGATTTAAATGGGTTTTTTTCTTCTTAGCATATTCTTGTGCATATCAACATACGGTGCCGCTACAACTGATTGGTGCAGAACTGTAAAATGTGCTTGCATGAATGAAGCACGATCGTTAGTATGCATCGATTTGTGACCTAATGTCCCTTTGCCCTGTAGCCTCCCCTCATGGCGAGATATGGGCACACCAATCGGTTTGAGATCCATGTAATCTACGTAGAATTCAATGACCTCCTCGGTTCCCCAACCTTCGATAATGCACCCTTCTGACCGATGTCGATTACGAACATATTTCTTCACAACCCCCATGAACCTCTCGAAAGGGTACATCTGATGTAGAAACACAGGGCCAAGAAATTGTATCTCTTTCACAATATGAACAATGAGATGGACCATAATATCGAAAAAGGATGGAGGGAAGCACATCTCAAGCCGACATAGAGTGTGGATCACGTCTTGCTGCAGCTTATCCAGTTTCATTGGATCAATGACCTTTTGTGAAATCGCATTGAAGAATGAACACAACTTTATAATTGAGTCTCGCACTTTCTCTGGCAGAACACCCCTAATTGCACAGGAAGCATCTGTGTCATCATCACGTGGCAATTGTGAGACTTCATGCCAATTAATTTCAAGTCTTTCATTGAGACTAGCCTCTTTATGTTAGCAGAATAACCGGACGGTACTTTGACTCCGTGCAAGCAGTCACACACGCTAATTTTCTCTTTCTTGCTAAGAGTGTAGCAAGCTGCCGGAAGGTACTTTTTGCCTTTACCCAAATCTTCATGATGTAGCTCCTTCCTGAGGTTCATATCTTCCAGGTCCATCCGTGCTTTGAGTGTATCTTTTGTTTTGCCAGGTATGTCTAGTAAAATACCGAGCAAGCTGTCACACACGTTCTTCTCTACGTGCATAACATCGATTGCATGTCGAACATCCAAAGTGCGACCAATAAGGTAGGTCCATAAATCCGATCTCTTTTTCCACAAAGAGTCAGATCACGGAACACGGATCGATGTACTTTGCTCCCTTTCCATGGATAATTTTAATATCCTTTACGGCCGCAAATATCTCTTTGCCGCTGCGATGTCTTGGAGTCAAGTCGTCTCCTTTGTACCATCGAAACCTCTCTTGTTGTTGCGATACGGATCGTCCTTACGAAGGAACCTACGATGTCGCATGTAACACATTTTTCTCGCAGATTTCACCACCGGCTACAGACGCCAAGCAATGGACGATCCGCTGAATCCTTTAATAGTCCGGCCCGAAAGATTACCGAGAGCGGGTAATCATTGATGGTTAGAACAACAACGCGTGTAGCATGAAGTACTCTCTTTATACTCATCCCATAGCCATACACCGTCGCTCCACAATAATGTAAGATCTTCAACCAAAGGTTTTAGGTACACATCGATATCGTTGCGGTTGCCTTGGCCCTTGGATCAACAAATGCATCATAATGTACTTTCGCTTCATACAAAGCCAAGGAGGAAGGTTGTAGATACATAAAGTCACCGCCAAGTGCTATGACGATCGCTCATGTTGCCGAAAGGATTCATCCCATCCGTACTGAGCCCGAACCTTATATTCCTCACATCACATGCAAAGTGTTTCTTGTATTTTGTATCAATGTTCCTCCACTGCGCAGAGTCAGCAGGGTGTCTGAGCAATCCATCCTTCTTACGCTCCTCAGCGTGCCATCGTAGCAATTGAGCATGCCTTTTGTTCGCAAACAGACGCTTTAGACGTGGGATTATAGGGAAATACCACAACACCTTGGTTGGGGATCTTTTTTTCTTACGATGCACTTCGGTGTCGGCATCACCGCGCTTATAACGAGATGCCTTGCAAACGGGACACACATCTAATTTTACAAACTCATTGTGATACAATATGCAATCGTTTGCACATGAGTGTATTTTCTGTACTTCCAGTCCCAATGGGCAGACAATCTGCTTGGCCTGGTACGTGGTTGCTGGCAACACGTTTCCCTCTGGGAGAACGTCTCACAGGAAACCTAACAACTCTGTGAAGCCCTTATCGGACCAACCATTGCTTGCCTTCAACTGCAGCAGCGTTAGCACAACATGCAGCTTTTTGAGGTCCTCCTTGCAGCCCGGGTCGAAAGGTGTTGTAGATTCCTCTACCATACGCTAGAACTTCTGAAAATCCCTTTCACTTATGTGGTCCTCCTCCCCACCATGCAACATCTGTTCTAGATCATCTTCATGGTTATCGACGAACGTATCATCTTGGGTGTACACGAACGTATCCTGGACTGCCGTGGAGTCGTTGTCTTCGTCATCATCATCAATCGGATGATCTTCACGTAAAATCTCATTTTCATCGTGCTCAGTCCAAAAGGTATAGGCAAGCTTGAAACCCCTTCGAAGCAAGTGTGCACGAATCGCCTCAAGATTAGAAAACTGCTTCTCATTCTTGCAATCGATGCACGGGCAACAAATGTAGTCCGTCAGCTTAGTTGACTTGTACGCCGCAGCCACGCTCATAAAACTAGTCACACCATTAAAGTACTCTCTATCGCGACGGTCCACTTCATACAAACATCTTCGGTCCATCTGCAAATATTTATAACAAATAAAATCTCAGTAAATCAATAAGTGGTCACAAATTATTTTATTCATTTAATTTGTTACGTACTGCTAATTAATCAAGAAATCCATTTCCAAATCTCACTATTAAAATCAATTAAATAATTGCTATTACTTATAATGGTCTGTCCGGCAAATTTGCATTACTTACAAAAAGTATTAAATTAATATACACCAAGTAAAGAAACAATAATAAGTAATTAGATACAACAACAATTAATTATGTAGTGCTGTCGTACTTAACATATTAAATGCAATCACTAATTTGGTCCACATAAAAAATTAAATTCAAGCTACATCGGATGCCTCTTTATGTCGGATCGGATATTTGTCGGATAGTATCCGATCGGATAGGGATACGGATTTTTTTTATAATAATACGGATACGGATTCGGATTCGGTACCTCACTATCCGTCGGATACGGATACGGATTCGGATAATCCGGATATTGATGGGTCGGATATCCGGACATACGTGTGGGCTGGGCCAAAACTACAATTTTGGCCCAAAAAGGTTTCTTAATTTTAGAATTGTTTTTTAATTTAATTAATCCATAAAGCAAGTTTCAATTATTAAAATTAGCAGACCAACTTCAAAAATTATGAAATTTTTTGGAGAATTTTTTTGACAAAGTTCCACAAATAATATAACATTTAAAAATTTATTTTCAAGGTTTTATCAGATTTTAAATTTTCTCAAAATTCAAAACTTCCTCTTCTTAATAGGAAAATATTTTAAATAATTAGCTAAAAAGCATAAAAACTCATAAATACATAATTTATTATTTAAAACATAATTCAACAAAGAATATAAATACTTTTTCTAGACACATGATATCTAAATAATTACATACAACGACAATTAATTATGTAGTCTTTGCGTTTTAACATATTAAACGCAATCACTAATTTGGTCCTCGTAAAAACTTAAATTCAAGCTACATCTTAATCTCACTAATCACTGTACACATAAAAAGATGGTGAATTCAAATCTAGTCTCTAAATTAGAGTTCTAATTGTGCTCATTATGCAATCGATAATTCTCACAACCAACAACCATATAGAACGTAATATCCAACAAAAACCAACTACAAATAAAATGTACATCAAGATACGAACCGTAGATCATGAATTAGAAGTGAATTCCACCAAATTTGAGAGCAAAAATTCGCCCCCTCTCTTCCCCAACCGAGTAAGAACAGAGCTCCTCTCTGTTCTGGAGGTAGGGCAAGTACGAAGGGTATATATAGTGTCGAATTATCACTGCCGGTTCTTTTTCAATGCCCGACAGTAAAATATCAATGCCAGTTCAATAATATAATCCGACAGTGATACTCTCTGCCGTTCGCACGTGAAAATTTAGGGTAAGTCTTATCACTATCGGTTATTATTTACCAACCGGTAGTAATATAGCACTGCCTGTTTTATAATACGAACCGGCAGTGATACTGCTCTCCTGTTCGCGCAGGAGAATTTAGGGTAATCTTATCACTGCCAGCTTTTGTTTACAAACCGGCAGTGATGTATTACTGCCGGTTGGAGAAAATGAACCGGCAGTGATATTCGTTCACTTCGCGCGGGAAAAAACTATTGTGCCGGTTTTACTTGGAACCGGCACTGATAATACAATCACTGCCGGGTGGGCCTCACCCGGCACTGATGGGGCGTCGCGGATAAACCCCTCTGTAGTAGTGGGCAGTGATGTGCTGTTCTGTAGTAGTGTACCTATTCAAAATCAAGTATAAATATATATAGACACTACTACAGAAATTCAGTGCAGATATATTCCCACAAAGAAAAGGTAACTGACAGACAATACAATAGTCGTTTAGTGCAGGTTCAATGTATAAACAGTAGCTAGGCACTCGGATAATCTCCTGAATCCAGTGTTCATATATTGTAAGCTGTGCCCATACAAACAAATGCACATGTATATGTAAATTGGAAACAAAAATACGTGCTATATATATCTTATCCTTATCATAGAGTCTATCTATTTGAAATCATGCATGAATATATACATATACATATACATATAATACACACACTTAAGACTTGATCTCTGCAGTTTTTTAATCACAGGTAGCATAGTCGATCTGTACTGTACTTTAGCAGCCAGCCAGCAGCCAGCAGATCCTCCATGTGCTTGCTAGATCTGTACAGTACTTTATCTAATGTATCCTTATTTTATAAAAAAAGATATCCTCTTATTTGTATTAGTAACTCTAACTCATAGACAAAGTGCATAAGGGTCCAACTTCTACATTAAAAATTCAACGTGTCACTGTTAAGTCTTTGAGCCGATGAATATGAATGCTAAACTAGCTTCTTTATGTAACTCGTTATAGATTCCATATCTTGCAATGGCAACATGATTGCCAACAATCACCACAGTAGGAATTAGATTGTTGATGATCTCTGTTGATGTGTCAGACCAATGCCTCAGTATTGTGCTATTGTTCGTTAGAAGAAAATGAGAGAAGATTTATTTGCGCCCAACTCAACTTGGTGTTGATCTACGGTATAAGCGTTGCCATCTTTGCCTGGTCAATCGGTGCGATAAAAACCATAATGGGTGAAAGAAATTAGTCTGAGAACTCATTATTGGAGAAAAAAAAACTTAAACAAATTAATCTCGGAATGAAAACAGAAGAAACTAAACAAATCTAAAATTACTTCTAGAGATCCACAGAACCCAACAACTCAGCGCTGGTGAGAACGCCATAGAACTTCTGCGTTTTTAATAGCAACGAGTGCAGCTATAGCACAGAGGAGCAGCGGCGGGCTGATGTAGGATTGCCAGCCTGGTGGCGTTGGAGGAGTTGTGGAGGGACAAGGTGTCCCTCACCGGCGAGACAAGAGGAGGTGAGCGGGTATCTCGGTCCACCCGATGGTGTGATGGCTAGGGTTTCGGCGGTGACATAAGCGGAGAGAGGAGGTCAGGGAGACTCATTTTTTTCTCTATTCGTCGGGTAGTGAGGGGCGAAGGGGAGCATTCTTCATTTCTTGTACCCCGGCCTGGGTGACATCCTGTCGACGGTGGGGATGGGCCCACCTCCCTCCCCTTCACCACCACCAAGGTTTTAAATTTTGGTTCCGGAATGAATTTCGTCTCAGGCCGGATAACGAAATTTCAGTAAAATTTTGAAATTTCGGAATTATTTCGGATGAAATTTGAATTTGAAAATTCAAATCCGGTTCAATCCGGAAAATAAAAACCGAAATTCGGCGAAAAAACCCGAAATTTCGGACGAAATTTCTGAAATTTCGGATTTTTTGAACTGGCTGAAAAGTGGTCTAAACGTTATCGAAAAATTTTGAAATTTTTTTGAGGTTCCTGACACAATGTTGATGTTCTCAAAAAAATTTCAGCTGATTATCACATTTGAGGAATTTTTAAAAATTCGGAGAGTGGTACTGTCCTGATAAAACACTGACCGACAAGTTTGATCGGAATGGAAAATGGTACAAATCAAGTTATAAACTGTTAAATTTTTTGTGCATGGTTATGATCCATAACTGATATTATCATAAAAATTTCAGCTGATTATCACATGTGAGGAATTTTTAAAAATTCGGAGAGTGACACTGTCCAGACAGAACACTGATCGACAAGTTTGATCCGAATGGAAAATGGCACAAATGAAGTTAGAAACTGTTGAAATTTTTTGTGCATGGTTATGATGTATCTATAATGCTCTCATAAAAGTTTCAGATGATGATCAAACTTTATAAAGTTTTAAAAATTCGAACAGTACTACTGCCCTGTTAAAAGGCTTACCGGCAAACTTGAACAAAATTAAAAATTATGTAAACCATAAATTTTTTTGAAAATTTTACAGAACGGTGATAAGGAAGTTCTTAATATCCCATAAAAATTTTGATTCATGATCACACTCCAGTGAATTTATAAAATTCTTACAAGGCACAGTACCATTTATGTTCTTTTCTTTTTGATTTTTGAAATATAATATAACAAACGAAGTTCAATGTTTGCATAGATTTGATTGACCAAACAAACAAAGTTTAAATTTTTTGAAAAATTTATATAATGGTACTGAGTCAATTATTAATCTCTCAAAAAAAAATAGATCATAATCACACTCAAGAAAATTTATAAAATTCTCACAATATAATTGTGTTCATTCTGTTTTTGATTTTTTAAAGATAACAAATGAATTTAAATTATTTTTAAATTATTTTTGTATTATCCTAAACTACTAAGGATAGTACCATAAAATTTTCATATTTTTATCAATCTTGTACAATTTTATAAAAATCAGACAGTGTTTCTGCCAAAATTTTAAAATATTTAAAAAATTAGGTTTTTCAACAAATTTTCATAGGAGATGACTTTCCTAAGAGTTATTGGACCAAATCCGGTCAAATCCGGCCCTAAAACTTTCAAAACCGGCCAAAAAACACGAAATTTTGCCGAAAAAAACCGAAATTTCGGATTTTACTGTAGCAATTTCAATTTTTTAAATTTTTTTCCGGACGGTACTTGAGATTTTGGGGTGATCCGAAATCCGAAATTTCGTCGAAATTTGGAACCTTCCACCACCCGATCTAGCTAAACTCTCCTGTCAAACTCAAAACCTAATTAATTCATATGCGGCGGCAGCGGCGCGCTCTATATAAGGATAAGCCCCCACTCCATGTTCGCGAAGCAACCGAGCTAGCCTACACACAAATCAAGTTTCAGGTATCATGGAACCTAACCACAACAACCACGGCTACTACGACGTCTCCTACACAAATGATGATAGCCCTTGCTACTACGACAACTACGCCAACTACTATCCCTATACAGCCGCCACTTCCGAGCCCTCCTCCTACGGTTACCACTACCATGATCAGTACGTCACTGCTCACTCCTCCGCCGCGGCCTCGTCGTCCGCCTGCATTGCCCCTTCCGCGCAGAAGCAGCAGCAGCATTACATTCATTTCGGCGGCATTAACGACTACAGCATTCAGGGCGATGGCGGCATGAGCATAGGCATAGACATGGACCAGTTCAGCGCCCTCTTGGAAGCCGCCGCCATCTCCGCGAGCAGCTCCACTGCTGCAAAAGACTGGACGGGGCAGCAGGAGGCCAAGCAGCGCGGCGAGCCACTGACCCCGCCGGCGGAACACAGCGGCGGCAGCAGCAGGGAGGCGCCGCCGCTGATCGGGGTGAGAAGGCGGCCTTGGGGCAAGTACGCGGCGGAGATCCGGGACTCCACGCGCAGCGGGGAGCGCGTGTGGCTAGGAACCTTCGACTCCCCCGAGGCCGCCGCGCTGGCATACGACCAGGCCGCCTACGCGACGCGCGGCCACGCCGCCGTGCTCAACTTCCCGGTCGAGCGCGTCCGGGAGTCGGTGCGCGCGCTGGGTCTCATAGGCGCTGCCGCCGCGGGGGACGACGACTCGCCCGTGCTAGCGCTCAAGAGGCGCCACTGCATCAGGAAGCGCTCGCCCAAGAACAAGAGGGCCGCCTGCAGCAAGGGTCAGCCGCCGCAGGTACCGCAGGCAGCGAGGATGAGGCGGAAGCAGCCTGCTGCTGAACCATGCGTGCTGGAGCTGGAGGACCTGGGAGCGGACTACTTGGAGGAGCTGCTCGCGTTATCCGATCAATGAGCATGCAAGCGTCCTATTGCTAGCCTAGCTGATGGTCACTGTCGACATCGATGATCGCACTTGCTCAGCTCGCACGCAAAATTGAGTGTTTAATTCTTGCTAATTAAATTCATTATTCATTCATTTAATTTCTTCATGCATGAATGCCTGCTAGTGATTAACTGATTAGTCGGGCATGCATATGCATCCACTACTACATAAAGGCTTATATTAGACGTTTCATCATAAACGGTTCTAAAAAACCGTCTGTATTAAAGATAACCTTACACAACAGTAATCCAGCAAATTAACATCGGCCAAAGGCCGACGTTAATTAGCCGTTTGCCGACGGTAGTACTAATTAACGTCGGCAAACGGGTAATTAACGTCGGCGGCTAGCCCACGATAGTTAATCGACGTTAATTAGACTAATTAACGTCGGCCGCCGACGGTAATTACTATTTAACGTCGGCCAGACGCAGCCGACGTTACTTACTGCCCTGACCCCAATAATTAACGTCGGCCTAGTCCTGGCCGACGTTAATTAGTGCCTCGGGCTAATTAACGTCGGCCTAGGCCTGGCCGACGTTAATTAGTGCCTCGGGCTAATTAACGTCGGCCTAGGCCTGGCCCACGTTAATTAACGATTTGCCGGATTTCCCAGTTACTAATTATCGCCGCCTAGGCACGCCGACGCGTTAATTAACGATTTGCCGAATTTCCCAGACACTAATTATCGCCGGCGCGTTTAGGCCGACGTTAATTAGCCATATTAGGGCAACTTTACCCCTATTTTCATGCTTCGCCACACAATTCAATACATAATATAATCAACATTGACAAGAATTCACACATCAACACAATACAATTCATGAATATAATCAATCCAAAGAAAGAACATGCATATAATCAAGTTATCGATCCATCATAATGTCCAAATTGTCATAACATTCAAAAAGGCCAAAGTGACACAACTACAAACACATCCAAAGTACAACTCGAATCAAACACGCCAAAAGTGACACAAGTATCAAACAAGCTACAACCATCGGCCGCCATCCGTTGATTGGGGTTCGCCGCCATCCGTTGATTGGAGTTCGCCGCTTGATCCGGAAGCAAAGAGCGCGTTGACAAAGGCGGTTACCGTCGGTTCCCTACACAAGAAAATGCAACATTAGACAATAATATAAGAATGAATGTACCAAAAGGAAACAAGTAAGAAACGAATCACGGATCTGCAGTGTCTTTGCAGCGCGTTGCGGTAGTAATCAGAAGACGAGGACCCATGTGCCGATGATCCCTACATAAGGCAACAATTATAGCTAGATTGATCAAATTTTAGTAGATTTACAAGTTTTGACAAAGTTTAGTGGTCATATTAGTAAGTGTAGCCATATTGAGTAAATTTAACTACATTTACACAGTTTAACTAGAACTAGGGATGGCAATCGGTTGGTACCTCCGGTCCAACACAGTTGAACCCGGACCGAGACCCAAATATCGATAAGACCGAACCCGACAGTACCCATGGGTCCAAATTGCACCAGACCGAACCCGATGGATACCGGGACCGACGGTACCAGAGACCCAAAACACAAATATTCATTAGACAAGGAAAACTGGGTATGCAGCACATTTACTAGGAAAGCGAAGACATGTAAACGAGTATATAGTAACAGGAAGCTCATTAAGGAGCAACCAGTGTCGCAAGATTCGTTCCCACTTACTTTATGCCATGTTTGAGACACATAATCACAAAATGACCAAGTATCAGATACCAAATGGCATTGACTGTAATGATGAATCAAATGAAAAGTAATAGTTACCTTTACAATATGCAGTTGTATACAACAAAGAAGAACAATTGCACAAATTCCAAACAAAATCCACATTGAAAATATGAAATTCCTCTAACAACAGATCCATCAGCATAGCTATATATAAAAATTCAGGTTGAGTCGGCCTAACAGGCACAATTCATAAGATATCAAATCAGGCTTTAGAGATACAGAACACTAACAGATACAGATACAAAAACAGATTTGATACAAGTAAGCATTCGGTAAAGCAAGTAAGCATTTCAACAAGCACCTGCCGATCTGCAGGAGGTGTCGGAGGATACATCCCCCATTGTGGCGGTGGCGGCGGCTGGAACGGTGGAAAGACAATGTTTTGCCCCATCGCCTGGAACATTGCCTACAAATACAATGTATACGTATTTTGAATTAATAGATTCTCTAAATGCAATAGATTGAAGACTCGGACTTACTTGAATCGCCGATTGCTGTTGTGCATTATATGAAGCGTAGTACTCTTGACTAGCCCGCGCATAATCATCACGTTGGCGCAGCTCCTCACGCAGCCTAGTAACCTCCAACTCCTGCGCTGAGGAGCGACGGCTACCAACCCCCGAGCTCTGGGACGAAGAAGATCCCCTCTCAGCTCGCACCACCGCCGAGTCGATCACTCCAGTGAACATGGAGTACCTTCAAAATGCGTGATCACAAAGGCTTGAGCACTTGAAATTATGACTTTATGAAATTTTAGAAGGTATGACATCTCACCGTCCATGGGCCTTGCCGCCCACTAGCATGCACAGCTGCCATCAAGCGGTTCCTTCCTCCAATCATAGTCTTCACCATGGCGCTTGACCATTTCGTGCGCCATATTTCTCCTACATAACCAAATCGCATAATTTAAATGGGAACTGCAAATCAAACAACTTAATTTGAATTAAATCAAAATTTTGAGCACTAACCAGCCGATCAATAGCTGTCTGACTGCACAGCTGCTCAGGGTGTGTCGGGTCTCGACCTTTATGACCTTCCACGTACACTTCAATATCACTCGGCTGAACACCGGTCCGAGCCTCCTGTAGACATAAGCAATGCTTCTCTTTCTCATGCTCCTTCCAGAAAAGCATACAGTTATCCTTGCACACATCAATCTTCTCATACTTCATACCGAGACCAGACAACATCTTCTTAGACTGGTACATGTCTCTAGGCATCTTATGATTCGGCAAGATATCGTAGATCAACTCCACGAGATCATTGTAACAATTATTGGAAAAGAAATACTTGGACTTAATAGCCATGAGCAGCGCCACAAAAGCAAGTGGGTCACTTTCGTGTGTTCGTGCAACAGCTCTTCAGAAGCTTTAAGTAGCTCAAAGAACTCCCGAACCTCACGTGTTGGCGGATCCTCCGAGTCTAGGTTAATCTCGGACGCAAAGCTTCTAGCATCTCATCCATCCTATCATCGCCCGCCCTATCATCTTCCTCTTCAACCGCAACTTGAGGTCCTTCAAAGACGTGACTCACCATGATGTACCCACAACTCAAAGCTTGGCATGAAACCGAACCGACACAGTGCGAGACATCGATTTCTTGTCCTGGGGTGGAAATTACGGCACTTGCTGCATGGGCACTTCACCTTAACAAGATTAGACATAGAGAAGGCACGGTCGACAAAAGCGGTAGCCTTGACCGCCCACTCGGTCAGTGAGCCCCACTTTTCTCCCAACCTTCATACATCCATCGGCGGTCGTCACCCATACTTGAGGCTATACTATGGCGATACTTCCAAGAGCCCAAATGGGGAATAGGTTATGTAGTTGGGGTAATTGAAGAAAAGGGAGCAGTTGAAGCATCCAACACATGTTCCTATAATCAACACGCAAGGCACAATCGCACAATCAAACACCAACACCGCATAAATAATGCTCAAGCATGTGAGTTCAAACCGCTATATAGTTTCCAAAGATGCCAAATAAAGCATGTTAGCTCAAGAACTGATTAATAGTGCTTACCAACCAGCTTCAGTCGATTACATTAAAGAACTGATTAATGAATTTGAAATTGAGTTGTGGAGCATAAGTTGCCTTTAAACAAGAAGGGTCAATCAATCTTAACCTCCTATATCTCTTTCTATGGCATCAAGTATCCAATTCTAAATCTGTCTAGACTTATCCAATAGGTGCATATCAACTAAACAAGAGAGGAAAGCAAAGTGACATTTGCATATTGTAGCTAACTTCTCCACTTATACGTTGGTCAGAATGATGAATCAAATGAAAAGTAATAGTTACCTTTACAATATGCAAAGTAATAGTTACCTTTACAATATGGCATTGATCAGTAATGATGAATCAAATGAAAAGTAATAGTTACCTTTACAATATGCGCTTGTATACAACAAAGAAGAACAATTGCACAAATTCCAAACAAAATCCACATTGAAAATATGAAATTCCTCTAACAATGATCCATCAAGATAGCTATATATAAAAATTCAGGTTGAGTCGGCCTAACAGCACAATTCATAAGATATCAAATCAGGCTTTAAGTATATTGTAGTGATACATATACGGTTTATATATTGAGGTAGCTAATACACTGGATCCGCTATAAACGCAACTTAATTCTCGGTTGATCTCCTCCCACCACTGCATAAAGATACACCATGCATCCGTATATAGATATGTGATATATATATATATATATATATATATATATATATCTGTTTTTAGACCCATTATTTTCAATATAACTGCATGTATGTACATTATACGTCATCTTTTTTTGCCGACATGCAAGCGGTGCATGGTTTCGTGTGGTAATGTCTTTTGAGCAATCAATTTAATTTCGTGAAGGATCTCCCCTCGATCCGTTGATTCCTAAAAAGTTCGTGTCTTGCATGAACAAGCTAGATGCATATATGGTGGTATTCCATACATTGTGGCGTATAAATTTTCTTGTGCCGCTCGCACGATTAATTCAAAGCGCCATGCACGAGCTGGTTAATTATACTAACTAACTAGATCCTCTTCCATAACATGCAAGTTGGTATTCAGCAGTCTGTGGCTCCTCCTCTTAGGGTTTAGGCATCATCGCTTGCTCTTTTACATGCTATATATGGTGTAGAGAAAACATGGATAGGGTCATAGCTAGGCTTTCCTTAAGCTAGGTCAAACATACAACATTATATTATCTCCACTCTTGTCTTGTTTCCCATTGCTTTCAACTTTTTAGCGTGGTGCAAGCACAAAGATACTTGGAACTTGTTATGCCCCCGATTTTGTTATCCACCATCATTTCATATTTGTCCTAACTCCTAATCACATGCCTAAAGTTTCGCAAATGATTCAATGTATGTACCTTATCCCGAGAGGGAGCCGGGCGTCGCCAGGCGGCCGGAGGGGAGCCGGGCGTCGCTGGGCGGAGGGGAGCCGGGCGGAGGGGAGCCGGGCATCGCCGGGCGGGCCGAGGGGAGCCGGGCGGGCCGGAGGGGAGCCGGGCGTCGCCGGCCGGAGGGAGCGGGCGCGCCGGGCGGGCCGAGGGGAGCCGGGCGACGGGCGAGCCGAGGGGAGCGGGCGGCGACGGGCGGGCGGGAGGGGAGCCGGGCGGGCGACGGGCGGGCGGAGGGGAGCCGGGCGTCGCCGGGCGGGAGAGGCGCGGGCGTGGGCGGCGTAAACACGAGGAGCGGCGAAGCGGCGACGGGCGAAGCGGCGTGGGCGCGCCGCCGGGCGGGAGCAGGCGCGGCGGCGGCGGCGGCGTGGCGCGCGGCGTGAGCGACATGGCGCGGCGCGGCGTGAGCAATTGGGCGGCGTGGCGAATGGGCGGAGCAGGCAATTGGGCGCGGGCTGCCGATTTCAAGATTTATCCCAAGAACTAACGCCGGCCGAAGAATAAGCCGACGTTAATTAGTTAATTAACGCCGGTCCCATGTCAGCCGACGTTAATTAACTAATTAACGTCGGCTTATTCTTCGGCCGACGTTAATTAAAATGGCCGACGTTAAATTCCCTGTTTCCTGTAGTGTTAGGTGGCTGTCAAGCGCGACCGTCTAAGTTTTGAAAATGCTAACAATCATATGTGCTATAAGCTGATATCACACACGGTTTATGGGTAGACGGTTTGTTGATAGACCTGTCTGTGAAATCACAGATGGGTCTATCAATGAACCGTCTGTGATATCAATTTATCACACACAGTTCTACCCACAAACCGGGTAGAACCATCTGTGATACGACTAAGACCACTATATAAACATACCAAGGTTCCTCATGCAGACCTCAGCACCTAGCGTGTTACGCCTCACCCAAACCCTACCCCCCCCGGCCTCCTCCTCCTCGGTGACCTCCCTCTCAGCGATCTCCACCCCGGCGACCTCCCCTGTGTCCTCCACTCCTTCCCCTCAACGACCTCCTCCTCCCCTCAAGCTCGAGTTCCATTCGATTTAGTGAATCCCCGTATCCTTTTAGATCCTTATCCTGTGATTTGTATGGATAATTGCTAAAATAATAAATAAAGTACACAAAATATCGATCTCTACCGAGGGCATGCATGTATAGTTTAGTTTATCCTTAAATATTGTTTCACTGTAAGCCTCAATTTTATCTTTTGATCTTCGAGTCTAAAGAAATGAAGGTATTGTTGGAATTATGCCCTAGAGGCAATCATAAAGATGATTATATTTCCATAAATATTAATAAACAATGATATTGTTTTTTTGAATAACATCATGGATATTAATTAATAAATACATGACTTTTTTGTAAAACTCTACATTAATCTTTATGATGTTCATTCTAAAAGTGATCCCTAGTCGATAATCATATGAGGACACATATGAGTAGACTAGCATATGTATTGGTCAATGACCATGTTTCATGGGTTATAGATATGGAGATATCAAACCTATACACTACTACAGAAAAGATCATCACAGACAGTTTTCTAAACCGTCTGTAACCATGTGTCAGTGATGTTATGGAACATCACAGACGGTTTATGAACCGTCTGTGATAGAACATATCACAAAAGGTTTCAAACTAAAACCGTCTGTGATATGCAAACATCACAGACGATTTTTTACTAAGAACCTTCTGTGACAACAAACTATGACAGACGGTTTTTACTAAGAACCGTCTGTGATAACAACTATCACAGACGATTTTTACTATGAACCGTCTGTGATATTACTTTTGGAAACAATAAAAATATCGTCACGTCCCGATGATATTTCTTTGATCCAGCTGCACTGTGCTAGTTCAGGCATAATGGAAGAGTTACTGGATGTGAGATATCACATGTCCCTGAAGAACTTGAAAACGCAAAATAGACGAAAAAATACTTCGGAGGTTGTTTTGAGGCCCCAAACGACGTTTTTCGAGATCGATGTTTTTTCGGAGCCTCGCGAGTACTTCTGATGTAGCCCCCTGACTTGGCCTTATGGATTTTCAAATCGAACATTTCTGTAGCTTTAAAACGAGCACAAGAACGTCGCGATCGGAGCTCGTATGCAAAAGTTATGGCCGTTTTACCGAAAGGTGCACGGATCGAAAACGAAAACGCCGCAACATCAAGAGTGCAAAAGAGAAGAGAAGAGGGAAAGGAAGAGGAAGAGGAGAGGATGAGCTATGACATTTTAGTTGAACGATTTGAACACCACACTTACCAAACATTCGAAGAGGAGAGGAAGAGGAAGTGAGAAGAGAGAAGAGGAGAGCAGAAGAAGTGAGAAGAAAATAGCAGGAGAAGAGCCGCGGGCTGGTATTTTAAAGGAAGTCGAAAACGAGACGAGCGGGAAGTTCAAATTTGCTGAGAGTGCGAAAGTTGAAATATTGTCACAGACTGTTTTGTCTGGATAAACCGTCTGTGATGTAGTTTTTCACATACGGTTATTATAAAGAACCGTCTATGATAAGTCGCTGACGGTTTTATTATAAAACCGTCTGTCATATTATCAAAGACGGTTTTTAACTAAAACCGTTTGTGATATTGATGTATATCATTGGCAGTTTTTGAAGAGTACCGTCTGTGATAATGTCACTAACGGTTGCAATATAGAACCGTCAGTGATGTTCATCGTCACAGACGGTTTTGAGAAATCGTCTGTGATGAGGCGTCTAATATAAGCCTTTCTGTAGTAGTGATAATATGAACACATGTTGGAGAACATGGAGTTGGATCGACCCACCTTAAGACACTGCAAGAATGTTGTATTCTTTCATGTCATCAGTTCATCTCATATACGATGTGTATGTTATATCCTTCTACTTGAGATTGTCGCATGTTCTCAAGATGCGTAATGGCTTACTTAGGGGTCATCAAACGCTACTCCGTAACTGGGTAGTTATAAAGATGGCTTTCGAGTTTGTCATGAAACATGCTGCGAGGCGTGGTCAATCAAGATAGGATTTGTCCCTCCATATATCGGGAGAAATATCTCTAGGTCTCTCGAGTGGTTGGATTTCGGAAAATGCATGACCATGCTACTCGAGTAGAAAGTTACTCGAGTCATCGAGTTAAAGAGTTCACTCAATGTATTTGGGGAATCTGAGTCATGGCATCGAGAAAGAGTGGTCGAGCCATCCAAACAAGGATGACAACAAGTCGCCTTAGGTTTGACCAATATCGTGAGGCAAAAGGAAATGCATATAGGACATTGTTGAGGTTCATTTAATCTTTACATGTACTTGGGAATCGGCACATCCTGCTAGGGGCCACTACCGGTTATTGGTCGAGTAAGAGTATTCGAGCTATGTCTGGTCGAGTAGGACTACTCGAGCCATGACTGGTCGAATAAGAGTACTTGAGCTATGTCTGATCGAGTAGGAGTACTTGAGCCATGTCTAGTCGAGTAGGAGTACTCGGGCCATGTCCAAGTGCACGTGAACCTATAGGGTCGCACACTTAAGGGGATGTAACCAATTCGGATAGGGATCTGAGTTGTAATGTGCTTAGAGTTCCTAATAGGCTTCAAAGGTTGAAACCCATTATGGGATGTCTATATAAAGGGAGGAGGTTGTGGCTTTGAAAAAAAAGAGGCACACGAAAAACACAATAGGAATTCAGAATTCTTGAAACCCTAGCCACCACCCGTCCTTCGCCTAGAACCGTGCAGTCGGCGCTAACACTCCCGCGCGTGGTGTTCCTGCCCCGTATGTGTGGATGCCTTAGAGGCGTTGCTGCGAAGCTTCAACGCTAGGACGATCCGCAACCTGCGTCACTCACAAGAAGCTGTTGGAGAAGGAGCGAGGCTAGTATGACAACACCTGCACCACCGCGCTACATTGACTCTAGTTCCGCTACGGGTCTGCGCGTCTAGTGGTAATTCTGTGATCTATAACTTGCAGTGGTTCCTTGGTTACGCGGTAGAAAATTCTGTTTTTCGCAAGATTAGCCTACCGTTCCCTAGCAGGCATGCGTGCATAGAACGGTTCCAGATAAATGGCAAAATGCAGAATGGAAGACGCCATTCGGGGCCCTAAAGAAACTGAGCCCCAAGAACCTCATGTCTTGGTTGAGGAGGCGTCGCCCGTGGACACAGGAGCGCCCCCGAGCCCCAGCCACCTTCACCGACACGCCTGTAACACCCTAAAATTTGCCATATTTTTAAATTTAGGAGTTATTTTGATTTTTGAGAATTTCTGGAGATTTATTGGAATTTATTTTGATTTATTCAAATATGGTCATTCTTGAAGTCAATTAAAATAAAGTAAAAGTATATACCAAGTTTTATTGGAAATATTTTATTTGAGTTCAAAATGTCTCAAAATATTTTCTAGAATTTTTCTAGAATTTTTTCGAGTATTTTGCTATTTATTTTGGCTTTGTTTATTTATCTGATTTATTTTAACTCGAAAATGTCATAAAAAAACTCGATGAATAGTACTAGGCCGGCCCAGCACTGTGCTTAGCTCGGCCCAATTCGCCGAAACCCTAGAATCGCGCCGTCCGATCATGATCGAACGGTTGCCGTTGCGCCACGTCGCCCGCGTGCGTGCGCCATCCGATCGAGTCCACGCAGACGCCCGTGATGGAGCCACGTCCCTTCGCCTGCGTAATCGCTAGAGTTAACGCCGCCGAGCGTTTTCGCTTGTTTCACCGCCTGCAGCGCGCACATCGAGGCTCCTTTAAGTGCACCGATTAGCGCGTCTGGCAGAGCTCTTCTCACTGCATCTTTTGACTCCTTGCACGCCTCCCGAGCCACCACCGTTTGCCCTTAAGAGCTCGCTGAAGTTCGCCGAAGTCTTTGCCAAGTTCTTTGCACTTGGCTCGCCGTCCGTTGAGGTTCCGCCATCCCCAAGGTCTCCGTCGAGTTCGCCGTGCCAAGACGCGTCGACTTCGTCAGTTCTTCTCGCCGGAATCGCCCTCTAGCGCCACTGACCGCATCATCTTTCCCAACTCTGGTAGCCTTCTCTTCTACGCCACCGCCGACCTTGTCGAACCCCATCGACTGTTCGATCCGCATCGCACGCTTCTGGTTTGTCCACGTCTTCCCTCTTCTGTTTTAAATCCTAGCGTTAATCGTGACCGTTAGATCTAGTATGGACGTCAGAGATTAGATCTTGGGTTCTTGTGTTAGATGCGATCTGAGCCGTTGGATCATTTCTGAATGCTTGAGATCATGCCGCGTCGCTATGGTGAACAGTAAACAGCTCGGGTACCGTGGGCCGTTGGATTAGATCTATGCGGTGTTTGTGGGTTTGAGCTGGGTTGCGTAAATCCGCGCCATTCAGATTTGAACGTGCGGCTGGGATGTCGCCCGCCTCTGCCGAATTATGTGCGGGCGTGTGTGCAAGTTGACCGAGGTGCGACCAAATCTTGGCTGTTGGTTTCAAGCGGACAGCCAAGATTTCGCCGGGTGTCCTCGCGTGAGCCGAAGCGTCGCTGGATCCGCGCGAGTGCTGGCCGTTGGATACGTGAACGTCGTCGGATGCGTGACGCGTGGGGGCGTGGAACGCGAGGCATTGCTGAGTCTGCGCGGGAGTGGACCGTTGGATCTGAGAGCTCCGTTCGATGGTCGACGCGTGTCACGTGGTTTTCGAAGCGTCTCGGTGCAGCGTGTGTGATCTGGCCGTTGATCCTTGGACGGCCACGATTGCGCCACGTGGCTAAGATCTGACCATTGGTTGGGTTTGATCGAGATGCTGACGCGTGTCCTTGCGCGAATCCCGAGGTGGTGGCGACGCCGCAGCGACGGAGTGCCGACGCCGCCAGGTGGGCCATGTGTTCTGTTCGGTGGACCGCGTCCACGGTGGATCCAACCCGAGCCGTGGATCGGGTCCATGGACCAGCTGACGTGGCGGCACCAGGAGCTGACGTCATGCTGATGCAATAAATCGAGTTTTCAATAGAAAAATAAATAAATTAATTCGGGATTTTCTATTTTCTGATTTATATTTAATTTAAAACTTTGAAAGGCTATAACTTTTGCATTTTAACTCCGATTGAGGTGATTCCAGTCTCTAAAAATTTGTAAAATTGTGCTCTTTTTAATGGTGTTTTTTATTTGAATTTCTAAGGTTATTTAGTCCACTGGTTTGGTTATTTATTGCATATATAACTTTTACGCGTAGACGCAAACTTGCCGGGAAGTTTCGAGGAGGAGTTCGTCGCTCAAGATCAAGCTTCGAAACACGACCAGCAACTCTTTGAAGGCAAGTGATGCTTTGACCATTTTGATCCCAGTTTTAAATGTGTGTTGTTTTGAAACTATGCATGCTAAGTTAATTAAAAATGAATTTAAATTAATTTGGGGTAATGTAGCTAATCAACCCATATTGTTATTACCACCTTGAAATTATTATTTGTATGCCTGAAATCATTGTCACCCTAGGATTGTTTGTAATCGTTGGATGTTAATATGATGTCAACACGGGAGGCTAGACCGTGATTAGATGCTTAGCCCTGCAGCTTGTCATGAATGATCTTTCAGAAAATGCCACAATAGTGACTAATGAAATATTGAATGTATTTTAAACATGGTGTGGTGATGCCACGTGATGAAGTTGAAGTACGGAGACCTGTGTGGTTCTGTACCGATGTTGAGTTATTGTTGGCATGTGTTGCACAATAATCAACTCGGTGGAAAAATAATTTAGGATGGGGCAAGTGGCAGGAGGCTTTCTGCCAGGTGGGCCAGTGTGGCAATGGGTTAATGAGTGTTGTGAGTCTGTGTGCCACATTGGGCTGTGTGCCATTGTTGAGTGATGAAAGTCTTGCCTTGGTCAGTTAAGGACTTCACCTTGCAAGTCTTTGAACTGAGTCACCCGTACAACCACATGTCTAGTATGGGACAGACCTAGTTGATTAGGGTTCTGATATCTTTCCTCCAAACTCGGGGTGACAAGAGACACGGGTGTATCTCGTGTGGGGAGCGTGCACGTGCTACGGCTTGATGCCCATCCAACGGTGTTGGCCTGTCCTATACTTTGGCTCTGTGTGAGGGGAGTGATAGTGAAGGCAATACCGCGGGGGGGGTTCATTGGTTAAGGTAAAGGTTCCTGAAAGGCTTTGTTACGGGCAATCACCTCTGTGGTGAGAGGCTGTATCTTGTGGGTAAAGTGTACAACCTCTGCAGAATGTCAAATCTATTTGAATAGCCGTGTCTGCGGTATTGGACATTGCTCGGGGATTACAGTCAAGGGTTAGATCTTCAAAAAAATAAAATGTAAAAAGGGTGGCTGTGTGCCAGTGTGAAAATGAAGTGATTATGGCTGTGTGCCAATTTTATGGAGAAAAACTGTTTAAAGAACTTAGTACTATTATTAACTGTTTCACTGCTTTTAATCTAAATAGATTGTTCATTTAAAAATGTTGTTTGATGCAAATGAGCCAAGTAAGCTAATTCTTTAGAATAAGTCTTGCATATAGTAATAGCAATTCATTTTGTGCATTACTTGTTGAGTACCTTGAGTACTCACCCCTCCTTGCCTATCAACCCAACATCAGTGGAGGAGTCTACGCCAGCATGGGAGGAGGAGTACATCGAAGAGCCGGACAATTAGGGAGCAAGCCCAGTCGGTTGCCTATGGCAAGTTGATGGGACTCCACGAAGTTTATTTGTTTTCCGCTTTTATCTTTTATTACTCTGATAATGTAAGCCCTTTGTGGCTGATCTTATGGAAGGAGACCACAAGGTCGTACAATTCAGTTTATATAAATGTTTGCACTACTTATTATGGTATCGTTGTGAATGTTTGTGATGTTCAACCCTGTAAAGTCTGTGTGTGCTAGCGTGATACTGGACTAGCACAGAATACACAGAGGGTCCAGATTCTCAGTATCGGGACCCGACAACGCCATGCTTCGGTGTCGGGTCCTGCCGCTCGAGAACCCATCTCTCGTCCATCCCCCGAAGTTGAAGAGATTTCCCGAGTTCCGCCGACTCCCGCTCACCCTCAGCTCATAATGCAAACCACGTGGGTTGATGAGGAGGACGGGTTGAAGCTTCTGGACGACTCGGAGGAGGAGAGAGAAAGGAATGACTTTTACAGTCATGCCACCGCTTGTGCTCGCCTAGCCCGGGTAATACTTTCACTACTCTTACCACCTTCATGCTTGTGCCGGTTAGCATGTTCTCACCTTCCCCTGCGATGGTTACAGAAATTGGGAGAACACTCTGAAAAGAAGTCCGAGTACCTCCAGAAGATGCTCCCGGAGGTCAGGACGAGCCAGGAATATCTGGCCGACTTGGAGCAGATCAAGGCTGGTCATGCAGCCGAGCTGCGACTTCTTCGGTCGGAGGTCCAAGCGTTACGGGAAGAGCAGAAAACCCTGCGGCAGGAGAAGCTAGACGTCGTTGGCTCCCTTCGAGGTAAATATTTCCTAGACCACCCCGTGCTCTTGTTCAATCGTCCGGTCTTTTGATTTCTTTGTCTTCATGTCAGCTCGGGATTCCACTGTTGCAAAGCTTCAAGAGCAACTCAAGGTCTCGGAAGCCTCCAAATTGAAGTCGGAGAAGGAGTTAGAAGGTACGCTCAGCAACCTGGCCCTCCTTTGTCTTCGTTGTCTTCTTGGTATTTCTTGATAATCAGTTTTGCTTTCAGACTATAAGTTCAAGACGCGGGTGCAATACGCCGCTTACAACGAGAGGGTTGAATCCCTTGAAACGTCTTGCTCCAAGCTTCGCGTAGCCTCTGAGCCGCTGCTGAGGTTGCTTCATTCCAGAGGCGAGGCCGCCAGCGAGACCAAGTCATCTCCCAACTAGAGGAAGCCCCCAAGGAGCTCAAGATACTGTTGAAGGAGACGGCGACCAATGGCGCTAGCCAGGCTCTGGCTATCACCAAATCGCTTTATCCCCGAGTGGATCTTAAGGCTATCAAGGACGGCTATGCCTGCAACATGGATGAAGACCGGGCCACCGAACTCTGGGATGAAGTCAGGGATGCTTCTTCAGCTGTAGCGAAAACTTTGGACCTATGAATCAAATATATAAAACTTTGGACATATGAATCAAATATGCAATTATGCTTGATGAATCCATCCGAGTGGTTTTTGTCATATCATGTTCGACTAGTTCAGCCCCCAGGCTCTGAGCATGGTTCATGACGCATGTCTTAGAGTTTTAAAATCATAGGAGCAAAGCACTCAGACGCATAAATCTCGAGAAGATTATACGAAAATAACTTTAGGAGAGACATTTATTCATAAAGAAACAATTGAATTACAAAGTTCAAGTGAAAAAATGACGTAGCTGTTCTATGTTCCAGGTGTTGCTGACAGTTGTGCCGTCTTCACGCTTGAGCTTATAAGCCCTAGGACGTATCACTTCATCGATGACGTAAGGGTCTTCCTAGCTTGGGGAGAGCTTATGCTCGCATTTCTGATTCTTTCTAAGGACCAGATCTCCTTTGGAGAATGCGCGGCTCCTTACATTGCGATTGTGATAGCGACGTAAGCCCTGAAGGTATCTTGCTAACTGAATTGTCGCGACATCCCTGGCTTCTTCCAGCCGGTCGAGGTCTTCTAGCCGGCTTTCTTTCGAGGCGACTTCTTCGTAGCTTCGAACCCGCGGGGATCCGAATTCTAACTTAGTGGGGAGGACCGCCTCTGAGCCATACACCAGGAAGAAAGGTGACTGTCTGGTTGCTCTGCTGGGGGTAGTTCGCAGCCCCCAGAGTACCGAAGGCATTTCTTTGACCCACCGAGTGGCGTATGGTTGAGACGATCGAAAATCCTTGCCTTTAGGCCTTGTAAAACCATGCCGTTGGCTCGCTCGACCTGCCCATTACTTCCGGGGTGTGCTACTGATGCGAAGCAAATTTTTATGCCGAGTTCACACCAGTCTTGAAATATGCCACCTCTGAATTGGGTGCCGTTATCCGTGATGATTCGGTTTGGTACACCGAACCTAACCACGATTTCGTTGAAGAATTCTTTGGCCTTTGCGGCTGTGATTGTGGCGACTGGCTTGGCCTCCACCCATTTGGTGAATTTATCAACAGCCACGAAGAGATGAGTATAACCGCCTTGAGCCTTCTTTAAAGGTCCCACCATGTCGAGCCCCCAGACCGCAAATGGCCAGGTGATCGGGATGGTTTGTGATTCCTTTGCCGGTTTGTTCATCTGTCGCGCAAAGAACTGACATCCTTCGCATGTCCGGACGATATCCTTTGCATCAGTGACAGCAGTCGGCCAAAAAAATCCCTGACGATAAGCCTTACCGACCAGGGTTGTTGACGCCGCGTGATTACCACAAACTCCCGAGTGGATTTGCGTGAGAAGATCTCTTCCTTCTTGTTCTGATATGCACCGTCATAGTACACCAAAGGAGCTCTTGTGATAGAGTTCTTCCCTGATCACCACATAGCTCTTGCTTCGGCGATTATTCATTCGGCCTGCACACGATCTTCGGGTAGCTCGTCCTTCGTCAAGTAGTCCAGATATGGAGCTGTCCAATCGGAGGTAATGACCAAGAATTCTGTCTCTTCGCTCTTCTCCACTAGGACGCCCGACTTAGGCTGAGTGCTTATTGTGGGTTTATGAATTTCTTCGACGAATACTCCCACGGGCACTGTGGTCCGGCTAGATCCCATCTTTGCTAGCTCGTCGGTCGCCTCATTGTCCCGACGGAGCACATGAACAAGTTCCAAACTGTCGAAGTTGCCTTCTAGCTTGCGTACCTCCTGGCAATAGGCCGCCATGTTGTCTTCGATGCAGGACCATTTTTTTTCCACCTGATTGACCACGAGCATTGAATCTCCACGAACCATCAGGCATCGGATACCGAGTGATATGTCGATATGGAGGCCATGGATGAGTGCCTAGTACTCGGCGGCGTTGTTTGACGCGGGAAAAAGTATTTGCAGAACGTACCTCAACCGCTCTCCACTTGGCGATATGAGCACTATACCAGCCCCCGCGCCATTGAGCATGAGGGAACCATCGATGTACATCGTCCAATACTCGAGTTCCTTGACGATCGCCGAGCTTTGAAGTTCTGTCCACTCGGCAGTGAAGTCGGCGAGCGCTTGAGACTTGATGGCTGTGCGAGGCTTGAATAAAATGTCAAAAGCTCCAAGCTCGACTGCCCACTTTGCAATTCTCCCAGTGGCCTCCTGGTTGTGAAGTATATATCCTATTGGGAAGGAGGTGACCACCGAAACAGTATGCTCTTCGAAGTAGTGCTTGAGTTTGCGAGACGTAAGAAGTACGGCATATAATAATTTTTGCACTTGTGGATACTGCACCTTGGATTCACTCAGGATCTCGCTGAAGAAGTAGACCGGATGTTGGATCTTCTGCACGTGACCCGGCTCCTCCCTTTCTACGATGATCGCAGCGCTGACTACGTGAGTCGTCGCCGCGATGTAATGTAACAGAGGTTCTTCTGGCATCGGAGAAACCAAGACCGGGGGCGTCGTTAAGAAGGTCTTCAAATCTTCAAACGCTTGATGTGCCTCAGGCGTCCATTGGAACTTGTCCTGCTTCTTAAGGAGTTTAAAGAATGGCATACCTTGCATACCCAGTAGGGAAATAAACCTACTGAGTGCGGCCATGCATCCTGTAAGCTTTTGGACGTCCTTTTGGCAAGTCGGCGGTTCCATATTCGATATGGCCTTGATCTTCTCTGGATTGGCTTCAATGCCTCGTTGGGAGACGATAAACCCGAGCAGTTTTCCCGAAGATACTCCGAAAACACACTTCTCGGGATTAAGCTTAATGCTGAAGGCCCTTAGACTTTCGAACGTCTCGTTTAGGTCGTCGATAAGGTCCTTCCTCTCCCGAGTCTTTACCACGACATCATCCATATATGCCTCTACATTGCATCCGAGTTGTGCATGAAAGCACCGCTGTATTGCGCGCTGATAGGTTGCACCAGCATTTTTTAAACCAAACGACATCGTGGTATAGCAAAAGGCCCCAAAGGGCATGATGAATGAAGTCTTGATGTGATCTTCCGCCTTTAGGCGAATCTGGTGGTACCCTGAGTAGGCATTGAGAAAACTCAGGATTTCGCACCCGGCGGTTGAGTCAACCACCTGATCAATTTGAGGTAGCCCGAAGGGATCTTTCAAACATGCCTTGTTGAGATCAGTATAATCAACGCACATGCGCCAAGTTTTATTCTTCTTTTGAACTAGTACAGGGTTTGCCAAACAAACGGGATGATACACTTCTTTATAAAACTTGCAGCTAATAGCTTGGTGATCTCCTGCTTGATGGTGTTCCGACAATCTAGAGCGAATCGTCGGAGTCTCTGCATGACTGGCTTTGCCCTTTCGTCGACGTGTAGAGAATGCTCGATGACCTCCTTAGGAACACCCGGCATGTCGGATGGTTTCCAGGCAAAGATCGAAGATGCCCTAGGGATCACCCCGTGGAACGGCTATGAGCTCGGCCTTAGCTCGGAGCGGGGGATGTTCATGTCGTCGACGATTTTGGCTAACAAGACGTTGAGTCCACTCCCTCCATCAATCAAGACCTTCTTGAGCTTTACACTACGAATGACAGGGTTGAACACTAGAGGGTACTTACCCGGATGTAGAACTAGGTTAGGGTGATCCGAGCGATCGAAGGTGATCGGGACTTCAGACCACTTTAGAAACTGGGGGATTGCCGATTCCACCGCATTGATCTCCCGAGCGGTATGTTTTTGCTTCCACTTGGACTCGTATCCGGTGGAGCCCCCGTATATGTAGTTCAGTTCGTGCTCGGGCTCTTGGTAATAGTCCTCGCCAGGAATGTCCTTCTTCTTGGCCATCTCCTCCTTCGCTGGAACCGGCTGCTTGTTGCTTTCGCGCGCAAAACGCTTCAGAGTAAAGCAGTCTTTAGCGGCGTGTTTACCTTTAGGGTGGAAAGGACAGATCGCCTCCATGACGGTATCGTAGTCGGGTGCCTCCCTTCGTGCCACTCAGGGCCGGTTGCATTCTGCTACCGCAACTAGCTCCTCGCCTTTCTGCTTTTTGTCTTTGTGCTTGGAGGACTCGGCTCTGTCGCCTTTGTTCTTCTGTTGCGGGCGATCTTCTTGGTGCTCGGCCAGGGCGTCGGAGGCCATGGCATAGCGGTCAGCCAATGCGAACATCCCCTTTACAGAGGCCGGTGGTTTCTGGGACATTTTCTTGATTAGATCAGGATCACTTACCCTTTCTAAAGGTCGCCACCACCACCGCATCGATACGCCCTCGATGGTGTTCTTCTTCTGCATGAAACGCAGGATGAAATCTCTCAGCATCTCGTCCTTCTTCTGGTGAAGCTGATATAGGTCCCACGGGGTGCCAGGCCTCTCGTTGGTCCCCTGGAAGTTCACGATAAATTGATCGCAAAGATCGCTCCTGGAGTCCACCGAGTTCGCAGGAAGTCCCGTGAGCCATGCTTGAGTTGAAGGGGTGAGATTGACTGGCAGATAATTTGCCATCACGTTTTGGTTGCCCCCAGCCACTTTAACCGCTAGGGTGTAGACCTACAGCCAAGCTTTCGGATCTCGCTCCCCGTCAAACTTTACGATGCCCTTGGGGTTGAAACCTTCGGACCATACCACTCGGCGTAACCGAGAGGTGAATGCTTGGATTTCGTCAATGGATCTGTCGTCATGACGAGGGGGAGTCCGGCGTGGTGAGCCTTTGGCTCGGCGATCGTCATCAATGCGTCGGGGTGGCGTTCGACGCGGCAAGTCCATGACTCCACGATCATCGTTGTCGTTCCGACCCTGGCGATGATGGTCTCTATAGTCATTGCAGTCGTCGTACCTTTGATCGCTTCGTGGACCGTGGCCGATACCGAAGCATTCGTAGTCGTCGTGGCGCCAGCGTCGATCTTCTTTGTCCCGCTCTTGCCGTCTGGCGATGATGTCTTGGCGGAGGTCGCGGTTGAGATTCTAGCGAACGTCTCCGACTGGTTGTTTGGGGCGCCGACTGCCGGTACTCTGACTGGTACCAGTCCGACTGCTAGCGACATGGGTAGCCGCGTGGGAGCGTGAGTGCGCTTCTCCTACCGGCTTTTCCTAATTCTGCTGAATGGCTGCTGCCGTCACCATAGCCTTGATCTGGGCCACGATCGTGGCCGCCGGGCTATCAGATGCAATTATCGGGTCCAGCGTGTCGAGGAGTGTCATTGAGGCGACGACGTTCTGCTGTGGCGTATGGAAGATAGCTTGGTCTCCCAATCTGGATTGTAGGATGTCCTCGCGGACATGGCGGCCGTGAGATCGAAGCGATCGCGTCTGTGCCTCCTTACCCTTAGGAAGAAGACAATCTTCCTCCGCAGCTTCTTGAATCTCTTGCTGGCGTTGGAGATCGGTTTTCTGCTCTTCTATCACGAAGATGCCACGAAAATCGTAGCGATTCTCGCACCGCCGACCGTTTCTTTGGCCGAGTCGATAGACATACCGAGATGAATTGGTTCGACTTTACCGATTGATCCGCTTTAAGTCTAGGCAGACAAGTTCTTCGCGCGCATCCGCCACGAAGTCCAGGCTTCCAAAGCAGAAAGCCTATCCGGAGATGAAGGTGGTGATAATTCCATTGGTTGCTGGCGTGCCAACTGTCGACTTTTGTAGTCGGTAATAAATTTATGGGGCAGGCGCTAGATCTTAAACTCGAAGGTCACACAAGACAAAGGTTTAGACAGGTTCAGGCCCTCGACGGAGGAGGTAATACCCTAGTCCTGTGTGCTGGGATTATGTGGATCTCTTGGATCTAAGATTGCTCGTGAGCTCTATGATGCGATATGCGATGAGCTCTCTCCCTGTTGTTGCCCGCCCTCTCCCTTATATAATGGGAGTGGGACGGTTTACAGGGTCCCGAACGGTTAAGAGATTCCGATCAGTTATATGATTCTAATCGGTTACAGGATAGAGTTTACATCTTTATCTACCCTGTTAACAACTCGGATTACAACCGTATCTTTTATATCTAAATACATATTCAACTGTCTATAGGATGTACCCCCTTCCGTACGGCAACACAGCTTGGCGGGGAGCTTTCCTTCTGGGCCGGTTATGAAGACACCTGGTTTCATATATTCCATAGGCTGCATGCCGACGAGCGCCAAGGCCTTCTCCTCGCAATCGTGTGCTGCTTTGAGGTCGCCACGGACTGATATGACACCGTTGGGCCTTGGAAGGTTCATGCAGCGGTGGCCGTAATGGTTTGCCACCATGAACATGATCAGCACTGGGCGCCCGAGTATGGCGTTGTAGGGGAGGTCACCGTCGACCACTTTGAAGGTAATCAGCTCAGTGCGGAAATTTGAGGAGTCGCCGAAGGTAATGGCCATAACCACTTGCCCAAACGGAGTGGTTGAGCTCCCTAGCACGATGCCTTAGAAAGGAACTGCTATGCTCCTGATCTTCGACCGGGGAATCTGCATCCGTTCTAGCGTGCTCGCTAAGAGCAAGTTGAGGGAGCTGCCCCCATCGACCAGGAATCGCCCGACCACAGTATTGCTTATGGTCGGGGTCACGACCAGAGCAGTCTTGAGATCCTTGTTCATTCCTGGGGGAGCATCATCCCAGGAGAAAGTAATCAAGATTCCAGCCCACTTGCTAGGCTGGTCATCGGGCCTCCCAGCAGAGGCTTGGTATACAGTTCGCGTGGTATCTTTGAGCTCACGCCGAGATTGGTACGCGATGACCCGCTGAAAATTACATCGACATGGCGGTCGCCCTACTGAAACTCCAAGTCGAGGTCTTCTAAGTCCTCGCTGGCATTGACCCTGTCTGGTCGCTCATCCTCCTTTGGGAGCGTGGGCATCTCTCCACATCCGTCGTAAAAGGCATCTAGCTTATTCTGCCAAGTACTGTAGTTTCGTAGGTCGTGTCCATGGGCCTTATGGAACAGGCAGAACTTGTCAGAATCATACCTGGGTTGCACCTTGGCACCCTATGGTCGAGCGTCACCTTGCTGGGGCCCAAACCGATTCTGCCCCTGCTGGATCGGTATTGTGCTTGTTGAGGTCGTTGTCGACCTTGTTGAGGTGAGATCTTCCCTGGTTGGGACGCCGCATTTCCATTACCTCGCGCTCGTTGTTCATCGCAGCAACCACGGGCAGCCGTCCACCTCCACCGCCACGGTCTCTCTTCTGCTTTTTAGCATGCGGATCTGAGCCGTCGCCGTTGGCGTTTGAAGGACCATGTGGAGGTCCATCCATGTTTGTGATGAGTATTTGACTTTATTTGAGCAAGGTGTGCTCAAATTTGAGTTTGATTTGGATTGATTTTCAAAATGAAGCAATTTGAGTTGTCTCTGCCAGGAGTGGCAGTACCGGTCGTATGGACGCGGTAGTGATGAGTTGGATGGTTTATTGCACATCTTTTTGGGCATTGCTATGTGAGGAGTTTCCTTGTCTTTGATGGTTGCAGGGTGACGGTGCTAGGTCATGGTGAGGCGAAGGATGACCGGGACTAGGCGAGGAGCGTCGGAGGTCCAGACGGTTGGGAGATCGTCGGAAGATGATCGGAGACGGAGTCCGGGCAAGTCAAGAAGACAAGGAAAGGAGTTGATGCTAGCTAGATGCCGCGTGGATCAATGAGGGCCGTCGGATTGAGGTCAAGTTGATAGGTTAGTGGGTCTAGGTAGTATGCTTTGAACACCGTGCAAGAAAACCCGGTATGTGCGTGGGTTTTGGGTTAGCCCTTGCATGGCTGTGTGTGTGGGTTAATCCTAGCCCTTATATGAGTGCTCTAGGGTTGAGGGACTCATCCAAGGGTGGTAGGTGGCCCAAGAGTAGTATAAATAGGGGTGGAGGGTAGCCTCCTTCCCTTGAAGGTGTTGAGGTTTTGATGCTCATTTGAGCTTTGCCCACATGAATGTGAGGCTTTGTAACCTCCCTTCCAAAATGAAAGTTTTATCCATCCACCTCTGAATTTATTTTATGATTTACATTATGTCTTTACTTTACGCAATTTAAATTCAGCATTTACTTTCCCGCAATTACATTCCCGCAATTTACTTTCAAGTAATTTGGATTTGCCTCCCCTCCTTCTAAATGCTACTGATCTTGGATGTTTTGAGTGTGTTCATATGGTTTTACATCTGTTCTGCACTCTTGGATTGAGTAGAGAACATCTTTTCTTTCAAGTTCCAACTTTGTTCAGAACTTGTTCTTCGCGCAGCAGCCAGTGTTTGATTTTTGTAAAAATATAGAAAAATTATTTTTGCGTGATTCTTGTTGGAGGAGGTGCGGGACTCTGATATACACCTGTAAAAAAATTTTGGAGTTCACTGGTTGCACCGTTTGGGCACCATGAGATGAAAACCGAGCCCCAAACTTTCTGCTCGAAGTTCTTGAGCATACTGTGTTGTTAGATTTTTCCTGTTTTTTCTGTAAGGCTTTTTGAGGAGAAATTTGGTGGAGTTCTTCAAAACTATGATACTCATTGGGAGAACAATTCTCAGAATTTTTTGAGCTGCAGAAACCCACCAACCTCCTGTGCAAATTGAGGACAGGTTCTGGAAATTCTGCTTTTGCTTTTCTGAAAGTGACTTTTGTGATTTGAATTGATGTCCTTTCTAAAAGCAAGAGTTTGAATTGATTCCTCTTTATCTTGGACACTAGACAACCAGGATTGTGACTCAAAAATCCCCACATATTTTATGGTACTTATCCATGCAAGCTTGGGGTACACATAGTTGTCTAGTTTTTCGGGTTTTTCACAATTTCCTTTGAGCGATCTTGTCGAGGTTTTTGTTGGAGTATTTTGGGAATTTTTATTTGCACCATTCACCCCCTCTGCTCGCCATCTTGGTCCTTCAATTGGTATCGAGCCGGTTCTCGCTCTTTCTAGATCTTGACCGGTCTCAAGAGCCATGGCGACGGACAAATATTCCACCAAGCCTCCCATCTTTAATAGAGTTGATTTTCCTTTTGAAGTCCCTGATGGAGTCATACATCACGCCTGTGGCTACCTGATTTGGCGTAAGGTGAAACTCCCATATGAGGTTCCTCACGATGAAAATGTCACGCCATCAATATGGTTGACGCCGAGGCGAATGCTAAGGCAAGGAACATTCTCATACAGGTCTTAGCCGGTGAGTATGATAGATTTCTTACCTTCGCTCGCCACGAGATTTGGGTAACCCTCGATGCTTACCATGAGGGCTCTACTCAAATCAAGACCGTGAGGCAGACCAGTTCAAGCGCGAGTACAAGTTTGATCAACGCTACCGGTGAGAGTCTCGACGAGTGTTTTGGTCGGTTTACAAAGATTTTGAGCGACCTCCGAGCAGCTTGGTTGCATATACCCGACTCGGACAATGCTCGGCATTTCTTGACCGCACTGACCTTCTTCGTTTGGGAGATGAAGGTGACCACCATCAAGGACACCACCGACTTATCGACTCTAACTCTTGACGGGCTTTATTCCCGCCTCAAGACTCATGAGATCGATGTCGTCTCTCGGAAGACAAAATCTCAGTCGATGGCTTTGGTCACCGATCCCATTGGATCTTCTTCTTCTTAACCTTCTATTGGTTTCTCTCTTTCCGCCCTTTGCGAGCTAAGCGATGACCAACTGGAAAAATTTCCAGAAAATGAGCTTGCTCTTCTCGCTCGTAAGTTTTCTCATGCATACAAGAGGGTGAGATAGAGGAAGAGAGGTGGCATGATCACCGCTTGAGTGTGGTGGCCCAAACCACATTCGCGAACTCGTCCTAAGTGGAGAAGGGCAAGAACGACGCTGGCGGTTCGGGCAAGAACGACTACACCGACAAGAACCGCAACAAGAAGCCTCCAGTTCGTGAACCGCGCCGACGAGAAGAAGTACCGCAACTTCTCCAAGAACAAGAAGCTTTTCCACCGCGTCCTCGCCGCTTGACGACATCAACCTCTCCGACACGGAGACATGGAGCGACGATGGCGAGGATGATCCACAAGAGAAGAAGGGCGGCGATGACTTCTCCGGCATGTGCTTCATGGTCGACACCAACGACATCGACGACTCGAGCTCTACAAATGACTGGATGAGGTACCCTCCTATGACCAGCTCAACGAAGCTTTCGCAAATTAGGAAAATTTCATGCTAGAGCTAGAGCTAGGTGTACGAGCTTGAGAAGGAAGTAGGTACCTTGACTCGGAGTTAGCTTCACTTAGATCTTCTCCTCCCGAGTCACCGATGATTGCTCTTTGTGTGATGCTATTCTTGTGGAGTTGGAGAACCTAAGGACCATACATGATAGTGTGCTTGCTGAACTTGATGATCTTAGGTTGAAAAATGCTAGCACTAGTTCTATTGATGCTATTCCCGTTGAGGCTAGTTTTCTTCATGCTCACTCCACTCCATCATGTGCTAATTGCCCTAAATTGCTTGCCGAATTGATGCCATGAGCGAACACCTTAGAAAGCTTTCGCTAGAAATGATGAACTTGAATTGCATGCTTCTAAGGACCCAAATACCATGTGAGGGTCAGAAGCAACTAAAACTTGACAATGATGCTTTGAATGTCAAGTGTGATCAACTTGCTAAGGATTTACTAGTTAAGTCACAAACTGGTTGCTTGTCGTGTTGGGGTTAAGGATGATGTGGATCAAATCCATGTCGAGCTTAAGAAGAAGTTAAAAGACCAAACCCTTAGGATTAGAGATGCTCCTTGCGCTTCTTGTGAGGCCCTTAAGATTGAGGCAGCCGTGCTAAGGGAACAAAAGCACGTCTTTGAGAGATCTTCTTTTCCGGTTCTTCTTCTTCCTCTCCTTCCCCTGCTCTTCTTGTGCTTCTTTTTTCGAGATTGCCAGATCTTATGAGCACTCTCGAGAAGTTTGTTGGAGGCAAGAAGAAGCTCAATCTTATTCTAGACCAATCCAAGATTAGTAGATTCAATCAAGGTCTAGGATTTGATCCCTTGAGCACGCTCGGCGCATCCTCCCACCATTGTGCGCAGCTCCAAGAGTGGTGAGATTGTGGAAGCTCCCAGTGAGCACCACCAAGTTTATGTCTCACTGGGTTGTCCATAGGACTTCGACTGTAAGGGTGTTACTCCTATTTCTTCCGCCTCTAGCAAGGCGGTACACATGCACCTTCTCGTAAGAAGGATGGTCACCTAGTAGATTTCGCGCCAGCGTGCCAAGATCACTCGGCGTGAGCGTGTTGTCGCTCTTAGGGGTATTCAGGGTCATCCCTGCACTTTGAGTGCTCCTAAGACACACACCGCTTCTAGACAAAGTTAGAGAGTCGCTTGTGTTTGGGCAAAGTCCCAGACTCGGTTTTCATGCTAGTTCTTTGAGTTTTAGCCCGGAGTTGTTCGTAGTCATTCTTTCGCTGCCTTCTTGATATTCCTCATTTTTCCCATCGAGGTAGATATCGCGGCGTGAGGTGTTTTCCAGTAGGAGATCCAGCACCTTCTTCGGGATGGTCCGCTTTTGCACCACGGCGTGCCAACCCAGCTTTGACTCTAGATTATCTACCGAGTTGCTCTTGATCGTGTGAGAGTTGAGTGTCGAGAGACACTCGAGTCCAATCTTCTTCTGGTGGTACTACTGAGGTGTCGATGGTTCAAGATTGGGTTCCTAAGTCTTCACTCTATCCCAAGACTAAGTCATCTTTCTCTTGTGTCTTGATCAGTTCGCTTGGATGGGGAAGTGCGATGTTTGGATTGTTGACTCGGTTGTTCTCGCCATATGACCGGAGATTCTCGTTGGTTCTCTTCCTAGTCCGAGCCCCGGTGAGTTAATCACTTTTGGGGATGCATCTTCGTGTAGAGTCATTGCTAAAGGTATCATCCGCATTAACAAAAATTTCATTCTTAAAGATGTTGCCTTAGTAAGTAAGTCGCAATACAATCTGCTCTCTGCTTTCTCGACTTATCGATGACTCTTTCGAGGTAAGTTTCAAGAGTAATGCCTCAGAGAATCCTTGATTCATCGGGAGGGTTAGTTTATGGATTTCTAGATTTGGGAGAGTCTTTCATGCTGATTTTTCTGCTTCTTCCGAGACTCTCTTCGATGTTTGATTGCTTCGAGTCCCGTGATCTCTCTTTCGCATAGGAGACTTGGTCACATTGGTTTTGATCATTTGACCCGAGTTAGCGACCACGATCTCATTCGGGTTTGCCCAAACTCATGATGGTCAAAGACTTAGTTTGCTCTCCTTGCCGACATGGCAAGATGGTTATCGCTTCTCATCCTCCGCCACCGTAGTGATGATGATGCACCAGACAGCTTTTACATATGGACACCGTTGGTCCAAATAGAGTGCAACAAGATGAGGGAAGTGGTATGTTCTTGTCATCGTTGATGTTTTTCTAGATACTCTTGGTTATTCTTCATGGCCTCAAGGATAAGACCTTTTCTCACTTCAGGGTTTGATCAAGAGGTTGTCTATTGAGCTCCTGTGTGCATTACGAGCTATACGCAGTGATAATGGCACGGAGTTCAAGAATTCCTACTTTGAGAGTTTTTGTGTGGAGTCTGGTTTAGAGCATCAGTTCTCTTCTCCCTACGCCCCTTAGCAGAATGGCGTAGTGGAAAGGAAGAATAGGACCACGGTTGAGATGGCTGTGACGATGCTAGATGAGTACAAGACTCTAGGAAGTTTTGGGTGAGGCTATAGCTCTTGCTGCCATGTTTCTAATCGCGTGTTTTTGAGAGCACATTTGCATCGCACTTCTTATGAGTTGAGGTATGGGCGAAAGCCCAGTGTGTCTCATTTTCGCGTTTTCGGTTGCAAGTGTTTTATCTTGAAGTCTGGTAACCTAGATAAGTTTGAGTCTCGCTCTTCTGATGGTATCTTTCTAGGTTACTCGACTTCTTCTCGTAGCTATAGGGTCTGGAGCGTTGATGCGCATAGGATCATAGAGACCTGTGATGTGACCTTTGATGAGGCTAGCCCAGGAGCTAGACCTGATGTTTCAGGCTCTTCTTATCCCTCCGAGACCATCTTTGTAGAAGATGAGGATGATGGAGATGATGGTGTTCCACCGGATCCAGTCCCCTCTACACCTGAGGTGCCTCCTGTTTCTATTTCTGCACCTCAGGGAGACCAGCCCTTGCCTTCCGACTCTCCTTCAGCGAGTGGCTCTGCTCCTACCTCTTTTGTGCATGAGGTAGAGGCCACTTCTGCTTCTGGTCCTCCCCGTCATATCCAGAAAGCTCATCCACCTGATCAGATCATTGGTGATCTGTTTGAGCGGTCACTCGCTCAAAATCAGTTTGTCCAGCCTGCCTCCACTCGCCTTTGTTGCCTCCTTTGAGCCGAAGGATGTTTCTCATGCATTATCCGATGAATCGTGGATTAATGCTATGCATGAGGAACTTGAGAACTTTGAGAGGAACAAGGTATGGCAGCTTGTCGAGCCTCCATTTGGTCATAATGTCATTGGGACCAAGTGGGTGTTCAAAAACAAGCAAAGTGAGGATGGGGTTGTCATTCGCAACAAGGCTAGGCTAGTTGCACAGGGCTTTTCTCAGGTTGAGGGTCTTGACTTTGAGGAGACCTTTGCCCCTGTAGCTAGACTAGAGGCTATTAGGATCCTGCTTGCATTCTCTGCATCCCAGGGTTTCATGCTCTATCAAATGGATGTCAAGAGTGCACTCCTCAATGGCTATATTGAGGAAGAGGTTTATGTCAAACAACCTCCAGGATTCGAGAACCCCAAGTTTCCGAGTCATGTATACAAGCTCTCCAAAGCTTTGTATGGACTCAAGCAGGCCCCCAGAGCATGGTATGAGAGGCTCAAGTCTTATCTTCTCAGCCATGACTTCAAAATGGGTATAGTAGATAAAACTCTGTTCATCAGACACCATGAGTCTCATTTTCTTCTTGTCCAGATTTATGTGGACGATATCATTTTTGGTGGCTCGTCTCATTCTCTTGTGTCTCAGTTTTCTGAGGTGATGAGCACAGAATTTTAGATGAGTATGATGGGCGAGTTGAGCTACTTTCTTGGCTTCCAAATCAAGCAGACTCGGGAGGGTACTTTCTTGCATCAAGGCAAATATACCCGTGACCTCCTGAGGCGCTTCGACATGTCTGATGGGAAGCCGGTGATGACTCCTATGGCCACCACTTCGTCCTCGAGCCCGATGAGGATGGTGAGCCCGCCGATCAAAAGGAGTTTCAAGCATGATTGGCTCCTCTTGTACCTCACCGCTCGAGGCCGACATACATTTTGTTGTGTGTGCAGGCGCTCGATTTCAAGCTTCTCCTCGCGCTCTCACCGCCAGCGGTCAAGCGCATCTTCAGTACCTTCGTGCTACCACCGATTATGGTATTTGGTACTCTTCGTCTTCTTGTCTATCTCTTAGAGCCTTTTCCGATGCCGACTTTGTCGGGTCAGAGGATAGATAGGAAGAGCACTTCGCACTTGCCAATTCATTGGCACTTCTCTTGTTTCTTGGTCATCTAGGAAGCGATGCAGGGTTGCACACCCACCACCGAGGCCGAGTATGTTGTCGCACCCGATTCTTTGTCAGAGCAGTGCTCTGGATGAGATCGACCTTGCGGGACTATGGGTTAGAGATAGAGAGTGTGCCACTTTTCTGTGACAACACTTCAGCTATTTGCATTGCTAAAAACCCAGTGCAACATTCCCGGACCAAGCACATTGATATTAGATATCACTTCCTTAGAGACCATGTGGAGAAGTGAGATATCGCGCTTCAGTTCGTAGAGAGTGACCTTCAGTTAGCCGATATCTTCACCAAGCCTTTGGATAGCTCCAGATTTGTTGCCTTGAGGAGTGAGCTTGGAGTCGTGAGCCCTTACGGCCATTCGTGAGGGGGAGCTGGTTTGTATATTATGTATTATATGTTTTCTTCCAGCTTAGCTTTTCTTTTCTTTGTGTTTCTTTTGGGTGACTTTGGGCTTGTTTTCTTGAGTTGAGTTCACTCACTTAGACTTTTGGCATGCCTTCTATGGACCTCTTATCTTGTGCTTTAGGTTTCTATCATGCGTGATTAGCTGTTCTCTCTTCTCTCTAGGTTGAGTTCCCTCACAGTCTTATAAGTCTAGCAGGTATTGGGCCTCCTCGGTAGACAGGGTCTGTGTGCACTCCTTAGTTGGGATCTAGAGTCAGCTTCCCTATGTCAGTCACTGGGGAAGATAAGAGCGAGTCTAAGCCGTAGTGAGTCTCTTCTATCTTATCTATGCTCAATAGCCATCCAGCTTTGCGCTTTGTCGGCTTCTTCTCCTCATTCTGCTTTTCCGTTTGTTATTGAGTTCATTCGGTTTTCTTTATGCCTAATCTTGATAATAACTCAACTTTAACCAGATTTGAGCTTAAAATTGATTCATTTGTTGAGGGGAGTTTGGGAATCTGTTCATGCATTGCATTTAGACCGCATTTTCTGCTTTATGAGCTTTGTCTATTATGCAATTGATTTCTTCTTCATGCTATACACCATGCTACATCATTTGAAGAAAATCACTAGCTTAGGTATGTCCAAGTTCATTTAACTTGCTAAGCTTAAAAATGAAATAAGCCTTAAATGAAAAACTTGATGAAACTTGTTGCTTTTACTTGCTAGGTTTCTTCTCTAGAGGTTTGTGCCATAATTTGAGAAATTTAGGAGTTCTCTAGAGTCCCTATAGCAACTTGGGTGAAACTAGTTTGATCCATGCTAGAGTCCTTCAATTGCTCATGAATCATTGTGCAAAAAAAAATGAAAATTAAACAAAATTGACTCTTCTTGTGCACATATGACTCAACACCTTGCATTCACAAGACCGCTTCCCATTGCACTTGGGATGAACTTGGAATACATCGTGTTTGACCTAGACCATCCTCTTAAGAGTTCATCTTGAGATGGTCGCATACGGCTTGAGTCAATTGGTTGTGAAAATAAAATGCAAATAAATTAAAAACAAACACATATGTGGGTAAAGAATGCAAATAATGTCAAACATTTGCACCCTGCTATGTCTTGTATGATGATAAGTCAAAATTTGCATTAAGTGATAAATGAGCCCGAAGGACCTTGTATGCTCTTCTAGATTACCCAAAGTGTTGAGTAGGTTGAACTCTAGGTTTTCCTTTTGATCCTTAGAGTGGCTATTCTTCTATTTTTGAAACTAAAGCTAGTGTTGCACTTGTCTAATCTTGCTAAAAATGAAATATTCAAAACTAAGCTCGTATTTGCACTTGGACATGTCTTAGTTTAGTCATCTTCTGAAATTGACAAGCTTGGTGTAATATCCTTCCATTTTGATCAATTGGATAATCTTCAAAGCTCTTTCGATTGCATTTCATGCATACATAAAAAAATTGATGCCTATATTGCCAAAAGGGGAGAAAACATAGAAAAGGCATCACTAAAATGATAAAATGTGAATGCTTATTTGGTTATTATGATCTTTGTAAAACTATGCTACTACTCATTGGATCATAATCTCATAATCACATTTGACATGTTTAGTTGGATTTTAGAGTTTTGTTGAAAACTTGCTCTTTCTTAAATTTAACTCTAAAATCTGAATTCCTCTTCGTCAACTTGGTCATGGTTCTAATTTCTATCTTTGGACCAAGTTTGACTTTGCAACTAAAATTGCTTTCTTCTTCACTTTCTTCAAACTCAAATTTATGCCTTTTGTGTGGTTTGTCAATATACTCATCAAGGGGAGATTGAAGGACCATGTGGAGGTCCATCCATGTTTGTGATGAGTATTTGACTTTATTTGAGCAAGATGTGCTCAAGTTTGAGTTTGATTTAGATTGATTTTCAAAATGAAGCAATTTGAGTTGTCTCTGCCAGAGTGGCAGACCTCGCCGATGGACGCGGTAGTGATGAGTTGGATGGTTTATTGCACATCTTTGTGGGCATTGCTATGTGAGGAGTTTCCTTGTCTTTGATGGTTACAGGGCGACGGTGCTAGGTCATGGTGAGGCGAAGGATGAGCGGGACTAGGCGAGGAGCGTCGGAGGTCCAGACGGTTGGGAGATCGCCGGAAGATGATCGGAGACGGAGTCCGGGCAAGTCAAGAAGACAAGGAAAGGAGTTGATGCTAGCTAGATGCCGCGTGGATCAATGAGGGCCGTCGGATTGAGGTCTAGTTGATAGGTTAGCGGGTCTAGGTAGTATGCTTTGAAAACCTTTGAAAACCGTGCAAGAAAACCCGGTATGTGTGTGGGTTTTGGGTTAGCCCTTGCATGGCTGTGTGTGTGGGTTAATCCTAGCCCTTAGATGAGTGCTCTAGGGTTGAGGGACTCATCCAAGGGTGGTAGGTGGCCCAAGAGTAGTATAAATAGGGGTGGAGGGTAGCCTCCTTCCTTGAAGGTGTTGAGGTTTTGATGCTCATTTGAGCTTTGCCCACATGAATGTGAGGCTTTGTAACCTCCCTTCCGGAAATGAAAGTTTTATCCATCCACCTCTGAATTTATTTTATGATTTACATTATGTCTTTACTTTACGCAATTTAAATTCAGCATTTACTTTCCCGCAATTACATTCCCGCAATTTACTTTCAAGTAATTTGGATTTGCCTCCCCTCCTTCTAAATGCTGCTGATCTTGGATGTTTTGAGTGTGTCCATATGGTTTTACATCTCTTCTGCACTCTTGGATTGAGTAGAGAACATCTTTTCTTTTAAGTTCCAACTTTGTTCAGAACTTGTTCTTCGCGCAGCAGCCAGTGTTTGATTTTTTTAAAAATATATAAAAATTATTTTTGAGTGATTCTTCTTTGGAGGTGGTGCCGGACTCTGATATACACCAGCACAAAAATTTTGGAGTTCACTGATTGCACCGTTTGTGCGCCATGAGGTGAAAACCGAGCCCCCAACTTTCTGCTAGAAGTTCTTGAGCATACTGTGTTGTCAGATTTTTTCTGTTTTTTTTGTAAGGCTTTTTGAGGAGAAATTTGGTGGAGTTCTTCACAACTCTGATGCTCATAGGGAGAACAATTCTCAGAATTTTTGAGCTGCAGAAACCCACCAACCTCCTGTGCAAATTGAGGACAAGTTCTGGAAATTCTGCTTTTGCTTTTCTGAAAGTGACTTTTGTGATTTGAATTGATGTCCTTTCTAAAAGCAAGAGTTTGAATTGATTCCTCTTTATCTTGGACACTAGACAACCAGGATTGTGACTCAAAAATCCCCACATATTTTATGGTACTTATCCATGCAAGCTTGGGGTACACATAGTTGTCTAGTTTTTCGGGTTTTTCACAATTTCCTTTGAGCGATCTTGTCGAGGTTTTTGTTGGAGTATTTTGGGGGAATTTTTATTTGCGACCATTCACCCCCCCCTCTGTTCGCCATCTTTGTCCTTCAGCGTTAGATGGTTCAGCCTCGCCGAAGTTGAGCTTGCTTGCCACGTAATCAAGGCTTCAGCGCCAAGACGTCATCCGCGTCTCACAGATCACTCCGCCATCCGGAACAGCTTATTGACGTCGATATTCGCCGAGATCTCCAGGTCCTCGGTGAGGCACCAGTCGCGGATGCCAAACTTGATGGCCTTGATGAAGGCCTCGTCGGAGACGCTAGGGATCGAATTCCTCGTGCGGATGAATCGACGCACGAAGTCATGGAGGATCTGGTTCTTTCCCTTGATGATACGATCCAGATCCTTCTCCCGTTCAGGGCGCTCGTAGCAGCTCTAAAAGTTAGAACGGAGAGCGTTCTATATCTGGAGCCAGGATCGGAAGGTGCCAGGTGTCTGATTGAAGAGCCAAGCACGCACTGCGCTGTCCAACACCGTCGAGAGGTTGTTGGCCATCACGGCCTCATCCCTGCCAGCTGCTAAGATTGCGGTTGAGTAGATCGAGACAAACTCGTCAGGGTTCTTGGTCCCGTCAAATCGCTCAATCGCAGCATTTAAACCGGCCAACACACCCGACAAAGGCCGACGGAGTATGCTGGGCAGCGTAGGCCAGCACAGCGCCACGCCAAGCATGGCGGCCGTCTGTAACATCCCAAAAATTAAAATAAAGTAAGAAATTAAATTTTATTATTTAATTATATTTATTAATGCTTTTTCTGCATTTTCCTTGATTTTTCTCTAATGGAAAAGTATTTATATGTAATAAATAAATAACAATAATAAAATATTACATAAATAAAATGTATAAAAATTCGTGCCTAATCTTGAGAGATCTCTAGAGTCCGACTTCAGAAGTTTTTTTTAAAAAAAGCCAAGTCATCATAATATACAATAAATGCCTAATTAATGAATCATGACTAACAATAGTAAAAATATCGGAAATTAAATTTCCATAAATTCGATGTGAAAATTTTTATATTATTTTCATCCAAGATAGATACATCTACAGTAAAAATATTAAAAATAAATAATCAATTATAATATATTTAAAAATTAAAAAACAGAATTTTTGAAAATCTAAGAATCAGAATGTCAGAATTTTTGTAAATTAAATACAAAATATATTACATGGAAATTTTTACTGTAGTCTTATATGACCAATGGAAACTCCTATGAAAAGTTTCAAAAAGTTTTGATAAAGTATATGTCCTCTGATAAATTAAAAACAGAAAACCCAATTCAGAGTGCAGTGTCATGTCAGAATTTTCATAAATTCTACACGTAATATTTGAAGATGAAAATTTTACAGAGTAATCTTCCTTATCTATAGTACATTGAGAAAATTCCCCATTAATTTTACGACAAGATGGGTAACTGATTCATTTAACCCGACTCATTTATGTTCTCAGTCAAGCCCTGAATTTTGCTTAGCAGCACCATTCCTTTCACTGCCAAGTGGGACCCGACTGTTTGTGTGGCCCACGTGGCAGCCTCAGTCCTAGCCTTCTTCTTCCTCTGGTCTCTGGCTCCCTGAAGCAAAGTGCGCCGCCGCAACTGCCTTCCGCTGTAGCCTGCGTCGCCCTCGGCCTCTTGCATCGTCTGACCATTGCTCCCCTGCCACGCCTCCGCCACGCAGCCACCCTGCCCGTGTTTCCCGGAACCCTACCATACCGACCTCTGTGGTCCCCATTCATATAAAACCATTTAGTTTCATAATATGCAAAAATATTTAATCTTTAGATTAGGTTTAAATTATTTGCTTTGCAAATATCCATAAGAACTAATATGGCCATTAATAAAATAATGTATATAATAACTCATAAAATAATTAAATATTTTGTATAAGCTTTTGGAATCAGTAGAATCTTATTTATATAAAGATATTTAGAATAAGACATAGTTTACATTCTTTTAATAAAAGGAAATGCAAATCACAACAATAGATGTATGTATAATTTATCGCGGCTAAATGCAAAATGGTGCAAAATTAGTTCTAAAACAGTTCTAAGATCATCACCTACTAATGCCAGAAAAATGAATGAATAATCATGTGTAGTGTAGCCGCAAACAAAAAGCGAATTCGTCTAGTTACAATCTTAACCTTATGGCCATATATGCTATTTGAGCAGCAAATAAAATATGTCGTCTAAACACTAAATTTATAAAATCAGTTTAGTAACACTCTCCAAAGTTAATACTACCATATTATAAAGAAAGAAGTTCATTATATAATGGTTTGCATGTAAAACTTGATAACGAAATAACCTTATGTATTATGATTTCTGAACTTTAAAAACACTTAAGCCTTTTCGGTAGTTTGTAAAACATCTCGTCTAAATACAAATTTTATGAAGAATAGCCCAGAAATGATCTTTGGGATATTTAATACCATAATCTGGAAAATATTCTTATTTCATCTTGCATTTCATCTAAACACTGCTAATGCAATAACCTTAAGTGATAAGGTCGTTGAAAGCACAGTAAATGAATAGTTGTTTACGAAACCTTTAACCAATGTTTACTTTTATTAATCCAAATAATTTTATCATCTAGAATTTGAAAATATAAATACAGGAATACATAATTTTATCCTCTTGAATTCATAAAATAAGAATAAATAATATAAAAGAAGCCGCATCATTGCATAACCTAAAAGCTGCTAACAATATAAATATTTGACTAGAACATGAGCACCCAAAATCATGCAACCCTAAACCACACCTGTTTTCTATAGCAGGTCTTTATTTAATTTTCTGTCTGTCTTCTTTTTGTCCTTATTAAAGTTCATTATTTGCTATATTTTCGTGAACAATGTGTAGAACTCGACATCATTAGCTCCATCATCGACATCGTCAGCTACGACCGCGACTTCATCGTAATCGTCAAATTAAGCAAGGCAAGCACCCCCTTTTTTATCATATTGATCGCAGTATTTAATCTTTATTGTGCTTATAAAAATGTTTCATGCATGCGTTTATTTTCTGTAAAAACGCTATTTTGTGGTACTGGTAGATATACCTGTTGTTTCATGAAACTTCCTTGATAAATATGGACATGTGAACCTTGATAACCATATAAACGAGTTAGACAATACATAATTTGAACTTGGGTATATGCGATTATTAACCATGCATAGCCATGCTCTAGAACCAACGTTGGATATGATGAGATCAAAATTGATTATTGAGAATCGAAAAAGGTTGGTTATGACATGATATCATTTGTTGGTATTTTGACTAAGAACCCCAAATAAAAACTATGGTTTAGATGCGGGCAATTATTGGCAATAGCCGGTTGTGCATTCATTACCATCCTGGTAAGGCTAATGTTGTGGCCGATGCTCTCAGCCGAAAACTCCATTGTCTTTTCATCTCCGACCAATCTGAGTTGCAAAATGAATTCCAAAAACTCAATTTGGGTTTAGTTAAGGAAGGCTATGTTGCTACTCTAGAAGTGCAGCCAACTCTTAGAACCCATATAAGAGCCACTCAACTCAAGGATGAAGCTATTGCCAAAATCAGGAAACAATTGAAAGAAGGTATTGAATCTGAATTCTCTGAAAGCTTAGATGAGGTAATTATGCGAGGAAATCGTATATATGTCCCCGATGATCCTGAACTCAAGAAGTTGATTCTAAAGGAAGATCATGAATCTCCTCTTTCTGTCCACCCTACGAGCACAAAAATGTATCAAGACCTTAAAAAGGAATATTGGTGGCCCGGCCTGAAAAAGGAAATTGCCGCATATGTGGCAGAATGTGACGTATGCCAACGAGTCAAAGCCGATCATCAACGTCCTGCTGGTCTCCTTCTGCCCCTGCAAATTCCTGAGCAGAAATGGGACGATATCGGTATGGATTTTATTACCGGTCTGCCCAAGACTCAGAAAGGAAATGATTCTATATGGGTCACTGTTGATCGGTTAACAAAAGTGGCTCATTTCATTCCAGTCAAAACAACATATCATGGGGACAAACTTGCAGAATTGTACATGGATAATATTGTGCGTCTGCATGGTGTTCCAAAAACTATTGTATCTGATCGAGGCTCTCAATTTACTTCTCATTTCTGGGAAAGTTTGCATAATCTGCTGGGGACCAAGTTAAACTTCAGTACAGCTTATCATCCTCAGACAGATGGGCAAACTGAAAGAATAAATCAAACCCTGGAGGATATGCTCAGAGCCTGTGTGCTATCATATAGCACTAATTGGGAGAAGAGTCTAGCATTTGCTGAATTTTCCTATAACAATAGCTTCCAAGCTAGTCTTCAAATGTCGCCATTTGAAGCATTATATGGGAGAAAATGCAGAACTCCTCTTTTATGGTCTGAAGTTGGAGAAAGAAATTTTTTTGGCCCAAATCTTATCCAATAAGCCCAAGAGCAAGTAGATATGATTAGAAGTCGATTGAAGGAAGCCCAGTCTTGTCAAAAGAGTTATGCCGACAATCATCGACGTGAACTCAGCTTCAAAGTTGATGATCATGTCTATCTAAAAGTTTCTCCACTCCGCGGAGTTCGTCGCTTTCAAGTCCGTGGAAAGCTAGCTCCTCGATACATTGGACCGTATCGAATTCTTGAGAAGATGGGAGAGATGGCATACAAGTTGGAATTGCCACCTCAATTATCTGAAGTTCACAATATCTTTCATGTGTCCCAAATCAAGAAGTGCCTCCTTGTTCTTTCTGAGCTCACCGATCTGCAAGATATTGATCTTCAGCCTGATCTATCCTACCGAGAGCGTCCAATCCGCATTCTTGAAGAAGCACAACGCCACACGAGGAGCAAGTCCCACAAGATGATGAAAGTTCAGTGAGCAACCACACAGAAGACGAAGCCACATGGGAACGTGAAGATCGTCTACAAAAAGAATTCCCTGACTTCTTCTAGCCCTCACCAAATCTCGACGACCCGATTTCTGTAAAGGGGGGTAGATTTCTAACATCCCAAAAATTAAAATAAAGTAATAAATTAAATTTTATAATTTAATTATATTTATTAATGCTTTTTCTGCATTTTCTGAATTTTTCTGGATTTTCCTTGATTTTGCTCTAATGGAAAAATCTTTATATGTAATAAATAAATAAAAATAATAAAATATTACATAAATAAAATGTATAAAAATCCTTGCCTAATCTTGAGAGATCTCTAGAGTCCTACTTCTTAATTTTTTTAAAAAAATCCAAGTAATCATAATATGCAATAAATGCCTAATTAATGAATCATGACTAACAATAGTAAAAATGTCAGAAATTAAATTGCCATAATTTCGATGTGAAGATTTTTATATTATCTTCATCCTAGATATATAAATCTAAATTAAAATATTAAAAATAAATAATCAATTATAATATATTTAAAAATTTAAAAACAGAATTTTTGAAAAATCTAAGAATCAGAATGTCAGAATTTTTATAAATTAAATAAAAATATATTAAATTGAAATTTTTACTAAAGGATTATATGACCAAGAGGAACTCCGATAAAAAGTTTCAAAAAGTTTTGATAAAGTATATGTCCTCTGATAAACTAAAAACTGAAAACCCAATTCTGAGTGGAGTGTCATGTCAGAATTTTTATAAATTCTACACATAATATTTCAAGCTGCAAATTTTACAGAATAATCTTCCTTATCTATAGTATATTCAATAAATTCCTCATTAATTTTGCGATAAGATGGGTAACTTATTCTTTTAACCCAACTCCCTTCTGTTCTTAGTCAAGTCCTGAATTTTGCTTAGGAGCACCATTCCTTTCACTGCCAAGTGGGACCCGATTGTCTGTGCGGCCCACGTGGCAGTCTCAGCCCCAGCCTTCTTCTTCCTCTGGTCTCTTGTTCCCCGAAGCAAAGCGCGCCGCCGCAACTGCTGTCCGCTGTAGCCCGCGTCACCCTCGGCCTCTTGCGTCGTCCGACCATTCCTCCCTTGCCACGCCTCCGCCACGCAGCCACCCTGCTCATGTTTCCCAAAACCCTATCATACCGACCTCTGCGGTCCCCGTCATCCTCGCAACCGAGCAGAACCACCTCACTGCAATTTGTGCCGCAACAGGGAAAACGCCCGTTCAATCGCTGCCACGGCATGGTCGAAGCAATCAAGGCGCTGCCATGCCCTGCCACCTTTGCCACGGCCATCAATTTCCTGGTTATCTGCTGCCCAGGCTCATCTTCACGCTGTTTAAACGTCAGCAAAACCACCCGCGGCTAGGCTCCACGAAGCTTCGCCATACACCATCTCCAGCTATAAAAGACTATCCTAAGGTTCGCAGGGAACTACACCACACTTCCCCTCTCCTTCCCCTCGCCATTATTCAACCAAAACACCTCAATTCATCGCCTAGTCCACCATTGCCAGGCAACAACAGAGCTCGAGAGAAAATCAAATTCCGGTGAAGCACTTGATCACTTCCAAATTGCTCTGCGCCAAAGCATCATCAAGCCACAAGAACCAAAAGCCCTCAAAAATCTTGAAGGTTCTTCACCCAGGAGCTCGCCGCCACTGTTGCCCATCTTCCCTGATCACGGTGCACGGTGGCAACACAACACAGTCAACCCCCAACCCAACCGGAAGGCAAAATGGAATGCCCTAGCCACGGTGATCTTAATTCCCCATCAATTGGAATCGAGCTGAGCTCTTTTTGTTTTTCGGCCATGCGCCATTTTCACCACCACTGGCCTTCGTTGGCAGCCATCTAAGGTGCATCACCTCTACGGTCGAGCCTCCCTGTGAATGCGCAAGCCTCCCCTCCGGCTCACTGGCCCACCAGCCAGCCAATTCTGGCCGCCACTTGCCGCCGGCGCCATGCCCTGGCTCCCCTCTGCTTTCTCTCTCTGCCCACGGGCCGCAAATGTCATAGGCACAAAGAAAAGCCAGTTCAAATGGTAAAGGCGCTTTCTAGTTTAGAAAACGTATTTCAGTTTTTCATTTTATTTTCTAACCGGCTGAAAATCAAACTTTAATATCTATTGCATTTTAATTCCAATTCTAGTAAAATAAATTCCTAAATTCATATAAAATCATTTAGTTTCATAATATGCAAAAATATTTAATCTTTGGAGTAAGTTTAAATTATTTGCTTTGCAAATATCCAAAAGAACTAATATGGCCGTTAATAAAAATATGTATATAATAACTCATAAAATAATTAAATATTTTGTATAAGCTTTTGGAATCAGCAGAAGCTTATTTATATAAAGATATTTAGAATAAGACATAGTTTACATTCTTTTAATAAAAGGAACTGCAAATCACAACAATAGATGTATGTATAATTTATCGTGGCTAAAAGCAAAATGGTGTAAAATTAGTTCTAAAATAGTTCTAAGATCATCACCTACTAATGCCAGTAAAATGAATGAATAATCATGTGTAGTGTAGCCGCAAACGGAAAGCGAATCCGTCTAGTTACAATGTTAACCTTATGGCCATATATGCTATTTCAGCAGCAAATAAAATATCTCGTCTAAACACTAAAATTTATAAAATCTGCTTAGTAATAGTCTCCAAAGTTAATACTACCATATTCTAAAGAAAGAAGTTCATTATATAATGGTTTGCATGTAAAACTTGATAACGAAATAATCTTAGGTATTATGATTTCTGAACTTTAGAAACACTTAAGCCTTTTCGGCAGTTTGTAAAACATCTCGTCTAAAAACAAAATTTATGAAGAACAACACATAAATGATCTTTGGGATATGTACTACCATAATCTGGAAAAATATTCTTATTTCATCTTGCATTTCATCTAAATATTGCTAATGCAATAAACTTAAGTGATAAGGTCGTTGAAAGCACAGTAAATGAATAGTTGTTTACGAAACCTTTAACCAATGTTTACTTTTATTAATACAAATAATTTTAGCATCTAGAATTTGAAAATATAAATACAAGAATACATAATTTTAGCCTCTTGATTCATAAAATAAGAATAAATAATATAAAAGAAGCCGCATCATTGCTTAACCTAAAAGCTGCTAACAATATAAATATTCGACTAAAACAATGAGCACCCAAAATCATGCAACCCTAAACCACACCTGTTTTCTATAGCAAGTCTTTATTTAATTTTCTGTCTGTCTTCTTTTCGCCCTTACTAAAGTTCATTATTTGCTATATTTTCGTGAACGACGTGTAGAACTCGACATCATTAGCTCCATCGTCGACATCGTCAGCTACGACCGCGACTTCATCGTAATCATCAAATTAAGCAAGGCAAGCACCCCCTTTTTGATCATATTGATTAGTCGCGCCTACGGTCAAAGGCACTTGGTAACGTCATCACATAGCTAAATGTTTTACTATTTTCAAAATGGGATGATTATCACTTGATGTACCTTGTTTTGGAAAAGATTATGGTTACACCACATGTTGGCAAGGAATGGACATGTTAGAATTGGATTATTGGATCATTAAATTATCCAATGCTCGCGAAGGGCTGTGAGTATTACTTATGCTTTACTTATTTCTTATGAGTCAAACTTGCTTTATTAAATTCCGTTTGCAAATGACAACTTGATTTATAAATTCAATTTCGCTTTATGCAAATTAACCGTAGAAGCCTTTTCTTTGAAATGGCCTGCATATATTATAGGATTTGCTAAAGTCTTGCGGAGTACGTAAAGTATTCACCCTTGCTTATTATGTTGTTTTAGGTGGAAAAAGATAGCGAAGCTTCGAAAGATCTCTTTTCTTCGCAGGATGCGGGATTTTCAATAAAGTGACCTTTCTAGGGATTATGCCTTGTCAGTTGCCTGATGGATTGGATGGGCACACTACAAGACTTTGCTTCCTCTGTGTTGTATATATATATACTCTGAGTTGTAAGAATACCATGTACAAATAGCTTCCACTTTAATATAATGATGTATGCTTGTGATTCCAATTATTGAAAATGTGCGTACTAGCCACTGTATGCACATTAGATGTCCATTTTTGCCTTATGTGAAAAAGGGGGTCGCTACACCATCGCTGCTAGGGCTGGAGTCACGATGGACGTAGTGTCTGTGTTCAGGTCGGTGGTGCAGCCCGTGTCGATTGTGACGGTCGGCACGAGCATTGTTGGCGTGATAGCACAGGCGGTCGTGAACGTTTGACGCCTAGGCAGGACGTCCGGAGAAAGGCTTCCGAACGCGTGGCTACTCGAAAAGGCGCTATTACCGCACTACCGATCTCGTGCACGTTCACGGGATGCGCTCTGAGCCTAACGATATGGAGGCGACCGAGACAGACTCCGAGCTCGTCTGTACGAAGGTGATCGGCGAGAGCATCGACACCCGCGTGAGGAGTTGCCATCTCTCACCAGAGAGCAAGACCCAGGGCGCCGGCTTCGCCCTCGCTGCGAAGGCTCGACCTCGTCGAGCGCCTTGTCGAGCTCTTCAACAAGAGCCCGACCAAAGAGAGCTGGACTCGCTTGGGTAGGATCGGCCATAACCCGGGCAATAGCTCACAGGCGCTCTTGGTTGGTGAAGGCGCCTAGGCGGGCAGGATTAAGCTGCCCGGACGAAGTGCGGATCTCCCTGTGCTCATCCCGTCGGAGAGTGGTGATAGCCTAGCCGATAGCGGCCCGAGCCAACCGACGCGCATCCTCCGAGGTGTCCGGGTCACGATCCTCTGCTCCCTCGATCATCCCACGGCTGTCAGCCTTGAAGATAAGGCGTCCGCGTGGCGGTGGCGAGGGTGAGAACATAGAGGTGGAGCTCCTGCACTTGGGAACCGCATCCGAGTCCGAGCTTGCCAAATGCGACATGTTGACGTTTGAAGGCAAAAACGTTGGTGACGTTGAAGCGACAGAGTTCCTTCGAACAAGCGAAACTCTCGGGCCCCACGGTGGGCGCCAGCTGTCGACGATTGGAATCGCCTGACCACAAGAAGAAGGGGGGTAATGTTGTAGGAGTAGAACCCAATATTGTGCTCGCCCGAGGGGAGGAACTCTGGTCGTCGCTAAAGGTGAGGACAAGAGAGAGGTTGACGCGAGGAGTTATACTAATTCGAACCCCCAGCACAGGTAATAGCTCTACTCCAGTCTTGCCTGGAGGCGAAAGGTAGACGATGATGTACTGTGGTTGAATACAATAGGTGCTTGAGCCGATGTCGAGCACTGGTTCTGTGTGTCGTGTCCCTGTGTTGTCCCACGCAGGGGAAGGTTTTATACCTACAGATCGTTACAAGAAATGGCTTGTTCGGAAAATTTGAGAGTGTGGTGCCAAACCCGGATCTGGGGCGCAGTAAAGTCGGGTGGTAACTGGCCCGAGAATGTAGCCTCCACGCTCGGCATGACTCCGTCTTTAAAGCCTTTTATTTGACTTGGTAACCACCGGCTTCTTTAAACCTGGCCCAGCTCAACCTTGCTAGCTCGAGCTGGGCCCTCATTCTCCTGCTCGAGCTCGAGCTCGCTGATCAAGAGCTTGAGCTCGGGAAGTGCATGCTCAAGCTTGCCTGGCCCTAAGCTCGAGCTTGGGAATGCGTGCTTGAACTCGTAGGATACGACCCTGTGCTCGAGAGGTGTTTACTTGCACAGAGGTTACTGATCCTCGACAAACTTGTCTGATCATGATCATCATAAAATATGAAGTTTTGTAGCACTTTCATCTCCTTTCATATTATAATGTTGATGGATTCGAAGGCAAAAGCCATTTCATTCCACAGTTCATCCTAAAAGTTATCATGCTCTGATTTATCACTTTCACTTCATCCTCATCCCCGAATGAGAATACCATAGGCAGCCTATTTTCACTCTGGTCTTTGTACTGGACATGATCACTCTAGTCCTATTCTTGGATAAGAATATAGTGAAATAGGATGACTATGGTATTCTCGTTCAGTGATGATGTTGAAGTGGAAGCGATAAATCAAAGCATGACAGCGTACATGATGAACTATGAAATGAAATGGATTTTGCCTTAGAAAACATCAACATTATAATAAAAAGGAGATGAAAACGCTACAAATGTTCATATTTTAAGACAATCCTGATCAGACAAGCTGTTGCCTCGATGCATCTAAGATGTTTAGATATTCAATTACAAAATCTATAACTGGTTGTGTCATGTAAATGTCATTGCAAAAATATCTAAGTAAAAGAAAATTTATAAGAGTAGATACTAATGATGGAAGTTCTACTGAGAGTGTAGGGGAAAATGTAGATCACATACGGTTATAGATAAAAACTGTCTGTGATGTCCATTTATCACAGATGGTTCTAGTTAGAAACCGTCTGTGATGTTATGGTATCACAGACGGTTTCTAACTAGAACTGTCTGTGATGTTGTCTATCACAGACGGTATCCAAACCGTCTGTGATATGCCGTTATATCACTAACACATTGTTACAAACAGTTCAGAAAACTGTCTGTGATGACGGTTCCAAACCATATGTGATGTTATAATCTGTAGTAGTGATTTCTGTTCTCACGAGAAACATGGGTGCCGACGCCCAACAATGGCGTGCTGATGATCTCACTGTTGAGTTGTATGTACCAGTCAGTTCACTGAAAGCTTAAGTTAATAGAGAAAGACGTGCAATTCACTTATACTTTAACATTCCCCATCACGTGTAACCTCTTTGAGGCTAAGACATGGAATAGAAGTGGGCCACAATTATTTTTTGTTTAATTGCGTCAACCGAGTCTTGAACTCAAGACCTCTTGGCTCTAATACCATATTGAGTTGCATGCACCAGCTAGTTAACCCAAAAGCATAAGCTGATGAGGAAAGGTGGGCAATGTGTAACGCCTGAACACAAAATTGTGGTGGCATATGCACTTGGAGCAAATTTGTGCATAGAATATTATTGGTGGAGCGTATCCAAAATTGTGGTGGCATATGCACTTGGGGCAAATTTGTGCATAGAATATTATTGGTGGAGCGTATGATGCATTTGGCCTTGCCATTTTATGGAGAAGTGTGGGGACACACTACTACAAAAAAGCTCATCGCAGATGGTTCAGAAACCTCATCACTGACGGTTTTGTGAATCATCTGTAAACCTGTGTCAGTGATAAGAAGGGCACATCAAAGACGGTTTTTGAACCGTCAGTAAAAACTAACATCAGAGACGATTCTATCTATGAACCGTCTGTGATGAGGGAATATCATAGATGGTTGTGGATAGAACCATCTCTGATGACAATTAATCACAAACGGTTTTTAATTAGAACCGTCTGTGATATGAGATTATCACAGACGATTTTTAAATAGAACCGTCTGTGATATCGTTTTTCCCTAACTCTCTTGGCAGAACTTGAATGATTAGTATATGTTGTTCGAAATTTTATTCTCCATAGATATTTATGCAATGACAGTTACAAGACACAACCAGTTATAGATTTTGAAATTGAATATCAAAACATCCTAGATGCATGGAGGCAGTAGCTTGTCTGATGAGGTCTTACAATATGAACATTTGTAGCACTTTCATCACCTTTTTTATTCTAATGTTGATGGATTCCAAAGCAAAATCCAATTCCATGAACAGTTCGTCCTGAAAGTGAAGCTAGATTATAGCATCCATGCAAGCAACTATGAATGGCCAATCATCATTCACAAACTCAAAATGAGGATTATTAGCCAATCATCATTCAAAAACTCAAAATGCTATCCACAGACTCCTTGTGCTCTGATGAGTTATAGGATACATACCCTAGTCAAGCATTGGTTCATACATAGCTCACCAATAGGGAGGACGAGCAGGTCGCCGATGGAGAAGGTGCTCGCGGTCGGGATGGTTGTCGTCGCCCCCACGGCCTCATGTTCGCGGGATTGCCATCATCGCCCTCATGGATGCTGGGGAAGAGGATGCCGATCGAAGAGGACAGAGTGTCCGGAAGGAGGAGGTAGCCGGGGAGGAGGATGCTAGCGAGGACTTCTCTGGGGAGGAGGTCACCTAGGAGGAGGATCGCCGGGGGCTAGGGTTTGTGGGAGACGAAACGCATGGGTCTGCGCTACGAACCCTAATCGGTATGTTTATATAGTGGTCTAAGGCATATCACAGACGGTTCGCAGTTATAACCGTCTGTAATGTGAATTATCAAAGATGGTTCATATTTAAAACTGTCACATACGGTTTTTAAATAAAACCGTTTGTGATATTGATGTATATCACTAACGGTTCATGAAGTGTACCATCTGTGATTATCTCACTGACGGTTTCACTATAGAATCATCAGTGATGTTCTTTATCACAGACGGTTTTTTCTAACCATCTGTGTTGAGTCGTCTAATATAAGCCTTTCTGTAGTAGTAACAGAAAATGCGAAAGGAAACACCATGAAGAGAGAAGAAGGTGCGCAGCTGAGAATTAAGAAATTCACTGCCATTGTCACATTGCATGCACTAAATGGAAACTATAAATTGATTGAGCCTGAAAATAAAGAATCTTAGCAAAGTAGGGGGGAAGTATCTGATTTATTACGCAATGGAAATGTCCAAGAGTAATGTGAGAAATCATGAAGAACAACCAAGTAGTACTGATATCCGGAAAAGCTAAGAATTGGAGAAGTCCACAAATCGCATTGAATAAGTTGAAAAGGTGAAGTAGTAAAAGAATCAGAGCGCGAAAAAGAAAGACGAGGTTGCCGTCCTAATTGGCAGGCCTCACAAACAGAAGACATGCACATAGGTTTATTACGTAAAGTTGTAGATAAATGGGTGAGGGACGCCCTGCTAGGATGATCGAGACGTCAATGCCACAGGTCGCCGATGGTGGTGATGGATAGCGCAACGTGTCTGGTGGAGGGTGAACCGAAGAACAGATATAGCTCACTAGAGCTATTGGATCTCATTATGGTTTTCCTAGTTGCCAAATACTTTACAGAGAAGCCACATTGGTAAAATTCAATGTAACATACCAAAAAATTCAAAAACAGGTAAATAAAAATTTTATTTGGAATTATGATTTTAATATGAAAATCATTTTTCTATGTTTTTCCTTGGATTTGAAAATTTTGATTAATGAATTTAAATACCAAAACTATTATTTTCAACACTTGAAATTCAAAATCATATAAGGATACAAACTCACAAATATAAATTCCAGATTATGTTTATGATTTTATTCTGGTTTTCCAACTTTTCTGAATTTTGCTTGAGTATTTGTCTTTTAAGAAATCTATTTGAATTGCTAAGTTTCCCTTTTCCAGAATGTAAAAGCCTAATCACATAAAAGAAAATTGTTGAAAAATTTATATAAATCCTAATTCATCTCCAGAATGATCTAAAAAAGTCTCAAAATAATTTGAATACGTTTAATACCTCAAGAAAATCAAAAACAACATTTAAAATAAGAATGTGAACCTTGTCAGATTTGTTTAAAAATATATATACATGATTACTCTATAAGATTTTAATGGAGCCTTGTACAGACTAAGAAACCGGCAGAAAATGTTTCAAAGGAATTTGATCACATTTATTGTAGATGTAAAATAAAAAACAGTGATAGGTGGCTAAGAACAGTTCAGTTGTTGGAATTTATTAAAAATGTAAGAATGATATCACCATTTACAAGTTTTATGAAAGTGCTAAAAATATCTATGGAATCGACATAAAATGCTTCAGAAAAATGCAAACTCATTTGATGAGTTTGAAAAATCAAAAACTGAAAATGTAAATAGCTCAGCATATAAGTGTGAGAATTTTATAAAAATATATATGATTGATAATTCTTTGAAAATTTTATAGTACCTCGTAATAACCAATAAGATCTGATAGGAAAATTTTCATATAAAATAAAGCTCATTTGAAACTCCACAAAAATAAAAGTCAGAAAACCTAAAACTGTAACAGAATGCTTGTCAGAAATTTAATAAAATACACAAGTCAGATCATGATCTAAAATTAACAGTAAGGTAAAGATGTCCTCCGAAAAATTCAAAAAAGTTTTCAAACATATTTAAGTACTGTTGGCAACTCAATCAATGTGATGAATTTCTATCTGTCCAGAGGAGAAGAACTTCATTGCCTTTCCTTGCTCTCACCAACAAATGGGGTCCACCCCAACCTTGCTCCACCTGGCAGCGCCACAGCATTGCTTTGCCCTCTCCCTCAGCTGAGCCTTAAGCCCAAATGCCACCACAGAAAGCTAAAGCCGGTGAAGATGCTGCCAAGCCATTGCTGCGACAACCAAGTCCTTGTCACAGAGCTGCGCTGCCCTCCTACAGTCAGTGCCGCCAGGGCACATGTGAAGACCATCGCCGAGATTCGCGTCCGAGCAACATTGCGCCGCCGACCTCCTCCATGCCCTGCCATATCAAGCCTCACCATGCCCCTATCACGGCAAGACCATACCCTGCGTCACCCAAGTAATGCCACGGCCATGCCCTACGCTGGCTTTAGATGCGAGAACCGCGCCGCCACCTCTGGCTTCTTGCATTCAAATGCTGTTGCGCTTCCTTAACCTACTATAAAAGCCACCGAATGTCTTCTACTTAGTGCCCATACACTTCTCATCTGTCCTCATTCGCGGCATTCCTCAAATAGACACCCAATCTTTACCATTGCTGTAGCTACCCGAAAAGGGGGAATCAGAAGTTGAGTCTTTTTAGTAAGATGCAATTCAAATCGAGCCACTCATAGCATCATGATCATCTAAGGATCAAAATCCTTCACTTATTTTCAGTACATTTCGGGAAAGTACCGCCGGCACTGCTCATCGTCTTCACCACGACCGGCGCACAATGGCAGCTTGTCCTGGTCTCCCTCTACCACAATCTATAGGTAAAATGAGTCCCCATTAGCTCGTAGATGCTCACCCTGACCTTATTCAAGCACGAAAGCCATTAGTTCTTCTTTCCCACCGATTGGCCATGAGCTCCACCTCTGGACTTCGGTGGCGACCCACCTACGGCCACTGCCAAACCCGACCAAGAAGAGCAATGGCTTTGCCGTACCACCCCCATTCTCCATAGCCCATCGACCGGCTGCATCTGGCCCTACTTCACCGCCGGCGACCACCGAGCCATACCCCTCTGTTTTACACTCGCCGACAAATGGGGTCCTGGCGTCAGTCTATGCCTCTCTCTCTTGCGTTCCTGACCTGTGGGGCCTCTTTGTCAGCCGGCGCAAATGCTAAAACCCGTTCAAAAAGCCGAAAGCCGCCTTCAATAGCAGAAAGCGTATTTCTTATTTTCATAAACCTAACTTATTCAAACTTTAATAACTTTTGCGATTTAAGTCCAAATCAAGTAAAATAAATTTATAAATTCATATAAAATCATGTAGCCTCGTAATATGCAAAAAACATTTAATTTTTATTCAAAGTTTAAATTATTTGAAGTAAAGTTCGAATAAAACCCTAATATGGTCACTATTGGGAGTATGTAAACCATAGCTCCTAAAATAATGAAATAAAATTCTACATATTCCTGAGACCATAAGTGACCCATTTCTACAAAAAACATTTAAATTTGAACCTTGTTTGAATTAAATTTATGAATAGATCATTATTCAATGCATAGAGAATCCAAATAGCTATATTCAGTGTTTATAAATTCAAAATAAAGTAAAACTAGTTCCTAAGCCTTTATAAGACCATGGTATCCCTGTTTATGTTAAAACATTTAATTTTAGACGTTTTTTCAAAATTTTGTAATTTAATTTTGTATATAGCTTAGTATGGTCACAATTTAAAAAGATTACGCATTAACTCCTAAAAATGTAAAATAAATTTTGAAGATCTCCAATACCACGAGAATCCCAATCTACAAAAAGGTTCAATGTTTGATCAAAAATGAGTTGAGCTCATAAAGAGAATTCATTATCTACGCACACAAAAACTAAAACATTAATAATCTTTTCAAATAAAAGTAAAAAGATGCAAAACTAGTTGCAAGACACTTCTAAGGTTAAGATCTTCTAATGCTATAAAAATGGTTGTATATATAGGTGAATTGCATTCACAAACCTAAAAAGAAATCTAGCCTTTTATAACGTAAACTTTAGAAAAACATAAGGGTAGAATATGAATGAACCACTTAAGCGAATATTAAAACAAGGAAAACCTACCCTCAAGTGCTCTATAGGTTCAGACCACCTAATGCTGCAAAAATGATTCTATTTAAACATGCTTTGCATCTGAATCCTATTAAAAGAACAACCCAATATAATATGAACCCAAAAATCTATAACACAAACGAATGAACTTGATTAATAAGAAATCAGTATTTAAAATTTTTTTATCACCAGAACCTTTATATCAATTTATTTGACTTCTTTTTACCTCTTATTGTCATTGCTTCTTATTTCTATTATACGAAACGATAATCGCGTGTAGATACCGACATACACAAAGCTGCTACTGAAGACTTCGACCTCGAGTCAGAACCTGAACCAACAAAGCAAGGTAAGAACCCCCTTTAACCATATTGATCCCAGTGTTTTAATTTTGTTTTGTTTTGTGAAATCTATTTATGCATGCGCGTATTTACTGTGAATTCGCTATATTGTGGTACTAGTAGTTATAACCCCATTCTAATGGAACTTCCTTGATAAATATTGAAATGTGAACCTTTATAACTTTAGATTAAGGTTAGATATCGCGAGGGGAACATGATACCACAGCTTTTGCCACTTCAGCTGCCCCCACAGGACTCACTCACCAAGCCCCGATGTCGGTGATTGGTAGTCGTCCTCACCCGACTAGCAGAGGGATCGACCCTGGATGCACCAGCAACCATCGTCCATGTATGATGCAGGTCTATCGATGACGTGGAACCTTTCCCGCCACTATAGTCAAGAACACCGCTGGACCTTCAGGCGATCCCGCTGTTTCTGAGGGCAATGATATCATCATGGAGGGCACTAAATAGAAATAATAAGTTAAGGAATAACGTAGGATAGGTGTTTTAGGAGTGTACCCTTATGTGATAATATGTTATGTAGTCGGTGATGTTGATGGTCTTTTGTTGTAAATAATATGCTTATGAAAAAAACTTTTGGTTGTGAATTGTTTGTGTGTTTCTTGGTTCGCACTCATGAATGCTTGGCATTAGGTTAAAACTTCACGATGTCGTGATCCTTAAAAATAATAAATCATGATTAATTAACTAAAGAAATTCTTAAATATACAGGGCGTAATCTTAAAATAAAATGAATAGAAAAAACTTATTATAACCAAACCAATTCCTCCAAAATTGTAAAAACTCTAATGTTAATAAATTATAGTGCACAGAAAGTTACCTGGAAACTAAAAATATTCTCTATCTGTCAATCTTATCTAAATAATATTTCAGGATGCCTGCTACACGATCCCTAAATGAGCTTCTGGAAAACAAGGCTACGCAGGAGATGCAGCCTCCAAGAGTTGCTCTTCCTACCCCAGCTTAGCCTAATCCCTTGCATCAAGCAGCAAGAGCCTCATCCTCGCGACGTGCAAACCATCGTGAACCTCCACCGCCTCCAGCACAAGATACGCAAGGAGCCATTCCTAAGGAGCAGTTCCCAGGACCTCCAACCATGGCACAGGCGCTTGTCATGATTGAGCAGGGCCGTCAAACTCATACTCTCCTTCTCCTACATATGGTTCAGAAACTGCCAACCTTTGTGCAGCAATCGCCAGGTGAGGAAACGGTGACGCTCTGCACGATTCCAAGTTGGGCGAGTTTCTGAAAACTCAGCCTCCAACTTTCTCTACATCAACGGATCCTCTCGATGCCGACAAATGGCTTCATTCAGTTGAGAGCAAGTTGGCCATTCACAATGTAGTGATCAGGAGAAAGTCCTATATGTATCATACCAGCTTCAAGGTGCAGCTACTGCTTGGTGGGAAAACCATAAGGCCATCCTCCTTCAAGGTCAGGTGATCACGTGGGAAGCTTCCAAGGAAGTTTTCTATAAGGCTCACATCCCAACAAGCCTAGTGCACATCAAAAGACGGAAATTCCTTGACCTCCATCAAGGAAAGATGTCAGTAATGGAGTGCCTTCATTGTTTTAATTATCTGGCCCGCTATGCCACCTCTAAGGTTACCACTGAAGCGCAGGATTGAAAGCTTCAGGGATAACCTGAATGAAGAAATCAAGTGGACACTTGCCACCCACGACATCCACGACTTACATACTCTCGTGGATAAGGCAATCTGAGTAGAGTACAGTACTCGGGCTATTATGGAAAGTCGAAAAAGGAAGTGGATGGCATGGAAATCCACAAATGTTGGTCCTTCAAGGCCCCGCACTAGGCAGTCATCCAGTGCTCATCCTTCTACTCCACCTCAGCAACAAAGGCACCAAGTCAAGCCCCTCGACCACAGCCTCTTTCAGTTCGTCCGACTAGCAATGTCGGCGGGTAGCCATGTGGCGTTCCAAGCTAGGCGGCCAATGTCATGTGCTATCATTGCGGTGAATGTGGGCATTTTGCCAACGTTTTCCCAAAGAAGAACCAGGCTCCACTTCATTCTCAGGGAGCACCTCAATGACCTCCAGGTCGACCTCAAGGATCTAGAGGCCCGCAAGCTCCTAAGACAACTTCTGCCCTAGCTCGAGGTGCCAATAGCAGTCGCCTTCACCATGTGACTGCTGAAGAAGCGAATGACGCACCCGACATGGTGTTGGGTACGTTTCCTGTCCACTCAGTACCTACTTTGGTATTGTTTGATTCTGGTGCTTCGCATTCTTTCATTTCTAAGAAATTTACCGAACAAAACCACATTAAAATTGATCTCCTCTCCACAAAAATGACAATCTATTCCCCCGAAGTAGTCATGAAAACAGTCAAGCTATGTCTAAAGGTTAGCATTGAAATAAATGGAGTGTTATTTTATGTTGACCTCATTCTCATAGAAACTTCAAGAGTAGATGTAATCCTCGGTATGGATTAGTTATCCAAGCATAAAGGATGTATAGATTGTGCTAACCGATCCATATCTCTTATAAACCCAGAAGGAACCTTAGTAAACTTTTCATCTATTCAAAACACCTCAGATCCACAGTCACTTCTTTGTTCAGCCATAGTTAAATAACTCTACCAAATACCCCTCGTTTTTGGATATCCTGACGTCTTTCTAGATGAGTTACCAGGATTACCACCAGATCGGGACATGGAGTTTTTCATTAATCTTGTCCCCGAAACAACACACATTTCTAAATGCCCTTATCGCATGCCCCCGAATGAGTTAGTTCAATTGAAGAAACAGCTCAAAGAACATCTGAGCAAAGGATTTATTCGCCCTAGCTCATCCCTATGGGGCAGTCCTGTGCTATTTATTCCTAAAAAGGACAGTGGTATACTCATGTGTGTAGATTATTGTGCTTTCAATGAAGTTAAAATCAAAAACAAGTATCCACTTCCTTGTATCGATGACTTGTTTGATCAATTGAATGGTGCTCAGGTCTTTTCAAAAATTGATTTATGATATGGGTAATATTAATTGAAAATCAAGCCTGAAGGTATTCAAAAAATTGCGTTCACCACTCGTTACAGATTATATGAATATACCGTAATGTCTTTCAGACTTACAAATGCTCTAGCCGGTTTAATGTGCCTTATGAATAAGGTCTTCATGGAGTATTTAGATAAGTTCGTAGTGGTTTTCATAGAAGACATTCTCATCTACTCCAAAACATAAGAGGAACATGCACAACAATTGTGTATCGTGCTTGAAAAACTTCGGGTGCTTAAACTCTATGCCAAATTCGAGAAGTGCAAATTATGGCTAAAAGAAGTCTCATTTGTGGGGCAAATTCTTCCTAAAGGTGGAGTTGCAGTTGATCCAAGTAAGGTCCAAGCTATCTTAGACTGGGAGGCACCTCAATCTATTCCTAAAGTCCGAAGTTTCCTCGATTTAGCAGGATACTATCGCTGCTTCATTGAAAACTTCTCCAAAATTGCCAAACCCATGACCCAACTTTTTAAGAAAGAAAAGAAATTCGAGTGGACCCTTGATTGAGAAGCAAGCTTTCAGGAATTAAAGAAAAGGTTAACCACAACCCTAGTGCTAGTGTTACCAGACGTCCACAAAAGCTTCGATGTTTATTGTGATGCATCATGATATGGTCTCGGTTGTGTATTGATACAAGAAAGAAAGGTTGAAGCTTATGCCTCCCATCAACTACGACCTCATGAACTAAACTATCCTACCCATGATTTGGAGTTAGCAGCTGTATTACATGCTCTTAAAATCTGGCGTCATTACCTCAACGATAATCGATGCAACATCTACACAAATCATAAAAGTCTAAAATATTTCTTTACTCAGCTAGACCTAAACTTAAGGCAAAGAAGGTGGTTAGAGCTCACAAAAGATTACGACCCTAGCATTCATTACGACACTGGTAAAGCTAATGTTTTAGCAGATGCTCTAAGCCGTAAGTTTCATTGCCTCTTTGTCTCTTCTCATACCTATCAATTTGTGCTGTTAAGAGAATTCCAAAAGTTTAATTTGGCTATTGTTGAAGAAGGTTATCTTGCCGCACTTGAAGTGCAACAAACCCTTAAATCCCAAATAAAAGCTGCTCAACTCAAGGATGAGACCAACATCAAAATCTGAGAAGAGTTGAAGCAAGGAATTGACTCTGAATTTGTTGAAGGCCCAAATGAAGTGCTTATGCATAAGAATCAAATCTATGTTCCTAATGATCCTGAGCTAAAAGATCTGATCCTAAAAGAAGCTCATGAATCACCACTCTCAATCCACCCCGGAATTACAAAAATGTATCAAGACCTTTGACAGGAGTATTGGTGGCCGAGCATGAAAAAAGATATTTCTGTGTATGTAGCAAATTGTGACATATGCCAGCGAGTCAAAGCTGAGTATCAGTGTCCTGCTGGTCTCCTTCAGCATTTACAAATCCCTGTGTGGAAATGGGATGACACCAGTATGGATTTCATTAATGGTCTACCTAGGACAAAGAAAGGACATGATTCCATATGGGTCATCGTTGATCGATTAACTAAAGTGGCTCACTTATACTGGTCAAAACCACTCACCCCGAAGACAAGCTCGCTCTGCTATATCTGGAAAATATTGTTCATCTGCATGGTCTTCCAAAAACCATTGTCTCTGATCGAGGCTCCAATTTACATCTCATTTCTGGGAAAGTTTGCACGGTCTTCTAGGGACTAAGCTAAACTTCAGTACGGCTTACCACCCTCAGATAGATGGAAAAACTAAAAGAACTAATCAAATCTTGGAAGACATGTTGAGAGCCTGTGTGCTATCATATGGCACTAATTGGGAGAAGAGTTTAGCAATAGCTGAATTCTCTAATAACAACAGTTTCCAAGCCAGCCTCCAAATGTCGACTTTTGAAGAACTTTACACGACAAAGTGTAGAACTCCTCTTTTTTGGTTTGAAGTTGGAGAAATAAATTTTTTCGGTCCAGACCTTATCCAAGAAGCCCAAGAGCAAGTATATGTGATCAGAAGCCGATTAAAAGAAGACCAATCTCGTCAAAAGAGTTACGCCGACCATCGTCGATGTGAACTCAGCTTTGAAGTTGGTGATCATGTCTATTTGAAAGTTTCGCCACTCTGCGGAGTCTGTTGTTTCCAAATCCGCAGAAAGTTAGCTCCTCGATACATCGGACCGTATTGAATTCTTGAAAAGATGGGTGACATGGCATATAAGTTGGAATTGCCACCTCAACTATCCGACATCCACAATATCTTCCATGTGTATCAACTCAAAAAGTGCCTCTATGTTCCTATTGAGCTCACTAATCTGGAAAATATCGACCTACAACCTAATCTGTCCTATTGAGAGCATCCAATCCACATTCTCGAAGAAGCCGAACGTCACACTCGGAACAATTCTCATAAGATGCTAAAGGTCAAATGGAGCAATCACATATAAAATGAAGCCACATGGAAACGTGAAGATCATCTAAGAAAAGAATTTCTAGATTTCTTCTAAACCTCGCCAAATCTCGAGGACGAGATTTTTGTAAGGGGCGGGGGGGGGGGGGTAGATTTGTAACATCCCAGGAATTCAAGAAATATGAAAATGGAAATACTGAATTTTGAATGAATATAATTCTGCATTTTCTGGAATTTCCTTATTTTTCTTATTCTTTTGGATTTTTGCTCTAAAAAAAAGTCATTTTTATTGAAATTGTAAAAAGGTAAAAGTAAAAAGGTAAGAAAATGTCAGCAAAGATCTAAAAAAATTATATGAAAATATTAGAAATATCAAGAACTCTTTTTATGCAGTCAAATGTAATTTGAACACATTAATTAATGAAACGAAGTGGGGAATTACTGGGATTTGACTGAAAACAGTAACATGTCAGATTTTTGTAAACATCTACAGAGTTTATCTCAAGTTTAAATTTTTACCATGCCTTCCTCAGAGCAATTTTAATATCTAGTAAAAATATCAAAAAATTAATATTCAAATTTAGGGCCTTTTAAACTTCTAAAATAGAAAACCAGAAAATCTAAAAACTTGTAACATCCTGAAAGTTTAGAACAGTAAAAGATGTACGGTATAAAATTGAGAATAAGTATTTCTGAAGTTTTAGTGTTATTTGCTCCAATACAGTTTCTTAGACTTTTTGTGTTATGAGAAAAGATTAAATAATAGGGGAAAAACAAAGGAAAAGGTAAAAAGATGAAGATAAAATTTAGAAAAAATTTACCATGGGTCCTATTCAAGCTGTTCGTAATGGTTGACCAGTAAATAGAATTTTTATAAACTTGGGGTCAAATTAAATAAAGCATATAACTACTTTTTGACTAAAAACAGTGAATCAAAAAGTAGGAAGAAAAACAACCAATGTCAAGTAAAGCCAATAAAATTTATATAAAGCTATGGAGGTATAATACACCACTGGTAAAATTTTTATAATTAAATGAACTGATATAAGCCTCTTAAAAATTCCAAAACTGTGGTCCAAAATGTAAGGAAAACAGTTGTCAGCATTTTTATAAAATAATTGCTCATGGTTTTGACTTAAACATTTTATGGTGATCTATTGATAAGGATTTGAACATATCCAAAAAGTTTCAAAAATAAATACTAGAAAATGAACCTTTAATTAAATCAAAAACCGAAATCAAAGTTCGTGACTGTGGTACAAAGGTCGAATTTTAATAAATTGTATAAAAGGAGTTTTTGTCTCAAAATTTTTCAGTAGACGTGTAACTCCCAGTAAGAGTTGGTCAAATTTTCTTGATAAAATCTGGACTGGGTTTGAGGCTTAAACAAATTCGAATTCTAGAGTTTTCCCGTTCAGTCAAATCGCATTAAACACCCTCTTCTCGCTGACAGGTGGGCCCGGTACTGTTGAAGCTTTGACACGCTGGCAAGCCGAGGCGGTTGTCTCGCTACCAATGGGCCCCGCCCCACATGTCGATCTCACGCGTGTTTTTCCCTTTCCTTTCTCTCTCCTCGCCAAACGAGTCGCCGACGCAGCGTCCTTCGCCGTCCGGCTTCACCTGCCCCCGTCCGGCCGTGCTCAACGTCCTCCATGTCGCGTAGGGTCTCCTCTGTGCCTGTGCTTGGTTGCTCGTGGTCGAGCCACGCCAGGGAGGTGGCTGCGCCGTCCGCTCGATCGGCACAGAAGAAGGCGACCGAGGCCATGCGCCCAAGCGGTGAAATCGATCGATCTCATTCAGCTTTAAGCCTCTCACTCGCGTCGCAGTGCCCTGTGCTCTTTACCTTGCCATTTCACCGAGCTGGGAGCCTGGGAGGCATCGTCTTCCTCGCTGAGCCGGAGGAACCCGAAAAGGGGGGAAACGGCAATTCGGGTGAGTCTCTCCCTAATCCTTCGAATCAACTTCATCCCGAGCATCTTCAGTACTCGTGGATCACTGATCAAGCACCATTTTGGCTTCATTTTGCCTGCAGCACCGTCGCACCGCCACCCTTCTTCCTCCCGGCCAACGCACGGTGGCAGGCCGTTCCAGACCATCTCCGACCCAAGAGGCAGGTGAGCTCGACTCCCCTTGTTCCACTATAGCTAGCCAAACCCTAGGCCGTCGGAATTCTAGCCTCTAGCAGAGCTTTCACCGTCACGGCCATGGCGCCGCCGCACCCCCATGGTGGCGGCCACCACCCGGCGAATGGGTACCACCCCTTGGTACGCACGAGTGTGCTGGTGCCCATGGTGCTGCCCATTCCGCCGCGGCGGAGCTGCTTCGCCGGCGGCGAGCAAGAAGCCGAGGTGCTCTGGTTAGTGTCACGATCGCTGGAACCTGTGTGTCGGTGGTCGAGCGTTGAACTCATTTTTATGCCACGAGAGAAGCCGTTTCCTCTGAGTGAAAGCGTATTTTCAATTTTAGTTGAATTTTCAGAAACCGGCTGAAATTCAAATGCTTGTAACTTTTGAATCATCTGGCCAAATTGAGTGAAACTAGTTTCTAAATTCGTATAAAATTCTGTAGTTTCAGAATATACAAAAATTTATGAAGATGAGTAAAATGTGATTTTAGGAAAAATCAAAGAGGTGCTTAAGTGTAAATAAGGTTGTATGAATAAAATATTTTTGGGATGATCCAATTAAGGTAAGATAAATTTTTGTGGAGTCTCTGAGTTATCAGTATTCCAAATCAACAAAAATGTTCCCATGATACTTTATTATATATCATGCTTGCTCAAAAATGAATACTAAGCATGAAAAATGAAATTAAGTAAATGAAAGAAAGGATTAAAGTTTGAATGTTAAAAAGTTCATCCTATTGGGGTATAAATCATGGGGAGTTGCTCATGTGAAAATACTTAGGGAAAAATGTATGTAATAGTTGTTCAATTAAGAAAAACAATGCTTGTAATAACCAAAATAAATGTGACCTGCTATGAACAAGTTCAAAATAACTCAAATTCAGTTTTGAAATGTTTTTAAGATCATGCCCTGATGTCAGGGTGAAAATGAATTAAAATTGATAAATGGTTTAGTAATAAATGAATGTGCAAGTTGGATTGGCTATAAAGCAGTTTTTGTGTTCATATAGCCCTTTCCAACATGTGATAAAATAGGTTATACAAATGAGAAGGAATGTAAAAATGGTATAGAAACACTTCACAAAGTATATACTAGTAGATTCTGGAAAAAGAATGACTTTTTGCTAAGGTTTGTATGCAGAATAAGTTAGTGGAATGAGTCTACTTTTTATGTTTTGCTGAATGTTTGAAATAATCAGGCTTTTTTCAACTAAGTGTAAAATAACTCATCCAAGTAAGAATTTTTGGAAGAATAGTGTAGAATTGATCACCAAAGTTTGTATTACCAGATTCCAGAAAAAATATTCTGTTTTGGAGCTTTGGTTCATTTAGTTTTCATAAGTGTAATAACCTTAAGTGATATTGTTTAGTCTTTTCCTTGCCAGTTTTAGCCTAAGTCTAGAGTTCAACTAAGCCTTTTTAGTAATACTTTTCAAGCTTTGTCCAAACCCAAGAAGTTATTAGAATTTATAACCAAAGTATGCTTTAGCTTATTCAAGACTTAAACCCTAAATTCTTTAGCTATTGCACATAAATCTTGTTAGATACATAACCCTAAATGATATAGTTTAAGTGCTCTCTTCTTGGAACTTTTGAGAAAAACAGAGAGCTCTGGTTTCATTTGTTGGTTAAGCATGGCATCCTCTAAAAGAAGCTAATGAACAATCTTTTCAACTCAAATAATTTTAGCATCTATAATTCAATGTTTGAATTCAAATTTTTCATAAATAGTAACCTCCTGTTTAGTTCGATTTGTGCTCATCTGTTTATCTGTCTGTCTTCTTTTTGCCATTTGAAGTTGCTGATATTCTTTTGTTTTCTTGTTCTCGACGAGTAGAGACCGACGTTATCGAAGAAAAAGACGACTGTTCTGCAGATCCGGATTTTATTCCTGACAGTGATTTGCAAGGCAAGCAACTCCTTGATCACGCTGAGCCCGATAATTCACCTACTTTATGATGTTTTTGCTTATGTACAGTGCATCCGGATAATTCCCCATAAAAGAGCTAATTTGGGTTAGAACTGTAGTTAATCCTGTAAATTATGGTTTGTCTCAATCTGTATGGACATGTGAACCTTGTAAACCCTAGATTGAGCTAGACATACGTAATGTCATGTTTGGGTATAATCGCTAGCATAATAACATTCCTGGTTAAGCTTCTTGATGGTGTTTTCAGTCTTTTCAACCGGTATATGATCTTTTGGGAATTGGTTGATGATAATTTGCTAAAAACCCTTAAACAAAACTATGGTTTGACGCGGGTGATTATTTGGCACTAGCCGGTTGTGCAAAAGGATGTGCACGTAGCTAGGGTGGAGTATCGTCCGTGTCGGATTAAGGACCGAGCAAATGGGATGTTGTAGATCTATGTTTTTCGTGCAACCACAAGGGCTTGTATGGGCGGGTCTTAGCTTAATAAGTTGTTTAGATGTGGCTTTGCATCTATGGAAGGCGAGAGATTGCACAGGCATTCCGGTCAGGTCTGTCTGTAGGGGTTTCTACATACCAATGCAACGGTGTACGCCTTGCCCTGGACAGAGACGTGGTGTGTGTGTGATATATGTGGATCCACGGCTTGGGTGAGTGTCTCTGTCTTCAGGGCGAGGGTTAACGTCCCAGGCTGGTGTAAAGCCACGTCTAGATAATGTAACGGTTCTGTATGATCTCCTTGCCGACACACCAAAAGAAGTGTGTTAACTGGCCTGGCAAAAGAGGTTGATCATTCCTTGTGGGTAAAGCTGTACACCTCTGCAGAGTGAAAAATCTGATCGATTAGCCGCACTCGCGGTAATGGGCACTTGGGGAAAATCCTCCCAATGCTAGAGTTTTGGTGCTTTTCCAAAATGGGTTGGGGTTTTGAGAAACTGTTTTACAACCAGCTTTTGTGTCAAAGGATCGACACCGGGGTTTTATGCAGTCGGGTAGACTGGGTTGAAAATCTGGAATAATTGCTTAACATCCTGTCTTTCAATTGCTTTTATTAAAATGCGATGTTGCAATCTATTATGCTTATTCATTTTAATGCTTTCGTGCAACTGCAAAATAACCATAGCCTGTCCATTGCTCAGCCTGCATAATTAATTATTTGCATCTGTGAACCAATATAAGTCTTGCTGAGTACCAATGTACTTAATCTTGCATCTTTGTCCTCGTAGGAAGAAGATCGCGATCCGCCGACGACGCGTTCTTTCAAGCAGGTCTCGGGGGTTTTGACGATAGTCTCTTCTAGGTTGCCTAGTCAGTTGCCTGGGGGCTTAGTGGGCAACCGCAAGGCTGTTTGGAGTTTTCAGCTTTCTTTTGGTTTCCGCTGTTAAATGTTTTAAATTTGTTCTGAACTCTGTATAATTATTTCTGTTATGTAAGTCCTTATGTTTGCTTGCGAGTATGATTTTGATATGAATGTTGTAACATGTGAGTGCTAGCTACTGATCCAGGGAATAGCACAGTAATCACATGGAGGTCCCTGTTCATCAGAACGGGGTTTCACAAAACTGCAATGTCAGAATTATTAGAAAAAATATACAAGATATAAATCTGAAATTTTTACATAAGAACAAATTAATCATGAAAAAGTATTACAAAAATTTAAAAAAAATTTGACCTTATTTATATCCTCCATTAAATGAAAAACAGAAAATAATGAATTGGACATAACATATTCACATACAAAAACTTTTAGAAATGTTTGATAGCCCAATTAAATGCCTAAGCCCATGTTGTCTGGAAAAACCGAATTTTGTTGCTAACCTCCTAAGACTTACATGTCAGCTCGACTGCTATTGGACCCACCGACTAGATAGACAGAACCGCCTCTATCTACTGCCAGCTCAGTCCCATTGCCGCACTTGTTGGCCCCCTCTTATCCCCTTTTTCCATCCTTCTCCCCACTTCTAACTCTGTCAAGATGTTGTCGCGGCAAGGATAGAGCGCCGAAATCACTGCCACGGCATCGACCTTCTCCCTTGTCTCCTAGCCGAGTTGTAGCACTGTCAAGCTTTGTCATACCTCTGTCGTGGAAGTCTTTTCCCACAAAATATGCTGCCATGACCGAGAAGCTCGTGCACCACCTTGACTGGCCACCAAAACCACCCTGCATCCAAACTTGGTAGTGACCGCCTTACGCCCCTATATAGGCCATCCTTGAGCACCCTCGGCACCACATCTTCCTGAAAGAATTCACCACCGAGCAAAGCCCCCACATCGCCTTAATATCCCGCCATTTCCGATAAGAATCGAGAAAGGGGTAGAACCTCCATTAGAGCTCCTCAGTACACCCCAGACCTATTCAAGCCTATCCTAGCAACTTGAACACCTGAGCACAATTTTCCCCAAGCAATTCCAACTCTGATCAACCGTAGCTCAACCGCTGCACGCATCGTCTTCGTCAGCTCCGGTCTTTCGCCGCCAGCCTGGCACGGGACTCCACCACTGTGATAAGCTACTAAAACCGAACCTCCTAAGTTCAGTGAAGCTCAAGTGACCCTATATCACGCCAGTGTTGGCCCTCATCTCCATCGCTGCGATCACCGCCATTACCGGCCGCTGTGCGCCGCTAGGAGCTATGCTCTAATCACTTTTGAGCCACAAAAATCAGTCCCCAAGAATCGCCGCATTGTACTGATGCTCACCACGCCATCATTTCACCGTCTTCGGTGCCTGATCGCCACTAGTATGTTCGGAACCGAGCTCCTCTGCTCGAGATATATGCCATGTGGGCCCCTGCATTAGTCGCTAGCACCGTATCTCTCTCTTGGTCACTAACTAGTGGGTCGGGTTTGTTAGCCGGCTGGCATCGCTTCAAAAGCACGCGCTCAGCCTGTGACATTCGGGCCCAAGCAGTCGGTCACACAAACACCTGCACGGACACTGACCCATGGGACCATGATGTTAGCCAACGTAAGGGCTCGACGTGTGTAAAGCCAAATATACGCTTCCTTATTTGGAACACGTATTTCACAATTTCCTGGGAATTATTATAACCGAAATAATTCAAAAGATTATAACTCTTACATTTTAGCTCAAAATTTGATGAAACAAATTTATAAATTCATCTAAAACCTTTTAGTTTCTAAATATACAAACATATTATGAATTTGACGAATGTGTAAATTTGAAATGCAAGTTCAAACAGAAGGTTTAAAATATGCTCTACACAAAATTTTTGTAATTGAACTCCAAATTGAATAAGACCAGTTTTATTAGAATCCTTAGGTCATAAGCAACACAAATATGCAAAAAATATTTAAATTTCAACTTATTTTACATCTTTTTCTAATATAGGTTAGATTCAATATGTAGAATATTCAAAAGTGCATAACTTAAACAAAAGAGCCTCAAATTAGATGCAATCAATTTCTATGTGTCAATAAGATAGTAAACTACTAGATATGTAAAAATACTTAGGGAGGACTATTGAATACACCCATGATATACCATGTGGTGGTTAAATAACTTAATATTAATCCAAATAATTTTAGCCTCTTGAATTCGAAATTATACATATAAGTATATATAACTTTAGCCTCTTGAATTCGTAAAATGAGGATAAGTAATCTACAGAAAACAAGAAACTTTATCGTCGCTTAACTGCTAGTAATATACAAAATAGCGAATTTACAGAAAATAGCGCATCTATGAAACATTTTGATAAACAAAAATGAAAATTAAACACTGGGATCAATATGATCAAAGGGGTGCTTGCCTTGCTTAATCGTTGTTTATGGCGAAATCTTGGTCGTAGTAGGCGTTGTCGATGACGGAGTTAGCAACGTCGAGTTCTACACGTCGTTCAATGAAATATAGCAAATAACAATCTTTAATAAGGGCAAAAATAAGACAGATAGAAAATCGAATAAAGACTTGCTATAGAAAACAGGCGTGGTTTCGGGTTGCATGATTTTGGGTTCTCGTGTTTTAGTCGAATATATATATTGTTAGCAGCTTTTAAGTTAAGCGATGATGCGGTTTCTTTTATAGTTTAATTATTCTTTTCTTACGAATTCAAGAGGCTAAAATTATGTATTCTTGTATTTATATTTCCGAATTCTAGATGCTAAAATTATTTGAATTAATAAAAGTAAACGTTAGTTAAAGGTTTCGTAAACAAGTATTCACTTACTACGCTTTTAGCGACTTTATCACTTAAGGTTATTGAATTAGCAGGATTCAGATGATAATCAAGTTCAAATGAGAATATTTTTTCAGATTATGATAGACCATATCCTAAAGAACATTTCTAGGTGGATCTTCATAAAATTTGTATTTAGGCGAGATGTTTTGCGAGCTGCCGAAAAGGCTTAAGTGTTTCTAAAGTGCAGGAATCATAATACTTAAGGTTATCTTGCTATCAAGATTTATATGCAAAACATGATAAAATGAGATTCTTTCTTCAGAATATGTTAGTATGTACTTTGAAGAGTATTTCTAAACTAATTTTATAAATTTTAGTGTTTAGACGAGATATTTTATTTACTGCTGAAATAGCATAAATGACCATAAAGTTAACATTGCAACGAGTCGGATTTCGATTTAATTTGTGACTACACTATACATGATCATTCACTCATTTTTCTGGCATTAGCAGGTTATAAACCTACAAACATTTTAAAACTATTTTTGGATTATTTTGATTTTAACAACGATAAATTATACATACATCTATTGTTGCGATTTGCATTTCCTTTTATTAAAAGAATGTAAATTATGTCTTATTCTAAATATTTTTACATAAATGAGCTTCTGCTGATTCCAGAAGCTTATATAAAATATTTTATTATTTTATGAGCTATTATCTTATTTTTATTAATGGCCATATTAGGTTTTGTTGATATTTGCAAAGTAAATAATTCAAACATAGTTCAAAAATTAAATGTTTTTGCATATTTGAGATTATAATGGATGCAGAACCATGTAAAAAATTTATTTCATTAATACTAGGTTTATGGTGTCATAACATTTATACAAAGCCCATAATCGGGTTCTTAACAAATTTTAATTTAAAAAATTCTTCTGTGATTCACAAGTTAAATATTTTTGTATATTCTGAATACACATGATTTTAGATGAATTTTATAATTTTTTTATCTCATTTAGATTTAAAATGAACAAGTTATACAGATATGAAGTTGGCTCGGTTTTAGAAATTCAAAGAAAATAGAAAATACGTTTCCTTACTGGGAAGGCGCCTTTTCCCCTTTTGAACTACCTCACCTTGTGTCACTACCGATTAGGGCCCACCGGTCATACGCACAAAACAGAGGAGCACCGGCAGGGACTAGGGCTCCTCGCCGGCGGCGAGAGGCTGTCGGAATCAACGAATGGGTAGCGGGGAGAGCATCTCCGGCTTATTGCACATCTAGGGATGGGCTTTTCAATCGTCGGCGGTGAGTGGAGGTGGGTCGCCATCGAGCTCATGTGGCGAACGCCATGGATAGTTAGGTGCGAGCAAAAATGGTGAAAGATTGATTCAAAAGAAGTATTGTGAGAGCATAAGGGACCTTACAACGTTCCATTTTGCTGATCATTTGAAATGGAGATGGGCTGAGGAGCCGGGCCACCGTCGGCCGGCTAGGAAGAAAGCTCACGGTGGTGGCAAGTTTTTGCATGAAACACTTCAAATGTTTTTGAGGGGTTTTGATCCTTATGGCTTGCTAATGCTACGGTCTAAAGCAATTTGGAAATGATTAAGTGCTTCACCGGAATTTTGTTTTTGCTCGAGCTCTATTGTTGACTGGCAATGGTGGAATAGGAGGTGAATTGAGGTGTTTTGGTTGAATAACGGCGAGGGGAAGGAGAGGGGAAGTGTGGTATAGTTCCTTGCGAACCCGAGGTCACCCTTTTATAGCCGCAAGTATTCGCACATGAGGCCGGCCTCAGGTGCGAGCTCGCCCAGACCACTCATGGTGATGCACAGAGGAGGTATGGCGGTTGCCTAGGCTTGGCAGGGAGGTGCTTAGGACATCCAAGATGGCGTTGCGCTATTGCTCAGCGTGGCAGAGAATTAATTGGTCAATGATTGCGCCGCAATTTCTGAATTTGGTTCACACGGCGTGGCAATGGAGAGATGCATGCATTAGGGCAGATCAAGCTTTGAAGAAGAAGGGAGGAGGAGGGAAGAGGTGAGGCTGACATGCGGGGCCCCAACTACTGGTTTGCCGATTTGAAATGAAACTGCTTATCCTTCCGCACGCAGGCATTGATGTTGAGCTTTAAATGATCGTCAATTCTTGATGGGAAATGTTTGATAATTTCTCTCAGAGACGTTTAGATAATTATCTTCGTACTGTATAAATTTGAGGCAAAAATACACTGTACACAATTTATAAAAATTCTGACAAGTCACTGTGCTCAAAATTGGGTTTTCTATTTTTAAATTATCAGAGGACTTATATCTTACTAAAACTTTTTGAAACTTTTTATATGAGTTTATCTTTCTGACATAAGCCTTCAGTAAAAATTTCAATTTAATATATTTTCTATTTAATTAATAAAAATTCTAACATTCTGATTCTTTGATTTTCAGAATTTCTGTTTTTGAATTTTTAAATATATTAAAATTGTTTATTTATTTTTAATATTTTTACTTTAGTTGTATTTATCTATCCAGATGTATTTATCTATCCATAAAATACAGACTATAACGTGAGTACATAAGATCATAAAGCTCTAAACCTAAAACTACACCTGTTTTCTATAGAAAGTATTTATTTGGTTTTCTATCTGTATTATTTTTGCCCTTTATTGAAGTTTATTATTTGTTATCTTACTACCAAATGACGTGTAGAACTCGACGTTCCAGATTCAGTCATCGATGACCCCGACCTTAACTTCGACAACAATCAGCAAGGCAAGCACCCCCTTTGACCATGTTGATCCCAACATTTCGAAATTGTTTTATTAAAACTTTCATGCATGTGTTTTGTTTTATAAACTCTGCTATGTCGTGGATATGGTAGATATTACCTTCATTCATGGATTTCCTTAATAAAAATTGACAAGCGAACATTGATAACCTTAGCTTATGGATGGACACACAATGACATCATAATGAGTATATACGTTCATACTTGCATCCGCTTAGTATGCTTTAGAAATGATTATACCAATATCAGGTCATACTGTTCATGATAAACTGTGGACATGATGGTTATTGTGATCAATGGTAATTAATTAAAAATGAAAATAAAACTATGATTTGACACGGGAGATTATTGACAATAGTTGGAGGTGCATGGGATGTGCACGTAGTGTAGGGGGAGATTATCGCCTGGGTTGGATTAATGAATGAACAACTGTGTTGTTTTCAAGCCAAGACAACCGTACAACCATAAGTACTAGTATAGGACGGCCTTAATCTATTAATTCACTTAGAAATAGCTTTGCTCATTGGAAGGCTGTAGTAGTACGGGTTTTCTGGACTGATTGCTCAAAGGAATGTTGTGGGCACCCGGAAATACGAATCGATCCTCGCTCGTGCCTTGGACTCAGAGGTGACACCCATACTCCACTTAAGTGTATGATCACTATCACCCAAAAGTCCTGTGCACAGAGTATTAACCAGATGGCCCTCACTCAAGCAAATATGAGTCACCTAGTTGCACCGTACACACTTACGCAACCAAGGGAGTTTCAATTCCATTCTGAACAACCATACCGGGATTGAAAGCAACTCATCCAAGCATAGTACTCACCGTCCATCTCAGAACCTTGATATCGCCCACACTAAGCAAGGGAAGCGCGAGCAATAGTCAAAGAATGATGACCGCTCGAGTTTATGCATTAGATGGATGAAAACAATTCCAGGTACCTGGGTATGTGTCTAGTGCTAGTTCCTAAGATCAATGCCTAGCACCCACATATCCCGCATTAGAGATGTATCGCAACACATACACATGAAACTAAGCAGTTGTTATAGCATAAACGTAAACTAGAACTAGTACAACTACTTACTATTACAAGTAGTGGCCGACCGGCCAAATATTACAAGTCCATAAGTAAAGTGCAGCGGAAATAACACATATAACAAAAGCGGGACAGCGGTATGCCCATCCCTACCCAAAGCCAACCGACTTGGGAAAAACCCAAGTTCATCCGTCAACATGATCGTCGGTCCCCGGAGTATAATAAGCGTCGTCGGGGCATTCTTCCATTTCGTCTTCTATATTATATTGATTAAGCAACGGTGATTACACGTATGTACTTGCAAGACTTTAGTGTATAGAAATAAGGTAAATGCAGGCTAGAACAAGGATTACAAGTTTCTACACTAGTCTCATTTCAGCATAAAGCAGATTTTGTTTAACAAGTGAATATTGCATAAAACGGTAACGGAATTGTAAAGAGCATTTAATAAGAAGCTAATAATAGTAAGTACAGTTCATATCCATCATTCCACAGCCCTCCTTGGCTGCGAATAGCGAATAAAAACAGCCATCCTTAGCTCCCAAAGTTTTCCATACCAACCCAACACCGTTCCCAAACGTTTTGGCAAAAACAAAGACTATACTTGACATTATTTTCCCAAGTTGCTCATGACTGTGAGCACGGCTAATTAATTAGATTTTAAAATCTCTGCAGAGAGTGTACACTTTACCCACATGACACATTCTAGCAATCATGTCAACCATGTCCTGCGGTACTTCCCGTACCCGTTTAGCTAGACTGTGACTAAACCGTTCTAATAGCTAAAGCTTAGCCTTGGACCAGCGACAGTGATGTTAAACCCTTGCCATAGTTCCGGAGATCCTAAACCGATGGTGCCCCATCGCGAACTCTCCCCATGGCAAGGCATGCACCGTTGTATTGAAATGCTTGGGCCCCAACACCTCGGTGAAGGGAGCACCTAGAACGACTCCAGGCCATCGGATCGTTCATACTACTTCGGCCTACCAAAATACAAAGCTAAACTCTAACTAATCTAGTGAGTTTAGGCTATCCCGTACTAGCAAATGCGGTTGCACCAAAACACTTAGGTGATAGCATCAAGTTCGATCCTTAACTGACCCGGGCGAGAATCTCCCCCTAACTACGTGTGAGGTCCTTTTCACGCCTCAAGTTAAGTAATAACTCGCCCGCGTCTAAATCATAAGTTTGAGTTGGATTTTTGTCAAATTAAGTGGAAACCATACTGTGGTTCCATCCATTTAAACAAAGTTTGCTCAAAGTAGTTGAAACATCTCCCATCATTTTGAAAGTTGTTCTAATGAGCATGTCTAAGCAATACATATGGTAAGCTTGCAAGTTTTACCCAAGTGACATTAAGTATTGTCTAATCCAATACTAGGTTACAATGGCAGGTAATCAAATGACAAGGTAAAGGTAATGCATACAAGTGGATTTAGCTACCATTACCCACCACATAGCAAGTTTGAAACATACACGCATGCATATAGTTTGATAAAACAACATAAATTTGAAAATATGGGATCAAGATGATCAAAGGAGGGTGCTTGCCTGGTTGCTCTTCTTTTGGATTATAGTTCGGGTCGTAGTCGACGTCGATAATAACCGAATCCGAATTATCATCGTCAATGCGTCGAATAATAAGAACCGAAACAAAAGCAAATAACATCGTATCAAATGGGGCAACAAGAAATCAGATGTAAATACCAAATTAAAACTTCCAAGAAGAACATGGTGATTGTGAGTTCTTGACTTATCACTTTCATAATGATTTCATTAGCACTTTATTTATGTGAGACCTTTTCTTGAATGTGTTACTTTCATTCTCTATTATAAGAAGCTAAAGTTATAATCATAGCTAAGGCTATATACGAATTCAAGACGCTACAATTATGTATCTTTGCATGTATAACTTCGAATTATAGATGCTAAAATTATTTGGATGCATAAAAGTATCATTAGTTAAAAGGTCTTGCTTGATTGGTACTTAGCTTTAAGTATTCATGCATGGGAATGATTCCTACATGATGGATCATAAGTTTTTAGGTTATTTGCTGATACTACTTGGTTATCCGACGATTTCTTGTATTGCCGATGATTTGGTTTAAGTCTTTCGATTTTATTCATCCATACAAGTGACTTTAACAACATTATCATTTAAGGTTTTTGCTCTAGCAAGTTTTATATGATAAGTAAGTTGAAATTAAAATGTTTTCCATATTTGGGTTGTCCACATACTAGTTCACGATTCTGGGTCGATTCCCCAAAAATTTAGGTCTAGCCGAATTGTTTTTCAAGTTGCTGAAAGTGCTTGTGTTAGTCTTAGTGCAGTTTGTAGTCTTTGAAGGGTTTTGCTTTAATAGGATTCAGATGCAAAGCAAGTTATAATTAAGGTATTTTTGCAGAATATGGTAGTATATATACTAAACTCTGATTCTAAACTTTTGTCCTTTAAATTCGCATTTGGACGAGATACTTTACGTATTGCCGAAAAGGCTTAAGCATTATAGTTTTGGTGCAGTTTGTAGTCATTTAAGGTGTTTGCGGCGACAAATTGTATATGCTACGCAGGTTATATATGAAATATTTTTTCATATTATGGTAGCATAAATACACTAGGATACTACTGACCTATTCTTTCATTGTTTTCCATTTATAAAAGATATTTTATTTGTTGCCGAAAAGCTTATACGATTATCCCGATCGTGCGGTTACGGTCCGGTTTTCATTCTTCGATTGCGGCTGCACCTTATGGGATAATCCAACCATTTCTCAGGCATAATTAGGGGATATCCCTAAAAGTGTTTTAAATTTACTTCCGCGATATTTCACATTTATTTGAGATGTTTTACATCTGAATGATAACTAGGGCTTAATAAAGCCTACCTAAAAATATTCAAAATGATGTTATTTTTTAATATAAAACTAGTATATGTTATTTTAAGGTTATAGCATTTGATTTGGTAGAATTTGAGGTTCGTTTGCGAGAGTTATGAACATTTGATCATTTTTCCGATTGAATGTTTGAGCAACTAGCTAATAGATCAAACTGAAGCAAAGTTTAAATATTTTCGACTATTCATAATCTATGTAATCCCAGGAACACATCTAAACAGGTTTCATAAGTTTTTGAGCTAATTTGGTCAACGTTTTAGCCATTTGAAACTTGCATGCTAGTAAGAGTTTAAACTAACAATCTTTCATTCAGAATAAATTCAAATTTAAATATTTTTTCAGAAATGGAGTTCATAGGATTTCATAGACTTATGGTATTTATTTCATGATTTATGGATCAAGATAAAATATACTTCCTTAATAACACCTATTTAGGGCCTAGCATTCAAACTCTAATAAAAATATTTTTCTGCAAGCAACATATAACTTTTTATTTCATATTCTAATTCTTAATTTTAAAACTTAAATTTAGAAACTTATTTCACTTCATTTTGATATTCCTAGCAAAAGATATGAACATTTGAATAGCGAAAGGCATAAAAATTTTAATGGCTGAGATGGATTCGAACTGGGGTCTCTCAGTTGCACCTCTGAATACTTGAACCACTGAGCTATGTTGTCACTTGTTAGTAGGCTAAGTACCAATTTATTTGGGCTATATATCTTTTCTAACCCTAGAGCTTGGTTCAGTCGGCAATGGTGATGGCGAGGCCGGCTGTTCTGGCTTGGCTCGCGAGGAAAGGACATTGCAGAGAGTGAGGTACGGCTGGGGATGGCTTCGGAGATGGCGGCCATCACCGGAGCGGCGACGGCGACCGGCGAAGGAGCTTCTCCACCGTGCGGCTACTGGAAAACTGGAAGCACTACAAGTTTATTCGGCGAACTGCATGCATTGCGCGAGATGGTTTCAGGCAATCGAATGGCAGCTGAGAAGGTACGAAATGGAAAGGCGAGCTCACCTAGAGTTCTTCCCTGCAAAGGAGGGGCTCGCTGCTCGGTTTCTTGCTTCAGCAAGCCCTCGGCAGAGAGGAGAGGGATAGCAGCAAGCAGAGAGAGGAGAGGAGGAAGGCTCGGCAGCTTTATGGCTGCACAGGGGAGCAGGCGAGGCGCGGTATGGGAGAATGGGTGGAGGAGGCGATGCCGGGCGCACGACGGCCGCGTGGAGCGAAGCTTCTGCCACGGAAGCACGAAGACGAGACAGCGCGGTGCCGTGGCAGCAGTTTCGGGCGGAGACCGGGAGAGGGAGGAGGGGAAGAGAGGAAGGGATGGGGGCTGACCAATGGGTCCAGGGCCGTGTGGGGACCCCTGCCAGATGCACAGCTGTAGTCTCCAACAGTTGCAACGGTTGCATTTTGAAGTTGATCTAATTTGTGATCATTTCGGGTATGCATGTTGGGCAAGCTGTTCGAGAGAGCTAAGTTGATTCAAAAATTTTGAAACTTTCTCTGTTGGTAGAACGGGGAGTCACTTTCCATTTTCTTTCGTTTCACTTGATTATCTCTTATAGTTTAAGAACAGTAATTCTCCAAAATTGACTGATTTTCATACTATTTTTCAATTTTTGAGCTATTTAAATGGTATGCAAAAATTCTGGAAAATTTATATTTATTCATCATTTGGGCTCTAGTATTTTAAAAACTTATTTTCTATAGCAAGTTGTTTAAAGTTTCCTTCAGTTTCTTTGATGTGTTTGTTTAAGGTATTTAAAAGTCATTAAACTGCAAAAGTCAAATCTTGAATCAGATTAATAAATCCAAATATAAATTTAAATGTGCAACATGATTCATGAAATGTCACTTTATTCATTTTCTTGAATTTGGGATGTTACAAATGTCCACACTGAGGTGATTATGGAATGATCGTTTACCGATGCAACGGTGTACACCATTTGTCATACTGTGTGTACAAATATCTTCTGCTGCCATAGTATGAGTTTGTCATCACCGGGCTGGTGCAAAGTTAGAGCTATGTAATGTAACGGTTATGATATAATCTACTTGCCGACACACCAAACGAAGTGTGTTACTGGCCTGGCAAAAAGGGTTGATCATTTCTTATGGGTAAAGTTGTACACCTCTATAGAGTGTAAATATTTTGAAAAAGCCATGCCCGCGGTCATGGGCCCTTCGTAAAGTCATCACATAGTTAGATGTTTTATTATTTTCATAAAAGTTTGGTTTATGCCATGTGTTGGCAGGAAAAGGTTCGTTGGGTTGACCACATCACGAGAGGTCTCTGAATTGCTTTATTTATGTTGTAGGGGATCAAGACTCGCATGTTTGATAGGCTCAAGGCTTACTCAACTCGGTGGGCGAAAGAACTACCCTCGGTGCTTTGGGCTATTAGTACATAGACTAGTCGAGCCACCTGTGAAACGCCATTTTTCTTGGTCTACGGAGTAGAAGGGGTGCTTTCGACTAAGTTAACATTTAGGTCACCTTGTGTTGACAGGAACAGGAGTAGGTGCGAGCAAATGATGTAAATCTACTTGAGGAGTACAGGGATCGCACATCCATTCGAGCAACCAAGTATCAACAAGCCTTGCGTCGATACCATAGACAGAAAATCCAGGAAAGAGCCCTCATCGCTAGGGACTTAGTACTACAAAAGGTGCAGAAGCAAGATAACCATAATAAGCTATCACCTAAATCGGAAGGTCCCTACGTAGTGGTCGAAGTAACTTGACCCGGATCAGTACGGCTATCGATGACAGAAGGAGCGATGTTTGGCAACTCGTGGAACATCAATCAGTTGAGAAAATTTCATGCATGAATAAAAAAGACCGTGCATCACAACCAAAATCCAGGTAAGTTCGAGTTTATTAAAATTTACTAACAAAAGTTATACTATTACATTTGAGGAAGGTACTCTACAATTACTTGTCCTCGGAGGCATTAGGCCGCCTCTTCTGCACCCACAGGGACTAGAAGAGGATGGTCCCCGGGATGGGCCTTTGCCCTTCGTATGAGCCAGAAGAGGATGTGAAGACCCAGCCGCTTGTCGATGGAGAAGCTGACCTCTCCGTCATCAAAAGCCGCGGAACGCCGATACAGCGTGAACCGCGAGAGGGCATCGGGCTGATGAAGCTGTTTTGAGCTTCACCTCCTTCTCCGATGGTGGCTGCTTCACCTTCTTCTCCTCTGGCGGCGGTGGCATCTGCTCTCACGAGGGAAGCAGAGGTGGCATCGTCTTCTTCGACAGCGACGTTCAGTTTGTTGGTAACATCATTTTCCTCCTCCGGCCAAACCTTCCTCTCAATGGCTTCCCAGTCGATCTCCTCCTCCTCATCAGAAGAGATGATGATCTGTCCCGAAGAGACTACGGCTAGCAGAGTAGGGGGAGGGGACTCTCCAAGGATCTCCACGGATGGGGATGTTGGTGGAGTAGAGGCCATGGGTGTGGTTGAAGAACTAAAGCGCTACGAGCGGAAAACAAGAAATAAAATGGGGTGCGGCAAACGACTACAAGTCCCGTCTATTTATAGCTCTCGGAATGGGTTGCGCTGTAGCAACAGCTCTGTCAAGATCCGCCTTAGTCCCAATCCATGAGTTGTCTGTCGCACTTCCACATAAGTGCAGAAACCGAAGATACGCCAAGTTATGACGTTGATTGGATGACGCACTACGTGGAAGCCGAAGGGGCACGAAGGTTGTAAGAATACCCAACTATTGGAATGGATTCTTATCCCGACCGTCCTGAGCGTATGGTCGGGGGCTACCATTGTTGATGATCATGCTCTACTCTCTTCTCGATACGATCATCGAGCAGAGAGTCAGGGGCTACATCATGCATTTTTTATGCATATGCCCTATCATCCACTCGATGCACTCATCAAGTAGATGGTCGAGGGCTACATCGCTCGATCTTTTCTTTACCTGGCTTCGGAGTCGCAATAGGTGTAACATCCCAAAAAATTTCAAAAATAATGAAAATAAAAATTTAAAATTTAAAAACGAAACTAAATAAAAAATTTATTTGGAATCAAAATTTTTAAACAAAATATCATTTATTTCTCCTTTTTCTTGAATTTCAATCTTAAGTAGCATATAAGTTGCGATATAAAATCTCTTCTCCCAAATTAAATAAAATATGAAAATGAGTTGAAAATAAAAATTTACCCTGAAATTCTAACTAATCTGAAATTATATGGAATTTTGGTTCTTAAGAAATCTTTCATTGTATTGATTTCCTTTTCTCTTCAATAAAAAACACAAAAAATGATGAGGAATTAAATCCTAAACCACTAATTGTATTTACTGATGCTTTTTCTGAGTTTTCTCAATCTTCTTGACTTTTATTGGATTTTCTTGATTTCTACTTCAATGGAGAAACCCTTTATATATGTAATCTTAAGTAATAAGGGAAAAGAAAAGAATAAAATAGTATACCAATAAAATAAATAATTTTTTTACCCAAGCTCAGGAAACCTCCAGTGACTCTATTGCAAATTTAAACAGTCATATCAATGAACATTAACTAACAACAGTGACAGTGTCAGAATTTAATAAAAATAATCTTACATTATATTGACATGAAAATTTTATATAATACTTTGGATGGAGAAATTCATCATCATTAAAAATATTAGAAATTAATAACAAGTTTTATTATATTTAAAAATTCAATTATAGAAAGGGTAAAAATCCAAGAATAGGAATGTCAGAATTTTATTAAATTAAATACAAAATTTTTAGAGTTAAATTTTTTAATGAAGTACCCTGTAGCAAAATGGAACTTTTAAAAAAAGTTTCACAAAATTATGATGATTTATAAACTCCCAAACAATTTAAAAACAGAAAACTGAAATCTCTTCACAGTACATTGACAGAATTTTTATAAATTCTGTATATGGTATTTAAATCTGAAATTTTTGAAGTATGAATAAAATTATCTAAAAATCACTCACAAAAATTATCAAATAATGTCTTGACTAGATGGTTGTCTGATTCAGTGGGCTTGATCCGGCTCAACCTATTGAAAAACCCTAAAATCGCTTCTCCTCTCACTGCCCAAGGGACCCAAACCCTGTTTGGGGCCACCCATCGGCGACACCACCAGTTATCTTCATCCTCAACACGCTGGCTCCCCGAAGCGAAGCTCGACTCCTCTATTGATGGCATCAGCCGCTGTATCTCGCGTCATCCGAAGACTCCAGCACGTCGGTCTTTGCCACGCGGTAGCCTTCGCCTCAATTCGCGCTGAGCAGCCCATGCCCTGCCTCTGCCGTATCCATACCTCCCCCTATGCTGATGTCGATTTTCCTCGCTGAGTTCTTGACAGAGGTAGGCTCATCTGGTCCTCCCCTTCGCCTATAAAAAGAGTCCCTCAGTCCGCACTTGCCTACACTTCATTTCCCCTCTCCTATCATCTCTTTTCATCCACTGAACAACCACCAATTCGTCTCTTTGCTCCCATGGCCGAAGAACCCAAGTGATCAGATCAAGCCCGATTGGAGGCGGTACAAAGATCTATTCTACAATTCCTTCTCAGACTAGCATTATCATCCCATATGTGATGAAAACCCTCTTTTAATTTCAGGGATTATCAACCGTAGGTCGTCGCCCTCTTCTGCCTTTCTTCCCCAAAACCGACAAATGGCACCAGCCCATTTCAGTTGATCTACGACGCTAAAAGAAGGTAAAATGGGATGCTTGGGACTCGTAGAAGCTCATTTTGGAACCGATTCCATCTAGGGGATCCTTATTGCCGGTGCGGCTTGGCTGCCATGACCGCCGCCGCTCCACCTCGATTCACCTACGGCCGAATCGATGCCACCCCTAGGTGCGGCTAGGTCTCCTAAAGCTCACTGCACCGGAGGCCGAACCTCTCTGGTGCTACTTCGTCAGCGACAAGCCGTGCAGGAGAGCTGAAGCTTGTACTCGGTTCTTTGTCAATGTCGCGCGGGTCCCACATGTCGGCAACCTCGGCTCACAGCCGTGTGTCTCTCTCTGACTCGATAGCCCCCGTGGCAGTCAGCTGTGTGTTTAAGGAAAACCCGCGAAAATGAAAAACTGCTTTCAGTATAAGGGAGGTGTATTTATGATTTTCTCTGGATTTCCTAAAACCGAACCAGTTTCATATGTGAATATCTTTTGCATTTTTATTCCAAATGAGATGAAACAAATTTCTTAATTCATCTAAGGCCAAGTACTTCTATAATATTCAAAAATATTCTGAAAAAGTTCTCTGGAAGAATTTGAAATTCAAATTTAAAAGAAAGGGCCTAAATATATGCTATACACAAAAATTTCTCAAACAAACTCAGAATTAAATGAAACCAATTTTGATGAAATCCTTATGCTTCCAGGAACCCAAATATGCAAAAATATTTGAATTTCATCTTTTTTTGAATCATTTTCTAATAAAGGATAATTGCAATACTATAAATATCCAAAAATACATAGTTGTGCAAAAGAAGTCTGAAATGAGTAGAATTGATGTTTATATATTAGTATAATAGTAGGACTTCAGAATATGGCAGAATGTTTGATTAATGAATTTGACTTGAATTGTTTCATGAATAGAATAAGCTCCTAGAGTAAAGAATGTATATATATGCATATGCATATAATAAGTAACTAGCAGTATTGCACATATGTACAAATGCATATATCTCAGGAGGGATCATGAAACTAAGTTACTTTATAGCAACAAAATGTTTAATGAACTTGAGTTGTATAAGTCTTATAAATGCAGTATAACCCAAATGTAAAAGATGTATGTAAAATACATATATATGTGCACATATATAATAACTAATAGTAGTATAGATATGTGCGTGACCATGAGGTTGATTTAGTTCTGTTGAAATATTTTGAAGATAGCAACAAAAGATTGTATGTGCATAAACTCAATGTTTATAATGATCATAAGCTTTATCCATGCAAATGAACATATATACGTGTACATATAACCTCATAAATTGAGTAGCAGAATAGGTAGAGCTAATCTTAGCATATTTTTAAAGACAAGATCATAATAGTTGGCAAAAAGGAGCTAATTTGAGTTAAGATTATAAAGGCCTCCATAAGCTTATAACCTATCGCGGCTAAAATGAAAATAATTCAAAACTAGTTTCAAAACACCTCTACGATCATACCCTACTAATGCCAGAAAAATGAGTTCATAATCATGTATAGTGAAGTCGCAAACTTAAAATGAAATCTGATTCTTTATAACGTCAACTTTGTGATCATTTAAGCCTTTTGTGAATATAAATGCAAATTTTGTGAATATAAGCTTAGAAATATTTTTTAGGATATGGACTACCATATTCTACAAAAATATTTTTTTTACAACTTGCTTTTCATCTAAATCATGTTATCTCAATACCCCTAAATGTTATGGTCATTAGAAACACATTATAAGAATAGTTAAGCATGAGAAACCTTTAGCTAAAATACTTGTGTCGCAAGAATTATATGTAACCATGTAGATACAGCCAGTAGCCTTATTTTGTTGACCCCAAAATGTATAAATCACATTGCATGCAAAACACATAGGGCAAAGAACTAATCGTACAGTACAACCTTAATACCATATAGGCTATTTCAGCAGTGAATAAAACATCTCGTATAAATCCTAAAATTTATAAAATTAGCTTAGGAATGCTCCCCAAGATATAGACTACCTTATTCTGAAGAAATAATCTCATTTCATCATGCTCTGCATATAAATCATGTCAGCAGAATAACCCCAAGTAGTATGATCTCTGAATCCGTATTGCGAGTAACGAACTTAATAGTAATAATTGAGAAATCAGTAACTAAGATATTTGTATCACCAAAACCTTCTTAAAAACCATGAATATATAACCAGTAACCTAACCTAACAGCTCTAGCGTATTCAAAACTAATTCTTATGCAGAATCAGTAAAGGATTAAATACTATTCATACATACAACCAAGTAACAAATGTTTAATTTTATTAATCCAAATAATTTTTGCATCTTGAATTCGAAATTATATATATAAGAACACATAATTTTAGCTTCTTGATTTCGTAAGACAAGAATAAATAATCTATAAAAGAAACCATGAAGTCATTCAACTCAACCCCTAAACCACGCCTGTTTTCTTTAGTAAGTTTTTATTTGCTTTTCTGTCTGTCTTCTTTTTGCCCTTATTAATATTTGCTATTTTCTATATTTTCGTTGAATGACGTGTAGAACTCGATGTCACTAACTTCATCGTCGACACCGTCAGCTACGGCCATGACTTCGTCATAAACAACAGATAAGCAAGGCAAGCACCCCTTTGATCATGTTGATCCTAGTATTTAATTTTCCTTTTGTTTATCAAATTGTTTCATGCATGCGTTTATTTTTTGTAAATTCGCTATTTTGTGATACTGGTAGATATACCTATTATCTCATGGAACTTCCTTAATATGTATTGACATGTGAACCTTGATAACCATATAATAGGGCTAGACAATATATGATGTCCACTTGGGTATATGCGGTTACATATTAAACATGCTTAGCCATGCTTTATTAGCAACGATATAGATGATCAGATTAAAATTGTTTCCTGAGAATTTAAAAAGGTTGGATATGACACTGATGGTTACTGGTATTTTGGATTAAAAACCCAAAATAAAACTATGGTCTTGACGCGGGTGATTATTGGCAATAGTCGGTTGTGCAGAAGGAATTGCACGTAGTGTAGGGGAGATTATCACCCGTGTCAGATTAAAGACCGAACGTAGTGTTGCATGATCCAAAGAAAATTCGTACAACCACAAGTGCCGGTATGGGACAGCTTTAACCTATTAAGTTACGTACATTTAGCTTTGCACTTTGGTAGCCCGATGTAGTAAGGGCACACCTGTAACGGTGTTGCCCGTAGGTGCTCCCTTCACCGAGGTGTTGGGGCACAAGCATTCTAATACAATGGTGCATTCCTTTCGATGGGGAGAGGACCCGATGGGGCACCATCGTCTAGCACAGCACATGTCGGTCCGGAATCTCTGTCTACCCAAGGGACCCAACACCTGCTAGACTTATATGATTGAGGGAACTCAACCTTGAGAGAAGAGAGAACAGCTAATTGTGCATGATAGCAACTTATAGCATAAGATGAGAGGTCCATGCAAAGCATGATAGAAGTCTAAGTGAAGTGAACTCAACTCAGGAAAATAAGCCCATAATCACCCAGAAAAAGCAAAAGAAAGGAAATACTGGAAGAAGAAATATATAATACATAATATACAAACCAGTTCCCCCTCACGGTAAGCCGTAAGGGCTCACGACTCCAAGCTCACTCCTCAAGGCAACAAATCTGGAGCTATCCAAAGGCTCGGTAAATATATTGGCTATCTGGTGGTCACTCTCTACGAACTAAAGAGTGATATCCCCCTTCTCCACATGGTCTCTAAGAAAGTGATATCTAACATCAATATGCTTGGTCCGGGAATGTTGCACTAGGTTCTTAGCAATGCAAATAGCAGAAGTGTTGTCATAGAAAAGTGAAACACCCGCTATCGCTAACCCAAAGTCACGCAGAGTCGAGCGCATCCAGAGCACTTGACTACAGCAACTCGCTGTAGCGAAAAACTCGGCCTCTACAGAGGACTGTGCAACCCCAGACTGTTTCCAGATGACCAAGAAATAAGAGAAGTGCCAAGGAATTGGCAAGTGCCAGAAGTAATCTTCATATCTATGCAACAGCCAGCAAAATCAGCATCAGAAAAGGCTTGAAGAGACAGACAAGAAGAAGCAGAGTACCAAATACCATAATTAGTGGTAGCACGAAGGTACCTGAAGATGCGTTTCATTGCTTGGTAGTGAGTGGTGCTAGGAGAAGCCTGAAATCGAGCACATAGACATAGCAAAATGTATGTCCGGCCTCAAAGCGGTGAGGTACAGGAGGGAGACAATCATACTCTGGAACTCCTTCTGATCAATAGGTTCACCATCCTCATCAGGCTCGAGGACAGCAGTGGTGGCCATAGGAGTCATCACCGGCTTCCCGTCAGACATGTCAAAGCGCCTTAGGAGGTCTCGGGTGTACTTGCCTTGATGCAAGAAGGTCCCCTCTCAAGTTTTCTTGATTTGAAAGCCAAAAAAGTAGCTCAACTCGCCCATCATACTCATCTCAAACTCTGTACTCATCACGTCAGAAAACTGAGACACAAGAGAATGAGATGAGCCACCAAAAATGATATCGTCTACATAAATTTGAATGAGAACAAAATGAGACTCATGGTGTTTGATGAATAGAGTCTTGTCTACTATGCCCATCTTGAATCCATGGCTGAGAAGATAGGACTTGAGCCTCTCATACCATGCTCTGGGGGGCTGCTTGAGTCCATACAAAGCTTTAGAAAGCTTGTATACATGACTCGAAAACTTGTGGTTCTCGAACGCTGGAGGTTGTTTGACATAAACTTCATTCTCAATATAGCCATTGAGGAATGCACTCTTGACATCCAGTTGATAGAGTTTGAAGCCCTAGGATGTAGGAAATGCAAGCAGGATCCTAATAGCCTCTAGTCTAGCTATAAGGGCAAAGGTCTCCTCAAATTCAAGACCCTAATCCTGAGAAAAGCCCTATGCAACTAACCTAGCCTTGTTGCGAATGATAACACCACCTCACTCTGCTTGTTTTTGAACACCCACTTGGTCCCAATGACATTATGACCAGATGAGGGCTCTACAAGCTACCAGACTTTGTTCCTCTCGAAGATTTCAAGTTCCTCATGCATAGCATTAATCCAAGACTCGTCGGATAATGCATGAGTCACATCATTCAGCTCAAAACAGGCAACAAAGGCAGAGTGGAGGCAGAAAGAGGATAAGCCTGATTTTGAGTGCGTAACTCACTCAAATAGATAACCAATGATCTGATCAGGTGGATGAGAACGCTGAATATGGTGGGGAGGTCCAGAAGCAGAAGTGGCATCTACCTCATGCACAGAAGAGGTAGGATCATAGCCACTAGCTGCATGAGAGTCAGAAGGCAAGGGCTAGTCTCCCTGAGGTGCAGAAATAGAAACAAGAGGCACCTTAGGTGTAGATGGGACTGGATCAGGTAGAACACCATCATCTCCATCATCCTCATCCTCTACAAAGATGGTCTCGGAGGTGGAAAAAGAGCCTAAAATGTCGGGTCTAGCTCCTGGGCTAGCCTCATCAAAGGTCACATCGCAGGTATCTATGATCCTATGTGCATCGCAACTCCAAACTCTATAGCTACGAGAAGAAGTCGAATAACCCAGCAAGATGCCATCAGAAGAATGTGACTCAAACATATACAGGTTACCAGACTTCAAAATGAAACAATTGCAACCAAACACACGAAAATGAGAAACTCTGCGCTTTCGCCCATACCTCAACTCGTAAGAAGAGCGGTGCAAACATGCTCTCAAGAATACATGATTAGAAGAGTACTGTACTCGTCTAGCATCGTCCTGGCCATCTCTACCATGGTCCTGTTCTTCCTTTCCACTACGCCATTTTGCTGAGGGATGTAGGGAGAGGAGAACTATGCTCTAAACCAAACTCCACAAAGAAACTCTCAAAAATAGGATTTCTTGAACTCCGTGCCATTGTCACTACGTATAGCTCATAGGTCACCAGGGAGCTCAAGAGACAACCTATGAACCAAACCCCTGAAATAGGGAAAAGACTCATCCTTCGAGGCCACGAAAAACACCCAGGAGTACCTCGAAAAATCATCAACAATGATAAGAACATACCACTTCCCACCCACTGACTGCACTCTAGCTGGACCAACAGTGTCCATATGTAAAAGCTGTCCTGGTACATCAGTCATCACAATAGTGATTGGGGATGAGAAGTAGCAATCATCTTGCCATGTCGGCAAGGAGAGCAAACTAAGTCTTTTGACCATCTTGAGTTTAGGCAAACCACGAATGAGATCGTGGCTACTAACTAGGGTTAAATGATCAAATCCAAAGTGAATAAGTCTCCTATTCCAGAAGGAGAGATCACTGGACTCTAAAGCAATCAAATAGCGGAGAGAGTCTCCAGAAGAAGCAGAAAAATCAGCACGAAAGACTCTCCTATGTCTAGAAATCCCGCAAACTAACCCTCCTGAAAGTGGTTCCCTTAGCAATGACTCTACCTGATGAAGCATCCCTGAAAGTGATCAACTCATCACCGGGGGCTCAGACTACGGAAGAGAACTAATGAGAGTCTCCGGTCATATGACGAGAACAACCGGAGTCGACAATCCAAACCTCTCCCTTCCCAATCCGACGAACCTGATCAAGTCATAGAAGAAAGAGATGACTCAGTACTGGGATAAAGAGAAGACCAGGGAACCCAATACTGAATCACACGACACTTCAAGGTACCAGCCAAAGAAAAAGACTGGACTCTAGTGTCTCTCTTATGCTCAACCTTTACGAGATCAGAACTAGCAATAGCAAAAGATCTAGGAGCTGACACTGGGTTGGCTCGCTGTGGTGCAAAGGCTAGACCATCCCAGTTAGGCTGCCTGAATCTTCTACTAGAAAACACCTCACGCCGCTGATATCTACTTCGATAGGAAAAATGAGGAATATCAAGAGGACGGTGGAAACACTGACGACGAACAACTCCAGGACTAAAACTCGACTGAACAACCTGAAAACCGAGTCCTGGACTCTTCCCATAAACATGCGACTCTCTAACCTATCTAGAAGCAGTGTGTGCTTTAGGAGCACTCAGTGTCTGGTGATGACCCTGAATGCCCCTAAGAGCAGCAACACGCTCATGCCTTGTGATCTTGGCACGCCTAAAGCAGAAATCTGCCAAATATCCATCCTTCTGACAGAAGTTGCAAGTATACTTCGTCTTGCTAGAGGCAAAAGTAGCAGGAGGAGTAACCTTCTGATACTAACCTTGGGAGCTACCACGATCTCACCACTCTTGGTGACACGCACAATGGTGGGAGGAAGAGCCCTAGCGTGCTCCAAGTAGTCAAATCCTAGACCCTGATTGAATCGGCTAATCTTGGATTGGTCTAGAATGAGATTAAGCTTCTTTTTGCCTCCTACAAACTTCTCGAGAGTGCTCATGAGATACTCACACTCTCGGAAGAAAGAGGCACATGAAGAACAGGGAAGCGAGGAAGAAGAAGAACCAGAAACAGAAGATCTCTCAGCACGTGCATTTTTCTCCCTCAGCACGCTGCCTCAACCTTGAGGGCCTCACAAGAAACGCAAGGAGCATTTCTAATCCTAAAGGCTTGGTCTTCTAACTTCTTCCTAACTCCGACTTGGATTTTATCCAAGTCCCCCTCAATCTCAGCACATCGCAAGCAACTTTCTTGTGACTTATCTAGTAAGTCCTTAGCAAGTTTAGCACACTTGACATTTAAGGATTCATTATCAAGTTTTAGTTGCTTACAGCCCTCAAATGAGCTGACTGGGTCTTTAGAAGCATGTAATTCAAGTTCATCATTTCTAGAAGAAAGCTTCTTAAGGTGAGTGCTCAAGGCATCAATTTCAGCATGCAATTTAGGGCAATTATGACATGAAGGAGTAGAGTGAGCATGAAAAAAACTAGCCTCAACAAGAATAGCATCAACAGAACTAGTGCTAGCATTCTTCAACCTAAGACCATCAAGTTCAGCAAGCACACTATCATGTATGGTCCTTAGGTTCTCTAACTCCTCAAGCAAGGCATCACACAAAGTACAGTCATCTATGACTCGGGAGGGAGAAGATCTAAGAGAAGCTAAATCCCGAGTCAAGGTACCTACTTCCTTCTCTAGCTCCATATACCTAGTTCTAGCATGAAATTTTCCTAATTTGCAGAAAGATTCCTTGAGCTGGTCATAAGAGGGTACCTCGTCCAAGTCGCTATAGAGTTCGGAGTCGCTGATGCCATGATCTAAATAGAAAATATATGCGAAAACTGAGACAAACATTCATGAAGAGTAACTTATATTAAACAATTTAATAAAGATACTCCCACTAAATTCCATATCCCTTTTACAGTACTTAGTGATTCAAGAATCACAATTAATTAGTCTACTAGTGAGCTTTAGCGTCACTACTACAAGGCTAATGAATTTGATAAGCAACTCTTTGCTAATCATATCACTATATGACTCTTGTTGTTGGGTGGCATCTCTATGCCCTGGCCCCAACCCTATGCCCCAAGGTCCATAACCATTATGATGACTTTGTCAAGTGTAACCAATGCTTATGCGTGTGAGTGTTTGACACAAACCCATCTAATCAAGGAAAGTTAATAGCACCCTACTTTATCAGACCTATCATTAATTTACATGATATTGAATGGTGCAACCAATTGGGAGGGCATCAATTTTGCTTAATATTACATGAGAGATCTTTACTTCTACCATGTTAAAAGCATTCAGAACAACTATGTAACATGCATAGAAATAAATAAATAGTAATATAAAAGCAATCACATATAATCACATTAACTGTGACATAGTATGGCCCTTCACATGGTGATCTCCATCGCCACGTTTCCTGTTCGTCATGCCTCCAAGTGATTGAGTCCTCCAAGTACTACCACTAAGCTATTACTCCTAATAGCAGTAGTAATAAATTACAAGGTGTGTAGAAACATCACAAGTCGACACGCAGGCCATTTATATAGATATAGACAGCCTTGGGCTGCAATCAAGCATGACACGTAGCCCATGAAAATTACACACATGCATCATATACACAAGGGGCCATACTATTCACATCAATCCTGCCAAAACAAGTATGCATAGAATCTCATTCTATCGAACGATGTGAACTCACAACAAATTATAAGGGGATGTACACATACGGCGGTCCCGCTAACCGGTTAGCAGGCGGAGTTCGAAGGGGCAGTGCCACTCGCGGGTCAAGGGCAAAGCCCTTGCGGGTTCGGGTAGTGCCCGAAACCTCTTCGAAAAACACAGATCAAATGCATGAATTCGACCATGGAAAACCTCTTCGGGTTAATCATATTAACCCTATTTCCGACCACAGATCTGTGTCGATCAATCTTATTGATCTTCACAGGCTACTTGTGGGTTTATGTTTCACGGCCTACCCTGATGGCAGAAAACCGACCGGTAGGGGTAAGTAGTGGCACGACCACAACAAAAAAATCAACAGAGCAATGATCTCTATCCCATCGCGTGCTTCATGTGGATTTACGTTTCACGGTCTATCCCGATGTCAGAAACCGACTGGTAGGGGTAAGTAGTGGCGCAACCACAATAGCACAATCACGGAACAATGACCTAGAACCCATGTAGGACCACCAAACACAAATTAATCTTATTAACCAGTGCCAAAAACTAATCTATCAAATAGAACGACCAATAAAACAGTAACAGATCACATCTATTACTACTGCATGTCATCATATGCATCTATTCCGAATCTGAAACTACGCAGCATTGCTCTGATACCACTGTTGGGGAACGGGTAGGCTACTCTAGCATAAAATCAAAATGTTCTACCGCATAACCAAAGAATCACTGCAAGTTATATATCACAGAATTACCACTAGACATGCAGACCTGTATCGAAAGTATAGTCAATGTAGCACGGTGGTGCAGATGTAGTCGTACTAGCCTCGTGCCTCCTCCAACAACTCCTTGTGACCGTCACAGGTTGCGGATCGTCCTAGCATTGAAGCTTCACAGCAATGCCTCCAAGTTATCGACACGTACAGGGCAGGAACACCACGCGCCGGAGTGCTAGCGCCGACTGCATGGTTCTGGGCGGAGGAGGGGCGACAGCTAGGGTTTTAGGAATTATGAATTCCTATTGTGTCTCTTTACCCTAAATCCAGCACCCCCTCCCTTTAAATAGATGTCCCATAATGGGCTCTAAATTAGAGGCCAATTACGAACTTAAAACCCATCTGAATTCGGATCACCATCCGATTTAAGTCCCAACCCTTGAAGTGTGCTAACCTATAGGTTCACGTATACCTAGACATGGCTCGAGTACTCTTACTCGAGCATTAATTGGTAGCGGTCCCTAGCAGGACGTGCCTACTCCCAAGTATATGTAAAGATCATATCGGACGAACCTAAACAATGATTAGTTATATGCATTTCACTTTGCCTCATGATATCGATCAAACTCAAGGTGAGTACATGCCACCCTTATTTAGATAGCTCGACCTCTCTTTCTCGATCATGTGACTTGGAATCCCTATCTACAGTTAACTCTTTACCGCGAGTAGCATGGTCATGCATTTTTGGAATCCGACTACTCGAGAGGCCTAGAGATATATCCCCCATTGAATGGAGGGGCAAATCCCATCTTGATCGACCATGCTTCGCAGCATGCTTCATAACAAACCCGAAAGCCACCTTTATAACTACCCAATTACGGAGTAGCATTTGACAACCCCTAAGTAAGTCATTATACATCTCGAGTACATGCGCCAACCTCAAGTCTAAGGATATAGCATACACATTGTATATGAGACCAACTGATGACGAGAAGATTACAACGTTCTCGAAGTGTCCTAAGATGGGTCGATCCAACTCCATATTCCTAAGGTGGGTTGATCTAAATCCATATTCTCTAACATGTGTCCATATTATTGGTTTGATATCTCCATATCTATGACTCGTGAAACAAGGTCATCAACCAATACTTATGCTAGTATATCATATGTGTCCTCATATGTTTATCGACTAGAGATCACTTTAAATAATCATCACAAAGTCATATATAGAGTTTCACAGACAAGTCACATACTTGCTAATAAATAATAATTACAATATTCAAGGAACAATATAATTAATCATGAACATAAGAAAATATAATCATCTCTATGATTGCCTTTGGGGCATACCTCCAACACTTTTATTAGCTCAAAGTTAGTTACAGATTATAAGGAGAAGTTGGTCAATATTTTAAGAAAATATAAAGATGTTTCTCTTGGGATTATCACGAAATGTCTGGTTTAAACCTACAATTTGTTGAACATCGGCTACCTATAAAGTAAGGTTATCGGTCGTTTAAATAGTTTCCTAGACGATTTAATTTGACTTTGTATAATTTTATAAAGAATTGATTGAGCAACTGTTAGAGGCCAAGATTATCAGGCCTTGTCGATATGCTGAATGGGTTTCTAATATCGTTCCTGTCATGAAGATAAATGGTAAACTTAGGGGTGCCTAGATTTTAGGGATTTAAATGAAGCTATGCCAAAAGATGAGTACCTAATGCCAATAGCCGATATGCTTATCGATGCTAAAATAATTAGTTTTCTTGATGGTAATGCCGGATATAATCAAATATTCATGGCAGAAGTCGATGTATCTAAAACAACCTTAAGGTGTCCTGGTGCCTTAGGTTTGTTTGAGTGGGCAGTCATGACGTTCAGCTTGAAGAATGCTAGTGCAACATATCAACGTGCCATGTATTTGATTTTTCATGACCTAATCAGCCATATTGTGGAAATCTACATCGATGATGTTTTTGTTAAATCCAAGGAGGAATTGTAGTATTTGGCCAATTTGGAAACATTGTTTAAAACCACAACGGCACATGGTCTATAGATGAATCCATACAAGTGTGTTTTTCGTGTGTCGGCTAGGGTAGTTTTTGGGCTTTATGGTTCATTAGAGAGGAATTGAGGTTAATTAAGATAGAGTCAAAGCCATAGCCAAAACTAAACCGCTAGCTTGCAAGAAGGATTTTTAGAAGTTGATCAGCAAGATTAAATATTTACGACAGTTTATTTCAAATATATCTGATCGTATTAGTTCATTTACCCCATTGTTAAAGCTAAAAGATAATCAAGAATTCATATGTGGAGTCGATCAGCAAAGAGCCTTTGAAAACATTAAGGAGTACTTGACCAATCCACTAGTCTTAGCCGCACCTCAAAAAGGTATACCATTAAAGTTATATATATCAGCTGAAGTGGTGAAAATTGGAGCTGTTTTGGCGCAACAGGTCGATGGAAAAGTGCAAGTTATTTTTTAATTAAGCCGACGATTAATTGATGCAGAGACCAGGTACCCTTTTGTAGAAAATGTTTGCTTATCATTATTTTTTGCTTGCACAAAACTAAGGCATTATATTTTTGCATCGGCTTGTAAGGTTATTTGTAAACCAATATGTTATAAAATATATGTTGTTAGCTCCAACTCTGAGGGGTCGACTTGGTAAATGGGCCTATATGCTCATCAAGTTCTACCTAACTTATGAATCGGCTAAAGTAGTTAAGGGTCAAGTAATTGACGATTTCATAACAGGACATGAGACTAATGCCGATCTAATATCTATCACTCCTTGGCAACTATTTTTTGATGGATCGGTATGTCGAGAGGGTGATGGTATCAGAGTCGTGCTGGTTTCGCCAAAAGGATATAGTTTTGAGTTCACATTCAGGCTGAATTGCAGATGCTCGAATAATCAAAGCCGAGTACGAAGCATTGCTTAAAAGCCTACAACTTCTTGATAAAATTGGAGTAGATTTTATTGAGACCTATGGTGATTCCGTGTTAGTGGTCTAGCAGATTAAAGGAGAGTATAACTAATATGATGAAATCTTGGTCAAGTATTTGAGCAATGTCTCACTGTGATAGGCTCATTTACTTCTTGTTCAATAAGTCATATTCGTCGAGAGTTGAATAACAAGGCTAGCTCTAGCTAGCTCAACAAGCATCAAGCTATAAAGTTTTTGGCCAATTTGAGGAATGTGAGCCAATTGAGAAGGTAATCATGTGCGTAACCACTAACGATTGGAGGGCAAAATTAATGGAATATTTGAGTGATCCCTCAAAACTGACTGATCGGAGAATTAAGCGACAAGCTTTAAAGTATGTTGTACTCGATAATGTGTTATATTATCGTACTTTAGAGGGTTTGTTGCTAAGATGTCTTGAAGCTGATTAAGCTAAAGTAGCTTTGGGAGAAGTGCATGAAGGTATTTGTGGATCCCATCAGTCGTCTCATAAGAAAAAATGGCTGCTAAGCCGTAATGGGTGTTTTTAGCCGACTATGCTGGAAGATTGTTTCAAATACTATAAAGGGTGCCAGACTTATCAGAAATTTGTCAACGTACAATTGGCTCCAGCATCGGCTTTACATCCAATTATTAAGCCTTGGCAATTTTGTGGATGGGGAATAGATGTAATCGAACAAATATCTTCTGCATCAAGAAAAGGCCATAAGTTTATATTGGCCACGACTGATTATTTTTCCAAGTGGGTCGAGACAATCCCACTTAAAAAAGTTAGAATTGTTGAAGCCATCGGATTTGTTACAGAACATATTATCCATCGGTTTGGAATACCGCAAACTATTACGACCGATCAAGGCACTGTGCTTATGTTCGATGAGTTTCAGAGTTTTACCAAAAGTTTGGGCATTAAAATATTACATTCATTGCCTTATTATGCTCATGATAATGGTCAAGCCGAATCGTCCAATAAAACATTGATCAAGATGATCAAAAGGAAAATTGAGGAAAAGCCAAGGAATTGGCATGTGACGTTATCAGAATCGTTGTGGGCTTATCCGCTTGCGTACCATGGCATGACCAAATTATCGCGTTATCAATTGGTTTATGGACAAGAAGTTGTTTTGCCAATGGAACTCAGTATTGACTCTGTAAGAACAACCAAGCAAAATGATTTGGCGGAGTTATGTTTGCACACACTAGATCGGCATAAGAAAAATAAGGCAAGAGTTGCAAAGGCTTATAACAAAAAGGTAATGCCTAAATCATTTTGTTGCAGGTCAAGCCCTAGCTAGTTTGTCATCTTAGGAGTGTCCATGGGGCGGTAGCACTGGCCTTTATGAGCGAGGATGATTTGAAATTTGTGATTTTAGGAGTATAATTGCATTTTTTTAGACATTGCTATGTGATGTGTTTTTTCTTTCATGGTCGTAGGATGACGGTGCAAGGTCATGGTGAGTTAGAGGATGACCGGGAGTAGGCGAGGTGCGCCGGATGTCCAGACAGTCAAGGATCACAGGAAGATGATCAGAGATGGAGTCGTTGTGAACCTAGAAGATAAGGAATGGTTGATATGCTAACTTGGAGCTACTCGGATCAGAGAGGGGCATTGGATCGCGGTCTAGGTGATAGAGTAGCGGGTCCAGTTAGTGTGGTTTGAAAAGCGTCCAAAAACTCGGTATGGTTGTTGGGTTTCTGTCGACGATCGGAACCACCGAACACAAAGAAAAAAGGGGGATGCGAGTAGATCGTTCGAGGGAGAGGCCCGAAGTCGTGCTTGTTCGGGAATGGCGAGCGTCGCGGGTTGTATATTGGGGAAGAAGCAACGAACACAAGGTTTATACTGGTTCGAGCTCCCGAGTTCGTGTAATAGCTCTACTATAGTCTTGCCCTGAGGTGAAAGATGTAAATGACGTTCTGCGGGGGAATACAGACGAGACCCGAGCTAGGGATCGCTCAGAGGCGAAGTTGCCACGGAGAGTTCGGGGACCTTTTCTTGTTCTTCTATTTCTCTCTTTCTTTCTCCTCTCCTCTTCGTCCTCCTCCCTCATCGGGGCGATTCATCGCTTTTTGTAGCCTCTCAGAAGCTCTGCTGCTTGGTCTCGAGGTTGACGTCAGGTGCCCGTGGCGAGTCGACGGGGGTTGCGGAGAGGCATCGATAATCATCGAGGGTTGACGGTAGCTGTTGGGAGTTGACGGGAGTTGTTGGGCCTTAGTTCCCGCGCAGGGGCAGGTATAGCGCTAATTCCTACGCAGCGGAGGGTTTTTTACATGAGATAAAAAAATTATTACAGATGTCTTTTGCCACCCTCGGGGGGGAACGTAGAGATGTAGAGGTCGTGGAATCGAGATCGAGGAGGCATTTGTCCTTGCGCCCAAGCCCGAGCTTGCTGGACCCGAGCCCGAGCTTGGGGAGATCACCTCCTAGGTCAGAGACAAGCCCCCGGGCCCATGGGAAGCTGCCACGAGACCTGGGGGGAATGCTTACACGTGGCGAGGTACCGATCCGCGACAGCCAGCCCTCGAGGCTCAAGGGACGACCATAAGGTTTGGGAAGTTCTTGAGTCTGTTGCTCTTGGAGGAGGGATTGGCTCTTTGGTCGAGCTCGGAAGCCCTTGAGCCCGACCTCGCACGCTGGAACCCTTCAAGGGCTTTTGTCGTGGTCGTGCTCGGGAATGTTCCGGCTTTCACCGCTCTGCATTCAAATTGGAAACCGTGCCCAGGGACGCTCGAGCTTTGCTGCTTTGATTCCCCACAGGGGATTCGAGGAGGCGGTCTATAGCACCTCACATTCTGACAGGGAGTGCGGTAGACATAAGACGCGATGCCTCAGTTTCTCGGAGGGGGAAAACCGAGGGGGCGCAACCGTGGCGCTTCGCATTCCCTATGCGAAAGTCTTGGTGCGCCTTTTGAGGAATAACTGACGTCAGCCGTGAGAGATCGGGTCTCTTTTAAAACTCGAGACAGACGCATACTTTCAGAAATTCCCCACTCTTGCGCCGTGCCCTAGCCCTCTTGCTCACCATTTCTTTCTTCTTTCAATCCGCTCCAATCGCTCTGAGCGCCATGGCCAAGTTTGGAAAAAGCACACTGACCATGGAGATGATGAAGGAGCTCGAGGCGCTAGGACTCCTGGACCTAGCGACCTGGCGGCTCCCGGCGACCGAGGAGGCCGAGCCACGCCCCCGGGAGGACGAGATCGTGGGCACAGAGCTGTACACACTCTTCGGGCTGCGGACCCCGGAGAGCGACTTCTTGGGAGTCGTTCTCGTGCAATGCGAGATCGAGCTCGTCGATCTCGTACCGAACTCCATTCTTCTTCTTTCTATCTTCTCACATCTATTCGAGGGATTCCTGGGGATCCTTCCCACTCCCTCTCTTTTCTTTCTCTTTTATTCCTTGTTCCGCACCTCGAAGGACCCCGTTGTCGGGTGCCTCTACTTCCGGCTGCGGACCGGACTCCCTTGCACTTTTCTTTAAGTCCCGACCCGGGATTCCCTCGGGCCGTGGACAGAAAAGTGGTTCTATTTGAAGAAGGGAGAGGGGAGCGGACTTGCGTACAACAGCGCCGTCGTGGACAGCAAGCGCGAGACCCCGGAGCCCGAGGACTCGACAGCCGACCAAGAGGTTATCGCCGCCATTCACATCTGCGCGACGCGCGGCCTGATCGGCCAGGCTGTGGTCATCGACTATCTGTGGAGTCAGGTGTCCCCTCTGCAGAGGAGGGTGCACCCATTCTTCGAGATCTGGGGAGGGATGACCCTACTCGAGAAGGCACCAAAGGTAAATTTTCTCGATCTCAACCTTTCTCGAGCTCGGGTGAACCTTTCTTCTGACAGCCTTCCATCCCCATTTTCGTTTTCCTGTAGCCACAGTGGAGTCGTGGGTGGCGTCGCGCATGCAGGAGGTGTTTGGGAAGGCGGCCCACACCTATGTCCACGATGACCCCGTCCCCAAGAACATCTTGAAGCGGAGCGGCGAGGTAATCTCTCTTGCCCCTTTGTCAGGTTCGATCTGGGCTCGGGCCCATTCTGACCGTGTCGAGCCATGCAGGAGAGCCGGGAGCTTCTGGAGACGGCGAGACGCCTATTGTCGTTGCCCAAACCAGGCAAGGGCAAGAAGACGGCCAAGAGGCCTGCCACGGACGCCCTGGGGCAAGCCGCGAAGAAGCCTCACGTGGAGTGGGGTGACCGTGCGATGATAAGTCGTCCTCGCCGAGCCCGGGAACACTCGGGCTCGGTCTCGACTTATTGTCCCCTCTGATCGTCTCCTTTTCTCTAACCTTCTGTCCTTCTTCTCGCAGCAAGAACAGGTAGCGGCTGTCGTCGAGCCGTCAAGCCCACGTTCGGCGTCGCGGTCGCAGGGCGCTCAAGGAGAAGATGCTCCCCCCACCACAGTGGTAGTGGGGCATTGGCCTACGCCCCCTCCACCCAGGAGATGGAGGCTCGTCACCCAGGTACTCGTACATTTCTAGGTCTTCCTTCTTCTCCTTTTTTTTGTAAGTCTTAGCGACCTTTTTCGTTGAAGACTCTGACTATTGTCCAGGGCGAGTCCGAGGATGGGAGGAGGGCGCGGGGGACTACCTCTTGGTACCCCGAGCACAGTCACAGAACGCCCGGCCTATCGCGACGCCCACGGAGGGCGGTACAGCCGGGGGGGCCGACCAGGGGCCCCCTGGGCCGGATGTCGGCCCGGGCTGGGCCACGGTCGAGGTTGGGGCCGATGAAGTCGAGGTCGGGACGGTGCCTACGAACGCCGCAGAGCTCGATGGAGCACCAGGTATTCCAAACTTCATCACCTTGTCGTTGTCTTGCTTTGGGGTTTTAGCTTTCTTTATAACCTTTGTCTTCCTCGGCAGGCTCGGCTCTGCCTGCGCCACCCCGCGTCCCACAAGAGGCAGCTCAGGATGGTGCCCCTCCTATCGTCACTGACCCAGCACCGGAGGGGGCTACCGAGGAACGCGCGTCATCCCTGGGTGATGACCGCGCGAAACTCGAAAACCGTCTCCAAGAGGTTAGTCGAGCTCGAGCCCAACTTTCTCCTTCTTTCTTTTGCTTTAGACCCATGCGGTTGTTGTGACACTTACCGCGCCTCTTCAGGGCCTGGGCCTGGTTGCCAGAGGGCTCGGGACCATGCACGTACACGCCAACCAATTCCGGGCGCTGTGCTCCCTAGTCGAGGAACGGGAGGTGTACGTCCATAACCTCGAGGAGAGCGCGGCACGGGTGCAGGAGGAGATCCGGCAGCTGAAGGTGGAGCACGCCTTCAAGCTCTTGCAGGCTGTCGAGGCCGAGCAGAAGCGATCGGCCGAGGCCCTCGCTAATGTCCGCGAGAAGGCCGAGAAAACTCTCGAGGCCAATCACTCGGCAGCCACGGAGATCATCGAGGCCACCCGCGTGGAGGTGGAGGCGCTCCGCAAACAAGTCGCAGAGCTCTCTGCCGCCCTCGCAAAGGCCCCTACCGAGTCTGAGGCAAAGCTGGCTGAGCTCGAGGAGAAGCTAGGGTGAGCGACCCAGATGGGGAGGAGCGCTCTAGCCCAGCTTCAAGAGGAGCGCAGTCGCGTCGCCAACGCCGAGGCCGAGAAGTTGGCTTTGAGGACAAGGGTGGCCGCGCTTGAGCAGGAGAAGCTTGCTCGGGAGATGGCCGACCTATAGATAGGTCAGTAGGTAGAAAAAGGGGCGAGGGTAACTCGACCCCCCTTGTAAACATCATTTATGTAAATATTGGTTAGTAGAAATAAAGCTTCTTTCGTGCTCGAAATCGAACATGTCTCTTAGAGTTTTAGCCAAAAATCTTAGCTGACACCTTGGCTTTCGCTTTTGCTGCCCCGCCCTTGTCGCCTGGCCGGAGCGTAGAAAGTAGCTGTCGAAGCCCACGGGCTAGCCAACGTCCTTGACCTGAAAAAGGCTTAATACGAAGTCAAATCTTCGGACATGTCCATGAGCGATATCTTAGCCTTGACCGCAATCGCGAGGTCAAGATGGCCGAGCCCGGGGATGCTCGGGCATAAACCGAGATTTGGGCATCGGGCCAAGTCAACCGAGCTTGGAAACGCTCGAGCTCGGGGCTCTCTCCGGGGGCGGCCTCTGGTTGGCTGTCTGTGGGAGAACTGTCGGCTTACCACGATGAAGATCGATTTACGACGACCTTGACTCCCCGAGGCGAACCCAAAGGTCGCGACCCGAGGCCAAGGCACTCATGGCGTGGGGGATCATACATAGGTTGCAAAAGAGGGCCCTTAAGCGCCTCGAGCCTGCATCGCTCGAGGCGCGAAGAGACGTGAGTGCTGGCAATAAAGAAGGACATTTATTGCGAAAAAGGTACCAGGTCAAGCCTCAGGCGCGGGGCGCTTACCGAGCATAGCCCCCGTCCTGGGCCCTGCCCTAGGGGGATACTTGGCTTATTGTAACAAGAGCCGGCTTACCACGGATTTGCCGGTGATGCGTACGTCCAGCCAATGTCTTCAACCTGAAAAAGGGGCTCAAGGAGGAGTTAGGTTGTTGGTCATGCCTTTGATCGAGGACAAGCCTTACCTATGGCGTTTAGTCGAGGTGGCAGCCGAACTCGGAAACACTCGAGTCCGGGGCCAAGATTTGGGCGTTAGGTTGAGACGGCCGGACTCGGAAACGCTTCGAGTCTGAGGCTCCCCCTGAGTGCGGTCTCTGATTCGAAACCTGCTACGGGGGAATAGTCGGCTTCAACCACAATCCAGTATCATCTTATGCTTGGACAACCAATCCATTCCAAGAATAATGTCTAGGGTTTGGGTATCCAAAATGATTAGGTTCGCTAGGAACTCTACCCCATTAATTAGTAACTTAACTCCCAAGCACCCAAGGCTAGATCTTAACTCAGATCCTGGGGCTTGGACTAGCATCACACATTTAAGATTTTTCACACTCATACCATTTTCTGTTGCAAAAGCTCGAGAAACAAATGAATGCGAAGCTCCAGAATCGAATAAAATCTGCAGCAGTAATCGAGTTTACTAAAACTTACCCAAAGACGACGCTCGATGCTTCTTGGGCTCCATCTGCGGTGATATGGTTGACTCTGCCCCGAATAGTAGCTTGAGGCGTCGCTCCTGCCTGTCCAGCTCCCCGGTTCGCTCCTGACATTGGTGCCTTAGCAGATGTCGTTCCAAGGTTGAAACACACTAGCGTGATACCTCCTTTGTGGGGACATCTATTAGCATAATGCCCTAGCTCGTTGCAACTGTAGCACCTTCTGGTGGTTGACTGCTGCACTCCTCCTTGAGCATTGTTACCCTGAGCCGGCGTCTGATAACTCTTTCCCGGTGGTCGCGGCGCAGGTGTTGCTGGTTTGTTAACAGCTTACGGTTGGAACCTAGCAAACTGTTGCGGTGTCATCCTCATTCGCAGGTGGTTAGGACATCCACCTTGGTTGGTCATCAAGCGCTAGCGATTTTCCCCAAGCTCCTTGCGCTTATCCTCCAGAATCAAAGCCTTGTTTACCAATTCTTGAAAATCTAGAAAAGTGTGGGTAATTAGCCCAACCTGCAGCCCTGAGTTTAGTCCCTTCATGAAGCAGGACTGCCTGGCCTTGTCCGTTGCTACGTCTTCAGGAGCATAGCGAGCTAACTACGTGAATTTATTCAAGTAATCGACCACCGATTGGCCTCCTTGCTTAAGCGCCCTGAACTCTTCCTTTTCTAGGACCATCATCTCTTTCGGTACATGATACTGGCGGAAGGCCGTTGCAAACTCTTCCCATGTGATTTCCATGGGTGCCTCATGAGCGGCACAATTGTTCACCCACCATTCTGCAGCTGTTCCCTCTAGCTGATGGGATGCGTAAAGAACCTTCTCATGGCCTTCACATTGAGTGATGTACAGCTTCCTCTCAATGGTTCTCACCAATCATCCGCTTCAAGGGGTTGACATTGCTCGAGAATGCTGGGCGGCGGGTCCTCATGAATTCGGCAACTTGAGTAAGGACGAGGCCCGCCATTGTTGTTCGGGCAGCGAGGTTGTTGATCGCAGCCATATTGGTCATCTCACGCATCATTGTCCATCAACCGAGTTTGCGCAGAGAAAAGCTCCCAAGTTCTGCATATCCACTGGCGGTGCTTGTTGCGGTGGTGCTCCTTCGTTGGGGTTGTTGCCTGAGCGCAGACCACTTCCTGAAGCTCCGTTGTTGCTGCGGGTGTTCACCATCTGCTTGATTGATTCTTGGGTTAGGAAAGATAGATATAGCATAGATAAGATGTAAGAATTTCTAAGGCGGGGGAAGCAGGTTAACCCAACTTAAATATTTTATTCATACTTGGTATGGTTTCTTACACAGCCTAAGGGCCTTGCAACACATACTGCACACCCAGCAAACAATTAAGAACTAAACTAAACACACAACCTTAACGTCTACGAAAGGGTAAAAACTAGCTTAAGACGCGACTCAACACTCGAGTCTCAACAAAAATCTAAAACCCTCACTCATCCAGCCACCCTGACTGAGACTGACCCGGTGCATACACCGGTGGGTGGGCTAGCATTGGTGCGAACCTATCCTGGCGACCCTCTGTTGGCTCCTCAGGCTCCCACTCACGCTCCTCTGGGTCTTCTTCTTCTTCGGCGACCCTATCTGGCTCCTGAACGACCTAGTCCACCACCTCCTCGGCTACCTGCAAGGCCTCCTCTAGCTTGCTGATGACTCTGGCTGCTGCGTCACGGGTCTTCTAAAGCTCTCGCTTGGTCACCCTCAGCGCCTCGTACGCTGTCTCCAGCTCCTGAGCAGTGTCCCTCATGTGCTCCTCCTGGGCGGTGGCGAACTCAGCAAGGTGTACTGCAGTAGCACACTCCCCCTCCACGATCCGTCAACGCTGGCACGCTCGCACTGTCGGGTGAAGGTGGAACACGATGTCGCGAAGCTCGTAGGCGTAGTCGTGGCAGATCCGTCGAAGAGCATGTCTGGCAGCCTCCTGAATTCCAGCCTCGTACATGAGCCTCCGGGCAGTGATGTGGATCGGTCTGGTGGTCTCGTCGCACTCGCGAGCAAAGATGGTCAGCTTGCAGAAGAACCCCCGATGCACACCGTTGACGTTCCAGTTGCTTCCTCGGTAGAGCGGATGATCGAAGCCTCCAATCATTTGAAGAACTCTCCACAGCTCCATGGCATAGCCACCCTGCCTCGCCTAGAATGACTGGAAGATTGACATCTATTCAAAACAAACATTTGAATACGATCTCCACTCGAAACGACAACGAAAAGAAGGTAATTTTAGCAAGGATGAGAGTAGAAGAATGAAATAAGCCAAGAATTTCTTATTAGTCAAATTTATCATTTTCTTTAGAAAATAGTTTTGGGCAAACAAAACTACCTAGGGCCAAACCTATGGTCAGCACGGCTCTGATACCACCTCTGTCGGGACCCGAATTTGCAAATCCGGACCCTCTGTGTATATCGCACTAGTCCAGGATCACGCTAGTGCACACAAGCTCAACATAGAAGCTATCACAGTCATACATAGCGGAATATAGCATAACTTCAATAATTAATAATAACTATTGTCTTACATGATTATTGCCACACATGGCTTAACTAAGAAATAGCAATTAAGCAGCAGCAAAAATAAAGTAAACGTAACAACTCCCCAGTTCACCACAGGCAACTGACGAGGTTCGGACCTTAAGCCTCAGCGTCGTGGTACTCCTCCAAGAATGCCACGGATTCCTCCTCTTCTGAAGTTTGTTGTTGCGGGGTGAGTACATAAAGCACTCAACAAGTTGTGCACAGTAATGCAAGTCTAATATTCTACATGCTTGGCTTAATCCAAAGGAATGGCTAATATGGTTATTTTGCAATAAAGTGGCATTTAACAAGAATACAGTAAGTAGATTGAAAAATAGTAAAACAAATAACCGTAATTAATAGATTCAGTATTACAAGTAAATCAGATTTCCAATCCTAAGTCAAGTTCCATTTACTCTGTGGCAATCCTGCCATTCCATGCGGTTTTCATTTGATTAATGTCTAAGCCTTAACTGTAATTCCTGAGCATTGCCCAATACCTTGAGCACAGCTATTCGAATAGATTGTACACTCTGCAGAGGTTATGCACTTTATCCACAAAATACAACCAAACACCACCAAGGCGAGTGATCATAATAAAGCCTTTACAATGCTACACCTAGACCCAGTACTGCTCGCTAAGGTTTCAACACAAAAGGGTTAAACCACCACAACAGGGCCCCCCTCTTGCGCCATGTGTATTATATCGTAAACCCTGGACTCACTATTCACCACGACAATACCGAAATCTAGGCTTCACAAATTATTCAGCTAGGCTTTCCCATTCCAGACATGTGGTTGCAAGAAAGACTCAGGTCAAAGGCTTGCAAGGTTAAGTCCTTAAAGTGATTAAGACAAGACTTCCACATACCCTTGCCAATCCTGGCCCACCTTGGCACACTGCCCCTTGCCACTTGCCCCAATCTAAATCATTACCACCCCAGCTGATTACCAAGCACCACGTGCCACCAACATTTTAATCTAGTTGTGTGACCTCCTCGCCATGACAACTTGATATCACTGTGTGACAACACATGACACACCAATTCATAAACATTGTTCCATATTCGATTAGTCAAGATTAAGTATCAACATTCGGACACATGTGATGACGTGGCATGGCTAAGCAATCTACGACGGTCTAACTAGCCCATGTTGATTATCAATGTTAACCAACTATTAATTAACCATCCTAGGATAACAACAAGATCATGGAATATAATTGACAAGGTGGTCTTGATGCAAATAGGCATATTATCTATTTCCCAGATTAATTGAAATCATTTATCCACATAAAATATCATGCATAAATTTAAGAGACAAAATAGCAATTTTGTTAAATCAGGTGCAACATGGTCAAAGCACAACTTGCCTTGGAGTAGGTGCTGGTCTTGCTCTGAGCTTGGGTATTGAAGTGACGAATCCTCTTCTGGAGCACCGAGCAATTCAACGTCTACGCGAATTGAGATAAAATAGCAATAAACACCCAAAACAGAGAGAAAATAGACTCCAAAAATTCAATTAAAAAGCACAATTAAAAACATCTTGATTTTAAATTTTTTTAGAAATTTGAATCACTCAAATCAGACTTAAAATGCAAAAGTTATAGCCTTTTGAAGTTTGAATAAATACTGAAAATACAGAAATTAGAAAATCCGATTTTACAGAATTATTTTTCTACTGGAAATTACCGATTAATGCGCAAGCGACACGTGGACCAATCAGAGACGGACATGTGGCTTTGGCGCATGGACTCAGTCCACAAAATCACGCTGGTCCACCGTGGACTCGAGGTATTGTGCTATGGACCGGCTGATGTCAGCACGACGTCATCGCGACACGTGGGCCAATCAAAATGCGCCACGTCGCTCGGTCTATAGACCACACCCACGGCACGCACCTGTCCACCGTGCACCCGACACACACGCTTCGGCTTCTGAGCTGACACGCGTCGCTCATCTGCTCATGATCTATTCCTACGCGGCTCAATCCTGATCGTTCAACGAAAATCTATCGGCCATAGCTTACCTGAGCAGAACACTGCTGACTACAGAGACGTGGCACGATCTGGACGGTTCGGCGAAGAACTGACGGCTGTCCGAAGCTTCGAAGCATGGTGATGTCGCAGCGGCGCTGGGTTGCCGGAGATGAAGACGACGATGGGTCCGACGGCGAACTAGCTCCTTCCGGCGACGAAGAGGTGGCAGCTCTGGTGCGGCTTGATGCGGCGAAACCGAAACCGGAACCCACACAGCGGATGGAGGCTCGACGTCAGTGGAATGGCGGAAAAACTAGCGGCGGTGCTACGAAGAACTACGGCGAGCTCTCGGGGCTAAACGGCGGCGACTCCGGCGAAGAGGCTAGGCTAGCAGATGCGCACTGGGATGGCGGTCATCGGGGTGCGATCCGCACTTTAAATAGCCTCGGCATGCACACAAATATGGCAACCCTAAATCACGCGACAGCGGTGGCAGGTCGGCGGCGGATTCGAAAACCGAATCGGAGACGATGACTGCGGTTCGTCCGATCTGCGATGAACGGGCGAAATCCCCCGAACGCGATACGATCCGATCCGCACCTTCCAAAATCAACGGATACGATCAGATCCTTCCAAAATAACGGGAAGCGATCTCAAACGCATGATCCCGATGCAACGGTTCGCAGGCGTTAGGGTTCCGCGGAGATGAAGACCGCACGATCTTCATCCAACGGTCCACGCCACGAGGCAATGCGGGGGCCGAACGGGCCGCAAATCCGGCTTACATCAAGACATAGTGCCGGGCTCGCCCAAGATCTTCACACGATTTTTCTCGGGTTTTTGATTTAAAATAATTACATAAATTAATTTAATCAGTTTTAAGCAATTAAAATATCAGGAAAAATCCCAGAAAATTCTCATAAATACTTTGAGACATTTTGAACTCAAATAAAATATTTTTGGCAAAATTTTATATTAGTTTTATCTATATATAATTAGTTTTCACCAAAGGTTCAGTATACTTAATTAAAGTAAATTCCAGAAAAATCCAATAAATTCAGAAAAACATAAAATGCACAAATAATAAGAGAATAACATTATGAGTAAATTTTTGGGATGTTATAGAGCCCGAATGGGAAGAGGATTGAATTTGAAGCAACAGGAGTGCGGGATGGACAGTTGATGGTCAACAACATGAAGACCGTCAGCCTAGAGGATGTACCGGTGGTCAACGAATATCCGGATGTTTTTCCGGAGGATTTACCTGGGATGCCGCCAGATAGGGATATCGAGTTCGTTATAGAACTTGTACCAGGGATAGCTCCCATAGCTAAGAGACCCTACCGGATGTCCACAGATGAGTTGGTAGAGATGAAGAAGCAGATTGAAGAGCTGTTGGAAAAAGGGTTTATAAGACCTAGTTCATCGCCATGGGGAGCACCAGTCCTGTTCGTCAAGAAGAAGGACGGAAGTTTTAGGATGTGTATAGACTATCGTGCACTCAATGATGTGACGATAAAGAATAAGTATCCGCTACCTAGGATTGATGACCTATTTGATCAGTTGAAAGGAGCAGGAGTCTTCTCCAAGATTGATCTCCGATCAGGGTATCATCAGTTGAAGATCAGATCAGAGGGTATATCGAAGACTGCATTTTCGTCGAGATATGGGCACTATGAGTTCACAGTTATGTCTTTTGGATTGACGAATGCACCAGCATATTTCATGAACTTAATTAATAAGGTTTTTATGGAATACCTGGATAAGTTCGTGGTCGTGTTTATAGATGATATCCATGTCTACTCCAAGACGAGGGAAGAGCACGCTGAACATTTAAGGCTAGTCCTTGAAAAGTTAAGGGAACAACAGTTGTTCGCTAAATTTAGCAAATGCGACTTCTGGAAGGATAAGGTTGAATTTCTTGGGCATATAATGACTGCTGAAGGAGTTGCAGTAGATCCAAGCAAAGTAGAAGCAGTATTGCATTGGGAGCCAGCGAAGTCGGTAATCCAAATCCGTAGTTTCCTTGGAATGACGGGATATTACCGCCGTTTCATTGAAGGATTCTCTACAATTGCGATACCCCTTACCTAATTGTTAAAGAAGGAAAAGAAATTCTTGTGAACATCAGAATGTGAAAAAAGTTTCCAGGAGTTGAAGAAGTGGTTGACGTCAGCATCAGTATTGGTTTTACCTGATGTTCATCAAAGCTTTGACATTTATTGTGATGCATCGCGGCAAGGATAGGGGTGCGTATTGATGCAAAACAGAAAGGTAGTTGCATATGCATCTCGAGGCAATTGAGGCCACATGAGGAGAATTATCCGACCCATGATCTGGAATTGGCCGCCGTAGTGCATGCACTGAAGTTATGGCGTCACTATCTCATTGGAAATAGATGTGAAGTGTATACAGATCATAAGAGCCTTAAGTATATCTTCACGCAAGCTGACTTAAATATGAGGCAAAGAAGATGGCTAGAGTTGATTAAAGACTACAATGTTGGAATCCATTACCATCCTGGTAAAGTCAACATTGTGGCTGATGCCCTGAGTCGGAAGAGCCACAGTGTAAATACACTGTTGGAATCAATTCAGAGTGAGTTGAGTAAGGAATTTCAAAAAATGAGGTTGGAAGTAGTACCAGAAGGATTTTGGCAACCTTGGAGGTAAAACCTACCCTGGAAGACCAGATCAGAGAAGAACAAAAAGATGACGATAAGATCAAAAGAGTCAAGTCTAAGATGGATGAAGGCAAGGCAAAGGATTTCAAACTGGATGACCAAGGCACCATGTGGTTTAAAGGACGCATTTGTGTGCCGAACAAAAAGGAACTGAAGCAGTTAATCTTGGAGGAAGCTCATGACTCCAAGTATTCAATCCATCCAAGAAGTGCCAAAATGTACCAAGACCTGAAGGAAAGATTTTGGTGCTCAAGCATGAAGCGGGAAATTGCTGAATATGTCGCATTATGTGATATATGTCAATGAGTTAAAGCTATGCATCAAAGGCCAGCAGGATTATTGCAACCCCTAAAGATACCTGAATGGAAATGGGAAGAAATTGATATGGATTTCATAACTAGTTTACCTAGAACTCAATGAGGGTACGACTCCATATGAGTTATAGTGGATCGTTTAACTAAAGTTGCGCATTTCATACCGGTAAAGACCAATTACTCAGGAGATCGGTTAGCATAATTATACATGGCAAGGATCGTTTGTCTGCACGGAGTTCCGAAGAAAATACTGTCTCATAGAGGTACTCAATTTACCTCAAGCTTTTGGGGTAAATTGCATGAGGCAATGGGAACTCGTCTAAATTTCAGCACAACATATCATCCACATATAGATGGTCAAACTGAGAGAGTTAACCAGATATTGGAAGATATGCTGAGAGCTTGTGCTTTAACATATTCCACTTCTTGGGACAAGTGTTTGCCCTATGCCGAGTTCAGCTACAATAACAGTTATCAGGCAAGTTTACAGATGTCTCCATTTGAAGCTCTGTCTGGCCGATCCTATCAAAGACCGTTGAATTCGAATGAGACCGGTGAACATCATGTTTTTGGTCCGGATATACTTTAGAAAGTGGAAGAACAGATCAACATAATCAAGGAAAGACCGAAGATTGCTCAATCAAGGCAGAATAGTTATGTCGACAATCGTTGTAGGGAATTGAGCTTTGAACCTGAAGATTTTGTGTATCTCAGAGTTACACCCCTCAAAGGAGTCAGAAGATTCCATGCAAAAGAGAAGCTCGCACCCAGATATGTTGGACCATTCAAGATCCTGAGTCACAGAGGTGAAGTTGCATACCAATTAGAATTGCCTCAGTCAGTGGCAGGAGTACATGATGTATTCCATGTGTCGCAATTGAAGAAATGTGTTCGGGTGCCAGAAGAACAAACACCTTTGGAAGCAATCGAGCTACAAGAAGATCTGACCTATAAAGAGCATCCGGTGAAGGTTCTGGACATAATGGATAGAGAAAGCAGGAACAAGTCAACGCGCTTTTGCAAAGTTCAATGGAGCAATCATTCAGAAAGTGAGGCGACGTGGAAACGAGAAGAAGATCTGAAGGAGTTTCCAGACCTATTCTGTAGTCAGCCCTAAATCTCGGGGTCGAGATTCTGTTAAGGGGGGAGGTATGTAACACCCTAAAAATTTGCCATATTTTATGTTTTGGAGTTATTTTGATTTTTTGGAATTTTTGGGTACTTATTGGAATTTATTTGCATTTATTTATTCAAATAAGGGCTTCTTGAAATCAATTAAAATAATACCAAAGTTTAAGTAAAGTTTTTCTGGAAATATTTTTATTTGGGTTCCAAATGTCTCAAAATATTTTCCAAATTTTTTCTGGATTTTTTCGGGTATTTCTGCTATTTATTTCGGCTTTGTTTATTTATCTGATTTATTATCGCATGAATAGTGTTTGGGACGAAACCCTTTGGTCCGGCCCAAGTCAGCCCGTGTTGTCAGCCCGCGCAGCCCATCTCGCCGAAACCATAGCCGCCGCGCGTTCGGACCGTCGGATCGAGATCCAACGGTCGCCGTTGCACCGCATCACCCGCACGCGTGGGTCGCCCGATCGAGTCCATGTGGACGACCAGGATTGCGCCACGTCGATCGTCTTCGCAAGATCACTGGAGTTAACCCCGTCGAGCGTTTTCGCTCGTTTCGTCAGTGTTTGCGCGCACGTCGAGGCTTCTTTAAGTGCACTGGTTAGCGCATCTGACAGAGCTCTTCACGCTGCATCTTTTGACTCCTCGCACGCCTCCCGAGTCGCCGCCGTTTGCCCGTAAAAGCTCGCCGTAGTAGCTGCACCACTCCACCGCGATTTTTTCCTCATTCCTCCGCCGACCAGTTCATCTCCGCTGTCGCCAAGGTCACCGAAGTAACGCCCTTGCCAAGCCGCGTCGAGTGGACCAGTTCATCACGCCGGAGAATCACCGTTGGGCCGTCGGCTGCGTCGTCTTCCTCAGCGCCGGCAGCCCTTCTCTTCTGTGCCGTCATCGACCTCGCCAAACCTCGCCGACCGTTCGATCCGCATCGCACGATCCTGGTTCGTCCACGTCCTCCATCTCCTTTTTAAATCCTAGCTTTAATCGTGACCTTTAGATCTAGTATGGACAATAGAGATTAGATCTTGAGTTCTTGTATTAGATGCGATCTGGGCCGTTGGATCATTTTTGAACGCTTGTGAAAGTGCCATGTCGCTAGGGTGAACAGTAAACCGCTCGGGTACCGTGAGCCGTGCGATTGGATCTTTACGGTGTTTGCGAGTTCGAGCGGTGTCGCGTAAATCCACGCTGTTCAGATTGAACGTGTGGCATGGATGCCACCGCACCCTCGCCAAATCGCATGTGGACGTGTGTGCAAGTTGACCCGGGGCGCGACCAAATCTCGGCCGTTGATTTCAAGCGGACTGTTGAGATTTCGCCGCGTGTCTTCGCGAGAGCCGAAGCATCGCCAAGTCGGTGAGTGCGCTAGCCGTTGGATTTGTGAGCACCATTCGATGTGTGATGCGTAGCGGTGTGGACCGCGAAGCGTCGCCGGGTCCGCGCGTGCGTTGGACGTTGGATCCGTAGGCCCGCTCGATCGCCGACGCGTGTCTCGCGGATGCCGGCGCAGCGCGTGAGATCTGGCCGTTGATCTTTTGACGGCCTTGATTGTACCACGTGTTCGTGCACGAATCTCGAGGCTGGTCAGGTGACGTCGGCAGTGATGTCAGTGCTGACGTCAGCTGGTGGGGTCCAGGTGCACTGTTCTGTGGACTGAGTCCACCGTGGACCAGAGCCGGGCCGTGGACCCAGTCCATGGACCGAGGCGACGTGGTAGCACCAGGAAGCGCCATGTGTCGGCTAACGTCATGCTGATGCAATAATCGAGTTTTCAATAGAAAAATAAATAAATTAATTCGGGATTTTCTATTTTCTGATTTATATTTTATTTAAAACTTTGAAAGGCTTTAACTTTTGCATTTTAACTCCGATTGAGGTGATTCCAGTTTATAAAAATTTATAAAATTGTGCTCTTTTTAATTGTGAATTTTACTTGAATTTTTGAGTTTATATAGTCTACTGTTTTGGTTATTTATTGCATATATAATTTTTACGCGTAGACACAAATTTGTCGGGAAGTTTTGAGGAAGAGTTCGTCGCTCAAGATCAAGCTTCGGAACACGACCAGCAACTCTTCGAAGGCAAGTGATTCTTTGACCATTTTGATCCCAGTTTTTAATTGTATGTTGTTTTGAAATTATGCATGCTAAGTTAATTAAAAATGAATTTAAATTAATTTGGGTAATGTAGCTAATCAACCCATATTGTTATCGCCACCTTGAAATTACTATATGTATGCCCTAAAATCATTGTGACCCCAAGATTATTCATACTTGTTGGATATTAATATGATGCCAATACGGGAGGCTAGACCGTGAATAGATGCTTAGCCTTTCAACGAGTCATTGAAGATTTTCTAGAAAATGCAACAATGCTGATTAATGACATATGGAATGTATTTGAAAATGGTGTGGTGATGCCACATGATGAAATTGAGGTACGGAGACCTGTGTGGTTCTGTACCGATGCTGAGTTATTGTTGGCATGTGTTGTACAATAATTAACTGGGTGGGAAAATGATTTAGACTGGGGCAAGTGGCAGAAGGCTGTGTGTCAGGTGGGCCTGTGTGGCAATGGGTCGATGAGAGTTGTGAGTCTGTGTGCCATAATGGGTTGTGTGCCACTGTTGAGTGATGGAAGTCTTGCCTAGGTCAACTAAGGATTTCACCTTGCAAGTCTTTCAACAGAGTCACTCGTACAACCACATGTCCGGTATGGGATAGACCTAGTTGATTAGGGTTCTGATATCTTTCCTCTGAAACCTCAGGGTGGCAGTACACGGGGGTGTATCTGTAAGGGGGAGCGTACCTGTGCTTCGGCTTGGTGCCCATCCAACGGTGTTGGCCTATCCTATACTTCGGCTCTGTGTGAGGGGAGTGATAGTGAAGGCAATACCAGAGAGGTTCATTGGTTAAGGTAGAGGTTCCTGAAAGGCTTTGTTGCAGGCAATCACCTGTGTGGTGAGCGGCTGTATCTTGTGGGTAAAGTGTACAACCTCTGCAGAGTGTCAAATCTATTCGAATAGCTGTGTCCACGGTATTGGACTTTGCTCGGGGATTACAGTCAAGGGTTAGATCTTCAAAAACAAAATGGGGAAGGGGTGGCTGTGTGCCAGGGTGAAAATGAATTGATTAAGGCTGTGTGCCAAGTTTGCGAAAAAAACTGTTTAAAGAACTTAGTACTATGATCAACTGTTTCACTACTTTTAATCTAAATAAGATATTAGTTTAAAAATGATGTTTGATGCAAATGAGCTAAGTAAGCCAGTTCTTTGGAATAAGACTTGCATATAGTAATAGCAATGCATTATGTGCATTACTTGTTGAGTGCCTTGAGTACTCACTCCTCCTTGCCTATCAACCCAACATCAGTGGAGTCTACGCCAGTATGGGAGGAGGAGTACATCAAAGAGCCGGACAATTAGGGGGCAAGCCCAGTCGGTTCCCTGTGGCGAGTTGATGGGACTCCACGAAGTTTATTTGCTCTTCGCTGTTACCTTTTTTTACTCTGATAATGTAAGCCCTGCGTGGCTGATCTTCTGTAAGGAGACCATAAGCACTATTTATTATTGTATCGCTGTGAATGTCTGTGATATTCAACCCTGTAAAGACTGTGTGTGCTAGCGTGATCCTGGACTAGCACAGAATACACAGAGGGTCCAGATTCTCAAAATCTGGTCCCGACAGGGACTCATGGGTTGCGGGGGGTGACGCCGGATCTGGAGGTGAGCACCACATCATAGACGGTTTTTGAAAATCGTAAGTGATGAGGGATCTAATATGAGTCCTTTTGTAATAGTGATATACACATTATCAAATACGAATAATGATTTCAGCACTATTCTATTCTTATTGATCTTCTAGTTTTAGTGATCTGTAAAACTATTGTCTCATAAAAAATTTGTCACCAGGAAATCTAGCTACATGCACTACTACAAAAAGGTCTATATTAGACGTCTCATCACATACGAGTTTGAAAATCCGTCTGTGTTAAATCTAATCATAGATGGTTTTGCTAGCATGATTATCTAAGATACTAGATATGCTAAGAACTATCTGGCATAAGCTGATATGATAGATGGTTCGTACCACGAACCCTCTATGAAATGTCATAGATGGTTTGTACCATGAACCGTCTATGATTGGACTACGTATCACAGCTGGTTTTTTCTACAAACTGTCTGTGATATTTTCTGCCTATATATACACACATATACACATATACATATATACATACGTACGTACGTACATACATACATACATACGTACATAAAAATGTGTGTGTGTATATGTATATGTATATATATATATAATACAAAGCCCCTTCCAATTAATGGTTTTTTAGGGTTTCTAGATCTGTATTTGAGACGGGGATGACCGTGAGGTGATTTGGTGAAAGAAGACCGTGGATTTGGAAGAGTGATTGTAGATCTATTTGTTCATGGTGATCTAAGGCTAGTAATTGGTTCTAGTTACATTATATTCAATATCTAGCTTTGTAAAGTGAGAATTGAAGATGGTTTAGATCTACCTTGGTGTAGACCCATTTGTTTTTTGTGATCTAAGGTAGTAATTTGTTCTAATTGCATTATATTTAAGATGTAGTTAGCTTGGTTATGAGAGAATTGAAGATGTTTGGTTCAGATCTAGATAGCTTCATACAAAGAGAAGATTATTTAGATCTAGCATGGTTTAGGGTTTAGGGTAGGGTTTAGTGTAACACCCTAGCTCCCTGTGTGCCCAAAGTGTCACTACATCAAGCACAACTAACCAATAAACAACAACTTTAAGATTAAATTCAGCAAAAACACTATCTATTCTAAATAATTTTTCAACAACAAAAATCTCTCTAAATAATCACAACGCAGCAACTTCGAATACATTAATGGCGTCTCTGCTTTTAGAAGAGCTGCCGAGAAGGTTATTTATGTCTTGTCCATGCATTGATTGCGAGAATTTAAATATGTTCAAAACTCAATGTAGATCGAAGCATACTTGATTCTAAGGGGTTTCAAAAGGGGGTATACATGTTGGACCAGTCACAGTGAAGAACAGATTATACAGGAAGGTAGTATTTACATCGCCGATGAAATCAATGATATGACGAATGATATCGATTGTGCTTCCGATGAGGATAGGTTGCACGATGACAATCTGGATTAGAAGATGCATGATGCAGAAGGGAACCGTGATGAGAGAGAGTATGGTAAATTTTGGGGCTTAATGGAGTACTTGGAGAAACCATTGTTCTTGGGCTACAAGTCGAAATACACAAGATTATTATCCGTGCTTGAACCGCTGAAATTGAAGGCAAGTAAAGGTTGGTCCCACAATAGTTTCATGGTGATGTTAGTTCTTTTATCGGACATACTTTTGAAGGGAAAGAAGTTACCCAAAACCATATACAAAGCCAAAAAGGTTCTTTGTCCCGTAGGAATGGAAGTTGAAAGAATACATGTATATCGGAATGACTATATGCTCTACCGTAAAGAGTACACAAACTTGCATGTATTTCTGGTGTGTAACGCATCCCAGTACAAGTGTAAGAATCAATCAAATGATGACGGCAAGGGCATCGAGGTGAAGAAAGGATCTCCTGCTAAGGTTGCGTGGTATCTGCCTATAATTCCCTATTTGAAGTGTTTATTTGCAAACCCAAAAGAGGCAAACTACTATGTTGGCACTCAGAGGAGCGTAAGAATGATGGAATGCTAAGACACCCTACCGATTCCACCCAATGGAGAAACATTGATAGGAGGTTTGAAGAATTGGGTGTAAAACCGGAATATAAGGTTTGGATTGAGTACAGATGGAATGAATCCTTTCGATAACATGAGTAGCCGACATAGAAATTGGCCTATGAATCTCTGTATCTACAACCTTCCTCCTTAATTGTTTGTGAAGCGGAAGTATATTTTGCAGTCTATACTTATCTAAGGGCCGAAGCAACTTAGGAATGATATTGATGCGTACCTAGCACTATAACATCCCAAAATTCAAAGAAAAAGAGAAATAGAAATTATGATTTATTAATGCGTTTAATTTTGAATTTTCTGGCAGTATTTGGTTTTCTTGAATTTTTCCCTAAGGAAAAACACCTTTTTCTATTGAATTAGTGAAAGATAAATAAATATAAACATAAATATATAGTAATAAAATTTTAAAAAATTATATTTAAATATAGAAAATTCTTGTAACTCTATTGCTGCAGTCCAAATCCATATGAACGCATTTATTAATGAAAAGATGTATGAAATAATGAAGATTGACTATGAATAGTGATAGAGTCGGAGTGCCCGATCTTTCGGTGAGAAGATAACTTTCGATTCTGGTGGAGGTGACTCTCGCGATCCGACTACAAACGAACAGGTCGTGTGTGCCTTAGCAATCGTTGAACCAACTCCGAAGGTTATTGACCTTGCTGGGTAGCACGATCAACCTGAACACGAGGTTCAATTCCTGCGAGCAATCGAAGAACTAGCAAGAATAAGATAGAGGCAACAATGAATCTGCAATAGTAATTTGATTCAACTCAAAAGTGGGGTTCTCAAAGGCTGTCTCGCAGGTGGTCGACTGACACAACTGAAGAGCAGAGTTTGCACAATGGCTAAACTAACACAAAGAAAAACCCGCCTTACAAGAGGAACTCAAACCCGACTAAATAGATGGAGGGGGAGGTAATTTCACCAAGACTGAAGGGGCGAAATCTCCTCCCATCCTTCCATAATCTGTCTCAAAATAGATTTTATTATATGGGTCCAAATTTAAATGATGGGTGGCGCAGACCCTTTTATTTGTTGCCATCTTCTTGACCTTCATTCCTTAGGAGAATCACACAGTTCAGTCCACGTGCACGGGATCGAATCATCGGTCCTTGTATCATGTCTGGAGTTGTGGTAGCAGCAGGTGATGTGGTTGGAACTAAAGAAGTGGTGTCCTCATCAAATAGTGAGCTTGTCAGAATAAAATAAATATCTACCTACCTTATCTCGAGCTAAAATTTTTATCTTATCCTCTGCAGGGATAGGAAAATCTCCATTAAATATTTAAAAAATAAATAATCAATTTTTATGCCTATAAAAATTACAAAATTGAAAACTAGAAAAATGGAATTGACAATGTTAGAATTAATAAAAAATAGAAAATAAAATATATTAATCTCAAATCTTTGAAGTAGAATAATATAACTATTAGATATCCACAGAAAAATTTTAAAAAAATTAAAACCGTCATTCAATCTTCAAATAATAAAAAACAGAAATAGATAAAATGAGCAGATCACCTTATCACAATTACTAGAATTTCTACACACAATATTTTTTTTTGCAAATTTCACTAAATAACAAAAATTATCTCAAGACTTAGTAAAAAATTATCAAAATTTTCCCAACAGAATTGACCCCTCAATTAATGCTAGAGATCATTACCTATCCAAGGATGAGATATGGCTATTTCCTTTCACTTCTTGGACCCATGAATCACCTCCTGTAGCTGGCCCCACCTGGCAGCATCTAACATCTCCCCAACCTTCCTCCTCCCTTAGCTCGTAGGCTTGCCCAAGTGCTACCATGGCAGGGATTTTGCCCTGTTCTCCCTGCCACGACGAGCAAATACCTCAGCACCAACTCAGGCTATCCCAGTTCTGCTCTGCCAAGGCAAGATAAAAGAAGAGATCGAACGTTTGCTAGAGGCCAAGTTTATCAGGCCTTGCCAATACACTGAGTGGATCTCTAACATTGTTCGTGTAATGAAGTAAAATGGAAAATTGAGGGTATGCGTCGACTTTAGGGACTTGAACAAAGCTATGCCAAAAGATGAATATCCATTGCCAATAGCCGATATGCTTATCGATGCTGCATTAGGAAATAAGATCATTAGCTTTCTTGATGGCAATGCCGGATACAATCATATATTTATGGCAGAAACCGATATACCTAAAATAGCCTTCAGATGCCCTGGTGCCTTGGGGTTATTTGTGTGGGCTGTGATGACATTCGGCTTGAAGAATGCTGGCGTGACACATCAATGAGCTATGAAAATGATTTTTCATGATCTAATCGGCCATGTTGTAGAAATTTATATCGATGATGTTGTGCTAAAATCTACAGGAGATTTGCAGCATCTAGCCGATTTAGAAGCAGTCTTCAAGAATACAAGAGCGCACAGTTTGAAGATGAATCCTTACAAGTGTGCTTTTGGCGTGTCGGCTGGCCAATTTTTGGGCTTTATGGTTCATGAGAGAGGAATTGAAGTCAATCAAGAAAGGGTAAAAGCTATAGCCAAAACAAAGCCACCGACGTGCTTCAGAAGTTGATCGGCAAAATCAATTATTTATGGTGGTTTATTTCGAACCTTTCTGGTCGAATTCGTGCATTTACCCCATTACTAAAATTAAAGGAGAATCAGGAGTTTGTGTGGGGAGCCGATCAACAAAATGCTTTTGATAATATCAAGGAATACTTGATTAATCCTCTAGGTTTGGCCGCGCCACAAAAAGGTATACCTTTCAAATTATATTTATTGCCTGAAGGGGAAACTATCGGAGCTGTCTTGACACAAGAAGTTGATGATAAAGAAATGGTAATTTTTTACTTAAGCCGATGTTTGATCGATGCTGAAACCAGGTATCCCTTTCTAGAGAAACTTTGCTTATCTTTATATTTCGTTTGTACAAAATTAAGGCACTATAATTTAGCATCGACTTGTAAGGTTATCTGTAAAACCGATGTTATAAAGTATATGCTGTCAGCTCCAATTTTGCGTGGTCGACTTGGTAAATGGGCTCAAGGGCATGCAATAGCCGATTTTTTAATAGGTTATGAGACTACTGGCAATTTGATATCTATAGCCCATTGGCACCTATATTTTGATGGATCGGTATGCCAAGAGGGTGATGGTATTGGAATAGTACTTGTTTCACCCAAAGGGCATAGTTTTGAATTCGCATTTTAGCTAAATTCCTGATGCTCAAATAATCAAGCAGAGTATGAGGCAATTCTTAGAGGCCTGCAGTTGCTCAAAAATGTCAGAGTAGACACTGTTGAAGCCTATGGTGACTCTCTGTTAGTTGCACAGCAAGTTAAGAGAGAATATAATTGTTATGATGAAGTTCTAACCAAATACTTGGAGCAATGTCTTATTATAATTGGCTCATTTACAGGATTCACTATTAATCACATTCCTAAAAAATGAATAACAGAGCGAACTTGTTAGCTCAACAAGCGTCAAGCGTCAGGCTATAAGAATTTTGGCCGACTTGAAGAGTGTGAGCCGATTGAGAAAATAATAATGTGTGTCAACGTCGTCGATTGGAGGGCAAAGATAATGGAGGACTTGATTGATCCTTCTAAGCTGATGGAGCGGAAAATTAGGCAGCAAGCTTTGAAGTATGTAATGTTGGAAAATATATTATACTATTGAACGATTGAAGGTTTGCTGCTAACATGTCTTGAAGCCAATGAAGCTAAAGTGGCAATGGGTGAAGTGCACAAAGGCATCTGTGGATCCCATCAGTCGGCTTATAAGATGAAGTGGATGCTAAGTCGTACGGGATATTTTTGGCCGACAATGTTGGAGGACTGCTTCAAGTATTACAAAGGATGCCAAACTTATCAGAAATTTGGTAATATAAAATTGGCTCCAACATCAGCTTTGCACCCTATTATCAAGCCTTGGCCATTTAGAGGATAGGGAATAGATGCAATTAGAAAAATCTTTCCTACTTCGAGTAAAGATCATAAGTTCATTTTGGCTGCGACCGATTACTTTTCTAAATAGGTTGAAGCTATACCACTCAAAAAGGTTACAAGTATTGAAACCATCTGATTTGTTAATGAGTATATTATCCATCGGTTTGGAATCCCGCAAACTATTACAGCCGATCAAGGTACTGTGTTTATGTCCGATGATTTTCAAGGTTTTGCCAAAAGTTTGGGTATCAGGCTGTTAAATTCACCACCTTATTATGCTCAAGCCAATGGACATGTGGAATCGTCTAATAAGATGTTGATTAAGCTCATTAAGAGGAAATTTGATGAAAAACCAAGAAATTAGCATTCAACGTTGTTAGAGTAGTTGTGGGCATATCGGCTAGTATACCACGGAGCAACAAATCTTTTACCCTATCAGTTAGTTTATGGTTAGGAAGCCGTTTTACCAGTGGAGATAAACATTGATTCTATACGAGTGGCCAGACAAAACGGTTTGTCGGTTCAAGATTACAAAGAGTTAATGATTGACAGCTTAGATGATTTGGCAGAGTTGCGTTTGTATACGTTGGATCGGCTTAAGAGAAATAAGGAGAGAATTGCTAGGGCTTATAATAAAAGTCATGCCTAAGTCTTTTTGTGAAGTTGATTTAGTTTGGAAAAATATACTTCCTATCGGCTCTAAAGACAATCGATTTAGAAAATGGTCTCCTACATGGGAAGGGCCGTACAGCATAAATTGGCTTGTTGATGGGAATTCCTATATTCTAGAAACGTTGGACGGAGTGGTGTTACCTAAGGCGATTAATGGAAAATACTTAAAGAAATACTACCCTAGCGTTTGGATTGGTTCCTAATCGGCTATAGACGTTCGTTGCTAGAAAAGCCAAATTAACAAGGTGCAGTTAATTTTTGCTAAGTTAAAATATGTATACAACAATGACAAGTAGATTATAAATAGGACTTGGATAAACAATCGATTAAACAGTCGATTGAAGATTACAAGAGTTTTCGTAGTTTCAACTAAGGCTGACCAAAGTATTTCTTGATTCATTACAAGTCAGGGAACTAGAATTACAGGCCAGAGGCATGAAGTCCTGCGCCCAAAGCTGATAGAGCTCCTGTTGCCTTTTCTATTGTCTCTTGCACCCGATCCAGAATCATCTCATCTTCTTTGGCACTTCCGGGTACAAGGACAATTTTGGCCATCGGTTTCTTGACGCCAACCACGGTAAGGCTATTTTGAGTTTTTGCTCCTTGATAGCCGACGCAGACTTTACAATAAGTTGTTGGCTGTTAGATATTTGCTTTGTTAATTTGGCCAACTCTTCCTCAAGGAGTTTCTTCGTCGACTCAAGCTTTGAGACTGCTTCATTGTTACTATTGAGCGACTGGGCTTCAGCATCAAACTTGCGCTTCTTCTCTTTAGCGTTGGCCACTAGCTCATCCAGTAGTTTTTGGTCGGCTGCCTGTGCCTCCCTCTCAGAAATTTTGGCCTTAGCAGCATCAACTTTTGCCTTACAGTCATCTAGGTGGCAGACATCCAAAAGTGCAGCCATTGCCTCTGGGGGCAAATCGGCTTCGACAGCAGCCATCGCATCACAGATCGGCTGGTTGTTGCTTAGAATTTCCGCCTACGGCTTCATCACCAGATCGAAGAGCTTGTCGAGCCATTCTTTCGTCCTCGGAGCCGATGTCACTACAGCCAGCGCCTCTTTGGAGACTTCAAATATTTTCCTTATGTCCGCATCATAGTCGTTTGTAGCCACGATTTCAGGGTCTTCCAAGTCAGCCCAGAAAAAACTCAATTAGTTAGTTGGGTTAAAAGAATCTGGAGCCGCAGCAGGGGCCGGTGGCGTCGGTTGGGATGATGGTGGTGGAGGCTCGATGGAGACGGCAGGCAAATCGGCTAGAATTAAATTAAGTTAAGCCGATTGTTTAATATATTTGCAAGAGTTAATAGAGCCCAGCTTACCTGGTCAGTAGCCAATGCGTGCGGTGAGCTTTCACCACTTTGTTCCTGAGGCTTCGAGCCTCTCTTAACGACTGCCTTGGACTTGGCACTTTTTTCTCTGAAATTAATCGGCTATAAGTATTAGTTGATGAAAAGGTGTTTGGAGCAAAATAGAAAGGTAGTCGATTGAAATACTTATTGGGCTGTTGCTGCTTCTCAATGTCGGATAAAGAGGGACTTTGGATTCCCAATGTGCCAGGTGTGTAACCACTCAAACCCATTGACTGGAGAGGCCGCTTGCTAGCTTGGCCACTGCCCTACGGATCGGTTGCGACCTTCTTCCCCACGGCTTTAGTCTGCGAAAAAGGAGAAAAACCATTCAGTGAAAAGCACTTGAGCAAAGTTAAGATTATATGACAAAATTTAGTCAAGTTGATACCTCGCCAGTTATATCTACAATTGTGTTAGTATATCCAGAAGAGCTAGCCTCATCACTAGATTCGCTGTTAGTCTCTACCGTCGGCTCTGGGAGATTCGGGAGTAATTCATTGATAATAGCCGATGGAGTCTTCTCCAAATAAATCCCCTCTACGACTGTCGACCACCAAGGAAAAAAGCGTCCTGCCCGACATGTGTTCAGCTCAAAATGCAGCAAGTCTTCAATTTAGAGTTCGTTGGCTATTTCCAACACAATGTTGGCAGTGGCTGCATTGCGGACATGAGCTCTTGGCTGAAGCCGATCAAGTAATGGGAGACTTGGAATCACATGACCAAAACCCAACTATCGGGCATAGATCAAAGGATGATAAAATTCGTAGGAGGGTTGAAAGGTTCGATTCCTTGTGTTGAGGCCAACGTGTAGTATGCTTGGGGAAATAAAGATTTATAAAAATCCACAGTTGCTAGAGGCATCAAGGAGCTATCAGCTTCTAGTTGTAGAAAAGATGGCTAAGCAAAATCAGCTGCGCTGCTATAACTGAAGAAATCTTGTTGTCTGAAGTCTTCACTGTCAAGTTGTCAAAAGAATGACAAATACTTCCTTGAGCCAATAGGTGTGACTTTTGTCTCATTCCCAGAGCACATTATGAACCTTTCGCCATATGATCGGCTGGCTCGGAATTGAGGCATTGCATCCTCTAGGGTATCCTCCTATGGAAACGCTATGTCTTTGGCTAGTCCAAAGCAAATAATCGGCTGAATAGACAATACAGTCAGATTTGAATGAACCAAAGTGGTCCCCCCACATCGCCGACGGTAAAATTTCCAAAACCTGTAAAAAGCTGACTTCTGATGATGTACATCATTTGATACACTGCCCCTAGTAGCATTTTTCCTAGGGCTAGCCGATGGCCCTCTACTAGCTGCTCTGCTATAGTTTGATATACTTGCGCCAGCCCAAGGGAAGCTTTGCATAAGTGGTATCTGTCCAACTAGAGGTTGAGAAATGCTACATGATCCTCGTCCAATACTGGCCCACTGACTCTGTTATTGTTGCTTATGTACTTGTTCCATCCTTCACCCTTGGATCTGATGAGCTTGCACATCGGTTTGGCGCTGTAACCCGATATCTGGTCCCCGTCAGGCCTCAGGCAGCACAATTGGGCCATGTACAGGAGAGTCGTGCCAACAAGACCAGTTCAGAACATGAAAGCGTGGAAAGTATCCAACCAGAAATAACAAGACGTGGCTACTAAGGCCTCATTGGCCTCTTGATCGGCTAAAGAAAGAGGGAGGCACTCGGCTATCCCAATTCTCTCCCATATCTATCTCTTCTGGACTGCTACCCGATTATACCAACTCTTCCATCCCTTAAGCGCTGTCGACCAGGCTCTAAAACTCTTGCTCCACCCACTCTATATTATGTCCAGCAGTCGGTAGGGGAGACGCGGGATTTCTTGATTAACGACCGTGTTTGGAATCTAGGTTTCCTACAGGGCCTAGGTAGTACTGGTTCTCGCTGCTAGGGATCGAGATAAGTACCTAATTGGGGTCCATTCAGCTGATCTGAGAAGAAGCTAATTGGGATTGGTGGAGACTGGAGCACCGAAGTTTGTCAAACAAAATGAAGAAGACGATGTCAGAAGTTCTGAGAGCTTGTGCGCGTGAGAATGACGGTGTGGGGGCCTCATATTTATAAGAGAGGTAAAAAAGTGAAACAATGGGAAGAGTATTGAAGGGACGCGTGCAGTTAAAATGCACGATATGCATATCGAGATTTTTACGGCGCCATAAATGGGACGGTTACTGGTGAAGACATTGAGATAAGCCAATAGACAAAGAAGCCGATAGAAGAAATTTTTGGAAAATAACAAGTTATCTTCCAAAAATGGGAGGCATATGTTTGCACTAGATTTTGGCAAGTCATGCTGAAATTGTCAGGCTAAGGATTAGGAGGATTTTGGCCGATATCAGATATAGGAGAAAAGTTTTAAATTTGGGATATGACCGATATTTATCTAAAGAGTAGTTATTCGTGTTAAGGCCGACACGGATCATGGCAACCAGCGTGTTGGAGATGGACATGGTTGGCCAATAGCAATAAAAGATGGCCATGGGCGAGCAAAAACACACACACAATCAATCCATCAAATCGTATTTACTCTTTTATTTTCTCGTCGACTAGGAGTAGCTTCTGTAATTTAGAATCTTTGTAATTCGATCTTGATCAATAAAGTTGCGTATCACCAATTGTTGATCTTCATCAATTATGCCATCAGGTTTGATTTTTCTCCGATTTTGTTGCGCATCGCCTTCTTCGGAAAAAATATACCTTTACCATCTAATTACCCCTAATCGGTTAATTAGACCTATCATTACCCATTGATTTAATCAGCTTTTTAGCTGTTTAGATCTAAGCCAATTGTCTTGTGACAGTTCGGCTTTGAGCATATCATATATTCATCTTACCGATTGCAGGATCAAATTGGTTGGCACGCCTTGATCAAGTGAACTCGATGTTCGTCAGGTGTGCTGCGGCTGATTAACCCTGTTCACGTTTTTGGCGCCAACACCATGTTGACATTATGTATTGTCTAACCTTATTCTAGAGTTATCAAGGTTCACATGTCCATACATATCAAGGAAGTTCCATGCGATAACATGTATATCTACCAGTACCACAATATAGCAAATTTTATAGAAAATACGTGCATGCATAAATTGATTTGGTAAAACAGAATAAAAATTAAAACACTGGGATCAATATGTTCATAGGGGGTTCTTGCCTTGTTCGTCGTTATTTACGACGAAGTCCAGGTCGCAGTTGGCGTTGTCGATGACAGAATTAGTGACATCGAGTTCTACACGTTGTTTGACGGCAACATATAAAATAATACATTTCAATAAGGGCAAAAAGAAATCAGATGGAAAATCAAATAGAAATAAACTATAGAAAATAGGTGTGGTTTAGGATTAGATTTTTATGATTTTATGTACTCGTATTTTAGTTGATCTTTTACACGTATATATTACTAGAAGCTTTGGGTTAAGCAATGATACAACTTCTTATTTTTGTGAGACCCCGTTCAGATGAACAGGAACCTCCATGTGATTACTGTGCTATTCCCTGGATCAGTAGTTAGCACTCACATGTTTACAACATTTGTATCATAACCAAACTCACAAGACACACAAAGTCCTTACATACAAGCAGTAATTATACATAGCTTAGTACAATCCAACAGCGGAATAGCGGAAGACTAAAACAGCTAAAGAAAACACCAAACAGCCGTGTGGTTGCCCCTAGCCCTCAGGCACTGACTCGGCAACCCTAGAAGAAACCATCGTCGAAACCCCCGAGACCTCCCTAGAAAAGAGTGTCGTCTCGCAAATCGCAGTCTTCGTCCTTTGAGACAGCAGATGCAAGATTGAGTACATTGGTACTCAGCAAGTCTTATAGTGGTTCACAGATGCAAATAAATAAATATGTAGGCTGAACAATAAACAGGCTATGGTTGTTTTGCAGTTGCACAAAAGCATTAAAATGTATAAATATGCTAGATCGCAACATCGCGATTTAATAAAAGCAATTGAGAAATAATATGTTAAGCAAATAACCCAGTCTACCCGACTGCATAGGTCCCTGGTGTCGATCCTTTGACACAAAAACTAGTTGCAAAACAGTTTCCAAACCAAACCCATTTTCAAGAAAATACCAAAAGACTTTAGCATTGGGAGGATTTTCCCCAAGTTCCCATTACCACGGGCGGGGCTAAACGATTAGATTTTACACTCTGCAGAGGTGTACACTTTACCCACAAGGAATGATCAACCTCTTTTGCCAGGCCAGTTAACACACTTCCTTTGATGTGTCGGCAAGGAGATCATACAGAGCCGTTACATTATTTAGACGTAGCTTTACATCAGCCCGGGACGTTTGGCCCTCACCCTGAAAACAGAGATACTCACCCAAGTCGTGGATCCACATTTATCACCCCCAACTCCACGTCTCTGTCCATGGCAAGGCGTACAACGTTGCATTGGTATGTAGAAACCCCTACAAGCAGACCTGACCGGAATGCCTGTGCTAACTCCCGCCTTCCTTAGATGCAAAGCCACATCTGAACAACTTAATAGGCTAGGACTGTCCCATACCAGCCCTCGTGGTTGTATGGAAACATGGATCTACATCATCCCATTTGCTCGGTCCTTAATCCGACACGGGCGATACTCCACCCTACACTACGTGCAATTCCCTTAGCACAACCGACTATTGCCAATAATCACCCGCGTCAAACCATAATTTTATTTGGGGGGTTTTATAGCAAACTACCAGCAACCATTTCCCTAAATGACCATACATTGGTTGAAAAGACTGAAAACACATAACGAATAGCTTAAGCAGGAATATTATGCTAGCGGTTATACCCAAAATGACAATAAGTATGTCTAGTTCAAACTAAGGTTTACAAGGTTCACATGTCCATACATATTAAGGCAAACCATAATGTACAGGATTAACTACAGTTCCAACCCAAATTAGCACTTCTATGGAGAATTATCTGGACGCATCGTACATAGACAAAAACAACATAATGTAGGTAAATTATCAGGCTCAACATGCTCAAGGGATTGCTTGACTTGCAGCTCACTGTCTAGTAAAAACTCTGGATCTGCAATAGAGTCGTCTTTCTCCTCGAGGACGTCAGCGTCTACACGTCGAGAAAACAAGGGAAATAAGAACATCAGTAAATTCCAAAAAGGGCAAAAAGGAAACAGTTCGCAAGATAAACACAAATTCACACCAAGACAGGGATTGTTTTAATTGAATTATCTTTGTTTAAATTTCGAATCCATGATGCAAGAATTATTTAGATTAAGAAGATTTTGTTCACTAGCTTCTTTAGGAGAGGACATGAAAGGGCAGCACTAGAATTCAACTCTCTGCTCCCTCTCACTAATTCTAAACTGAACTTCCAAAAACCATGCCATTTAGAGGTATTTGACTATTAAAATTTAGGTGCAGCACTTAATGAAACACGGGTTCTAATCCTAAATAAGTCAGAATATACATTGGTTAACCATTCTAATGGTTTTTCCTAAATTTTTGGGTTTAGACGAGACTTGAAATTCACTGTTAAAGAGGCTTATATGGCACTAAAATTTACGTTACAAGAAATCGGCCGAAAAAGGGTTAACGAACTATTAACGTTTAGGGTTATTATACTAACGAGACTTAGATGATAAGCTGTTTGTAATTGAAACATTTTCACATAACCTAGTAGTACAAACTTCTGTGATCATTTCTATGCTATCCTCTATAAAATTCTTGCTTAGACGAGTTCCTTTACAAGCCGTTGAAACTGCCTAAGTGATTCGGCCATTCAGAAAAACATAACAACTAAGCTTATATTACTAACTCGTTTAATATACAAACTTTAGCAAAATGATTTCATTTCTAAAGAACCTAACAGTACATACTGCGTGGAGTGTTCCTACACTGTTTTTACACTTCTTTTTTGAAGGACCGAAATGGCGAACAGAGGGGGGGTGAATGGTCGCAAATAAAAATTCCCCAAAATACTCCAACAAAAACCTCGACAAGATCGCTCAAAAGGAATTGTGAAAAACCCGAAAAACTAGACAACTATGTGTACCCCAAGCTTGCATGGATAAGTACCATAAAATATGTGGGGATTTTTGAGTCACAATCCTGGTTGTCTAGTGTCCAAGATAAAGAGGAATCAATTCAAACTCTTGCTTTTAGAAAGGACATCAATTCAAATCACAAAAGTCACTTTCAGAAAAGCAAAAGCAGAATTCCCAGAACTTGTCCTCAATTTGCACAGGAGGTTGGTGGGTTTCTGTAGCTCACAAAATTTTGAGACTTTTTCTCCCTGTGAGAATCAGAGTCTTGAAGAACTCCACCTAATTTCTCCTCAAAAAGCCTTACAGAAAAAACACGAAAAATCGAATAACACAGTCTGGTCAAGAACTTCGAGCAGAACGTTTGGGGCTCGGTTTTCACCTCATGGCGCCCAAACGGTACAACAAGTGAACTCCAAAATTTTTCTGCATGCGGATATCAGAGTCCCGCACCTCCTCCAACAAGAATCACTCAAAAACGATTTTTCTAGAGTTTTACAAAAATCATACACTGACTGCTGCGCGAAGAACAAGTTCAGAACAAAGTTGGAACTTGAAAGAAAAGATGTTCTCTACTCAATCCAAGAGTGCAAAAGAGATGTAAAACCATATGAACATACTCAAAACATCCAAGAACAGCAGCATTTAGAAGGAGGAGGCAAATCCAAATTACTTGAAAGTAAATTGCGGGAATGTAATTGCGGAAAGTAAATGCTGAATTTAAATTGCATAAAGTAAAGACATAATGTAAATCATAAAATAAATTCAGAGGTGGATGAATAAAACTTTCATTTCTAGAAGGGAGGTTACAAAGCCTCACATTCATGTGGGCAAAGCTCAAATGAGCATCAAAAACCTCAACACCTTCAAGGGAAGGAGGCTACCCCTCCACCCCTATTTATACTACTCTTGGGCCACCTACCACCCTTGGATGAGTCCCTCAACCCTAGAGCACTCATCTAAGGGCTAGGATTAACCCACACACACAGCCATGCAAGGGCTAACCCAAAACCCACACACATACCGGGTTTTCTTGCACGGTTTTCAAAGCATACTACCTAGACCCGCTAACCTATCAACTAGACCTCAATCCGACGGTCCTCATTGATCCACGCGGCATCTAGCTAGCATCATCTCCTTTCCTTGTCTTCTTGACTTGCCCGGACTCCGTCTCCGATCATCTTCCGGCGATCTCCCAACCGTCTGGACCTCCGACGCTCCTCGCCTAGTCCCGGTCATCCTTCGCCTCACCATGACCTAGCACCGTCGTCCTGCAACCATCAAAGACAAGGAAACTCCTCACATAGCAATGCCCACAAAGATGTGCAATAAACCATCCAACTCATCACTACCGCGTCCATACGACCGGTACTGCCACTCCTGGCAGAGACAACTCAAATTGCTTTATTTTGAAAATCAATCCAAATCAAACTCAAACTTGAGCACACCTTGCTCAAATAAAGTCAAATACTCATCACAAACATGGATGGACCTCCACATGGTCCTTCATTTTTATCTTTACAACTTATTTTACCTATTGTTGAAAAAGCCTAAATGATCACAAAATCAACCTTACAGCAACTCAACTTCTACTTTCATTTTTAACCAGATCATTAACCAACTTTTATTCATTTTCTTACTAGTATCAGGGTATAGTCTTACAAACATTCTAAAACTGAATTTGAATTATTTTGAACCTAATCATAGCAGATTACATCTATGCTTACCATTATAACTACTACTTTTCTTCATTGGAAAAGCATCATCCCTACTTTTCCCTAAACATTTTTACATAAATGAGCTTGTACTGGTACATGCTTCTTCAATTTAAGTTTTGTCCATTTAACTTAAATCTATATATATGTTTCACTCACTTATCCTTCTACATATTAATATTTCATTCTATTCGAACACGAGGTTTAACTAAGTAATTTGTAATTATTTTTTTACACTATTGAAGTGCTCACAACCAGTGGTTTCATAAAACTTATCTCATTCCATTTAAACTTATTTAAAAATTTTTTAATTAAGTGGCCCTACTCACACCTAAGTATCTCTTTGGATTTCCTAAAATTTCACAGTACTCATATTTAATTAAATTTTGTACATTATAAATCTACAGGATTTTATACGAATTTAGAAATTGATTTCACTAAATTTGGAGCTATAGTTTAAAAGTTATCCACATTTGAATCTAATCGGTTTTAGAAAATCCAGCAAAATCTCTAAACTACGCCTTCACTACCGGAAGGCGCCTTCCTCTGCGCGCACACGGACGAGTTTAAATGCGCCGACCCACTGACAACCGGGACCCACTGGTCAGCGATAGCGGACAAAGAGCTTCGGATTTCGGCTCGCCGTCGGCGAACCAGCTCCGGAGCGACGGAATGGGTAGCGGCTTGAGCTACTGCGAGACTAGGCGCACCTAGGGATAATACTAATACCAGCAATGGCTGCCGAAAAACGGGTCACCACCGCGAGGGTGCGGCGACGCCATGGCCGAGTAGGCGCAAGCTCGACTAACGGCCGTTTTTCCGGCAAGTGAGGACTAGGTGAGCTGCAGTGGTACGAGGGGATTCGAACTCACCATGTGGTCGGGTCGGAGGAGGTCTGAAACGCGCTACCACCGTGCGCCGGCCAGGAAGAAGAAGGGCGGCGGTACGGCGCTGCTGCAGGCAAAAACGAACCAAATCAGTGTTTGATCAGTAACCTGGTGGTGCTAAGGAAGCTTCGGGTGAAGTTGTTTTGAAGAATTGGGGGCAGATTGACCTATAGTGCCGATTCTACCCCCTTTCTGTGTTCTTGCGGGTGAACGGGGAAGGTGACTCCGCGCGAGGCTCTCGGCTCTTGGAATGGCAAAAGTGAAGTGTGGGAGGGCATTGCGACGCGATTAGAAGGCTTAAGGCTTAAGGAAATGCGTTTCCGGCTAAACTCGAGCGCACAGCCTCGGTCGCTCGCCATTGTGCTCATGCGACGAAGCAGCGTAGCCTCTTCCCCAGTGCGACGCGACACAGGATGATCAAGCACAGGAGCGGGAGAGGCGGCGCGCGACGTGGACGACGGTGATCGTGTCCGAACGGCGAAGGACGCAGGCGCCATCTCCTCGCCTCGGTCGGGAGAGGAAAGGGGAGAAGAATGGCGCGCTCTGAAACTGACGAGTGGGACCAGGGCCCGCTGGCAGTGACCCGAGGCTTCTCCTCAGCCTCACCAGCGTGACGAGCTTCAACAGTTGTCGGGCCCACTTGTCAGTGAGAGGGGACGATTAATGTGATGGGACTGAACAAGAACTCTCCGGATTCTGCATTAGTTTAAACCTCATTCCCAGCCTAAGTTTTACGAAAATTTTGATCAAAACCTACTAGGAGTCAGTCATAACTTGTGAAAATTGGAGACAAAAATACCCTCTAGTTATTTTACAAAAATTCTGACACTGAGCGCTGCTATAAATCTTCATTTCGGGTTTTAGTTTATTCAAAGTTTCATCTGAATATTTGTATTTTTGAAACTTTTTGTAAGGATTCAGTTCCTTCTAAACGTGATAAAATAAAATTTTCAAGTCTAAAACTTGAGTATTTATTTTATTAAAATTCTGACATGCCATTTTCAAAATTTTGAAGTCTCTATAATTGAATTTTTAAAAGGCCTAAATGGACTTGCAAATTTATGAAAAAGTTTCGAGTGCAGGTTCTACAATCAGGGTACTATGGTAATTTTATTTGCCCCAGATAGACAAAGACCATTTTTCATTTAAATTTTTGATTTACTAGTTACATAAATTATTTATTCCCAATCCTGTGCATGAAAAATCTGTTTATTGATCTCACTGAGATACCAATGCAGCTAGGGTCACATAGAAATTTTTATTACTTTTTACCACCTTCCTTTTTATCTTTTTACCTCATTCCCATTTCTCAATTTCTTTAATCAAGCTTTCACAATATGAAACTCCAAGAAAAACCAATAAAAATGAATAACACCAGAAAACTCATAAACATTTTTTTTCAATTTCATCCGTACATTTTCACTGTTTGAACTTTTTAGGATGTTACAGTTTTATAGATTAATTTTCCTTATTTTATGAATTTAAGCGGCTAAAATTATTTGGGTTAGCAGCGTTATTGATATAGTGTTAGCACAAGGTGTTTTGTTCTTAATAGGATTCAGATGCAAAGCATATTATACCAAGATTATGTCTACTTCTAAGGGTAGTTAAATTTTAAAAGTTTTTAGTAACTAGCTTTTGATAAATCATGCCTTTACTTTCTTAATATATATATATATATGTGTGTGTGTGTGTGTGTGTGTGTGTGTATATATATATATTCTTTTATATACAGAAAGCTTATAGTCTTTATGCAAGTTAAACCTATGCATATGTAGCATATTTTTGATCATTCAGGAATATTAACAAATTGATTCCATGTCCCATTCTGAATTAAACTTATTTATATATATTTATCTTTTGCACTAGGGTCATGATCTACTTATGAAACAGATTCAAGTCAAGTTCATTTCTTAAATATTTTTGCATATCCAGTTAGCCTACTATCATATTAACATATATAAATTAATTATATTCAATTTAGAGCTCTTTTGCATAAGTTATGCATTTTTGAAATGTTAGCATGTTGAAACTAGCCTTAAATAGAAAAAGATTCAAAACATGTTGAAATTCAAACATTCTTACATATTTGGGTTGCTGGCAACCTAAGGATTCCATTAAAGTTGGTCTGATTCAATTCTTAGCTTATTTGTAAAATTTTGTGTATAGCATATTTTCGGCCCTCTCTTTGAATTTAAATTTAAAAATTTCACATTGCTCATTCAAAATGTTTTTGCATATTATGAAAGTACTTGATTTTATACAAATTTATAAAAAAATTCATCTCATTTGGATCAAAATGCAAAAGTTATACAAGTTTGAATTCAGCTCGGTTTGAAAAATGAGCAAAATAAGAAAATATGCTTTCACAATCTTGAAAGCGCCTTTTCTTTTTCGCGAGGATTTTTTTATACCGACTGCCTTACTGGTGGGGCCTTCGGGTCAGTGAGGGATGAGTGGTCTAGGAGACTTACACAGTGACCCCACCGGCCAGTGAGTGCGAGTAGAGGAAGATTTCGGCTAAGCTCACCGCCGGCGAAGCAACACCGGGGAGGCTTAACCACCAGCGTGGCAAGCTCCAAGGGACTGAGACACTCCCATGCCAAGGTTCAATTGCGGCAAAGGCTTGGCGGAAGGGTGCTGCCGGTGAGCACCCGTGGCAGCGCAGATGGCCGTGTGCTGTGCCGGAGTTAGAGGGGTTATTAAGGTTGATCAGTCCCAAATTAAGCATCCAGGGATCAAATGCAACTCATTTTACATGCTAATGGCTGCAAAAGACAATCGGGTTGTTCTGCAACCGATCACCGTGGTTGGAGAAGAATGGTCACTGGTGCGGTCTTGCTTTGATTGATTATCTTTGGAATTAGATGGGGCATTTGATTATTAGAGGGTAATGAAGCTAAGGCTTGAAGTAATTGGAAAATAAGTTAGTGTACTAGCCCAAATCGATCAATTCTGGAGCTTAGGGTTTCATCGGCAATGGCAGAATCGGCATGAAATTGAAGTGGTTCAGCTTTGAAGCGGAATAGTAGAGTTGGGACAAATGTTGTGCGGCACTAAATGAACCAAGGGCACTATTTATAGGAAGAAAAATGGTGTAGAGGAGCACGGCTAGGGTGTGAACTCGTCGAGAGTGTTTTGCAGCACCGGAATTCGCGGAGAGGGCAGCAGCGTGGCGAAGGAATGATAACGCTGCGGTCTCAGGCGTCACAAAATGGCAGAGTTGACGCAAGCTACAGCACTGACAAATTTTTCTTCGGGGATCCGGCTGAAAGAGGAAGAAGAAAGAAAGCAGCCGAGGCTGACAGGCGAACCCGCACAGTGAATCGGGTCCACATGGCAGTGAAAGGAGAGGTGAACTCCAAATTTTACTACGAACTGAGCAGAATTGGGTTCAATGAATCAGTTAGCAATCGTGTCAGTAAATTTTTAATAATTTTTATCAGAGATTATTAGATAATTTTTGTTTATCCAGTAAAATTTTCAGATTGAAAAAATTTATGTAGATTTTATATAAATTCTAATAATGTACTGTGCTCAGATTTTTTTTTATTTTTAATTTATCTGGAAGTAGATATCATATCAAAAATATTTGAAACTTTTTGTCGATATTCCTCATAGCTATATTATCTTCCTTTAAAAATTTAAAACTAATATATTTTGTATTTAATTTATACAAATTCTGACATTGTTATGTTATAGTTCATCCTTTCTGTTTTTATATTTTTAAATATAAAAAACTTAATTATTAAGTTTTAATATTTTTACTGGTGATAGGAATATCCATTTATATGATAATTTAAAATTTTCAGGTGAGATAATGTAATAATATGTTTCTTAAATTCTGACAATGGTACAGTTGGTAGTCAAATTTCATTAAATTACCTTTCATTTCAGATTTAATTATGTTCACATAAATTTTTAAATTTATAATTGAGTTTCTCGAGATTTTTTGAGATTTATAAAAAATTTATTGTTATAAGCTTTTGTCGTTATCCTTTATCTATTACTTAAATGAATATTAAAAGGCTTTTTTCTTCAGAGCAAAAATCAAGAAAAGTCAAGAAAATAAAGAAAAGTCAGATAATGCAGAATTAAATTCATATTAAGACCATATTTCAAACTCATTTTATAGTTTATTCGATTTGAAAGAAATGGTTTTAATATTGATATCTTTCTTTTTGTGAGATTAAAATTCAAGAAAATGAGGAAAAAGATATTGTTTTAAAATTAAAATATTTATTTGAATTAAAACTTTTATTCAATTCCATTTTTAATTTCTGTTTTTCCTATTTTTAAATTTTTCGGGATGTTACATACACATAAGTTCAAAAATAGATGAAACCAGTCTCTAAACCCCAATGGACCTATAACCACATAGGTAAGCAAAAATATTTCAAATCTGTATAAGTTGAACATGATTACTTAAATGACCACCATATACCCTATGCATATAATGGTACATTACCGAATTTCTATGAATAAAAGCATATGCATAAAGAAACCAATTACTAGAAATCATGATGACCAGATAAAGAATAGAAATAATGAGAAATTAATATTAAGAAATATTTTTGTCAAAACACTCATTTTAGTCTTTGTATTATTCAATTTCTTTTTGCCTCTTATTTGTATTTTGCACCCTTTTCGTGTAGACACCGACACTCCCGAGAACACACCTACTGACGACGATCTCGTGATTGAATCAAAACCAGTAGAGCAAGGCAAGGAACCACTTTGATCATATCGATCCCATTACTTTAATTGTTTTATAATGCTTTTGTCGAACTATTATGCATGCGCGCGTATTTTCTGTAAATTTACTATATTGTGGTTCTGGTAGTTATACCTGCTATCTCATGGAACTTCCTTACTAAATATTGAATTGTGAACCTTGTTAACTTTGGAATAATGTTAGGCAATACATAATGTCAACACGGGTATACGCAATTACATAATAATCATGCTTAGCCATGCTATAGTAAAGAAACATGTTGTTCTTTATAATTTAAAAATGTTGGATATGATTAAAAAGGTTGGATATGGCATTAAAGGCTGTTGATATTCTGGTAAAAATAAAAAAACTATGGTTTTGACACAAACGATTATTGACATTAGACGGAGGTGCATGTGATTTGCACACAGTAGAGGGAGAGATTATCGCCTGGGTCAAATTAAGGACCGAACTATGAGACGCTATCGAGCTAAGAAATAAGTACAACCATAAGTGTTGGTATGGGACAACCTAAACCTATTAAGTTGCTTAGATTTGGCTTTGAACATTGGAAGGTGAAAGTACTACAGCTCTCTGGGTAGGTTTGCTCATAGGAGCTTCCACAGAGAGGTGTGGGTAAATGCATACCAATACAACGGTGTATGCCTTGCTATGGGGAGAAATGTAGGTGGCATAGATGGACTGCCTAAGTTACTATGTAAATGCCAGGGATGGATTGTCTTGTCTTGAGTGTGTGTTTCTACTGCCATAGCAAGAGTTTGACATCACTGGGCTAATGCAAAGTTAAGTCTAGGTAATGTAACAGTTATGTCATGATCTCCTTGCTGACAAACCAAAGGAAGTGTGTCAATGGCCTACCAAAAGGGGTTGATCATTTCTTGTGGGTAAAATTGTACACCCCTACAAAGTGTAAATCTTTTCAAAAAGCAGCACCTGTAGTCAAGGGCACTTTGTAAAGTCATAACATAGTTAGACTTTTGGTATTTTTAAAAGTAGAATTGATTTGGAAACGCGTTGGAAAAATTTATGCTTCAGGCCAGGGCATGGCAATAAATCGATACGATACAATCATGGAGGACTATGAAATAAATCATGCTACTCTACTATTATTTTAATATTGTCCTTACTTCATTTACAACTTTCGCTTGCAATCTATTATATGTTTATGATTCTTTTTCGCTGATGTAAATTAAATGTAGTGAAGGACCGAAATGGTGATCAAAGGGGGGTGAATGATCACAATTAATGTTCCCCCCACTCAATAGATCCAACCAAATCTCACAAGAACCACTTAAGCACAAACTGGAAAAGGTTTGCTCTGCCCGGTGCTACTGCAGCTCAGGGCAGTAGTACCGGAGGTGCGGTGCTACTGCTCATAGGGGCGGTAGTACTAGGCCTCAAGAACAGAGGAAGAACACAACACAAACTCAAAAGAAAATTTGATAAAACTTTTGATCAGGTGGACCAAAACTCATGAGACTTGAGATGCACCTTCTTATAGAGGTCAGGAACCTATTCTAACCTTCAATCCAAAGGATTGACGTCAAAGTTCCAACCTTTCTCGAATTGGAAGGAGAATGCACCAAGTTTGAGCAAAAATCAAAATCTTGGTCTTGATCTTGCTCGTGGGGTTTTGATGATCAAGATGATCTTGGGTAATCTCCCACACGTCAAGGCAAGCAAGAACACAAGAAAAGAATCACACAAACATGATCTACAAGAATCGTTTTTCTCAAGAACAAAATATCGATTTCTTGCAAAGAAAAGCACAAGGTTTGCCTAGATGATTGGGATATTATCTGAAGAAGATTCATCCATCAATCATTCTTCCTTGGCATAAGATCCACAAGCATTTAAAAGGAGGGGAGGCAAATCCAAATGTGAGGAAAGTAAATTGCAAGAATGTAAATGCGGAAAGTAAATTCAAAATTGAGTAGACAAAATTTCCATTCCTAGATAGGAGGTTTACAAAGCCTCACAACAAAGTAGGCAAAGCTCAAAGGAGCACCAAAACCTATAAAACCTTCAAAGGGAAGAGAGCTACCCCTACCCCTCTATTTATACTACTCTTGAGTCATCCTCTATCCGTGGATGAGTACCTTCAACCCTAAGGAACAAAATCAAGGGCTAGGTTTGACTCACTCACTCATACATGGGCTAACTAGAAACCCACAAACATACTGTAACACCTTGGCCCAAATTTTGCTCATGGCCTAGCCCACAGTAGGGCAAGCCTGCATAGCACCCCACTTACACTTTCGTCCTCACTTCGTTTGAAAGGGTTAATCCGGAGGTGCTATGTTTGGACCCAACAGGCATTATATACTACTACAACTCACTTTGTGCAAGCAATGTGGGACTAATCCCACCACCGCTCCACATGGGCCTTCACATTAACGGGTTGGGGCTATTACACATACCGGGTTTTGCACGCTTCTCAAAGCTAACTAGCTTGACTCGCTACTCTATCCTTTAGACCACGATCCAATAGCTCTTCTTGATCCGAGTAGCTCCAAGCTAGCATCTCAACCATTCCATTGTCTTCTAGGTTTGCAGTGACTCCGTCTATGGTCATCCTCTAGTGATCCTCTACCACCTGGACCTCCTGCACACCTCGCTTAGTCCCGATCATCCTCCGTCTCGCCATGACCTAGCATCGACGTCCTGCAACTATCAAAAACAAGGAAACACCCATCACATAGCAATGTACAAATTGATATGCAATAAACATCACAAAACCAAAGTTTAATCTCAACTTCGGTCAAAAAACTGGTACTACTGCCATCTAGGGGCTGGTAGCACAACACATTCAGTGATACCGCTCCCACATTGCCGGTAGTACCGCACACCCAGAAAACCCAACGAAGACACTCTCTTGAAAATACATACCACACCTAGGTTCGGTAGTACCGCTACCCCGGTGCTACAGCTCTACCATGGTTGGTTGTGTTGCAGGTCTGGTGCAACCGCTTCTAGTTGGTCGGTAGTACCGAAAAATCCAGACATGACTCAAATTGTTTCAAATTCAAAATAGAGTTCAAAACAAGCTCAAACATGAGCCCCTCATGCTTAAACACAATCAATAACTCATACTTAAACAAAGTCAATAACTCAAACATGATCTTTCATGTAGAAACCTCCTTATTGAGTCAACCTCCATTTTAATATATCTGCATTTGTGAAACACTATAAGTCTTGCTGAGTACGCAAATATTCAAACTTGCTTAATTTGTTGGTTTAGTAGGGAAAGAGTACGAAATTCCAGACGAATCGTACTTCTACACAGGCTATGGGGATTTCGTTAATGAATTTTTCTAGGGTATTACCTTGTCAGTTGTGAAGGGGAACGGGTAGGCTACTCTAGCGAGAAACAAAATTTTCTACCTCGTAACAAAAGAACCACTACAGGTTATAGATCGCAGAATTATCACTAGACGCGTAGACCCGTAATGGAAGTAGAATCGATGTAGCATGGTGGTGCAAATGTAGTCGTACTAGCCTCGCGCCTCCCCAACAGCTCCTTGTGACTGTCGCAGGTTGCGGATCGTCCGAGCATTGAAGCTTCGCAGCAACACCTCCAAGTTATCCACACGTACGGGCAGGAACACGAAGCGCCGGAGTGCTAGCGCCGGTTGTGCTGTTCTGGGCGGAGGAGGGGTGGCGACTAGGGTTTCGGGAATTCCAAATTCCTATATGTCTCTTCGTTTTTCTCTATCTATTGAAGCCGCCACCCCCTTCCTTTATATAGACGTCCTATAGCGGGTCTCAACTCCTTGAAGCCAATTAGGAAATCTAAACCCATTACAGCTCGGATCTCTATCCGAATTGGTTACAGCCCCTTAAGTGTGCGACCCTATAGGTTCACATGAACTCAGACATGGCTCGAGTACCCATATCAACCATCGAGTACTCCAAATATAGCATCGGGTACTCCTACTCGATGATCGAGCACTCAACCAATAGTACCAATAGTCGGTAGCATCCCCTAGCAGGACTTGCTGACTCTCGAGCACATGTAAAGATCGAATGAACCTCAACAATGTCCTGTATGCATTTCCTTTTGCCTCATGATATCGGTCAAACCCAAGATGAGATATTGTCATCCTTGTTTGAATGGCTCGACCACTCTTTCTCGATGCCTTGACTCGAAATCCCGAAATAACACGAGTTAACTCTCTTTAACTCGATGAATTGAGTAACTCTTTACTTGAGTAGCATGGCCATGCGTTTCCGGATTCTGACCACTCGAGAGGCCTAGAGATATCTCTTCCATTGTATGGAGGGGCAAATCCTATCTTGATCGACCATGCCTCAAAGCTTGTTTCATGACAAACCCGAAAGCCATTTTTATAACAACCCAGTTACGGAGTAGCGTTTGATGATCCCTAAGTAAGCCATTACACATCCCGAGAACATGCAACAATCTGAAGTCAAAAGGATATAGCATACATATCGTATATGAGACCAACTGATGACATTAAAGAATACAACATTCTCACAGTGTCTCATAATGGGTCGATGTCCAACACCATGTTCTGTAACATGTATCCATATTATTGGTTTAATATCTCCATATCTATGACCTGTGAAATATGGTCATAAACCAATACATATGCTAGTCTACTTATATGTGTCCTCGTATCATTATCGACTAGGAACCCCTTTTAGAATGAACATCATAAAGATGAATACAATTTTTTATTTTTCCCTATCAGAAAAATACTTGAAAAAGAAAGGTGGTAGAAATTTTTTTGGATTTATGGTTAAAGAAGAAAAAGAAGAAAACAGGGGTTCTGTTGAATTTCAAGTATTCAGTTTCACCAATAAGATACGGAGACTTGCTTCACATTTGGAATTACACAAAAAAGATTTTTCATTGGAAAGAGGTCTACGAAGACTTTTGGGAAAACGTCAATGTTTGCTAGCTTACTTGGTAAAGAAAAATAGAGTACGTTATAAGAAATTAATCAGTCAGTTGGATATTCAGGAGAAGTAATTTAATCGTTCGAATTTTTTTCTTATTTTATTAGTAGTCTTAGATTTTGCATTTTGATGAGCCTCGTTTTGAGGAATTCATGGAATAATCCATTTTCACAAACAAGGAGGACCGAAATGGCCATCAGAGGGGCGGTGAATGATCACAAATAAAATTTTCCCACTCAAAATGATCCAACCAAGTCTATAGACAACTCAATCGAAAGGAGCAAATGAAATGGAGGAAGTTTTCCTGCAAGTCCGGTATGATCGGGTTGAATCAGGTATGACTGCACGAAAGGCGGTATGACTAGGCTCAAGAACAGTAGGAAGAACAGAGTCAAGAATAGCACGAATTCAAAAGGTAATCTGAGGAATCTTTTGATCGGCTCGATAAAAACTCACAAAACTTGGTAGATGTGATCCTAAAGATGTCAGGAACTTATTCCAACCTTCAATCGCAAGGATTGATGTCAAAGTTCTGACCTTTTTCACTTTGAACGAAAAACACACCAAGTTTGAGCAAAACTTGAGAACTTGATCTTGGACTTGCTCGTGGGGTTTTGATGATCAGGATGATCTTGGAAAACCTCTCACACATCACAGCAAGCAATAAAACAAGTCCAAGAACCCCTCAAACATGATCTGGAAGAATGATTCACTTAAGCATACAAGATCGGTTTCTTACAAGAAAGAACACAAGATTTGCCTAGATGATTGGGATATGGTTTGAAGAAAACACATCCATCAATCATACATCCTCAGCACAAGATCCAGAAGCATTTAGAAGGAGGGGAGGCAAATCCAAATGTGCAAGAAGCAAATTGAAAGAATGTAATTGCTGAATTTAAATGCGTAAAGTAAATTCAAGCATAAGAAAAAATGATTTGCATTCCTCGAAGGGAGGTTTACAAAGCCTCACAACAAAGTGGGCAAAAAGCTCAAAGGAGCCAAAACCTTTAAAACCTTCAAGAGGAGGAAGGCTACCCCTCCCCCTCTATTTATACTACTCTTGAGTCACCCAACACCCTCGAATGAGTTCCTTCTACCCTAAGGATCACCATCAAAGGCTAGGAATAACTACCACATACACCCATACTAACTAGACCTGTTACTCTATCACCTGACCACGATCCGATGGCCCTCCTTGATCCGAGTAGCTCCTAGCTAGTATCTCAACCATTCCTTGTCTTCTAGGTTCACAGCGATTCCGTCTCTGATCATCTTCCGACGATCCTCGACCGTCTAGACCTCCGGCGCACCTTGCCTAGTCCCGTTCATCCTCCGCCTCACCATGATCTAGCACCGTCGTCCTGCAACCATCAAAAACTAGGAAAACCCATCACATAGCAATGTTCAACTAAGATATGCGATCAACATCCAAATTGCATCGCTCAACAAGTCGGCACTACCTACCATTGTATCGACTTCATCGAGTTGCCACAATCGAGTGATCGACTACATACCAAACTCGATACCTAGTCTATCAACCTCAACTCGATACTTAGTCTATTGACCTCATGTCCAACTCGATCGATAACGGCAACAAGTCGATAAAACTATATCGAGTAACAATTGGTTAAACTAACGACTCGAATTGAGCTGACTAAAGAGTGCTCGACCCAGCAACATTTCTACTCGATACTTAGCTACTCGAAACATTCGACCACAAGTCTGCAGGATGTACTCGAGGCCGGTAGAGCCGCTCGGGACAGACACAATTCAAATTGCTTCAATTTGAAATTCCAATTCAAATCAAACTCAAACCAGAGCATACCAAGCTCAAATTTAGTCAAATACTCATTACCAACATGGGTAAACCTTCACATGGTCTTTCAATCTCCCCCTTGATGAGTATGTTGACAAACAACACAAAAGGCATAAATTTGAGTTCGAAGAAAGAAGAAAGCAATTTGGATGCAGAGCCAAACATGGTCCAGAGAAAAAGATCATGACCAAGTTGACAATGATGTTTTTAGAGCAAGCCAATATAAAGAATAAGTTTTCAACAAAAGCTCTAAAATTTCAGGAAAATCTCAAATACAGTTATGATCCAAAAGAAATAGCAAGATTGTACCATGATCATAAGAACCGATCACATTTTTATCTTTTTAATGATGCCTTTTCTACAATTTCTCTTTCTTTTGGCAATATAGGCATCAAGATAGCAAATTCTCCCTCTTTATACATGTATGCATGAAATGCATCCTAAAAGAGCTTTGAAGATTATCCAAGTGACCATATACACAAATAACGACACCAAGCTACTCAAGTTTAGATTATGCTAAACAAAAACATGTCCAAGTGTAAATATCAATTTTGCTAGCAAGCACAAAGAAGACGATATCATTTTCACAAGATTTAACACGTGAAACACTAAGCATAGTTTCTAAACTAGAAGCACAGTCATACAATGGATCAAATGGAGAACCTAAAGTTCAACCTACTCAACACTTTGGGAAAGCTAGAAGTGCATACAAGGTTCTTCGAGCTCAAATATCTTTAATGCAAATTTTTTCTTTAAGACTTCAAATAACATAGTGGGGTGCAAATGTTTGATATTATTTGCATTCTTTGCCCACTTATGTTTTTTTACTTTTATTTGCATTTTTCAAGTGAATGACTCAAGCCATAGTTGACCATCTCAAGATGAAATCTTAAGAGAATGGTCTTGGTGATACACGATACATTCCAAGTTCATCCCAAGTGCAATGGGAAGCCATCTTGTGAATGTAACGTGTTGAGATCAATTTGCACAAAAAGAGTCAATTTTTGTTTTCGTTTTAGCACACAGATCTATAAGCAAATGAAGGACTCGAGTATGGATCTACCTAGCTTCACCCAAGTTGCTATAGGGACTCTAGATAAATCTAAAATTTCACAAAAAAAATGGCATATGCACCTAGAGAGGAAAAATAACAAGTAAAAGCAACATGTTTCATCAAGTATTCATTTAAAGCTTAATTTCTTTAAAATTTTAACAAGCTTAGCAAGATGATTCAAAATGAACTTGGACATATCTAAGCTAGTATTTTTCTTCACAAAAGTAGCAGGGTGTATAGCATGAATAGAAGATCATTTGCATAATATACAAAGCTCATAAAATAGAAAATGAAGTCTATATGCAATGCATGAAGCAGATTATTAAACATTGTGAAAGAGATATGGATTCTTGGTTCCATGTTTCTACATTAGATGTACCCTTTCTAGAGGTTCATGGGGGTTATAAAGAAATATGTTCGTAACCGACATCGGCAGGAAGGCTGTATTGCCGATGGTTGGGGAACAGAGGAGGTCATTGAGTTCTGCGTCGATTATATGGATCTCAAACCGATTGGTGTGCCTATATCTCGGCATGAGGGGAGGTTATAGGGGAAAGGGACACTAGGCGAGAAATCACTCTGTACTAGCAATCTAGCTTCATTCACACAAGCATATTTCGTAGTTTTGGGACAATCAGTTGTGGTGGCCCCGTATGTCAACATGCACAAGAGCATGCTATCCAGAATAAACCCAAGGAAGTTAGAGGTTTGGATCACCAGAGAGCATAGAGATAACTTCGGCGATTGGTGGCGTAAATACATGATGCATACGGAGATAGAGTGCGCTCTGTTGAAAGTGTTGGCTCATGGACCATCAACTACAATTCGAACATTCCAAGGATACGACATAAATGGTTTTACATTTTATACAAGAGCACAAGATAAAAAGAGCACCAACCAAAAGAGTGGTATCCGTATAGATGCCTGTGACAGCAACGAAAATAGGTAAACCTACTACGGATTCATAGAAGAGATTTGGGAGCTTGACTATGGACCTTTGAAGATCCCTCTCTTTCGGTGCCAATGGGTAAGACTTCCAAGGGGCATGAACATCGACAAGTACGGTATCACTATCGTGGACCTTAAACTCGTCGGATACAGAGAAGAACCTGTAATGTGTCAGATTCTTCTCCAAGTCTTGAAATTCTCCGTGCGTATATTTGGTGGACTTTCCTGTGATCTACAGAGTTAATTTTTTCTGTGTGGGAGTTTTTCCTGGCTCCTTCCTCCCTCACCCGATTTCTTCTCTCCTCCCCCACCCCACTCTATTTCTCCTCCATTTCCTGGCTCCTCCTCCTCCCCTCATGGCTTCCTCCCCTTGAAGCTCTCCTCCATGGGCGCCTCCCCTTGGTGCTCCCCCAGCCCAAGCTGCTCCACCTCCCTCTTGGTTTCCACCCAAACTGAAATGGATGTAAGATCTTGAGGTAAATCCTTGGGTTTTGGTCCTGCTTGTTGGGTTGTGGAGTTCCTTTGCTAGGGGTTTGAGTTTGAGGTAGGATTAGTTGAGGATTAGAGTTGAGAGGGATTGTTCTGTTTTCGGGCAGATTTTGTCCCTCTATTAGGGTTCGATTTTGCGGATTTTAGAGGTGTTTTCTGATGGTATGACTGAAGAGAAAGTTGTAGATCTTTTTCTTACGATGCAATAGAGACCCTGAACTCTCAATTTGGTTCAGCCGTTTGAAAGTTATGCTCATTTTACCGCAGACTGCACTGGATCTGCTGGCAGTCGAAGCTGTTATAGTAATATGTTGATTAAGCCAAATTAGAGACCGAGTTGGAATTTTTTCAATACTTAGAAAAGGTGGGAAATTTACTGTAGATACTTAAAATGTCTTCATTTGCATGTTTTGGAGTTGTATAACATTAGTTATGCCCTGTTGAATGCGCTGTCCAAAACAACCTCTTTGCTGAAAATTCAGAGATTGGGCATTTTGCTGATTCGAGGTTCATATCGAGAATTGGGGTTATTTTGTGCAGTTAGTTCCAAAGGGGTTGGTTGTTGCCAAAGTTGTAGAGCTTTGTCTTAAGTTTTATTAGAGCTCAAGAACACTAATTTTGGTTTAGCGGTATAAAAGTTATGGTCGTTTTAGTGTTGGCTGTCCTGAATCTGCGTGTGTTGGTAGCTGAAAGTTTGAACTGCTATTTAAGACTAGATGTATGTCGATTGAGAATTTATATTTTCCTAGAGAAAGTTAGAAAATTTCCTATAGATTAAGAAAATATCCTTTTTTGCTTGATTTGGATTCAAGAATCAAAAGTTATGCTATTTGGAAGCTCGCTGTCCTGAAATTAGAATCTGCTGAAAGTTCAGAAATTTGGACAGAGATTCAGAGTGAAATTTGAGGATTTTAGATTCAGCTCCTGAATGAATGGCTGTAGGGTAACTGTAGGTTATCCTCTTGTGGTCATTTAGAGCACAAGAACTCAAAGATCGGTTTAGCCATTTGGAAGATATGCTCATTTGCGCGCTTGCTGCCCGGAATTCCATTTGTTGGGTTTTTGGGCAGTTTTGGGGGTTGAGTGTAGAAGTGTTGTATGTTATTATGAACTATATAGTCTTTTAAAAATGAGTATGCAAATGTATTTTCGGGTGGTGTATCTTTGGAAGTGGCTTCATCCTCATGCCACTCCACTCCTCGCGGTTAAAGGCAAGTACATCGGGTGATGTTTGCGATTGATTTGAGTGTTTTGGTGTGTAGATTAGATGAACAAGTATGTTTTCTTGGGATTATGTATATGAGAATTTTAGTGCAGTTTTTAGGATCAAAAAGGGGTGTAATTGCTATCTTAATGCCTATGATGGAAGTTGTAGGTAGCAATTAGTCCCAAAGTGGTCCCTCTCTGGAAGAATCGAAAGTTCTGACAGTTTGGGTCGCGAGTTCCGACTGGTTGGATCGGATGTTCCGGTATGGAGACTGAAAGTTCCGGTTTGACTTGAGTACACCCGGAAGTCCCGAATTTGTCGTGGGTGGTTTTCGTGAATCATGCAGGTAGAGAATGTATTCCAAACTTGTGATGATGAGGATGGATGAATGATAGCAAATGAAAAGTGAGTATTTAATTGCACTTGTTGCATTGCATTATGGATTGTTACAGGTGATTATGTTTATGATGGTGCAAATGATAAGGTGATGAATGTAAGTATATGATGACGTGCATGTTTATATTCATGTTCATGTTTTATGCTTATAAACATTGTGAATTGCATATGTGCATTTATGATGGAAGAGGCGACCCATGTACATGTGGGCCTCTGTGCTCACACGTAGTGAGCACAAAAGTCCTACCTTATAGTCCCATCCATAAAGATGGATGGGAGCGAGTCAGTAAGAGTAGGCACCCTCCACGGGATGAAAAGGGATGAGAGGGTGTACGCTGAAGGGCGTGCACTCAGTATACCGGTATAAATGATGAAAAGGTGCATGAGCATAAAAGCATACAGCATTGCATTGCATTGTTAATATTGTTTGAGGAATAATGTGAAGAAGGTTGAGACATTGAGTTGTGAACTCAATCACAGTTGATAAATGGGTTGAAATTGGGAAATGATTAGGATATTACCGCTTTGCATACTTGTTGAATTTAAGTAAGTTATGTAGTTAAATTATTCGTCGCAAGCTATGCTATTTAGCTATGTTTATGTTCTTCGATGTACTTGTTGAGTCTTGGACACACGCTTGCTATTTGTGTGGTTTTAGGTACTCTGAGGACTCCAGGTCGGGATGAGAAATAGCATCATCCACACTCACTCTCATGCCATGATCAAATAATAGTTTGGAATAAAGTTTCACATTGGTGTTTAGTGTGGGATCTTTGTGATATTGTATTTGTGGTTTTGGTTATTGTAAGCTTCATCGTGTAGTTAAGCTTATTAGTTGCTAAATGTTGATATTAGTTGTTATACTCGTGTTGGTATGATTATTATCCACCTTGTCTGTTGAGTGGATGCTCACTATTTTAAGGGAGGTGCTGCCGAAATTCTTTAGTTGGATTTCAAAAATTTATTAGAGTTGTTTTATGGTGTAGTATGTTTGAGGACACCTTTGTCCGATGGATCTACCTTGTGTAGTTATTTATTCTTGTTTTGGTGACACTCGGGGCACTAGAGGTGCTGGGGTGTTACAGAACCATTCGTACTTGTTAATTCTATTACACAAATCTTCTTTATAACTGATCCGGCTAACAAGGAGCGCCACGTGGTTATTCAAGGAAAAGGAAGGATTGTCGAAGTTAAGAATGTTGTCGACGAAGAAGAGTACAACCAATTCGATGAGCTTCCTCCTTTCGAAGAGGACGTTGACCTAAGTCTCATGGAAGAGAGTGAGGAAGCTACGTACATACGCCGCGATCATAACGAAGGTCGAATCGTAGCTTAGTCGTCCTAATTAAATATATGCTTTTTTTGTACGAATGACATGTTTATTTTCTCATATGTAACAATTAATGTATTATATGGAGTAATGGAAAATTGAGGTTATGCTCGAATCGGTTCTTTCGTTCTTTATTGATTCTCTCTGTTCTTTGGCAGCTTGAAGAAAAGCGTGATCCAAGATTTCAGTGCAAATATTTAACTGCATTTGAATTTGTGTGAATTTAACTGCATTTGTGTGAATTTTTGTATTTGTGTGAATTTTTGAAGGAATGGTTGGTCTACTGCATTTGTTTGAATTTTTTAAGCATTATTTTATTTTCAAAATAGTAAAACTATTAAAACAGTAAGCAATCTGGATTTTTAGAATTTTAGAACTTGGTCAAAATTAGGGGGAAATATGTATATAAAATAGTAGATATTGTGAAGTATTCCTCCAAAAAATTTAAGAAAATCTGGATCAAATTTAATAGGATTTAAAAAAAACCGAAGTAATTAGCCTTTGAAATGAAATAAATTGAAAGCTCGACTTAATTGACCAGAAACCAGCTTATCACTGTCGGTTGCCTCATAAAACCGGCAGTGATGTGGCTTATTACTACTGGTTGCTAGTTTGAACAAACTGTGATAAATATTATCACTGTCGGGTGTAGCTACACCCATCAGTGATAATCTAGTATTACTGCCGGTTTGTGGAGTGGACCGGTAGTGATAAGGCCGCTATCACCGCCAGCTCTCCTTTTGGCCCGGCAGTGACAGGCTATCACTGCCGGTTTTGTGGAGAGCCGGCAGTGATAGTCCACCCCTATAAATTCAAAGGCCATGCCCCCTCGTCTCAGTTACACTCTAACCTAGCGTCGTTGCCTCTTTGCCGCCATCGCCTCGAACCTCGGAGCTCCCCACCGTCGACCCGAACCTCGCCGCCATCGCCTCGACCTCCCCGTCGTCACCTCATACCTCGCCGTCGTCGCCTCGACCTCCCTGCCACCTCCTCGTCTACTCCCCCTTCATAGGCAACAAGCGCGACACCTTCGCTCTTATTTGCCAGACCCTCAAGGGTAAGCCGCAAGCTCCCACCCACTGTCTCCCTACGCGCTCATGTGCAATATGTTCGATGGAACGCCCTCATCGAGCTATGTAGCTGCATTCTCATGATGGTATCGAATGTATCCGATGGAGCTTCATGGTGACAATCTGCTAAATTCGTGTGATGCTGAACTGGAATGAACTGAACTGGGTGTCAATCGATCTACCTCCCACCGTAATTCGTGTGATGCTTATGTTGTAATATGGACTGCAAAACAGGGTGCCATGATTTTTACTCCAATTGCTATTTTCTTTCTCGTTGCGTAATGCTTGGTGAGATGATAGTGGTTTCTACAAAGAGATTGTACTATGAATGAGAACACATCTTAGTGCTGTAAAATTATGTAGGTGTTTTTGTTCTCTTTAAAGATGTATGAAATTAACAAACAGGATTTGGAATATGTCTCAAATACTTTTGCTAGGGATGTCCAAATGAAGCAAACTCAGTTTATAAATTTCAGTTAGAAAATAAGGATTTGGAATATGCAATAAAAATTCATATGTTACTTGCAGTTTAATCATTCAAGTTGAGGTCCCATTTTAGGTGTTATTTAATCATTCAAGTTGAGGTCCCATTTTAGGTGTTATGAAGCAACTAGGTAATCCAAGGTTCCAAAAATAATTAAATAAATCACACATGTTACTGAAACCTTATATGCTCTATTTTTGTGAAAACATTTTGATTTGATTTAGATTTGAATGCAATTAGAATCAAAATTGGTTGTAGAAACCTTCTTTTGCATGCAGGAATCAAACAGTTCAAACGTGAATCAAATGAGCTCAAAATTTGCACTAATTACTCAATAGCCAAACATGCATCGCGAAAAATGTTCAAATAGACGTAACTTCTGCAAATGAACCTCAAATACCATGAAACCAAAACCTATGACCTTGAAATGCCATTCCCTGGCTTGATATGCAAAAATAATATCAGTTTGTGCAATTTTGAGTTAAGTCCATGTTTAGCCATAATGATCATCTATATGAAAAAAATCTGGAATAAGTGCAAAATATCACTGGATTAACATCAAAACACGCTTAGGGATATCACCTACTTATGTCTAAAAAATGGTTAGAATATCTTATACGGTGTAGCCGCAATCATAGAAAGAAAAATGGACCCCAATTTAACCCTTTTCGGCAGCCCTCAAAATATCATGTATTAATACAAAATAACGAGGGAATAGCCCCCAAAACATTAATTGATATATATACTACCATAATCTGGAAAAAGATCCTAATTAGAACTTGCTTTGCGTCTAAATCCAATCACAACAAGAACCCTAAATGTACACAAATTGCAAGGATTTGATATCACTTAAGCCTTTTCGGTGGCTCGTAAAACAACTCGTCTAAACAAAAATTTTGAGGAAGTTGGTTCAGAAACACACTTTAGTATATGGACAACCAAATTATGTGTTCTTGAAAGACGTATGTGTATTAAGTTTATTTCTTTGATTTGATAAGTTTGGAATCACGAGCAAAAGAATAGTATAGCTAGCAACGCGTCTATACTTAGGCTCATATGCTTTTACGTCTATGTTCATTCGTTACGTCTATCTTCATTTCCTCGTTATGTCTTTCGTCGTTAACATTGTATGTGTACGTGTGTATATATTTTTGAAAGATATATACGTGTCTTTCAAATATGACTTTGTTAATTTGAAATTTCCGATAAACTTGCTAGGAATGGCCTCTGACCAGGGACAAGTGCCGAAGGGAGTTGGGCCCTCAAATATGGACGAAGGAAGAACGGGTAGCCCGAACCATAGCCCAATGTCCTACCTGAACTTACAAGATCCTGACATGGAACAACCTGGCGCCACAACCATGGACCAACCCGACGTCACTAATGTAGGCGAGGTAAAGTATTAGTAAATTGTGGTTCGCAAAACATTGTAGGGCCAAACGACTAATAAGAAGATCAAATTGCAGGCTCAGACATCTACTGAACGGAGGCAACGCACAACTGGTGGTCCGAACAAGATGCCTAATGGACTTTTTAACATAGTGGAGCTCTCGGCAGTCGGGGAACCTACTATACCCGAGTCATCGTTGGCGCCGTACAGGACAGCCTGCGAGGTTCTTATTAGGGATGATGTGCCCATCAGCTATAGATCATGGATTGGCCGCCGAGGTGACCCATGGGTGGTTCCCAGTGACCTGAAGAACTCGTTGTAGGACAAGCTAAAACAAGTGTTCCAGTTCCCCCAAGGGATTGAGCTAGTTGCAAAGAAACGTGCACTATGCATCATGTGCACAGCATGGAAGAATTGGAAGACGGCACAAAATAAGAACTATGTGAAGAAGAATGAAACGCTAAATTTTGACATGTACCCAAAGTTAAGGAAGTTTTGGGAGGACTTTGTGGCATCAAGATGTCTGAAGAAGCGCAGATAGTAAGTCAAAGGAACAAGGCAAACACGGAGAAGAATATCACACACTAGGCATAGGATGGTACGTGAAGAAAATACCAGCATGGGATCGGACTGAAGAAGAACTAACCCACAAGGGTGTCATTCCTACGATGGCCGTCTTGAGCGAACGATCGAAGCACTGGTTGCTTGGGAGGGGTGCTTCTATCTCGGATGAAGGCAGTTTAAGCTTTAGAAACGTTAGAGAGCAGGAAGTGTCGCGCAGAATCACAGATGCTCACATGCAATCTTTCCAAGGATCTTTTAGGCCACGAAGAGAGAATGACGAGCTAACCGTAGCCCTGGGTAACAAGGAGCATCCAGGTTGCACCCGAGGAGTTGGTTTGGTGCTGTGGAAAGAAGCCTTCCCAGCTGACGCATGGTTGTATAGGCGTCCAAAGAGATTAAGAGTAGATCAACTGGACCGTCAAATAAAAGATGTTGTGGCGAGAGCGTTACAGGAACAGAGAGCGGAACTAGATAAGGCTGTGGAGCAAGCAGTACATAAATCTCTCAGCTCACGACTGCCACCCGGTGAAAGCCCTGAGGTCATCAGTCCTGGTGCTCCTAAGAGCAGCTGCACGTCCACAGGGATTCCCGAAGAGCATGGACTCCATTTTCTTGTGGATGACATCAAAGAACCAACACCGTGCAAGCTACATTTGTCGCACATGGCATTACCATCATGGTGGCTGAGGTCAGGGCTTGGCCATGCCAGGAGTCACAGGTTTTGCACTGTTGCCCGATACCGCAGTGATTCACCAGGGTCGAAGTGGATAGTGTAGTCCGCCAATACCTTAAAATGGAGGTAGAGATCCCTGGCAAGGACGAAAACAAAAAACTAGGAGAAAACGTGCATTGCTTCCTCGCATGCCGCAAGAGCTTGATTAAGTTTGGCTCGGACGATGAAGATGATGATCAGCCGCACTCTCCACACAGAGACCTCCTGCCCTTGTCGCCACCACATAGACAAAGTCCAACTCCTCCGTCGACACCAACCAAGAAATGTTCGACTCCTCCGTCGAAATCTAAAAAAAAATCGAACACCAGCACCATCCTCGAAGAAATCTCAATCATTTGTGAAGCAAGGACAATCCCAGAAGAAATTACTAGCTGAGATGACTGAAGAAGAATGGAAAAAGCATGTAAAGGCCAGCGTAACATATCACATTAAAAAGGTGCCATCACCTGAGAAGACAAAAGTTGATGTTACGTGCAAAAGTTTTTCTTGAGTATGGCAAAAGTGCAAAAAGATGGGGCAGGCTTCTGAACCTTGCAAAATGTCGGACTACGAGCGCATATCCAGAAAGCAATACTTGAAGGCGGATAGTGCTGATGTGTTGAGGTTGGATGCTCAAGCAGATGCTGCTCAACGAGATGCTCAGGAGCAAGGTCTAAGGTGGAAGTTCTTTATGGGGAAACCGCTGGTTGAACCAGCTCATTTCAACCACCTAACAACACAACTGCGGCTTGTCTATCAATGGTACATGCAGCAGTCCAATGATGGTATGGAGACGTTCGCAATAAGATACACGGAGCAAGATTTTCACAATGGGGATAGCATCTTCTGGGTGGGTTTTGAGAAGTTTTATATGTTGTACCAGCAAGATGCCCTGGACGTGAATATACTTAGACTGTAGACTTTGTAAGTCTCTACGTATATTATTGTGCATTCTTGTATTGTTTAATTGTATGTCTGACTTCTTTGTTATGTAGAATGGAGATACAGACATGTAGAAGAAATGGCAATAACAATCTAGCATTCCTACATCCGGGCCTTATCAATGTGAAGCTTGTGAAGGACAATCCACAGTACAATGTAGACTATTTATTTAATACTTTCTTGAAGCTGCAATACAAAACCTCCATAATTTTACCCTATAACTTTAAGTATGTATTTTCCTACTTCTAATATTGTTTTACTATTTTTGCGTAACACGTACGATGTGGGAGGAATTGACTACGTTGACATATATGTGCAGGTTTCACTAGGTCGTCCTCGTCATCCAGTTAGATGTTAGCAGGATTTTTGTCTTGGACTCTAGGTCAAAACCAAATAATCTATATCAAGACTTTTGGGACATGCAGAATAGGTAAACTCGATCGTTGCGTTATTCATCTAGCAATATTCCATTCTATTGCATTTAATTTTACTTACTATTCAAAATCATTCACAGGGCATTCGCACGATATTGCAAGAAAAGTGTTCGGCATCGTCCCTACAGGAAACATTTTGAAATAGTAACCGACTTTCCATGTATGAGGCAGGACCCGGGAAACAATTTATGTGCATATTATGTATGTACAAATATACATTCAATTGTCACGGAGACTGTGGGCTATAACGAAGCCATGGTACATAATTACACATTGATGCCTACTTTTTTTTCATTTAACATATATCATCATTAATTAACTTTCTCTTTTCTTCAATAACAGCACTCCAAACTGAGAACCAATAAGTTATTACTGACAGAAATTATAGCAACTCAAGAACAGATCGCCGAATTCATTCATGATGAGGTCATCAATTCAAACGACGAGTTCCACGAGTAGCCTCATCGCCCTAAATGGTTTTACATTTTATACAAGAGCACAAGATAAAAAGAGCACCAACCAAAATAGTGGTATCCGTATAGATGTCTATGACAGCAACGAAAATAGGCAAACCTACTACGGATTCATAGAAGAGATTTGGGAGCTTGACTATGGACCTTTGAAGGTCCCTCTCTTTCGGTGCCAATGGGTAAGACTTCCAAGGGGCATGAACATCGACAAGTACGGTATCACTACCGTAGACCTCAAACTTGTCGAATACAGAGAAGAACCATTCGTGCTTGCTAATTCTATTACACAAATCTTCTTTGTAACTGATCCGGCTAAGAAGGAGCGCCACGTGGTTATTCAAGGAAAAAGAAGGATTGTCGAAGTTGAGAATGTTGTCGATGAGGAAGAGTACAACCAATTCGATGAGCTTCCTCCTTTCGGAGAGGATGTTGACCTAAGTCTCATTGAAGGTCGAATCGTAGCTTAATTGTACTCATTAAATATATGCGTTCTTCTATACGAACGACATGTTTATTTTCTCAAATGTAACAATTAATGTATTATATGGAGTAATGGAAATTGAGGTTATGCTCGGAACTGGTTCTCTCTGTTCTTTCAACAGATTCTCTCTTTTCTTTGGCAGTATGGAGAAAAGCGTGATCCAAGATTTGAGCGCAAATCTTTAACTACCTTTGAATTTGTGTCAATTTGACTGCATTTGTGTGAATTTTTGAAACATTATTTGACAACCGCATTTGTGTGAATTTTTGAAGCATTATTTGATTTTGAAAATATCCAAATTATTAAAACAGTGAGCAATCTGGATTTTTAGAATTTTAGAACTTGGTCAAAATTAAGGGAAAATATTTATATAAAATAGTAGATGTCCTGCAGTATGCCTTCAAATTTTTTTACAAATTTGGATAAAATTTGTTAGGATTTCAAAAATCGCAAAGCACTCCGTCTTTGAAATGAAATATATTGAAAGTTTCACTTAATTGGTCGAAGACCAGCTTATCACTGCTGGTTGCCTCAAAAAACCAGCAGTGATGTGGCTTATTACTGCCAGTTTCTAGTCTCAACCGGTAGTGATAAGCCCTATCACTGCCGGGTCTAGTTCAACCCGGCAGTGATACTATAGTATTACTATCGGTTTGTGGAGTGGGCTGGTAGTGATAAGGCCACTATCATTGCTGGCTCTCTTTATGGCCCGGCAGTGACAGACTATCACTACCGGCTGTTGTGGCGAGCCGGCAGTGATAGTCGGGCCCCTATAAATACCAAAGGTCGTGCCCTCTCCTCTCAGTTACACTCTACCTAGCGCTGTTGCCTCTTTGCCACCTTCTCCTCGTGTATCTCCACGCCGTCGCTTTGCCAGATACAGTCGTGGGAGCGCCCACCGCCTCGGACCTCCCTGCCATCGCATCCCCTCCCCATGGCTGTTGCCTTGCCGGATCCAGCCCACTCCCCCAGGAAGAATCTCAGAGGTAGCACCTCGCCGCCTACCTCGTTTGTGCCATGTGGGCAACGCCGGCTGCAAGTGGCACGGCGGAGCAACTGCACCCCACAACAGTCGCCGATGAGAAATGCTAGCCACAGATGCTATTCTTGATTATTTAGCTCGACGATGAAATTCTATGCGTTGGATATATTATGTGTATGTGTATGTGTATGTGTATGTGTATGTGTATGTGTATGTGTATGTGTATGTGTATGTGTATGTGTATGTGTATGTGTATGTGTATGTGTATGTGTATGTGTATGTGTATGTGTATGTGTATGTGTATGTGTATGTGTATGTGTATGTGTATGTGTATGTGTATATTTCTATGTGTTGGATAAATCCTGTGTACGTGTAGAAATGCTAGCCAGAAGGCCGTTCAATTGGTAACCCGCACTTAAAGCCATTTTAAGGGTTTGACAGTGAAAATATATGGATATAGGGATTCTAATTGTTGAAATGAGCATCTAACTAGTGTTTTGACTGGAGTACTTTGTTGTAATGCATATTCGTTAACCTTGAATTATCATAATGCTTCTTGCATTAGCTTATTCCTTTAGGTATCCATCTAAAATGTGATTATTAATTCCATTATAGTGCTATTTTTTTCTTTTTTTGGTGTCAATGTCTCATTCCCTGCTGACCTGATCTGAGATAGCAAGGTGTCTGACATAGTCTTGTGTTTAATGCACATGTTAGCACCATTATTCCTTAGTTATCTACTGCTTATACAAAGTGTTGTGCTAATGGTGATCCTGTTTAGCTCATGCTCCATTTGATTTCTGTCGAAAATGTGAAGAGTAACAGAAATGTGATTGATTTTAGCATGACCCCTTTCTAACAACCAACTGGAACTGTCATAGAGAAAGGTTGGTTAACATTTATATTCATATATTCAGCCATGCATAAGAGCATGTTGTTGTAGTAGGGGTTAATGAATCCTTAAGTATCATGTTGTGCTTAAATTATTGTTTCATCTGTTTAATATTTATTAGAGCTACACACAAAAATTAAGTGCTCTAACCATGTTCCACTGGTATCAATTGTCTATGCATGCCAAAAGGAGAAAAGAGGCTAGATGAGGCTTATATAGAGGGTGGAACCGACTTTGAGAGGTGAAAACTATGGGCTAAGGGTGGAAAAATTATCAGCTGTGTCCCTTTGAAAAGAGGGTATAGGTCTCTTTGTAAAGCTTTTGGACCGAATTGTAATAGAATTGCCTTTATTTGGAATTTCTGGAAATATTTAAGGATTGAATGTAAACCTGCTGTATAAGACTAGGATGTAGTTTAATTGTTGTTTTTGATCTTTTGTTAATATGATGTATAAGTGAGTGGCTGTCGATACTGTTGTTTGTCAATTATCAAGTTCTGAATAAATTTCTACTCATTTGATATGTCTAGATGTTTTGTAGCCACTGTGTGTGTAAATGTGTAATATTATTGTCTTTGTTTGGAATTTCTGGAAATATTTAAGGATTGAATGTAAACCTGCTGTATAAGACTAGGATGTAGTTTAATTGTTGTTTTTGATCTTTTGTTAATATGGATGTATGTGTGAGTGGTTATTGTTACTGTTGTTTGTCAATTATCAGATTCTGAATAAATTTCTGCTCATTTGATATGTCTAGATGTACTTTAATGTCTATGTTCATTCGCTACGTCTATCTTCATTTCCTCGTTACGTCTTTCTTCGATAACATTGTATGTGTATTTGTTTTTGAAAGATGTATACGTGTCTTTCAAATATGACTTTGTTAATTTGAAATTTCTGATAAACTTGCTAGGAATGGCCTCTGACCAGGGACAAGTACCGGAGGGAGTTGGGCCCTTAAATATGGACGAAGGAGGAACGGGTAGCCCGAACCATAGCCCAACGTACTACCTGAACTTCGAGCATCCTGACATGGAGCAACCTTGCGCCACTGCCATGGACCAACCTGACATCACTAACGTAGGCGAGGTAAAGTATTAGTAGATTGTGGTTCCAAAAATATTGCAGGGTTAGACGACTAATAAAAAGATCAAATTGCATGCTCAGACGTCTGATGAACAGAGGCAGCACACAGGTCATGGTCCAAGCAAGATACCTAAGGGACTTTATAAAATAGTGGAGCTCTTGGCAATCGGGCAACCAGCTATACTTGAGTCATCGTTCGGGCCATACAGGACAGCATGCGGGGTTCTTGCTAGGGATTATGTGCCCATTAGCTATAGATCATGGACTGGCCACCGAGATGACCAGTGGGTGGTTCCCAATGACCTGAAGAACTCACTGTGGGACAAGCTAAAAGAAGTGTTCCAGTTCCCCCAAGGGACCGAGCTGGTTGCAAAGAAACGTGCACTATGCATCATGTGCACAGTGTGGAAGAATTGGAAGACGACACTAAATAAGAACTATGTGAAGAAGGATGAAACGCCAAATTTTGACACATACCCAAAGCTGAGGGAGTCTTTTGAGGACTTTGTGGTGTACAAGAGGTCTGAAGAAGCCCACTTAGTAAGTCAAAAGAACAAGGCAAACGCGGATAAGAATATTTACCCTCACACACTAGGCACAGATGGGTACGTGAAGAAAATACCAGCATGGGATAGGTGCGAAAAACAACTAACCTGCAGCAGCGTCATTCCTACGACGGCCGAGTTGAGTGAACGATCAAAGCACTGGTTGCTTGGGAGAGGGGCTTCTATCTCGCATGATGGAAGCTTAAGGTTCAGAAGCGATAGAGACCAGGAAGTGTCGCGCAAAATCACAGATGCTCACGTGCAGTCTTCCCAAGCCTATTTTAGACCACGAAGGGAAAATGATGAGCTAACCATAGCCCTGGGTAACAAGGAGCTCCCTGGTCGCACCCGAGGAGTTGGTTTGGTGCTATGGAAAGAAGGCTTCCCAGCTGACGCATGGTTGTATAGGCATTCGAAGAGAACAAGAGAAGATCAACTAGTCCATCAAATTGTAACACCCTAGCCCAAATTAGCTCAAAGTCTAGTCCAGCGATTTTTTTAAATAATATTATTTTAATAAACATTTACAGAAATAATATGCCAAAAAAATACCACTTCTGCCCACCTGTCGCATTTTGGAATTGCGATTACTCTCTGTCGCAATTCCAAACCACGACTAAGAGCCTGTCGCAATTCCAAATTGCGATAGAGAGCCTGTCGCAATTTGAAATTCAGAGAAATTCATATATGTGAGTGATAATTCATATATTTTATAATTTTACAATTCAACTAGAGTCCATTAAATTTAGAAAAATTCATATCTATCAGTGATAATTCATGTAGTATTTGACAAAATTCTGTGACCAAAAAATCAGATATCATTGTTCGCCATTTTTTCAAAGCAGACGACGATTCAGTGTTAGTTTGACGGTTGCAAGAATTGCATAGTTCAAAGTAGGGTCAATAAATTTTGAAAAATTCCTATTTGTCGGTCATAACTAATGTGGTGTTTTACAAATTTTTTTGTGAGTTAATTTTTTTCAAGAAAAAAAATCAAATTTCGTTGTTCGTCATTCTCCTTCGGTGTGCGACAAATTTGATGACAAATCATAGTACTATTGAATAAAACCCGACATTGATATTTCAAAGTGCAAAGCTAAGTCACAAACTAGGATACAACATAAGTCACAAAACCATACATTCTATGGCCATGGTTGTCGGTACAAATGGTCAAAAATAGGATAGTTATATATTGGTGGCTGACGCAGTATTACGCTTAGATCGCTGATAGGGCTTAATGTAATATCATCGTCAGAATTTGGAGGACTCTGAGGACGAAAGTTTCCTAGCCTAGTTGGCATGAAATCGTCATCATCATCGTCATTTGTATGGTTCAGAGCTAGCCCGCCTCTAGTGGTGATTGAATGTCCACTTGCATTGTTTCTTGAACGGGCTGCTGTAGTAGTGCTTGAACGGCCTCTTCCGATAGTGCTTGAACGTCGAGGTAGAAGTGATATGAAATCGCCATCATCATCATCATTTGCATAGTTAGGAGCAAGCCCCCCTCCGGTGGTGGTTGAATGTCCTCTTGAACTTGCTGCTGCAGCAGTACTGTGTCAATCTCTACCCCTCCAGTTAGATCTGCTTCTGTATCTTCTGCGCAAGCCAGGCATCACACCCCCGCCGAAGAGCATATACATTGCTAAGAATTCTGGGATATCTTTGTTCAGCAACTCTTCATCATCTGGGAATAACTAACACACAAGACGGGCATACGAAGTAGTGAACTTACGTATAATGGTAAAAAGATTAGTAAGGTAAACAAATATGAAATAACTAGCCTTAATATGCTCTGCATACCGATCGAGCAGCATCAGTACCCTGTAAGATCTTATAGAAAAACATGTAGCAGAAGGGTGGTCGGCTAGTTCGCACACCCTGAAATACCTTTGATGCCACCATTGCATGTGCGCCTTAGATCGTCGGCTGTCACAAGGTTCAGGCCAGAGGTTGTCACGCTATGCCTCCGTAATGTTGGGTGCCACTCTTGCAATTTGGACACCACTTTACTTATATTCTCCTCCTTGAATGGATCATCCTTCCCACCACACGTAACCTTCAACGTATGATTAAGAGCTACGCTACTCATATTAGGTGTCCACAAAAATGCTCTGCTAGAGGATCCAGCCATGGTGAAGAAGTTTGAGTGGGAGCTGTGGATGTGTGCCTACGGTTTGGCCTTTTATAGACTCGATGGAGTGGTGTATGGACTAAGTGTTGGAAGGTAACATTGAAACATACAGATGGATAGCAAAACAACGCTGGAGTGTGTAGTCAAGTCGGGCTGAAAAGGCAGTCATGCATGCAAAGTGTCAGCACTGACAAAAGTAGGCAGTGAATGGTCACTTCGAACTGTGCCAGCGTGTATGACAAAGCCTGTATGAGAAAGAGTAGAGGTCTGCCAGCGTGTGGTCAAATCAGCCTAAGGAACCTACAGGTAGAGTGTTGTCAAATCAACATGAAAAAGTTGGAAGCATTGGGCCCGTCAGTTGGCTAATCGCACTGGAAAAGCTGCTGCACGGTCGTTGTCTCCATGAAAGGTTTAAGTGTTTTGGAATGTGCGCTTGTAGTACATATGTCAAAGGGTGTTTTGGGGCTATTATTCATCTAAACATGTTATTTTATGGACTCCATGAAATGCTTAAGTGATCATACCGTAATAGAACATAACTTATGAAAACAAAATACCATAGCTCAATTTTATATAATCTAAGGAAATAAAGCATCATACTGTGTTTAGTACATCATATATGAAAGAAAGAAACTAGTTGGGGCCTCGGCGAGGTGCTACTCCTCGTGCCGTCCCAAGCCTCCTACGGCGCTGCATATGCCCCGAAGGATACGTTAGCTGGTCAGGAGCCTACCCACGAGTACTCCTAGAAGGCCGTGCTAGTGCTGTCGGAGTAACGAAGGTGTCCTATGACGGCTGAGTCGGCCCAGGCGCATCGACGAGCTGAGAGGGACCAAGGACCACACCCGTGAACTGCTGGTAGGGATCTACTAAGTAGTCCAAGTAGGTGTCGTCGAGAGGAGAGAAGTCAGCGGAGGTGCTCTCACTCTAGTCCGGTGTTGGATCGGCCGCTGTTGACAAAAATTTTATGTTAGTATATCACATAATACGAAGAACATAATAGATAAAAGGAAACCACGTGGTTTACCTGCAGTCATGGGGACGTACGACGTGGAACGCTGCCAGCTAGATCCCCCTAGCACGTCTGGAGGGGGCCGTCTGTGTGCGTGATGCCCCAGCTGTGGCCTGGGGCACGTGTCGGCCTCGTACAGCTGAGGCACGTCTGTGAACCTGCAGGATGTCGTCGTCTCGAGGCCTCCTACAGGATGTAAGCTGGACGATGCGAGCCACCCTCTGGCGTACACGCTGCAACACCCCTCTCAAGAAGTCCATCGTGACCTCCAGCATGTCTGTTTGGCCTACTCGTGCTAGTAGTGTGTCCGCCTCCTCCATGATCTCCCTGCCAAGGTCGCTCTGCACACGCATTGAAAGGCTAGTTAGTTCATAAAATTGTAGTAACGACACAATGTATGGCATGTGAAAGAAGTACTAACCGAGCGATGAAATGCCGAGTCCGGCTGCGTGGGGTAGGTGAGTCAACGACACTCACAACACGAACGCGTGTACGCGGACTGAACCATCGGATGTACTCGTCGTATGTGCTGGGGTCGTACGAGGCAACCTCCTCGTGAACGTCCACCAACGCCTGCGCCCACTGCTGAGCATGAGGCAACATATGTGTCACACAACTCGCGCTACCAACAAAACTCTTCTGTGTAATCCTGCATGACAAAAAAACACTGACGTTAATAGCAAGAACATCGCAAAAAATAATGTAATTGGAATTCCCATAGAAGTGCACTCATGTGTGCACGGCAAGTGGTACGACCTCACCAATGGGGACGGGGAAGACCTAATGGAGGCCGAACTGCCTCATGACACGGTGCACGACGTACGTCTCCACGTACACGTCGAACACGAGGTGGCGCCATGTAAACCAGAAGGTGGTGTCACGGGTGCACTGCAGGGAGAGGCCATGAGGTGCTCGAGCGCCTACCAGCTCCGGGAGGTAAGGACGCCAGATGACACGATCATCTGTCAGCTGGTCGAACATCGCTACGTACTCGGGGTATGAAGTGTGTGACGTGTCAGGCGTGAAAGTCGGCTGCAAAGAAAAGGAATAATCCAAAGTTAGACAAAAAATTTCAAAACTATTGTAGAATTGTAGGCAAAGGTCATTTACTAACCCATCGGTGACACCACAACGTCCCCATGGTAGGACAGTCGACGTCATCCCCGGGGGCGCCGTAGAAACCCCGTCCGTGGGGTTCCAAATCCATCTGCGGTCGACCAATTTGGAACCTCTCGAAAGACCAAAGCTGAAGAAGTAGAGGACACCCCGCGAGGATGGACCAATCCCCCACGCGATGAGAACCATCACATAGACCCCGGTACATGGTGGCCAGTACAACTGGTCCCCACGCTAGCTGCAGGATGTCCTCAATGTCGGCGTCTGCGATGGACCTGGCGTACTAGATCATGTGCTTGTCGATGGTGTCCCCGTGGGAGGAGGAGAACAAGACCCAGCTGAAGATCCACAGTAGGTACGCCTCGAAGTGGCGGCAAACAACGTACTCCCTAGCTCCATCTGCCATCCTCTCGGGCTACACAAAGTAATGGTCAGTTCGAAAATTGTAAGAGATACAAAAATAAAATGTAGACCAAGTTAATATCACTTACGTAGAACTGTATTAGCCACTTCTACGTTGGACCGTGTGCAGAAGTGAAAAGTGTGTAGCCACGCTCAGCGGATAGCACGTCCGCAAACCGGGCTAGGAGCTCCATTCGCCACTTCGGGTGGACATCGTCAGGCACTACCGCGTCCCCCGTGCAAGGTAGGCCCAGAAGGTAGCTCACGTCCTCCAGTGTCGGCGCCATCTCACCGCACGAAAGGTGAAACGTGTACATCTCCGGTCACCAACGATCTACCAAAGCGCTAAGCAAGCTCCTGTCGTACGGGAACCTCCTAGAGGCACCCCGCCTATCCTGCGCACCGGCGGTAGTCACCTCCACCATCCGTGCTAGCGGCAGTAACCCTGCCGCCCTAAGCCTGCAGGAAAACATTGTAAGAAATATTAGTTCACAAGTAAAACATATAGTAAGGGAAGTATGGGAAAAGTGCACGAACCTGGGAATCCATCGCGGGTCGACCCACAATGCTCTCATCGGGTCCGCAAGTGAAGGGCACTCAGCTCGAAAGGTGGCTCCCCGTCTGGAGGTGGCAAGGTGGCTAAGCGACTCCGATGAGTCACGTCGATCACTGGGTCCAGCAACTCGTACTTCCTGACGTTCGCCATACCTGCAATTGAATAAAACAACGTTAGTACGAAATCAAATGCACAATAAAACAGAATGCAATAATTAGAAATATAATTTCAATACAATAAAGGGATTAGAGATAGAATTTCAATACAAAAAAGATATTATACATTAAAATCCACAAAAGTGAACAACATTGAAATCCATACATGCGTCACACATACAAATTCGAACCAACTAAAATCCACAAATGCGAACAACTTTCAACTTCATACATGCATTACACATCTTATGTCCATACATGCATTACACATAGGAATTTGACATATCACATTGACATACGAGAAAACTAGTTCAATTTCACATGCAAAACCCATACAACATTGTCACGGCCTCTGAACTGTCGGGCAATTCTTGAAAGAGTGTCCTGTCTCCTTACAAACTGAACATTTATTCACACGATGCCCGCTTTCTGCCGCATCCATGTCATTCCTTATACGTCTTGTTTGTTGTCGCCCTACGCCCTTCAGCCTGCTGAGATCAGGAACCCACCGTGTATCCTCTCATCTCTGATGCTCTGTGAACAAACCCACCACTAGAAAGCCATAAATTTCACCGCTCTAAGTTGCCGTCACCGCTTCTTTATTGAAGAATTATGACAAGAATATACTAGGATCCACACGGATTGTTGAGCAGAAAGCCATTACATGCGAGCATGGCTTGTGTAAGAGATGAGGCTTGTTGCAGCTGCAGACACATGTTTGCCGAAGTAGAATGCATTCATGAGCAACTTTGCGCCGGTTCATCCCACGACCGGCTTTCTCTTTGCACAGTACCTCAAAACGAAACTCGCTTGTGCCCATCTTCAATGCTCTATGCATCTCCCCTTTTTGCCTTCCTCCTCCATGTACGTACAGATGACCTTTGAGTATTTCACATCAGGGTTACTCATACGGACTAATGCTCTAGCATGACGATCCACAATGTACTTCGCAATACCATGAAGACACCCTCCACTATAACAACAAGAGGAAGAGGTCTCAGGCCTCGCATAACCCAATTATAAACTTCATCCAAGTTTGTCGTCATAACCCCATACCGGGCACCATCGGTGTCATAAAGCAATGACCATTTTTCTCTAGGCTCATGCTCTATCTATTCGGAGAAGTATTTTGTGGATCTTCCATTCCTCCGGACCAAATGTGGAGGGTCCGTGGGTAACATTTCCAGCGCCATTGGGGCCTCCTCTGTGCCGAGCATTGGCCTCTTCGCTGCCTCCACTATATGCCTTGATGTCAGCTCATCTAACTTCTTCGACAGTGCATCAAACTTTCTGTGTTGGTTCTGGTCGTACAACCTCTTAAAAAGCTTTTTAAGGTCCTTATTCTTGAACTGTTTGTAGAAGTTAGCACCCATGTGCCATTTGCACCACCTACTTCGCAGATCAAGCCATGGTTGTGTTTCTTCTGCACCTTTCTGCAACTGCATAACCGCTTTCAACAGCCCGGGATGCCGATCGTGTATAACACACACTCCAGGCCGCTGATCCAGGACGCCAGCTTTCACATTCCTTAGAAACTAGAGCCAGCTATCTGTGTTCTCATCCTCCACGAATGCGAGCGCTACTAAAAGAACCTCATTATTGCCATCTACTCCTATGGAAGTCAATATCTGGCCTTTATTCTTTCCAGTCAAGAATGGCCCATCCACACATAACAACGGACGGCAATGTCTAAACGCGTTGACACATGCACCAAAAGCAAAGAATGCCCGCATGAGTACCATCTTCCTAGGGAAGCGCTACGAGGGTCGCTCACAAATATCGATATAAGTTCCAGGATTTTTTTCCTTGATCACCTTGAGCAAACATGGTAGGTTCTGATATGAGTCTTCGTATGTACCAAATATAGTTTCTAATGCCTTCTGCTTCGCTCTCCATGCTTTCACATAGCTTATGGTGACTGAAACCTCTGCTCTATTGCAAGTATGATGGCACGTTACTCTAAATGCAGGTTGCCTACAATCTCCCCATACATTGCATTTGCAACAAAACCTAAACATATGTTTCTATACGATTGGGCAGACTCTGTCAGCACGCATGTGTGTGGGACGACTATAGAACACTTCCAAATAGTATTCCACTTAGGCTGGTACGCATGCACACGCCATGGGCAACCCTCCATCTGGCATCTGACATCATACACCTGCTAGTCTGACTTCGCAACCTTGAAGGTTCTACGAAGTGACACTGCCCATACTGTCATTGCTTCCTGAACCTCAAAACTTATTCTTGTAAATAGCACTTGCCTCACTTCATTCCGATCTGACTGCCAGGCGAAGTGTTCACCCTCGTTGACCACCAATCTATTGAACTGACAAGCATCCCACTCCGCCGGGAAATGCTCTTCATCGTCTTCGTCGTTACTCAAATCCTCATATTCCTGACTCTCCGCCTCCATCGCTTCAACCAACGATTCAATATTTTCTCCCTCGTCTGCCACATCCGAAGGTACCTGAACATCTAGCATTGGAACATGAACTTCCTCGCCTCCCACATCCTCATGACTCGAGCTAACATCCTGCCTCACTAAGCGTTCTCTGGTTCGGCTGCTCTCCCCAACTTCCTCCGATTCATCACCAACGACCTCCTCCTGCGTCGTATGGTCAGCATTGGTTTTCACAAATGCTTGCGCCAACAACACTAATGGCCAACCATTCTCAGTTGCTAATCTTACGTACGAGCTCCAGGACTTTGGCCCCTTCAGTTCTACTAACTCCTAGTACGTGCAATCCTGTCTCCGAGACCATACTCCGTGCAGCTTGATGTCATGCAATTTACTATCCAACGAGAACATGTGGTACAACCACCTATTAACCGTGCCCCACGAACACTCACCAGCACGTGACAGGCCAGCCATGACACTTGGAAAATGACTAAGTTCCACACCTTGTGCACCCATCTGCGGAACCCCTTCTCCGTAGTGTATTTTAAATTCTACTTGTTCATCCATAGCTGTCAAAACATTTCATGAATTTTATTTGGTCACTAAATTTTAAATTAAATTAACGAAAAAATTACTAAGTTCCACCTATTGTGCACCATCTGCGGAACCACGTCTCCGTAGTGTAATTGTCTGAATTATTTTAGATGTTTGTCTCTAGCAGGAACAATCTACACTTGATTTTTGCTACTATGTGATGGGGGCAGTGATCCCGATCTTTCGGTGGGATGATGATACGTCGATTTGGAGGTGTTGATGGCACTGAATTTAGGGCTTCCTACCAAACAGGTTGGGAGCTTCACAATCACAATGCCAAATCCACACAGATACAAGATCCAATGATCAGTAGTTCCTGCAAGAAATCGAGAACCTACAAGAACAAAGTATGAAGCAAACCGAAAAGGTAGTATTGAAATCAAACAAAGAAAACAAGTTGAGGTTCTGTTTCTCGGCTCGGGCGGTCTAGTCGACACGCGCAAACACGAGGAGGGACGCACACGGGGTCTACGAAAACACAACAAAACCTAAAAAATGAAGAACAGGGGTGAGAACCCAATATAAAGGGGTACCCACACAAGGGAGGTGCCCAAGAGGGGTGCGGCAGCCAGGAGAGGGGCGTCAGCCAAAGGAGGGGTGGAACCCTAAGAGTACATGGGCCTTGGGCCCAAAAGAAAGGTGGCGCGGCACTTAGAATTTCTGTCTCGTGAGATTGTTCTATGATTTACCTTCGCTCTAGGAGGAATTTGGCCTCGGGATTAGAACCATTGGAAATTTTATCTCGATACCTTTCGAACGAGTTGTCGAACGTCGAAAACGGAGTTCGGATGTGGCCGTGGCGTCCGTTTGAAGTACTGCTGCTCCTGGATGGCCGAACCGGACTCGGCGACGAATTGGGCTTTATCTTGGTCCTTCCTTGGCGCGTGGGCTGTCCTCGGTGGATGTTCTTGACGTGCTGGTCTAGCAAATGTGGATGGAAAGGACTTGCTTCTGGATTAAGCCCTCCAGACGTCGTAGACGAAGTAGCGAGCGAAACAGCGACGGTCGGGGACGAAGTAGCGGTCGTAGAGGAAGAAGGGGCAGCAGTTGTATCCTTGGTTGGGATGTCCTCATCACTGTGGACCTTTAATGTTTCTATTGGACAATATCTTGCTATTCCGAATGTAATGTCCCAAATCTTTTTCCAGATCTGAAACTTTCCAGTCAAGGGTGTAATATCTCACAAAGTCATGATCGATTTGGACTATTTTTGGGCTGGTTTGGGTTGGCTTTGGGCTGTTTTTGTTGGGCTTTGCTCCTAATCTTAACCCTCTTTTGGCCCAGCCGGCCACCCCTCAATCCACAGCCAATTCACTCCTAATCTTTTCTCCCCAAACCAAAGTTGCTGCTCCTCCTCCCAGCAAGGGCTTCTGCCATGGCGCCTCCTCCTCCTCCTCCAAGCAGCAGCAGCAGCACCCCCTCCTCCCAAGGCGCCTCCCCCTGCAGCAAGCTCCTTCCCCTTGTGCATCCTTGCGGATTTGTAGCTTGGAGCTAAGGTAAACCTTGGGGATTGGTCCTGCATGTTAGTTTCTAGAGTGTTCTTGCCAGGATTATTCAGTTTGAGTTGAGTTGAGCTGAGGATTTGAGTTGATTAGAGTTGTTTGGGATTGTTCTGTTTTCGGGCAGATTTCATCCCTCTGCTAGGGCTCGATTTCACGGATTTTGTGGGATTTTCCTGAGGGTTTGACTGAAGCGAATGCTGTAGATATCTTTCTTGCGATTCAATAGAGACTGAGAACACTCAATTTGGTTTAGCCGTTTGAAAGTTACGCTCGTTTTACCGCAGGCTGCACTGAATCTTCTGGCAGTCGAAGTGGTTATAGTAATTTGTTGATTAAGCCAAGATAAAAGCCGAATTAGAATTTTTAAATACCTATAAAAAGTTGGAAAATTTCCTTTAGATGCTGAAAATGTCTTCATTTTCTTGATTTGGAGTTGTATAGCTCTAATTGTGCTCTGTGCAAATTGCTGTCCAGAACATGGGTCCCTGCTGGAAGTTCAAATTTTCTGACTGAAGTTCAGGGAGCATTTTCGGGTTCTTTTGGTCAGTTCCAGAGGATCCGTATGTTGTAAAAGTTGTGTATCTTTGTCTTAAGTTTAATTAGAGACTGAGAATGCGAATTTTGGTTTAGCGGTTCAAACGTTTGGCTTAGCCATTTGGGAGATATGCCCTTTTTAGCACCTGCTGCCCGGAATTCCAATTGTTGGAATTGGGGCTGTTTTGATTTTGGGATTAGAATCGTTATGTGGGATACTAATCTATATAGTCTTTAATTGTGTGTGTAAATATTATTTTTTTTCTAGGTGGAGTAGCTTCGGGAGTGGCTTCAACCTCCCGCCACCCCACTCCTCGCGGTTAGAGGCAAGTGTATCACTAGTATGATGCTACGATATCGTTTCCTTGCTAAGCATTATGAGAATGTTTATGTGAAAGATTTTGAAATGGTTATGGTGAATGCATGTTGCAATATACGGGTAAAAAGATAAATGTTAAACGACTATGAATTTAAATGTTATGTTAATGCTATTGGTTGACTTGATGATGATGGTTATATCTATGTTCATATTGTTGGAGATGTGAATGTTGAAATAGAATGCATTTGCCATTTATTCATTCATTTCATTGCGTTTGTGCATTCATAAGAGAAGAGGCGACCCATACTAATTTGGGCCTCTGTGCTCACACGTAGTGAACACGAAAGTCCTAACTCATAGTCCCATTCACCGAGGTGAATGGGAGCGAGATAGTAAGAGTAGGCCCCTCCACAGGATGGAAGGGAATGAGAGGGTGCACACCGACGGGTGTGCACTCGGCAATACCGGTATGTGCTATGAAATGTGCATTTATGAGTATGCATGTTGCATTACATCTTTAATGATGATTCTTTGTGTTAAATGGAAATGTGTAGAGTTGGGATAGAGTCGTGGACTCATCTGAAGAGATTTAAATGAGGCTTGTATGAGTCGTAGACTCATCCAAAGAGTTTAATGAGGTATGTATGTTAAACAAGTAACGAAGTGAATGTGGTAACCGACGATGATATCATGATTTATGGACTTGTTGATTAGTATGAGAAATGTGTTTATGCTGCTGTTTGAAAATGTTAATTGGATAATTATGTTTGATATGATAACTTTGCTGAGTTTTGGACTCACGCTTGTTTTGTGTTGTTTTATTTTAGGTACCTTCAAGAGCGGTATATGGGAAGGGACTTTAGCACTACTGTCACACTTGCTATAATTTGAATTAGTCACCCGCATGTTAAGGCGATGTAATAGTTTTTTTTGTTTGTTGTGTCGATTAATTCAAGGCTTGTCTAATTATCCTTTGTGTGTGTCTATGAGGGCTTTGTAGTTATGTTTATTGAGTTCATGTCCTGAAACTTTAGTTGTGGGGTTATGGATCATGATTAGAGTATGGGTTGTTTGTTGTTGTTGGTGGTGTTGCTTAGATTTATTCTTCCTTTTTTTCATGCTTGTATATTGTCTTTTGCCTGCTGAGTGGATGTCCGAGTTTTAGGGAAGGTGCTGCTGAAATTTTTAGTAAGTTCGGCCACCTACTAGTATGTTAGTTTCTATGCATTGTTTTCTTTTAATGTTGGGTGTTGGGTCTTGTTGAGGGTGTGATATCTAGGGCACGTGGGGTGCCGGGGTGTTACAGTTGGTATCAGAGTGGGCTTTAGGTCCGTGGTATATGAATTTAGTAATTTACTCTAGAGTAAACTAAAAAGTTGACTTGGGAAAATAGAAACATGGCATAGGTATTTACTCTTTAAAAGTTTGGCCTTAGGGCAATAACCTTAAAATCTGAAATAGATTGGTTAATTAACTTAAAACTTGACCCACTCTAATGCACAGTAGAAAGGGGATGGTATCATTGCATTACGCTTAGATGTTGTATTTGAGCCTTGATGTTGAATGCTAAAGTTGTTGATGCATATTGCTTTGATTATGAAAGAATTATTTGAATCAGTATGTTTATGTGATTTGGTTAAGCCGAAAGGTTATCGGCCTTGTTCTTTTGACCGTGTTAAGGGTCTTGGTTGTCGTTGTGGCCGGTTAGAGCCACCGCTTGAGGTTTAGGAACCTCTCGCAGTTTAGAGTCATTATCCTTTGTGGCATAGTTAGAGAGTGGGTAGAGGAGGTTGGTTTCTTTTGTTCATCTTCGATGGTTGGTGACAATGGAAAAGTCTTTGGTAATGACTCTTTACTGATTGTTCCTTCGATCGTTTTTGGCAATGGCCTTTGTTGGTTATCATGGGTTGCCTTGCAGAGAAAACTTTTATGTTGTGCATGTGGTTGTTGTTCTCTCCGTTTAAAAGAGGTTATTGAAGTCATGATGTAAAAGTTAAGTCGTGTGGATTTCGGTGTTAAGGCTTTATCAGAAAAGAATTGTTGTTTTTCTTAAAGGTTGAGGTCACATCCAGTTAGTCCAAGAGTAGGTGATCCATGAGGATGTTTAAATAAACTATTGCGAGTCTTGCCGTCAGGTCCATAGGGTCTAAAATCCAACGCCCGCGAGCTCGCCGCTGCGGTCACCGCGTCGGCCTCGCTGCTCCGCGCCTACGGCAACGGAAAGGCCTCGCGGCGGCACTCGTGCCTACTAAGCGACTTCGGCTGGGAATCACTAAATCGTCTATCTAAATATTGTGAGTCTACAAAAATATTGCAAGTCTACGTAACTAAGTACTTACCCATCTACATTATTGCGAGTCTACAAAACTATTATTTGGTCACTAAATTGGAAAATTAAAACAACGAAAAAATTTACCGCAAATCTTGACGAATGCGAGCTCCTCCCTCTTCTTCCTCCTCCTCTCCTCCTCCTCTTCCTCTCCTCTTCTTCCTCCCCTCCTCCTCTACTCTCTCTTTTCTCTGGAGCGCCTCTCCCCTCTTTTCTCCGATGAACGAGCGAGCTCGGTTGTTCTCGGTGAAAATGAGACTGGAAGCCGCATAGCAGTTTTTTAACAGCCTCTGTCGCAATTTGGAATTGCGTCAGAGAGCTCAACAGTCGCGACAGACTCTCTGTCGCAATTCCAAATTGCGACAGAGACCTGTAGCGTCCTCTGTCGCAATTCCAAATTGCGAAAGTGTCTCTATCACAATTCCAAAATGTGATAGGTGGGCAGAAGTGGTATTTTTCTAGGCATATTATTTCTGTAAATGTTTATTAAAATAATATTATTTAAAAAAATTCCATACCTAGAACCCCACTTACACTTTCATCCTCGCTTCATGTAAAAGGGTTAAACCAGAAGTGCTATGTTTGGACCTAACACGCATTATATACTACTACAACTCACTTTGTGCAAGCAATGTGGGACTAATCCGACCACCGCTCTATATGGGCCACATGGGCCTTCACATTAACGGATCAGGGTATTACACTCACCCCCTTAAGGGCTAACACCCTCGGCAGCATACCGTATACATGGCAGATACCCAGAACCACCCCTCAGTATACGGCAATGTATCTAGTGCCAGCACATATGCCATGTCGTGTTGCCACTCCGGGCCCACACGCGCCATGGGACATATGACCCGCGCCCCTGTCCCGCACATGCCCGTGCTGCGAAGGTTGATGCTCTGATACCATCTGTAACACCCTGGCCGAAATTAGCTCAAAGTCCAGCCTACCATAGGGCGGACCTACGCATGCATAGCACCCCACTTAAACTTTCATCATCGCTTCGTGTAAAAGGGTTAACCCGGAGGTGCTATGTTTGGACCTAACATGCATTATATACTACAACTCACTTTGTGCAAGCAATGTGGGACTAATCCCACCACCGCTCCATATGGACCACATGGGCCTTCACATTAACGGGTCAGGGTATTACACAAAAAAAAGTTGCTATGGCGAGAACGTTAGAGGAACAAAGAGCGGAACTGGATAAGACTATGGAGCAAGCAGCACTGAAAGCTCTCAGCTCACGACTGCCACCCGATGACAGCCCTCAGCTCATCAGTCCTGGTGCTCATAAGAGCAGTTGCGCGTCCACAGGAATTCCCGAAGAGCATTGACTCCATTTTCCTGTGGATGACAACATAGAACCGACACTCTGCACATAGCACTACCATCAAGGTGGCTGAGAGCAGGGCTTGGCCATACGAGGAGTCATAGGTTTTGCACTGCTGCCCGATACCGTCGGGATTCGCCATGGTCAAAGTGGACAGTGTAGTCCGCCAATACCGTAAAATGGAGGTAGAGATCCCTGGTAAGGACGGAAACAACAAACTAGGAGAAAATGTGCTTGGCTTCCTCGCGTGGCGCAATAGCTTGATTAAGTTTGGCTCGGATGATGAGGACGACGAAGATGATGATCAGCTGCACTCTCCACACAGAGACCTCCCGCCCTTGTCGCCACCACACAGAAAAAGTCCAACACCTCTGCTGGCACCACCCAGAAAAAGTTCAACTCCTCCGCCGGCACCACCCAGAAAAAGTGCAACTCATCCGCCGATATATAAAAAGAATCGAACACGAGCACCATCTCGGAAGTTGGCACCGTCGTCTAAGAAATCTCAATCATCTGTAAAGTCAGCACAACCTCAGAAGAAATTACCAGCTGAGATGACATAAGAAGAATGGAAAAAGTAAATAAGTGCCAGCGTAACATCTCACTTCAAAAAGGAGCCATCCCTTGAGAAGACTAAAGTTGATGCTAATGCGTATACTACGAGTGCATAAACCTTGAGAAATGTCATACTACGAGTGCATCTCTAGAAAGCAATACTTGAAGGTGGCTAGTGCTGACGCGTTGAGGTCGGAAGCTCAAGGAGATGCTGCTCAACGAGATGGTGGTCACGAGCAAGGTCTATGGTGGAAGTTCTTTATGGGGAAACCGCTGATTGAACCAGCTCATTTAGACCACCTAACAACACAACTGCGGCGCATTCATCAGTGGTACATGCAGCGGTCCAATGATGGTATGGAGGCGTTCGCAGTTAGATACACAGAGTCAGATTTTCACAATGGGAATAACATCTTCTGGGTGGGTTTCGAGGAGTTGTATATGTTGTACCAGCAAGATGTTGTGGACGTGAATATACTCAGACTATAGACTTTGTAAGTCTCTATGTATATTATTGCACATTCTTGTACCGTTTAATTGTATGTCTAACTTCTTTCTTATGTAGAATGGAGGTACAGACATGTAGAAGAAATGGCAATGACAACTTAGCATTTCTAGATCCAGGGCTTCTCAACGAGAAGCTTGTGAAAGATCATCCACAGTATAATAAAGACTATTTATTTAATAGTTTCTTGAAGCTGCAATACAAAACTTCCATAATTTTACACTATAACTTTAAGTATGTATTTCCCTACTTCTAATATCGTTTTATTATTTTTGCGTAACACGATGTGGGACTAATTGACTACGTTGACATATATATGTAGGTTTGACTAGGTCCTCCTCCTCATCGAGTTAGATGCTAGCAGGATTTTTGTCTTGGGACTCATTGAGAAAACTAACTAATCTATATGAAGGGTTTTTGGACATGCTGAATAGGTAAACTCAATCGTTGCGTTATTGCTCTTGTAATATTCCATTCTATTGCATTTAAGTTTAACTACTATTAAAAATCATTCATAGGCCATTTGCATGATTTTGCAAGAAAAGTGTTCGATATCGTCCCTACAAGAAAAATTTTGAAATAATAACCAACTTTCCATGCATGAGGCAGGATTAGGGAAACAATTTATGTGCATACTATGTATGTACAAATATACATTTAATTGTCTCGGAGAATGTTGGTTATAACAAAGCCATGGTATATAATTACACATTGATGCCTACTTTTCTTTCATTTAACATATATCATCATTAATTAACTTTCTCTTTTCTTCAATAACAGCACTCCAAGCTGAGAACCAATAAGTTATTACTGAAAAAAATTATAGCAATTCAAAAACAGATCGTCGGATTCATTCATGATGAGATCATCAATCCAAAGGGCGAGTTCCACGAGATGTAGTCAAACTATATTTATAAACGAACTATTGTAAAAACCAAATATTGTGATGCTTTAATATATTTGCGTTATGTTTTAACGATGCTTTATATACTATATTAATACACTGTAGAAAAATATGGAACTATCACTACCGGATTTTTATTGAACCGGTAGTGATAGTCCAATATCACTGCCGGATTTTGGTTTGACCCGGCAGTGATAGTTCAATATCACTGCCGGTTGTAGGTCGAACCGGCAATGATAGCCCTTATCACTGCTTGTTCCTAAGCCGGCAGTGATTATCCCTAGTATCACTGCCGATCAATCACTATGGCTCTAATAATCGTCAGTGATGGCGTGTACTGTTCTGTAGTCGTGACGTACTAAACTACCTTGCAAAAGAAATTAACCCTTGAAACATAATTAAATCACATTCATTTTTCCATTTGCCAATCAATTTCAGTTAATCAATTGTCTCATAAAAACTTTGTCAAGGGGAAATCTTGCTACATTCATGCATCTTCCAAGAACGAATCAAGTTCAATCTTCTAATCGATCAAACTTCTATAGGTGGATAAAGAAAATAAGGTCCTTAATTACTAGATCGTAATCTTTCTTTTTGCCGAGAGAGATCTTCCATCAAAAGACGGAGCATGCATGTACGATATGGATTTCGCATTGCAGGCAACTGTGTATAAATTATATATAGGTCTAGCCAAGCTGACAGATGAATCTTAAAAGGTTTCAAAAAGAAACTAAAGTAGTGTGGCAACTGGCAACTGCCAGCCACCTAATTGCGTATGGGAGTATATAGCAAGCAGATATACTCCCAAAAAGAAAAGGTAACTGACAGACAAGACAAAGTCGTTTAGTGCAGGTTCAATGTATAAACAGTAGCTAGGAACTCAGATAATCTCCCTGAATCCAGTGTTGATATATTGTAAGCTAGATGTGCCATAAACACACATGCATGTATCTGTAAATTGGAAAGAAAATGCGTGCTATATCTGATCCTGATCATAGTCTACCTATTCAAAATCATGCATGAATATTTCTACTTAAGACCTGATCTGCAGTTTTTTAATCACGGTACCATCGTCGATCTTACTGTACTTTAGCAGCCCGGCAGCAGATCCTTCATGTGCGTGCAGATTCACCGAGCAGTTTGGATCTTTTACACTGAGCCGACCCATTGCTTCCGGTTGCTGCGCTCTTGGGAAGTTTTTCTCTCCGCTCCGTTCATAGTATAAATCTTCCAAGTTCCAACCAACATGTCCTACCATCTATATTATTGTTGGTTATATATATATATATATATATATATATATATATATATATATATATATATATATATATATATATATATATATATATATATATATATGTGGCAGCCTAGGCTCCATGATACAAAATGGGTATCCTATGTATTATATGTTTAATTTTTTGAAAATTTTTAAGATGTTGAGTTTAACTAGTTCAAACAAGTTTGTACTGAAATTTAAACTAGAGTTTCCTTTTTTGATGATAGTTTGTTTGTAGTTATGTGTTGATTATATATATAAATCAGCAAAGCATGCAATCTAAATTCGTTTAAAATCTTTGAATTCGAGTATATTTTTTCAAAGGTATGTGTTTCATTTGAATTGTTATAGATGGGTATATACCCTAAAACTAAAATGTTTGAAAAATATACCCGAATTTGGCTTGAATGCGCATTTGAAATCATGTTGCTTAGGCTCCATGGTGCCCCATTTCAGCTTCCTACACATATATATATACATATATATATATATATACACAAATATATACATATACATATATATACACGTATATACATACATATATATCTCTATATGTGTGTGTCTATATATATACATACGTATATATACACCTATATATATGTGTGTGTATATGTGTCTATATGTATATATATGTGTGTGTATATGTATATATATGTGTGTATATGTGTACACATATATGTATATACATATATATATATGCATATATCTATACATATACATATATCTATGTGCATGTATATATATACTTATATAGGATGGCGAAATGGGACACCATGGGGCATGGCACCATAATTTTAAATGCGTGAATTCAAACTAAATTCGGGTATATTTTTTGAAACTTTCAGTTTTAAGGTATGTTGTATATATATACATACATATACGTGTATGCATGTATATATATGTATTGAAGAGGACATTCCAACCACTAATCCATCCATAGCCGTTGCTAACCAAGGACCAATAACTAGAGCTCGAGTCCGACAGATAAATCATTTATTGAGTTCGTTTCTAATTATTCCATTTGATATTGGCCAGAATTGGATGCTGCCTAATAATTTCCATAACTTGTTTATACTCAGGTATGAAGGATCGACTAAACCAGAATCTCAAGAAACCGACCAAGGTTGCTTGGGCATGACCCGTTGACCATCGACCAAGAACTCCAACTTGAGTACGACTCGGTATCGATCAAAGGACTCCGACTCAAACACAACTTTGAGTTCAACTCGGAATCGGCCAAGGCTACACGAATCCAACTCAGTCACGACACCAAAGGAGATTGACCCCGGATGACTCAGAAGACATAGAGTTTGACTCCAACTGATGAGGACATCACTAGCTCACACGTAGAAGATTCAGTTAATATACAAGGGCCAATGACTCGAGCCCGTACACGGTGCCTTGGACAAAAGGTGAATTCGTTTCTTAAACAAATCAATTATTTCATTACAGAACAAATGATACTACCTAATGATTGTTGTTTACTTATTACATGCGAAGGCGCCTCAGAAGAAATATTTGTGAAAGACAAAGGACACCCAAAAGAACAGGAGGATTAAAATGGCTGCATGCAAGAAAAAGGAACAATTCCTATTTTTGTTGCACGCTACGCCACTTATTGTCAGCAATGGAAAATTCTTGATATATTTTTTTGTGAAGGCGCATGCATGGAAGGTCCACCTATTGTTCCAGCAGTGAGGGAGAATTCTTAATCCTAATTTTATGGCATTACATCACCATGGCGCACATTAGAAAATCAACACTTCCTATTTTTGTGGATTCACTAAAAGGAAGTTTGCATGCATGCAACTTGGAGCACGCAGGAACATGTTTTTTATTCTACTTTTCTTGGGAGAAAGGGGTTTTTTGGGGGATTTTGGTTTAGCTACTGCTATTGTAAGGCCTCTTGGCCCCAAATACTGGAAGTCTCAAATTAATCATTCATCTTGGAGTGATTTTTCTTCCGTTGTTGCTCTTTCAATTCTCGTCGAATTGCTCGGGCCGTTCTTCGTGAACAGGTCATTCGTGTTTTGATACGGTTGATAACCAATTGAGGAGTGGTTTAGCGATTGCGAGGCTGCTAGGCGCATTCTTGATCGTGGTTAGCCGCCCCTTCGTCAAGGTCACAACTCGCCTTCAAGAATTTCTCCTACGATGGAAGATCGGGACCAAACACGTGCGCACGCATCTTAAGTCGAGGCGTGTGCGTATCAAGTGGTATCAGAGCCTTCATTGCTGGTAGGATTTCATCTATCCTTTAGTAGTAGATTAATTTTTGTTTTACCTATATCCTGAAAATTGCCATACAAACTATCCAACTCCTAGCCCGTTTCGCTGTTTCGATCTGTTAATTTCAATTTGCTTTATTGAGTTTATGTTCATCTTGTCATGTCTAGTTGCTGGTCTATTATCTCTTGATGCATAACCTAGACATCCTTCCAAAAAAAAACGAAACAACCACAGATCGGAAATCCAATTTTCGTCTGGAGGTTTTCCCTCCGTGCAGCAGTCACCAAAATGTTAATATCCTTGTCTCTAGAAGTCCAAATCCATCCAAACCACGTTTGTTGGCTTCATAACTCAAAAAACCATCTTCTTGTAAAATTTCGTCGTGTTCTGTGGAGTGGTTTGAAATCTGCTCGTGTTACAAGTTTGATCAGTTGCTGCCAATTTGGTCAGCAGGAAAAAAAAAGAAGAAGTGTCACGATTGCATCCAAATTTTCCAAAGTTCTGCTCTTGCCATTAGTTTGAGTTTGCCTTCAGAAACCTCCTGTGATCAGCAACTAAGACTAGTACTTGAACGAACGTTTATTCAATTTCGCAAGTTTGGGATTACAGATTGCTTATTCGTTTGCTACAAAATTTTCCCCACCTAGAGCTCCACAAACTTGCCATTGATCAGCGTGTTCTAGCACTTTGCAATCGCTTTACTAACTCCCTTTTGAAAGTTATCACGAACTAGCAAACGCGCGAGCGATTTTCGAGAAGGATAAGAGCTTCAGTTGGTAAGATTTGAGGGGCTGTGAGTTCCACATATATATTAGCATTGGTAGGTTCCTTTGTTTTTTTCTCGCTAACCATGTCAGGTTCAAGAAATGCTCGTGATGGAATGCAACCAGATGATGATGCCAATGGCGTGGATCAACAACCTATCGTGCCCCTGTCTCCGCGTTCCCAAGTATTAATGAATCAATTTGCACATACTTTTGAAAGGATGTTAAATGATCAAGTGCTTGCTCGCCTGGACGGTTTGGAGAATCGTCTTGGTGGTTTTGAGGACCATCTTGAACAAATTGAACACACTCCTCCACGACAACATGCACCACCTCGGGTCCCCAGAGGTCTAGTTGGTGCAGTTAATCATGTTCTTTGCGGCTGCTTGCTCAACCGTCAAAGAGATGATCTAAATGTTGCATTTCAAGAGGCTGCTAATGAAGGCAGAGATGGTGAATTCGTTGCTGAAAATGAAGATGTGTTTATGTGGCGTGATCAGTGACGTTTTGCACATAACCATCAAGGTATGGGTGGTCATGTAGGACATACACATCACCGCCAAGAAGCAAGAAGAGATGATCCTCTCGGGAAGATTAAATTTATTGTGCCGAGCTTTGACGGCAAATTTAATCCAGAAGCATATCTTGATTGGGAGTTGCAGGTTGAACAAAAATTCAATTGTCATCACTACCCGGAAGACGGTCGAGTACGTGCTGCCACAAGTGAATTTGTAGATTATGCCTCTATTTGGTGGAATCAGATCCATCAAAGGAACAGAGTTCCCCACTCTTGGGATGAATTGAAGCGCTTGATGAGAGCCAGATTTGTGCCCGCTTATTTTGGAAGAGATTTGCTTAATAGAATACAAAGATTGACTCAAGGTAGCAAAACTGTGGAAGATTACTATCAAGAACTACAAGTGGGTATGCTTCGTGCTAATGTGCAAGAAGAAGAAAATGCGAAAATGGCAAGATTCTTGGGAGGCCTGAACAGAGAGATACAAGATATACTTGATTTTCAGAATTACAACTCCTTGGATGAGCTTTTTCATTATGCATGCAAAGCCGAAAGACAAGTTCAAGGGAAGAGACAGAGTTACAATAAATTTGGCCGCACCTTCTCTGGCTCTTCCGCACCTTCAAAGGGGGCCAATCAGCAGCAAAAAAGTGATGTTCCTTCGCTAGTAGAGCTCTTTGCACCACCGCTCGAGAGAATTCAGCAAGCCGAATGACTTCTCATCACACAAGCCTACTAATTCCAGCAAGTTAGCTGCTGCCCCTACCAAAAGTTCATCTTCAGTTGCTTCTATAGGAAGAACAAGAGAGATCGAGTGCTTCAAATGCAAGGGAAAGGGTCACTATATGCGAGATTGTCCAAACCAACGAGCACTCGTCATACGGGAAGATGGCGAGTATACATCGGCCAGGGAAGTAGAGGAAGAAGAATTTGATCATGAGGAGTTCAAGAACAATTCTAGTTCTGATTCAGAAGAGATCACCTTTGATACAAGTCATGCTAGCCTGGTTGTTTGTCGAGTTCTCAATTCTCAAATGGAGAAGGCTGAGGGAGGACAACGACACAATTTATTCCAATCAAAATTTGTGATCAAGGGGCACTCATGCAAGGTGATAATTGATGGTGGGAGCTGTAACAATATTGCAAGTACAGAGATGGTCGAGAAGCTTGGCTTGACCACACGCTCACACCCGCAACCATACTACATCCAGTGGCTCAATTCTTGTGGCAAATTGAAGGTAATGGCAATGGTACATGTGCATTTCTCCATTGGGGCATATGCTGATTTTGTAGACTGTGATGTGGTGCCGATGCAAGCTTGTGCTTTGTTACTTGGGAGGCCAGGCAGTACGACAAGGATACTACACATCATGGGCGCTCCAACAAGTATTCTTTCATTCACAAAGATAAGAAGGTTTCATTGGTTTCGATGTCACCAGAAGAAATTCTCAGAGATGATTTAGATAGGGCTGAGCGTGAGAGAAAAGAAAGAGAGGTGAGTGACATCCACAAAATAGGGAGCGAGAGCCACCAGCCAAAAATGAGAGAAAAGAAATAAAAGAGTGAAAAGAAAAGTGAGATACCATGTAAGGGGCATGTTCTTTTAGCCACAAAAAGTGAGATGCGAGAGTTCACAAACCAGCCCTGAGAGTGCTTTGCACTTGTGTGCAAAGACATCCTTTTCTCCACTAATGCTTCACTCTCTACCTTGCCAGATTCGGTTGTTTCTTTAATGCAGAAAATTGAGGATGTGTTCCCGAACGAGATACCAACGGGGCTGCCACCGTTGAGAGGGATAGAACATCAAATTGACTTGGTTCCAGGGGCATCTTTGCCTAATCGTCCTCCATACCGAACCAACCCCGAGGAGACGAAAGAAATTCAACACCAAGTGCAAGAACTTCTGGATAAAGGGTATGTACGCGAAAGCTTAAGTCCATGTGTTGTTCCTATTTTACTAGTGCCAAAGAAAGATGGATCCTGGAGGATGTGTATTGATTGTAGAGCTATCAACAACATTACTGTTCGATATCGTCATCCTATTCCTAGGCTAGATGATAAGCTTGATGAATTGAGTGGCTCTATTATTTTTTCTAAAGTCGACTTGCGTAGCGGATACCACCAAATTAGAATGAAGCTAGGTGATGAATGGAAAACTGCTTTTCAGACTAAGTTTGGTCTATATGAATGGTTGGTCATGCCTTTTGGTCTTACTAATGCACCTAGCACGTTTATGCGCTTAATAAATGAAGTATTGAGAGCTTTTATCGGAAAGTTTGTGGTGGTTTACTTCGATGATATACTAATTTATAGTAAGTCTTTAGAAGAACATTTGGATCATTTGCGCCAAGTTTTTACTGCTTTGAGAGACGCGCGCTTGTTGCTCGAGAAGTGCACCTTTTGCACAGATCGAGTTGTCTTTCTTGGTTTTGTTGTGACTACGCAGGGAATCGAAGTGGATGAACAGAAGGTGGAGGCTATCCGAGCTTGGCCCACACCTACAACAGTCACACAAGTGAGAAGTTTTCACGTACTCACTGGGTTCTATCGCCGGTTTGTAAAGGATTTCAGCACGTTCGCCGCCCCACTCAACGAGTTGACGAAGAAGAATGTGCCGTTCAAGTGAGGAAAACCACAAGAGGATGCCTTCAACATTTTGAAAGGTAAGTTGACAAACGCACCGCTTTTACAACTTCCTGATTTTGATAAAACATTTGAGATAGAATGTGATGCTAGTGGTATTGGAATTGGAGGTGTTCTTATGCAAGATAGAAAACCCATCGCTTATTTTAGTGAGAAACTCAATGGCCCAACCTTAAACTACTCAACATATGACAAGGAATTATATGCTTTGGTTAGAGTGTTAGAAACACGGCACCATTACCTCTGGCCAAAAGAATTTGTCATACATTCAGATCATGAATCATTGAAACATATCCGTAGCCAAAGTAAATTGAACCGTCGGCATGCTAAGTGGATAGAATTTATCGAAACCTTCCCATATGTTGTTAAACATAAGAAGGGTAAAGACAACATAGTTGCTGATGCGTTGTCTCGATGGTACACATTATTGTCTCAACTTGATTGCAAAGTTCTTGGCTTAGAAGGATTAAAAGAATTATATGCTGCTGATATGGATTTCAAAGAAGTCTATGCCAAGTTTAAAGAAGGGAGACGTAAGGATAAATATGTATTGAATGATGGATATTTGTTCAGGGCTAACAAACTTTGTGTTCCTGCAAGTTCTGTTCGACTTTTGTTGTTGCAGGAATCCCATGGAGGTGGATTAATGGGTCATTTTGGTGTTCGCAAAACTGAGGACGTGCTGGCCACACACTTCTACTGGCCCAAGATGAGGCGCGATGTTGAGCGCTATGTAAGGAGATGCACTACTTGTCAAACAGCTAAATCTCGCTTAAACCCGCATGGCTTATATACACCCCTTCCTATTCCAAAAGCACCTTGGGAAGACATATCTATGGATTTTGTGTTAGGGTTGCCTAGGACTAAGAGGGGGAGAGACAGTGTATTTGTTGTCGTTGATAGGTTTTCTAAGATGGCTCATTTTATACCTTGTCATAAGAGCAATGATGCTACCCATATTGCTGATTTGTTTTTCAGAGAGGTCGTTCATTTGCATGGAGTACCCAGGACTATTGTCTTCGATCGTGATGCCAAATTTTTGAGCCACTTTTGGAGGACACTATGGGGAAAGCTAGGAACAAAGCTGTTATTTTCTACAACGTGCCATCCCCAAACCGATGGGCAAACAGAGGTTGTCAACCGCACACTTGGTACAATGTTGAGAGCAATACTAAAGAAGAACTTGAAGCTTTGGGAGGAGTGCTTGCCTCACATTGAGTTCGCATACAACCGGGTTGTTCATTCAACGATACAGCTCTATCCATTTGAGGTTGTTTATGGATTCAAGCCCATAGCGCCGATTGATCTGCTACCTTTGCCACCTCAGGAAAGGGTAAATCTGGATGCCGATAATAGGGCTGAGTACATTCGCAAGATACATGAGACGACCAAAACAAACATTGAGAAGATGCAGGCCCAATATAGGAAGCATGCAGATAAGGGTCGAAAAGAAATGTTGTTCAAAAAAGGTGATTTAGTTTGGTTGCATTTGCGCAAGGATCTCTTTCCTGAACAGCGCAAGTCCAAGCTAATGCCTCGAGGAGATGGACCGTTTAAAGTACTTGCAAAAATCAATGACAATGCCTACAAGTTAGAGCTGCCCAAGGAATATGGAGTGAGTGACACATTCAATGTTACTGACTTATCTCCATACACTGGTGTTGACGATGAGCCAGAGTCGAGGTCGACTCCTTCTCAAGAGGGGGAGTATGATGAGGACATCACTAGCTCACACGTAGAAGATTCAGTTAATATACAAGGGCCAATGACTCGAGCCCGCATACACGCGCTTGGACAAAAGGTGAATTCGTTTCTTAAACAAATCAATTATTTAATTACAGAACAAATGATACTACCTAATGATTGTTGTTTACTTATTAAATGCGAAGGCGCCTCAGAAGAAATATTTGTGAAGACAAAGAATACCCTGAAGAACAGGAGGATTAAAATGGCTGCATGCAAGAAAAAGGAACAATTCCCATTTTTGTTGCACGCGACGCCACTTATTGTCAGCAATGGAAAATTCTTGCCATATTTTTTTGTGGAGGCGCATGCATGGAAGGTCCACCTATTGTTCCAGCCGTGAGGGAGAATTATTAATCCTAATTTTATGGCATTGCATCACCATGGCGCACACTAGAAAATCAACACTTCCTATTTTTGTGGATTCACTAAAAGGAAGTTTGCATGCATGCAACTTGGAGCACGTAGGAACATGTTTTTTATTCTACTTTTCTTGGGAGAAAGGGGTTTTTTGGGGGATTTTGGTTTAGCTACTACTATTATAAGGCCTCTTGACCCAAATATTGGAAGTCTCAAATCAATCATTATCTTGGAGTGATTTTTCTTCCGCTGTTGCTCTTTCAATTCTCGTCGAATTGCTCGGCCCGTTCTTCGTGAACAGGTCAGTCGTGTTTTGATACGGTTGATAACCAATTGAGGAGTGGTTTAGCGATTGCGAGGCTGCTAGGCGCGTTCTTGATCGTGGTTAGTCGCCCCTTCGTCAAGGTCACAACTCGCCTTCAAGAATTTCTCCTACGACGGAAGATCGGGACCAAACACGTGCGCACGCATCTTAAGTCGAGGCGTGTGCGTATCACCAACTCAAACTCGCTTAGATTAATTTCCTTAAATTTACAAAGGGACTTGTAACCGACTCGGATCGGGTAAGGGTTAGTCCTCCTATAAATATATGCACTAGGTCTCAGGAATTTCTCGGGTTTCGATTAGATTATATCTATAGTCGTCGACTTAGATTTCCTCTTGCGCCTGACTAGGTTCCAGCGACCACATTGAGTTTCAAAACTCCACCGTGTAAACTTCATCAGAAATCCGCAAAAAGTGAGATTGCAACTATCTGGTTCTTGCTTGTGTTCACGATTTCGCAAGTAAGATCTATCGATGTTGAAGCAGGCAATTGGAAGGTTTTTCTTAGTTCAGCAGTCTGTTCAGAAACCCTTGAAGTTGTCTCGTCGAAACTTCACCAAATCGGTTTGTCTATTCATCGGCTAAACTGTCGCAATCGCTCTTTGATCGTCGGATTGACAAGTAGTTGTCATACCTGAAGGAAGATCGGAAAACACATCTAACACCTCCATCGGCTAACTGTCGTAATCGCTCTTGGCCGACGGGACGTGGTCGCATCATCTGGTATTAGAGCTCAAGGTTGACCTCTAGGTATATCTTTTGTTTCCATCCATTGTTTTATTCCGCAGCTAGAGTCTAGAAAATTGCCACACAAAAATATTTGTTTCTATAGACCAAACCACTTTGTGCCATCGCAATTTTTGTTTTTAGTTCTGTATTGTTAAGTTTGAGTTCTTTGTCACGTTCTGTTGCTGGTCTAGTTGTGTCTAGGTCTAGTCGACACACCGTGAAAGTTATCTTCCGCCGCATACCTCTCTCCACCGATATCCAAACTACAAGTCGATCTACCATATCAATCGACTTGCCCTCGCTAGCCGCCTTGTGTTAACTCTCGCTACGCAAGCCATAGTTCCGTGCAAGTCGCCTTGTGTCAATTGCCCTGCACCGCAACCATCCATTGTTTAACCGCAAACCTATCATACCATCTAGTTGATTTGCAGCTACCTTAGAATTTGCATAAGTTTATCTGTCGATTCAAGATCTGAAGTAGCAACAAGTCGACTTGATTAAAAAGAGAGAGAGAGAGATCAAAAAGATCAAAAAGAAGTGCAAAAAAAAGAACCAAAGAAAAGATCTAGTCGACTTGTGAAAATTCAAAACAGATCAAAGACAGATCGACTAAAATTATAAAGCTTTGTGTCATTTGATTTTGTAAAATCACATCATCTGGTTTCATTAGCAAAGTTCTATATCGGCCTTTTAGCAATCTTGTACTTGTCTATTGATTTCTTCGCTGCTAAGTCTAGATACGTTTAGATTCAACAACATCGACTAAGTACGTTGAATTCTTATTTAACTTTGCTACTATTTACAAATTATTGCTATTCCTTGCTACCAAAGAGACTTGTCCAAACGCTACAAATATTTCTGATCGGCTTTGAACCAACCTTGCAATCTACTTGTACTCCCATTGCAGTTGTGAACACTTGTAAGAACTATTGGTAAGTTTCTTGTGAGGTTGAGAGTATACAATTCCACATATATTTTTGTTTTTTGTCGATAGGAATATTTTCTACATCTAACCATGACAAGACAACTATTGGACTTCAAGGAGTGTGTCACCAAGGAAGAACTCACGAATTTCAAACGTGAGTAGAACAACATCGGCCAACAGATATTGGCAAGACTCAATGATCTGGCTGCCAGGATCGATTTAGTAAAATGGCTCATTTTATTCCTTGTCAAAAGAGCAATGATGCTACACACGCTGCTAATTTGTTTTTTAGGGAAGTTGTTCGACTTCATGGAATGCCGATGACCATTGTAACATCCCAAAAAAATTCAAAAATGGAAAAAATAAAAACATTTATATTTAAAAATGGAATTGAATAAAAATTCCAATTGGGATCAAAATTTTGATTTGGAACAATATATTTTCCCTCTTTTTCTTGCATTTCAGCCTTAAGTAAAGAAAGATTTCAATATTAAAAACCGTTTCTTACTAAATGAACAAACTACAAAAAAAAATTTAAATGTAATCTTAAAATTGAATTTTCATTTACTGAATTTTCTAGAATTATTGTTTTTTCTTGAGTTTTTGCTTTAAAAGAAAAGTCAAATACATTGAAATGATAAAATTAAAATACAAACAAAAATCTGCAAAAATCTTACTAAAATATCAGAGCTCCGGAACACCCCAGAACTGTAATCACGAGGTTTGAGATAATTTGAATATAATAAAATTAAGATAAGATATGATAATCATGAGATAGATTTCTGATCTTGATATTGTCATATTTTTGTATAAACATATATGGTTTATCTGAAGCCAATATTTTTACCATGATGACATCAGATCATTATCTACCTCTTCTAAAAACATAAATAATTAAAACTTAAATTGGAAGTCTTTAAAAATTCAAACACAGAAAGTAAATAAAGCTAAAAATAGCAATGTCAGAATTTTTATAATTTAAATATCAAATATGAAAATCTGAAAATTTTAAATAAGATAAAAAATGTCATTTTAAACCTTTATAAAAAATTTATAAAATATTGACCTAAAATTGATCTTAAATGAAATAAAAATCAAAGATTGGAAAATCAGTTAACACGCATTGTCAGAATTTTAAGAAATTTTGTAGAGTGATTTTTAATCTAAAAATTTTACTGGATAATTATATTTGTCTTGCAGACATTGGTAAAAGTTTTCAAAAATACTTAAATTGAAATGGAAACTTAACTTGCGGACCAAGTCAAATCTGTCCAGAAGCTTGTAGGGAGGTGTTAGTTTTGTTCGGCTTACATGTGGGCCCGACTACCCAGCTGGGCCTTTGCCAACTTCATCCCTGCTGACTTGCCCCCACACGTCAGCCACCTTCACATCTCTTCCTCAGCCTCTCTGCTTTCTCTCGCGCGCAGAGACAGCAAGAGTCGCACCGCCTCTCTTCCTTGTCTCTTCTGCGCTACAATCCGCAGGCTGAGGCCAAGCCCACGTCACTGCCATCCCTCTGACAGCCTACAGCCACGGCCAAGAACACTCGTGCATTATCCTTGACCAGCCAGCCGCCATTTCGAGCTCGGGTTCACACCCTGTGTTCACCAACTTGCTTCAGCTATATAAGTCTGGGAGACACTATGAAACTCATCATTCATTCCACTCCGCACCTCATCACCCTCAACTCACCTTGCTGCCCCTTCTCCTCACAGAACCGAAGACTTCCACCGCCATTGTCAGAAGCTCACCAGAAAAGGGGAAAACCCAATTAGTTAGCTCCTGTGAACCGTAGTCCAATTAGTTCAACCCTAAGCCTCTCCATAGTGATTAGAGTTCATCTCCACCCTCGGTTGAAAATTTTCTTCCCCGGTGAGCCACCACGCAATCCGCTTTCTCCTCCGAAGCGGTCGACGGTGGTAAGCCTCTTTCGCTCATTTGCACTTTCAGTAAATGGCCAGAATGAACTCATCTTGATGTCTTGAAGCTCACCCTGCTCTCGCCTAAGCTCGTCGCACTCTTCTTCCAGCGGCCGCTCGGCCATGGCCGCCGCCATGGGTCCACGGGGGCACGCCACTTTCCCATGTCACTCACTGGCCGCCAAGAAGACCACCCCCGTGTGCGCGCAAACATGCTGAAGCTCAGGGTGGAACCCATTCGTTCTCTCGGCGATGCTTCATTGCCGACAGCCATTAGTTTCATCGCCTCTGCTTCGGGTCGTCGACCGGTGGGCCCCCCTGTCAGTCTCCTACGCGTGTGACGCTGCCTTCTAGCCCCGCTGGTCAGCCGCACAGTCCGCGGGCTCACGTGTCAGTCGCTGCCTCCCATAGTTGAGTCACTGCGCCTAGGGCCTCACCAATCAGTGCAACCAGCCATAAGCCAAAAACGGAAGGTGCTTTCTGACTTCAAAAGCGTACTTTCCTTTTATAGCAAATTTCCTAATTTTCAGAATCCTAGCATGTTTAAATTGGCATATCTTTTGCATTTCAAACCCAAAGGAAATGAAATAAATTTCTATATTCATGATAAATCATGTAGATTCTGAATATGCAAAAATATTTTGAAAATTAACTCTGTTTAAGTTTTAAATTTAATTGTAAAGAAAGGGATCTAAAATATGTCATATATGGAAATTTTGCAAATGAACTCCAATTTGAATGAAACCAATTTTGTTAGAAACCTTAAATGCTCACGATCCTAAATATACAAAAGTATTTACATTTTGACTTGATTTACATCATTCTCTAAAGTAAGCTATTTCCAATGTATTGAATATTCAAATATGAGTATCTTTTCCAAAAAGGATTCAATTCATGTCAAACATGTTTCTATGTGTTTAAAAGTTAGTAATATACTTATATGCAAAAACATTTAGAATTGAATCTAGTTTGAATTAAATTTGAAAATAAAATATTTTCCAATGCATAGAAATCCAAAATATTTATAACTTGAGCATATAAATTCAAATAATGATAAAACCAACTCTAAAACACTCTTAGGGTCATCTTTTGTTATTGCTAGAAAAATGGATAAATAATCTTATAAGGTGCGGTCACAAACTAAAAACTAAAACTGAACCTTTGTCGCATAGAATTTAGAAACACTTAAGCCTTTTCGGCAGCCTATAAAACATCTCATCTAAATGCAATTATTAAGAAGATAAGCCTAGAAATATTCTTTTGTATATGGACTACCATATTCTAGGAAGATATTCTTATTACAACTTGCTTTGCATCTGAATCCTGCTAGTGCAAGAACCTTAAGTGTTATTGTTGCTAAAGCCCTTTAAATAAATAGTTGAGTTTAAGAAACCTTTAGCTAAAATACTTGTGCCGTGAGAATCATTATGTAAACCATGTAGATGTAGCTAGTAGCCTTATTTTATAGATCCTAACATGTATAAATCACCTTGCATGCAAAACATATAGGGCTAAGTGCTAATTGTACACTACACCTTACTAATCCGATTCCATATAACGTAAACCTTATAATACAATATAAGCTATTTCAGTAATGAATATAATGTCTCGTCTAAGCAGAAAAATTTATGAAATCAGCTTAGAAATACTCTCTAAAGTAAAGACTATCCTATTTCGAAGAAACAATTTATTTTGTCATGCTTTGCATATAAATCCCGTTAGCAAAATAACCTTAAGTATTATGATTTCTGAAATTCATAATATGAAGAAACAAACAATAATGAAGAAATCTTAGTTAAGATATTTGTATCACCAGAACCTTCATAAGAACCTAACCTTAAACCACATCTATTTTTGATAGCTTGTCTCTATTTGATTTTCCATCTGATTTCTTTTTGCCCTTATTGAACATTGTTACTTGATGTATTTCCATTGAACGACGCGTAGAACTCGACGCCATTGATTATATCATCAACGTCAGCTACGACAATGACTTTGTCATAAACAGCAATTAAGCAAGGCAAGCACCCATTTGACCATGTTGAACCCAGTTTTATAAATGTTTTATTAAATGTTTTTATTGCATACGCTATGTTCATTATATATTGCTACTTTATGGTTATTGGTAATTATACATGTAGTTGCATGGAACTTCGTTGATAAGTATGAATTGTGAACCTTGATAACCCTAGAATAAGCTAGACAGTATCTAATGTCAATATGGAATCCCTCGCACCTAGATATCATGCTTAGCCATGCTTAAAGGAACATTAAAATTTCAATAAGGTTAAAAATGTTGGGTAAGACCTTTCTTTATGGTGGATGTTTTGATTAAAAATAAAAATAAAACTATGATTTAGACGCGGGCGGTTATTGGCAATAGCCGGGTATGCAAGGGACTTGCACGTAGTGTAGGGGGAGATTATTGCCCATGTCAGATTAAGGACCAAACTCGGTGTTCGTTAAACCCAATAATTATCTTACAACCACAAGTGCTGGTATGGGACAGCCTTAACCTATTAAGTTACTTAAAATTGGCTTTGCACATTGGTAGATTGGCACTACTACAGAAAGGCTTATCATAGATGGTTCAGAACCGTCATCACAGACGGTTTCCCGAACCGTATGTAACCATGTGTCAGTGATGTTACGGCATATCACAGACGGTTTAGAAACTGTCTGTGATAGAAGATACCACAGACGGTTTCAAAGTAAAACCTTCTGTGATATCATAACATCACATACGGTTTTTAATCAAAAACCATCTGTGATTTTATGATATCACAGATGGTTTTACTTTGAAACCGTCTATTACATCATTACGTCACAGACCATTTTTAATTAAAAACCGTCTATGATAAGACTTCCAACAGACAACCATTTTTCTATTTATTGGCTAGCCTCAGGAAATGCTAACCATGCCCTCTGGAAAAAGAAGATTACAAAATAAATAAACTCACATTACAAACATTAGAACCATTTCAGATTACAGGCATTAAATCCATTTCATCAATCAACTCTGATTACATCACATCATGAAGCAGATTACGTATAGATTAATATTGCACGGCACATCTCTTTCAGAAATGAACTCAGATATATTAACCAAATGGAACTCAATACAATTAACCAATTAATTGAATCCACAACTACAATTCACAAATCCACAGCACAAGTTAATTTGACAATTAACCCAAATGGTAATTCAGAAAAAATACAACTCCTGAAGTTATAAGACAGCGTGGAACTAGCCTTTTTCATTTAAGACTTGACTGAGCAAGAAGGCACAAAGCTATCCTCGAATTCGCTCCAGATCGGCCACTTCCAACGAAGTTGTTACCTGATTGGGTGTTTTCTTAGTGACAAGGAGTTCCATGTTGTGGCAAACGTAAAATCCACAACAGTTATTTCCCTTTCCCCGCTGGTGGCACTGCAAATATAGATTTGGTTAGTTCCAGAATCATTATTACATAGTTTATATAGAATTATTGTGTATAGCGGATACCGCAAACTTAAAATCGTGATTCAGCTTCGCCCTGTCCTTGCTAGAAGGTCCTCCATAAGCTTTGTACACTTTGAACACCCTACGTGATTGCAAAAGGTTAGCCTCATCTATTCCAGGAGAAACATACACGTTGAACAACCTACATGACCATGTTATCTTTGGAGGAAACGTGATTAATTACCTGTTGATTAATTTTGCGACAGGTTTTAAGTCATGGCTGCCACTCTATAAGGAATCAAGGTAAATAACCCGATTCGTCGATGGATGAATTACAATGAGAACCCAGTGAAACCTACACAGGTATGTCAGCATGGTCAATTAATAGAACAGAATTGTGAGCATAGTGCAAATCAAAGTAGCACTTACCCTGGGTTGTGGGGTAAAAGTATGAACTCTTTATCTTTTTGAACCGCCAAGGCCTCTCCGATGTATTTATCGATAAATACTAAATCTTTGTCCATTGTTTGCTTGAAGACTATGTGTGGGTCCAGGAAACCTACCGGTTGTTTGTGCTGTCTCGCTTCACGGATCATGTATCTAAATATACGAAAGCATTGAGTCATATATATATGACATTTATCGGTACACGAATGTAGACTGTGATTGCACACACTTACAATGTCCAGCATCTCAAGAGCGCGGCGTCGAGGACGTCGAGGTTGAAGACGTCAAACAGGTCCTTGAAGTCGGCTGTGCAGAATCCCCCCGATGACTCATTGAATAGATGCTCAGGCTTGAAGCTGACCGAGATACTCGTTATGCGGTCTTGCACTGGCTTTTTAGCTTGTTCCATGCACCAATTCTGCAATCTAACGCAAGCTATAGAAAGGTTCTTCATGCGCTCTCTTGTTACAAAAGGCTCTCCTAGCTGATATACTCAGGCCAGCAGGGCAATTGGATAGTCCAATTTCTTCGTGATCTGCTTCGCTTTGCCTTTGGGTTGCTTTCTGCTATAGGGAGTCTTCACAGGAGATGAGTAGACACCATCCCACTGAAAGTCCTTTGATGCAGGGGGCACAGGAGGCGATTTGGTGGCTTGCTGAGGTACAGCAGATGACTCAGGCAGATGGGGAAGCTCCAGTGATGGAGGACGGGCGTCCAGGGAGATGTCGCTGATGGGCCACTAGATGAAAGTGCGAATGGCGTCCCCTAGTGTCACGATCTCATCGTCTGGGGGCATCGGTAGTGGGATGGTCTTGAAATTATCATTTACACCGTCCATATTAACCTTTTGTGAATCCCGATGCCACCAGGGTAACGTGCACCAGCGCCTCTTCAATAAACGGATACGCGACCCCCAAAGAAGCCGAAATAAGAATCGCACCATGGACAAGTCTCACATGGAGAGTGCACCGCGTGGCCACCTACATAACGGTACACAATTAGGTATTGCGTCCAACAGCTATTTGTATGGAGCATTCAAGACATATATATAAGTAACAGACAGGAAATTTGCCATGTTCATTTGTGGGAGTGGCGGACGCACAGTTGCTCTTTTTGGTAGTGGGGCTGATTTGCGCACATACATCAGGGACTTGCGCAGGCTGTCGATAGTCCTGATTATTAAGCCATTCCTCAAGGCTTCTTATCTTATTGTTGAATTCTTCTCTTAGTCTTTCCTCAATCTTTTGTACCAGTCGTTCCTCTCCTTCTGCTTTGGTTCTCTTCCTACTCCAGTATTTGTTTGAGTCGTTTGAGAATCCCGACTTCCAGGGAACAAAAACCCCCATGCCTCACGTGCGACCAGGGTGTTCCTTGTTTCCCAAGGCCGTGGAGAGTATATCTTTCTCCCTGTCTAGCAAAAAAGTGCCCTCGGAAGATTATGTACTCAACACTACTTGCAAGATCCCGACAAGTTATTTCACTTACGAAATTACGGACTAATTACGTACAAAATAGGAAGTCGGATATCTTACCAGGCGTTGGCAGACTTCCTCGTCCGCAGGGTTTGTAAAGGAGACGGTGCTGGAAGACGTGGCACTTGACCTTGCTCTTAGCCACTCTCTGGCGCGCTGGTCAACGATAGATGCAAATGGCACACAGGCCTCCTCGTCCTCCCTCTCCCATTGGTCCCTCTTCCCCACATACCCAGCGGTGCCAAGTCTGTGAGGGTGGGTGCTACTTGCCTACAGAGCCTTGTGGGCTTCACTTTGACGCACGAATTCGTCCGTCGTCTTCGCCTCAACAAAACATTGCCATACGTCCTCTGCAAATGAACCCATACTTAGAGAAGGGAGTCCTGTCCTTATTGACCTATTCTACTTAGAGAAGGGAGTCCTGTCCTTATTGACCTATTCTTTGACAAGCGTGCTCTTGAAGTTCTTCCATGCCTTTCCCGCCACTAGCAGTGCATACCGTTGCACTAAGCTCACAAAGTCTTCTGGGATCTCAAACGAAGACATAATTTCTGTCACCAAGTCGTTGCGGCTCTCATCAGTCAGTGACTTCCAAGATGGACAGATGATGGGGACCCGTTCCCGTGCGACTAGCCCGCACAATATCCTAAATACATTCACCGCCTTTCTTGGTTCGGTGGGGGCCCCATCCTTTCGATCAACCGTCGTGATGGTATATCGTTCCGTGGGCCTTTTACTTGCTCCTTTTGGACCTCGAGGAGGTTTTCTTTTCGATGACTCATAACATCCTTGAGACGACGAATAAGAGGACGCCATCTTCTTTTTAACTAGACCATATATCATATACTCTATTTAGGCCTCAAAAGATAAGTTAGAGGGATATATTCCACTAGAAGAGGCATACTTGCAATGTAGGCTAGTTTTCATGGCTTAGCAGGAAGGAAAAGGAATCAAGCAAGAAAGGCTATCAATTGATGACTGCTTTTATTTGATATACATATTGATTTATCTATTAACATACTGAAAATCACAATAAGAGCAAGATTTTGTTGCTAATTCCAAATATCTACTAACTTTTCATATATTAGCATCTATTCACAGCAGCTATCTATATTTCAGCTTTTGCATAAAACAAGTATAGCTACTTAGGAACTTGGCTCATCCTAAGTTAATTGTTAATTATTTCACCATGAATAGATTATATGGACCTATAGGATGAATCAAAACCGACCTCACATATAGCATCCTTTGTTTGTGACATTTTGCTTATATCCTTTTCCTTTATACATGGAGAACAATTTATTTATAAATCTCGATTTAAACTAAACATGAAATTCTTTTGCATATCTAAGGTTGCTATTGTCCTTACTAAGCTTAAGAATTGATTTTACCAAGGTTCCAATTCATTTGTTCCAAGTCTTAGCTATTTTGGTCTCTATGCATTGAAATACAATTCTTTTTCAAATTTAAATTAAACTAGGTTCTAATCTATATATTTTTACATATATGGGTTTATTACGGTCTCAGGAGCATAAGAAAATAATTCATGATTTTCAGCATCTAGGGTCTTTCAAATTTTGTATAAAGACCATATTAAGGTTTATTTCAAATTTGAATTTAAATAATACAAACTCAGGTTCAGAAATAAATATTTTTGCATATTTAGGATCCTTGAGGCCTGAGGAGTGTATCTAAACTGGTTTTACCCAAATTTGAATTAATTTGGATCATATTGTAACCATTTGAATCTTGCATGTTAGTAAGGCTTTATATACTCAATTTTTGATTCAAAATACATTGAAATCTAAATGTTTTTACAAAAATAGAGCATCTAACATTGCAGGAACCTATGTGATTTATTCCATGATTTTTGGAACTAGGGATTGCGGAGTTTCGTCATAACACCTAAAGAGGGACTTTTGTTCAATCTCAGATTGAATGATTTTATTGCATGTAACATGTGAACTTTTATTGTATAATCCAAATCCTTATTTCATAATTCAAATTTATAAAATAAGTTTGCTGCATTTGGATACTTCTAGCAAAAGATATGAAGATTTGATTCACAGGGGCAAAAAGGAAAAATTTTAAATGCAAAACTCGGATTCGAACTCAGGACCTCCAGGTTCAAATGTTAGGGATGTACCACTGGGGGCGGCCTCGGCGAGGGGGCGGTATCGACAAGGGGGCGGCTTCGGTGAGGGGGCGACGTCGGCGAGGGGGCGGCGTCGAGGCGGTGTTGAAGAGGGGACAGCGTCGACGAGGGGTGGCCTCGGCGAGGGGGCGGCGTCGGCATTGGGGGCGGCGTCGACGAGGGGGCGGCGTCGAGGTTGGGGGGAGGCGTCGGAATGGGAGACGAAGCGTCGGGGCTCGGGAGACAAAGCTATAGCTAGGGTTTTGAGCGCTAGAGTGGAGAATGAATTATCTGCGAGTGGCCTTTTTAGAGGGCTCTCCTATCACAAACGGTTCTAGTTTAGAACCGTCTGTTATAATAACATCAAAGACAATTCTTAAATAGAACTGTCTGTGATAGTATGTTACCACAGACGGTTCTATATTAGAACCGTCTGCGATAGTATTTTATTGCAGACGGTTATGTATTTGAACCGTTTGTGAAAGTTTTTATCCCAGACGGTTCTATTATAGAACCGTCTGTGATGAAGCTTGACATAGACCTTCATTGCTAAGGTAAATCCAGAGTTTGCCTTCTTGACCTACAATCGATAGTGGATAATGTTAATGTATATGGAATTGTAGATGAAGCAATATCAGTGAAGGAAAGGAAACTTTATTAAATAAATCAGATGCATATATACACAAAGTTGTTTTGAATTTCAAGCATCTCATTACAAACAACTCTATTATCTTCAAGAGTACACTTAAAATCATAACTCCACTTGCTTATTCTTTTGTATAAAAATTAGCCCTTCATGATGATCGACACGTGTGTAGCTAGTTTCCTCAGGTTGTTCATTCTGGACTGTGATGCTCTTTCCGATAGGAGGCAACTCATCAAATTGATTGTATTCTTCCTCATCTACTACATTCTCTACTCTGACAATCCTCCTTTTTCCCTTAAGAACTACATGTCTCTTCTTGTTGGACGGGTCGATTACATAGAATACTTGAACAGCTTGGTTAGCGAGTATGAATGGTTCATCTTGGTATCCGACGCGTGCGAGGTTGATAGTAGTGACACCGTACTTGTCAACCTTCACATGCTGGAGGTGGACCCAATGATACCGAAATAAGGGGATCTTGAATAGTACATAGTCGAGCTCCCAAATCTCCTCTATAAACCCATAGTAGGAGCCCCTCGTTGACCCAACGGTGTTGAACACATTTATGCGGACATCGCTGTTCTGGTTTGTGTTCTTCATATCCTGATCTCTCGTATAAAATATGTACCCATTTAATTCGTATCCTTTCCATGTTACAACTATAAATTTTGGCCCTTTTGCCAACCATGTGAGCGTATCACCTGACGAGGTCCCAGTGATGGGTCGCTCCTTCAGCCATCTGTTAAACTGAAGGTAATGCTGTCTCATGATCCAAGACTCTTGCCGCGTCAAATTCTCTTGCCGTAGCCAGTGCTTATGCTCGTCGATGTACGGGGACACTACAGCCATGTGTTGCAAAACTGTGAAATGAGCTTGAGCATAGGAAGCCGGATCAGGCGTGATTGCTTTCCTTCCGATGGTCCCGATGCCCTGGAGTCTCCCCTCATGGCGAGATCGAGCCACACCTATTGGTTTGACCTGAGCCATGTAATCGACGCAGAACTCTACGACTTCTTCGGTTGCATAACCTTCGACAATGCTACCCTTCGGCCGAGATCGATTCCGTACGTAGGACTTGAGAATTCCCATATACCTCTCGAATGGGTACATGGTACATAGGAACACGGGCCCGAATATCTTTATCTCTATCACAAGGTGAACAACGAGATGGACCATGATATCGCAAAACGACGGAGGGAAATACATCTCAAGATTACTTAGAGTCATCACCACCTCAGCCTTCAGTGCATCTAGTGCTTCGGGATCGATGACCTTCTGAGCAATTGTGTTAAAGATTAACACAGCCTCGTGATTGTCTCCCAGACCTTGACTGGCAAAATACTTCTAATTGCCACAGGGAGCATTTGTGTCATCAGCATATGACAATCATGAGACTTCATGCCAATTAATTTCAAATCTTGCATCGAAACAAGTCTTTTCATGTTAGAGGAGTAACCGGACAGAACTTTCACACCATACAAGCACTGGCATAGTTCAGTTCTTTCGGCCTTAGGAAAAGTGTAACAAGCAGGTTCATAGTATGTTCGGCCACTACTACAGAAAACATCATCTCAGACGGTTCAAAATTGTCATCTCAGACGGTTTTGTGAACCGTCACTAACAATGTGTCAGTGATGTCAGGGCACATCACAGACGGTTTTCGAACCGTCTGTGAAAATTCTCATCACAGACGGTTCTACTTTAGAACTGTCTGTGATGAGTACTCATCACAGACGATTTTTAACTAAAACCGCCTGTGATACATAAACATCACAGATGGTTTATGAAAAGAACCGTCTGTGATACAACATCACAGACGTTTTTAAATTGAATCATCTGTGATCCTCTTTTTTCCCCTACACTCCTAGCAGAACTTTCATCATTAGTATCTGTTGTTCGAAATTTTCTTCTGCTTAGGTATTTCTGCAAGACACAACCAAGTTATAGATTTAGTAATTGAATATCTAAACTTCTTAGATGCATTGAGGCAACAACTTGTCTGATCAGGATCGTCTTAAAATATGAAGTTCTGTAGCACTTTCATCTCTTTCTATAATAGTGATGGATTCTAAGGTAAAATCCATTTCATTCCACAATTCGTCATGAACGCTGTCATGCTCTGATTTATCACTTCCACTTCATCCTCATCCCCGAACGAGAATACCATAGGAAGCCATTCTTCTTGAATAATAGAGTTGATTAAGTCATCATATGGACTTGATTAAATTATCATATGGAGTTATAGAGTTGATTAAGTCATCATATGAAGTTGATTAAATTATCGTATAGAGCCATACGATAATTTAATCAACTCCATATGATGACTTAATCAACTCTATAATTCAAGAAGAATGGCTGCCTATGATATTCTCGTTCGGGGATGAGGATAAAGTGATAACGATAAATCAGCGCATGACACCTTTCAGGACGAACTGTGGAATGAAATGGATTTTACCTTAGAATCCATCACTATTATAATAAGAAAGAGATGAAAGTTGTACAGAGCTTCATATTTTAAGACGATCCTAATCAAACAAGTTGTTGCCTCAATGCATCTAGGAAGTTTAGATATTCAATTACTAAATCTCTAACTTGGTTGTGTCTTATAAATTTCGTTGTAGAAATACCTAAGCAGAAGAAAATTTCGAACAACAGATACTAATGATGGAAGTTCTGCTAGGGGTGTAGGGGAAAAAAGAAGATCACAGATGGTAGTGTGCTGGAGAATTGGACTAGGCAAGAAATTTACTAGAAATCAATAGTAACTAAGCAGGAACAACAAGCTCATTATTCAGTTCAAAACAATTGTTGAGAAAAATAATCACTACACTGGAGCTACAAGCTCATTGCTCAAAATAATTAAAAGCAAGATGCTTATTTGAGAAGCAAACCATGCTGCTATCAATATCCACCATGAGTTAAATGACGTAGGAGGTGGATAGTTTTGTGCAATCTAGTGATTCACAAGCACCTTAAGATGATGGCAACGGGCCTTCCCTCTAACATGACTGCCATCTTCTCGTTAGTAACTAGGAATGTTTACTACTCACAACGTCATACAGGTATGCAAGATCATGCATCAATGTTAATTTGATGATATAGTTATCGCAAAAGACTTATAGAGTTAAAATGTTTATGTTTTGTCTCTAATTTATTGGGTTGGTGTTTTATTCTCTTCTATCATTGGAACAAGCCAGAGATCTCAATATCATTAAGCTAAGAATAGAAACAAAAAGATCTCAGACGTTGCGAGGCCCAACTGACCCCCCACTGTGTCCGCCCTTGTGCGCAGCCCATACGAACGCAGCCATACATGAGCTGCCCATACTAACGCAGCTATACATGCGCAGCCCATTCAGTAGACAACTCACAATGGCCAAATTAGTTGCTGCTCATTGTTGTGCTAAGTTCGCTTGTATGCAATATGAATAGCAAATTTTGCATCGGACATGAGGCCACAAGAACACAATGCTTAATATTCAATTTCTCACTAATGATCCTAAAAGCATACACACAAGGATGAATCGCCATGCCCTGCAACCGGTTAGATCTCACATATGCAAGACCACACATGCGCAGCCATATATACAACTCACTGAATCAAACGGAGCATGGACGCCGCTCGCGGGGAGGAGGAGGTCGCGAACAGGGAGGAGGAGCAGGTCACCGACGAAGAAGGTGTTCACCGCAGGGATGGTCGTCGTCATCGCCCCCACGGTCTCGTGCTTGCGGGATGGCCGTCATCGCCCTCACAGAGTGTCGGGGAGGAGGATGCCAATCGAGGAGGAGGTAGCTGGAAAGAAGGATGCTGGGGAGGACTTCGCCAGGGAGAAGGTTGCTGGGAAGGACTTCGCCGGGGAGGAGGTCGCCCAGGAGGAGGATCATCAGGGGACTAGGGTATACGGGAGACAAAACGCATGGGTCAGCACTATGAACCTATATCGGTATGTTTATATAGTGGTCTAAGATCATATCACAGACGATTCTTAGTTAGAACCGTCTGTGATATGAACTTATCATAGATGGATCGTATTTAAAACTGTCTGTGATATTGATGTATATCACTGACGGTTCATGAAGAGTACAGTCTGCGATTATCTCACTGACGATTTCAGTATAGAACCGTCAGTGATGTTCTTTATCACAGACGGTTTTTTCTAACCATCTATGTTGAGGCGTCTAATATAAGCCTTTTGTAGTAGTGGGCCTGTATCGGTCTCTTTCGGTGCCAACTCCGGTCTTATGCCCATATCGACCAAGTCAAGCTGTACATTGATACTGTCCTTTGTTTTGCCTTTAATATTCAATAAGAGACCAATCAATATATCATAGACATTCTTCTCTACATGCATCACGTCGATGCAATGCCGAATTTCTAGGTGCTCCCAATAAGGTAGGTCCCAAAATATTGATCTCTTCTTCTACGTGCTCTTCTCACGAGACCTCGATTTACGCCCCTTTCCAAACGCAACATCCAAGTTCTTAACCATATCATGAACATCTATCCCACTTAAAGGCTTTGGAGCTGAGACGTGTTCGTTCGTTCCATCGAATTGTTTTTTCATCTTGTGGTATGCGTGATTCCTCTGAAGGAACCTACGGTGAAGCATGTAAACGGTTTTACGTGAGTGATTCAGCCACACTCTCGGTATTGTCTAAGCAGTGAGTGCAGGCTTTGGTTCCTTTTGTACTTTGGCCTGATAGGTTACCAAGGGCAGGGTAATTATTTATGGTGCAGAACAAAAGGCAGTGCAAAGTGAAGTTCTCTCGTTTGTACGCAACCCAGACCTGTACCCCAGGAACCCATAGTGTTTTCAGATCTTCCACTAATGGTGCTAGGTACACATCAATATCGTTCTCAGGTTGTTTCGGTCCTTGGATAAGTACACACAACAAAATATACTTCTGCTTCATAGACAACCAAGGAGGAAGGTTTTAGATACAGAGATTCACTGACCAAGTGCTATGCCGGCTGCTCATGTTACCAAAAGGATTCATTCCATCTTATTCAATCCAAACCGTATATTCCTCGGATCCGCACCGAATTCTTGAAACCTCCTATCGATATTTCTCCACTGGATGGAATCAGCAGGGTGCCTTAGCATTCCATTGTTCTTACGCTCCTCCGAGTGCCAACGCAATAGTTTTGCCTCATTTGGGTTCGCAAACAAATGCTTCAAACGAGGAATTACAGGCAGATACCATGCCACCTTAGTCGAAGGTCCTTTCATCACCTGGGTACCCTCGCTGTCATCATCTGAATGACTCTTACGCTTGCACCGGTATGTGTTGCACACAGGACATATGTGCGAGTTTGCGTACTCTTGGCGGTACAGGATACAGTCGTTCCGACATGCATGTATTCTTTCTATTTCCATTCCCAAGGGACAAAGAACTTTCTTAGCTTTTTAGGTGGTTGTCGGCAACTCGTTTCCCTCGGGAAGCATGTCTGCCAATAGACGTAACAACGCTGTGAAACTTTCGTCGGACCAACCATTGCTTGCTTTCAATTTCAGCACTTCAAGCACGGATGATAACCTTGTGTATTTCGACTTGCAGCTTGGGAACAAAGGTTTCTTCGAGTCCTCCATCAAGCCCCGGAATTTACCATATTCTCTATCATTACGGTTCCCTTCTGCATCGCGCAGCATCTGATTCAGATTATCTTCCTGCAACCTATCCTCATCGGAACCACAATCGATATGATCATCCGACATATCATTGATTTCGTCGACCATGTTAATACTACCTTCTTCCTGTATCTCCTGCTCTTCACCATGACAAGTCCAACATGTATACCCCCTTTTGAAACCCCTCATAATCAAGTGTGCTTCGATCTGCGTAAAGTTTCAAAACATCTTCAGATTCTCACAGTCAATGCATGGACAAGACATAAACTGCATCCCCTTATTAAACATATCCTATTCTGCAGCTCTTCTGAAGACAGAGACGCCATTAATGTACTCGGCACTCACACGGTTCTTAGTGTACATCCAACTTCGGTTCATCTACGCCAAGCATATATCATGCAACTAGTGTTAAATATTAAGGTACACTACGTGTCTGTACGCACACATTGCTAAATTATAACCAATTACTACCTTCGAACAAAACAAACAAATGGATCTACAAGCTAGATATCTAAACACAATTTTTAAATTAATTCTCTCTTCACCAAACTAGCTACTTAAATCTTATATATAATAATGCAGTTAGATTAACCAATTACTAACCTTTGATCACAAAGAACTTGCACATGCATGGACCTAAGCTAGATCTAAACAATCTTCAAAATCCCCTTACCAAGCTAGATCTTGAATATAATGTAATTACCCATTACTAAACCTTAAATCAACAAGATCACACATGGATCTACAAGCTAGCTAGATCTAAACAATCTTCAAATTTCTCTTCTAAGTAATATCTTGAATATAAAGCAATTAATTAGAATCCAAGAAATTATATACTAACCTACTTAAATATAGAAAAGAACAATACATGGATCTACAAGCTACACATCTATATACAATCTCTCTTCAAATTCTCTCCTTACTAAGCTAGATCATGAATATAATGCAATTAAAACCCATTACTACCCTTGTATAGAAAAGAACACATGAATCTACAAGCTAGATCTAAAAAATCATAAAATTCTCTCCTTACGTAGCTAGATCTTGAACATACTGCAATTAGACACCATTACTAACCTTAGATCACCAAAATAAAATAGATCCTCAATCACCATTCAAAATCAACGGTCTTCTTTTACCAAATCGCCTCACAGCCGCACAGCTGTAGCCAAATGAAAAATAGACCCCGAAACCCTAAAATGCACGAAGTGGCTCGGGCCTTTGTATTATATATCGCTGAGAGATATCACATAAGGTTTTATAAAAAAACCGTCAATGATAAACATAATATCCCAAATGGTTTTATTATAAAACCGTCAGTGATCTATCACAGACGGTTTTACTATAAAACCGTTTGGGATAAAACCTACTATCACAGACGGTTTTTATAAAACTGTCTGAGATATTATCACAGACGGTTTTATAATAAAACCGTCTGTGACATTGATGTATATGACTGACGGTTTTTGAAGAGTACCATCTGTGATGATGTCACTGACGGTTTCAATATAAAACCATCAGTGATGTTAATCGTCACATACGGTTTTGAGGAACCATCTGTGATGAGGCGTCTAATATAAGCCTTTATGTAGTAGTGTGTAGTACGGGCATTCCGGTTTAGGTTTGGTCGGAAGGGCACCCACACCGAGGTGTTGGGAGTCACGTTTACTGATACAACGGTGTACGCCATGCTATCTGGTGAAAGTCCCTCTTACTATGAAAACTCCGTTAAATCCATGTGTATAAGTTTTGAAAAATCCTCAAAAAATTACAATATGTAGGGGAGGTCGGCTTATACAATCCTAAAAAATTTGAAGATCAAATTCAATCATATTTGAAAGATACAAAAAATACAAACATGGGAATGAAAAGTGCTAAACAGTGAAAATCACTATTTAGGTTGAATTTGTCTTTTTCATATCATTCAAACACGATTGAGTTGGGTCTTCAAATTTTATAGGATTGTAGGAGCTCACCTCCCCTACATATGGTAATTTTTTGAGATTTTTTCAAAACTTCTACATGTGGGTTTCATGGAGTTTTCACAATAAAGAGAGTTTACGCTAGATATCTCCTCGTATATATATAAAGGAAAGCCTTTTCCGTACTCTTGGGAATACATACTCCCACCTTCAATATATTACTTAAACAAACATGTTATACTCCTTGATCACTTTCGGTATAGTCCAATAATAATTCTAATATACTCCAATACGATCGACATGGTTGGAAAAAATTCATTGAAATCCTTCAATTTTTGCTATATACCATTTTTCATATGTAAAAGGAATATATAAACAAATTATGCTATAAAGGGTGGATTTTGATGAAATTTTTTGTGGAACTCACTTTGGAGTATCTTATAATTAGTATTAAAGTATACTCAAAAGGATAAAGAGGTACAACAATGTTATTTAAGCGGTATACTAGAGGTGAGAGTACGTACTTCCAGGAGTATATATATATACACACAAGCCGCAAAAGTTAGTACTTAGTTAGTTTGGTTGCATAAGTGATGTTTTCGATTTCGTATTTCACAAACTACGCGTTTTCTAATGTATCCTTGTGTTTTTTTAAAAAAATCCTCTTATTTGTATTAGTAACTTATACATACAGTGCATATGGGTCCAACCTTCATATTAAAAAATCTGTGTGTTACTATGGAGTCTTTGTCGGGATCCGAATATTCAAATCCGGACCCTTTGTGTATTCCGAACTAGTCCAGTATCACGCTAGTGCACACAGACTCAACATAGATAATTATCACAATCATACCCAACGATAACATAATAAATACTTCATCAAATTAAATATAACTGTTAAACGACCTTATGGTCCTCCTTACATGAATACGTCTCGTAGGGCTAAAACTAAAAAAGAAATAAACTTCAGCGAAAACATACTTATTCGTAGATAAACGCTTCAATTTGCCATAGGCAACTAACAAGGTTCGCACCCTAGTTATTCGTCTCCTCCTGATACTCCTCCTCAAAAGTAGGCGAAACTTCTTCTCCAACTGGTGATGTTTTGTTGCAAGGGGTGAGTACATAAAGCACTCAACAAGTTGTGCACAGAATGCAAATCTAATATACTATATGCATGGCTTATTACAAAGGGGTTAATTTGCATTAAACAATATTTGTAAAGAAATAGCATAAATAGATTGAAAGACGGTAAAATAAATAGTAGCAATAATAAAATTTTCATTTGTTTTCCAATAACCAACTCATAGCCTTAATCTACAGCTCAACATCTATACCAACATTTGTTTTGATAAAATCTAACCCTTGACTGTAATCATCGAGCAATGCTCAATACCGCAAGCACGACTATTTGAATAGATTACATACTCTACAGAGGTTATACACTTTTCCCACAAGATACAACCATACACACAAAGGCGAGTGATTATAACAAAGCTTTTCTAATGCCTGTCTAAACTCAGTACTACCTGCTAAGGTTTCAATACTGGTGGGACTGGTTACCACATCCAGGGTCCCCCTTTTGCACCATGTGAGACTACCCGTGTGAGGACTGGTTACCACAACCGGGTCTCACACCAACACTAATAGTACCAAAGCTTAGACATAACAAATTAATCAGCTAGGTCTGTTCCATACCAGACTTGTGGTTGTATAAATGACTCAGTTTAAATTCTTACAAGGTTAAATCCTTAATTGACCAAGGCAAGACTAACCAAAAACTATCATTGTCATAAGCCATCATATACCATTAGAAATCAATGCGATCACCCAAATGCCACATTAGTCCACCACAAATTCTTGCCACTTGCCTCAATCTAAATCATTTACCACCCCGGTTGTTTTATCATGCACCACGTGCCATCAACAACAACAACATTGTGTGACAACACCCGACACATAAGTTTATAAATATGTTCCATAATCATTAAGCAAGATTAATCATTTTGCCATAAAATGATGACTCGTTGCATGACTAAGTATACTACTAGCGTCCTAACTAACCACATTGGCATTTATAGCTACCAACTAGTATGAAACCATTCTAGGGTGACAAATGAAATACGACATATGACATGACAAGGTGGATATATCATAATTGGATGAATAACTATACCCAATATAATTGAAACAAATGATATTTGAATTATCATGCAATACTTTGAAACAATATAATATTTAAAGCATGGGTTCAACATGATCAAACAACAACTTGCCTTCAAAAAGCTCTAAATCTTGCTCTGGACCTTGATCTTGCATTGGCTCCTCGACCACAAACTCACCGGGCAACAAGACGTCTACGTGAAATGAGAGAGAAAGTAATAAATACAAAAAAAAGAGCAAGATCAACTCAAAAAATTAAATAAAATTCACCATTAAATAGAGCATGATTTTACAAATTTTTGGACACTAGAATCAGCTCAATCGGAGCTCAGATGAGAAAGATATAGCTATTCAAAGTTTGAAATAAAAGATAAATCAGAAAAATTAGAAAAACCGAATTAACCAAATTATTTTTATACTGGAAAATAGTATTTATGATGTCATGCTGACGTTAGCATAGAAAAATATTTTCAGCCAAGTATTTTTATACAGAAAAATCGATTTGTGATGTCACTAGACACGTGGCTTAACCACGGTGCGACATGCGTCACGGCGCATGGACCTGGTCCACGGCCGACGCTGGTCCACCGTGAACCGACGACACTATGGTCGTGCACTTGATGAAGTAAGCAGCACACGTGGCATCATCAGATCGATGACACGTGGCTCATCCAATGGCTGGGATGAAGACACGCGACGGCGAAATCTCGACCGTTCGCGCTAGATCTGACGGTGAAGATTAAAGGTGATGACGTCATTGGCGATCGGTGGCGGTGATGCCTCGGCACTCGCGCGATACAAGGCAGCACGAGACTGGCTCAGCGCGCAGTGCGATCGCAGCCACACGATTCAAATCCGACAGTCAAGATCTGTCGAAACAACACTTCAGCGGTGGACACGCGGCACCCGACTGGAATGTTTGGCACAGATCTGATGGCTGACGGTGGTGACACGACATGGCAAGATCCAATCTGATCAGCACAAATCCAACGATGGCAGCAGATGGAGCGGTAGCGCACACACAGTGAAATATGAACCGCACGGGTTCGATCGGACAGCTGAGACAGCTCGAGAGGTTGACGATGGCGTGGCGGTACAGCACAGCGGCGTTCTCACTGGAGAGGAAGACGACGACGAAGGCAACGGCGTTGTGGGGCACCTCTGACGACGTGCTTTCACTGATTCGACGCGGCGTGACGAGGAGAACTCAGATCTGGACGCGGACATGGCGGAAGGCAACGGACAGCGACGGAAATGGCGATGAACCGTGGCGGTGCTACCTCCGAACTTCGATGAGCTCTTGCGGGCGAACGGCGGCGACTCGGGAGGCGTGAGCTAGGGCTACGGGTGCGTCTCGAAGTGACGAACCCAGAGGTGGCGGCAGCATAATAAATAGGGCCCTCGGCTTCTGTGTAGAGCGCGGAGACCCAAATGGATTCAGCGGCGGTAACGGAGATTCGATCCAAATACGACGAGCCGGCGTGACACAATCCAAGGCGTCCACGTGGATTCGATCGGACGGCGCACGATGCACGGCGAGGCGGGCAGGAGACAACGGTTGGATCAAGATTCGACGGTAGCAGCGCGATGTGGCCGGGGTTTAACGAGCGGCGGGCTGTGTGGGCCAGACCAATTGATTTTGGCCAAAACACTATTCACACAATTTTTTAACTCATTTCCAAATAAAAACAATTCAAAAAAGTACATAAGGTTCAAATAAATAGAAAAAATATCAGGAAAATTCCAGAAAATAATTTAAACAATTTAAAACCCAAATAAATTATTTTAACCAAAAGTTTATTTAAACTTTTCTAATTTTCTAAATAACTTATAAATGGCAATAAAGTAATGCAAATTAATTCAATTAAATTCTAGAAAAATCAATAAAATATAAAATGCATATTAAATATAAGAAACACAAAAAATTGGGGTGTTACAGTCTTTGAGTCGATAAATATGCGTGCTGAACTTCTTTATCTAACTCGTTGTATATTCCATATCTTGCAACGGAAACAAGACTTCTGACGATCACAACAGTGGGATTTAGATTATCGATGATCTTCATTAATATGTAGGACCTACGCCTCAGTAGTTTTGTTGTTCATCGGCAGAAAATGAGAGAAGATTTATTTGCACTCAACTCAAGACAGTGTTGATCTTCGTTGTAGGCGTTGCCTTCCTCGCCTTGTGAATTGGTCCGATAAAAACCATAATGGGTAAAAGAAATTCGTCTGAGAACTCATGGGATAAGAACAAAACTAGAACAAATTAATCTCGGCATAAAAAAAGAAGAAACTAAAGAAATGTAAAATTACTTCTCGAGATCAACAGAACCCATCTACTCAATTCTGGCGAGAACCATAGAGAACTTGAGTTTTTACTAGCGACGAGTGCAGCTATAGTTAAGAGCAAGGATTCAAATTTCGTTTTCGGATAAAATATCGCCCAGGAACGAAATCCAAAATTTCGGCGAAATTCGGGTATTTCGGACAAATCTCGTCCAAAATTCAAAAACCAAAATTCAAATCCGGTTTGTTTTGTACTGAGAAAAAACGAAATTCGCCGAAGAATAGCGAAATTTCGGGTGAAATATCCGAAATTTTGGTCTTTTTGCAATGGAAAAAAAGTGAGTCAAAAGATGTCAAAAAATTTTGAAATTTCGTTTTAAGAGTCCTGACACATTGATGATATTGCCATAAAAATTGTAGATTATTCTGAAGTCTGTGGAATTTTTAAACATTCAAACATTGCTACTGTCCTGATAAAACGCTGACTCGTAATTTTGAACCGAATGCAAAATGGTTCAAACCACGTTACAAAACTTTGAATTTTTTTTTGCATGGTTATGATGCATAACTAATATTCTTATAAAATTTTCAGATGATTATCAAGCTTTATAAATTTGTAAAAATTCGAACAGTACTACTGCCTTGTTAAAAGGCTTACCGGTAAACTTGAACAAAATGAAAAATTATCTAAACCACGTTAAACAAAATTAAAAATTTTTGTGGATGGTCCTGATGTAATATTAGTGTTTCTTTAAAAGTTTTAGATAATGATCATTCTTAAATAATTTTTAAAAATTTAGATAGTGCTACGTCCTGATAAAAGCCTAATGATCAATACATAGATTTGCTTTAGCAATAAAAAAAAGTTTAAATTTTTGAAAATTTTACATAAGGGTGATAAGGAAATGCTTAATATCTCACAAAAAGTTTGAATCATGATCACACTCCAGTAAATTTATAAAATTCTTACAAGGCACAATACCATTTATGTTCTTTCTCTTTTTGATTTTTGAAATATAATATAACAAACGAAGTTCAATGCTTACATAGATTTGATTGACCAAACAAAAAAAGTTGAAATTTTTTGAAAAATTTATATAATGGTACTGAGTCAATTATTAATCTCTTGCAAAAATTTTAGATCATAATCACACTCAAGAAATTTTATAAAATTCTTACAATGTAACTATCCCAATTATGTCCATTCTGTTTTTGATTTTTTAAAGATAAAAAATGAAGTTAAATTATTTTAAAAAATTTTATGTATAATACTAAACTACAAAGTATAGTACCATAAAATTTTCAGATTATTATAAAGCTTGTACAATTTTATAAAAATCTGACAGTTTTTCTGCCAAAATTTTAAAATGTCTAAAAAATTCGGTTTTTCAACAAATTTTCATAGGAGATGACTTTCCTAAGGATTATTGGACCAAATCCGGCCCTAAAAGTTTCAAAACCGGCAAAAAAACACGAACTTTCGCCGAGAAAAACCTAAATTTTGGGTACTGTAGCAATTTCAAATTTTTTTAGAATTTTTTCCCCGGCCGGTACTTTAGATTTCGGGGTGATCCGAAATTCGACGAGATTTGGAACCTGGTTCAGAGGACAGCGGCAGGCTGATGTAGATTGCCAGCTTGGTTTCCCACACCTGCGAGACAAGAGGAGGCGAGCGGGTGGCTCGGTGCATCTGATGGTGTGATGGCTAGGGTTTCGGCGGTGACATAAGTGGACAGAGCAGGTCAGTGAGACACAAATTTCTTCTATTCGTCGGATAGAGAGGAGAGAAGGGGAGCATGCTTCATATCTTGTACTCCAGCCCGCGTGACATCCTGTCGACGGTGCGGGTGGGTCCACTCCCCCTTCTTCACCAGCACCCGATCTAGTTGTACTCTCAAGTCTCAAGTCAAAACTCCTAATTCATATGCGGCGGCAGCGGCGCGTTCTATATAAGGATAAGCCCCTACTCCATGTCCGCAAAGCTAGCAACCGAGCTAGCCTACTCACAAATCAAGTTTCAAGTGACCATGGAACCTAACCACAACAACCACCGCTACTATGACGTCTCCTCCTACACAAATGATGATAGCCCTTGCTACTACGACAACTACTATTCCTATACGGCCGCCACTTCCGAGCCCTCCTACTATGGCTACCACTACCATGATCACTGCGACACTGCCCCCTCCGCTGCCGCAGCCTCGTTGTCCGCCTGCATTGCCCCTTCCGCGCAGCAGCAGCAGCAGCAGTACATTCATTTCGGCGGCATTGACGACTATAACTTTCAGGGCGATGGCGGCATGGGCATGGACATGGACCAATTCAGCGCCCTCATGGAAGCCGCCTCCATCTCCGCGAGCAGCTCCACTGCTGTAGCAGCCTGGACGGGGCAGCAGGAGGCCAAGCAGCGCGGCGAGCCGATGGCCGAGCAGGCGGAACACAGCGGCGGCAGCAACAGCAGGGAGGCGCCGTCGCTGATCGGGGTGCGAAGGCGGCCCTGGGGCAAGTACGCGGCGGAGATCCGGGACTCCACGCGCAGCGGCGAGCGCGTGTGGCTGGGAACCTTCGACACCCCCGAGGCCGCCGCGCTGGCGTACGACCAGGCTGCCTACGCCACGCGCGGCCACGCCGCCGTGCTCAACTTCCCGGTCGAGCGCGTCCAGGACTCGCTGCGCGCGCTGGGTCTCAGAGGCGCTGCCACGAGGGACGACGACTCGCCCGTTCTAGCGCTCAAGAGGCGTCACTGCATCCGGAAGCGCTCGCCCAAGAGCAAGAGTGCCGCCTGCAGCAAGGGCCAGCGACCGCAGGCACCGCCGGCGGCGGGGATGAGACAGAAGCAGCCTGCTGCTGAACCATGCGTGCTGGAGCTGGAGGACCTGGGAGCGGACTACTTGGAGGAGCTGCTCGCGTTATCCGATCAATGAGCAACTGCGTTCTATTGCTAGCCTAGCTGATGGTCACCGTCAACATCGATGATCGCACTTGCTCAGCTCGCACGCAAAAATTGAGTCTTTAATTTTTTCTAATTAAATTCATTATTCATTCATTTATGGATGCCTGCTAGTGATTGACCGATTAGTCGGGTATGCACACGTATTTCTGTTCTCACGAGAAACATGCATGGGTGCCGACGCCCAGTAATGGCGCGCCGATGATCTCGCCGTTGGCCTCTCATGTTGCTTCCTCATAGGAGAACCCCCCCCCCACCCCCCCGGCGCCGCGGGGCGACTAGTCTCACTCAAGTTTTTGATAAATTTAATGAACCAAAGTTGAGTAGTGCTTGAAAATTGTATTAGAAAGATCGGGGGAGACTAGAGGACGCTTAAACTTATGTCTTTTCTTCATAGGGCAGGGACTAGACTCGTAGCAATCGAGACCAGCGAGTCACGTGCATTATATGGTGTTGGATTTATTATTTTACCACATTCCTTTCTTATCCACAAACTTGACCAAAAAACAGACCTGATGTGTTGGGCCCTGAATCCAGTGAGACAGTGGTACTACTTGCTTTTCCAGAAACCAAAAAGGTGTGGTTGGTGAAGTAGGGCTTACGATCAGGGTTAACCATTTCGTTTTTGAACTAAATTTCGAGAATTGCTCGGTATCGGTTTTTCGCGAAAACCGATCGAAATTCGGTAAAAATCGATCGGTTTGCGAAAGTCAAACAGGTGGTCAAACCGATTCAAAAAAAACGAAAAACGGTCGAAAAGCTCGAAAACCGGTCGGTTTTCGTCGAAAACCGACGACAGAAGGAAAAATGCTGAAAATGAAAGGAAAAATTGAAAAAATGCAAAAAAATGATAAAATTTAAAAAAATCCCAATTAATCTATAAAACACCTCAGAGAAATTTAAATAAAATTTGAAATCATTTGTTACTTCTAAAAAATCCAAAACAGCAATTAATGAAAAGGAACAAAGATATTGTCAGATTTTTATAAATATTTAAAAGATTTTTTATATTCTAAAAATTTAATGTAACCATAAATAGTTCCAAAGTATTATGAAATAAAAATTTCAAAAATATTAGACTTCATTTAGTACCTATATAAAATAAAAAACAAAAGAGCATATACAATGATAATATCACTTTCAGAATTTTCAAAAAATACACATATCTGATCATCTTCTGAAAATTTTACATAATCATTGTAAATAAGTTATAACATCACAAAAAAAGTTTAATAAATATTATACTTCATTTTGTGCCCCTAGAAAATAAAAAACTAGAGAGCATATATTGTGACAGTATCACTATCAGAATTTTTAAAAAATGTACGTATTTGATAATAATCTGAAAATTTTATAGAATTATTAGTATAGCCTCAGGACCGTACAAAAAAATTTCAAATTTTTTTGACACTTTTTGCGAAATTTCTTCAAATTTTTCAAATTTACTAATCATCTGATTGGTTTTCCGAACAGTTTTACTTGCCGAACCGGCTCGGCACGGCCGGTTTTCGCGAAAACCGACCTGTTTTCGTCGGCATCTTGAACCCTGCTTACGATTCCAAACATCATAGATCAAATTTAGTTGCCCTAAAGTTTATCTTAGTAGAAAAATATGTGCCTATATTTTATAAGACAAATATAAGTTGTAGAAATATTAAAGAATGAATGAAAGGTAGATGGTTATTACTTACCTCTTCGATCGTTTGCTTCAAAATTTGTACAATTTGTATTGGAAGGAAAAGTCTTAAAGCATTGCTCATATATATATATAGGAAGCCGAAATGGGGCACCATGGTGCCTGGGCACCATGATTTCAAATGCGCAAATTCAAGCCATATTCGAGTATAATTTTCAAAAATTTCAGTTTTAGGGTATATACCCATCTATAACAATTCAAATGAAACACATACCTTTGAAAAAATATACTCGAATTCAAAGATTTTGAACGAGTTTGGATCATATGCTTTGCTGATTTATATATAAAATCAGCACGTACCTACAAACAAACTATCATCAATAAGGGAAACTATAGATTGAATTTCAGTTCAAACTTATTTGAACTAGTTAGTAAATTGGTTAAACTCAACATCCTAAAAATTTCAAAAAAAATCGCATGACAATACATAGAAAAAATATCCTTTTCAGATCATGGTGCCCAGGCACCATGGTGTCCCAAGTAATTATACTATATATATATATATATATATATATATATATATATATATATATATATATATATATATTGTTGTCTATAGCACAGCAACCTGAGGATTCAACAAAAAAATATAGTTGGAACATTGGCGTTGGAATCCTACCGATTGAAATCTATACTCCTTTATAATGCACTTAAGCATTCTTTTCTACGTCCACCCCAAATAATACACCCTACTAGAGATAACCCAACCTTCATGCACCTAGCGAAACGTCCCCAGAAACTTGCCTCCATCAAAATTAACCTCTCAGATCTTTCCTCAGCTTTACTCACCCACATCCGATGGCCATTGTTTAATGTGTCTAACTTATCCCTGTAGCCCACAACAGATCTCCCCTCACCTCCAGCATCATCTCAAGGAAAAGGAAACAAATATCCTGGAATTAAGGAAAATGAAACAAATGTTCTAGAAAAGAAAAAGATCATATATTACGTGCTGGAAAAAGGAAACTGGAAGACAGGGTACTATACTAGTTAATAGTAAATGGATGTTATTTATGAGTCGCATGATTCTTTTCTAAGAAAATAAACCGAATTTTTTTACACATTCTGGTGGTAGTGGCATTCTCAGCATTATTAGATCACTGTACATTATAGAAGGTCGATCTGCCGAAGCACCAGAAGAGATATTATCATTAGCTCGGCGTCATTACACCATGGCACATATTTACCAACACCAACGCGTTCTTGGATATTGCTGTTAGAGGTGTCACTATCAAATGGAGATATTGTTATTAGATTGTCGTTCTTGGATATGCCATGGCTGATAAGTGATGCTAGTACATCCATGTTTCTTTATCGGCAAAAGCGGCTTGCACTTGGTTGAAGTGCATAAAAATTAAGGTTAAAGGGCTGCATATGAAGTGCATGCTAGCTAGTACATACTCCACTACTTTGCAAAAGAAATTAACCCTTGGAAAATAATTAAATCACATTCGTTTTTCCATTTGCGAATCCATCTCAGTTAATCTATTGTTTCATCACTACTACAGAATCAGTTATCCTTACAGCCATATCACTGCCGGTTTATCAAAAACCGGCAGCAATAATATTATCACTGCCGGTTCGAATGAAAAACCGGCAGTAATGGCTTTTCTCTGATGAACCGGCAGTGATAAATCCCTTATCACTGCCGGTTCTTGTCCGAACCGGCAGTAATACTATTACTGCCGGTTTTTAGAAAAACCGACAGTGCTGATATTTTTCGAAAAATCATAACTTTTTCATACGGAGTCGGATGGACATAAAATTTATATGAAAATTGTAGCTCTCGACGAGATCTACAACTTTGTAGTTGAAAACTTTTTCATTTGAAGTAGTTTAAATATCCAATGCTATCACTGTCGTTGGCGATTCGTATTCCCAACCGGCACTAATAATGCTAGTATGCTACCAACCATTTTTTGAAAACCATAACTTTTTCATACGGAGTCGGATGGAGATAACATTTATATGAAAATTGTAGATCTCGAAGAGATCTACAACTTTATAGTTGACAAATTTTTCATTTGACGTAGTTTAAATATCCAAATAATAGTATCACTGCCGGTTGGCGATTCGTATTCCTAACTGGCAGTAATAATGCTAGTATGCTACCAACCATTTTTCGAAAAATCATAACTTTTTCATACAGAGTCGGATGGAGATAAAATGTATATGAAAATTGTAGCTCTCGACGAGATCTACAACTTTTTAGTTGACAACTTTTTCATTTGAAGTAGTTTAAATATCCAAAGAATGGTATCACTGCCGGTTTGTGTCCGAATCGGCCGCTTCCGGTTTTTTGAAAAACCGACCGTGCTGATATTTTTCAAAAAATCATAACTTTTTCATACGGAGTCGAATGGAGATAAAATTTATATGAACATTATAGCTCTCGACGAGATCTACAATTTTGTAGTTGACAAATTTTTCATTTGATGTAGTTTAAATATCCAAATAATGGTATCACTGCCGGTTTGCGATTCGTATTCCCAACTGGCAGTAATAATGCTACCAACTATTTTTCGAAAAATCATAACTTTTTCATACGGAGTCGTATGGAGATAAAATTTATATGAAAATTGTAGCTCTCGACGAGATCTACAACTTTGTAGTTGACAATCTTTCTATTTGAATTCATCTAGATATCCAAATAATCACCAAAATTTTCGAAGATAAAGGAACAAAAGGAAAATATATCCTATATTGGTTGAGAATGAGTGATAGGTGAGATGGTAAGGTGGACTCGCGTGAGGCAGTAGGTTGCGAGTTCGAGTCCTAGCAACCGCACGTGCGCGAAAATCGCGTGACTTTTGTGACTTGCAACGCGCGGTCGTGCATAGAATACGGGGTAGTCGGTCCGGATGCAAATAATTTTTTTTTTATTTTACCGAGTGATTTACGGACCGGACTATCACTGCCGGTTCGCATACAAACCGGCAGTGATACCGACATCACTGTCGGTTCTAGAACCGGCAGTGATTGGTTTTTTATTTTACCGAGTGATTTACGGACCGGACTATCACTGCCGGTTCGCATACAAACCGGCAGTGATAACGACATCACTATCGATTCTAGAACCGGCAGTGATAGTCTGCCGACTAATCACTGCCGGTCCCAAAATCCGGCAGTAATATAGTGTTATGTAGTAGTGCATGGAATTTTGTCAAGGGCAAATCTAGCTAACATGCAAGCATCTTTCAACAACGAATAAAGTTCGATCATCTAATCGATCAAACTTTTATACGTAGATAAAGAAAAAAGATCCTTAATAACTAGATCGTAATCTCTCGTATCATTTGTTCTTGGGGCCGCGCCGCTAGCAGTTACCTTTTCTTTTTGCCGAGAAAGATCTTCCATCAACAGACGGAGCATGCATGTAAGATATATATTTCGCATCGCAGGCAACTGCCTAGAAGTTACAGGTCTAGCCAGCTGATAGATGAATCTTAATAGGTTTCAGAAGGAAACTAAAGTAGTTGTGTGGCAACTGGCAGCTACCTAATTGCGTACGAGAAAGTATATAGCATGCAAATCTATTCGCACAAAGAAAAGGTAACTGACAGTCAATACAATAGTCGTTTAGTGCAGGTTCAATGTATATAAACAGTAGCTAGGAGCTCAGATAATCTCCCTGAATCCAGTGTTCATATATGGTAATCTGTGCCCATATACGGACACATGCACATGTATCTGTAAATTGGAAAGAAAAATGCGTGCTATATCTGATCCTTGTACTATATATATACTTAAGGTTTGACCTGTAGCTTTTTAATCACAGGTAGCATCGTCGATCTGTACTGTACTATAGCAGCCACCCAGCAGATCCTTCATGTGCTTGCTAGCTCCCTGTGCAGATTCACTGAGCGGCTTGAGTATTTTACAATAAGCTGGCCCATTGCTTCGGGGAACCATCATCTCCTACTATCTAGCTCATTGTTGGTTGTCTGCCCACTGCTGGGAAACATACAAGCAGCAAATCTGTTCAAGGTATATATATGCAGAAGTGTAATGACCTCTATTTTCACATAAATGCAAAAATAAAAATCTCCTGTGCATTCAGTACTAGTCTCATGATCAGTGGCTAGCACGCACATTTGCAATAATTGATATCACATCCAAACTCTTTTATTACAAATGATAATAGTAATCTATACAATAAAATCTTACAATACAGAGTGAAGTGCAGCGGAAAGGATTAAAATTCGTGTAGTGTGCCCATCCAACCCTCAGGTAACTGACAAGGCATAATCCCTAGAAAAGCTTCATCGTCAATACCCCGAATCTTGCGATAAATATGTTGCATCGGACTAATCTGATTCTTCACCTAAAAACAACAATTAAGCAAGGGTGATTACTTTTGTACTCCACAAGACTTTTGCAAAGCCTATGATATATACAAGCCATCTCAAAGTGAAGGCTAGTACGGTTAGTTTGCATAAAGCCAATTTGAAATGTAAATACAGAATAGTAGATTGCAAAGCGAAATTTTAAGTAAAAGCAATTTAGTATTGAAAGTAACAGAATATAAGCATAAATAGATTTCATGTACCTGGGTATCATGACCATATCCAAGAACCATTTCCACTGACACACAGTAGAAATTACCGACACACGGTAGAATCCAGTTTTATAAAAATAAAAATCATCTAACTAGTGCTGGCGCACAAAGACTCCCATAACCGCAGGAAAGGCTTTTCGAAAAGTTTTACACTCTGTAGAGATGTACAGCTTTACCCACAAGTCATGACCTTTTCCTTTTGCCGCATATTTCACGCACCTTTGGCGTAGTGGCCAGAATGTTCATAACGGAAACCTTTACATTACCTAGATTAACTTTGCACCAGCCCGGTGTCGATAAACCCGTACTATGGTGTAAATGTTTGTACAGTCACTGCACAGTAATGAATAAGCATATATATAGTATGGCGTACACCGTTGTATCAGCAAACGTGACTCCCAACACCTCGGTGTAGGCGCCCCTCCGAGCAACCAGTCACTGAAGAAGCTCGTTGTAACATCCCGAAATTTGGCTTAATTAAGTTTTATTGCTTAAATGTGTATTTATGATTTGATGGAATTTATTTGGATTTTTCGGAATTTATTTGAATTAAATTTTAAATCAAGTTTATTGCCTTTTATTCAAATCTATTTAAATCTGTGCAAAGTCCAAATAACGTTTTGCCAAAAATATTTGATTTGAGTCCAGAATGTCTCAAAGTATTTTTGAGATTTTTCTTGGATTTTTCCTAATAGTTTTATCCTTTAAAATAAATAAAATGAATTTCTGGAATTATTTTAAATAAGAAATCTTTAAAAATCCGTGAGCAGTGTTGGGCCGAGCCCGGACTGCGTGCGCTTGAGGCTCGCTTTCGCGCGCCATCCGGCCCGTGAACCTCTGCGGGGGAAAACCCTAGATCAGTAGCCGTTCATGCGCGATCCAACGATCCAGGGAAGGCCGCGTGTGCGCCCTTGTCTTGGCCGTCGGATCAGGGACACGCGTCGCATCGTCGTTCTTCGTCTCCGATGCGAACTCGGAGTCCGCCGCCGTAACGACTCCGGACTTCCCCGCCGTGTAGGGCTCGAACGCCGAGGCTATAAAAGGAGGGGGTACTCGCCCGATGTTCCTCGTGAGCAGCCGCGTGTTTTGGTCGGACCCGTTTAGCGAGGAACGTCGTGGTGAGCGCAAGGAAGCTCGTCGGAGTTGAAGTCTGCAGCCACCGCGGTTTTTGCCTTGGATCATCGCCGAGCGGTGGTCTTTCGACGCCTTGGTTCCAGATTCGAGCTCGCCGAGGTGCACCGCGTTAGCTCGCCACTTCTTCACGTCGGGACACGCCAAACGCCGTCGCCAAGCTTCTTCTTTGTCTCGGTGGATCTTCTCGCGCCGCTTTGCCGTGAGCCGGGTGAGTTCGTGGCGTTGGATCTTGGACCGAGGGCGTCGATTTCGCGCGTGGAGTGCGTGTCGGTAAGCCACGCCGTCGCAAGCGTAAGCCGTCGGATCGGTGATGGAAGGCCCAGATCGCGCCGTTGGTGAGCCAATCGGATGAGGCCGCGTGGCACACGGAGCCCAAGAGACGTGGCCGAGTCGAGTCCACCGTGGTCGGCGCAGCCGTGGACCCATCCATAGACCGAGGTCACGTGGCGAGATCCGGTTCATTGGATCAAGGGCTGACGTCGCGCCGTCATGATGACGCAATAATCGGTTTTTCAGAATAAAAATAAATCTGTTAATTCTGAATTTTTGATTTTCTGATTTCAGTATTTATTTCAAACTTCAAAAGGCTATATCTTTTGCAATTTAACTCGGATTTGAGTGATTCAAATTTCTAAAAATTTGTAAAATTGAGATCTATTTAATGGTGAATTTTATTTGATTTTTGGAGTTCAATTGCTCTCTGTTTTGGTATTTATTTATTTTTCTCCTTCGGTACGCGTAGACGTTGAATTGTGCGATGCTTCGGAGGAAGATCCAGCAACTCAAGAGCAAGTTCCAAAACCAGATCAGGACCTATTCTAAGGCAAGTTGTGCTTTGATCATGTTGAACCCATGTTTATAAAATTGCTATATTTGTTTTACCCTATTGCATATATTTCAAGTATACAATTGTTTCAAATTAGATTGGGTTTAGCTAATGTACCAGATTGATCTATACCCTACCTTGTCATTGTATGCCATGATCTATTGTCACCCTAGATTGGTTCAATATGGTTGGTTAGTAATTATAATCAACATTGGAGGATTAGTTCGTATTAGTTGCTTAGCCATGCCACGTAATCACATGTGTCGAATCATTGATAATTAATCTTGATTAATGGAATATGGAACAATGTTATGAACTTGTGTGTCATGTGGATCACACGATGAGATTGAGTTGTTTTGGCGAGTCATGTCACGCAGCGATGTTGAATTGTTGATGGCACGTGGTGCTTGGTAATCAACTTGGGTGATAATCACTTAGATTGGGGCAAGTGACAAGGGGCGAGGAGGCCAAGGTGGGCCCGATGGGCAGAGGGTATGTGGATGTCTTGCCTTGATCACTCTAAGGACTTAACCTTGCAAGCCTTTGACTGAGTTAATCATGCAACCACATGTACGTATGGGCCAGCCTAGCTGAGTAATTTGCAATGTCTTAATTTTGGTACTATCGTGGTCGGTGTGAGTTCCCGAGTTATGGTGTAATTCACATGGCGCAAGAGGGGGGCCCTGATTATGGTTTTCAGACCCACTAGTGTTGAAACCTTAGCGGGTAGTATCGGGTTAAGCCAGCGCATTGTAAAGGCTTTGTTATAATCACTCGCCTTGGTGGTGTTTGGTTGTATCACGTGGGTAAAGTGCATAACCTCTGTAGAGTGTGAAACTATTCGGATAGCCGTGCTCGCGGTATTGAGCAATGCTCGGGAATTACAGTTAAGGGTTAGCTTAATTAATTGGACAACTTGGTTGGGATGGCGGAATGCCATATGGAAAATGGAATTTGACATAGGATTGGAAACTTGGTTTACTTGAGAAATACTGAATCTATTTACTATTACTATTTGTTTTACAGTCTTTACAATCTATTTACTGTATGTGTTCATAAATGCTGCTTATTGCAAAATAGCCATAATAGCCTATCCATTGGAATAAGCCTTGCATATAGATACATAGAATTGCATTCTGTGCACAACTTGTTGAGTGCTTAAGTACTCACCCTTGCCAAACAAACAACAATCAACAGTTGAAGAATCTACACCTGTGTTGGAAGAGGAAGTCCAGGAAGACACGAGTCATTATGGTCCGAGCCTTGTCGGTTGCCTGTGGTGAACTGATGAGCTATCTACGTTTTCTACTTTCATTGCATATTTATTAGTTTATATTTTCGGTCTTGCCTGCGTGGCTTAATAATCTAAGTTGGTCATAAGATCATACATTTAGCTATATCAATAAATGAACTATTATTCTATTATCGTTGTGTATGATGTGATATGTACCAATGTTACAGCTGTGTGCACTAGCGTTGATCCCAGGACTAGTGCGGTAAACACAAGTGGGTTGAATCGATGGATTCGGTCCTTCTGAGGTGGTATCAGAGCATACTGACTATAGGTCTTGGCCCTAGATAGTGTGGAGGTGTCCTGTGAGAGTCCAAAACTATTTTCTAAAAGAAAATTTTAAATTTGACTAATAAAACACTCTCGACTCATCTCATTCTCTACTTCTCGCCTTTGCTGAATTTACCATTTTCCTTGCCGTTTCGGGTGGAGAACTTATTCAAAGTTCTTGTGAAGCAGATGCCGATCGTTCCGACCTTTGAGGAGTCAGCTGGTGGCTATGCCACGGAGCTGTGGAGAGTTCTTGACGCATTGGGCTTCTATCGTGCGCTTTACCGAGGAGGCGGTGGTCGATTAATGGTGTACACCGAGGATTTATTTGCAAGCTGATTACCTACGCCCGGGAGAATGATGAAGCCAGCAGACCAATCAACATCTCCGCCAGAAGATTCTCGTACGAGGTTGCAATTCAGGAGGTTGCCCGACTTCCTCTTCGCCGTGTCTGCGCGAACTCGCCGACGAGCTTCACGACTCAGTGTTCCGACTTCACCCAGACGTTCAAGCTTGCCGAAGCCGACGGATCGTGGAGGACGAGTGTGCCACCGCAACGCACCTTGCGGAGTTCGCCCTTGCCCAGGAGGATCATATGAGAGATACTACTCGGAGCCGAGACGTATGCGAGGCACTCAGTGGCAGAGCAGGAGCTTGAGGTGACCCGTGCTTCAGCCATCGGGATGATCACTGAGCTGGGAGAGGCCCTAGAGGCGGTCGAGGATGAGCTGGAGCGCGTGACTCGAGGAGTTCAGGAGCCAGCTGAGGAGTCCGAGGAGGATCGGAGGAGCGAGAGTGGGAGCGGAGGAAGTCTTGACCTGTTGTCGTAGAGGACCCAGCAGAGGTCATCGAGGATAGGTTCGCTCCTATGCGCCACCCGCGGTGTATGCGCGGATCGACCTCGACCAGGTGGTGGATGAGTGAGTGTCGACCTTGAGCTGTGTTGAGACTCGAGTGTGAGTCGCGTCTTTAAGTTAGTCTTTACCTCTTTAGTTGACGTTAAGGTTTCGTGTTTAGGTTGCTTCTTTGTGTGCTGAGTGTGCAGTATGCGTTGCAAAGCTTGTAGGCTTAGATAAGCGACCATACCAAGAATAAATAAAGAATTATTTCAGTTTGGGTATAACCTATCTCCCCGCTTTAGAAATTCTTGCTTCTTATCTATGCTACATCTACCTTTCCTTACCCAAGAGGCAATCATCAGATGGTGAATACTCGAGGAAACAACGGTGCTTGAAGTGGATCGCGCTGAATGACAACCCCAACGAGCGAGGTAGCCCTCAACCACCGCCAAAGGACATGCGAGAACACAGGGCGTTTCTTGCCGTGCGAGACTCAACTAATGCGACTATGATGCGCAGGATGACCAACGCAGCGGAACCAACAACAACCCCGTAGCTCGAACAACCATGGTGGACCTCGACCTCACTCAAAGTCATCGATTTTATGAGGACTAGGCCACCAACTTTTCGAGAAATGTGAACCCTTTGAAAGCCGATGGCCGGCTTAGGACAATTGAGAAAAGCCGCACATCACGCAATGTGAAGGAAATGAGAAGGTGCTCTCACGCTCGTCATCAACATGAAGGAACCGCCGCAGAATGGTAGGAGAATTCTCTGTACGCACATGGAGCCCCGCAAGAGATCACTTGGGAGGAGTTTACTATCGCTTTCGCCAATACCATGTTCCGGAAGGAATGATGAACCTTAAGAAGGAAGAGTTCAGGGCTCTGAAACAAGGAGGCCAACCAAAGGCGAGTACCGAACAAGTTTACCCGCTTAGCTCGCTATGCCCTCAAGGCGTGGCGACAGATAAAGCTAAGCGATCGTTTCATGAAGGGATCAATTCGGATCGCAAGTGGGACTGATCACCCACAATTTTCCAGATTTTCAGAAGCTAGTCAATAAGGCTTTGATCCTAGAGGATAAGCGCAAAGAGTTGGGTGAAAACCGTAAGCGCTTGATGACTAATCAGGGTGGACGTCCAAACCATCTACGTTTAAGGATGTCACCACAACAATTTGCTAGATTCCAACCGCCAGCCGTGAATAAGACATCAACCCCTGCACCTCGCCCTGCCAATCAGAATTTTCAGACTCCAGCACAGGGCAACAATGCGCCAGGAGGGAGTCAGCAGTCTGCAGTGAAAAGATGCTATACATGCAATGAGCCAGGGCACTTTTCAAATAGGTGTCCACAAGAAGGGAGGCATTACGCCAGTTCGTTTCAACTTGGGAACAACACCTGCCAAGGCACCAGCCTCAGGAGGAAATGTGCGCCAGGTCAAGCTGGAGCAACACCGCAATCAACAGTGCGCGGGAGGATCAACCACATCACCGCAGATGGAGCTCAGGAAGCTACAGGGCGTCGTCTTGGGTAAGTTCTGGTCAACTCGATCAGAAGCTCTGATTTGTTTGATTACGAGCTTCGCATTCGTTCGTTTCTCAAAGTTTTGCAACCAAGAATGGATTTAAAGTGGTGAATCTTAAGTGTGTGCTCTTAGTCCAAGCCCGGGATCGAGCTTAGATCTAGCCTTGGGTGTTTGGGAGCTAAGTTGCTTATGGATGGGATAAATTTCTAGCGAATCTTATCTTGATAGATCGCAATCCTAGACGTCATCCTTGGAATGGATTGGTGTCTAAGCATAAGGTCGTTTTGGATTGTGGCGAAGGATTGTAACATTGGAAGGCCCTAAAGGCAAAAAGGTAGAATTTCAAGCGACCACAGTTCGAGATGGGCAGTTAGTGGTCAACAGCGTGGAAGCCATCAGCATGAAAGATGTGCGATGAGTCGAGAATACCGGACGTGTTTCGGAAGATTTACGGGGATCGCGCGGATCGCGACATCGAGTTCGTTATCGAATTAGCACCGGGTACAGCACCGATATCAAAGAGACCATATCGGATGCCTACCGACGAGTTAGTGGAAATGAAAAAGCAGATTGAGGAACTACAAGAGAGGTTTCATTAGACCTAGTTCATCACCATGGGGAGCACCGGTTTTGTTTGTTCGTAAGAAGGATGGAAGTCTTAGAATGTGCATTGACTATCGTGCACTTAATGAAGTAACGATCAAGAATAAGTATCCGTTGCCCAGGATCGACGACTTATTTGATCAATTAAGAGGAGCTGGAGTTTTCTCCAAGATAGATCTTCGTTCAGGATACCATCAGTTGAAGATCCGAGCGGAGGATGTGCCTAAGACTGCGTTTTCTACGCGATATGGACATTATGAGTTCACAGTCATGTCATTTGGATTGACAAATGCCCCGGCATATTTCATGAACATGATGAATAAGGTTTTCATGGAATACTTGGATAAGTTTGTTGTAGTCTTCATAGACGATATCTTGGTTTACTCGAAAACAGAAGAAGGGCACGCAAAACATCTGAGGATGGTTTTAGAGAGGCTGCGAGAACATCAGCTGTATGCTAAGTTCAGCAAGTGTGATTTTTGGAAGGAGAAAGTTGAATTTCTTGGTCATGTAATGACTACTAAAGGAGTTGCAGTCGACCCAATCAAAGTGGATGCAGTATTGCATTGGGAGCAACCAAAATCTGTTACCCAGATCCGTAGTTTTCTGGGAATGGCGGGATATTACCGTCGGTTCATAGAAGGATTCTCGACAATTGCTAAACCCCTTACGCAGTTGTTGAAGAAAGAAAAGAAGTTTGCATGGACGCCAGAGTGCGAGAAAAGTTTTATGGAGTTAAAGAAGCGTTTAACAACAGCCCCCGTGTTAGTGTTGCCAGATGTGCAAAATGGATTTGATATTTATTGCGATGCTTCAAAGCAAGGCTTGGGGTGCGTGTTAATGCAAGAAGGCAAAGTCGTTGCTTATGCGTCGAGACAGTTAAGACCGCATGAATTGAATTATCCAACACATGATTTGGAGTTAGCTGCCGTAGTGCATGCTTTAAAGATATGGCGTCATTATCTCATAGGAAATAGATGTGAGATATATACGGACCATAAGAGCCTGAAATACATATTCACTCAAGCGGATCTGAATATGAGGCAATGAAGGTGGCTAGAGCTAATTAAGGATTATAACGTTGGAATTCATTATCATCCCGAAAAGCTAATGTGGTAGCGGATGCTCGGAAAGAAAGAGCCATAGCGAATACATTGACAATGGAAGATCAACCGAACTATGCAAGGAATTTGAAACTAAGGTTGGAAGTCGTTCGCAAGGAATGGTAGCTGCTGGAAGTGAAGCCAACATTAGAGGATCAGTTAGAGAAGGCGAGAAAGATGGCGATAAAATTTCTAAGATCAAGGCTAAAAGGAAGAAGGCCTAGCCGTAGATTTCACTCTGGATGAGCAAGGAACCATGTTTTTCAAAGGCGAATTTGTGTGCGGATAAAAGGAACTAAAGCAAGCGATTCTCGAGGAGGCTCACGATTCTAAGTACTCAATTCATCCAGAAGTGCTAAAATGTACCAGATTTGAAAGAGAGATTTTGGTGGCCTAATATGAAGCGTGAAGTAGCCGAGCATGTTGCTCTATCGACGTATGTCGAGGGTAAAGGCCATGCATCAAAGACCACCGGTTTGTTGCGGTAGTTGAAAATTCGGAATGGAAGTGGGAGGAAATCGGAATGGACTTTATCACGGTTTACCTAAAACTCGAGAGGTTACGATTCCATTTGGGTTATTGTGGATCGTCTAACCAAGGTCGCTCATTTCATCCCTAGTAAAGACCACTTACTCGGAGATCGTTTAGCGAGTTGTATATGTCAAGGATTGTATGCTTGCATGGAGTGCCCAAGAAGATTGTGTCGGACGAGGTACCCAATTTACCTCGAGATTTTGGAATAAGTTGCACGAAGCAATGGGAACTCGCCTAAATTTGATCTGACATATCACCCACAAGCAGATGGTCGACCAAAGAGTAAATCGATTTTAGAGGATATGTTAAGAGCTTGTGCTTTGGCTTATACTACGTCGTGGGATAAGTGTTTGCCATATGCAGAGTTCAGTTACAATAATAGTTATCAAGCTAGCCTACAGATGTCACCATTTGAGGCGTTGTATGGACGTGTCTGTCGTACTCCGTTGAATTGGAACGAAACAGGAGAACGTTTGGTTTTTGGGCCAGATATCCTCGAAGAGGCAGAAAGTCAAGTTGCGATGATTAGAGAGAGATTGAATATAGCACAGTCAAGGCAAAAGAGCTACGCAGATAACCGTCGTCGAGATTTGAGCTTTGAGCCAGAAGATTATGTGTATCTCAGAGTTACCCCTCTTAAGGGCGTTAAAAGATTTCATGTTAAAGGGAAGCTTGCACCAAGATACGTGGGTCCGTTCAAGATTCTGAGCCGTCGAGGAGAGGTAGCGTATCAGTTAGAGTTGCCTCAGTCCTTGGTAGGAGTGCATGATGTATTACATGTGTCGCAGCTTAAGAAGTGTCTTAGAGTGCCCACAGAGCAAACCCCGTTGGATGCAATAGAGCTGCAAGAAGATTTGACTTACAAAGAGCAACCGGTCAGAATTTTGGATGTTATGGAACGCAAGACCAGAAACAAGTCTATTCGCTTTTGCAGAGTTTAGTGGAGCAATCATTCCGAAAGTGAAGCCACTTGGGAGCGAGAAGAAGATTTCAAGTCGGAATTCCTGAACCTTTTCTTTAGTTAGCCCTGAATCTCGGGTCGAGATTCTGTTAAGGGGGGGAGTTTTGCAACATCCCAAAATTTGGCTTAATTAAGTTTTATTGCTTAAATGTGTATTTATGATTTGATGGAATTTATTTGGATTTTTCGGAATTTATTTGAATTAAATTTTAAATCAAGTTTATTGCCTTTTATTCAAATCTATTTAAATCTGTGCAAAGTCCAAATAAAGTTTTGCCAAAACTATTTGATTTGAGTCCAGAATGTCTCAAAGGATTTTTGAGATTTTTCTTGGATTTTTCCTGATAGTTTTATCCTTTAAAATAAATAAAATGAATTTAGGAATTATTTTAAATAAGAAATCTTTAAAAATCAGTGAGCAGTGTTGGGCGAGCCCGGCCTCGTGCGCTTGAGGCTGCTTTGGCGCGGCGGTCCGCCCGTGAACCTCTGCGGGAAAACCTAGATCGATGGCCGTTAGCGGCGCGATCCAACGATCGAGGAAGGCCGCGTGTGCGCCCTTGTCTTGGTCGTCGGATCGAGGACACGCGTCGCATCGTCGTTCTTCGTCTCCGATCACGAACTTCGGAGTCCGCCGCCGTACGACTCCGGACTTTCCGCCGTGTAGGGCTCGAGCGCCGAGGCTATAAAGGAGAATACTCGCCGATGTTCCTCGTGAGCGGCCGCGTGTTTGGTCGGACCCGTTTAGCGAGGAACGTCGTGGTGAGCACAAGGAAGCTCGTCGGAGTTGAAGTCTGCGCACGCCGCGGTTTTGCCTTGGATCATCGCCGGCGGTGGTCTTCGGCGCCTTGGTTCCGTTCGAGCTCGCCGAGGTGCACCGCGTTGGCTACACCACTTCTTCACGTCGGGGACACGCCGAAACACCGTCGCCGGAGCTTCTTCTTCGTCTCCGGTGGATCTTCTCGCCGCCGCTTTGCCGTGAGCTTCGGGTGAGTTCGTGGCCGTTGGATCTTGGACCGAGGACGTCAGATTTCGCCGCGTGGAGTGCGTGTCGGTAAGCAACGTCGTCGCCAAGCGTAAGCCGTCGGATCGGTGATGGAAGGCCCAGATCGCGCCGTTGGCTGAGCCAATCAGATGAGGCCGCGTGGCACGCGGAGCCCGAAGAGACGTGAGCCGAGTCCACCGTTGGCTGGCGCAGGCCGTGGACCCAGTCCATAGATCGAGGCCACGTGGCAGCATCTGGTTCGCTGGATCAAGGGCTGACGTTAGCGTGCCGTCATGATGACGCAATAATCGGTTTTTCAGAATAAAAATAAATCTGTTAATTCTGAATTTTTGATTTTCTGATTTCAGTATTTATTTCAAACTTCAAAAGGCTATATCTTTTGCAATTCAACTCGGATTTGAGTGATTCAAATTTATAAAAATTTGTAAAATTTAGATCTATTTAATGGTGAATTTTATTTGATTTTTTGAGTTCAATTGCTCTCTGTTTTGGTATTTATTTGTTTTTCTCCTTGATGCAGCGTGAGACGTTGAATTGTGCGACGCTTCGGAGGAAGATCCAGCAACTCAAGAGCAAGTTCCAGAACCAGATCAGGACCTATTCCAAGGCAAGTTGTGCTTTGATCATGTTGAACCCATGTTTATAAAATTGCTATATTTGTTTTACCCTATTGCATATATTTCAAGTATACAATTGTTTCAAATTAGATTGGGTTTAGCTAATGTACCAGATTGATCTATACCCTACCTTGTCATTGTATGCCATGATCTATTGTCACCCTAGATTGGTTCAATATGGTTGGTTAGTAATTATAATCAACATTGGAGGATTAGTTCGTATTAGTTGCTTAGCCATGCCACGTAATCACATGTGTCAGAATCATTGATAATTAATCTTGATTAATGGAATATGGAACAATGTTATGAACTTGTGTGTCATGTGGATCACACGATGAGATTCAGTTGTTGTGGCGAGTCATGTCACGCAACGATGTTGAATTGTTGATGGCACGTGGTGCTTGGTAATCAACTTGGGTGATAATCACTTAGATTGGGGCAAGTGACAAGGGGCGAGGAGGCCAAGGTGGGCCCGATGGGCAGAGGGTATGTGGATGTCTTGCCTTGATCACTCTAAGGACTTAACCTTGCAAGCCTTTGACTGAGTTAATCATGCAACCACATGTCCGGTATGGGCGACCTTAGGTGAGTAATTTGCAATGTCTTAATTTTGGTACTATCGTGGTCGGTGTGAGTTCCCGAGTTATGGTGTAATTCACATGGCGCAAGAGGGGGGCCCTGGTTATGGTTTTCAGACCCACCAGTGTTGAAACCTTAGCGGGTAGTATCGGGTTAAGACAGCGCATTGTAAAGGCTTTGTTATAATCACTCGCCTTGGTGGTGTTTGGTTGTATCACGTGGGTAAAGTGCATAACCTCTGCAGAGTGTGAAACTATTCGGATAGCCGTGCTCGCGGTATTGAGCAATGCTCGGGAATTACAGTTAAGGGTTAGCTTAATTAATTGGACAACTTGGTTGGGGTGGCGGAATGCCATATGGAAAATGGAATTTGACTTAGGATTGGAAACTTGGTTTACTTGAGAAATACTGAATCTATTTACTATTACTATTTGTTTTACAGTCTTTACAATCTATTTACTGTATGTGTTCATAAATGCTGCTTATTGCAAAATAGCCATAATAGCCTATCCATTGGAATAAGCCTTGCATATAGATACATAGAATTGCATTCTGTGCACAACTTGTTGAGTGCTTAAGTACTCACCCTTGCCAAACAAACAACAATCAACAGTTGAAGAATCTACACCTATGTTGGAAGAGGAAGTCCAGGAAGACACGAGTCATTATGGTCCGAGCCTTGTCGGTTGCCTGTGGTGAACTGATGAGCTATCTACGTTTTCTACTTTCCGCTGCATATTTATTAGTTTATATTTTCAGTCTTGCCCTGCGTGGCTTAATAATCTAAGTTGGTCATAAGATCATACATTTAGCTATATCAATAAATGAACTATTATTCTATTATCGTTGTGTATGATGTGATATGTACCAATGTTACGCTGTGTGCACTAGCGTTGATCCTGGGACTAGTGCGGTAAACACAGTGGGTTCGAATCAGTGGATTCGGGTCCTTACACTCGTACTACTCCGGCCTACCAATGTGCAAAGTTAAACCAGATAACTTAATTGGTTTAAGGCTGTCCCGTACTAGCACTTGTGGTTGTACGGTAATTCATGGGTTTAACGAACACGTAATTCGGTCCTTAATCTGACACGGGCAATAGTCTCCCCCTACACTACGTACAAGTCCCTTGTACACCCGGCTATTGCCAATAATTGTCCTCATCAAAATCATAGTTTTATTTTCATTTTTGATCAAAATACCATTCATAAAGAAAAGTGTCATTACCCATTAAATGTCATATCCAACATTTTTAATAATGTCAAAGTTTTATGTTGCTTTAAGCATGGCTAAGCATAACACTAAGTGTGATTAACCCAATTTGACATCAATTATTGTCTAAGTTATTCTAGGGTTATCAAGGTTCACAAACTCATACTTATCAAGGAAGTTCTATGAAACTACAGGTACATCTACCAATACCCATAATATAGCAGACTTTAAATAAAGTAACGTATGCAGTAAAACATTTAATGAAAGCATTTAAAAACTGGGATCAATATGATCAAATGGGTGCTTGCCTTGCTTATTTATTGCTTACGACGAAGACGAAGCCATGGCTGACGGAGGCAACGACGGAAGTAGCGACGTCGGATTCTACACGTCATTCAATCGGAAATATAGCAAATATCCAACTTTAATAAGGGCAAAAAGAAAACAGACAGAAAATCAAATAAAGATTCATTGGGTTTGGATTGATTGATTTCAGTATCTTATGATTTAGATAATTATACAAACATATTCACTACTACAGAAAGACTTATATTAGACACCTCATCACAGACGGTTCCTCAAAACCGTATATGACGAATAATATCACTGACGGTTTTATATTGAAACCGTCAGTGACATTATCACAGACGGTACTCTACAAAAACCGTTAGTGATATACATTAATATCATAGACGGTTGTAGTTAAAAACCGTCTGGGAAGATATCACAGACGGTTATTTTTTAAAACCGTCTGTAATATCATGAATTATCCCAGACGGTTTTGTAATAAAACCGTCTATCATATATCACATACGGTTTTATTATAAAACCGTTTGGAATGCTATGTTTATCATTGACGGGTTTTTTATAAAACCGTCTGAGATTTCTATCAGCAATATGAAATACAGAGGCCCGAGCCACTTGGTGCATTTTAGGGTTTCGGAATCTATTTTTATTTGGGTGCGGCTGTGAGGCGATTTGGTAAAAGAAGACCGTTGATTTTGAAGGGTGATTGAGGATCCATTTGATTTTGGTGATCTAAGATTAGTAACGGTGTCTAATTGCAGTATATTCAAGATCTAGCTTGGTAAGGATAGAATTTGATGATTTTTTAGATTTAGCTTGTAGATTCATGTGTTCTTTCTATGTAAGGGTAGTAATGGGTTTTAATTGCATTAACACTAAATGCTATATGCTTGGCGTAGATGGACCGAAGATGGATGTACACTAACAACCGTGTGAGTGCCGAGTACATTAATGGCGTCTCCGCTTTTAGAAGAGCTGCAGAAGAGGATATGTTTAATAAGAGGGGACAGTTTATGTCTTGTCCGTGCATTGACTGTGAGAATCTGAAGATGTTTCGAAACTTTGTGCAGATCGAAGCACACTTGATTATGAGGGGTTTCAAAGCGGGTATATATGTTGGACCATCCACGGTGAAGAGCGGGAGATCTGAGGCGGTATTAACATGGTCGACGGGTCAATGATATGTGAGATGGTCATATCGATTGTGGTTCCGATGAGGATAGGTTGCGGGAAGATAATCAAATCGATGTCTTTGCGATGTAGAAGGGAACCGTGATGATAGAGAATATGGTAAATTCCGGGGCTTGATGGAGGACTCGGAGAAACCTTTGTTCCCAGGCCGCAAGTCGAAATACACAAGGTTGTCATCCGTGCTTGAACTGCTGAAATTGAAAGCAAGCAACGGTTGGTCCGATAAGAGTTTCACAGCGTTGTTACGTTTATTGGTGGACATGCTTCCCAAGGGAAACGAGTTGCCGACAACCACCTACAAAGCTAAGAAGGTTCTTTGTCCCTTGGGAATGGAAGTAGAAAGAATACATGCATGTCCGAACGACTGTATCCTGTACCGCCAAGAGTACGTGAACTTGCACATATGTCATGTGTGCAACGAATCCCAGTACAAGCGTAAGAGTCATTCGGATGATGACAGTGAGGGCATCCAGGTGATGAAAGGACCTCCTGCTAAGGTGGCATGGTATCTGCCTATAATTCCTCGTTTGAAGCATTTGTTTGCGAACCCAAATGAGGCAAAACTGTTGCGTTGGCACTCGGAGGAGCGTAAGAACGATGGAATGCTAAGGCACCCTGCTGATTCCATCCAATGGAGAAACATCGATAGGAGGTTTCAAGAATTCGGTGAGGATCCGAGGAATATAAGGTTTGGATTGAGTACAGATGGAATGAATCCTTTCGGTAACATGAGTAGCCGGCATAGCACTTGGCCCGTGAATCTTTGTATCTACAACCTTCCTCCTTGGTTGTGTATGAAGCGGAAGTACATTTTGTTGTCTGTACTTATCCAAGGACCGAAACAACACAGGAGCGATATTGATGTGTACCTAGCACCATTGGTGGAAGATCTGAAAACACTATGGGTTCCCAGGGTACAGGTATGGGATGCGTACAAACGAGAGAACTTCACTTTGCACTGCCTTTTGTTCTACACCATAAATGATTACCCTGCCCTTGGTAACCTATCAGGCCAGAGTACAAAAGGAACCAAAGCCTGCACTCACTTCTTAGACAATACTGAGAGTGTGTGGCTAAATCACTTGCGCAAAACTGTTTACAGGCATTAGCGTAGGTTCCTTCGGAGGAATCACCCATACTGCAAAATTGAAAAACAATTCGATGAAACGAACGAAGACGGTTTAGCTCCAAAGCCTTTAAGTGGGATAGATATCCATGATATGGTTAACAACTTGGATGTTGCGTTTGAAAAGGGGCGTAAATTGAGGTCCCGTGAGAAGAGCATGTGGAAGAAGAGACCAATATTTTGGGACCTACCTTATTGGGAGCACCTAGAAGTTCGGCACTGCATTGACGTGATGCACGTGGAGAAGAATGTCTATGATAGCTTAATTGGTCTCTTATTGAATATTAAAGGCAAATCAAAGGACAATATCAATGCACGCCTTGACTTGGTCAATATGGGCATAAGACCTGAGTTAGTACCGAAAGAGACAGATACAGGCCGAACATACTGCGAACCTTCTTGTTACACTTTGTCCAAGACCAAAAGAACTGAACTGTGCCGGTGCTTGCATGGTGTGAAAGTTCCGTTCGGTTACTCCTCTAACATGAAGAGACTTGTTTCGATGCAAGATTTGAAATTAGTTAGTATGAAGTCTCATGATTGTCATGTGCTGATGACACAAATGCTCCTTGTGGCAATTAGAAGTATTTTGCCAGTCAAGGTCCGGGAGACAATCACGAGGCTGTGTTATTTCTTTAACACAATTGCTCAGAAGGTCATCGATCCCGAAGCACTAGATGCACTACAGGCTGAGGTGGTGATGACTCTATGTAATCTTGAGATGTATTTCCCTCTGTCGTTTTTCGATATCATGGTCCATCTCATTGTTCACCTTGTGATAGAGATAAAGATATGCGGGCCCGTGTTCCTACGTAGCATGTACCCATTCGAGAGGTATATGGGAATTCTCAAGTCCTACGTACGGAATCGATCTCGGCCGAAGGGTAGCATTGTCGAAGGTTATGCAACCGAAGAAGTCGTAGAGTTCTGCGTCGATTACATGGCTCAGGTCGAACCAATAGGTGTGCCTCGATCTCGCCATGAGGGGAGACTCCAGGGCATCGGGACCATCGGAAGGAAAGCAATCACGCCTGATCCGGCTTCCTATGCTCAAGCTCATTTCACGGTTTTGCAACACATGGCTGTAGTGTCCCCGTACATCGACGAGCATAAGCACTGGCTACGGCAAGAGAATTTGACGCGGCAAGAGTCTTGGATCATGAGACAGCATTACCTTCAGTTTAACAGATGGCTGAAGGAGCGACCCATCACCGGACCTCGTCGGTGATACGCTCACATGGTTGGCAAAAGGGCCAACATTTACTGATTGTAACATGGAAAGGATCGACTTAAATAGGTACATATTTTACGAGAGATTAGGATATGAAGAGCACAAACCATAACAGCGGTGTGCGCATGATCGTTCAACACCGTTGGGTCAGCGAGCTCCCTACTATGGGTTCATAGAGGAGATTTGGGAGCTCGACTATGTACTATTCAAGATCCCCTTATTTCGGTGTCGTTGGGTCCACCTCCAGCACGTGAAGGTTGACAAATACGGTGTCAGTACTGTCGACCTCGCATGCGTTGGATACCAAGATGAACCATTCATACTCGCTAACCAAGCTGTTCAAGTATTCTATGTAATAGACCCGTCCAACAAGAAGAGACATGTAGTTCTTCAGGGAAAAAGGAGGATTGTCGGAGTAGAGAATGTAGTAGATGAGGAAGAATACAATCAATTCGAAGAGTTGCCTTCTATCGGAAAGAGCATCACAGTCCAGGAAGAACAACCCGAAGAAGCTAGCTACACACGCGTCGATCATCATGAAGGGCTAATTTTTATAAAAAAGAATAAGCAAGTGGAGCTATGATTTTAAGTGTACTCTAGAAGATAATAGAGTTGTTTGTAATGAGATGCTCGAAGTTAAAAACAACTTTGTGTATATATGCATCTGATTTATTTAATATAGTTTCCTTTCTTTTACTGATATTGCTCCATCTACAATTCCATATATAGTATACATTATGTCAAGAAGGCCAAACTTTGAATTTACCTTAGCAATGAAGGTCTGTGTCAATCTTCATCACAGACGGTTCTATAATAGAACCGTCTGGTATAGTTTATATCACAGACGGTTCTAATACATAACCGTCTGCGATAAAAACTATCCCAGACGGTTCTACTAGAACCGTCTGTGATAAAATAATATGACAGACGGTTCTAATCTAGAACCGTCTGTGATATTTTTATAACAGACGGTTCTAATTTAGAACCGTCTGTGATATGGGAGACCTATAAAAAGGCCACTCTGGCAGATCATTCATTCTCCACTCTTCCACTCACACGCTCAAAACCCTAGTATTCGTCTCCGCCCCAGCTCGTCGACGCCTCCCCATCGCTGACGGCGCCCCCTCGTTGACCCCTCCCCATCGCTGACGGCGCCCCCTCGCCGACGCCTCCCCATCGCCGAGCCGCCCCATTGATTTTTCGCTCTGTAAGTGCCGATAATCGCTCCCCTCTCACCAATTTTCGTTCGGCAGGTGGAGAAGCAAAAACCCTAGCGATTTTTGTTGACGTTGTTCCATTCTGCCCCATAGAGATATTCATGTATTTATTGGTGTCATGTATTTTCCTTAGAACACAATAGGTTTCTTTAAGATCTTAGGTAAAAAACTGTATGTAATCTTGTTGTTACATACCTACATTATGAAGTACGAGTAGAAACAAAGCAGTGAGATATGTACGAGTAGTAACAAATAACATCAGAACTAGATATTTGTTTGAGATGAGGGCACATTTTTTAATTCTTTGCTATTCCTCAATCCATCCCTGGTGAGGTGTATGACTGTCCATTTAGTAACTACAACAAGTTTACTGCCTTCATTTTTGGGCATATTCGATTTAGCAACTACAACAAGATTACTCAAGCCAACTGTGCATGGTGTGATCCAGACTAGTGTCAGAGACCAAGTTAGACATTACTTCTGAGAACTTATAACTAAAATATCATGAATTGCTTCTCTCAACTTACCTTCTCTGAACTACCTTTGTACCCATTAAATAAAAGCAGCCATCAATTGGTAGCCTTTCATGTTTGTTTACTTTTCTTTCCTGTTGTGCCACGACAACCAGCCTAGATTGCAAGATGGTATCCCCTCATTCACCGTCTGAAGGATGTGATGAGTCACTGAAAAGAAAACCTCCTCGAGGTCCAAGAGGAGCAAATAAAAGGCCCACGGTTTGATATACCATCATAGCGGTTGATCGAAAGGATGGGGCCCCCACCGAACCAAGAAAAGCGGTGAATGTATTTAGGACATTATGCGGGATAGTCGCACGGGAACGGGTCCCCATCACTTGTCCATCCTGGAAGTCGCTGACTGATGAGAGCCGCAACGACTTGGTGACAGAAATTATGTCTTCATTCGATATCCCAGAAGACTTTGTGATCTTAGTGTGACGGTATGCACTGCTAGTGGCGGGAAAGTCGTGGAAGAATTTCAAGAGCACCCTTATCAAGGAATATGTCAATAAGGACAGGACTCCCTTCTCTAAGTACGGGTTCATTACTGAGGATGTATGGCAAAATTTTGTTGTGGCGAAGGCAGCGGATGAATCGTGCGTCAAAGTGAAGCCCACAAGGCCTGCGCAGTAAGGAGCACCCACCCCACAGACTTGGCACGGCTGGGTGCAGCGGGAAGAGGACCAATGGGAGAGGGAGGGCGAGGAGGCACATGTGCCATTTGCATGTATCATTGACCGACGAGCCACAAACTGGCTGAGAGCAAGGTCAAGTGCCACGTCTTCCGGCACCGTCTCCTTTACAAACCCCGCGAGCGAGGAAGTCTCGCAATGGTGGTAAGATATCGGATTTCCAATTTTATGCGTAATTAGTTCTTAATTTCGTAAGTGAATTAACTTTCGATATCTTGCGGTAGCGTTGAGTACACAATCTTCCGAGGCACTTTTTGCGGACAGGAGAAAGATGTACTCTCCACGCCCTTGGGAAACAAGGAACACCACAGTCGCACGCGAGGCGTTGGGGTTTTGTTCCTGGAAGTCGAGGATTTCAGCGACTCGGACAAATACCGAGTAGGAAGTGAACCAAAGCGAGAGCGAGAGGCAGATCGGTACAAAGGATTGAGGAAAGACTAAGAGAAGAATTCAACAATAAGATAAAAAGCCTTGAGGAAAGGCTCAATAATCAGCCTGCGCAAGTCCCAGATGTATGTGGGCAAATCAGCCCCACTACCAAAAAGAGCAGATGTGCGTCCACCACTCCCACAGTTGAACATGGGAAATCTCCTGTCTGTGATATCAAGGTACTTATATATATGTCTTGAATGCTCCATACAAATAGCTGTTGGACGCAGTAGCTAATTGTGTACCGTTATGTAGGTGGCCACGCGGTGCACTCTCCAAGTTAGACTTGTCCATGGTGCCACTCTTATTCCGGCTGCTTCGGGGGTCGCGTATCCGTTTATTGAAGGGGCGCTGGTGCACGGCACCCTTGTGGCACAGGGATTCACGAAGGTTAGTTTGGATGGTGTAAACGATAATTTCAAGACCGTCCCACTATCGATGCCCCCAAACGACGAGATTGTGACACTGGGGGACGCCATTCACACTTTTATCCACTGGCCCAGCAGCGACATCTCCCTGAACGCCCATCCTCCATCACCGGAGCTTCCCCAACTGCCTGAGCCATATGATGCACCTCAGCAGAGCACCAAATCGGCTCCCGTGCCCCCTGCATCAAAGGACATTGAGTGGGATGGTGCCCATTCGTCTCCGTCTGCGACTCCTTATGGCGAAAAAAAAAGTCAAGGGCAAGCGAAGCGAATCACGAAGAAATTGGACTATCGAATTGCCCGTATCCAGTATACGATTAGGAGAGCCTTTTATAAGGAGAGCGCATGAAGAACCTTTCTATTGCTTGCGTCGATTGCGAGAATTGGTGCATACAGCGAGGCTAAAAAGCGATGCAAGACCGCATAACGAGTATATCGGTCGGTTTCAAGTATGAGCATCTATTCAACGAGTCATCGGGGATTCTTCACACCGACTTCAATGACCTTTTGTCATCTTCAACCTCGATGCCCTCGGCGCGCTCTTGAGATCTTTGGACATTGTAAGTGTGTGCATTCACATTCTACATTCGTGTAATATCGATAAAAGTCATATATATATATATGACTCAATGCTTTCGTATATTTAGATACATGATCAGGAAGCGAGGCGAGCGAACAACCGGTGGGTTTCTGGACCCACACATATTCTCCAAGCAAACAATGGGCAGAGATTACGGTTTGTCGATAAATCGTCGAGAGAGGCCTTGGCGGCTCAAAAGATAAAGTTCATACTTTTACCCCACAACCCGGGTAAGTGCTAGTTTGATTTGCACTATGCTCGCAACTCGCTCATTAATTGACCATGCCAACATACCCGTAGGGTTTCACTGGGTTCTCATTGTAATTCATCCATCGAAGAATCGAGTTATTTACCTTGATTCCTTATAGAGTGGCAGCCACGACTTACAACCTATCGCAAAATTAATCACCAGGTAATTAATCACGTTTCCTCCAAAGATAACATGGTCATGTAGGTTGTTCAAACGTGTATGTTTCTCCTGGAATAGCTGAGGCTAACCTCTTGTAATCACGTAGCACGTTCAAAGTGTACAAAGCTTATGGAGGGCCTTCTGGCAAGGACAGGGCGAAGCTGAATCACGATTTTACGTTTTTGGTATCCGCTGTACACAATAATCCTATGTAAACTATGTAATAATGATTCTGGAACTAACCAAATCTATATTTGCAGTGCCACCAGCAGGGAAAGGGAAATAACCGTTGTGGATTTTACGTTTGCCACAACATGGAACTCCTTGTCACTAAGAAAATGCCCAATCGGATAACAACTGCGTTTGAAGAGGCTGATCTGGAGCGAATTCTAGGACAGCTTTGTGCCTTCTTGCTCAGTCAAGTTTTACACAAAAAAGGCGAGTCCCACGCTGCCGTATAACTTGAGGAGTCGTATTTTTTCTAAATTACCATTTGGATTAATTGTCAAACTTGTGTTGTGGATTTGTAAATTGTAGTTGTGTATTCTATTAATTGGTTAATGCTATTGAGTTACATTTGGTTAATATATCTGAGTTCATTTCTGAAATGATTGTAATGTTTTTGTAACATGAGTTTAGTTATTCTGTAATCTGCTTTTTTCCAGAGGGCGTGGCTAGCATTTCCTGAGGCTAGCCAATAAATAGAGAAATGGTTGCCTGTTGGAAGTCTTATCACATATGGTTTTTAATTAAAACCGGTCTGTGATATAAAGATGTAACAGACGGTTTAAAACTAAAACCGTCTGTGATATAATGATGTAACAGACGGTTTCAAACAAAAACCATCTGTGATATCATCACATCACAGACGATTTTTAAATAAAACCGTCTGTGATAGGATAATATCACAGACGGTTTTAGTTGAAAACCGTCTGTGATATATTCTATCACAGACGGTTTCTAAACCGTCTATGATATGCCATAACATCACTGACACATGGTTACAGACGGTTCGGGAAGCCGTCTGTGATGACGGTTCCGAACCGTCCGTGATAAGCTTTTCTGTAGTAGTGATTGTTAATGACTTATGATGAAGAAAACATGGTTTATTTGATAGATTATCTATTCTTGAATTACGAATTCAAGAAGCTAAAATTATGAATTCTTGCATTTATAACTTCGAATTATAGATGCTAAAATTATTTGAATTAATAGAATTAAAACACAAATTAAAGGGTTATGCGAATAGCACTTAATTCCTTAAGTGATTTTGCATAAGAAGTGATTTTAATTATGTTAGGTCTATTGAGCTAGGTTACTGAATTTATTTATGGTTTTTAAGAAAGTTCTGGTGATACAAATTACATATTCGTTTATTATTTCAAGGTTTGCTTATTCATATAATTGAGTCCATAAAACATAATACTTAAGGTTATTTGGCTATTAGGATTTATATGCAAAACATAATGAAATAAAATTATTTCTTCAGAATATAATAGTTTATACTTTGAAGAACGTTCTTAAATTGATTTCATACATTTTAGTGTTTAGGCGAGATATTATATTCATTGTTGAAAAAGCTTATATGATATTAAGGGTTACGATAACCATATTATTTGAGGGTATTAGGCTAGCAAGATTCAGATGCAAAGCAAGTTGTAATAAGAATATTTTTCTAGATTATGGTAGTACATATACTAAATATTATTCCTAGACTGATCTTCATAAAATTTGCATTGAGACGAGATATCCTACGGGCTGTTGAAAATGCGACAAAGGTTCAGTTTTAATTCTTAGTTTGCGACTGCACTTTATAAGATTATTTAACCATTTTTTTCTAGCATTAGCATGGGATATCACTAAGATTGTTTTAAAGTTCGTTTCACAGTATTATTCTTTTATCACAGATGTTTCTCATATAAATGAACATTAAGATCTAATATGTGCTTAATTCAAATATGCACAAACATGAGGTATTCTTGCATAATAGGGGTATTATGGTTTTATTAAAGATCTAGGAATCATTTTACCATTATTTGAATTTGCATGCTTTAAGTTATACTTATTTTGATTCATATGCATTGAAAAGTAATTTATTCTCAAATTAATTCAAACTAGGTTCAACTCTAAATGTTTTTGCATATCTAGGTAGATTACTAACTTTTAAACACATAGAAACTGGTTTGATGTGAATTGGATCATTTTTGCAAGAGATATTCATATTTGAATATTTAATACATTGGAAACAACTTACTTTAGAAAATGATATAAATCATGTCAAAATATAAATAATTTTGCATATTTAGGTTCCTGAGGAGTTAATATTTCTAACAAAATTTGTTTCATTCAGTTTGGAGCTAAATTGTAAAAATTCTATACATGGCATATTTCAAATTCTTTCTTTAAATTTAAATCTGAAATTCAAACAGTGTCTATTTCATAATATTTTTGCATATTATGAATATACATGATTTTATATGAATTTATAAATTTATTTCATTAAATTTGGAGCTGAAATGCAAAAGATACAAGTAAATGAATGTGCTAGGTTTAGGAAAATGTGGAAAATTGAAAATATACCAAAATCGGAAAGTACGCCTTCGGGTTTGAAATACGTCTTGCCTTTTCTGGTTGCGCTGGGTTGAAGTGCTGACATGCTGGGACCAGATGGGAGTGAGAGGCCGAGTGCACATGAGACTGACATGCGAGGCCCAAAGCGCAGGCTTCGTTGCACGCCTGGCGATGGCCTGCTGGGGCACTGCAAGCGGGGCCGCCACAGCAAGAGGCTGACCATAGGGGTCCATCTGGCAGCTAGTCAAAACAGAGACTTCGGTTTTGGGCTCGCCGGCGGCGAGGCTTCGCCGGAGGAGGTGAATCGGTAGCACGATGAGAATCAGCATGTCCCTGCGCACACAACAATGGTGATAGTTCGGCCGGAGGTAGACGGAGATGGCGCACCACCGTGAGGGGGTGGTGGAAGCCATGGCCGAGGCTTGCCGGCGGCGAAGCGCCACCGGAGGTGGTGAATGGGCCCCACGGCAAGCTTCAGGGCAGCCGTGCGCATGAATGGGATGTGTCGGCGCGGCCGGAGGTGGCTGGGATCGACCTATCACCGTGAAGGGGCGGTGACGGCGAAAGGACACGGCGTGGCGGTGCTCCGAAGAAGAAGAACTTCGGTAAAGATCGGTGATTGATTCTGGATGCTATGGAGAAGATTTTGGATGAGTGAATTGCTTTTGGGTTCACTGGAGATGGCTAATTGGGTTTTTCCCCTACCTCTGGATTCTGCGGCAAGGGCGGCGAAGCAATGATATCTTCGGTGGAGCTGGGAATTGAGATGAGAAGAAAGGCTATGGTGAAAGTTACCGGAGCCTCATGAAGCATTGCCGGTCTTTATATAGACCAATGAGGCGGTTTGAGCAGTTTTTGAACACGACTTGAGTTGCGGCGGCGAGAAGACGGCAAGGGCGTAAGGCGGTTTGCTCTGGATGGGTTCGCTCGTTTTTTTCGTGGTCGTGGAAGTAGGTTGACAGGGGAATGACAGGTGATGTGGCGGTCTCGGGCTACTCAATTGCGGCTCCGACTGAAGAAGAAGACAAGGGGAAAAGCGGCGCCGACTTGGCTCTGTATGCGCGAGAGAAGGCAGAGGAGGAATGAAGAAGAAAAGGGAAGAGTGGCTGACAGGTGGGGCGAGCTGGCAGTGGGAGAGGAGGAAGTCGGCAGGGGGACAGCTGGGATTGGCGGCCCACATGGCAGAGAAAGAAAAGGGGAATTCGCAGGAGAATTCTGGACAGGACGAGATACAAACCAAAGTTTGGTATAGTATATGAACTCAAGATTTTATATAGATTTTTATGTAGGTCGGCAAGGTAAAGATGAGACTCCAGTAACAATTTTAGATAAAAATTATTGATAAAAATATATATAAAAAATCTGACAATTCATAGTTGTCACTTTATGTCAGTTCTGAATTTTATTTAATTTAAGATCAAAATCAGTTTATTATTTTATGAAACTTTTTATGAAGATCTGGAATGGAATTATTGACATGATATGAATTTTTCAGATTTTTATAGTGTATATTGTAATTTTAATAATTCTGACATTTTAATTTATAGCTTTTCTGATTGTCTATTTTTGAATTTATAAAATTACCAAATTCAGGGATAAATTCTTGATATTTTTACCAGAGTTGGGTAAGGTCAATATGTCGGCATGGATAAAATTTTAACTCTGGTTAAGGTCGAGTGATTTCTAAAGAATTCTTACAAGGCCGGTTCAGAGTATCTAGAAAGGGTTATTTTTGTATTTTTAATTAATTTTATTGATCCTGATCAATGAAAGTTGCATAATCAGGATCCTGGATGGATCTGGGATTTATCTAAATTTTTTTACAAATTTTATTGGTTTTAGATTTTTATCTTTTTACTTTTACCATTTACCATTTCAATATGTATAACTTTTCTTTTAGAACAAAAACTCAAGGTAAACCAATAATTAAAAAACTCAAGAAATTCAAATTAATTATCACTTCTCAATTTTATTTTTATATTTTGTTTGTTTTAGAAGAAATAGTTTTAATATTGCTATTCCTCTTTTCTTAAGATTAAATGCAAGAAAAGAGGAAAAGATATTGTTTAAAATCAAAACCTTGATTCCAATTGAAATATTTATTCAATTACATTTTTAAGTTTCAAAATTTTCATTTTTCTTATTTTTGAATTTTATGGGATGTTACAAGAAACCTCAAAAGTTATGTACATGCGCAAGCGTAGCTAGTTTCGTTGCATAAGTGATGCTTTCGATTTCGTATTTCACAAACTACGCCTTTATGTAATGTACTCCCTCCGTTGATAAATATAAGGCCTATAGTTTGAATGTCTTGTTGAAAAATATAAGGCGTGCATGTAGATTTAATGAGTCTTTCTACATATATCCTTATTTATTCTCTGTCAACCATATGCATTTATTCATTACCACCTACACAAAGTATTATCTCTCATCTTCCAAGACAATTAAGAGGGATATGTAAGTCATTTCCTCTCATATCTTTCTCAATTTCACCACAACCTTAATCCTTGTGCCAAATCAAAATACGCCTTATATTTATCAACGAAGGGAGTATTCTTGTTTTTTTCAAAAAATATCCTCTTATTTGTATTAGTAACTCATAGTAAAGTGCATAAGGGTCCAACTTTTACATTAAAAATTCGTTACTGTCAAGTCTTTGAGCCGATAAATATGCATGCTGAACTTCTTTATCTTACTCATTGTAGATTCCGTTTCTTGCAACGGCAACACGATTGCCAACAATCATAATAGTGGGAATTAGATTGTTGATGATCTCTGTTGATGTATAGGACCTACGCCTCAATGCTGCTATTGTTCGTCGAAAGAAATTGAGAGGAGATTTTGAAGAGAAACACGGTATGCTACGCTAGCACAAAAAAAACTACCGCATAACCAGAAAGTTACTCACAAGAAGGGGATCATAGATTAGATTACCACTAGATGCGTAGTTGCGGAATCCTTCGCGCGTCGATGTAGTGGATCGTCCTCATCGCAGTTGTTGAGTCGATGGAGTGGATCGTCCTCGCCTCGTCGCGGATCGTCCTCCCACTCCACAGTCGCAGCAGCGTCACCGCAGTAGTCCCCACGTCCAGGGATAGAATGCCGTGCGTCGGTGTGCAAGCACCTGGTCGCTCGGCAGGGGTAGCGAGAAGAGGAGGCTAGGGTTTCGGGTGAAACACTTCTAAACCGTGGAAAGTGTTAGTGTTATGCCCTTGAGGCAATCATTTAGATGATTGTAACATGACTATGTTTATGAATAATAATATGATTATTGGTACAATGAATGTATATCATTGTATTGATCAACAAGTATGTGACTTGCTTATGAAGCTCTTTACTTAATGATGTAATTCGATAAATATCTCTGATCGGATATCATCGTATAGGACAATGATGAATAGATCAGCACATGTAGTGATCGATGATCATGCTTCATAGTTCATGGGATATGGAGATATCATCTATACATTGTGGACGTATGTTAAAGAACATGGGTTAGATAGACCCTTGAATGGGACATTTGCGAGAATGTTTCATTCTTATGTGTCATCGATGTATCTCATACTTAGTAGATGTATGATCCTTAGACCTGAGATTGTCATATTCCTACATGTGTAATAGTTTTCTTTGGGGCTATCAAACACTACTTCCTAACGGATAGTTATAAAGGTAGCTTTCATGTTTACTATGAAACGTGCGAGAGGAAGTGAGCAATCAAGATGGAATTTGCCACTCCAATGAAACAGAGATATATGACAAGGCCACTCGTGTGATATGATTAAGGAAGTGCATGGCCATGCCGTGATTGAGGAGTCAATCACAACTTATTAATATATCACGGATACGAGAGATGGATTGAATCATCAAAGGATGACATGCTTCTGCCTTGAGATCAATCTTCATATACTTGGCAAAGGGATTATTGGATGAGTACTTTTGATAGGTTACATCGATTTGATCATAGTATGTTTGGGAGTTGGCATACTTTGCAAGAAGCCGCTACCAACTATTGGATTGAAAAGGAGTTTTTCGAATCCATGTCCAAACGTCGTGAACCTGCGCAGGTCACACACTTAATGGGTGGGACGCATTAATTTGGATTGGATCCGTAATTAATGAACCTCGTGGGCTTAGCACTGATGGGCCCTAGTTTAGGGTTTCATCTTATGGCTATATAAGGAGGGAGGAGGAGGGCACAGGTGTGCTTTCCCACGGTTTAGGAGTGATTCACTCGAAACCCTAGCCTACTCCTCTCGCTGCCCCTACCGGCGACCGGTGCTTGCACACGACGCACGGCGTTCCATCTCGGGCGTGTGGACTCTGCGGTGACGCTGCTGCGGCTGCGGCGGGGAGGGCGATCCACGGCAAGCGAGGACGATCCACTACACCGACGCAACGATCGCGGCGGGGACGATCCACTACATCGACGCCGCGAAGGATTCCGCAATCGCGCGTCTAGTGGTAATCTTATCTATGATCCCCTTCTTGCGAGTAGCTTTACGTTTCGCGGTAGTTTTTTTTTGTGCTAGTGTAGCATACCGCGTTCCCCATCAGTGGTATCAGAGCCATCTCGTATAGTTTTGTGATCTGGATGTTGCACATATGATGTGTAAGGTTAGTAGATTGGATCTATTACATGTTCAGCCAGTTCATGTGATGAATTGGTGACGGCAGCCATCGATGAGATCGATTGGTTTAGGGTTTGAGAAAGTGCAAACCGACTCAATCTTGATTTGGGTGAGTCTGCATTTGGTACGCGGCGTTACCCTTACGGTCGGGTTACCGCTATCAGGGTTTCTGAAACGTATCCATATGGGACCAAGCCAATCAGATTGAGTTGGATTGGGTCAATCTGGTTGATCCATGGTAAGCGCAAACAGATTCAATATTGATTTGGGTGAGTCCGTTCATGGTACGACGTTACCCTTACCGGTCGGGTTACCGCCATCAGGGTTTCTGAAACGTATCCATATGGGACCAAGCAAATCATGTTAGATCGGATTGGGTCAATCTGGTTGATCCGTGGAAATTACGGATCCGTTCCAAATTAATGCGTCCCAGCCCATTAAGTGTGTGACCCTACAGGTTCACGTACGTTTGGACATGGATTCGGAAAACTCCTTTTCAATCCAATAGTTGGTAGCGGCTCCTTGCAAAGTATGCCAACTCCCAAACATACTATAATCAAATCAGACATAACCTATCAAAAGTACTCGTGTAATAATCCCTTTGCCAAGTATATGAAGATTAAACTCAAGGCGAGAAGCATGTCGTCCTTTGATGATTCAATCCATCTCTCGTATCCGTGATATATTAATAAGTTGTGATTGACTCCTCAATCACGGCATGGCTATGCACTTACTTAATCATATCACACGAGTGGCCTTGTCATATATCTCCGTTTCATTGGAGTGGCAAATTCCATCTTAACTGCTCACTTCCCTTTGCACGTTTTATAGTAGACATGAAAGCTACCATTATAACTATCCGGTTAGGAAGTAGTGTTTGATAGCCCCAAGGAAAACTATTACACATGTAGGGAATATAACAATCTCAGGTATAAGGATCATACATCTACTATGTATGAGATACACTGATGACACATAAGAATGTAACATTCTCACAATGTCCCATGGCGGGTCTATCTAACCCATGTTCTTCAACATGCGTCCACAATGTATAGATGATATCTCCATATCCCATGATCTATGAAGCATGATCATCAATCACTACATGTGCTGATCTATTCATCGTTGTCCTATACGATGATATCCGATCAGAGATATTTATCGAATTACATCAATAATTAAAGAGCTTCATAAGCAAGTCACATACTTGTTGATCAATACAATGATATACATTCATTGGACCAATAATCATATTATTATTCATAAACATAGTCATGTTACAATCATCTAAATGATTGCCTCAAGGGCATAACACTAACAGATTTATTTGCACCCAACTCAACCTTGTGTTGATCTTCGGTACAGGCGTTGCCATCCTAGCCTCATGAATCGGTCTGATAAAAATCATAATGGGTGAAAGAAATTCGTTTGAGAACTCATTGGAGAAGAACAAAACTAGAACAAATTAATCTCGAAATAAAATAGAAGAAACTGAAGAAACCTAAAATTACTTCAGGAGCTCAATAAAACTCATCTACTCAACACTAGCGAGAATGCCAAAGAACTTCTGAGTTTTTACTAACAACGAGGTAGCTATAGCTCAAAGGAGCAACTGCGGGCTGATGTAGGAACACTACTACAAAAGGATTCATATTAGACCCTGTAAGGACCCGAATCCACTGATTCGAACCCACTGTGTTTACTGCACTATTCCCAGGATCAACGCTAGTGCACACAGCTTAACATTGGTACATATCACATCATACACAACGATAATAGAATAATAGTTCATTTATTGATATAACTAAATGTATGATCTTATGACCAACTTACATTATTAAGCCACGCAGGCAAGACCGAAAATATAAACTAATAATTAAGCGTGGAAAGTAGAAACGTAGGTAGCTCATCACCACCACAGCAACCGACAAGGCTCGGACCCTAATGACTCGTGTCTTCTTGGACTTCATCTTCCAACACAGGTGTAGATTCTTCAACTGTTGATTATTGTTGTTTGGCAAGGGTGAGTACTTAAAGCACTCAACAAGTTGTGCACAGAATGCAATTCCATGTATCTATATGCAAGGCTTATTCCAATGGATAGGCTATCATGGCTATTTTGCAATAAGCAGCATTTATGAACGAATACAGTATATAGATTGTAAAGGATGTAAAACAAATAACGATAATAAATAAATTCAGATTTCTCAAGTAAACCAAGTTTCCAATCCTAAGTCAAATTCCATCTTCCACATGGCATTCCGCCATCCCAACCAAGTTGTCCAATTAATTAAGCTAACCCTTAACTGTAATTCCCGAGCATTGCTCAATACCGCGAGCACGGCTATCCGAATAGTTTCACACTCTGCAGAGGTTATGCACTTTACCCACGTGATACAACCAAACACCACAAAGGCGAGAGATTATAACAAAGCCTTTACAATGCTCTATCTTAACCCGATACTACCCGCTAAGGTTTCAACATCGCGGTCTCAGTAAACCACATCCAGTGGCCCCCTCTTGCGCCATGTGAATTACACCCTGACCCGGGAACTCACACCGACCACGATAGTATCAAAATTAAGACTTTGCAAATTACTCAGCTAGGCTGGCCCATACCAGACATGTGGTTGCATGATTGACTCAGGTCAAAGGCTTGCAAGGTTAAGTCCTTAGTGTGATCAAGGCAAGACTTCCACATACCATCTGCCCATCGGGCCCACCTTGGCCTCCTCGCCTTGCCACTTGCCCCAATCTAAGTTATCATCACCGCTTGATTACCAAGCACCACGTGTCATCAACAATTCAACATCGTTATGTGACATGACTCGCCACAACAACTCAATCTCATCGTGTGATCCCACATGACACACAAGTTCATAACATTGTTCCATATTCCGTTAATCAAGATTAATTAACAATGATTCGACACATGTGATGACGTGGCATGGCTAAGCAACTAATACGGTCTAACCTCCAATGTTGATCATAATTATTAATCAACTATATTAAACCAATCTAGGGTGACAATGGTTCATGGCATATAATGACAAGGTAGGGTATAGATCAATCTGTATTTTAGCTAAACCCAATCTAATTTGAAACAATTGTATATTTGAAATATATACAATATTGTAAAACAAACATAGCAATTTTATAAACATGGGTTCAACATGATCAAAGCACAACTTGCCTTGGAATAGGTCCTGATCTTGATCTGAAGCTTGCTCTTGGGTTGCTTGATCTTCCTCCAAGTGTCGCACAATTCAACGTCTACGCGTCATCAAAGAGAAAAGCAAATAAATGCCAAAACAGAGAGCAATTGAACTCCAAAATCAATTAAAATTCACCATTAAATAGATCTCAATTTTACAAATTTTTAGAAACTGGAATCACTCAAATCCGAGTTACGATGCAAAAGATATAGCCTTTTGAAGTTTGAAATAAATCTCAAATCGGGAAAATCAGAAAATCAGATTTAATAGATTTATTTTTATTCCGAAAATAGATTATCATCGTCATCATGACGTCACGCTGACGTCGTCGACTGGACGGACCAATCGGAAGCGCCACGTGGCCCGGTCCATGGATCGCGTCCACGATCCGCCGGGTCCACGGCAGACGCGGCCCACAGCGCCTCGGCCGCTGCGCCCGACACGCGGCGCTTGGATTGGTTGCGGCGACGGCGCAATCTGGTGCACCTGTGATTCCATCGGACGATCGCGATTGATGCACACGCGGCGAGATCACGAGCACGGGTTTTAGATCCAACGGACGGCGATTAAGAGGGTTTCTGACCACCGAGGACACGCGGTCAGATCGAGACGTCGGCGAAGATCCAACGGACGAGCTTCTCACGCTAATGGCGTCGCCGAGACCAAAATCCGCCGGCGATGAAGACGACGATACTCGCGAGGCGCCCGGCGAAGTTCGGACGCCGAGACCTTGCACTTCGGTGCGGCGAGCGAGGACTCAACGCACCGTCCGAGCCTTAAATAGGCGCACGGAGAGGGCGTCGAAGCGGCGACACGGACTCGAGTCCGTCGGAAACACTGGCGGCGCGCGCGAAGAGTCCGAGGCGAGACGACACACGAGAACCCTTCGATGGCGAATGAACGGTTGGGATTCAAGCGACGTGGTGGATCGAGATCCGCCGAACCAACTAACGGACACGATCCAAACTTTCCCGAACCGGTACGACTTAATTCCGACCGTCCGATTCCGATCCGACGTCCATCGGCGCTAGGGTTTGCGATTCACGCGCGAAAGCTCCTGACCGCCCGATGCGAGATCAACGGCTGGCGATGCGCACCTCCGCTCGTGGGCCAACTGGGCCGCACGACCCACATCATTACACAGCGCCAAGTGTTGGGCTCGGCCCAACACTGTTTCCTGAGATTTTCAAAAGGTTTTCATTTAAAATAATTCCATAAATTCATTTAATTTGTTTTAGGCAATAAAACAATCAGGAAAAATCCAAGAAAAATCTCAAAAATACTTTGAGACATTCTGGACTTAAATAAAATATTTTTGCTAAAACTTTATTTTAACTTTGTACAGATTTAAATACTTTTGAATAAAAAGCAATAAACTTGAAATAGGAATTAATTCAAATAAATCTAGAAAAATCCAAATAAATTCCAGAAAATCACAAATGCATTTTTAAACTATAAAAACTTAATTAAGCCAAATTTTGGGATGTTACAGACCCCTCATCACTAACGGTGTTTTTTGCAAAAACCATCTATGGTGAGCTTTTTTTTGGAAATAAGTATAGAGAGCCTCGACCTCCACTGTGTTTTTAGGGTTTCTCGAGCTATTTTTGACGTGGCTGCGATTGAGAGGCGATCTAGTGAAAGGAGACCCTGGATTTGGAAGTGTGATTGTAGATCCTTTTGTTTTAGGTGATCTAAGGTTAGTAATTGGTTCTAATTTGCGTTATATTCAAGATCTAACTTGGTAAAAAGGGAAATGAAGATGGTTTAGATCTTAGCTTGGTATAGATCCATTTGTTTTTTGTGATCAAAAGTAGTAATTGGTTCTAATTGTATTATACTCAAGATGTAGCTAGTTAGGTAAAGAGAGAATTGAAGATGGTAAGGTGATCTAAGGTTAATAATTGGTTCTCATTGCATTATATTCTAGATCTAGCTTGGTAAAGAGGGAATTGAAGATGGTTTTAATCTAGCTTGGTGTAGATCCATTTGTTCTTTTCGATCTAAAGTAGTAATTGGCCGATTCTAATTGCATTACTCAAGATGTAGCTAGCTATGTAAAGAGAGAATTGAAGATCCTCAGTTTAAATGTAGATTATATATATATATAGTTTGTTCTTTAGATCTAGCATGGTTTATGGTTTAGGGTAACATTTTATCTAGTTAATTTGTGCTCCAATTTAAGAATGTATCCATGTGCACTCCTAGTATACTTAATTCATTATTTAACACTTGTTGTTATATAAGTAGCATAGATGGACCAAAGCTTGATGTACGCTGAGAACCGTTTGAGTGCCGAGTACATTAATGGCGTCTCCAATTTTAGAAGAGCTGTAAAGGAGGATATGTTGAACAAGGGGGTGGAATTTATGTCTTGTCCATGCATTGACTACAAGAATCTAAGGATATTTCAAAACTCAGCGTAGTAGATCAAAGCATACTTGATTCTAAGGGGTTTCAAAAGAGGGTATACATGTTGGCCCAGTCACGGTGAAGAGCAGATTATACAGGAAACAACTAGTATTAACATCGTAGACGAAGTCAATGATACGCCAGATGATATCAACTGTGCTTTCGATGAGGATAAATTTCACGATGACAATCTAGATCAGATGCTGTGTGTCGCAGAAGGGAACCGTGATGAGTGAGACTATGTAAAATTCTAGGGCTTGATACACGACTCGAACAAACCTTTGTTCCCGGGTTACAAGTCAAAATACACAAGGTTATCATTCATGCTTGAGCTGCTCAAAGTTGTAATATCCCAATTTTTGCATTCCTTAAATTTAATATGTATTTTGTATTTCTGAGAATTTTTTGGAATTTATTTAAATTATTTTGGATAAATTTTTGCTGGATATATTTTATTTAAGTTTTGAATACCCTAAAATATTTTCCTGAATTTGTTTGGAATTTTTCGGGTATGTCTGCTATTTATTTCGGCTTATTTTAATTTCTAGATTTATCTTAATTAGGAAATTATTTAAAAAGGCCTTTGAATAGTTTTGGGCCAAGCCCAAGCGGGCCCAGCCCAACTTTCTGCGCCCCAGCCCGCATCAGCCCTGAAAGGATCAAGTTGGCCTAGAGGGGGGTGAATAGGTAACTTTAAAATCTTTTAAGTCTTAAGAAAAACTTTTCTCAATAAAAATAGCAACAGAAAAACAATTTGAATAGAAATTCAGCACAACTCTATTTCAGTAAGATCAGAATTGTGAAGAACTTGAATGAGAACAGACAATAAGATGAACACATAGAGATAAACCAATATGAGGACGACTCAAGGATTTTTCACCGAGGTTCAGAGACCAATCTTCTACGTCCCCGTTAGAGCACTTCTTCAGAAGTATTGCTCCCCGAAATAGCCAGTCTCAACGGCTTTTGGTTTTTCACTAGCTTGACTATTTCACCACTCTGGTGAGGTGAGTCTCAACCTTTCACAGCAATGGTGGCCTTCCACAATCCCTTTTGGATAGGTCGCACCAATAACTTCTCCAACCGTCTAGGAACAGCTAGTTCCAAGAGTAATAGACTATCCACAAGCCCTGTCTCTTGGTTCTATGGCTAGATGCTAACTAGACTCAACTTGGAGCAAGAACTCTAAATGTTCAGAGTGAGTGTTTGTGGTTTCTGAGTTGAAGCTCAAACTCTTTGATGGAATGAAAGCTCAGGAATGTTAAAGATCAAAGAGTTGTAAATGATTTGAAAGATATCAACGGTGTTCAGAATGTCAAAGATGTGTATGTGCAAACTTCTACATATTTTGAGAGCTCAAGCACTGTATATATAGAGCTTGAACAGAAATAATTGTTGTACCTACCATTTGCCCGTTGGGTGTGCTAGGATGGACGAAAATGGTCAACTATGGAGTCACGGGTTGCCCCTTTTAAAAGTATTTTAAGGTGTATGAGTCATATGATGAAATATATACACGCACCGGACTAAAAATGTTAGTCCGGGGTACACAAGATTGTTGAAGTATTATTGTACCCAGTGTAACCCATTTGCGCTGAACCGACAAAACTGGTCCGTCGTATACATGCTTTGTTCTATTTGGATACCAGCAAAATAATGTTTGCGCCGAACCGAAAAGGTTGGTCCGACATAGAAGGGAAAACAGCTGGTTTTATTAGAGAGAATCGCGTTTGCGCTGGACCAAAAAAGTTGGTCCGGCGTATACTCAGAATTTGGTCCGCAGCAAACGGCATGTTCTCGGTTAAGATTTGAGTAAAGTAATTCTTAACACCGGACTAGAAATGATGGTTCAGAGTGAAAAGACAACATACGCCGGACATGAAAATAAGGATGAATTCAGATCGGTCTGACGTGAACGGTGAATGCTCGGTTGAAATAAATCAGAAGAGAGATCTTAGCGCCGGACTGAAAAAGTTTGTCCGGTGAACATGGAGTGCGCTCGGTTAGAACTTGAAACTTGATTTTTTCATCACCGGACTAAATGAAGTTGGTCCGTGATGAGGACATCACTACTATGGATACGACCACACCTAGTTGGACCAACTCCAACACGTCATCTATGGGTCAAGAAGATAGAGTTATCAAATCCATCACGTTCTGGAATCCAATTCGGTCTCCAGATACCAGTTTGAAGTAAAATGAGCATAACTTTTGTATACGGCGTCCAATTGGAGAGTTCTTGTACTTGATTGAAAGCTTCCAACAAGACCTTTCAAATGGATCTGGTCTCAGCCCTAGATTCATCGTGGATCATCCGGAATCATCAAAACAATATTCTATATCACTATTTTGGGCTGTTTTGATCCACGATGAATTTACGGCTAAGACTAGATCCATTTGAAAGGTCTTGTTGGAAGCTTTCAATCAAGTACAAGAACTCTCCAATTGGACGCCGTATGCAAAAGGTATGCTCATTTTACTTCAGACTGGTATCTGGAGGCCGAAATGGATTCCATAACGTGATGGATTTGATAACTCTATCTTCTTGACCCATGGATGACGTGTTGGAGTTGGTCCAACTAGGTGTGGACGTATCCATAGTAGTGATGTCCTCATCATCCTCCCCTTCTTGAATTTGAGTCGTCCTCGACTCAAGCTCTCCTTTCAGCTCGTCTTTAGCACAAAACATTATCATATAGGTCCTGCATTTATTTAAATAAAATTGTAACTCCGCCTCTTTATATATTTTAAAGATAGGAAAAACATTTAGAGGATTCATCTGATAATTATCCATATAGCTCAACACTTCTTTCCAGCATATAATAGTTTGATGAAAGCTACCACTCTTCGATGCTTCCTCCCCTCCTTGAAGGAAAACCATCCTTGGTTTTGGACAAGATGGAAAAGAAATAACCAACAAAAAGAACAACGTGTACGCAGTATATATGTATATATCGCATATTTCATTGTTCTTTTGGATTTGCGGAATGATATTTACATAACAACAAATGAGGAAATCAGATTTAAGCAAAGCATCTTTCCTCACAATTTTGCAACTCAATTTATGGTTATAAGTGAAGCATATAACATAAATATTAACAAGATTCAGTTTGCAACTTAATTTGCAAATATAAGTTAAGCATATATCTATCCCCGTCCTTAGATAAAGAATACTCATGTTTTATAAACCTTGTTCAATAACATCGATGGCAAAACTACAAGTTTTGGTAACAAGCACTGCTCATTCATATGACAAGATTGTAAACAAGCAATACCAAAACATTCCAACAACGGTGACACCATTTTAATGGGCTTCCACTTAGCAACTACGATATGCTGATTTGTAATACAATTAAATGTTCTAAAATTCGAACAATGAGGTAGCAAGCTATGGGTATCTCACATATCAGGAAAATTTGATGGTGCCTTACATGAAACAAGCTGTAGCATGCAACTAGGATTGCCCAAAACAGCAAGCTTCAGTTCAGCAAGTTTATCACAAGTTATGCATACTCTGTAAACAAGAAACTTGCCATCTGTGCTATAATCTCCAAATAAATTGAATTTAAAACAATACGCATAGGTGCTAGATAAAGACTTAAGAGATGAAATTTCAGAAATCTTATCCATAGCACAATTCAAGCTAACAGGCTCATTCAACATGATATAGCACAAAACAGTGGCAGGGGATATTCTAGCTATCACTTCCTTATGCGTAATCAGCATCAAATGATCAAAATTATAAGCATGCAATTCATCACCTAGTTCTACAATAGTGGCATAAGATGGTAACTCACTAGAACTAAGTACAGTAGGAACATACTCACAAATTTGCTCCCTTTCTTGCTGTAAAATCAGATCTGTACTATGGTCATTAGCATCCTCCACAGAAGTAGTAGGTACCTCAAAAATTTTACTTGACAACGAGGTATTTCAGCTTTTAGCTCCCCATCTTCAGAAGTAACCTGCATATCAAATAGAATAGCAACAACAGAAACAACAGAAGTAGAGTGGATTGCGTTAGTAGAATCATCCTCACATGTATTATCCTTTACTTCACTCGAATTTTCTGGTATTTCTTTCGCATGCTCGGGGTGTATGCTCTCATTAGTGTTTGATGTAGTGCATGCAATAAGAGTAGCATTTAACTCTGTAGGAACCTGAAATATGGTTGATTGTCTTCTCTTTATTTTTCTTTCGGCTTTACGTGAAAGATTAAGCAAGCATGACATAGAATTGAATTCTTTACAAGATATCATGATCTGAATATCAAAATCTAGCCCATAATAAAAGCTGTTCATCTGAGTCTTTTTGATCTCTTCTAACCCACAACGCAAATATCTATGCTAAAATTCTTGGTAGTACTCATCCATAGTTTTACTACCTTGTTTTAGATGTTGCAATTCCTTCCGTAATTGGTGAGCAACATATGGAGGAACAAATCTAGCTCTCATAATTTTCTTCAATTTAATCCATGTGCTAGGGATGTCCTGATTTTTACGCATATTTTTGATCTCTTCTAACCCACAACGCAAATATCTATGCTAAAATTCTTGGTAGTACTCATCCATAGTTTTACTACCTTGTTTTAGATATTGCAATTCCCTCCGTAATTGGTGAGCAACATATGGAGGAACAAATCTAGCTCTCATAATTTTCTTCAATTTAATCCATGTGCTAGGGATGTCCTGATTTTTACGCATATAATCATTCCACCAAAGAGTAGCATGATCAGTAAATCCACTAGTAACAACCCTAACCTTATCATGCTCAAGAATTCCATATTTATCAAATGATTGTACTACAGCTAATTCCCATGTAAGATAACCTTCATGATCATATTTACCACTAAAATTAGGTACAGTGAACTTACTTTTGGTACGCGTGCTATGCCGTCATACCTCCGGTGATGGTGAAGCTTTGCTCGTACGTTCTTCGTATCTCGGAGTGTGAACTACCTCTTCTCCTAGGATGTTGTTGGCCCAAGCACTACGACGTTGAGAACCTGCCATTGTTAGTGAAGATAAGAAACATACCACAAGTATATGTTCCTATCAACTAGTAGGTGCTGGTGATTCAAAGTCTCTCACTTTCAAACTTTTACCAATTCTTACAAGTTCTTACCATGCGAACAGGTGGTGACCGGCGGCTGGTTCGTGATAACCACACTCAAGCTTGGCAAAGCGATTGCAAGGAGAACGGTATCTATTTGGCTAGTAGAAGGTGGAGCTTGGACATGCAATATTTATTTCCTATGCAATCTGATAACTCTAGTTATTGTAATGATAAGTAATGATCCAAACTAGAATTCACAAGCCCTAGTTGCCGATCACAAGGATATAAGCGAATTTCAAGACAACACACACGCAAAGATGATGGAACTTAATGCAACCAATGGAATGAGCTAAATAAGAATAATTTCAGCATCAAATCTCGTGTTGCATAAGTTATAGAGAGACGCTAGCTAATTGCTTCAGAAAAGGTAAAAGGGCACAAGATTGCTTACTAATTAATACAATTGCACAATCTAAAAATAATGAACACAAATTAGGGTTTTGCTCAATGTAGTGCTGCCGGCCACTATTCTGTTTTCTTTTCTTCTTTTTTTTTGCTCTTTTTTTTTGCTCTTTCCTTCTCTTTTCTTTGTTTGAGTGACTTTCGACCAACACTAGTATGAACAAAATTTTGAAATCCCTAACTTGATGTCGCAAGACAGTAAGATATGATAAATCAAGATTATGCAATGTATGAAGTAGAGCAGCCCTAAACAATATCAAATAGCTAGTCTCAACTGGGATCAAAGTATTCGCAAAGGATGAATTGGTTCCCAAAGGTATGTGTACAGATATTTTTGCGGTTTTATGGATTGTGGATGCTACTGGATTCAACTAACTCAAAGGAACAAAGCTAGAACACAAATTAAAGCAAGATACCCAAATTCAATGTTTCTAGGGTAGCAGAATTGTTGCCCAGATTAAAGCTTCAAAACAACCGAATTTGGATGGTTCACTATGGAAGGAATTGAAGCTTATGTCCTCAGCTTTCAAAAGAGTACAAGAACATGCAATTTGGAGCTCGGGTGTGAAAGTTATACCTCAAAAACCGAACACCACAGAATTGCCCCAATTTCAGTCTACGAGACCGATTCCGAATCCGACTTAAATTCGGTTTGAAAGTGTCCGAATCACAAAGGACACCCAAAACGTTTTTGTAGAGGACTCTTCAAGGATTTAGGAAAGTATAAAAACATCTCAATCGGAGTTCGGACGTGAGAATTATGATCAAAATACCAAACTGATCTGGATTGGAAGTACAACTTGCTTCACCAATTTGACGTCCAAATTAATCTAACTTAGGTATGGAAATAGAAACTGTGCCCAACTAGGTTTTTGGAGAGCTCATCCCCAGGTTTTAAGAAAGTGCAAGAACCCAAGAATCCGAGCTCGTATGAGAAAGTTATGAACAAAACAATAGACAGAACATATTGAAATAAAAGCTACGCGAAGGAAAAACGATCAGCAACTAAAACAAGGACTCTAATGGATCAAAACCTAACAAAACTCTCTAAAATATCAGATTGAATTTAAAGGTTGAATTTTTGTAGAGTAATTTTCAATTTGGAACAGAGAACATGTAGCATCCCAAAAATTCTAAATAATAAATATAGAAATATAAAAATTAGAAAATGTAATGGAATATAATTTTTAATTAGAATGTTAAGAATGAACTAAAATATTATCTTCTATTTCAATATCTTGAAATCCAACCATAATAAAGTATGAGTTGCAAAATAAAACTTCAAATAAAAAAAATATGAAAATAAGTTGGAAATAAAAATTTACATTGAAATTCCAATTAATCTAAAATTTTATTGAATTTTGGTTCTTAAAAGAATCTTTAATGGTACTAATTTCATTTTCTCTACAATACAAAACTTAAAGTACAACAAGCAAATAAAGTTCAACATTAAAATATATTTATTGATGATTTTTATGGATTTTTCTGAATTTATGATAGTTTTATTTAATTTCCTTGATTTTTGTTCCAAAGGAAAAAATCCTTTCATATAATCATGATAATAGATAAAGAAAAGAGTAAAAAATTTATAAAAAAAATAAACAAAAAATTATTTAAGCATACAAAATTATTCATAAATTAATTTTGGCAGTTAAGGGTCATATGGAGATATTTTAGGAAGTTACATGTCACATCAAAGCAATTAAGAGTGCAATTAATGAATCCTTGACTAGCAACAGCGAATTTGTCAGATTTAAATAAACAATAATTATGAATTAATTCGACTTGAATTTTTTATATTATCTTCACTATGGATCATAATATAAACAGTAAAAATATCAGGAAATAATAATTATACTTGTGAATTTTACAAATTCGAAAACTGAAAAGTTGAAAATCTGGTAATTCCAATGTCAGAATTTTATTAAATAAAATATAAATAATTTGAAGCTTAAACTTTTACAGGAGACTAATATCGCTATAAGGAAACTTGAAAAAAATTGTCAAAGATATTTCATAAGTTATGAACCCCTAGATAAATTAAATACAGAAAAATGAAATCTGTGCACAGTGCACTGTTCGAATTATTATAAATTATAAAAGAATGGGATAATTCTGAAAAATTTTCAGTACCTTCAAGCATATCTGTAGTACACTACATAAATTCCTCATTAAAATATCATCAATATTACTATCCGGTTCATTGAATGCAATCCAGATCTGCTGGCGATAAGGAATTGATGAGGTTGTTTTGTGTGTCACTTCAATGAATAATGCCCGGGCCCACCCGTCATCTAGCTTCTCCACAGCCTTGCTGGGCTATGAAAGCCAGTGAGCTCTCCTCAAATGGCCTTTTGCCATGAGCATGCTTCTCCTCTCTACTCAAGCTTCATTTGCCGCAAGCAAGCACCCAGCCGAAACTACCAGAGGAGCCCTCCATGGCGCCATCTCTTGTTCTGTGAGCTTCCTCTCTGTGTTCTTCTTTTCCTGTATTTATTTCCTTCTCTAATGACTTACTAGTGCCTCTTAATTCCATGTCATGTGAGGCCAACTAAGTATGTGCTAAGTTAAGTGTAACATCCCGAAAAATGAGTAATAATAATAAATTAAATAATATATTTTAAGAAGTTTTAATTTGTATTTCCCTGGGTTTTTCTAAACTTTCTATGAGTTTTCTTGACTTCTTTTGATTATTGCTTAAAAGGAAAATTCCTTTTTCTAAACAATCAACCATTACTTAAGTAATAAGAAAAGATTTGTAAAACATAAAAATAAGAAAAATTGCTGTAAAAATTCTTGGAGCTATCGAGAACACAAAATATAATTTTAAAGTCATGAAAAAATATTAAATGATGAAAAGAAAGGTAATTTAATGAAGTAAGACTAGTAATAGTAAAAATATCAGAAATTAAATGTTCAAAATTTCGATGTGAAAATATTTATATTATCTTCTCCCTGGATAGATTCATCTAAAGTAAAAATAATAAAAATAAATAATCATTTTTATTATATTTAAAAATTCAAAAACACAATTTCTGAAAATCAAAGAATCAGAATGTCAGAATTTTTATAAATTACATACAAAATATTTTATATATATATTTTTACTGAAGGTTTATATGACCAAGGGAAACTCCTATAAAAAGTTTCAAAAAGTTTTGATAAAATATGTCTTCTGATAAATATAAAACAGAAAACACGATTTTGTGCACAGTGCACTGTCAGAATTATTGTCAAATCCTCAGGCGTTTAATTGGTCTGAAATTTTTATGGTAGGTTCTAAACTAGCTCTAGTACACTCAGTAAATTTCTCATTAATTTTTTGACAACATAGGTAACTGATTCCGTGAACCAAACTCAGCCCTGATCACTGAAATTGCTTGAAGTCCTCCATTCCATCGCTGACCTGTGGACCCGTTGCACCGAGCGGACCCACCTGCGTGCCTCTGCCCCCAGCCTTCGTCTTCCTCCGATCGCTGTGTCCCCGAAGCAGAACCTCGTCGCCGAAGCTGTAGCTTGCGCCACCATTGCTCCTTCGCGACGCCCGAGGAAACCGTCATCGTCCTCTCCTTGCCACGCCGCCATCCTCACCGGATTTCCCGCGGCTCTCCCATACCGATCCCTGTTTTGGTGCCGCAATTCTTCCGCTGTGTTCATACCAAGCTGTCGAGCTTCTCTACAGCGAATTGGCGCCTATAAATAGAGCATCAGGATTGCCTTAGAATGCCCTTCATTTCCCCTCTCCCCTTGTTCAATTTCATCAAATGAACCATCGCCAATTTCCCTCATCTCTGCCATGACCGAAGAACCCTAGTAATCAGATCGAACCCAATAGACTACTACCAAATCTGCGATTGCCTGGAAGGGCGGTCAAAAGCAGTTCAAAGAAAAGGGAATATCCTTGGCAAAGGATTCGAACCAATACACTGAACCTCCTCCCAATTCCTTTACACATTAGCTTCAGTATCATATAAGGATCAAAACCCCTCAATTTGGTCTAGGTTTCATCCACCGTAGCTCTGCTGCCGCTTTGACCCTTCTTCCCCAAGCACGGCGCACGGTGGCAGGCCAACCCGATCAGTTCCTCCAGCCGTTAGTAGGTAAAATGGAACCTTTTGGACCTCCTGACTCTTAAACTGGAACCGATCACACTTGGGTAGCCTTCTAACGTCGGCGCGGCTCGTCGCCATTACCGCCGCCGCCTCCTCTCGGTGACAGCCCGCCTCAGCTCAACTCCAACCAAATCGATACCGTCCCAGATGCGTATCACCTCCCTGAAGCTCCCTACGCTGTCGATCGAACCTCCCCCGAGCTGTTTCGTCGGCGACGAGCCGTGGAGTTGAGCCCCTGTTCTCGAGTGTATGACGCGAGGGCCCCACATGTCAGCCAGCGCGCCTCTCAGCCTCTCTCTCTCTCACTGACCGCAGGCCCCACCTGTCAGTCGGCTGAGATTTAAATAAAACCGCGAAAATGAGAAACCGCTTTCAAAGTATCGAAAGCGTATTTTCTGATTTTCCTGGATTTTTCAGAACCGACTTAGATTCAAACTTGAATATCTTTCGCATTTGAAATCCAAATGAGATGAAACCAATTTATAAATTCATCTAAAATCAAGATCTTCCAAAATATGTAAAAATATTTTGAAAATCTATTCTAGAAAAATATTTTAATACAAAGATGAATAGTAGATACAAAAGTAGATTAAATATAGAAACTTTGCAAACAAAGTTAAATATTTTCGGAACCAATTTTATCATAATCCTTATTCTGCTATGCACCTATTTCTATAAAAATATTTGGGTAACTAATTGTTTTATGTCTTTTCTATTGAAGTCTAACATTATTAGTAACTATGCAATAATAACTAAATTGATAAGGAAAGAATTTTTGGAAGTTTATTAAACATATTTTTTTTCAGCATGATGGTGGAATAATGTTAGGCTAGGTAAAAATATTAAACAAATTATGATTTATGCAAATAAGATGTGATTTAGTATGAAGAGCATAATAGGTATATATGTTATAGATATATGTATGTGTTCACATGGGACCATGCTTGCTTCTAACAATTAGTTCATGAAAATGGGGTTGATAACTTAATGTGTTATGCCAGATAAAATGGCAGCCAGAAATTTAGTGATAAATGTTTAATTCAAAAGTCTTTAAATACATTGCTTTGCATCTGAATCCTATTAACAACATACTATTTTACGATATCACCATAAGACAAATCTTTCTACTTTAAATAATTTTAGCATCTATAATTCGAAGTTATAAATACAAGAATACATAATTTTAGCCTCTTGAATTCGTAAAACAAGAATAAATAATCTATAAAAGAATATGCGTCTGTTTCATATAGCATGTTTCATTTGATTTTGTCTGTCTTCTTTTTTCCCTTATTGAAATTTTTGTTTCGCTATATTTCCATTGAACGACGTGTAGAAACCGACTCACTAATTCCGTCATCAACCATGCCGGTTGCAGCCGCGACTTCATCATAAACAACAATTAAGCAAGGCAAGCACCCCCTTTGATCATATTGATCCCAGTATTTAATTTTCATTGTGTTTATCAAAATATTTCATGCATGCGTTTATTTTCTGTAAATATGCTATTTTGTGGTACTGGTTGATATACCTGTTGTCTCATGAAACTTCCTTGATAAGTATGGACATGTGAACCTTGATAACCATATAAATGGGCTAGACAATACATAATGTCAACTTGGGTATATGCGATTATTAACCATGCTTAGCCATGCTTTAGAACCAACGTTAAATATGATCAGATCAAAGTTGATTCTTGAGAATTTAAAAAGGTTGGTTATGACATGATGTCGTTTGTTGGTATTTTGACTAAAAACCCCAAAATAAAAACTATGGTTTAGATGCGAGCAATTATTGGCAATAGCCGGTTGTGCAAGAGATGGACTTGTACGTAGTATAGGGGGGAGATTATTGCCTGTATCGGATTAAGGACCGAGCTATGGGTTGTTTTCAAGCCAAGAATTCCGTGCAACCACAAGTGCTGGTATGGGACAGTCTTAACCTATTAAGTTGCTTAGGTCTGGCTTTGCACATTGGTAGGCGGGAGATAGTATGAGCAATCCTTTCTAGGTTTGCTTATGAGGGGCTTCAACACTTCGTTGTGGGTAAATGCATATCGGTATAATGGTGTACGCCTTGGTGTGGGAAGAAACCCTTATCGCAGGGATTTATTGCTTCTATCGCAGGGAATTACTGCTCTTATTACCACTTTATATGACAGGGATACACTGTCATGTTTCTTCTCCATAACAAGGATTTAACGTCATCGGGCTGGTGCAAAGCTAGGTATATGTAATGTAACGGTTATGTTATGATCTTTCTGCGGCACACCAAAGGAAGTGTGCTAATAGCTTGCACAAAGAGATGATCATTTCTTGTGGGTAAAGCTGTACACCTCTGCAGAGTGTAAATCTAATTAATTAGCCTCGCCTACGGTCAAAGGCACTTGGTAACGTCATCACATGGTTAGCAGTTTTACTATTTTCAAAATGGGATGATTTTCACTTGATGTGCCTTGTTTTGGCAAAGATTATGGTTACGCCACATGTTGGCAAGGAATGGATATGTCAGAATTGGATTATTGGATCATTGAATTATTCCATGCTCACGAAGGGCTGTGAGTATTACTTATGCTTTACTTATTTTTTATCAGTCAAACTTGCTTTATTAAATCCCGTTTGCAAATGACAACTTGATTTATAAATTCAATTTCTCTTTATGCAAATTAACTGTAGAAGCCTTTTCTTTGAAATGGCCTACATATATTACAGGATTTGCTAAAGTCTTGCGGAGTACGTAAAGTACTCACCCTTGCTTATTATGTTGTTTTAGGTGGAAAAAGATAGCGAAGCTTCGAAAGATCTATTTTCGTCGCAGGATGCGGGATTTTCAATAAAGCGACCTTTCTGAGGATTATGCCTTGTCAGTTGCCTGAGGGATTGGATGGGCATACTACAAGACTTTACTTCTTCTGTTGCTATATTTATATACTCTGAGTTGTAAGAATATATTGTACAAATAGCTTCCGCTTGAATAAAATGATGTATGGATGTGATTCCCATTGTTGAAAATGTGCGTGCTAGCCACTAATCATGGGACTAGTACTGTATGCGCATTAGATTTCTATTTTTGCATTTATGTGAAAATGGGGATTGTTACAGAACAAAACTAATCTAAGGTACTGAAATTTCTCACCGATCAACGAAATCTCTGATACCACCTAATGAGGCTTAACAGAGGCCCGATCTTTCAGTGAGATGGATAGCTATCGATTAGTGGAGATGACCGTCACGATCCAGGTTACGACCGAAACACGACCGACGCCAAGCAATTGCTGAACCAAACTCCGAGTTGTTATCAACCGTGCCAAAACCCGGTTGACCTGATCACGAAGATCAATTCCTGCAAGCGATCGAAGAACAAGCAAGAACAAAGCAAAAGCAATAAAAAATTGCAAATATAATTGAAGTATTGATGTGGGGATCCGAAGCACGGTATTGCTGTTGTTCTCGCCGAACAAGAGAATACCAAATAGTTTCACCAAGGAAAACTATAATTAAACAAAACCCAAATTTCTATGGCGGCGGCTACTGAGTATATGAAAGGGAGGGACGTGAGAGGGTCATCCTAGGGTTGTGTGCAACCAAGGGAGGGCGCACACAACTTGGGCTTGGGCCCCCTCACGCTTACAAGGCCCAAAAGACACCAAAACAGTGATATAGCATATTGTATTGATGATTCCAGATGATCCATGATGAATCTAGGGCTGAGAATAGATCCATTTGAAAGGTCTTGTTGGAAGCTTTCAATCAAGTACAAGAACTCTCCAATTGGATGCCGTATGCAAAAGTTATGCTCATTTTACTTCAGACTGGTATCTAGAGGCCGAATTGGATTCCAGAATGTGATGGATTTGATAACTCTATCTTCTTGACCCATGGATGACGTGTTGGAGTTGGTCCAGCTAGGTGTGGACGTATCCATAGTAGTGTTGTCCTCATCAGTCCGAAAAAGAACTCTTTTTGGCTAAGAGAAGGGATATCTGGATTTTTGAGTGAGAGATGTGAAATGTCCTATGCTCCAAGTAATCTTAGTGATTTTTGCATATGAACCAAGATTATTACTTGTGTATAATCCCTCTTAATAGTACGGTTATTCTAGATATATGGCTTGAATCAACTCCCAAGCCAAAACTAAAAATAAACACCTTAGCCTTGTTCTTCAAATATAGTTATTGTCATCTTATACTAAGTATGCTTCTTGATCATCAACACTAAAACCTACATAATAAGCATAACTAAAAAAAATAGGGGGCCTAGATGCTCTCAATCTCCCCCTTTTTGCTGATTGATGACAATATCTCTGATTTTATACTTAGGGAGCTAAAGAAGAATTACTTATTTCTTTTTCTGCAGATAAAAGTTAGTCTTGATAGAACATATGATGCTTGGGATGAATTTTATTTGAGAACATAAAGTAATATATAAAAGTCATTTAGAAAAGGTTTTTCAAAATATTCAGAACAACTTAAAGTAAAATCAAACAAATATCAATAAGTCCAATCAAAATCCATAAATCATAAAGATTCAGATATCAATAAGTAGTCCAAAAATCCATAAATCATTAAGATAGACATAGAGACTACTAAGAGAACTATTTCACTATAGACTACTAAGAGACTTATGTCACTATTCTTCTCCCCTTTTGGCATTGTAACACCCTAAAAATTTCAATAAACTAAATTTTGGAGTATTTTCGATTCTTGAGAATTTATTGGAATTTATTTGGATTTATTCAAATGTGGCCTTTCTCGAAATCAATTAAATAACAAAAAAGTTTATGCGAAGTTTTATTGGAAATACTTTATTGGAGTCCCAAATGTCTCAAAGTATTTTCTAGAATTTTTCTGGAAGTTTTGTGATATTTTTACTGTTCTATTTGGCCAAAACTATTTTCTTGAATTGTTTTTATTCAAAAATGTTTAAGATTTCAGAATAATAATTGGGCCGAAAACTCGTTCGGTCCGACCCATTTGTGCTCGTTGGCCCAAAGGTCGCCACCACCACGAAACCCTAGCCGCCATGCGTTTGCCTGCTGGATCGGCATCGTGTGGTGAGGGGCCGCCGCCGCTGTTGTTCGCCTGCTTGGATCGCCGCGCGTGGACATCCCTGATCGCGCCACGTCGCCTGGCCGTTTCTTCCATCTCCGCCGTCTCCGTCGTCGTCGATGACGAGTAACGGTAGCTTTTATTCGTTATTAAGCCCGCCTCCCGAGGCCTTTTAAACCCCCGATCGTCCCACTGTGAAGACGTTCTTCCGCCGCTCATTTCGCCCCATTTCTCAACGCCTATCTCGCTGTTGTTTAGCCGGAATCGCTCGTCGTAGTTGCTAGTGGCCGCCGCCTTTTCTTTGCGTCGTTCCGCCGTCATTGAGCCGCATCCGTCGTTGCCGAGGGCGTCGCTGTAACACCCTAATTTTTGCTTTAAGTTTTATTTTATTGTTATTTATGCAATTGAGATTTATTGGGATTTTTCTGGATTTATTGGAATTTATTTTGAAAATTATGTAATTAGCCTTCTTGAGAAAACCAATTAAATATCTACGTTGTCAAAATAAAGTTTTGCCAAAAATATTTTATTTGAACTCAAAATATCTCAAAGTATTTATGAGAATTTTCTTGGATTTTTCCTGATATTTAATTGCCTTAAATAAATTAATCTAATTTCGGGAATTATTTTTAAATCAAAAAGCTTTTGAAAAATCGGTGAACGATCGGGCCAAAGCCCAAAGATCAGGCGCTGCGCGGGTTTAAGCCCAGGCGTCTCGTCACCGCTTCGCACCACGCCGCTGCGTGGGACCATTGGATCCAGATCGGACGGCCGTTTCTTTCGCGAAACCCAAATGCGATCGACCGTTGGATCGAGATCGTTCGGTTGAGATCGTGCGGCATTTTTTTGAAAGAGTTGATCGCATCCGTTGATTTTGGAAAGTGCTGATTGGATCGGATCGGCCGAGATCTAATCGTGGCCATTGACCGCGAATCGGACGGCTGGGCGTCTTCGTCTCCGATTCGGGTTTCCAAACCAGCCGCCGCACGCCGTCTCCGCCGCGGAGTGCTAGGATTGCCATTTGTGGGCACATGCCGAGGCTATAAAAGCCGTAGCCGCACCCCGAGGTTCCTCACCGCCTTGCGCTTTCAGTCGTTCAAGTCTTCGCCGTCGAGTCGCCGTCGTTTAGCCCCAAGAGCTCGCCGTAGTTTTCCGTAGCGTCGCCGATCATTTTCTCGCCGTTCCGTCATCGTCAAGCATCCATCCACCGCTCGGGTTCCAGATCCAGACTCGTCGCGTCAAGCCGCGTCGAGGCCGCCACTTCATTTAGCCGGAGTCGCACCGAAACGCCGTTCGGGTGGTCGTCTTCCTCCGCTATGGTGCAAGCCCGCCGCCGTGCTTCGGAGCTTCGCGCAGCCATTGGATTTGAACGACCATGTGGAGGTCCATCCATGTTTGTGATGAGTATTTGACTATATTTGAGCAAGGTGTGCTCAAGTTTGAGTTTGATTTGGAATGATTTTCAAAATGAAGCATTTTGAGTTGTCTCTACCAGGAGTGGCAGTACCGGTCGTATGGACGCAGTAGTGATGAGTTGGATGGTTTATTGCACATCTTTGTGGGCATTGCTATGTGAGGAGTTTCCTTGTCTTTGATGGTTGCAGGGCGACGGTGCTAGGTCATAGTGAGGCGAAGATGACCGGGACTAGGCGAGGAGCGTCGGAGGTCCAGACGGTTGGGAGATCGCCGGAAGATGATCGGAGACGGAGTCTGGGCAAGTCAAGAAGACAAGGAAAGGAGTTGATGCCAGCTAGATGCCGCGTGGATCAATGAGGGCCGTCGGATTGAGGTCTAGTTGATAGGTTAGCGGGTCTAGGTAGTATGCTTTAAAAACCGTGCAAGAAAACCCGGTATGTGTGTGGGTTTTGGGTTAGCCCTTGCATGGCTGTGTGTGTGGGTTAATCCTAGCCCTTAGATGAGTGCTCTAGGGTTGAGGGACTCATCCAATGGTGGTAGGTGGCCCAAGAGTAGTATAAATAGGGGTGGAGGGGTAGCCTCCTTCCCTTGAAGGTGTTGAGGTTTTTGATGCTCATTTGAGCTTTGCCCACATGAATGTGAGGCTTTGTAACCTCCCCTTCCAGAAATGAAAGTTTTATCCATGCACCTTTGAATTTATTTTGCGCATTTACATTATGTCTTTACTTTACGCAATTTAAATTCAGCATTTACTTTCCCGCAATTACATTCTCGCAATTTACTTTCATGTAATTTGCTTGCTGAACTTGATGGTCTTAGGTTGAAGAATGCTAGCACTAGTTCTGTTGATGCTATTCCTGTTGAGGCTAGTTCTCTTCATGCTCACTCCACTCCATCATGTGCTAATTGCCCTAAATTGCTTGCCGAAATTGATGCCATGAGCGAACACCTTAGAAAGCTTTCTGCTAGAAATGATGAACTTGAATTGCATGCTTCTAAGGACCCAAATCGGCTCATGTGAGGGTCAGAGGCAACTAAAACTTGACAATGATGCTTTGAATGTCAAGTGTGATCAACTTGCTAAGGACTTACTAGTTAAGTCAAAAACTGGTTGCTTGCTGTGTGTTGGGGTTAAGGATGATGTGGATCAAATCCATATCGATCTTAGAAAGAAATTAGAAGACCAAGCCCATAGAATTAGAAATGCGTCTTATGCTTTCTTGTGAGGCCTCAAGATTGAGGCAGCCGTGGCCGAGGAGAAAAATACACGTCTTTGAGAGCTCATCTTTCCGGTTCTTCTTCTTCTTCCCCTGTTCTTCTTGTGCTTCTTTCTTTCGAGATTGCCAAGATCTTATGAGCACTCTCGAGAAGTTTGTTGGAGGCAAGAAGAAGCTCAATCTTATTCTAGACCAATCCAAGATTAGTAGATTCAATCAAGGTCTAGGATTTGATCCCTTGAGCACGCCGGCGCATCCTCCCACCATTATGCGCGGCCCAAGAGTGGTGAGATTGTGGTAGCTCCTGAGTGAGTACCACCGTGTTTAGATCTCCGAGTTGTCCATAGGACTTCGACCGTAAGGGTGTTACTCCTATTGCTTCGCCTCTAGCAAGGCGAAGTACACATGCACCTTCCGTAAGAAGCATGGTCACCTAGTAGATTTCGCCAGCGCGCCAAGATCAATCGGCGTGAGCGTGTTGCTGCCCTTAAGGGTATTCAAGGTCATCCCGGACTTTGAGTGCTCCTAAGGCACGACCGCTTCTAGACAGTTAGAGAGTCGCTGTTTTTGGGCGGCGTCCGTGACTCGGTTTTCATGCTAGTTCTTTGAGTTTTAGTCCCGAGCTGTTCAGTAGTCGGGCTTTTCCGCCGTCCTCTTGATATTCCTCGTTTTCTTATCGAGGTAGATATCGCGGCGTGATGTGTTTTCTGGTAGGAGTTTTAGGCGACTTCACCGGGTGGTTTGGCTTTGCACCACGGCATGCCAACCCGCCAGACTCCTAGATCATCTACTAGAGTTGCTACTTGATCTTGTTAGGGTTAAACGTCAGAGAGACACTCGAGTCCGATCTTCTTACGTATCCGTACTGAGGTATCGTATGGTTCAGTATTGAGTTCCTAAGTCTTCACTCTATCCCAGTACTGAGTCATCTTTCTCTCTTGTGTCTTGATCAGGTTCGTCGGATGGGGAATGGAGATGTGTGGATTGTCGACTCCGGTTGTTCTCGTCATATGACCGGAGATTCTCAATGGTTCTCTTCCCTAGTCCGAGCCCCCGGTGATGAGTTGATCACTTTCGGGGATGCTTCTTCAGGTAGAGTCATCGCTAAACGTACCATTTGCATTAATGACAATTTCATTCTTAAAAATGTTGCCTTAGTAAGTAAGCTGCAATACAATTTGCTTTCTGTTTCTCAGCTTATTGATGACTCTTTCGAGGTGAGTTTTAAGAGTAATGCTTGTAGAATCCTCGATTCATCAGGAGGGTTAGTTTGCGGGATTTCTAGATTTGGGAGAGTCTTCCGTGCTGATTTTTCTGTTTCTTCTAGAGACTCTCTTCGATGTTTGATTGCTTCTGAGTCCCGTGATCTCTCCTTTTGGCATAGGAGACTTGGTCACATTGGTTTTGATTATTTGACCTGAGTTAGCAGCCACGATCTCATTCGGGGTTTGCCCAAACTCAAGATGGTAGAAGACTTAGTTTGCTCTCCTTGCCGACATGGCAAGATGGTTACTGCTTCTCATCCTCCAGTCACCGTAGTGATGACTGATGCACCAGGATAGCTTTTACATATGGACACTGTTGGTCCAGCTAGAGTGCAGTCAGTGGGTGGGAAGTGGTATGTTCTTGTCATTGTTGATGACTTTTCGAGGTATTTTTGGGTGTTTTTCATGTCCTCGAAGGATGAGGGTTTTACCCATTTTAGGGGTTTGGTTCATAGGTTGTCTTTTGAGCTCCCTGGTGCCCTACGAGCTATACGCAGTGACAATGGCACGAAGTTCAAGAACTCCTATTTTGAGAGTTTCTGTGTGGAGTCTGGTTTGGAGCATCAATTCTCCTCTCCTACATCCTCAACAAAATGGCGTGGCGGAAAGGAAGAACAGGACCTCGTAGAAATGGCCAGATGATGCTAGACGAGTACAAGACTCTAGGAAGTTTTGGGCTGAGGCTATAGCTACTGCTTGCCATGTTTCTAATCGTGTATTCTTGAGAGCACATTTGCACCGCACTTCTTACGAGTTGAGGTATGGGCGAAAGCCCAGTGTTTCTCATTTTCGCGTTTTCGGTTGCAAATGTTTTATCTTGAAGTCTGGTAACCTAGATAAGTTTGAGTCTCGCTCTTCTGATGGTATCTTTCTAGGTTACTCGACTTCTTCTCGTAGCTATAGGGTCCGGAGTGTTGATGCGCATAGGATCATAGAGACCTGTGATGTGACCTTTGATGAGGCTAGCCCAGGAGCTAGACCTGATGTTTCAGGCTCTTCTTATCCCTCCGAGACCATCTTTGTAGAAGATGAGGATGATGGAGATGATGGTGTTCCACCGGATCCAGTCCCCTCTACACCTGAGGTGCCTCCTGTTTCTATTTCTGCACCTCAGGGAGACCAGCCCTTGCCTTCCGACTCTCCTTCAGCGAGTGGCTCTGTTCCTACCTCTTCTGTTCAAGAGGTAGAGGCCACTTCTTCTTCTGGTCCTCTCCGACATATCCAGAAAGCTCATCCACCTGATCAGATCATTGGTGATCTGTTTGAGCGGGTCACTCGCTCAAAATCAGGTTTGTCCAGTTTCTGCCTCCACTCTGCCTTCGTTGCCTCCTTTGAGTCGAAGGATGTTTCTCACGCATTATCTGACGAGTCTTGGACTAATGCTATGCATAAGGAACTTGAAAACTTCGAGAGAAACAAAGTCTGGCAGCTTGTAGAACGTTCATCTGGTCATAATGTTATTGGGACCAAGTGGGTGTTCAAAAACAAGCAGAGTGAGGATGGGGTTGTCATTCGCAACAAGGCTAGACTAGTTGCACAGGACTTTTCTCAGGTTGAGGGTCTTGACTTTGAGGAGACCTTTGCCCTCAGAGCTAGGCTAGAGGCTATCCGAATCCTCGCTTGCATTTTCTCGCATCCAAAGGCTTCAAGCTTTATCAAATGGATGTCAAGAGTGCATTCCTCAATGGCTATATTGAGGAAGAGGTTTATGTCAAGCAACCTCCAGGATTCGAGAACCCCAAGTTTCCGAGTCATGTATACAAGCTTTCCAAACCTCTGTATGGACTCAAGCAGGCCCCCAGAGCATGGTATGAGAGGCTCAAGTCTTATCTTCTCAGCCATGACTTTAAAATGGGCATAGTAGACAAAACCCTGTTCATAAGACACCATGAGTCTCATTTTCTTCTCGTCCAGATTTATGTGGACGATATCATTTTTGGTGGTTCATCTCATTCGCTTGTATCTCAGTTTTCTGAGGTGATGAGCACAGAGTTTGAGATGAGTATGATGGGCGAGTTGAGCTACTTTCTTGGCTTCCAAATCAAGCAGACTCGGGAGGGTATTTTCTTGCATCAAGGCAAGTATACCCGTGACCTCCTGAGGCGCTTCGATATGTCTGATGGGAAGCTGGTGATGACTCCTATGGCCACCACTGCTGTCCTCGAGCCCGATGAGGATGGTGAGCTTGCTGATCAAAAGGAGTTTCGGAGCATGATCGGCTCCCTCTTGTACCACACTGCTTCGAGGCCGGACATACATTTCGCTGTGTGTCTGTGCGCTCGATTTCAAGCTTCTCCTCGCGCCTCTCACCGCCAGACGGTCAAGCACATCTTCAGGTACTTTCGTGCTACCACTGATTATGGTATTTGGTACTCTTCGTCTTCTTGTCTATCTCTTATAGCCTTTTCCGATGCCGACTTTGCTGGCTGTAGGATAGATAGGAAGAGCACTTCTGGCACTTGCCAATTCATTGGCACTTCTCTTATTTCTTGGTCATCTAGGAAGCAGTCTGGGGTTGCATAGTCCACCGCTGAGGCCGAGTATGTTGCTGCAGCCAGTTGCTGTAGCCAGGTGCTCTAGATGAGATCGACCTTACGGGACTATGGGTTAGAGATAGAGAGTGTGCCACTTTTCTGTGACAACACTTCAGCTATTTGCATTGCTAAAAACCCAGTGCAACATTCCCGGACCAAACACATTGATATTAGATATCACTTCCTTAGAGACCATGTGGAGAAGGGAGATATCGCGCTTCAGTTTGTAGAGAGTGACCCTCAATTAGCCGATATCTTCACCAAGCCTTTGGATAGCTCCAGATTTGTTGCCTTGAGGAGTGAGCTTGGAGTCGTGAGCCCTTAAGGCCTTTCGTGAGGGGGAGCTGGTTTGTATATTATGTATTATATGTTTTCTTCCAGCTTTTCTTTTCTTTGTGCTTCTTCTGGGTGACTTTGGGCTTGTTTTCTTGAGTTGAGTTCACTCACTTAGACTTCTGGCATGCCTTCCATGGACCTCTTATCTTGTGCTTTAGGTTGCTATCATGCGTGATTAGCTGTTCTCTCTTCTCTCTAGGTTGAGTTCCCTCACAGTCTAAGTCTAGCAGGTATTGGGCCTCCTGGGTAGACAGGGTCTGTGTGCACTCCTTAGATGGGATCTAGAGTCGCCTTCCTATGTCACCATGGGAAGATAACAAATGAGTCTAAGCTGTAGTGAGTCTCTTATATCTTTTCTATGCTCTATAGTCATCCAGTTTTGCAGTTTCTCGACTTCTTCTCCTCATTCTGTTTTTCTAGTTATTATTCAGTTCATTCGGTTTTTCTTTGTGCCTAATCTTGATAATAACTCAACTTTAACCAGATTTGAGCTTAAAATTGATTCATTTGTTGAGGGGGAGTTTGAGAATCTGTTCGTGCATTGCATATAGACTGCATTTCCTGTTTAATGAGCTTTGTCTATTATGCAATTGATATCTTCTTCATGCTATACACCATGCTGCATCATATGGAGGAAATCACTAGCTCAGATATGTCCAAGTTCATTTAACTTGCTAAGCTTTAAAATGAGAAAAAAAAGCCTTAAATGAAAAACTTGATGAAACTTGTTGCTTTTACTTGCTAGGTTTCTTCTCTAGAGGTTTGTGCCATAATTTGAGAAATTTTGGAGTTCTCTAGAGTCCCTATAGCAACTTGGGTGAAACTAGTTTGATCCATGCTAGAGTCCTTCAATTGCTCACGAATCATTGTGCTAAAAATGAAAATTAAACAAAATTGACTCTTCTTGTGTACATACGACTCAACACCTTGCATTCACAAGACCGCTTCCCATTGCACTTGGGATGAACTTGGAATACATCGTGTTTGACCTAGACCATCCTCTTAAGAGTTCATCTTGAGATGGTCGCATACGGCTTGAGTCAATTGGTTGTCAAAAGAAAATGCAAATAAATTAAAAACAAAGACATATGTGGGTAAAGAATGCAAATAATGTCAAACATTTGCACCCGCTATGTCTTGTATGATGATAAATCAAAATTTGCATTAAGTGATAAATGAGCCCAAGGACCTTGTATGCTCTTCTAGATTCCCCAAAGTGTTGAGTAGGTTGAACTCTAGGTTTTCCTTTTGATCCTTAGAGTGGCTATTCTTCTATTTTTGAAACTAAAGCTAAGTGTTGCACTTGTCAAATCTTGCTAAAAATGAAATATTCAAAACTAAGCTCGTATTTGCACTTGGACATGTCTTAGTTTAGTCATCTTCTGAAACTGACAAGCTTGGTGTAATATCCTTCCATTTTGATCAATTGGATAATCTTCAAAGCTCTTTTGATTGCATTTCATGCATACATAAAAAAAATTTGATGCCTATATTGCCAAAAGGGGGAGAAAACGTAGAAAAGGCATCACTAAAAAGATGAAAATGTGAATGCTTATTTGGTTATTATGATCTTTGTAAAACTATGCTACTACTTCTGTTGGATCATAATCTCATAATCACATTTGACATGTTTAGTTGGATTTTAGAGTTTTTGTTCAAAACTTGCTCTTTCTTAAATTTAACTCTAAAATCTAAATTCCTCTTCGTCAACTTGGTCATGGTTCTAATTTATATATTTGGACCAAGTTTGACTTTACAACTAAAAATTGCTTTCTTCTTCATTTTCTTCAAACTCAAATTTATGCCTTTTTGTGTGGTTTGTCAATATACTCATCAAGGGGGAGATTGAAGGACCATGTGGAGGTCCATCCATGTTTGTGATGAGTATTTGACTTTATTTGAGCAAGGTGTGCTCAAGTTTGAGTTTGATTTGGATTGATTTTCAAAATGAAGCATTTTGAGTTGTCTCTGCCAGGAGTGGCAGTACCGGTTGTATGGACGCGGTAGTGATGAGTTGGATGGTGTATTGCACATCATTGTGGTAATTGCTATGTGAGGAGTTTCCTTGTTTTTTATGGTTGCAGGACGACGGTGCTAGGTCATGGTGAGGCGAAGGATAACCGGGACTAGGCGAGGAGCGTCAGAGGTCCAGACGGTTGGGAGATCGCCGGAAGATGATTGGAGACGGAGTACGGGCAAGTCAAGAAGACAAGGAAAGGAGTTGATGCTAGCTAGATGCCGCGTGGATCAGTGAGGGCCGTCGGATTGAGGTCTAGTTGATAGGTTAGCGGGTCTAGGTAGTATGCTTTGAAAACCGTGCAAGAAAACCCGGTATGTGTGTGTGTTTTGGGTTAGCCCTTGCATGGCTGTGTGTGTGGGTTAATCCTAGCCCATAGATGAGTGCTCTAGGGTTGAGGGACTCATCCAAGGGTGGTAGGTGGCCCAAGAGTAGTATAAATAGGGGTGGAGGGGTAGCCTCCTTCCCTTGAAGGTTTTGAGGTTTGTGAATGCTCCTTTGAGCTTTGCCCACATGAAAGTGAGGCTTTGTAAACTCTCCTTCCAGAAATGAAAGTTTTATCCATCCACCTCTGAATTTATTTTGCGCATTTACATTATGTCTTTACTTTACGCAATTTAAATTCAGCATTTACTTTCCCGCAATTACATTCTCGCAATTTACTTTCATGTAATTTGGTTTTGCCTCCCCTCCTTATAAATGCTGCTGATCTTGGATATTTTGAGTGTGTTCATATGGTTTTACATCTCTTTTGCACTCTTGGATTGAGTAGAGAACATCTTTTCTTTCAAGTTCCAACTTTGTTCAGAACTCGTTCTTTGCGCAGCAGTCAGTGTTTGATTTCTATAAAAATCTAGGAAACTCTTTTTCAAGTGATTCTTATTGGAGGAGGTGCGGGACTCTGACATCCACTGGTAGAAAAAGTTTGGAGTTCACTTGTTGCACCGTTTGGTGAAAACCGAGCCCCAAACTTTCTGCTCGAATTTCTTGACCAGACTGTGTTCTTAGATTTTTCCTGTTTTTTCTGTAAGGCTTTTTTAGGTGAAATTGGGTGGAGTTCTTCACGACTCTGATGCTCATAGGGATAAAAAGTCTTAAAATTTTCTGAGCTGCAGAAACTCACTAACCTCCTGTGCAAATTGAGGACAAGTTCTGGAAATTCTGCTTTTGCTTTTCTGAAGGTGACTTTTGTGATTTGAATTGATGTCCTTTCTAAAAGCAAGAGTTTGAATTGATTCCTCTTTATATTGGACACTAGACAACCAGTATTGTGACTCAAAAATCCCCACATATTTTATGGTACTTATCCATGCAAGCTTGGGGTACACATAGTTGTCTAGTTTTTCAGGTTTTTCACGATTTCTTTTGAGCGATCTTGTCGAGGTTTTTGTTGGAGTATTTTAGGGGAAATTTTATTTGCGACTATTCACCCCCCCTTTGTTCGCCATCTCGGTCCTTCAGGATCTTCGCCGGACCGTCCAGATCGAGCCACGTCTCCGAATTCATCAGTGTTCCGCTCGGGTAAGCCTTGGCTGTTAGATGTGCGATGAGCGTTCGAGATTGAGCCGCGTAAGTATAGAACAGTAGCCGTCGAATTCCCTCGCGGATGTGCGCTGCGTGTTAGCGTGTGGCGCAGGGCGCCGTGGGCCGTGTCCACGGTGGACCAAAGGCGGTTCCGTGGACCAAGTCCATGGACCAGGGCTGACGTGTTGCCACCCGATTGGTCTGGGCCAGGGCTGACATCAGCGTTGCGCAATAAAAATCATTTCCAATAGAAAAATAATTATGGAAAATCGAAAATTATATTTTCTGTATTTTCAGTATTTATTCAAACTTCAAAAGGCTATATCTTTTGCATTTTAACTCAGATTTGAGTGATTAAAATTTCTAAAAAATTTTAAAATCAAGATCTATTTATTGGTGAATTTTATTTTATTTTTTTGGAGTTTGGTTGCTCTCTGTTTGGTGTTTATTTGCTATTTTGGCATCGTTTCGCGTAGACGTTGAACTGCTCGGTGATCCGGAGGAAGATTCATCGCTTCAAGACCCAAGCTCAGAGCAAGACCAGCACCTATTCCAAGGCAAGTTGTGCTTTGACCATGTTGCACCTGATTTCACAAAATTGCTATTTTATCTCTTAAACTTTATGCATGATATTTTATGTGTATAAATGATTTCAATTAATCTGGGAATTAGATAATATGCCTATTTGAATTAAATCATACCTTGTCAATTATATGCCATGATCTAATTGTCACCCTAAGATGGTTAATTAATAGTTCGTTAATATTGATAATCAACATGGGCTAGTTAGACCGTGATAGATTGCTTAGCCATGCCACATCATCACATGTGTCCGAATGTTGATACTTAATCTTGACTAATGGAATATGGAACAATGTTTATGAATTGGTGTGTCATGTGTTGTCACACAGTGATATCAAGTTGTCGTGGCGAGGAGGTCACACAACTAGATTGAAATGTTGGTGGCACGTGGTGCTTGGTAATCAACTGGGGTGGTAATGATTTAGATTGGGGCAAGTGGCAAGGGGCAGTGTGCCAAGGTGGGCCAGGATTGGTAGGGGTATGTGGAAGTCTTGCCTTAATCACTTTAAGGTCTTAACCTTGCAAGCCTTTGACCTGAGTCTTTTTGTTGCAACCACATGTCTGGAATGGGACAGCCTAGCTGAATAATTTATGAAGCCTAGATTTCGGTGCTGTCGTAGTAAATAGTGAGTCTCGGATTTACGGTTTAACTCACATGGTGCAAGAGGGGGGCCCTGTTGTGGTGGTTTAACTCTTCAGTGTTGAAACCTTGGTGGTGTTTGGTTGTATCGTGTGGGTAAAGTGCATAACCTCTGCAGAGTGTAAAATCTATTCGAATAGCTGTGCTCACGGTATTGGGCAATGCTCGGGAATTACAGTTAAGGGTTAGACTTTTGTTAAACAAAAACCTATTGGGATGGCAGGGTGCCATGGAGAATGAAAATTGATTTAGGATTGAAACTTGGTTTACTTGAAAATGTCAATCTATTAATTATCATTATTTGTTTTATCGTTTTCAATCTATTTATCAGATTCTTGTTAAATGCCGCTTCATCGCAAAATAGCTATATTAGCCATTCCTTTGGATTAAGCCAAGCATATAGAATATTAGACTTGCATTACTGTGCACAACTTGTTGAGTGCTTTATGTACTCACCCCAACAACAACAACTTCAGACGAAGAAGAATCTACGCCTTTCGTGGAGGAGGATTATCCGGATGCGAATGCTTAGGGTTCGAGCCTCGTTAGCTGCCTGTGGTGAACTGGGGAGTTGCTACGTCTACTTTATTTCCGCTGCTGCTTAATTGCTATTTCTTGGTTAAGCCCTGTGTGGCAATAATCATGTAAGACAACAGTTATTATTAATTATTGAACTTATGCTATATTCCGTTGTGTATGACTATGATAGCATCTATGTTGAGTCTGTGTGCACTAGCGTGATCCTGGACTAGTGCGGTATACACAAAGGGTATGGATTTGCAAATTCGGGTCCCGACAGTCGCCGACCTCGTTGCGCCAAGACGCGTCGAACGCGTCTTTTCTCTTCGTCGGAGAGGCCCCGTACCGCCGTCATCGAGGTCGTCTTCTTCCGCGCCGGTCCAAGCCGCCGCCGTCTCGCCATCGCCGCCGCCCAAGTTCCCTCGACCGTCCGATCTCCATCCAACCGTCGCGATAACGCCACATATTCCTCTCGATTAAATCCAGATCGATTTATCTCATCCGTTAGATCTTAATCGCACGGCCAGATTAATTCTCGTAGATTATTCGATTAAGTTTTAATTAAATCTTTCCGCTAGACTCAATCGTAGGCACCAGTTTTGAATCGAACGATTGTTATAGCGCCGTTGCGCCAGCCTGTCGAAAAACGACGCGTGTCGTCGGAGGTCAAGCGCCGCTTGACAAATATTGCGCGCATGACGCCGCGATGACGCTATGGGCGTGAGGCCCGCTTGTCGGTACCGAGAGCGTCCGTGGACCGAGTCCACCGTAGATCGAGCCGATGAGCTCAGCCCACCATGCGCCCAGCCAACTAGAGCGTGCCACGTGTCGGGTGACATCAGTGCTGACGTCATCTGGTGGGGCCAGGTGCACTGTTTCGTGGACCGGGTCCACCGTGGACCAGAGCCGGTCTATGGACCCAGTCCATAGACCAAGGCGACGTGGTAGCACCAGAGAGTGCCACGTGTCCCCTGACGTCATGCTGACGCAATAAATCAAGTTTTCAGTTGAAAAATAATTATATCAATTCGGTTTATTCCTTTTAATATATTTACAAACTTTGAAAGGCTATAACTTTTGCATTTGAACTCCGATTGAGGTGATTCCAGTCTCTAAAAATTTGTAAAATTGTGCTATTTTTAATGGTGAATTTTATTTGAATTTTTGAGGACGTTTAGTCTACTGTACTGGTTATTTATTGCATATGTTATTTCTACGCGTAGACGCAAATTTGCCGAAAAGTTTCGAAGAAGAGTTCATCGCTCAAGATAAAGCTTCGGATCAAGACCAGCAACTCTTTGAAGGCAAGTGATGCTTTGACCATTTTGATCCCAGTTTTTAGAATGTATTTTGCTTTGAAATTATGCATGCTAAGTTTGTTAAAAATGAATTTAAATTGATTTGGGTAATGTAGCTAATCCACCCATATTGTTATTTCCACCTTGAAATTACTATTTGTATACCTTTAAATCATTGTCACCCTAGGATTATTCATATTTGTTGGATAATAATATGATGCCAACACGGGAGGCTAGACCGTGAATAGATGCTTAGCCTTGCAACGAATCATGAACGATCTTTCGAGAAATACTACAATATTCACTAATGAAATATTGAATTTATTTTGAAAGTGGTGTGATAATGCCACATGATGAGATTGAGGTACGGAGACCTGTGTGGTTCTGTACCGATGTTGAGTTATTGCTGGCATGTGTTGCACAATAATCAATGAGGTGGGAAATGATTTAGACTGGGGCAAGTGGCAAGAGGCTTTGTGCCAGGTGGGCCTATGTGGCAATGGGTCGATGAGTGATGTGAGTCTGTGTGCCACATTGGGTTGTGTGCCACTGTTGAGTGTTGGAAGTCTTGCCTTGGTCAGCTAAGGACTTCACCTTGCAAGTCTTTGAACTGAGTCACCCGTACAACCACATGTCTGATATGGGACATACCTAGTTGATTAGGGTTCTGATATCTTTCCTCTGATACCTCGGGGTGATAGTACACGGGGGTGTGTCTGTGCGGGGGAGCGTACCTGTGCTACGGCTTGGTGCCCATCCAACGGTGTTGGCCTGTCCTATACTTCGGCTCTGTGTGAGGGAAGCGATAGTGAAGGCAATACTGGAGAGGTTCATTGGTTAAGGTAGAGGTTCCTAAAAGGCTTTGTTGCGAACAATCACCTGTGTGGTGAGCGGCTGTATCTTGTGGGTAAAGTGTACAACCTCTGCAGAGTGTAAAATTTATTCGAATAGCCGTGCTAGCGGTATTGAGCATTGCTCGGGGATTACAGTAAAGGGTTAGATCTTCAAAAATAAAAATGTGGAAAGGGTGGCTGTGTGCCAGTGTGAAAATGAATTATTAAGGCTATGTGCCAAGTTTACGGAGAAAAACTTGAAGGACCGAAATGGCGAACAGAGGGGGGGTGAATGGTCGCAAATAAAAATTCCCCAAAATACTCCAACAAAAACCTCGACAAGATCGCTCAAAAGGAATTGTGAAAAACCCGAAAAACTAGACAACTATGTGTACCCCAAGCTTGCATGGATAAGTACCATAAAATATGTGGGGATTTTTGAGTCACAATCCTGGTTGTCTAGTGTCCAAGATAAAGAGGAATCAATTCAAACTCTTGCTTTCAGAAAGGACATCAATTCAAATCACAAAAGTCACTTTCAGAAAAGCAAAAGCAGAATTCCCAGAACTTGTCCTCAATTTGCACAGGAGGTTGGTGGGTTTCTGTAGCTCACAAAATTTTGAGACTTTTTCTCCCTGTGAGCATCAGAGTCTTGAAGAACTCCACCAAATTTCTCCTCAAAAAGCCTTACAGAAAAAACACGAAAAATCGAAGAACACAGTCTGATCAAGAACTTCGAGCAGAACGTTTGGGGCTCGGTTTTCACCTCATGGCGCCCAAACGGTACAACAAGTGAACTCCAAAATTTTTCTGCAAGCGGATATCAGTGTCCCGCACCTCCTCCAACAAGAATCACTCAAAAAGGATTTTTCTAGAGTTTTAAAAAAATCATACACTGAACATACTCAGAACAAAGTTGGAACTTGAAAGAAAAAATGTTCTCTACTCAATCGAAGAGTGCAAAAGAGATGTAAAACCATATGAACATACTCAAAACATCCAAGAACAGCAGCATTTAGAAGGAGGGGAGGCAAATCCAAATTACTTGAAAGTAAATTGCGGAATGTAATTATGGAAAGTAAATGCTGAATTTAAATTATGTAAAGTAAAGACATAATGTAAATGCGCAAAATAAATTCAGAGGTGGATGAATAAAACTTTCATTTCTGGAAGGAGGTTACAAAGCCTCACATTCATGTGGGCAAAGCTCAAATGAGCATCAAAACCTCAACACCTTCAAGGGAAGGAGGCTACCCTCCACCCCTATTTATACTACTCTTGGGCCACCTACCACCCTTGGATGAGTCCTCAACCCTAGAGCACTCATCTAAGGGCTAGGATTAACCCACACACACAGCCATGCAAGGGCTAACCCAAAACCCACACACATACCGGGTTTTCTTGCACGGTTTTCAAAGCATACTACCTAGACCCGCTAACCTATCAACTAGACCTCAATCCGACGGCCCTCATTGATCCACGCGCATCTAGCTAGCATCAACTCCTTTCCTTGTCTTCTTGACTTGCCCGACTCCGCCTCCGATCATCTTCCGCGATCTCCCAACCGTCTCGACCTCCGACGCCTCGCCTAGTCCCGGTCATCCTTCGCCTCACCATGACCTAGCACCGTCGTCCCGCAACCATCAAAAACAAGGAAACTCCTCACATAGCAATGCCCACAAAGATGTGCAATAAACCATCCAACTCATCACTACCGCGTCCATACGACCGATCGCCACTCTGGCAGAGACAACTCAAATTGCTTCATTTTGAAAATCAATCCAAATCAAACTCAAACTTGAGCACACCTTGCTCAAATAAAGTCAAATACTCATCACAAACATGGATGGACCTCCACATGGTCCTTCAATCTCCCCTTGATGAGTATATTGACAAACCATACAAAAGGCATAAATTTGAGTTTGAAGAAAATGAAGAAGAAAGCAATTTTAGTTGCAAAGTCAAACTTGGTCCAAAGATAGAAATTAGAACCATGACCAAGTTGACGAAGAGGAATTCAGATTTTAGAGTTAAATTTAAGAAAGAGCAAGTTTTCAATAAAACTCTAAAATCCAACTAAACATGTCAAATGTGATTATGAGATTATGATCCAAATGAAGTAGTAGCATAGTTTTACAAAGATCATAATAACCAAATAAGCATTCACATTTTTATCTTTTAGTGATGCCTTTTCTACGTTATCTCCCCTTTTGGCAATATAGGCATCAATTTTTTTATGTATGCATGAAATGCAATCGAAAGAGCTTTGAGGATTATCCAATTGATCAAAATGGAAGGATATTACACCAAGCTTGTCAATTTAGAAGATGACTAAACTAAGACATGTCCAAGTGCAAAACGAGCTTAGTTTTGAATATTTCATTTTAGCAAGATTTGACAAGTGCAACACTTAGCTTTAGTTTCAAAATAGAAGAATAGCCACTCTAAGGATCAAAAGGAAAACCTAGAGTTCAACCTACTCAACACGTTGGGGAATTTAGAAGAGCATACAAGGTCCTTCGGCTCATTTATCACTTAATGCAAATTTTGATTTATCATCATACAAGACATAGCGGGTGCAAATGTTTGACATTATTTGCATTCTTTACCCACATATGTCTTTGTTTTTAATTTATTTGCATTTTCTTTTGACAACCAATTGACTCAAGCCGTATGCGACCATCTCAAGATGATCTCTTAAGAGGATGGTCTAGGTCAAACACGATGTATTCCAAGTTCATCCCAAGTGCAATGGGAAGCGGTCTTGTGAATACAAGGTGTTGAGTCGTATGTGCACAAGAAGAGTCAATTTTGTTTAATTTTCATTTTTAGCACAACGATTCATGAGCAATTGAAGGACTCTAGCATGGATCAAACTAGTTTCACCCAAGTTGCTATAGGGACTCTAGAGAACTCCTAAATTTCTCAAATTATGGCACAAACCTCTAGAGAAGAAACCTAGCAAGTAAAAGCAACAAGTTTCATCAAGTTTTTCATTTAAGGCTTATTTCATTTTTAAGCTTAGCAAGTTAAATGAACTTGGACATACCTAAGCTAGTGATTTTCTTCAAATGATGTAGCATGGTGTATAGCATGAAGAAGAAATCAATTGCATAATAGACAAAGCTCATAAAACAGAAAATGCAGTCTAAATGCAATGCATGAACAGATTCCCAAACTCCCCCTCAACAAATGAATCAATTTTAAGCTCAAATCTGGTTAACAATTGAGTTATTATCAAGATTAGGCATAAAGAAGACCCAATGAACTCAATAACAACCAGAAAAACATAATGAGGAGAAGAAGTCGAGAAACTGCAAAACTGGATGGCTATAGAGCATAGAAAAGATAGAAGAGACTCACTACGGCTCGACTCGCTCTTATCTTCCCAAAGGATCGACATAGGAAGCTGACTCTAGATCCCAACTAAGGAGTGCACATGCACTCTGTCTACCTGGAGGCCCAATACCGCTAGACTTATAAGACTGTGAGGGAACTCAACCTAGAGAGAAGAGAGAACAGCTAATCACGCATGATAGCAACCTAAAGCACAAGATAAGAGGTCAATGCAAGGCATGCCAGAAGTCTAAGTGAGTGAACTCAACTCAAGAAAACAAGCCCAAAGTCACCCATAAGAAACACAAAGAAAAGAAAAGCTGGAAGAAAACATATAATACATAATATACAAACCAGCTCCCCTCACGAAAGGCCGTAAGGGCTCACGACTCCAAGCTCACTCCTCAAGGCAACAAATCTGAGCTATCCAAAGGCTTGGTGAAAATATCGCTAATCAAGGTCACTCTCTACGAATCAAGCGCGATATCTCCCTTCTCCACATGGTCTCTAAGGAAGTGATATCTAATATCAATGTGCTTGGTCCGAATGTTGCACGGGTTTTTAGCAATGCAAATAGCTGGAGTGTTGTCACGAAAAGTGGCACACTCTCTATCTCTAACCCATAGTCCCGTAAGGTCGATCTCATCCAGAGCACTGCTACAAAGAATCGGCTGCAAAGAACATACTCGGCCTCAACGGTGGATCAGCAACTCCGATCGCTTCCTAGATGACCAAGAAACAAGAGAAGTGCCAATGAATTGGCAAGTGCGGAAGTGCTCTTCCTATCTATCCTACAACAAAGAAAGTCGGCATCGAAAAGGCTCTAAGAGATAGACAAGAAAACGAAGAGTACCAAATACCATAATCGGTGGTAGCACGAAGGTACCAAGATGCGCTTGATCGCTCGGGCGGTGAGAGGCGCGAGGAGAAGCTTGAATCGAGCGCACGCACACACAAAAAATGTATGTCCGCCTCGAAGCGGTGAGGTACAAGAGGGAGCCGATCATGCTCAAACTCCTTTTGATCAGCAGGCTCGCCATCCTCATCGAGCTCGAGGACAGCAGCAGTGGCCATAGGAGTCATCACCGGCTTCCCATCAGACATGTCGAAGCGCCTCAGGAGGTCATGGGTATATTTGCCTTGATGCAAGAAAGTGCCCTCCCGAGTCCGCTTGATTTGGAAGCCAAGAAAGTAGCTCAACTCGCCCATCATACTCATCTCAAACTCAGGCTCATCACCTCGTAAAACTGAGACACAAGCGAATGAGACGAGCCACCAAAATGATATCGCCCACATAACTGACAAGAAGAAAATGAGACTCATGGTGTCCGATGAATGAGTTTTGTCTACTATGCCCATTTTGAAGTCATGGTGAGAAGATAAGACTTGAGCCTCTCATACCATGCTCGGGGCTCTGCTTGAGTCCATACAAAGCTTTGGAGAGCTTGTATACATGACTCGAAACTTGGGGTTCTCGAATCCTAGAGGTTGTTTGACATAAACCTCTTCCTCAATATAGCCATTGAGGAATGCACTCTTGACATCCATTTGATAGAGCTTGAAGCCCCGGGATGCAGAGAATGCAAGCAGATCCTAATAGCCTCTAGTCTAGCTACAGGGCAAAGGTCTCCTCAAAGTCAAGACCTCAACCCGAGAAAAGCCCCTGCAACTAGCCTAGCCTTGTTGCGAATGACAACCCCATCCTCACTCTGCTTGTTTTGAACACCCACTTGGTCCCAATGACATTATGACCAGATGGGGCTCGACAAGCGCCATACCTTGTTCCTCTCAAAGTTCTCAAGTTCTCATGCATAGCATTAATCCACGATTCATCTGATAATGCATGAGAAACATCTTTCGCTCAAAGGAGGCAACGAAGGCAGAGTGGAGGCAGAATCGACAAACCTGATTTTGAGCGAGTGACGCTCCAAACAGATCACCAATGATCCGATCAGTGGATGAGCTCGGATATGACGGGAGGACCGTATGTAGTGGCCTCTACCTCATGCACGTAAGAGGTAGGAGCAGAGCCACTCACCAAGGAGAGTCTCAAGGCAAGGGTGGTCACTCGAGGTGCGAAATGGAAACAGGAGGCACCTCGGTATAGAGGGAACTGGATCCGTGGAACACCATCATCTCCATCATCCTCATCTTCTACAAAGATGGTCTCGAGGGATAAGAAGAGCTCAAACATCGTGTCTAGCTCTGGCTAGCCTCATCAAGGTCACATCACGTGTCTCTATGATCCTATGCGCATCAACACCTGCACTTATAGTTACGAGAAGAAGTCGAGTAACCTAGAAAGATACCATCGTAAGAGCGAGACTCAAACTTATCTAGGTTACTGACTTCAAGATAAAACACTTGCAACCAAAACGCGAAAATGAGACACACCGGGCTTTCGCCATACCTCAACTCATAAGAAGTGCGATGCAAATGTGCTCTCAAAACACGCGATTAGAAACATGGCAAGCAAGAGCTATAGCCTCATTAAAAACTTCCTAGGAGTATCAGACTGCCTAGCATCGCCTCCGCCATCTCAACTGTGGTCCTGTTCTTCCTTTCCACTACGCCATTCTCACGAGGAGCGAGGGAGAAGAGAACCGATGCTCTAAACCGACTCTCACACAAAAACTCTCAAAGTAGGAATTCTTGAACTCCGTGCCATTATCACTGCAGATAGCTCGAATGCACCCGGGAGCTCAATAGACAACCCATCGATCAAACCCCAAGTGAGAAAAGTCTCATCCTTCGAGGCCATGAAGAATACCCAAGAGTATCTAGAAAATCATCAACGATGACAAGAACATACCACTTCCCTCCCGCCGATCGCACTCTAGCCGACCAACAAAGGTCCATATGTAAAAGCTGTCCTGGTGCATCACCATCACTACGGTGGATCGGAGGATGAGAAGCAAGAACCATCTTGCCATGTCGGCAAGGAGAGCAAACTAAGTCTTTGACCATCTTGAGTTTGGGCAAACCCGAATGAGATCATGGCTACTAACTCGGGTCAAATGATCAAAACCAATGTGACCAAGTCTCCTATGCCGAAGGAGAGATCACGGACTCGAAGCAATCAAACATCAAGAGAGTCTCCGGAAGAAGCGTAAAAATCAGCACGAAAGACTCTCCCAAATCTAGAAATCCCAAGAACTAACCCTCCCGATGAATCAAGGATTCTACAGCATTACTCTTGAAGCTTACCTCGAAAGAGTCATCGATAAGTCGAGAAACAGAGAGCGATTGTATTGCGCCTACTTACTAAGGCAACATCTTTAAGAAAGAAATTTTGGTTAATGCAGATGGTACCTTTAGCAATGACTCTACTCAAGATGCATCCCCAAAAGTGATTAACTCATCACCGGGGCTCGGACTAGGAAGAGAACCAACGAGAATCTCCGGTCATATGACGAGAACAACCGAGTCAACAATCCAAACATCGCCCTTCCCCATCCGATTTAACTCGATCAAGACACAAGAGAGAAAGATGACTCAAGATCGATAGAGTGAAGACTTAGGAACCCAATATCAACCATACGACACCTCGTGAGTACCACCACGTAAGAAGATCGACTCGAGTGTCTCTCTGACGCCAACTCTCACACGATCAGAGCAACTCGTAGATAATCTAGGAGTCAAAGCGGGTTGGCACGCCGTGGTGCAAAAGCCGACCATCCCAGAAGGTCGCTGGATCTCCTACCGAAAACACCTCACGCCACGATATCTACCTCGATGGGAAAACGAGGAATATCAAGAGGACGGCGAAAGATCGACTACGAACAGCTCCGGACTAAAACTCAAGAACTAGCATAAAAACCAAGTCCTGGACGCCGCCCAAAAACAAAGCGACTCTCTAACTCGTCTAGAAGCGGTGTGTGTCTTAGGAGCACTCAAAGTCCGGGATGACCTGAATACCCCTAAGAGCAGCAACACGCCACGCCGAGTGATCTTGGCGCTACCAAGCGTAAATCTACTAGGTGACCATCCTTCTTACGTAAGGTGCATGTGTACTTCGCCTTGCTAGAGGCGTATAATAGGAGTAACACCCTTCGGTCAAGTCCTATGGACAACCCCAAAGAGACTTAAACATGGTGGTACTCACTCGGGAGCTACCACAATCTCACCACTCTTGGAGCCGCGCACAATGGTGGGAGGATGCGCCGAGCGTGCTCCAAGGATCAAATCCTAGACCTTGATTGAATCTACTAATCTTGGATTGGTCTAGAATAAGATTGAGCTTCTTTTGCCTCCAACAAACTTCTCGAGAGTGCTCATAAGATACTTGCAATCTCGGAAGAAAGAAGCACAAGAAGAACAGGGGAAGGAGAGGAAGAAGAACCGTAAAGATGAGCTCTCTCAAAGACGTGCATTTTTCTCCTCAAGACGGCTGCCTCAATCTTGAGGGCCTCACAAGAAACGCAAGGAGCATCTCTAATTCTATGGGCTTGGTCTTCTAATTTCTTCCTAAGCTCGACATGGATTTTATCCAAGTCCCCACAATCTCAAGACATCGCAAGCAATATTTTTGTGACTTATCTAGTAAGTCCTTAGCAAGTTTAGCACACTTGACATTCTGTGGTTTCATTGTCAAGTTTTAATTGCTTACACCCTCACATGAGCCGACTGGGTCCTTAGAAGCATGTGATTCAAGTTCATTGTTTCTAGCGTAAAGCTTCCTAAGGTGTTCGCCATGGCATCAATTTCGCAAGCAATTTAGGGCAATTAGAGCATGATGGAGTGGAGTGAGCATGAAGAAAACTAGCCTCAACAGAATAGCATCAATGTAACTAGTGCTAGCATTCTTCAACCTAAGACCATCAAGTTCAACAAGCACACTATCATGTATGGTCCTTAGGTTCTCCAACTCCACAAGAATAGCATCACACAAAGAGCAATCATCGGTGACTCGGGAGGAGAAGATCTAAGTGAAGCTAACTCCCGAGTCAAGGTACCTACTTCCTTCTCAAGCTCCGCACACCTAGCTCTAGCTCTAGCATGAAATTTTCCTAATTTGCGTAAAGCTTCGCTGAGCTGGTCATAGGAGGGTACCTCGTCCGTCAGTCAGAGAGCTCTGAGTCGCGATGTCGTTGGTGTCGGCCATGAAGCACATGCCGAGAAGTCGCCGCCGCTTTCTTCTCTTGCGGATCATCCTCGCCTCGTCGCTCCATGTCTCCGTGTCGGAGAGGTTGATGTCGCTGCCGCGGCAAGGACGCGTGGAAGAGCTTCTTGTTCTTGGAGAAGTTGCGGTACTTCTTCTCGTGCGCCGTTCACAACCGAGTCTTCTTGTTGCGGTTCTTGTCGGTGTAGTCGTTCTTGCCCGAACCGCCAACGCCATTCTTGCCCTTCTCCAGCTTGGGATAGTTCGCCGAATGTGGTTGGGGCCACCACACTCAAGCGGTGATCATGCCACCTCTCTTCTCTCTCTCACCCTCTTGTATGCATGAGAAAACTTATGAGCGAGAAGAGCAAGCTCATTTTCCGAAATTTTTCCAGCTTGGTCATCGCTAGCTCGCAAAGGGCGGAAGAGAGAAACCAATAGAAGGATCAAGAAGAAGATCCAATGGGATCGATGACCAAAGCCATCGATCGAGATTTCGTCTTCCGAGAGACGACATCGATCTCATGAGTCTTGAGGCGGAATAAAGCCCGCCAAGAGTCGAGTCGATAAGTCGGTGGTGTCCTTGATGGTGGTCACCTTCATCTCCCAAACCCAAGGTCGAGTGCGGTCAAGAAATGCCGAGCATTGTCCGAGTCGGTATATGCAACCAATCGCCGGAGGTCGCCAAAATCTTTGTAAACCGACCAAAACACTCATCGAGACTCTCACCGCGCTGATCAAACTTGTTGTACTCGCGCTTGAACTGTCCCCTCACGCCTTGATTTGAGTAGAGCCCTCATGGTAAGCATCGAGGGTTACCCAAATCTCGTGAGCGGAGCGAAGGTGAGAAATCCTATCATACTCACATGGCTAAGACCTCAGTATGAGAATGTTCCTTGCCTTAGCATTCGCCTCAACGCCAACCATATTGATGGCCGTGACATTTTCATCGCCAGGAACCTCATACGGAGTTTCACCTTCGCCATATCGTAGCCCAGGCGTGATGTATGACTCCATCCGGACTTCCAAAAGGAAAATCAACTCCATTAAAGATTGGAGGCTTGGTGGAATATTTGTCCGTCGCCATGGCTCTTGAGACCGGTCAAGATCTATGGAAGAGCAAAACCGCTCGATACCAATTGAAGGACCGAAATGGCGAATGAGGGGGTGAATGGTCGCAAATAAAATTCCCAAAATACTCCAACAAAAACCTCGACAAGATCGCTCAAAAGGAATTGTGAAAAACCCAAAAACTAGACAACTATGTGTACCCCAAGCTTGCATGGATAAGTACCATAAAATATGTGGGGATTTTGAGTCACAATCCTGGTTGTCTAGTGTCCAAGATAAAGAGGAATCAATTCAAACTCTTGCTTTTAGAAAGGACATCAATTCAAATCACAAAAGTCACTTTCAGAAAAGCAAAAGCAGAATTCCCAGAACTTGTCCTCAATTTGCACAGGAGGTTGGTGGGTTTCTGTAGCTCACAAAATTTTGAGACTTTTTCTCCCTGTGAGCATCAGAGTCTTGAAGAACTCCACCAAATTTCTCCTCAAAAGCCTTACAGAAAAACACGAAAAATCGAAGAACACAGTCTGGTCAAGAACTTCGAGCAGAACGTTTGGGGCTCGGTTTTCACCTTATGGCGCCCAAACGGTACAACGAGTGAACTCCAAAATTTTTCTGCAAGCGGATATCAGAGTCCCGCACCTCCTCCAGCAAGAATCACTCAAAAGGATTTTTCTAGAGTTTTAAAAAATCATACACTGACTGTTGCGCGAAGAACAAGTTCAGAACAAAGTTGGAACTTGAAAGAAAAGATGTTCTCTACTCAATCCAAGAGTGCAAAAGAGATGTAAAACCATATGAACATACTCAAAACATCCAAGAACAGCAGCATTTAGAAGGAGGAGGCAAATCCAAATTACTTGAAAGTAAATTATGGAATGTAATTGCGGAAAGTAAATGCTGAATTTAAATTGCGTAAAGTAAAGACATAATGTAAATGCATAAAATAAATTCAGAGGTGGATGAATAAAACTTTCATTTCTTGAAGGAAGTTACAAAGCCTCACATTCATGTGGGCAAAGCTCAAATGAGCATCAAAACCTCAACACCTTCAAGGGAAGGAGGCTACCCTCCACCCCTATTTATACTACTCTTGGGCCACCTACCACCCTTGGATGAGTCCTCAACCCTAGAGCACTCATCTAAGGGCTAGTATTAACCCACACACACAGCCATGCAAGGGCTAACCCAAAACCCACACACATACCGGGTTTTCTTGCACGGTTTTCAAAGCATACTACCTAGACCCGCTAACCTATCAACTAGACCTCAATCCGACGGCCCTCATTGATCCACGCGGCATCTAGCTAGCATCAACTCCTTTCCTTGTCTTCTTGACTTGCCCGACTCCGCCTCCGATCATCTTCCGCGATCTCCCAACCGTCTGACCTCCGACGCCTCGCCTAGTCCCAGTCATCCTTCGCCTCACCATGACCTAGCACCGTCGTCCTGCAACCATCAAAAACAAGGAAACTCCTCACATAGCAATGCCCACAAAGATGTGCAATAAACCATCCAACTCATCACTACCGCGTCCATACGACCGGTACTGCCACTCCTGGCAGAGACAACTCAAATTGCTTCATTTTGAAAATCAATCCAAATCAAACTCAAACTTGAGCACACCTTGCTCAAATAAAGTCAAATACTCATCACAAACATGGATGGACCTCCACATGGTCCTTCAAAACTGTTTAAAGAACTTAGTACTATTATTAACTGTTTTCACTGCTTTTAATCTACATAAGATGCTAGTTTAAAAATGATGTTTGATGCAAAAGAACCAATTAAGCCAATTCTTTGAAATAAGCCTTGCATGTAGTAATAGCACCGCATTCTGTGCATTACTTGTTGAGTACCTTGAGTACTCACCCCTCTTTGCCTATCAATCCCAACATCAGTGGAGGAGTCTACGCCGGCCTGGGAGGAGGAGTATATTGAAGATCCGGACAATTAGGGGGCAAGCCCAGTCGGTTGCCTGTGTCAAGATGAAGGTAGATTCTCAGAATCGGGTCCCGACAGGCATCAATTGCCAAAAAGGTTACTTCTTGCGCTTGGAAAAAGTTCTCTTCAGCATGCTTGTCATTTTGGAGCTTGTACTTCTTCTTGGAGGAGAGAGAGGTGCTTGCTCTTGGTCATGCTCAGAATGTGGAGCAGCCATTGCCTGATCATGCCAACTGGGATAATCTGAATCACCGGGCTGAGGATTGAAGGTTAGCTCATTGAAGTTATGTTGGACATCTCTGATCAGTTCTTGAGTGCCATTAGTCTGGTCAAGCAGGAGCTGTGCCATTTGCTCTTGATTGGAGACTAAGTTGTTTCTAGCATCTTCAGAGAAGTCCCTAAGGTATTCTAGTTCGTCCCCTTGCCAATCCAAGCAGCTACCAGTTTTCTCAAAGTTCTTGTACACAGTCTGAGCAAAGTTGTCAATTTTGGCATCTTGGGCATTCTGCTTTTTATTGAAATCATATAATCTGGCCTTAACCACCAGTTGTTCAGTTTTAATTTCTCCTATCCAGTTCCTCAGATCCCATTGGTTGCCTCTGATCATATCAAACCTTTTGTAAGTTTCATCTCTGAAATTTGCTTGGTCTTGATAGATCTTTTGCAGCATTTCTTGCTGTTGTTGAATAGCTGCCATTTGCTCATTGTATCTCTGGGATGCTAATCTTCTTTCTTCTTCAAAGCTCTCTTGAGCATGTCTGAGATCAGAGCTATATTGTTGCTCAAAAGATGTGAACCATCCTAGCTGAGAATCCCACCAAGACGGTTGCTGACCATAATCATTTGTATGCTCAGGTTCAGCAAAATGTGAGTAGAGAGAGTGATGAGAATCCTCATAGGGTTGCTGAGTGAAAACTGGCATAGTGCCCTGAGGATGCCTAGAACCTCCTGTTTCATGGTCATGGGCTGCTAGTGGAAATCCTTGTGCCTCCATGAACCTAGCTGCTACTGCCAGTTCTTGTAATTTGAGAACTTCTTCATCTTCAGGATGGGACTCTGAGCTGACAAGAATTTCAGTACCTTCAGGTTGTCCAGATATCTTCTGACTCAGATTTTCAGAGCTGTAACCCACCACTTCTGTAGATGTATCATGATGTGAATAGGCAGGAAAGTGAGAAGCTAGAGAGTAATGTTCCTGATCATGGTAGCTGTGACTTGGAGCAGAAATACTTGGAATTTGTCTATGACCTCCATTGTCATCATCTGAACTGTCATTGACATCAGTGTCTTCTTGAGCACTTTGCTCATGTATTGCTGGTGGTGAAGGAAGTCTAGCTTGCTTGGGCATCTTATATTGTTTAGGTCTACAATTAAAATCATCTGAGTAATCTGCATGGCAAAAGCAAGAGGACTGTCCATTTTCCTGTAGATTGCTTCTTCCATCTCTCTAAAGATATAATCAATCAGATCAATAGGTTGACTTGACAGGATCAGATGCATCAACCAAGCAAGACATGGTGTTACTCCCTCTTTATATCCAGATTTTGGGTAAATAGTATGCCTGAGTATCAGCAACAGAGCTTTGGCCTCAGTAAATAAACAATTTACCCTATTTGCATTGAAACCAAGCTCATGAATATTTCTGTAAATGTGTGCTGACACTTGCAAATCTGGCATATCTCCAATCTACCTCCATCTATTACCAGGAAACATTCTGTAATCCTGGTTCTGTTCAGCAAAGGACTTGAGGCACTGATGGCAGCCTCAAACTGAGGAGATCTGACTTTCTTTTCTTTCCATCAATGGTAAACAAAATATAGTGCCTATTCCTATTCACTAGAAGAGATGCATAAAATTCCAAAGTCCTATTTTCATTCCAAGCTGGCCCAGCGGATGACATTAGAGCAGCAAGACCAGGGGTTGATCGCACACAGTCAAGTATTCTATTTGAGACAAGGACTGAGCTGATCTGGTTCCAATCTACATACTGATGTCTGCACAAAGCTGACAAAGGTTTTCCACTTTTATTTTTCCTGTTTTATAACGCGTATAGATGTTTTTCTAAAGGGTGGTGATGAATTGCTCATTCAGAGGGGGTCTATCAAGAGGAAACCAAATCCTTTCTGGCACCAATCTAGCAGCTCTCAGTTTCTTTCCCCCCAAAGTGGCTAGATCATATCCAACTATCATGTCAACTTCATCACTAAGCTCTATTTCTTCATCAGAATAGATATTGGCACTAGGCTCATAATCACTGTCTTCTGAAGAAGATGAGGAATCATAATGCACTGGCTGTTTTCCTCTTTTTGGTGGTTTAGAGGTAGTTACTTTCTTCAGCACTCTACCAGGTTTATGAGTATCTTCTATATGAACTGGTTGCTGAGGTTGACTAGAGCTATCTATTCTTGGTTTCTTTTTCCCTGTAACTTTATCAGCAATTTTCTCAAGAACACCTCTTTTATTTGGATTCTTTGACCTCATCTTGACTAAGATAACTTCTCAAGCAGAAAAACTGAACTAACCTTGATGACAACAACTAAAGAACAGCTGGATCCTAGGAGCAATGTCTTGAGCAATCAGGAGCACCGTTGCCAATCACCCGATCAAGATGTGCTTCGGTGAAAAGATGAACTTGTGCTCAAGAGGATATTGCGAGAGGTTTGGTGAGGTACAAGAAAGCTTGAGAGATTTCTGAAGGAGGTGGAGATATAAATAGAGCAAGTTCCTAAGAGTAAAATCAGGAAGTTACTGCTGTAGTTGAAAACAGACTGCAACTGCCTTATTTTGAGGAGGTATCTTTATGGCAAGGTAGTTGGAAACCAGGGAATCCAAGAAATATGGTTACCAATTTAGACAGGTTTAGCAGGGAGAAGTCCTAAGAATAGATGAGATTTTGACGTGATTAGAAAGGATAAGTGCCTTTTGAAGATCGAGAGGAACACGGTTTGAAAAAGATAAGTACTGAGATAAGAAAGCTATTGTCGTATGTGCCCCGGACTATTTTTTGGTTACAATAGACAACCTTCCATCTACGCCAAGCCGAGTCCGTGTAAGGAATACTTGGTCCGCCGTAGTTGGAAGCCTCTCGGTTTACGATTGATACAGCAGTCCGTGGTACATGGACAATTTTTCTGAATTGAAAAAATACAGATATAACTAAACTTCTTAAATATTTTCAAAGATCCCCTTTTTAAGAATAACACATAAATTGGTAGAGGGATCTTAGAATAATCTTACGATCAAGAACAATCAACCAATAAACTCAGGAGACGTTGGAGTCAAAAAGGAAATATTTGAGCTCTAGTTTTCATAAGAGCATGAGTATGATAAACTTAAGCTCAAAGAAAATAATCATGTGCTGAGTAATTTAGGTTTTCAAAATTTTGTATAAGTATTTCCTTTTGAAGCTTACTTAACCTAATCACTGTGTTTTAGGAAAGTATAATATAGTAATAGAGAAAGGGAAGGCTTTCAGCAGCAATTTTATGACTATTAGTTTTCAAGTAAACTTTTCATTTAGAATATAGTCCTATTTTTATTACTTCAAACCTAGTAATTACTTTGTTCACATAAAGGTAGCAAGATATGCATGGCAAGCAGACTTGACTCCCCCTTAGTGTGTCATTCCAAGGAATCAGGCAATATTTGAAAAAGCAAGAATGTTCAGTTCATTTCTTAATTTGGAAAATCTGGCCTCATCAAGTGTTTTAGTAAAAATATCAGTCAATTGATCCTCAGTCCTGACGTGACTAAGCATAATGTCACCTTTAGCAACATGATCACGTATGAAGTGATGTCTAATTTCAATATGCTTAGTTCTAGAATGCTGGACTGGGTTGTTGGCTATTTTCACTACACTTTCATTATCACACAACAGAGGCACATTTTCAAACATAATATCATAATTCAAAAAGGTTTGTTTAATAAAAAGTATTTGAGCACAACAACTGCCTGCAGCAACATATTCAGCCTCAGCAGTTGAAAGTGCTACTGAATTTTGATTCTTTGAACACCAAGATACTAATGATCTTTCAAGTAAGTGACAACCCCCAGAGGTGCTTTTTCGATCAACCTTACAACCGGCATAATCAGAATCTAAATAGCCAAGAAGTTCAAAAGAAACACCTTTTGGGTACCACAAGCCAAAACATGGAGTATGCTTTAAGTATCTGAAAATCCTTTTTACTGCACTAAGATTCACTTCTTTAGGTGCAGCTTGAAATCTTTCACACATGCATACACTAAACATGATGTATGGCCTAGATGTTGTCAAATAGAGTAAGGAGCCTATCATAGATCTAAACAATTTTTGATCAACAGATTTACCTCCCACATCTTGATCAAGATGTGTATTAGTTGCCATAGGAGTTTTAAGAGGCTTGCTTTCTTCCAGATTAAAGCGCTTGAGAAGGTCTTTAGTATACTTTTCTTGTGAAATGAAAGTCCCTTCCTTCAATTGCTTGACTTGAAATCCCAAAAAGAATATAAGCTCTCCCATCATTGACATTTGAAATTCTTTAGCCATTTGATTACTGAATTCCTTGCATAGAGAGAGATTAGTACTTCCAAAGATAATATCATCAACATAAATTTGGCAAATCATTAATGTACCATTGAAGTCTTTTAGAAAAAGGTTGTTCAACATATACAGTTTCTTCAATGATTCTATTAAGAAAAGCACTTTTAATATCCATTTGAAAAAGAGTAATATTGAAATGACATGCAGAGGCTAGAAGGAACCGTATGGCCTCAAGTCGAGCTACAGGTGCATAAGTTTCTCCATAGTCCAAGCCTTCAACTTGAGTGTATCCTTGAGCTACTAGCCTTACTTTATTGCATGTGATCACACCATTTTTATCTTGTTTATTTCTGAAGACCCACTTTGTCCAATAACATTATGATCTGTAGGTCTTTCCACCAAGTTCCAAACTTTGTTTCTTTGGCACTCGGATGAGCGTAAGAACAATGGAATGCTGAGGCACCCTACTGATTCCACACAATGGAGAAACATCGATAGGAGGTTTCAAAAACTCGCTGTGGATCCAAGGAATATAAGGTTTGGATTGAGTAGAGACGGAAAGAATCCTTTCGGTAACATGAGCAGCGGTCATAGCACTTAGCCCTTGAATCTTTGTATCTACCACCTTCCTCCTTTGTTGTCTATGAAGCGGAAGTACATTTTACTGTCTATACATATGGAAGGCCCGAAGCAACATGGGAACGATATTAATGTGTACCTAGCACCATTGCTGGAAGATCTAAAAACATTGTGGGCACCTGGGGTACAAGTATGGGACGCAAAACAAGAGTATTTTATTTTGCACTGCCTATTTTTCTGCACCATAAATAATTATCCTGCCCTTGCTAACCTATCGGGCCAGAGTACAAAAGGAGCCAAAGCTTGTACTTACTGATTAGATGATACCGAGAGTGTGCGGCTGAATCACTCGTGCAAAACCGTATACATGCGTCACCGTAGGTTCCTTCGGAGGAATCACCCATACCGCAAGATGAAGAAACAATTTGATGGAATGAACAAAAATGATTCAGCTCCAAAGCCATTAAGCGGGACAGATGTTCATGATATGGTGAAGAACTTGAATGTTGCACTTGGAAAGGGATGTAAATCGAGGACCCATGAGAAGAGCATGTGGAAGAAGAGATAAATATTTTGGGACCTACCTTATTGGGAGCACTTAGAAGTTCAGCACTGCATTGACGTCACGCACGTAGAGAAGAATGTATGTGATAGCTTGATTGGTCTCTTACTGAAAATTAAGGGCAAAACAAAGGACAGTATCAACACACGGCTTGACTTGGTTGATATGGGCATCAGACCTGAGTTAGTACCGATAGAGACCTATAAAGGTCGAACATACTGCGACCCTGCTTGTTACACTATGTCGAAGACCGAGAGAATTGAACTGTGCGAGTGCTTGGATGGTATGAAAGTTCCATCTGGTTACTCCTACAAGATGAAGAGACTTGTTTCGATGCAAGATTTGAACTTAACTTGCATGAAGTCTCATAATTGCCATGTGCTTATGGCACAGATGCTCCCTATCGCAATTAGGAGTATTTTACCAGCAAGGTCTGGGAGACAATCACAAGGCTGTGTTATTTCTTCAACACAATTACTTAGAAGGTCATCAATCCCGAAGGACTAGATGCTCTGCAAGCTGAGGTGGCGATGACTCTATATAATCTTGAGATGTATTTCCCTCTGCCATTTTTCGATATCATGGTCCATCTCATTGTTCACCTTGTGAGGGAGATAAATTTGTATGGGCTCGTGTTCCTACGTAGCATGTACCCGTTTGAGAGGTACATGCGAATTGTCAAGTTCTACATACAGAATCGACCTCGATCGGAGGGTAGAATTGTCGAAGGTTATGCTACCGAAGAGGTCATCGAATTCTGCTTGGATTACATGGCTTAGGTCGAATCAATAGGTGTGCCTCGATCCTACCATGAGGGGAGGCTCCAAGGCATCAGGACAATCAGAAGGAAAGCAATCATGCCTGATACAACTGCGTGTGCTAAAGCCTATTTCACGGTTTTGCAACACATGGCTGTAGTGTCCCCGTATATCAACGAGCACAGCAACTAGTTATGGCAAAAGAATCCATCGCGGCGTGAATCTTGGATCATCAGACATCATAACCTTTAGTTCAACAGATGGTTGAAGGAGCGACAACCCATCACTGGAAGCTTGTAAGGTGATACGCTAACATAGTTGTCAAAAGGGCCAACATTTACAGTTGTAACATAGAAAGGATACGACTTAAATGGATACATATTTTACACGAGAGATCAAGACATGAACAGCACAAACCAGAACAGCGGTGTTCGCATATATGGGCTCAATACCGCTAGGTCGACGAGGAGCTCCTACTACGGGTTCATTGAGAAAATTTGGGTGCTCGACTACATACTATTCAAGATCCCCTTATTTAGGTGACGTTGGGTTCACCTACAGCACGTGAAGGTTGAAAAGTACGGCATCACTACTGTGGACCTCGAACGTGTTAGATACCAAGAAGAACCATTTGTGCTCGCTAACCAAGTTATTCAAGTCTTCTATTTAACCGACCCGTCCAACAAGAAGCACCACGTGGTTCTTCAGGGAAAAAGGAGGATTATCGGAGTTGAGAATTTAGTAGATGAGGAAGATACAATCAATTTGACGAGTTGCCTCCTATCAGAAATGGCATCACAGTCCAAGAAGAACAACCTAAGGAAGCTATGTATACATGCGTCGATCATCGTGAAGGGCTAATTTTTATACAAAAGAATAAGCAAGTGGAGTTATGAAGAGGTCGCCATATTTATTTTAATTGTACCTGCATTCTAATGTCAACAAGCTAGCTATGAATATGTCTAGTCAATATATACCTTACTTCAAGGACAGTTTCTCGTTGATGTTGTATTTTAACGTGTAATCTTCGTAAGTAAAGATACATTTAAGTGTAAAATATTAACTTGAGTAAAAATATTAACTTGAGTAAAAAATATCAACTTGACTAAAAAATATTAACTTGAGTAGAAAATATTAACTTAAGTAAAAATATTAACTTGAGTAAGAAATATTAACTTGAGTAAAATATTAACTTGATTAAAAAACCCTCATCACAGACGGTTTTGGCCTAGAACTGTCTGTGATGAGGGCTTAGCACATAACCTGCTGTGCAACTTTGAAAAAAAAGCCTCATCACAGACGGTTTAGGCCCAGAACCGTCTGTGATGGTCTCGGGCGAGCTTATACGACCCGGCCTGCTACCCCCCAGGCTTAATCGTCTCCTTCCCGCATCAGCGCCGTCCTCCCTCCTCCCTCCCGGCCTAGATTATGCCCTCCCCCATGCCGTAACCCTACCCCCTTCCCTGGCCCTAATCCTAAACCTAACCACCCCCCTTGGTGGCAGCATCGCCCTCCTCCTCGTCCAACGCCAATGTCGCCCACCTCCAACCGCGCTCGCCTCATCCTGCACCAGTGTCGCCCGCCTTTGGCCGCGCACACCTCGTCCCCTCTGACCGCACTCTTCTTCTACCAAAGGTACTTGTCTTCCTTGATAAGACTAGGGTGTGCGAAGTCCAAATTTGGCTCCCAAACTTGCTTGCTTGATAGGCCGAACTGAAGTATAATATGAATGTGATTCAAGCATAAGGGACAACCCAACAGATTTGTAGTACTTACCGAGCAAGGCACTTTCATGTTTGGATCTAACTTTAGGCTTTGATGAGACTAGGGTCTGGACGTTTTCTTGCGGATGGTTTTGATGATGGGGAACATGTTTTTTAGTTGAATAGCATAAGTTTGTTTTCTTCTGATAAAGGATATTATCATTTTGCAGTTCAATTTCCTTGGTTGATCTGTTTTTTATCATATCATTTCTGTTGTACCCAGGTTGGCATATGAGCAGCTTGTCTTTTGTAATATATTTCACCAAAAGGAATCTAGCTGGTGGGCTGAGGAAAAAATAATATAGGCCAAAAATCACTATTCTCACATGCTATCAAATATGTAATACATAATACATAGAAACATACTACTCACCAATTACCCGTGCATGACTCAAATTTTTGGACTAGCAAAGGAATTTGTGTTGTTTTAAAAAAACTGAATTCTGTTTTACATATTTTCTCAAAGATGCCCCTAACATGGACAAGTGGCTTTTTCTGACACAAACCAACCACCATCAAAATTTTACATGTTACCTAGATAATAAATAATAACCATCTCCAATATTCCAAGAAAATAGCCCTTCTATTGGAGAACAATATTGGCCACTTCACTTGGTAGCTTATTTGAAATAGCTCTTTTTGTTGTTTCCCACCACGGCCAAATTATGAAATGAAGGCCAATCAATTCTTCTTTCTGTTATTCTTGGTGAGATAGGTCAAGTTTGACATCCTTTTTAGGAATGAGTACTCTAAAGATGGTCATTTTCTTTCGTGTGCCTCTTGATTATAGTCTCTTATATTCAGCAATGCTAAAGCATATTGGAATTATGCATACTTCGCTGGATGTTCCCCCATTAAGACCCAAACATCTTCATTTGTGATTACCACTGGACCTACTGGATTTGGAGTGTCTACCAATAACCGATTCATTTGAGAAGCAATTTGTTCTACAACATGGAAATATTTTCTTAACTTCTAGGAGAAAGGAACTTTGCATTGCACAAGATATCTATATCTCCTTGAGTCTAAATGCCAATATGTGGATAGTTTTTGAGATTATAAAGTTCAATTAGTCCAATACCCAATTCGATATGATCTCTGAAGTCTAGTCATTGTAAGGCTGGTTGATATGCTCGAATTTTTTGCTATAGTTTTGATTATAGGGTCAAATAGACGCTGCATTCTTTAATAATCTGTTTACTCTTATGCCTGTTTACTTTGAAAATGATGTTGCTCCAATATTACGAGGACTCACCACATGTTGTTATGACTATGCCAATCATTTGCTAGCTGTCTGTACTGTGAACAGATAACAATTTTTGCTGTTGTTGGTTGTTTCCATTATTGTTCTTTTTTATTGGTGATTGTGGTAATTCTTCTTTATGTGTCATCTTAAGCATGTCAGTTTGGAGCTTTTTATTTTGTCATATGCTAATATTCATACATACCTTGTTGGCAGTTAAATATAATATAGTTTTCTTGTCCTGTCAAACACCATTTACTTATTTTACCCTTCTATCTATATTGCTGGACTAGTTCATTGAAGATGTGGATGATGGTGGACTGTTTTCATGGCCCATCTCTTACTCTCAAAATTTTTACTTAGATAGTTGGTAGTCTTATAGTATCTTGCCAAGTTTTTATCTATCAAAATATCCTGATTACACTCTTTACTATCTTGCCATTGTGAAATCATCTATGTTCACTTTATGCTGTCATTCTGGATTCATAGCTCTAGCTTTCTTCTATATTTTGACTATTTGTTCATGTTTCTTTCTATAAGATTATCACGGCACTTAATTTAATTGTCTTGGGGACTTTGCACGTGAAGGGGCCAGACAATTTAATTGTCTTGGGGACCTTGCACGTGAAAGGGCCAGACAATTTAATTATCTTGGTGACCTTCTCACTATTTGCTGCCCTTTTGATTGCTCTATGATGCAATGGGTTCTTGATGAACTAAAATAATTAAAGTTGTCAATATGGCCTTGATCAATTTGTTCAGTACTCTTTGTGATGCAAATTTGATTACTGCTAAGTATATTAATTGTTCTGTTCATAGCATAATTTAGGAAGATAAGAGTTTGTCGGGACCCAGATTTACGAATCCGAAACTCTCTATGTATACTACACTAGTCCAGGATCACGCTAGCGCACCGTGGCAACATAGATGAAATACCATATCATACAACGAATTGACTAAGAAAGAAGCAAATTATTATTAAATAAAGCAAGAGACCTTATGGTCAAAGTTTACACCACGATTCCTCAAGGGCTTGAGAAACAAATAAACTGTTGCAGCGGAAAAGATAACTTGGGCCATTCGACATGCCACAGGCAATCGTTTGGGGAACACTTTCCTAATCCACGTAGTCTTCACAGAATTCCTCCTCATAGAACTTAGAAATTACTGGTCCTTCCTCAGCAACTGATCAACAAAGGCTTATAGCTAAGTACAAAAAGTACTTAGCAAGTCGTAGTAAAAAATGCAATATATTCCCGCAAGGCTTGCCAAAGAATAGTCATATGGTTCTTTTGCAGAAAACAATAACTTGAATTGAAGTACAGTAAATAGATTGAAATTGTATTTATAAAAAGATAATAAATAACTGGTAAATCAATGATAGATAACATGAACAGAATGGTGAGGCATCACCCTACATCTAAAACAATTATTAAACCACTAAATTCAACAGTATAACTTTAGACAACAAAACAACAGTGAACTCCCTGTTCACATCCCAACAAATCCACCATCCAACATTTCATGAAATACTCTATACCTCATGTGAAATTCCCGAGCATGTCCATGATCGTGGACGTGGCTATTCGAATAGTTTTACACTCTGCAGAGGTCGTACTTCTTTACCCACAAGACATGATCGTCTCTTGTTGCTATGCAATTAACACACTTCCTTTGATCTTGAAGGACCGAGATGGCGAACAGAGGGGGTGAATGGTCGCAAATAAAATTTCCCCCAAAATACTCCAACAAAAACCTCGACAAGATCGCTCAAAAGAAATCGTGAAAAACCTGAAAAACTAGACAACTATGTGTACCCCAAGCTTGCATGGATAAGTACCATAAAATATGTGTGGATTTTTGAGTCACAATACTGGTTGTCTAGTGTCCAAGATAAAGAGGAATCAATTCAAACACTTGCTTTTAGAAAGGACATCAATTCAAATCACAAAAGTCACTTTCAGAAAAGCAAAAGCAGAATTTCCAGAACTTGTCCTCAATTTGCACAGGAGGTTGGTGGGATTCTGCAGCTCACAAAATTTTGAGACTTTTTATCCCTATGAGCACCAGAGTCGTGAAGAACTCCACCAAATTTACACTACACCAAAAAACGTCATCAGTGGCGGTTCATAACTGCCATCAGTGGCGGTTATTGAACCGCCACAGATATAGTGCCACTGATAATCGAGGATTATCAGTGGCGGTTTTCTAACCGTCACAGATAAGTGTTATCTGTGACGGTTCTACATACTAACCGCCACAGATAACAATACTATCTGTGGCGGTTCTATCCACCAACCGCCACAGATAACAATACTATCTGTGGCGGTTCTATCCACCAACCGTCACAGATAACTACACTATCTGTGACGGTTCTTTCCTACAACCGCCACAGATAAAAATATTATCTGTGGCGGTTCTTCCCACCAACCGCCACAGATAACTATATTATCTGTGGCGGTTCTATCCATCAACCGCCACAGATCTATATTATCTGTGGCGGTTCTATCCACCAACCGCCACGATAGTGCCCGATCAAAAATAAAAAACGCATTTTGGGCTAGCCTCAGTGTCTGCTAGCCATGCCCTCTCAAACATATAATACATCAATCACAGATTTTGCATACACACAGCTATAATGTACAACAATCACAGATTTCGCATATACACAACTACAATATAATACATCAATCACAATTGCAATTTTGCATATGCACAATTATAATGTACAACAATCACAGATTTTGCATATACACAACTACAATATAATACATCAATCACAATTACATATAATACATCAATCACAATTACAATCACAGATTTTGCATATAACAATTACAATATACACAATTACAATGTACAATTAAAGTGTCTCATGCATGAGGTGCTCGATCATGGTGATGGTGTAGGGCATGCCTCCCGCTGGACCTGCTCCCTTCTCCTCCAGCCTACTCATCTTTGCATCAATATTTCTCGAGTATGTAAATGAAGTCATTATATATCATACTATGGAAAGCTAAATAGATCACTTTTGTTGTATCACAAATCTAGCCGATCCATTGCCGTCTTATTCCATGTGAATGCCGTGGCATCCTCCAGATATTGTACATGCATTAGCTAGTTTATACTCCTCTATTTTTGAATATGTGACATTCTATTTTTCAATTTTTATTCCTAAATACATATCATTCTACAATTTTGATCCTACTTTTTACTATTTTTCCTTCTATAATCTCCATTTAGCTATTTTTAATGGCATTTACTATCATACATTAGAGTAAAACACACCATCTAAAAATATAAGGACCATGTAATCAAATATCTTATGAATGGAAGGTAAAGATGCAAAAGGAGGGGTTCCCATTTGAAAGGAACAAAGAGTTATTTACACTTTGTAATGAAACAGAATTGAAGTAAAAAAGCCTAAACTAGTGGAGGTAAACTAGAAGCCTACGGGTCTTCGGAGGTTGAAGACATGTGATTTGGGACAATAGTATGGATGACTGGATCGTTGTTGTCTTCGTCATAAAACTCGCCATTTTTGTTGATTATTTCCTTCAAGATGAAGTAGGCGAGCTGGCCCTGAATGCCTTGGATTTCAGAAGGAAGCAGTCCTACCGTAGACAACTTGAGGCGCTTAAGTATAAAAAAACAAAATTAAGAGAGAATATAGAAATTGAGTGGTGTGAATCAATGTGTCATGTCAGCATGACTGACCTCTACGTCATTGTCTTTTATTGTGCATGATAAGATTTCGCGCATGTATCGGCACACAGAAGTACCCACATAAATTTGTTCCTTTCTACCGCTTGTGACATCGCAAAAATCGAATGAACTAAGATGTCGTCGAAGGAGCTATTTACTATGAAATATGATATAAGAGTATTCCTTCGTATGCACTGGAAACTTCGTCACGGATTGTAAGGGATTTGTGGTATGGGCGGTATCTCGAGCTCTTCCGACAATATCTTTTGAACGCCTCATTCACTAAATGTGTCATCTCTTCAAAGTCTTTTTAGGTTTATCTAGTGGATCCATGATCAAGATCTTGCTCTTTTCTCGATGAATTATTACGAGAATCCAATGGAAGCTACATACACATGCATGATGCCACCATTAGTCCTTACATCGAGTAAATAACGAAATAAACGAGTAATTTAACTAGCTAGTGAGCAACTTACTTAAAATTGTATGGCAAAAGTATAAACTCCTTGTCTTGTAGTTTAATCAAAACTTTATATACGCATTCTCGACCTCCTTTGGTACTCTTTTGATTTCATGTTGGCAAACCGCTCCGGTCGAGGAATCCCAATCGCCCCTTGGTTCTTCGTGACTTCAATCATCTCGTATCTATATAACGAATTAGTTAGACATGAAATTTATCGGTATTACGTGAATGTAGGCCAAGATTAATATATTAGACACTTACAAAGTGACCAAATCTCAAAAAGATATGTCGAGGGCGTCGTGATAGAACAAGTTGTGCAAGTTATCGAATTCTATTAAGAAGTAGCCATGGCCCTCATGGTGAAAATGTTCCTCACGGAAAATTGCGTGATCATCTTTGGGAGTACGCCTTGGTTGGATCGATCTAAGTACCATGCATGTAATCATTGCATCATGGGTGTTAGACTTTTTAACTTGAAGCGGTGACCAAGGGCTTCCCTACCTCGAATTTCAATCTTTGTTGATCATCTTGGTCATCGACTTCGCCTTGCCCTTACTTTTTGTCGCACGACATCATACTCGGTCCCGCCTCGCTTTGATCCGGCCGATCTGACTTGTCTAATGTGCCAATTTTGGGATCGAGGTTGTAGGTTTGTCATTTGAAGTACCAGTGTTATAGGTTTCGCTTTGGAGTACTAACAAAGGCCATCTTGATGGGGTCCTCAATGCATTTCTTTTCTACCTCATTTTGCTTCTTCCCGTTTCACTCTCGTGTCTTTGTGACGGATGCGAGGATTGTACTTGCAGAGAGGATGGCACTTGCATGGTCCAAGACGATGTCACGCTTGCGCCATTGGATGAATGAGTGGACGGCACTTCCTAGAGTAGTTATCTCATCATTGGTGGGTTTTTCCATCCGATCTCAAAGAACTCAGGCAAATACCGTGTCCACTTGGACCTTTGCATAACTCCGGCGCTTATCGGGTATTGTGCAGACACCCCTTCTTGGCACGGATAGACTACCCCAGTAGCGGCTGCATAAATATGTTCATCACGGCACGTTGAGTCGACAGGTGTGGGGTCTGTATGTCGTCCACAGGATAATGGTTGTTGTCCGCTTCGCCAATGGCGTGGGCGCACAATCGCCGCGACGACTGTAGGATCGAGAAAGCGTTGTGGGCTGCGATCGACTCAAGGCTTGTTGTACTTGTCGCTCAACTTGTTCTTCAATGGTGCCTTGTATTTCTCGCAACCCTTTCCTTCATCATTTCCATTTCCTTCTCACCGCTCATCTTTAGCTCTCTTGAGACTCCTATAAGAGTCTCCGTGCTCGGGAATCCACTCCTCCATGGAACCTTGACCCCGACGCCTCGTGTCCGGCCAGGTGCTCTTTGTTTCCTAGGGCCGTTGTTAGCTCGTCTTTCTCCCTCGTCTGGGTGAAAAGATCCTTGGGAGGATCGGCGTGAAACTCGTGAACTCGTTGCGTCCATTGCTTCGTCTTCACCGCTCTTGAATGATAAACCCCATGAGACAACATATCGCCTCGCTAGCACGTAGTGCTTCACTCGGTCCGTAGTCCGATCAAGGGACTTGTGCCGACCAATTGACCGCTTCTAATTCTTGCCTCTCCCATTGAGCAATTTTACCCGCGTACCCACTCGTGCCAAGTCCGTGGGGTGAGTATTCCTTCTTGCGATGCTAATGTGGTCCTCACCGACTTCCTTGTCGCCCGATTGCTTCATCGCCACAAACTCATCCCAATATGGCTCCAATCTTGGGTACTCTCCGATGGTCGACCGGTTTTGCTTCACATAATTTGTGTTCACCGCCTTGAAGTTTCTCCACGCCGCATCCATGGTCATCAATGCGTCGCGACGCACAAGATCTTCGGCTCCTTCGGGAATTCAAGGTTTCTTTGAGCTCATCCACGATCCTCTTTGGTGGCTCGGGGCACTTTATGCCAATCCGAATAGGTGATTGGCACTTTATCCCTTACGATGTACCCGCATGTTGACTGTATTTTGTCACGATTTTCTCGGTGCAACAGGGCCCCAGATCTAAGACCTCCGAGATGGTGTACCGCCTTCAGCTTCTTAGTTTTCCTCGTCCCTGCGTCTTGCAACAGAGCATCATCTGCAATGCGGTGGAGGCCTCGGCACATTGGGTGGTTGTGTGGAGGGTAAGGTACCGCTCGGGCTCTCCTCCACTATAGGCTCGGCTTGGGCTCCATTATAACTACAGCTTCAACCCAAACATAATTTTCACAATTATTACAGAATCATCTCATGGAATTTCAATGTACGATGTACTGTCCTGTGTAATATTGTGTGTTGCTAAGATAAAAATGATTTTGCAAGAGCAAGATACTTAATTAGCTCGAACAAAATCAAGAGCTTAGAGTATGAGGTAATATGAAAGTTTCTAGTCTCAATTCAATGTGGTTACCGCCCTTCTCACAACAACATGATCGCTTTTAATTTGTAGGGATTGAGAGATATGACTAAAGATCAATCGGTTATTGGTGTCAAACAAATCGGCACTATATCGGAGTTATGAAACTTCAGAGAGAACCGAGAAGCCTCTATTGCGTAAGCTATGGCACATATGATGGAAGACATGAAAGAACTATAAGGTTTTGTTGTCTTGAATTACGAAATAATGTGGTTTCTAGCTTAACACTTATTGATATTTGTGGTATATATCATATTTTGTTAATGTATTGCTACCTGAACTATGAAATATTTTGTTATCATATTTGTGGTAAGGTCTTCTGGCCTTGAACTATGAAATAGTGTTTTCTGGCCTTGAACTATGATGGTTCACTAAATCGTGCGAGTTGACGATTTTGAACCATCCGTGATGAGATATTATGTAGTAGTGTGATTTTCTTCATGCAAGAGTGTCTCAATCTTGTAATTAACACAACCCGATACAAGATATCGGAGAGAAAATAAGAAAGATGCCAAAGTCCTAATCGATTCATATAATTAAAACTTCCGTATCGCACTCGAATCGGAGAAAAGAATCACGCCACGGCTAGCCACGCGCATCCAACGTTAATAGTTAAGTTTAGCTACTCGTAATCACGACGCTGATAGGTTCACGAGAGGAAAAGAGAACAAATTACATGCAATCTGCTAGCTGATATATCAAAAATTAATTATTTGGTTTAGCTGTTCGAGTAATTATGTTGACGAGTGCACAAGGAACCAAAATACTTTCACCGCCAATTGGCGGATGTTAATTGTGCTAGATTCCAATATACCACAAATGCATATTCATAATTTAAGAGTCAAAAAATGAAAAAGAATTTCTATGTGTATGTCTCCTCTGCTCCACAATATATATAACTCTATTTTCTTATAAAACATTTATAATGTAAGTCCATTGAACAAACTAAGAACGTAGTTTCTTACAATATTCTTCTTGTGAAAAAGGTTGAGTAGTTTCGTGTGATTTTTATAACTTTGTGTTACACTAAAAATATCATCTTTTAAAAATATAGGTCACATGGATGCATGGGTTGATGACTAGTATCTTCTAACACATCTAGTGCGTAGTTGAGTTTTCGACAACCGCAACTTTGGATGGCTTCGTGACCAAAGTTTTTGTATGCCTAGGCGTAGGCTTGCGAGTTTTCCTTTATCCGCTTTCTTCAATTAGATACCTCACATGTGTAATTCAAGATTTTGAAGTATAAAACAAGTTATTTGGCTTCTCTTACTTAACTCGGTTTACATAGTAAAATGATCGGTTTCACATAGTGGTATTAACTATGTGGTGTGATAAGTGAATAATTTTATCATATAGAATAATACGATGTCTCGTCCATGCATGCTAATCACAAGAACATGACGAGTAGAGCACAGCAGAAAATGTGGCACCGGGGCGGTGTCGCGGGTCGGCGTCGTTGGGGACGGCGTCGGAGGCGCCGAGTCGGGCGGCGCGGGCGCGAGCGCGAGGGCGGCGACCGTGGCGGCGTCGGCTGGTCGGCGTCGTTAGGGACGGCGTCGGGCGTCGAGTCGGGCGGCGTCGGCGCGAGCGCGAGGGCGGCGACCGTGGGGCGTCGCTGGTGTCGGCGTCGTTAGGGACGGCGTCGGGCGCTGGGTCGGGGCGGCGTCGGGCGCGGGCGACGGTGTCAAGCACGCGTCGGGCGCGAAGCGGACGGCGTCGGCGCGGGGGGGGCTCAAGGGTTTTAGGGTAGAAGAGAGAAGGGCGGAGTTTTAAGGGTAAAGGGTACAAGCGGTGGATCTATTATTTATAGATGGAGTATTATCGCGGCGGTTCTTAGAAAGAACCGCCATCGATAACATTATCTATGGCGGTTCGTATACGTAACCGCCATCGATCAACATATTATCGTGGCGGTTCTTTATACGAACCGCCACGATAATGTTATCGCGGCGTTATTTTTAAGAACCGCCACGATAAATATACTATCTGTGACGGTTCGTATACGTAACCGCCATCGATAATGTATTATCTCGTGGCGGTTACGTATACGAACCGCCACAGATATATTATCGATGGCGGTTCTTTTAAGAACCGCCACCGATGTGCCTCCTTGAAATTTGTTTCAATCTTATACGCCTATTGTCGAATAGCGTACTGAGTTGTAAGACCTAGTTTTTGGTGTTTGCGCAATTGCAGCGTTTTACGATTTTGTGTATTACTTGTAAAGCAAATACATAAGCGCTTACTGAAAGAATCCGACTCCTTTCACCGACGGACTCAACAAACTTTCCAAACTTTCAATCGGATAGAACACTATTTTGTCATCCCAAAAACAAACAAGTACTCTTGATACATCAAACAATCACCAAAACTAGCAAAGTCCAAACCGACTCAAAGACCAAAAAACTAGCACATAGCTAGGAAACAAAACCAAAAACAGACTTTAAACTACCATGCACAAGATTATCTTCAACAAAGGTTATCATTAGGGTTGATTACATAGAGGAAGACTTGTGCGGCCTGGTCATAATTTGCCCAGAGCTAGCTCCGCCTCGATATTTTGCCATTACTCGTATATAGCTAATTATTTTCTTTCACAATTTGCCCTTCTTCATGATCGTCGCGATGATAGGTAGCTTCTGAGTGGTTTCTTCCTCGAGCCCGATGTTGCCATCTACGAAAGGAGGCAACTCATCAAACTGGTTGTACTCTTCCTCATCCATGACATTCTCAACTCCGACGATCCTTCTTTTCCCTCAAGAACTACATGGCGCTTCTTATCCGCCGGTCGATTACATAGAAGACTTGTGCTACTTGCTTCGCAAGTACGAATGGTTCATCTCAGATCCGACATGTTCGATGTCCAAAGTAGTGAAGCCGTGCTTGTCCACCTTGACACCCTTTGGGAGTTGTACCCAACGACACCAAACATTGGGATCTTAAAAATACAAGAGTCGAGCTCCCAAATCTCTTCTATGAACCCGTAGAAGCTACTCTTCTTCTTGCTGTGTTGTCATAGGCATCTATGCGAACACCACTATTTTGGTAAGTGCTTTTGCTATCCCGAGATCTCGTGTAAAAGGTATATCCATTTATGTCGATCCTTGCCATGTCAAGATTGTACCGATGGCCCTTTGCCACCACCTCAACATGACACTCGTTTCTTTCCCACCATATGCTCTTTGAACCAATGATTGAACAAACGGTTATGCTCTTTTGTTACCCAAACCTCGATCGTCCACGATTTTCCTCTCGTAGCTTATCCTTGTGCATGTCCATATACAAGGACACCTCAACCGATCAAGGTAAAACCGTGAAATGAGCTTTTTCAATAATCCATGATCGTAAGAATTTGTTGATTTCCTTCCAATCGTCCCTTTCCCACCACCTACCTCATGTCGGGATACAGCACTCCTACCGGTTCCACCCTCCATGTAATCCACGTAAAACTCGATAACCTCCTCGGTTGCATAACCTTCCACAATGCAGCCCTCCCACGAGATCGATTGCGTACATACTTCTTCAGATACCCATGTACCTTTCGAACGGGTACATCCGATGCGAGAATACGGGGCCACATACATTTATCTCATTCACAAGGTGAACAATGAGATGAACCATTATATCGAAAAATGATGGAGGGAAATACATCTCTAGTCGGCATAGTGTCTTGACCACATCATTCTCGCAGCTCGAAAGTCCGATGGGATCGATGACCTTCTTTGAAATCGTGTTGAAGAAGAAACACAACCTCATGATTGCCTCTCGGACCTTTTCAGGCAAAATACCTCTAATTGCAATAGGAAGCATTTGTGTCATCATCACATGACAATTATGAGACTTCATGCCGCTTAACTTCAAATCTTTCATCGAGACCAGTTTCTTGATGCTTATGAGTAACCTGACGGAACTTTCACACCATGCAAGCATTTGCAAAGTTCATTCTCTCTTTCTTCGAAAGAGTGTAGCAAGCTGGGGGAAGGTAAAGTCGCCTTTTCCCGGTGTCCTGAGGATGTAGCTCACCTCTGATTTTCATATCTTCCAGGTCCCTTCGTGCCTTTAGTCCGTCCTTAGTTTTGCTAGGAATGTTCAAAGAAAAGACCAATCAAGCTATCACATACATTTTTCTCTCGTGCATGACGCCTATGCAAAGGTCGAACTTCTAAGTCCTTCCAATAGGGCAAGTTCCAAAATATCGATCTCTTCTTCCATGTGGTCTTCTCGAGACGAGACCTCGATGTATTATTACTATCTCCCTTTCCAAGTACGACATTAATATCCTTAACCATATCATATACCTCTTCCCCACGACGAGGCCTTGGGGCTATACCATCCTCTTTTGTCCCGTCAATTGTTTTTTCATATTGCGGTAGGGGTGATTCTCGCGAAGGAACCTACGGTGATGCATGTACACGGTTTTTCTCGAGTTATTGAGCCACACACTAGCGGTTTCATCCATGCACTGGGGCATGCTTTGGCCCCTTTATAGTAATGACCGGATAGGTTACCAAGGGCGGAAATCATTGATGGTGCAAAACAACAATGCCCGTAGGATAAAGTACTCGCTTGTACTCATCCCATACCAGACACCTTCGCTCCACAAGATCACAAGATCTTCCACCAATGGTTGTAGGTATACATCAATATCATTGCCAGTTGTCTCGGCCCTTGGATAAGCAATGACATCATAATGTACTTTCGTTTCATACACAACCAAGGAGGAGGTTGTAGATACTGAGAGTTACGCCAAGTGCTATGAATACTACTCATGTTACCGAAAGGATTCATTCCATCCGTACTCAACCCAAACCTTACATTCCTCGGTTCATTCCTCAAGTCCATCCTAAAGAGCCTATCGATGGTTCTCCACCGCGTAATCGCAGGTGTCTCACTTTCCATCCTTTTACGCTCTTCCGAGTGCCATCGCATCGCTTGGGAATGCTTTTGTTTCCAAATAAACGCTTCAACCTAGGTATTACCGTAAATACCACACCACTTTAGCGGAGCCCTTTCTTCACCACGGTGCCCTCATTGTCATGGCCTTTACGCTTGTATCGTGATGATTTGCACATCGGACATACATGCATGTCTCAGATACTCTTTGCGATAGAGTATACAATCGCTTGGACATGCATGTATTCTTTCTACTTCCAATCCCAATGGACATACAACCTTCTTAGCTAAATAAGTGGTTATCGGCAATACGCTTCCATCCGAAGCATGTCCGCTAAGAGTTGTAATAGCGCCGTGAAACTTTTATCGGACCAACCATTGCTTGCCTTCAATTTTAGAAGTGAAAGCACGGTGTGCAACTTTGTGTATTCCTCCTTGCAACCCGGAACAAAGGTGTGTCCGAGTCATCCAACAAACCCTTGAATTGATTAAACTCTCTCGACTAGTGTAGTTCCCTTCGCATCGCGCAACATCCGAGCAAGATTATTATCATCATCAATGTCCAACCTATCCTCATCGATCCATAATCGATGTCACCGCCATAATGCATTCTCCATCATCCAATACGTTATCACCTTCATGTATGTTTTCCTCTTCACCGTGACTTGTCCAACGGTATAGCCAAGTACAAAACCTCTTCAATCAAGTGCAAGTGGATGTGCTCTTTGTCCAAAACATTTTCTCATTCTTGCAATCAATGCATGGACAATGTATGTACTCCGCCTTCTTGTGCAACTTGTTCTCCTCAATGCTCTTAGAAAAGGTATACCCCATCGATGTAATCTCTACAGTAACGGTTCGCATTGTACATCCATCTCCTATCCATCTAAAATTAATTAACATATAAAAATTGATTAAAAACTAATCTAATTACTTATCATCTAAATGAGCTAGATAATAAATTCATCATCTAAAAATGATGAGCATCCACCTACCAAATTAGCTAAAATTTCATGTATATTAATATCCAATAATCTTAATTAAATAAATTTAATATATGTCCGCACTAATGGAACCAAATTAATAGTAATTAAAAACTAATCAATACTTTTCCGTAAAGAAGCGGATAATAAATTCATCATCTAAAAATGATGAGCACCCACCTACCAAATTAACTAAAATTTCATTTATATTAATACCCAATAATCTTAATTAAATAAATTTATTATATGCAAGATGTATATGTCCGTACACTAATGGAACTAAATTAATAGTAATTAAAAACTAATCTAATTACTTATCATCTAAAAGAGCTAGATAATAAATTCATATATATGCAAGATGTATATGTCCGTACACTAATAGAACCCAATTAATAGTAATTAAAAAACCAATCTAATTACTTATCATCTAAAGGAGCTAGATAATAAATTCATCATGTATCAAATTAACTTAAAATGCAATTAATATTAAATATATGCTTAATCATAATTCATCATCTATAAAAGGAACACAACATCATCTAATGAACCTAGCTAGGAAATAAATTCATCAACTACAAAATGGTAGCTAAATAAAAATAAACAAAATCTAAACTTTTCATCTCATCTACATATAAATCCTAATTAAACTTGGTTTAAAAATTAAATTGCAACAAGATTAACACAAATCAAGAGAGGAGAAAAAATAACTCACCAAGGAACAACTAGAGGAAGTACAAGCACAAGAATTGGAGAAAACAAAATCAAATTTAGAAGTTTTGGTTTGCTCTCGGAAGAAGAAGACCAAAGGTCGCTCGACCACCTATTTATAGGCAATATTATTAGTGGCAGTTTTTAACTAGAACCGCCACTGATAACATTATCTGTGACGGTTCTATCCTAGAACCGCCACTGATAATGAATTATCAGTGGCGGTTCGAGGATATAACCGCCACGGATAATCCAATAGAATCAGTGGCGGTTGGAGGATAGCACCGCCACTAATAACCTAGTTATCAGTGATGGTTCTAGCCTCCAACCGCCACTGATAATGTATTTGTTATCAGTGGCGGTTCTATCCTTGAACCGCCATCGATAATTATTATCGCGGCGGTTCTAGGATAGAACCGCCACTGATATTTTTCCCGCCATTTTTGAAATAGAACCGCCACTGATAATTATCTTTGTGGCGGTTCGAAAAAAACCGCCACAAATAGACCGTCACCTATTGCAGGTTTTGGCGTAGTGTTATCCTCAAAAAGCCTTACATAAAAAACAGGAAAAATCTAAGAACACAGTCTGGTCAAGAACTTCGAGCAGAAAGTTTGGGGCTTGGTTTTCATCTCATGGCGCCCAAACGGTGCAACAAGTGAACTCCAAAATTTTGGTGCAAGTGGATATCGGAGTTCCGCACCTCTTCCAACAAGAATCACTTCAAAAAGAGTTTTCTACATTTTTATAGAAATCAAACACTGACTACTGCGCGAAGAACAAGTTCTGAACAAAGTTGGAACTTGAAAGAAAAGATATTCTCTACTCAATCCAAGAGAGCAAAAGAGATGTAAAACCATATGAACACACTCAAAACATCCAAGATCAGCAGCATTTAGAAGGGGAGGCAAATCCAAATTACATGAAAGTAAATTGCGAGAATGTAATTGCGGGAAAGTAAATGCTGAATTTAAATTGCGTAAAGACACAATGTAAATGCGCAAAATAAATTCAGAGGTGGATGGATAAAACTTTCATTTCTGGAAGGAGAGGTTACAAAGCCTCACTTTCATGTGGGCAAAGCTCAAAGGAGCAATCACAAACCTCAAAACCTTCAAGGGAAGGAGGCTACCCCTCCACCCCTATTTATACTACTCTTGGGCCACCTACCACCCTTGGATGAGTCCCTCAACCCTAGAGCACTCATCTTAGGGCTAGGATTAACCCACACACACAGCCATGCAAGGGCTAACCCAAAACCCACACACATACCGGGTTTTCTTGCACGGTTTTCAAAGCATACTACCTAGACCCGCTAACCTATCAACTAGACCTCAATCCGACGGCCCTCATTGATCCACGCGGCATCTAGCTAGCATCAACTCCTTTCCTTGTCTTCTTGACTTGCCCAGACTCCATCTCCGATCATCTTCCGGCGATCTCCCAACCGTCTGGACCTCCGATGCTCCTCGCCTAGTCCCGGTCATCCTTCGCCTCACCATGACCAAGCACTGTCGTCCTGCAACCATCAAAGACAAGGAAAAAACCTTTCACATAGCAATGCCCACAATGATATGCAATATAAACCATCCAACTCATCACTACCACGTCCATAAGACCGGTACTGCCACTCCTGGCAGAGACAACTCAAATTGCTTCATTTTGAAAATCAATCCAAATCAAACTCAAACTTGAGCACACCTTGCTCAAATAAAGTCAAATACTCATCACAAACATGGATGGACCTCCACATGGTCCTTCAGATCTGTCGTCAGAGAGAACACGATAGAGCCTTTATGATGCCATGTCTAAACTCGGTATTGCCTACTAAGGTTTCGCCCATAGGGCCCCCTCTTTAGCTATGTGGATCTACCCGTCAATCCCGAAACCCGCATCACCAATTGGCAGTACTCAAGGTTAGCCATTACAAATTAATCAGTTAGGTCTGTCCTATACTAGACATGTGGTTGTACGGTTAGGCCCAGTTCAATGGCGCACAAGATTAAGTCCTTAAGTTGTCTCAGGCAAGACATCCACATCACAAATGTGCCAATGGCACCCCATTTACTGCACGATCACTTGCCCAAGGGAAAATAATTTTGTTCAACCAAGACCAATGGCAAACCCTGCCATGGTACAACAAATTTTACAACAGTGGCTATCGGCCACAAGTCAATATCTCATTAAGTCAAGATTAACATTATTCAACATGTGATATGAAACCCATCGTATAACTAAGCATAGCTACGATAACCCAATGTTGGTAATATAATCGTGTCCAACTAATAATGTTCCAACCTAGGGTTAACAATGGATACATGGCATTCCAATTTCAAGGTGGTATAATGTCAACTAGGTATATAGCTATTCTCAACAACTAATCATTGATACACAAATGGCATGTAATTGTATAAAATAAAGTACTTTTGCAAACATAGGTTCAACATAATCAAAGATTATGACTTGCCTTGCTGATCTATTGTTGGTTCTTGATCTTCAAATTCTTCGTTCGCTCCCTCGGAATTAGCGTCTACCGGAAAAGAAAGCAATGAATCCAAATAAATAATAAACAGATACTCAAACAAGCTCAAAATTGAAAATAAATAGCTCTAGAAGGTAGAGCATGATTTTATAAAAAAATAGAAATTTGAATCGCCTCGATCATAGTTCGTATGAAAGAGAACGAGCCTTCGAAAGATTAAATTCAGAGAAAAGGTTGAAAAAGAGAAAAACTGAATTTTTTGATTTATTTTCTACTGGAAAAACAATTAATGACATTTTGCTGATGTCAGCAATTAATTTCCCAAAATTAAAATAAATCAGAAAATCTAGTTTGGCTGACATGTGGGGCCCATTGTCTATAGACTAGGTCAACAGGAAGGATATGGTCCACAGTAAACCGGGTAAAGAAAGTACTAAATAAATAGTCTTCATTATACTGTGGATGGTCCTTCACAAGCTTCTCATTGAGAAACCCCGGATCTAAAAATGCTAAGTTATCATTGCCATTTCTTCTACATGTCTATACCTCCATTCTACATAAGAAAGAAGTTAGACATGCAAATAAACGGTACAAGAATGTACAATAATATACATAGAGACTTACAAAATCCACATTCTGAGTATATTCACGTCCAGGGCATCTTACTGATACAACATATACAACTCCTCGAAACCCACCTTGAAGATGTTATCCCCATTGTGATATCTTATTATCACTGCCGGTTATATTCCAGAATCGGTAGTGATATGTGCTTCAATCGGCCGAACTTTTAAACCGACAATGATATGTTTATCACTACTGGCTCTAGCCCAACCGGCAGTGATATGCCAGCAAGGATGGCCTGTTCTGTAGTAGTGCAATCAATTCTATGAATATAAATTGCTTGAATGTAAATAAAGAATAGAATGCAAATCACAAGAGACACGATACATTTTACTACAGTGTTCGGAGACTTGCCAGTCTCCGGCCCCTACTCCATATTGAGGTAAGCCCAAACGAATTGGAATGGCTCCACGAATTGAGCACGCATGTTGAATCCACTAGTGGTAGCTCTTTCCCCCTTCGGGTAGGTGAGCTCCAAACTTCACAACTCGTCCTGCCTTCTCACAATCTCTGTTGAGAAGGTCATTGACCGCAACACCTCCTGGCCGTCTAGGTGTCGGCAAACATGAAGAGTAATAGACCAAGCCTTCTAGCTTGAACCTCACCTACTGCAAAAATGCCCAATGGTGACCACCGAGTGTAACACATGCACAAGGCTCTCCTGCAAGTGCAACACATGCGCAAGGAGCACTCAACCCACATCTAATTGCAACACATGCAACTTAATATCGCTCTTAGCTCAAGAAGCAAATTGGAGAGTGCAACACATGCACAACTTCTCCAAAATACTCAATAAACACAATAACCTCAAATGCCAGCCCCAAGGCTCCTTTTATAGTCTCTCCAAGAAAAACTAGCCGTTGGGGACGCAAATCGCGCAAAAATCAGCATTTCTGGTACTACTGCCCATGCAGGGCCAATAATACAGGCCTCAACTCCAACAGTCGAAAACAATGCAAAAACTAGCCATAGCACAGTGGTTACCAGCCTCAACCCGCGGTAGTACCATCCTCTAAAAACATCGAACAACACATGCCCTATAGAAAAAACCTACCGTCTCATAGGGCTGGTACTACCGTACCTCTGATTGTACTCCTCCCACATGGTCGGTAGCTCCGGCCTCCAAAAACTCCTAGAAAACAACCCTTCTGGAAAATAACTATCGGACCTGAGGGGCAGTAGTACCGACCAAGCGGTACTATCGTCCTCAGGGGTGGTACTACCGGACCGGCAGTAGTACTGGCCTCAACACAGCAGTAGCAACAGATTTTCCAGACAAATCCAGATTTCACACAGAAATCTTTCCTTTTCAAATCAAGAACCACTTTAGATTATTTCATTGAGCCATGTGGTGATCAACACATGATCACACCAATTTGCAAATTCTCAACACATGCTCCAAGAATTGCATTAAACTTCAACTTATTTTGCAAAACATATTCACAAATAATAAACCAAGAATCTATAAGGTCAACCCTTAAGCCATGTAAGGATCAACACATGATCCTGACACTTTGCAAAACATATTTGCAAATACCAACACATGCTCCAGGACCAATCTCATAAACTTTTAGCTTATTTGCAAATAACAAATCCAAGCAAATAAAATCAAACCTTGATCCATGAGATGATCAACACATGATCACAACACTTTGCAAAACACATTTGCAAATGCTCCACTCATGCTCAAAGATAAGAAGCATAAACATCAATATTTTGCAAAAAACTCATTTTGCAGACACCAAGCAATAAACTAGATTAGCCTTGTGATTATCAACACATGATCACTAGCAATTTACAAAACACATTTGCAAATCCTACTAGTCACAAGCTAAGAAAGCCAATGCATGAGCTTCCACTATTTGCAGCACATGCAAATACTTAGCTCCATGCAAAGGACAATTGTTAAATCGAATGCATGAGCTATCTCCTTTTGCAATACATGCAAATCAATAGCTCCATGCAAAAGCCAAATCAATTAAAAAGCAAGCATGAGCTTCCCTTATTTGCGTCACATGCAAATATGAGCATCATGCAAAAAACCAACTTAAGGGAGTGTGCTAGAGCGAACCGGATTGAGTTCATCAACACATGATGAAGCTCAAGCTAAATGACTCAACCCCTCATAATAGTACGACAACCTAACTAGCAACCTAGTCTCCCATCCAAACACCGAGACCAACAAAAGACTAGGAACACATCCTTAGCCTTAGTTAGTTATACCTTTGCCTCTAGCACATCCACTTGGAGCTTTTACGATTCTTCTCTCCAAGTTGGGATCTCGTCTCGATCATCAACACATGATGAACTCCGTTGCTCTTCTCTTCGAAATCTCTTGACGATCATCAACACATAATGGCATCCATCTTCCCGATTCTTGACTTATGGCTATCAACACATGATGCCATCCAAATCTTCATCACCGTTGGACTCAACCTACTTTCACAACTCATAGAAAAGGTTAGTCAAAGAAACATGGTTGTCCCAATCATGAATGCACTCCATTAACACATAATGGATGCGCCAAGATCCTTCAATTTACTCCTTTGATGATTGACCACAACCCAAATCAATTTAAATGAAAATATTGATTTATCTTGAGTATATTGATGCAACTAATGCTTCATATACTTAAGAACTTTTCGTTTGTCCTTTAATCAATAAAGAACACCATCAACACATGATGGAGAGCCTTATGATTAGATGACAACTGAACATAATTTAAATTGCATTTAAATTATCATGAGTATATATTAACTACACAAGTTTCATATACTCATTTTGATTGTTTCTAAGTAATGATCCAAATTATATCGAGTGGTGAAAAGGGATAAATACTCTTGAGTTCATCAAACATAGAATAAACTCCATTAAATGTGTGCATATAAATAATTTTTTTGAATCAACATGCATATATTCAATTTGAGAATACTTTGGAGTTTATCCTATATTGACATAAGTATACTACAACCACACAAGTTATATATACTGAAGGAATAGTTTCAATATAATGATCCTTATTTTATTTAGCAAGAAGAAATGGATCAATACTATTGAAACTTCAAGATAAAATATGAACTTCCCCTAAAGGTGTGCATACATGTATGTGTGGAGTTGGAAACAAAATGCACATCTTAAGGTTAAAACAATGGTGGAGTTCACTCTTTATCTTGAATCCAAGGAATGTATCTAGAAATAATAAAGTTGCATTGGATACATACCTTTTGGATTTTCATTTTTCCTTTTCATGAGACTAATAAAAAATATACTAAAAAAACATGTTAGTCTCATATTTAAATTTATCAATGAAATCATAACATATTTGATATCAAAGGATGTAACAATATATAATATGTGTTATCGAATGCATATCTTTGATAATTTCATCCTTTCATCCAAAATAGACTAATTAAGAAAAGCTCAAACATAATGCTAGTCCCACAATGATTAGATTTGTCATAAAATAGTAATCAAACATTAATGCAAAATCAATTTGTAACACCCCGGCACTCCATGTGCACTGAATGTTACTATCATAAGCATTTCTAACAAATAAATAGGCAATTACCACAATAAATTTCAGCAACATCATAAGCTTTCTAATTAATCACTAAACACCAACTAAAGGATAGTCATTAGGAAAGATGGTGAAAGGTAATAACAGAAAATCTAAACTTGTTTGTCTCATCACAAAAACATAAACCACAAGTTTTAATTATCAAGATATAGCCGAACGCCACCACCTTACTTAACAACAACATAACCAATAAACTTCACATAAGATTGGTTACACTAAAATTGTCCCATGACTGAATCTTTCTAATTAAATCAATGAGTTAAGTATGATCAAAAGCTAAAAATTATTATAAAGATAGTGTGGTAAGTTGTGAATGTGCTACTACCACTTTCCATGCATGCTGGCCTCATTGTAACTAAAACATTAAATAAACAAGTGTGAATTCAAGACTCAACAATGTATATCATAGAACAATATCATAACCATTTAACACATTTAAAACAATAACATAACCAGCTTTCTTATTTAAAATTAGCAAGTACATAAAATAGTAATAACATATCCATTTATCAAATTCCACTCTTTGATCATCTTTGGATGAGTCCACAACTCAATGACTTAACCCTTTATCACATTAGTCATCATTTACCATTAGCAATGCAATATGCTTTCGTGCTCAAATGCACCTTTCGTAGCTTATACCGGTATAGCTTGAGTGCACACCTGTCGGTGTCGCACCTTTTCATTTCCTTCCATCCCTATGGAGGGGTCTACAAGTAGGTCTCACTCCCATCCATCCCGTAGATGGGACTACTTGCTAGGTCCTACACAAAAGCACTCCGGATTAGTTATATGACCTCATATGACTCACTGACTTGGCTCGAAATTTTTTTCATGTCATGAATGCAAGTAATGCAACATATTATTCCAATTTTTCATTTGCCATGTAACCATATTAACAAATGACCATCCACAACAGACTTTCAACCATCATATAAAAATCTCAATCATAATATGCCAGTGACATGTTTCTCATATATAAATACAGCATGATAGCAACTTATTCATTTAAACCAAAACTCATCTCAACCATCTTCATTCATACGATATACTTACCTCTTTACCACGTGAAGCGAAGTGGCATGAGGTCGAAGCCACACTCGAAGTCACACCTCCTGCATATATATATATATATATATATATATATATATATATATATATATATATATATATATATATATATATATGCATTCATCTCAAAAGAAATCATGCAACAACAATACATACAACAACATAATGACCTCACACCTATGCGCCACCTGATTTTCAACCTTTCTCACTCACCGGACAGACCAACCCCTTGCGTCCCAGTGGTCAAAATACCATAAATTCTACCTCAGGAGCACAAACTTAGGAAACTAAGAACTTAATAAAAACTACCGAGTAATACCCATAAATTTCTAGTTAACCAACTTTTTCAATTAAATCATCTAGCCTTTCGTTTCCTACCCTAAAAACCAAACTGTTGCCTCACTGGACAGCAGACTTCACTATTTTGTAACTATTTTTATACAACTCCAAATTAATCAAATGTTGACATTTCTAGAATCTACAGGAAATTTTCTATATTTCTCTAGTTATTTAAATAATTTAATTCGGCCCCTAAATTGCCCTAATCTACAAATTACCAAAACTGCATCCAGCAGTAAAAATATTCTCCATAGTCAGCTTCAACAAGTCATAACTTTTAAACCGCTTAACAAAATTTTGTGTTCTTGATCTCTAATGAAACTTAAGACAATAACCTACATTTTTCACAACATCCAACCCTTCTGTAATTGACCATAAGGGCCCCAAAACGAGATCTGAAGATCAGATCCAGAGCTACCCTAACATAGAGTTTACCCGAAATAATTCAGTGATCAAACAAACCTCATCTACCATCCTTGGCTTCACCCTAACCCAAGAGAACTACCATGGCATCACTCAATTACCATACCAAAACTAACAAAAGCAACTTAAAATTATACCTTTACCCGGAGAATCACGGGATCAGCGTTGGATTTCGGTTCTCTCCCTTGGATCGTGTGAACTGCTCTCCTCCTCGCAACCAAATTCCACCATAGCAACACATGGGCAAGGGCTGCACCGAGGGAAGGCCGAGGAGCTGGTGAGAGCCTCCAAGGTGGCACAAGGAGGAGGGAGGCGTAGAGGGAAGGGGGGTAGGAAGGCGCAAGAGAGAGGTAGGTAGGGAGGCGCGGGGGTGCAGTTGGGGAGGAGGCTAGGGGAGGCTGGGGGAGGTGGTGCGGCAGGGGGGAGGGGTGTGCTAGTGATTGGCCAAAAACCTCCCTCCCACAAGGGCCAAAACCAACCACTAAAGGCCCAGAAACAACCCCTTGAACCGAAAACCAGCCCACTCAGTCCCTACTTCAGCCCCGAAGAGGTTCTTATCTATTTGGGATATTACACAATCACCAAAATCACAAAGGAGCTTGAACTTATATATGGGCATACCACAAGGCTTTTGAATTTTCGCTACAATATATTCAGCCTTGTAAGACTTTATTTTATAATTAACTTTCTCTATTATATGTATAATATTGTGTATTACACATTACCAATGTTGAAAATATACGTACTAGCCACTGATCATGGGACTAATACTGTATGTACGTGAGATCTTCTTTTGTAAAAGGAGGGTCGTCACATACCACTTGTAGCAAATTAAATGTTGTTGCGCCTGGTGACTACGGTGCTACAAGTTCATGTGGGACAACCTCTTAGTGCCCCTCGGTTTGGTTCATCTTGTTAAAACTTATATTGTGAAAGATAGTAAACGTTGCCCAAGGAACGTTAGTTGTATTGTTGGTGATGTCGTCATTCCATGACCATTTCATTCCTTCCTCGAACATCACATTGCAGATGATATGGAGCCTCATTCTTCGAGTATCATAAAGATGATGAGCCTGCTGCCAAGCTCTACACTGAGATATACCATGGTAGTGCTATGGTCATCAAGTTTCTTCGTGTGTGGCTATACCACCTAAGAGTACACGATGCACCCAAACAATCGTAAGTGCTCAACGTGTGGTTTCCTTTTGATCTAGACTTCATATGGCATAACACCATCTAGAGCTTTGGTTAATGTCGACTTTGTAGTCGACAATGAATTTATGGGGCAGGTGCTCGATCTCAAACTCGAAGGTCACACAAGATAAGGGTTTATACAGGTTCAGGCCCTCAGCGGTGGAGGTAATACCCTAATCCTGTGTGCTGGGATTATATGGATCTCTTGGATCTGAGGATGCTCAAAGCGTAATGCGCTCCGAGTAATATGCAGTGTGTTACGCTCTATGGCTTGATCGCTCTATGCTTGGATGATCCCCCCCTTCTGTTGTTGCCCGCCCTCTCCCTTATATAGCGGGGGTGGGGTGGCTTACAGAGTCCTGATCGGTTAAGAGATTCTGATCGTTTTACAAGATTCTAGTCGGTTACAGGATAGAGTTTACACCTTTATCTACCCTATTAACGACTCGGATTACAACCGTATCTATCATATCTAAATATAAGTTCAACTTCCTTTAGGATATGTCCCCTTGCGCACGGCAGCGGGGCCTGACGCGGGGAGTATCTTCTAGGCCTCCCTCTTGGGCTTGTCATGAGGGTACCCGGGTTCTTATATTCCACAGTAGCCCCCGAGTGCTTCATGATCCGACTGCTTTGCCTCGAACTCTCTGCCTGAAATCCCAACTGGTTTTCTTGTCCAATCGAAAATCTTCTTTCTACCTCAGGCGAATTATGAAGAACTCGATTATAGATCCTGACCCTTACTTTTCTTAAGTACAACCCTTTATCGGGCAGTCTTTACTAAAAACAGCTTCGCAAACTCCTTTTTGTGTCATAAAAATGTAGATTTGATATTTTTCCCGCCCGAAGCTTTTAATGATCATCACGACAATCATCGGGGCGGTCTTCGAGGTCGTCTTATTTTACTGCGCCAACTCGATCTGCTGAATGGAACCCTTCGTCTTCTGGAATCGCATTAATCTTTAAATCCCTTCAGCTCCCGACGCTTAATCTCTTGGCACTCATTCCAATTTTATCAAAATCGCCTATAAAAGCCGCACCAACGCTTCAAAACGTATTTCAACGCCTTTCACTCTCCATTTTTTTTACTTCTAGCTCCTGCCTCCATCATGCCTCAGTGGTACCATTACGCTGAGGTGGATCCTAGGCTGGTCAAGCGCTAGGAGGAGTTCGACCGAGCCTTTGATGAACAGCTGGAGGAATCAGCGAAGAGGCGCGATCGTGAGGCCATCAATGTTCTCATTAGGGGCGTCCCTGCCCTTAGCAGGGCTAGGATTCCTCTCGTTGAAGCGCTTGGCCGGGCGCGTCGCGGGGAGGTGTAATTTCTCTACTGTATACAGTTTCTCAGGCATAATGCCTGGAAAATTATTGTACATAATAAAGAAATACCTTTTGTAGGAAAGTCTCTCGTCCATCTTTTGATCATGTACTAGTCCCGCTCTTGGGCGTTTTAGACCTTGTGCGTTACTTTATCCCGAAAGTAGGCGTCTATCTGCCGCAGACATAGCTTAGGCTCGACTTGGAGCACTTCGTGGCCCTTGACCAGCCGATTCAATATCTGAGTGTCACGAATTAAAGCTTCTAATCTTGGAACGTAACAAGGACTTTCTGATTCGTGGCCGATCGATACCTACGCCCTTAGGACGCGGCTTAGGCTTTCTTGGTGTGATTTCACTTGCATAGCTCTTGGCCGAGTGATACCCTTTCCCGACTGATGTCGGACATGGTTTAGTGCTCTCATGGAGCGTATTACTTATATGGCTCTTGGCCGAGTGATACCCTTTCCCGACTGACGTTGGATACGGCTTAGGCTCTCATGGAGCGTATCACTTACGTGGCTCTTGGCCGAGTGATACCCTTTCCCGACTGACGTTGGATACGACTTAGGCTCTCATGGAGCGTATCACTTACGTGGCTCTTGGCCGAGTGATACCCTTTCCCGACTGATGTCGGATATGGCTTAGGCTCTCTTGGAGCGCATCACTTACGTGGCTCTTGGCCGAGTGATACCCTTTCCCGACTGATGTCGGATATGGCTTAGGCTCTCTTGGAGCGCATCGCTTTTAGATCCGAAAGGCGTCTGTACTCGTTCAAAACGATGTAGGGCATTCTTAGCTCTCGTGGAGCACGCCCGTGGACCCATACCCGTTTGGGCTCATGCCTTGCGGTACATGATTCCGTCATGCGGTAACCACCCAAGGGCCCAACGTGGGGCGTACCGTAAGAAGATAAGTTTTTATTCAAGTTGGAAAACCATCCACATTCCATTTATTACGGTAAGTGGGAAACGAGCCCTATCATGAGGGTGACGTGATTTCAATGTGGTCCGGTCAAATCCTGTCAACCCCGTAAATCGAGGCAACAGGCCTGCAGATCATTTATGAGGAATCTGAAGGGTTGAGACGTTTCGCAGCCTTTTCCCGCCGATTCGGCAGAGACCTTACTATTCCTTTCTTTAAAAACTGGGTCGTACGACACTCGACAGTTCATCTTTCCGTCGTGCTTTTTCTCCTTTCGTCCTCTCGTCTCTCTGAGCTCTCCGCCACGAGGTTTAACCTTTGTCGTTCTTGTCTTCTCAAGTCATCGTTATTCTTTCTGCAAGAATGTCTTCCTCTACTTCTTCTCCGCCTTCACCACAAGATTGGACGACCTCGACCACAACCGAGGAGAAGCTGATATCCATGGTGAACGACGGGATCCTGCCCGATCTGGCCCTGATCTCCGCTCGCCCGGCCGCCGGCGAATCCGTCCCGACTCCCCGCTCCGAGGAGGTGGTGGTTTTCGAATCCTTTTTCCACCGCGGCCTTGGTCTTCCGATCAGTTCTTTTCTTTGCGGCCTTCTTTTCTTTTATGATATCGAATTGGTGAATCTAAACCCCAATTCTATCCTTCAAATTTCCCTTTTTGTTCACCTTTGTGAAGCTTTTCTGGGCATTAGCCCCCATTTCGACCTCTTTCGTCACCTCTATCTCCTGAAGCCCTATCCCTCCAAAAACGACCCCAAGGTTATTGGGGGCGCTGGATTCCAGCTGCGGGAAGGGCTGAAGAAGGACTACTTTGCCATTCCTGTCAAGACCTCCAACAAGGGCTGGCATCGGGAATGGTTCTAATGCGCCAACCTCGATTTATCTTTGCCTCCGTTCACTGGGCACCGCCCCAATGTGTCTATTTCCTGGGGTTCTACCCCTGATTCTTCTGACTTGGATCAAGTGTCCGAGCTCTTGGCCTTGATCGGAAAGCTGAAGGATAGCGGGCTTACAGGAGTGGGTTTGGCTCTTCACTTCCTCGCCCGCCGGGTCCAGCCTCTGAAGGAGCGAGTTCATCTAGGTTTCGCTTATAGGAGAGAAGATGACCCGACCCGGGAACGGCCCGACGCCTTGCCAAGGGAGAAGTTACGCACTAGGGTCGGAGAATTCTTTATCCCGAGCGTCGACATTTTATCCGTCAAGTGCCCGAAATCTTTCAATATATCACGCCCTCCTCCCGCGGTAAACGAATTCGCTGGTAGTTTTATGTTTTCGTTCTCGGGTTATGCTAACTCTTGATCTTTATTTCCGTGATCGCACGCTTTCTTCGTTCCTCCTCTTCCGAAATGCCTCGCCTGTGCCGCTCTCCGCGCTGATGCGGTCTCCGGCGGGTGGCCCCGCTGCGAAGAAGGGGAAGAAAATACAGTCTGATGACCTTGTGGGCCCCCGACGCCCGGTCGGTGGTCCCAAGATTCAGGATCCGCCCGCACGAACGCCAGCGCCTTCAACTCCTCTCGCTGATGAGCCTGCGGCTTCGACGCGCCCCGAATCGAAGGACTCGGGTTTTCAAGAGAGGCCCGGGGCACCAGTCTGCGGCGGTCCGATTGGTTCTTCCGGGGGTGGGCCTGCTATTCGCAGGAAGCCCCCGATGAGAATGAGGAAATCTAACGGGTTTGTTACTCCGTTGACTCCTTTTTATTCTTCGGTCCCGCTGACGATTCTTTTTCATAGGGACCCTTCGCTTGATACACCTATTGGGTTTCCACTGGGGCCTCACGAGGTCGGGTCCTCGAATTCATACCTCGGCAGGAGACCGCTCGAGGGCGCCAAGTGTTTCTCACCCTCCGTCGTCGCCTCCTCGCCGCCTTGCCCTGCGACGGATCCGCTGTTCTGAGCCACCCACTGCTCGTTCCACGAGGTTGAAGAGATTGACCGAGTCCCACCAGCCCCGCCGCCCCGACTAATAACAGATACCGCTTTGTCGATGACGAAGTTTGAAGCTTTGGACGACCTTGAGGAGGAGCAAAAAGAGAGGGATGATTTTTTCATCCATGCCAAGGCTTGTGCACATGCCGCCTGTGAGCGCTCCTCCGAGAACTGGCCAGATTCTACTTCCGCCTTTCTCATGTGCTTACCTTTCGTCATGATGATTATAGAGAATAGGGGCGCCGAGCGAAATCCGAGTACATTCAAAGGATGCTCCCGAGATCCGACCCGCCAGAATACTGGCCGACCTAGAACGCATCAAAGCCGAACATGCGGCGAGCCGCGATCCTTCGGTCCGAGCTCGACGCTATGCGGACGGAACAAAACGCTCGCGCCAGAGAAACTAGATGTCACCGCTCTCTCGAGGTAGCTATCTCTTGGGTTGCTTCACGTTGTTTTTTCGCTTAGTCGACTAACTTGCCAATCTTCTGTGTTTGCTCCAGCCCGGGACTCAACTGTCGCGAAGCTCGAAGGGAAACTTAAAACCACGAAGGATTCCCGAGCGAAGCTGGACAAGTGCTTTGAAGGTGTGGTGGCCGACTAGTTTTTGCTTGATCCTTTACTATCTTCTGTAATCGCTTTGTCTTGCAGAGTATAAGGTCAAAACTCAGGCGCAATACACCGTCTTCGGCGAGAGGGTTAAAGCTCTCGAGGCTTCCTGCGCTAAGCTCCAGGATGCTTCTAGCCCCCTGCTGAGTTCGCTTCATCCAGGTGGCGAGAGGCCACTCAGCAGGAGCAAAGTCGTCGTCCGGCTGAAGAAAGCCCGGGCGCCAAGAACCTCATCAAGGAGATACGGCCGACGGTGCGGCCGACTCGCTATCACCAAGTCCTCTATCCCCGAGTGGATCCGAGGCCATTAGGAAGGCTACGCCGCAATGTTGATGAAGACCGGCTGCCGAGCTCGGGAGGAAGTCAGTGACACTTCTTTGTCAATTGTAGAGACTCTTGACCTTTAAAGGTGTAAAAGTTGTTCCTGCTTATCCTTCATGTCCATTAAGAATTGAGAGGGATGTGCACGCCTTCGAGTGGTTTGACCGGTGATCTTTGTTCATCGACTCCGGCCCCGTGCTCGGGATATGGTTCAAGAATCTTGTCCCTGAGCCTTAACATAAGAGCGAAGCACTCGAATTCACGATTATAAAGGGAATTATATGAAAACGACTTTTTCAATCGAACTTTTATTCGTAAAGGATTAAATGAAGTACAAGACTTAAGCAAAAAAGCGACGTAGCTGTTCTATATTCCAAGTATTGCTGATTGCTGACCCATCTTCTCGCTTAAGTTTATAAGCTCCGGGACGAACTATTTCATCGATGATGTAAGGGCCCTCCCAACTCGGGGAGAGTTTGTGCTCGTATCTTTGATTCCTCCTTAGGACTAGGTCTCCTTTGGAGAAAGCGCTGCTTTTTACGTCGCGCCCATGATAACGTCGTAATCCTTGGAGGTATTTCGCCGATCGGATTGTTGTGATGTCCCTTGCTTCTTCCAATCTGTCGAGATCTTCTAGCCGGTACCGTCTTCTCGACGCAACTTCTTCATAACTCCAACCCGCGGGATCCGAATTTAACTCGGTTGGTAAGACCGCTTCGTACCATATTCCGTAAAGAAAGGTGACTGCCGGTTGCTCTCACTGGGTGGTTCGTAGTCCCCAAAGCATCAAGGCGCTTCTTTGACCCACCGAGTGGCATATGGTTGGAGTCGATCGAAAATCCTCGCTTTTATGCCTTGGAGCACCATGCCATTGGCTCGCTCTACTTGTCCGTTACTTCGGGGGTGCGTGACTGACGTGAAGCAAATCCTTATGCCCAGCTCCTCACACCAATCTTGAAATACTTCGCCTCTGAACTGAGTGCCGTTATCCGTGATGATTCGATTGGGTACGCCAAATCTAACCACGATTTCGTGAAAAAATTCTCTGGCCTGTGTCGCGGTGATGGTGGCGACTGGTTTAGCCTCAATCCATTTGGTGAATTTATCAATAGCAACGAAAAGATGAGTATAGCCTCCTTGAGCCTTCTTTAGAGGTCCCACCATGTCGAGCCCCCACACCGCAAATGGCCATGTAATCGGATAGCTCTGTAATTCGCTACGCTTGTTCATCTGACGTGCGAAAAACTGACATCCTTCGCATGTCCGGACGATGTCCTCCGCATCCGTGACAGCAGTTGGCCAAAAGAACCCTTGGCGTAGGATTTTCCGACCAGGGTCGACGATGCCTCATGGTTCCCGCAAATTCCCGAGTGAATTTCTTTGAGCAAATCTCTCCCTTCTTGTTCCGATATGCATCGTCGCAGTATGCCTGAAGAGCTTTTTCGGTAGAGTTCCTTTCTTACGACTACATAACTCTTGCTTCGTCGCATGATCCGCTCGGCTGATCCTCGGGTAGCTTGTCTTCCGTCGTAGTCCAGTACGGAGTCAGTCTAACTGGGTGATCACCAAGACTTCTACCTCTTCTTCTTTTTCTATCGGACTGTCTGACTTTGGCTGAGCGCGAATTGTGGGTTTATGAATTTCTTCTACGAATATTCTCGCGGGTACTTTGGACCGGCAGGATCCCATCTTCGCTAATTCGTCGGCTGCTTCATTGTCCCATCGAAGCACATGAACGATCTCGAGTCCATCGAAGTTGCCTTCTAGCTTGCGCACTTCTTGGCAATATGCTGCCATGTTGTCCTCAATACAAGACCATTCCTTCTGCACTTGATTGACCACGAGCATTGAATCTCCGCGAACCGCCAGTCGTCGAATGCCGAGAGATATGGCGATACGGAGTCCGTGAATGAGTGCCTCATACTCGGCGGCGTTGTTGGATGCAGGAAAAAATATTTGGAGGACATACCTCAATCTTTCCCCACTTGGTGATATGAGCACTATACCAGCCCTCGCGCCGCTGAGCATGAGGGATCCGTCAAAGTACATCGTCCAATACTCGAGATCTTCAGTAATCGCCGGGTGCTGCAATTCCGTCCACTTGGCCGTAAAGTCCGCGAGTGCTTGGGATTTGATAGCCGTGCGGGGTTTGAATTGAATGTCAAAAGCCCCGAGTTCAACTGCCCATTTGGCAATTCTCCCAGTGGCCTCCTGGTTGTGAAGTATATCTCTGATCGGGAAGGAGGTGACCGCCAAAATGGCATGTTCTTGGAAGTAATGTTTAAGCTTGCGAGATGTAAGGAGCACGACATATAATAGCTTCTGTACTTGTGGATACCGTACCTTGGATTCACTTAGGACTTCGTTGATGAAGTATACCGGGTGTTGGATTTTGTGCACATGAGCCGCTTCCTCCCTTTCCACGACGATCGCAGCACTGACTACGTGAGTCGTTGCCGCGACATAGAGTAATAGGGGTTCTTCTGGCATCGGCGAGACTAGTATGGGAGGTGTCGTCAGGAAGTCCTTCAGATCTTCAAATGCTTGTTGCGCTTCCAGCGTCCAATCGGAACTTTTCTTGTTTCTTGAGCAGTTTGAAGAAAGGCATACCTCGATACCCAACTGAGATGAACTCGCTTAGAGCGCCATGCACCTGTAAGCTTCGAACGCCACTTTGGCAAGTCGGCGGTTCCATATCCGATATGGCCTTGACCTTCTCCGGGTTTGCTTCAATGCCTCGTTGTGATATGATGAATCCGAGTAGTTTTCCCGAAGAAACTCCGAAAACACATTTCTCAGGATTCAGCTTCATGCTGAAAGCCCTTAGACTTTCGAAAGTCTCGGTAAGGTTGACGATAAGATCTTTCTTTTCCCGAGTTTTTACAACAACATAGTCCACATACGCCTCCACGTTGCGCCCAAGCTGGGCGTGAAAACACCGTTGTATCGCGCTGATAAGTTGCACCAGCGTTCTTTAGCCCAAACACCATCGTGGTGTAGCAGTAAGCTCCGAAAGGCGTGATGAACGAGGTTTTGATGTGGTCTTCTTCTTTTAGGCGAATCTGATGATAGCCTGAATAGGTGTCAAGAAAGCTCAAAATTTCGCAACCTGCGGTAGAGTCAACCACCTGATCGATTCAGGGCAGCCCAAAGGGTTCCTTTGGGCACGCCTTGTTGAGATCGGTATAATCAACGCACATGCGCCAAGTTTTATTCTTCTTTTGAACTAATACAGGATTCGCTAACCAATCAGGATGATACACTTCTTTGATAAAACCTGCGGCTAGGAGTTTCGTGATTTCCTGTTTTATGGCGTTCCGACGATCCGGAGCAAACCGCCGAAGTTTTTGTTTAACGGGTTTTGACTTCTCATCAATATGGAGAGAGTGCTCGATCACCTCCCTTGGTACGCCTGGCATATCTGACGGCTTCCAGGCGAAAATGTCCTTGTTTGCTTGGAGGAAGGTGACGAGCGCACTTTCCTATTTGTCCTCGAGCCCTGTCCCGATCATGGTCGTTTTAGACGTGTCAGACGGGTCAAGGATGATCCTTTTGGTTCCTTCGCCAGGCTTGATTCCTGAGGTGGCCTGCTTCTTTGACGGGACTTCTCCTTCGTCCTGGAGCGTGGCAGCCTCGGCCTGGATGTTTTTTGCCTGGATATTTGCTTCCTGTAGTTCGGCAAGCTCATGGTTCTCCCGGTCGCATTGAGAGGATTGCTTGATGTCACCCCGGAGCGAGATGACTCCTTTGGGTCCTGGCATCTTCAATACCGAGTAGGTGTAATGAGGTATGGCCATGAATCTGGCTAACCCAGGCCTTCCCAAGATAGCGTGATACGCCGTCTCGAAATTAGCTACCTTGAAATTGATGTATTCGGTCCGGAAGTTATCCTTGGTACCGAACGTAACGGGAAGAGAAATCTGTCCGAGGGGAAATGAGGACGCCCCGGAGATCACTCCATGGAAGGGCTGAGTGCTTGGCTTTAGCTCCGAATGAAGGATGTTCATGTCATCGAATGTTCTGGCAAATAGGACGTTGAGCCCACTTTCGCCGTCGATCAGGACCCTCTTGAGCTTCACGCTGCGCACGACTGGATCAAGTACAAGAGGAAACTTACCCGGATGTGGGACCCGACCGGTGATCCTTCGATCAAAGGTGATCGGGACCTCCACCATTTCGTATATTGAGGAGTCGCTGGTTCTACCGCTGATCTCCCGAGCGGTAAGTTTTGCTTTAAATCGACTCATATCCCGTTGAGCCCCGTAGATGTAGTTCAGCTCCCGCCAGTTCCCGGAAGTCTTCTTCGTCCGGAGATCCTTCTTTTCGCAGGAGCGCTTCGCTTTGGTGGGGCCGGTTCTGCGGTGACTCTCGTGCAAACGCCTGGCAGTGAAGCGCCCTTGGCTGCGTGCTTTCCTTTGGGGTGGAAAGGGCAATCGCCTCCATGACGGGCCAGTAGTCGGGCGCCTCCTCCGTGCGGCTCGGGGCGATTATGCTCGTCGTTGCTACGCTTCTTCACCCTCCGCTTCTTGTCTTTGTGTTTTGATGACTCCGGCTTGTCACCTCTGCTCTTTTGCGACGGGCGGTCTTCCTGACGCTCGGCTAGGGCATCCGAGGCCGTCGCATAGCGGTCGGCTAATGCGAACATTTCCTTCACAGAAGTCGGGGTTTCTGACATCTTTTTTATTAAATCGGGATCACTTACCCTTTTTGGAAGGCCGCTACCACTACCGCCTCGGACACGTCCCTGACAGTGTTTTTCTTCTACATGAAGCGCCGGATGAAATCCCTCAGCGTCTCATCCTTCTTCCGTGCGCTTGGTACAGATCCCACGAGTGCCGTGCCGCTCGAAGTCCTCTCGAAATTGGCAATGAATCGATCGCAAAGATCGCTCCAGAGTCCATCGAGTTCGCAGGAGCCCCGTGAGCCATGCTTGAGTGGTGGGGTGAGATTGATCGCAAATAGTTTGCCATAATACCGATTTCCCAGGCGCTTTAATCGCTAAGGCGTAAACTCGCAGCCAAGCCTCCGGATCTCGCTCTCCGTCGAACTTTATGATGCCCTTTGGGTTGAAACCTCGGGCCATATCACTCGGCGAATCGAGGAGTAAACGCTCAATCCCGCCAATGGATTTTTCGTCTTTGGTGAGGAGGACTCCATCACGGCGATCTTCTCGCCTTGATGATGATTAACGCACGCCGGGGTGGGGTACGGCGTGGTGAGTTCATGACTCGATCCTCGCTGCCGCTATCCTCGGGCGTGATGAGTTCCGCGGTCGTTGTGGTCGCTCCGCCGGTCATAACTCACGCCAAAACGCCATAGTCGCCGCGCGATCGCGCTTTTCCTCCTCGCCTTGCTCCCGCCGCTCGCCGTGAGGTTCGGCGAGGTCACGATCGAGGATTTGTCGGCGTCTCGATGGCGCGCGTGGCGCCGATCGCCATTGTTCGATCGGTTGCGGTCCGCTACTAGCGACGCGAGTGGTCGCGTGGGAGTGCGAGTGTGCTTCGTCCGCCAAATGTCTTTCCCGGTTTGCTTTGGATTGCTGCCGCCATCACCATGGCTTTAATGTGGGCCACGATCGGGGCCGCTGGGCTGTCCGATGCTATCATCGGGTCTAGTGTGTCCAGGAGTGTCTTGGAGGCGACGACGTTCTGCATCAGTGTTCGAAAAATGGTCTGGTCTCCCAACTTAGACTGCAAGATCTCTCGCGGACATTGCGCCCAACCGATCGAAGAGATCGAGCGCTTACCTCCTTGCCCTTACGCTACGATTTTCTTCCGCGCCTCTTGGTCTTCTTGGTGCGGATCGGTCTTACGTCCTTCAATCGAAGACACCGCTAAAACCGCCGCAGCACTGATGGCGCCGATCGGTTTTCGGGTAAGTCGAGCAATGTACCGGATGGTTCGCCCCAGGTTGTACCGTTTGATCTGGTTTGATCCAGCGACAAGCTCTCCGTGCATGTCGGCCGACGAAGTCTAGGCTTCCGGCGAAAAGCCCGGCCGAGACAAAGGTGGCGATGAATCGCGGTTGATGCCATCGAAGTCCAGAGGAACAGATTGAGCGCCTCCCCTACGGCGAGCTAATCGCGACTTTTGTAGTCGGCAATGAATTTATGGGGCGTGCACTCGATCTCAAACTCAAGGTCACACAAGACAAGGGTTTATATGTGTTCGAGCCCTCACGTGGAGGTAATACCCTAATCCTGTGCTGGGATTATATGGATCTCTTGGATCCGAGGATGCTCAAAGCGTAATGCGCCCGAGTAACATGTAGTGTGTTACACTCTATGGCTTGATCGCCTATGCTTGGATGATCCCCTTCTATCGCGTTCCGCCTCTCCCTTATATAGCGGGGGTGGGGTGGCTTACAGAGTCCTGATCGGTTAAGAGATTCTGATCGTTTTACAAGATTCTAGTCAGTTACAGGATAGAGTTTACACCTTTATCTACCCTATTAACGACTGGATTACAACCGTATCTATCATATCTAAATATAAGTTCAACTTCCTTTAGGATATGTCCTCATGCACGCAATGGCCCCGACGCGGAGTATCTTCCGGCCTCCTCTTAGGCTTGTCATGAGGATACCCGGGTTCTTATATTCCACAGTTAACATGCAGTTAAGGAGGTACACCGCATGTCGTACCGCTTCCTCCCACATTACTATAAGTACATGCTTACTTTTGAGTAAGCTCCTTGCTATGGATAATACAGTACGGTTTCAGGGTTCCACAACACCATTTTGTTGTGGTGAGTACGATGCCGTGAAGTGCCGTGTTGTCCCTTTATATCGTAGAATGCACCGAAATCACGTGACAAAAACTCTCCACCACGATCTGATTTAAGGACCTTCACCTTGAGCTCTTTCTTTCTCGATGAGTGCTTTGAACTTCTTGAATGTGCCGAGAGCCTCATCCTTAGATTTGAGCATATGTGCCCATATATCTCTACTAAAATCATCAACAAAGAGTGTGAAGCACTTGTTACCTGCTTATGTATGTGGAGTTATGGGTTCACATAAATCCACATGTATAAGTTCCAGTTGTTTCTTTGCTTGATGGTGCACTTGTGAAGAGAAAGGGTTTATAGTTTGCTTCCCCCACCAAGCAACCTTCACATAGTTATGTTGGGTAGCTAGTCTTCAACAACCTTAGCACCATCTCCTTCTCTGCCATCTACTATAGGGCATGGAAATTCACGTGCCTTAACCGTACATGCCACCGCCATGCAGGATCTTCTAAACTGGTTATGAGACACTAGGTTTCCTGTCTCCAACTAAATCTTGTACTCCCTATTTTTGGATATTTTCACGTTCATGATAAATATTCCGCTGCGCTCGTAGACCCACAACCGTGCATGATACAATACCACAATACACCTATCTTCTGCAAGCTGCCCAAGGCTTACAATGTTATTGCAAAAGTTCGGTATGAAGTATACCTCAGAGAGTACACGCTATTCTCCATTTTTGCACTGGAGAAGGATTGATCCCTTCCCTTTGATCTCCATTGTTGATCCGTTACCAAATCGGACCTGTCCATAGATGCTTTCATCTAGCTTGTTGAACAAAGACTGCTGCCCCATCATGTGGTTGATGGCGCTGTTGTCCAGGTACTATTTGTTGGATACATGATGCGCTTCGCCATTGATGCGAAGATTTGGTGTCACCTTCTCCTCGTTCATCTGCACCATGTTATGCACCTCCTCTGCGCATACAGAAAGGAGTAGGGTAGGATCATCGTCTTGTGCTCGGGTGAGATTAGCCTCCTCATGTTGATCACAATTACGAAGAGGTTTACGGCACCGATGCATAATATCCATAAATATCACAGTTAAAGTCACCTCTAGTGCTTCAGTTGGCTTTGCCCGATGTTGAGGTGTTGTCGTAACCACCCTTGTCACGCTCACAGCCACGATCGCGTCCTGCTCCACGGCTATAGCTATTATTGTCGTTCTCGCCGTGGCCCCTCAAGACGGAGGAAGATTCCCCTCCCGCATTCTTCTTCATATGCGCCATCCACTCCGAGTATGTGAGTAGCAGGTGCTATTACTCTTCTTTGTCATTGTAGCTTCGAACCCTCTCTTCAAAAGTTTTGAGATGGCCAACCAACTCCTCAATTGACATGGTCTTGAGGTTGCTAAATTGCTCGATTGACATTATGATCAGTAAAAATTTTGTGAGAACCACCCAGACGAATTTATAGACGATGGTGGTCTCCTCCACACGTTCGCCCAGCGCTCGAATGCCATTGGCGATCGTCATCAGCTTCATGGTGAAATCATCCACTAACTCGCTTTCCTTAATGCAAATCACCTCAAAGTCACTCCTCAAGGTTTGGATCTTCGCCTCCCTGAAGCGATCAACTCCCATTTGCATCAATCTGAGGATCTCCCATGCCTCCTTGGCAGAATCTTTGTCAACCAACGTCAGAAGTACGTCCTTAAGTACGCTTTGATAGATGGTGTCCAGAGCCATCCTATCCTTTCGGTCAACAACATTGCCGTTCGTCACAGTGTCCCACACATCTTGAGCATGCAAGTTGACATGTATCTTCAATGACCACGCGATATGGTTGCTTCGTGTGAGCAACGGATACTATAATGAGACATTGCTTTCTGTTCTCACCATCATCCCGATGATGGCGCCTCTGTTGAGGAACTAAGATGATGCAAATCCCGTGCCCTGAAGATCAAATTCAGATTGTGTGCATCTCAGCATCTGTTTTGGCATGCTCCTGGAGCTCTAATACCATTTGTTGGCACAAAACACCAATATCGCAAAAAACCATTGAAGAAGCACAAAACACAACTAATACTTTTATTGGTTCTTTGCTTGCTTGCTTACAAACCTCAAGACTACTTAGAAATTTATACTCTTAACCTACTGCTCTGAGCATCTGAAACGGATTCAAAGAACCGAATCTGAATCGGGACTAAGGCCCTGTTTGGTAGAGCTCCAGATTCTGGCTCCACCTCAGATCTGAATCTTGTAGGCTAAAATAAATAGAATTAAGTTTATATTTTTAGTCTAAAATTAAATAAAATTACCTACCTAAATACTCTTAATATACCCACAGATCCAGCTTCGCTGATCTGTGGAGCTACAAATACCCAGCTCCACCAGATCCATGAATCTGGTGGAGCTGGAGCCGTACCAAACACGTCCTAAGTCTGGTTAGCCCTAATATCCTCAAAGGCGATTTCTCCTTGAAATTCTTTCTCAACCTGAACCCCACGACTAGCCTCACTCCGCAGTTGTTGCTAAATTTACGAACCAAATTTGAGTAATGCATGAAAATTGTTTTAGAAAGATCCGAGGAGACTAGAGGAGGCTTAAACTTTTGTCTTTTCTTCATAGGGCAGGGACTAGACTCATAGCAGCTGAGATCAGCGAGTCGCATGCTTTGTATGGTGTTGTCCGTATTATTTTAGCAATACATTCCTTTCCTCTTATCCACAAACTTGAAAGTCAATGCTTTTTCTAACATATTTGCAGATGTAACCCTCTTCTCCGGTATAGAAAATGTGACAAGTGACCTCTGTCATGTGTCGCAATCAAGGCACGCGAGCTTGCAAGCGTGGGAATACGCGCTGCTGTGTCTGGGTAGCGCAGAAGACATGCTGCAGCTGTCCCGAGAGTTCCATTGACCTTTTACAGTAGAAAAATGTGGTGATAAAAAATTAAACTATTTTTACTATTGCCTTGGTAAAGAAACCAAACTTTTAAAAAACCGACTTACAGTGTACTAGAAAAACAATGATTTGACAGCCTTGACCAACAAACAGACCTGAAGTGTCGGGCCTTGAATCCAGTGAGTCGACAGTGGTACTACTTGCTTTTGCCAGAAAGCAAAAAAGTGTGGTCGGTGACGTAGGGCTTACGATTCCAACCAAAATAGTTTAAATATTGGTTGTTTAAAAATTTACCTTAGTTGAGAAGTGTGTGCCTATATTCTATAAGACCACAAATATATCTATATCATCTAAATTTCTAGGCTTATGCTAGTGAGCGTACTCATGTGTACATGTGTAATAGCGTGCATGTCCTTGTTGTAATTAAAAGAAAAAAGGTTCCAATATCGACAATATATATTGCCGTAAATATAGTTGGAACACCACCATTGGTATCCTACCAATTGAAATTAATAGTAAATGGAAGTTGTTTATCAGTCACATGATTCTTTATCGGCAAAAGCAGCATTCACTAGTTTGAAGTGCATAAAAATTAAGGTCGATCGCTCTGCGTTGGTGGCTAGCACTTTCTACATATTTTGACCACTACGAATCGATCTGTTTGGGTGATCGGTGCACTGACAAAAATAAGTACTAGTTAAGGGAGTAAGCTCGGTTGGTGAGAGTGTCAGCTGCATGTCCCATCTATCTTTATTTAAGGCTCAGTTTACAGGTGACGAGTACTTATACTATGGGTACCCTCAGCGGTCCGGAATAACGAACGGGCTATCCCAGGTCCAGCTCTGGCCAAAGGCCCTCGCTGGGCCACGAAGGACACTCATCCCCGATCAAGCCAATCAGAGGGCGTCCGACCCCCGTCATAGGTCGGACTCTCCACAAGCTCCGACCAAGCAGAGGCGATCTCTCTCAAAGGCCGATTGCCAGGCCGCCGCGGGCCGTTGGCCACCTGCCCCACAGACACGACAACTCGAAAAGACCGCACAAAGGCAGGTGGCTCCTTCCTAAGGTAGCGAGGTCGCCAAAGTCAAAGCTCCAGTCTCATCATCCAGTCACGCACAGTGTAAGGATGCGCTCCCTCTCGAGGCAGCACCAGAGCCAGGCATTGAGGCGTCAGCATCTGACGGACGTGCAAGAGGGCAGGTGCGTCATTTTTTGATGACACGGAAAACTGCGCCACTCGACGAATCCACCAACCCGGCGTGGGGTAAGTGGACGCCGATCAAATCACCAATACCAAGGACCAGGACTCATAGCCTAGGACACCTCATCCTTTCTTCTCCCAACTCCCCGTGTAACCTTCCCCCTCCGACTGTATAAAGGGAGGCAGGGTCCTCTAAGGAGGGGGAGGAGAGACCCTTTTCTCAGTTCTTATGGGCAAACTGTTCTTGCTCCCACGGGTTCGAGTCATTAATTCTCGTTTGTAATACCGTGCAGTCATCTGCATCCGAAGCAATATAGCACCACCACACGAACTGGAGTAGGGACATTCGGCTCGAACCAGTATACATCTTGAGCGTCTTGAGTTTAACCATTCAAGGATAGGGAACACGCAATCCCTCGACTAAAAAATTCACTCGCCGGTGCTCGAAACACCGACAACAGGAGTGCTCATGGATCCGAGTGCAAGTGTGTGCGTGTATATGTGAGGGTGTATACGTGTGTGGGTGTATGTGTTAAGATATGTGTTTATAGTTTTACTGTTTTTTTTTAATAGTAGAGCTTCCGACTAATTTTTAAAAGGAAAGGAACTGAATCTTCTTTCTGTCTGGATCAGAAGACGATCGATATGTCAAGTCACGTCAGATAGAAAGCTACAGTCGCAAAACACAGAAACCCCTGTTTCTTTTTATTGAAGATACACACAACGGATCGTACGTAGTGATGGACAATATGCAGAATTGCAGATAGTGTCACGTAGGGTAGGCACGGTTAAGGAACCTCGCTATCGAATAGTCCGGGGTTCCCGAACAGATCTGAAGTGGAGAACAGAAAGAGAGAGAGACACGTGTTTAGGGAGAGCGAAAGCGGAAATTCTTTATTGCTAATGAATTACAGTGTATATGGGGACCCCCTCCTCCTTTATAGCGCTCTCTAGGGTTTTGGCATTAGGGACCACATGGGCCTTGGTGGGCTTCGTGGTTTCTCAACACTCCCCTTGGGCCTTTTGCCATGAGATGCATATGCCTCATTAAAACTCCGGAAAAACCCAAAGGGAAAAATACTTGGAGAAAGAGCACATAGCATACGCTTACTATGTTGCACTAATTGCCTCGTTAAAACCTTATGCAAGAAAACTTCATGAAAAACTTGCTAAGGAAAAAGAGTACAATTCTCCCAACTTCAAATGCTAATCTTGAGACTCATGTTGGGTATTCATAATTCATCTTCGAGATTCATGTGGGAGTATGTGAAATATCTCCCCGAAATCTGCACTTCTCTAAGTCTCATCATCCCAATTCCTTTCACGCACCTTTCAAAGGTAGATCTTTGGGAGTGATTTAGTGAACAAATCTGCAAGATTTTCACATGACTTAGTATGCAATATCTTAATCTCATTCATCTTATGCAATTCATGAGCATAGAAGAACTTGGGGTTGATATGCTTCGTGAGATTGCTCTTCACATAACCCATTTGTGCTTGGGCAACACAGGCTGCATTATCTTCATAAATTATCGTGGGAGTTTGCTCAATGTTCAAACCACATGACTTCTGGATGTGGTGAACCATTCTTCTGAGCCATGCACATTCACGCGATGCTTCATACAAAGCGATGATTTCTGAGTGGTTTGTCGACGTCGAGACAAGAGTCTGCTTAGACGACTTCCAAGAAATTGCTGTTCCTCCACATAGGAAAACATAGCCAGTTTGGGACTTGCCAGTATGCGGGTCTGATAAATACCCAGCATCGGCATAGCCAACCAAATTCAATTCATTATTTCTTCTGAAAAACAGACCGAGGTCTTTGCTTCCTTGGAGGTAGCGGAAGATGTCCTTGATCCCTTTCCAATGCCTTTTGGTGGGTTCTGCACTGTACCGAGCTAGCAAATTCACAGCGAACGCAATGTCCGGTCTAGTGCTATTCGCAAGGTACATGAGCGCTCCAATTGCACTCAGATATGGGAATTCTGCTCCCAGGACTTCCTCCCCCTCTTCTCTAGGTCTGTATGGATCTAGGTCTGCTTGGAGTGACCTTCCGACCATTGGAGTCTTCGCAGGATATGCTTTTTCAAATCCAAATCGTTCCAACACTTTCTGCGTGTAGGTTGATTGATGTACCAAGATTCCTCCTTGGACATGTTCAAGCTGCAAGCCTAAACAAAATTTGGTTTTACCCAAATCCTTCATTTCAAACTCAGACTTCAAGTATGAGCATGCCTCTTCAATTTCTTCATCCGTCCCAATGATGTTCAAGTCATCTACATAGACGGAGATTATACAGAATCCATTCGGGATCACTGTATAAACACACATGGACAATCTTATTGTTTGTGTAGCCTTTCTTGCGAGAAAATCACTCAAGCGATTGTACCACATTCTTCTGATCGCTTCATTCATACAAGGATTTCTCCAATTTCACACTCAGACATGTGTTTCTATTTGCTCCGTCTTGGTTGGGATAGGAATTCCTTCCAGACTTTCATGTATATCTCGAATCCAAGTTTCCATCTGGTATGCTGTGACAACATCCATCGACTTCATTCTCAACTTCAAGTTGACGCCATTGAGATCAAATATCTAAAGGTAATTCCTCCCATGACCGGAGAATAGGTTTCTTCATAATCAACTCCAGGGCGTTGAGTGAAACCTTGAGCTACAAGCCTTGCTTTGTACCTTACAACCGTTGTTTTCATTTCTCTTAGAACAAAGACCCATTTGTGACCTCACGGGGCTTATATGGGGAGGTGTGCGGCATCTGAGCCCAAACACCTCTCTCTTGTTCGAGAGACTAACTCGCAGATGATTGCCTTTTTCCATTCTTCCCAATCTAGCCTTTTCTTGCACTCTGCTAGAGATGCGGGCTCGGGATCATGATCAATGATCGAGGCAATCTTCTTTGCAAAGTATGCATCAACGTTGGTCGTTGCTCTATTCGAGGATTCTCCGTTATTACAAAGTTTATGGCCATTTCTTCATGGGGTGCTTCATGCACTTCTACTTGCTCTTCGCTGCTTTTCCCTATCGCAGAGCAAGTTCCTTTAGCTTTCATCGCCTATGTGTGCGCACACATTATTTCCGTGCTTCTGCAGTGGAAGATTCAAGTCCGAATTGCCTTTCTGTTGGCTTCTTTCCAGTGCAGTCTCAACTGCTCCCCTTCTTTCCTTGGGGCATTTTCGTGATTGGTTGTGGTAAGTTCTCTCGCCCGATTTTCTCGGACGTCTCGGGTACTTTGGGTTTGAGGAGCAGATTGCTGCTCTTTTTCTTTGAGGCCTCTGAGCAGGTTGAGGATACCTTCTATTTTCTTTGGTATTTCCACCCTCTCGGTGCATTCCTTGCGGGTACATGCGACTTAACCACGCCTTCGATCACAAAATGATCAGGCGGTTCATTTGCTAAATTCGCAAATCAATTATCTTCGAACTTCTTGATTTGCTTCATTAGTGCGGGGTCATGTGCGGGGATCGGTGGAATGCCATATGATTTCCGGCATTTTTCATCCAAAGGTTGATTTCCTCCCCTAATGACGGAAACGATCCTCGTCAAAGATGCAATCGGCGAACTGGTCAGTATGCAAATCTCGATCATGGGTTCTAAATACCGATTATGGATGCACTCTCATAACCAACGATATCCCGGACTTGCGGAGAGGGCCCATTGCGATCACGAGGGGTGGTATAGGTACATATACCATACACCCAAATTTTCTAAGATGGGAGATCTTCGGATGATCCGTGCACAAGTGCATAGGAGAATGGATGTTGTAGGCCGACGGTCTAAAATTGATAAGAGCTGCTGCGTGCGGATCGCGTGTCCCCAACAAGTGTTGGGCAAGTTACAACTCTGCAAAGCGGTCCGGCAATGAACTTAATCCTCTTTATTAGTGCTTCGCTAGTCCGCTCTGCGTATGAGCGTGCGGTGCGGAGTGCTCAATCGCTATCCTGTTCTTTGTGCAATAATCATCAAATGCCTTTGAAGTAAATTCTCGGCATTGTCCATTCTAATGGACTTCACGCGATGATCGTGGAAAGCGTTCTTAATTCTTATGATCTGCGAGATCGCCTTTGCAAAAGCATGGTTTCTTGTTGACAACAAGCATACATGCGACCATTTCGAGGAAGCATCGATGAGCACCATAAAGTATCGAAACGGCCCCGACAGGGCTGAATCGGACCGCAAATATCCCCTGGATGCGTTCAGAATGCAGGATTTCACTTTGCACTTTCATGACAGAGGGTCTAGTTATTAATTTCCGGTGGCACATGCAGGCACACAAAATCTTCATGATTCGGGAAATTTTTAACATTTATGCCATGACCACGTGAGTTGTTCACTATATTTCTCATCATTCTAAGACCAGGATGACCTAATCTACCATGCCATAAAGAAAATAATTGAGCTTCTAAAAGCAGTCTTCAAGGAAGTATACACTTGGTGCATGAATATTCGTGTAGTACAACCCTGATTCATATGAGGGACATTTTTCTAATACCATTTTTCCACATACCGCGTGCTTCACAATGCACAAGTATTCTTTGCCATTTTCTTCATTGGTTTCTACGTGAAAACCATTGGCGCGGATGTCTTTAAAGCTTAAGAGAGTACGTGTTGATTCAGGGTACAAAGGGCTTCTTCAATTACCAACGTTGTACCCATAGGCAATATAATTGTGGCTCTTCTGAGCCGATTACATATGAGTCGCTTCGCGATCGTAGTAATCTCTCCAAATGTTCTTTGTGATCGATCGAAATATTTAGACTCTCTTAAGATGGTATTTGTTGTGCCACTATCAACAATGCATACCTCTTCCATTTGGGCGCTACACGATTTCTAGATAAAAGAAATATAATTCTAATCAAATAGAGGCAAAACAATCCAAATATTACTTGCAAAATTGAAGAATACTGGAATAAAGAATAAATTGCATATATATTCATGAGAGAAGTATGCTCTTCTAGAGCTTACTATTCATTATTCAAAGAAAATGCTAACAACCATAATCTAAAAATAATAATGCGATTCATGCATTAGCGGGCTTTGGACTTTCCCTTGGCCTGAAACTTCTCTTTTTCACCTTGCTCGCCCTTCTTTCTATGAATGAGCTTTCTCACCTTATAGCTATTGGCATTAACTTCGTGCGTGCCCTTCCAGTGGTCGTGAGACATAGTTCTTCGTAGAACATTGTCTCGCGATTCCGTAACTTGCATTACATCAATCAGTTCGCTATACTCCTTGTATGCGTCCTGACGATAGCTGCGTGCACTCTGGATAGCATTTAGGTGGAAGGTAGAGAGAGTTTTCTCAATCTTTTCCTCATCAGTGATCTTCTTGCCACATAGGGAGAGATTAGTACCAATTCTGTGCAAGGCTTTGATCGTTCTGCTCGACGGTAGGTTTCGCGTCCTGCAAGGACCCTAGACCAATCGCAGCACAGAGCTTCTTGCCCCAAGAACGATCTTCACGTCCGATGCCCAAGTGAGGTAGTTCTGACCGTGCGGGCCGCTTCTTCAAACTCACGATTCACAATGGCGGACATCTTCATGATTTCAAATTCGACATTAGATTACTGCGTGTAATCTAATAGAAAATGGTTGCAATAAGCATAAAGTACGAAAAATAAATTCATATGCATTGCAATATATTAAATAAAGCAACGGATTCAAATTCATAAAGAAAATTCATAAAACAGAGAAATAGAGCAAGAAAAATTAAAAACAGAGCCAAATAAATCTTCTTGATTTTCTGGCAATTTTTCAAAATTTTCTGCAATTTTTTTTTCTGCAATCTTTCTCTTTTTTTTCCTTTCTTTACTTTTCTTTCTTCTCTTCTTTTCCCTTTGGCCTCGGGCCTCTTCTTGCGCGTGGCCTTCTTGGCTTATTGGGCCGCACGGCCCGGATGGCCTGCTTGGCCGAAGGAAACCACGGCGGCTAGGGTTCCATCCCCTAGCCGCCGCATGTACATGCTCCAAAGAAAAAAAAAAAAAAAAAAACACCAGCGCTGCTACTGCTCTGGCTTACATTGGAAAAGCGCAAGGCACAAGGCTTCAAGGCGCAGCTATTTGAGCGACTTGGTCGGGGCGTGGCAAGCGACGGAGGTGACGGCGCGGCCGTCTTGCGAGAAGGAGCTCGGCGGCGCGCCCGGCGCGCGCGACGGAGGTCGGCGGCTTGAGCCGGGCGGGCGACGCCACGCGGGCGGAGGCCGAGGCTCGACGGCGCGGGGTGATGGCGGAGGCGCTTCGAGCCGACGAGCTCGCCGGGCAGGTGCGGCGGCACCACCGATCGGGCCACGCGCAGCGACCGGCGGTCGGCCGGCGCCGTCTTGGGCGGTTGCGAGTGATGTGGAGTCAGGGGCGCTTCGAGCGCACATGCGACGGCAGCGCGCAAGCCGAGGAGTCGGCGGGCTGGCCGAGGTGACGACGCGCGGGCTGAGGCGTCGACGCGGCTCTTCGAGTGCATCGCTGGCAGAGGTGGCGGCTTCGAGCCGGACCGACGATGGCGGCGGCGACGACGCACGCCTGGCGGCGCGCTGCGCAGCGGATTCGGCGAACGGCTTGCGCCGTCGGCAACAGAGCAACTGCGGCGGCGATCGAGCCGAGGCGACGCGCAGAGGCCGAGGTCGGGGTTGCGCGGCGAACCCGGAGGTGTGGCGGCGAGGGCGCGCGACGGTGGGCCGATTCTGCGCGAGCGGCGGCGACGTGGCTGCGGCGAGGCCGACGGCGCGCGGTTCGAGCGAGGCGCGCGCCGAGGCGCGTTTCTTCTTGCGCGCCGAAACTGGCGACAATCTGTGGCGATGGCGGCCGGGCGGCGCCGGCGCGGCAAGGGCGCGCACACAGCCGACGCGACGATCGCAGATGGCGGTGGCGCTGCGTCGCGGCGACGGGCAAGCGGCGCTTCATGCGCGTGTGGTGGGTGACCGGCCGTCTTGGTGGTTTGGGGGCCGGACGGTGCGCACGCGGCGACAACCTAGCGTCGTGGCTTCGTGCCGGAGGTTGACACGCGCGGACCGAGGCAGCGGCAGCGGCGCTTCGTGAGGTCGAGCTGGGCGCCGCGACAAAGACAAAGCGGTAGTGACGGCGTTTACGTGACGGCCGACGATGAATAGCGCTTCAAACGCGCATACCGCGTCTTCTGTGATTTTCTTTTTCTTTTGTATGAATAGAGAATTCATGTACTGCGGCTTCGTGCCGAGACGCTTCGAGCGTTTTTCATGTAGCTTCGTGCCACGTAGGATAGATGCATGCATAGAAAACGAACGATTAGATTCAAAAGCTAATCCCACCTTTTCTCACCTTTTCAATCTGATCTCCGTAGAGCAATTCGTGCGATAACGTGTTAAGGAACCTCGCTATCGAATAGTCCGGGTTCCCGAACAGATCTGAAGTGGAGAACGAAGAGAGAGACACGTGTTTAGGAGAGCGAAAGCGAAATTCTTTATTGCTAATGAATTCTGTGTACATGGGGAGGACCCCCCTCCTCCTTTTATAGCGCTCTCTAGGGTTTTGGCATTAGGGACCACATGGGCCTTCGGTGGGCTTCAGGGTTTCTCAACAGGCACAGCGTGTGCTGCACGCACGCAACACAAGTACATAGACGCTACTACCTAAGTACATAGCAGTAGATTTTAAAAACAAAATACATAAGTACATAGTAGCACCAAGGTTTCAAATTTCGTTTTCGGAATAAATTTCACCTCGGACCGGATAACGAAATTTCAGCAAAATTTTGAAATTTCGGAATTATCCGGACAAAATTTGAATTTGAAAATTCAAATCCGGTCCAATCCGGAAAAAAAAACCGAAATTCAGCGAAAAAACCCGAAATTTTAGGTGAAATATCCGAAATTTCGGGTTTTTTGCACTGGCTAGAAAGTGGTCTAAACGTTATTGAAAAATTTTGAAATTTGTTTTGGAGGTTCCTGACACAATGCTGATGTTCTCACAAAAATTTCAGCTGATTATCACACCTGAGGAATTTTTAAAAATTCGGAGAGTGGTACTGTCCTGATAAAACACTGACCGACAAGTTTGATCGGAATGGAAAATTGTACAAATCAAGTTATAAACTATTGAAATTTTTTATGCATGGTTATGATCCATAACTAATGTTCTCATAAAAATTTCAGCTGATTATCACATGTGAAGAATTTTTGAAAATTCGGGGAGTGGTGCTGTCCTGATAGAACACTGACCGACAAGTTTGATCCGAATGGAAAATGATACAAATGAAGTTAGAAACTGTTGAAATTTTTTGTGCATGGTTATGATGTATCTATAATGCTCTCATAAAATTTTCAGATGATGATCAAACTGTATAAATGTTTAAAAATTCGAACAGTACTAATGCCATGTTAAAAGGCTTACCGGCAAACTTGAACAAAATGAAAAATTATGTAAACCATAATTTTTTTTGAAAATTTTAAAGAATGGTGATAAGGAAGTTATTAATATGCCAGAAAAATTGTGATTCACGATCACACTCCAGTGAATTTATAAAATTCTTACAAGGCACAGTACCATTTATGTTCTTTTCTTTTTGATTTTTGAAATATAATATAACAAACGAAGTTCAATGCTTACATAGATTTGATTGACCAAACAAACAAAGTTCAAATTTTTTGAAAAATTTATCTAATGTTACTGACTCAATTATTAATTTCTAAAAAAGAAATTTAGATCATAATCACACTCAAGAAAATTTATAAAATTCTGACAATATAACTGTCCCAATTATGTTCATTCTGTTTTTGATTTTTTAAAGATAACAAATGAAGTTAAATTATTTTGAAATTTTTTATGTATGATCCTAATCTACTAAGTATAGTACCATAAAATTTTCATATTATTATCATGCATGTAAAATTATATAAAAATCTGACAGTGTTTCTGCCAAAATTTTAAAATGTTTAAAAAATTAGGTTTTTCAACAAATTTTCATAGGAGATGACTTTCCTAAGGGTTATTGGACCAAATCCAGCCCTAAAACTTTCAAAACCGGCCAAAAAACACGAAATTTCGCCCAAAAAAACGAAATTTCGGATTGTACTGTAGCAATTTCAAAAATTTTTTTAAAAAAAATTCGGCCGATACTTGAGATCTCGGGGTGGTCCGAAATCCGAAATTTCGGCGAAAGTTCGCCGAAATTTTGAACCTTAAGTAGCACACACCCAGATTAATATTATTGGATCATAACCAAGAGATAGGTCGCATGCATGTATACATTTTTTTCAGTTCTCGGGTAGAGGTGGGCACTCGGCCGGGCTTTTTTAGGCCGAACCGAGGCACGACGTCACGGCTCGGCACGAAGCCTGATCCGGTACGAAGTGGACCGGGCCGGGCCGGCACGACACTGTAACACGGGTCGTGCCGAGCTCAAGAATCAGGCACGATTGGCGGCCCGGCACGGCACGACACTGTAGAATGGGCTGTACTGGGCCTGATGATCCAGGATATGAGGAAGAAGCCTAGCATGAAGGTTACTGACTCACAGAGCATGACCGTCATGGATGCACCCAGTAGTATGAACGTCACCCCTATCGCCAACACCTGAGAGAGACAGACAAAACATGAGAGAGAGAGCTAAGAGATATTGAGAGATCTGCAAGAAGTCGCTCTCTCGCGCGTCCCTCTCAATCTCTCTCACTCTCTCTCACCGCCTCTCTCAATCTCTCTCTGTCTCTCGCTCACTCTCTTTCTCGCCCATTTTCCCCTCTCTCGTCCGTATTGAGCACATCATTCTCGCTCTATGTAACTGTTCGATAATAAATAAATTTTAGTTTTTTTTCTCATAATATTTGCATTCACCGCTTTAATTCTATGTATCTCCGTCTCTTTTCCTCTCGTTGAAATAGTGCAAATGGGTCGGGCCTAGGCCGGCACGGCACGAAGCAAGCACGAAGCGCAAATGGGCCGTGCCTGGGCTCGCCGAAGACGAGCTGGGCACGACGGGCACGACGGGCACGGCACGACGAGCACGGCACGACGAGCACGGCACGACGAGCTGGGCACGACGGGCACGGCACGACGAGCACGACGGGCCGTCGCGCCCCTGCACGATTCAGGCACGAAGCACGATGGGCTCGTGCCGAGCCGGCCCGGCACGGCATGACGCCCACCTCTATTCTTGAGCATGTCCATACCAATGACTGGCGAATGAGACGGTGGGTTCGGCTTCGACGGATCCGGCTGGGGTTTGGGCTCCAGCTTAGGTTCAGGCTGCGGCTTGTGGTTAGGGCTTGGGTCTGGTTGTGGTGTGGGCTTCGGATTTGGCTTGGGGTCTTGTGGGTCAGGCTGTGGTGTGGGTTTCGGGCAAGGCTGTGGTGTGGGTTTCGGGTTAGGCTGTGGGCTTGGTTGAGGGTTAGGTTGTGGTTTGGGTTTCGGGTCAGGCTGCGGGTTTGGCTGCGGTGTGGGTTTTGGGTCTGGTTGTGGTGTTGGGTTGGGTTTAGGGTTGGGGTCTGGTTGTGGGTTCGGCTTCGGGGTAGGCTCTGGGTCAGGTTTAGGGCCTGGCTTCGGTGCGGGCTTAGGGTCAATCACCCTTCCATCAGCAAGGCTATCGCCGGCCAGTGCAATGACAAGTGCCAAGCAGAAACACAGCGAGAGGAGAGACCTCATCGTTGCTGCTCACTCGACGATCACTTGCTAGCTAGTTTGTTTGTCACTGAGATCACAATACAAGCTGCGGTAGCTTGTGTGCACAAATGGCAGGGAAGAGCCAGGAGATTTATAGGTACGGCGAGCGAACCAACGCTGGACGCGTGTGCATCTCCCTTTGTGTGATTTGCAGAGTCACTGGCGATCAACCTTTTTTCTTAGTGTATACCAGCCAAAGTGGATTGACCAGGAAAGAGCAAGGACTTAGCAGTGCCACGTACGCTCTTATCATGTTCCAATGCTACGACAGCAGTATACCCGCTTATCAATTAAATAATAAGATAAATATGAATATAACACTTAATAATAAATAATCACAGTGCCCGTATGCGAGTACAAAAATGAAGATATAACACTCAATAATATTTTTCGCTAAACGTTTCCCGTATGCTCTTAAGACTTGTTCACGTATGTATATACGCCGACGTCGCGATCGCCGTTGCCGTGCGTAAAGCCTCATTGCCTCGCGCGAGCAATTTGAGCAATGGAGGTATGGCGCCTCCGTCCCAGCGTTTAGGCATTCTTTAGTTAGGAATTCCCGGACCCTGCGCAAGGAACACGGGAAAAGAAGATATGGATTTAGTTTGTGTTTTTTTAGAGGATTATGTTGCAAGAATAGAATTCCCGTTTGATGCATGGGAGAGGAACCAATACGTGAGAAAATTAACAAGAGAAGAGAAGATGGTGTGTATGATAAGGGATTAATGAGTTGTATATGTACCACATATTTGGAAGGAGAGCCAATCAAACAAGGAAATAAACAGGGAGGATCCGCATGCAAGGAAACCAGACTTGAATTTTTTACTATCCTGACCTCGTGATCGTTTTTTCCCCGAATATGACCCTTCTGGAGACTTTTTTAAGGATCTAGCCCCATAGAGTCTAATTTCAGCGCACGGAGAGCGCTGAATTTTTTTAATTTTTTATCCACGGAACCAGCGGTCTGTGAGTGCTACTTAATTTTTTTTAATTTTTTCTCACGGAACCGGTAATTTGCGGCGTTGTTTAATTTTATCTTTTTCCCTGCGGATCCGGTGATCGTGAGCGCAGTTTATTTTTCCATATTTTCCCAGAATTATTCAGTGGACGGGCACCGCTTGATTTTTTTTCATTTTTTCTTCCACGCTTGAATTTTTCAACGGCTGCAGCTGCCGAGCATTTATTTTTTGCCAAAATTATCAAGCGGACGGGCACCGCTTGATTGTTTTTTTATTTTTCGAATTTTTACTTGTATTGGCATCATCGTTATAATTTTTTCGAATCAACTCTATAGCGATGAATTTGCGATTGTAGCCTGGAGCCGGAAAAATTCAGCAGAGTGGTGGCGCGGTATTATTTACCAGCGCCCAGGCTCGAATTTTTTACTATATTAGTATTGTCGTTATAATTTTTTCCGAATCAGGCTCTCGCGGTGATGAATTTGTGATTGTAGCCTCGAGACAGAAAAAATCAGCGAAGAGGTGCTGGAATTTTTTTCCTGCGGTTGAGAAGCACTTTAATTTTTTTCCATGCCCGAAATTATCCAACGGCCGGGCAGAGCTTGGTTTTTATTTTTTTTTCATGCCTGAAATTTCCCATCGTCCGCTGGATAATTTCAGACGTGGGAAAAAAATTCCAGCACCTCTCCGTTGAATTTTTTCGGCTCCAGGCTACAATTGCAAATTCATCGCAAATTGAGAACAATCTCTAATGAAAAACGATTCAAACAACATTGAAATCTAAATATTATATATATTTGAGTTCCGGGAAGTATAAGGATTCTAATAAAATTAGTTTCATTCAATTCTCAGTTCTTTTGCAATATTTTTATATGTAGCATATCTTTGGGCCTTTTCTTTAAATTTGAATTTGAAATTCACCCGGTACTATTTTTCAAAATATTTCTGCATATTATGGAAGAACTTGATTTTAGATGATTTTAGAATTTTGTTTCATTTTATTTAGACATATAATGTAAAAGTTACAAATACTTGTATGCTCTCGGGTAATGGAAATTTTAAAGAAAATAGAAAATACTTTTTCGCAGAACAGAAAGCGTCTTTCCTCAGTGACGCGTGTGCTTTTACATCGCCGATGATCATCGACCTTAGGGCCCTTTGTCGGAAGAGCAAAGCAGGGACCAGCTAGAATGGCCGCCGGAGCTATAGTCACGGATGGGCCCGCCCGAGGGCACCATTAGCACCAGCTCGCTGACGCGCACCCGCCGGTGGACTTGGTCGCCACCAGCGATGGCCGAAGATGCCTCGCCACTTAGTGAACCCTGCGAGTGATGCTTCGTCACACAGCTTCAGAATGAGCTCTCCTCCGATCGCCGCCGAGGGCCACGCGGGCTCTCCTCCGCTCGCCCCGACCGCCGCGTCGATCTCCTCCTCCGCGTGCCCCGGCCGCGCTGCCCCGGCCGTCGTGTGCAATCTCCCGGCCACGCTGCCCCATCTCCGCCGAGTGCGGCCTAGCATCGCCGTTCGCGGGCATTCGCCGCCGATCGCCAGGCGGGCTCTCCTCTGATCACCGCCGAGGGCCACGCGGGCTCTCCTCCGATCGCTGCTGAGGGCCGCGCGGGCTCTCCGCCGCTCGTCCTGACAACCGCGTCGATCTCCTCTTCCATGCACCCTGAACGCCGCTTGGATCTCCTCCTCCGCTCGCCCCTGCCGCCGCGTGCAATCTCCCGGCCGCACTGCCCCGTCTCCCCATTTCCTTTTCCCAGCACGTATGTATCGATCATTTCCTTTTCCAGAAAGTTTGTTTCTTTTTCCTTGATTGTTTCCTTTTCCTTGATTTCCTTTTCCTAGCACGTATGTATCGGTCATTTCCTTTTCCAAAACATTTGTTTATTTTTCCTTGATTATTTCCTTTTCAATAAAGATGCTGGATAGAGGTGCGGGGAGGAGGTCTGTTGTGGGCCACAGGGATAATTAGACACACTAAACAATGGCCATCGGATGTGGGTGAGTAAAGCTGAGGAAAGATCTGAGAGGTTAATTTTGATGGAGGCAAGTTTCTGGGGACATTTCGCTGGGTGCACGAAGGTTGGGCCATCTCTAGTGGGATGCACTATTTGGGGTGAACGTAGAAAAGAATGTTTAGGTGCATCTATACCCCTTTATAATGCACGTAAGCAATTTTTGCTATGTCCACCCTAAATAATGCACCTCACTGAGATGGCTTAACGTTCGTGCACCCAGCAAAACGTCCTCAGAAACTTGCATTCATCAAAATGAACGTCTCGGATCTTTCCTCAGTTTTACTCACCCACATCTGATGGCCATTATTTAGTGTGTCTAATCTTCCTCGAATTAAGAAAATTAAGTACATAATTAAGTCCAAATTGTACAAATTTACGGCATCAATTGCAGTGATTCGGTCTACACCCGTACGCCTCCTATCCCCTTCTCCCGGATGGAAACCAATTGTTTTCCTTCTCCCAAGCTTCCATGATTTGCTCTCCACCCGTACGCCTCCGAGAGCCCCCCACTAGAGGTCTGATGTGAAGCGCACCCCCCCCCCGCGAGCACCCGGACAGAGCGTAGTCCCCCTCCCGCTCCGACCTCCAGCGCCCTCCGCGCGAGCCCCTATGCAGTCCGTCCTCTTCCCGATCTGGTTTCCAGCGCCCCCGCAGCCCTCGTTCTGGCCACCTCCTCCCGATCCGGTCTCAATCGTCCCCACAGACCCCGCCCGGATTTCCCTCGCTCAGACCGCCCCCCTCTCGATCCGGTCTCCAGCGCCCCCACAGCCCACTGCCCGGATTCCCTTCACTTCGTTCCGGATTTGATTGATTAATTAATGCCCTTCCGAAGGAAACAAATCTTCGAAGGAAGGAAATCTCCTTTCGACAAGATGAGTTTCTTATCGACTATTTCCCTTGTATCGCTATCTTCCGGTTGCTACATAACCCATCATTTTCTTGTTGCTCCCTTTTATTGCTATTACTTGCGGGGCTGGGAAGATTGCTGTTTCTTGCGGGGCTGGGAATTTGGGTGACGGCGGCGGAGTGCCCTAGAGCCAGTTTCTTCAGTCAGTGCGTGGAGAAGAGGAAGATAAAAGGGCAGCCACATTTGCATCCACTTTACCAGAGGTATCCATCCCCTTCACCAGTAGTTAGGTTTTTTGTTCTGATAATTTTATTTGTCACTACTTTGATACATAATGGACTGTTGTATCAAAGGTGGTCAGTGTCTGATCCTTCAAAACTGTGCTACATGTGTGAATCTCATGGTTAGTGGATACTAATGTTCTTCAGCCAGTCAAGCGCAATTATCAAACAAAATAGCTTGCATCTTCATGAACATGGGAATGCTTCTAAAAGTTAGTGTATCGCATGGAACTCATTTATATAATAATACAGCACACAATCTTCAACTCTGGTTGCATGAACGCAAATGACTACTAGAAGAAGCATATGAAAGAGTACTGCATATCTAATTTAATTATTGATCTCCCATTACACTTGGACAAAAATGGCTGACTGAAGAAGCATAAAATATCACATGTTGTTGTAAACTGTTTAAATAAGTATTTCTTTTTAGAACTAAAACTATTTAAACAAGTTTTTCATGGTTTGTATGGGAGGATATATGCCCATTTAATAGTTTACTATCTTAGGTCTGTAACTTAATTAGTTGTTGGTTTCCTTTCTTGAAATATTTGCATTTGGCCAAAATTAGCCTCACTGAATCAACGGATGATACTGAAAACACCTCTTACCTCTAGAGTGGTAAGTATTATACCGTAAAAGAGCTCTATATATATATTTGCTAGAACCAACTCACCCAAGTTTTGATTTCACTATTGTCTTTTAAATATATTTTGACCTGCAATTTTATTTTCTGTGTTAGTTCCAATTAGACCTGTTAGGCCGTAGGATGAGGTAATGAAGCACGAAGATCAACCACCCATTTCTGTGTTAGTCCAGCTTTTATGTTAGTTTGAAAATGGCAATTGTTTTAAGATATTTAACTCTGTTTGTAGGTTTCAAGCAAGTCTCACAAACCTCCACTGACTGAACTGCAACGGTCTCTCCTTGGAACAAGGTATTTTGACGCAATCTCTCACTGTTTTGGCTATGTGCCTTAGGATGGATTTAAGTTGTACCACATTTAGGACAAGTTTTTTTTCCATGTTTAGAATCAAAATCATTACTTGTAAAAAATGCATTTGCTGTTCGCCTGTTGTGGAAAACTCAAAACATAGCAAATGTGAGCTTGAATTCTCAAATAGCAACATATCATCTTCACACTTGGTTAAAATGAATAAAAAAACAGTGTTGGACCTAAGTTTAGCACTAATTTCTTGTCTTAAGGTTTAATTTAATTGCATCCACTAGGTCCAACTCTATTCATCCAAGAACCATTCTGGTGGGCATTTAACATATTTGGTGACTTCTAGAGAAGTACGTGAAGGGATCAATTACTTCTTATTTAGAAAAAAAGAGCATTGACTTCATTGACAAAAACCCCATTGCAATACTGCACTGTTCTCAAGCTAAGACATGCTAGCCATGCTGGCCTTTCTTGTACACTTTGGAGGAATCTCTTGATGTCAAAAAGGTGGTGGAAGCTTTATTATGTTCTGCAGGGCTGTTCTATCAACTGAAACCTATATATTATCCTCACCAAAAGCCATAGCCAGATATTCTACAAAAGTAACATTAGATTCCACTGTCTATACTCTATAGAGTATAGCATTTACTTGTTTTATACTGAAGTAGATAATTAGCCTTGATTAAATAATTCTTTTATTGAAGTTACCTACTCAAGTCCTCACACATCCCCATAATATCTTTCAGACGAGATGATTTCGTGGCAGCAGTCAGAGCAAAATTTGTTCTTATATATGCACTTTGCAGTTCAGTTATTGACTGACAAGTGATGGTTCTATAAAAAAAACAATCTATAGTTCTGAAAGATATTATGGGGATAATATAACCTGTGCTGTTAAGTGCTTCGCCTGAAGATGATTGCCACAATCTATAGTTCTGTCAAAATCCAATCTTCTATATCATTTCTAGAAAAAAATTTTTGGTTAATTGCCGCTTCACCAATAAACACCCTCCGCTAATAAACGACTTGATTAGGTGCTTCACTGTGCCTACTGGATCGACCCCTAGACTACTAAAAGATTTTTTTTCTTTTTGCTTGTGTTAGTTCGCCTGTTGTGGAAAACTCAAAACTTAGCAACTGTGAGCTTGAATTCTCAAATAGCAACATATCATCTTCACACTTGATTAAAATGAAAAAAAAACAGTGTTGGACCTAAGTTTAGCACTAATTTCTTGTCTTAAGGTTTAATTTAATTGTATCCACTAGGTCCAACTCTACTCATCCAAGAACCATTCTGGTGGGCATTTAACATATTTGGTGACTTCTAGAGAAGTACGTGAAGGGATCAATTACTTCTTATTTAGAAAAAAAGAGCATTGACTTCATTGACAAAAACCCCATTGCAATATTGCACTGTTCTCAAGCTAAGACATGCTGGCCATGCTGGCCTTTCTTGTACACTTTGGAGGAATCTCTTGATGTCAAAAAGGTGGTGGAAGCTTTATTATGTTCTGTAGGGCTGTTCTATCAACTGAAACCTATATATTATCCTCACCAAAAGCCATAGCCAGATATTCTACAAAAGTAACATTAGATTCCACTCTGTCTATACTCTATAGAGTATAGCATTTACTTGTTTTATACTGCAATAGATAATTAGCCTTGATTAAATAATTCTTTTATTGAAGTTACCTACTCAAGTCCCTCACACATCCCCATAATATCTTTCAGACGAGATGATTCCGTGGCAGCAATCAGAGCAAAATTTGTTCTTATATATGCACTTTGCAGTTCAGTTATTGACTGACAAGTGATGGTTCTATAAAAAAAACAATCTATAGTTCTGAAAGATATTATGGGGATAATATAACCTGTGTTGTTAATTGCTTCGCCTGAAGATGATTGCCACAATCTATAGTTATGTCAAAATCCAATCTTCTATATCATTTCTAGCAAAAAAATTTTGGTTAATTGCCGCTTCACCAATAAACACCCTCCGCAAATAAACGACTTGATTAAGTGCTTAACTGTGCCTACTGGATCGACCCCTAGACTACTGGAAGATTTTCTTTTTCTTTTTGCTTGTGTTAGTTCGCCTATTGTGGAAAACTCAAAACTTAGCAACTGTGAGCTTGAATTCTCAAATAGCAACATATCATCTTCACACTTTATTAAAATAAAAAAAAAACAGTGTTGGACCTAAGTTTAGCACTAATTTCTTGTCTTAAGTTTTAATTTAATTGTATCCACTAAGACAGTAGATTCATCCAAGAACCATTCTGGTGGGCATTTAACATATTTGGTGACTTCTAGAGAAGTACGTGAAGGGATCAATTACTTCTTCTTTAGAAAAAAAAAAGCATTGACTTCATTGACAAAAACCCCATTGCAATACTGCACTGTTCTCAAGCTAAGACACATAGAATCTGACTTACAACTTCAGGCTTTTGGAGTGCCTACAATTGCAGCACTTCTTCTTTGCATCCCCTTCACCAGTAGTTAAGTTTTTTGTTCTGATAATTATATTTGTCACTACTTTGATACATAATGGACTGTTGTATCAAAGGTGGTCAGTGTCTGATCCTTCAAAATTGTGCTACATGTGTGAATCTCTAGTGTAGGCCAAATTGATGCTTCGTAAGTAATTTTTTTGATGAGAATAGTAGGAAAGGATCTCACTGCTAATTTGTTGAACTCCAAACTCATTGCCATTGTACATTCTTGTTTAAAAGTTTGCTATCCTGTTTCAGAGTTGTTTAGCCTGGCAATTAGCAATTTATCAACAAGCTTTTGTAGGTTTGTCATTAGCAGATCACTTCTCAACATCAATGACAATGGTTTTGTTCCAGGGATATTTCAACAAAGTGAAAAAAATACATTAGAAACTTGTGATATTTGATGAATGGATTATGTATTTTGGTGTGAAAATTGGGTTGTATAAAATCAGCAAACATAGGACTACATGGAGAATTAATTCTGTAGTGGTGGATAAAATATATAATGATTCTATTTTAGTGTTCTGGGTCTTGCTTTTGCACATTTCAGGGAACCCAATGTTTCAGGTGAGTATTGAATACTTATATTTTGTCAGGAAGTTATGGCCAGTTTAATTGCTTTAGGGAATGGTTTTGCTTAAAGTTAGTTTACAGTAAGGATTTCTGGATTGCTTTAATTTAATTTTTTTATCATGTCTGGATTGCTTTTAGGAAATATTTTGTTTTTGATCATTGCACATATAGAAACTTACTCAATTGTATTGTTGTTCTTTTATGGCCAGTACTACACAAAACTGAGTGAAAAACTTTTCATATTCGTGGTGGAGCATCGATTGCTGGAATCTTGAGGTTTGTTATTGTTGCAAGTAGCCATTTTGGGCAGCTTTCCATTCCATGCTTATATTGCTTGAGAGTTTGGACAATATAAAATATTAGAGTTTACAATTCGCAAGGTGGATCTTTAATAAAAAATACTGTGCTCAGGGGGATAATAAAGTTATATATAACTTTAGTTATAACTCAAAAATTCTTATCAGAATTAACTAACATAGAAAAAAAATCCGAAACCCACATCTCTATCACATAATCCCTACTAACCTGTGTTGTTAAGTGCTTCGCCTGAAGATGATTGCCACAATCTATAGACACTAATTTTTTTAGGTGCATTATAAATTGCTTAGGTTTGGTTTCAATTATCAGAAGATGTGTTATGTGTGGCTTCAAGATCTTGCAACTCTCTTCGTTTATCTCTGACCTTATTTCCAGTTGCATTTTAGTTTCCCAATGTAGGAAAAAGGATTTGAGTTCCTTGTGTATTGTGTCTCTGTGCTTTTAGTGCTGCCGATTTGTGTTTGCTTTCTTTGAGCTCATCAATGGTACTGGCCAACTCCTCTTAACAAAGAAAATGAAATGTCTGAGTTATTTTTACCCTTGGAATTAGTTCTAGATATCTGATAGGTCAAAATAGTGGGGAAAAGTATAGTATAGGTCTGTGAAGTTAATATGAGGTTCACTAAATTCCTAGGTTCTGTCCACGAGATTAAATGCGAGATCTGGACATCTTGATGGGCCTCTTGGCTTTTTGATGGCATGTGAAAGGTGCTAATGACCAAACCAGCGTGAATTTTTGGTCGTTGCTGTTGTTTTCTCACATAAATGAATGACCTAGGCACCTAGCTGATACATATTCTTTCTCGTCGAGTTCAGAGAACACATGTATTTGCCATTGAAAATTGACCACCTTGAGAAATAGAAACCGAAACTTTCTCTCAGGAAAGCCCCCTTAACCTCTTGCGGTGAACCCATCTTGGCTGTTCCATGTTTGATCATGCACATGAAAAAGGATGAATAGTCTGAACTCCAAACAGACGGTAGAGGATTTGCCTATAGATGATTTTTCAGTGCATGGCCTCGTGGTACTTCATGATCAACACAGAATCTTCATCACAGGCAAAAGGAAATTTTGTTTCTGAGCGAGTCCACCCATTCTTTCCACGAGGAAAAGGGAGAGCAGCCATGAGCACCTTTAGCTCTTGCTTTGGCGGCTCTTGAAGCCTTCGGTGGCTGCAATGTGCTCCCACTTGACTAATGATCAGCACAGGTCTCCATCCCCGATCTGCGATCTCTCTGACGATGCGAAATGCCTGCCTTCAAAAGCTGCATCGAAATTTTGTTTGACTCGAAACTCCCCAAGTCACTTTATGTACTGACCGTCCATTCATGCATCCCGTTAACTGAGCATGGCATGTGAGCTCCGAGTAGTGTGTGTTGTCCATTAGATCACTTTATATTATATTGTCTTGCAATGGCATTGATGCGTCGTCCAATACTCCATTTAAGAGCTTTTTATTTTCTCAGAATGACATTTGATGCATCAAAGAGTAGTGATTTCACTTCTCCCAAAGAGCAGAGATCATATGTTTTCCAAAAAGCACCGTTTACTACTCTCTCCGTTCTGTTATAGTATTTGTCGGTAGTTTGGAAGTATATGTTTCAATATACTTGTTCACTGATAATCTAGAATGTAGTTATTACAATTTTTATAGTGCCTGTCTCTAATTAAATGCTTTGAAAAAGGTTAGAACATTGTGTTATATCATTTATGGGGTTATGTGTATGGCCACTTGTTTGCGCCTTTCTGGTTTATATAGTATAGTGCCCGTACTAACGCTACGACGGTAGTACACCCGCTTATCAATTAAATGAAAAGATAAGTATGAATATTGCTTGATGAGTCTCATGTTTCCACAATCGGTTGATATTCATTAGTGATTGATTCATTACTTGCTTGTCTTTTAACATGCCAATGCTGTTTAGATCTTGACTATTGCATCAGAAATTCTCCTGCCTTGGGAATATCAACCGATTGCACCTTTGAGTCAGCAGGTTTGTCCCGAAATCCCATTGGGTGTGTTGTTAGTAAATTATTTAGTTAAGCTTACTTCTTGATTAACATGCTGGAATCAAAAGTATAATTTCCAAATTGTTTAGTTTGTTTTACTTAAGGAAAGTTGGTGAGATATTATTAGAAGATCTGTTATGTGTGTCATTTTTTGTTACTTATGGTTTCAATTGTTCTCATAGATCTACTGCTCCCAGATCTCCTAGACACTAATATGTATTCACAAGATGGTTATATACGTTGTGTGAAAACCCCCCTCTCATTTAGATTTTTCTTTTGTATCATGGTCGGGAATGATTTAATTTGTGGCTGCATCTCAGCAAGGAGAACATGAGCTTGCTTTGTATAGATATCCATTTCATTTCTCGACTTACAGTTGACTTCAAATTAATTGAATTTTGCAGAATTGGACTATTCCTACTCTTGCAGAATTGGACTATTCCTACTCATCTGCTGAAGACATTGCCTTATTTTCGTTATCTCCTCGAGCCTAATTACTGATTAGGTAAGGACTTGTAATTTTGGGGTGCAAGATTATTGATTAGGTAATTACTGATTAGGTTGTGTGGAACACTACTATGGTTACTACTGTTTCTATCCCTCTCAATAATCCACTTGTTCTGTATCCAAAAGTCATATATGACCCCTTGACTTTAAATATTGCATTATATTTTTAAGTTTATAGTTTGACTAATTATGCTTATTAAACACTACTTGCTTCCATAGTTTGTGAAAACGTTTAGGATGTACAATGTAAGACAATGCTGGTTGGTTATCTCTCTACAAGCATTGTTTATGCCTATATTAATTGCAATATTTAATAGAAATGGATGCTAATGCAATGATCATTTTAAATGTTGCTTGCCTTAAAAGTATACTGCATGAGAAACACAAAAAATGTAATGTGATTTACGGAATGTGGAACATGCTCCTGTCACCATTAATAATAATATTTTTTTAAGGTTTTGTAACATTTTAACGTTTTCCAGCTCAATAGCACCAATTAATCGAACACGAAAGAGAACAGTAGTGTTGTTTTCTGAAAGCTCTGTGGTGCCTACGTGAGTTTTACTTGACTATCTCTTCCATTTAATTAAAAGTAGACCAAATGTTTACATATACTTCATTTTTTTAGATTCAAGGAGTTCGACAACATTGAGAACAGTGATATAGACATGTCTTGGAGTATTTGTGTTTTAGTAGATGTCAAATTTCCTATTGAAGATAACGGTGATTTGCTTCGATTGATCTTAATAGATGAGATTGTAAGTCCAATGGTAATTCAACCCATATAAAATTCATTTTTTATGTTAGCTAACATGGTTTATTTTAAACTTAAAAGGGTTCCAAAATAGAAGCTATTGCCAGGGACAGTAATGTTTATAGGTTTAACTTAGCACTAAATGAAGGCCGTAAGTACATCATTCATCGTGTGCAATTCTAGCCTAACTGTGAGGAAGTTCAGTTTCGGAGCATTCGAAACTCTTATGAATGCTTGCTAATGAGACGTACAACAGTTGAACCTTCTACAGTATTAGTTGATTTTCCTCTCTACCCAAAACATTTTATGTCATTTGAAGACGTTTGTGGACGTCCGAACAAAACATTTGCAGGTATGGCTCAAAATTCCTTGGTAGCAAATATAATATCAAATGTTTTATTGATGGATAAATTTAAACATACAATATTTCATATAGATATAGTTGGAGTGGTTGTTCATTTTGGTGATCTTGAGTACTACGAAACCTTTCCACGCCGTATAATGAATAGAGAGATCACTCTCATAGACACAAGGTAAACCTATAGTATTTTCAAAAAATTATGGTTTGATTGAAACTAATCCGCGCATAATATTTGAAATATTTCTTCTTATGTTTAATTGTAGGTTTAACTTGTTAGTTGTTCAAGTATGGGACGAGCATTTAACCCAACATATGCTCAGTTGGTCAGAGGCTAAGACAAAAAACCATGTGCTTATTGCAACTATGTTGAAAAAAGACAATAGATACGGTAACTAAATCATCAAACTAGAAAATAATAAAAACTATTGGTAATGTGTAATTAAAGAAAAAGGTACACATGATATGTTGCTTTTTAAAACAGGTTGTGTTGAGACTACTCAGTACACGAAACTAGCCTTTGCCCCAGATCTTCCTAGACATCATGCACTTGAAAGTAAGTTTTTTTAATAAGAAAAAATAGACTCCATTCAAAAATAAATATATAAGCCCCTTTTATTAATACATTTTTAAATTATTAAATTATTATTGTAGGTTTTCGACACTCTCTGGTGGCAGGAGCATTTGATCTCACATTCATTAAAAGATATATTGAAAGGAGGTGGCAATACCTAGCTCATGTGGTTATTACTAGGACTACCAATCGATATAGATGATGGTAATATGATTAGTGATGTAACTAGATGATGGACATGTTTTATTATTCTGATCACATGAAAAATTGATTGTGTGGACATGTTTTTGTTTGTTTGCTTATCAAAGTATGGGAAAAAATTTCGGGAAAATATGAAAAAATAAACTGCGCTCGCCAACCGCTAGATCCGCAGGGAAAAAAAGATAAAAATTAAACAGTGCTCATCGGCCGCTTGTTCCGCGAGAAAAAAATGAAAAACATTAAGCATCACTCACAGACCGCTGGTTCCGTGGATAAAAAATTAAAAAAAAATCAGTGCTCTCCGTGCATTGAAATTAGGCTCTATGGGGCTTATCCTTTTTATTGTTTAAATACACAATAGAATCGAGATGCAGGGAGACATGGTTCGAGATGTCCCAATGGTTCCTTCATTGAAATATCAGACGGTCAATTCCGAAGATCAAAAAGAACTGATTGACATCAACACTGATATACAGATGATGGACAATGTTCTTGAGTCGAAAGCTTCTCGTCATAACAAACCGAAAAAATCCCACATCGGTGTAGTATATGCACGAGGTAACCTTTTACAAAAATGTCGACAATGTCTTTTATAATTCAAAAGTAATGTATTTATATCTTGTTATTTCGATGCAGATTACATTTGTGATGAAGAAGACAAATTCATTATTAGCTCAATTATGAACTCACCTGACAAAAAGATTATTGTTGATGTGGAGGGTGCATTTATCGATTTCTTCCATTTTAAATGTCTTTTGAATCCTGCTGAACACTTGTATAGCGAAGTAAGTATACATATGTAGTTTAACCTTTATTATGGATGTATTAAAGTTATGTGCTTTATATATTTCCATTTTCTAATAATATATTAACTTTAAACTGCAGGTCATAAACGCGTACATCAACCTCATTATCTCTGAGAAAAATCTATTGTGCAGAGAAGGGGCAACTATCTACTTGGAGAATACTTTGATATTTTTTACATTCTTCATCGTGATGGTCAGTATTGGAAAGAAAATAAACCAAATATTAATGAAGACAAGATCGTCGAAAGGGTGACGTCCTATGTTCAACATGACATGGTAAATAATTGGTTCCTATTTTGAATCCGGTCATACTTCACGTGCCTTTGGTACTCATAAATTATTTTATTATAATCAGGTTTTTATCCCTATTAACATTAAAGATACTCACTGGTACCTAGCTGTAATAAATGGCAAAAAATGTCAGATACAAGTTCTTAAGTCCTTGGGCTTAATGTGTCGCGACGATCTCACTTATGCTGTAAGTATTCTTTAGCTATACCTTTAATCATCATTATTTTTTATGATTATAGGACTGATTGTTTTCTTATAAAAATAACAGTTAAAAGGTCTACAGATACAAATTGATATAGCGTCACAGGTTAAAGAGTTCACAGCATACAAGTGGCCGGATTTACAAGTTACTTCGTGGCCTGTTATTGAGCAATTTAAAGAACCAATGCAGAATGACGGGTACGATTTCAATCTATATGTTACCACAAAACTTTGTTTAAGCAATATATTATAATGTTCGAATGTTCAACATTTGGTTGTAGTGTGTCATGTGGCCTATTTTTATTAAATTACATGGAGTACTGGACGGGAGATGGATTAACTGACAATATTTGTCAGGTAATTGTAAAAAAGTTATTATTACGTCTTTACACATGTGTTCTGTATAAAGTTAATTTGTTTTAATATTTCTACGCAGGAAGACATGACTAATTTCAGATCAAAATTAGCTGCCATCCTTTTGGATTCGCCTCTAAACTGCAAAAAAGGATGCCAAGATGAAGTTTCCAGTACCGAACAAGTAGTAGATCCAAATGAATGTGTGATTTTAGACACACTACAGGAAACAAGAGAAGATGCACTATTGCCTTGCATAAACACTCAAGTGAACTGTGTTAGTTTTAAAGAGACGGCCAATGCGATTTGTAGCTATATCATGTCTATAACTGACGGAGATGCTTTGGGGTATGTGATTTTTATTATTTCTAATATTTTTTCATGCATTCATACACATAGCTACTCTTTTGTACGTGTTAAGCTGATTAGTGTTAATATCTAACACAAATCATCTTTTACAGGACAGAATGGGTGCAGAACTCCAAGCCTTACCCTATAAGCATAACAGTCGAGAAACTTCAAGAAATACTTGATGGCAGAAAACCTATGGACATTGATTGCTTTAATGTAGGGGTGCGCATGCTCGCAAGTGATGAAACCATGTATTTCAGGGATCCCATATGCCACTACCTAGATTTACAGTTCTGCGTATGTTTTGATATTTTTGCATTATATATATTCACATTATGCAATAATCAACTGGCTATTTTTTAATGTTTTAATTTATCGCAGCCACTTTCTAATTACCGACGGTACCATAAGTTTCGTGTCAAGGTTGAAGATGAGAAGCTTGCAAAATTATTTGACGCTTGGCCTGAGACTGGAATTGCGTTGTCTGAATGCCGAATGGTAAGCTTTGCTTAATAAATTGTTTGACTCTTTATTATGTTACTATATATGTGTTCAAAAGATATAATGTCTATATTTATAGATTATGCTGCCTTTTCATCACGGTGGACGATTCAGCATGTTATCATTCGACATGAAGGATAGGGTTATCTCCGTTATTGATCCAACACCTCTACCCAGATGGGTTCCAACGGATAAACCATCCAGTTACTATCTTGATAGAATACAAAAAATTGGTATAATATTCGATCGTGCTATGAGGATAGTAAATCCCTCATGGAACGACGATATTTATGATTGGCGTATTATAGTTCCAAAGTCTATTCCAAAAACAATAGACCGGTAAGTTATTTACACATGATTAGTAAATAGTTAAATTTTTGTGTACTTAATTGTAGCAATTAAATGTTGTGCAGGAACTTGACAGGTTATTTGGTCATGAACTTCATGCACATTTGGAATGGTCAACAGTTTAATGCACGGATCTGCATGGTAATTAATCTCTATTTTATTAATCACTTTTTATAAGGTTGTAAAGTAGGTCTATACTGATGATGCTCTACATTATACTTACATGGTTCACCTATCCTCAAGAAGTGTTTCTTAATTGAAACACTAAATGAAGGACCATGTGGAGGTCCATCCATGTTTGTGATGAGTATTTGACTTTATTTGAGCAAGGTGTGCTCAAGTTTGAGTTTGATTTGGATTGATTTTCAAAATGAAGCAATTTGAGTTGTCTCTGCCAGAGTGGCAGTCGGTCGTATGGACGCGGTAGTGATGAGTTGGATGGTTTATTGCACATCTTTGTGGGCATTGCTATGTGAGGAGTTTCCTTGTCTTTGATGGTTGCAGGGCGACGGTGCTAGGTCATGGTGAGGCGAAGGATGACCGGGACTAGGCGAGGAGCGTCGGAGGTCCAGACGGTTGGGAGATCGCCGGAAGATGATCGGAGACGGAGTCCGGGCAAGTCAAGAAGACAAGGAAAGGAGTTGATGCTAGCTAGATGCCGCGTGGATCAATGAGGGCCGTCGGATTGAGGTCTACTTGATAGGTTAGCGAGTCTAGGTAGTATGCTTTGAAAACAGTGCAAGAAAACCCGGTAAGTGTGTGGGTTTTGGGTTAGCCCTTGCATGGCTGTGTGTGTGTGGGTTAATCCTAGCCCTTAGATGAGTGCTTTAGAGTTGAGGGACTCATCCAAGGGTGGTAGGTGGCCCAAGAGTAGTATAAATAGGGGTGGAGGGGTAGCCTCCTTCCCTTGAAGGTGTTGAGGTTTTTGATGCTCATTTGAGCTTTGCCCACATAAATATGAGGCTTTGTAACCTTCCCTTCCAGAAATGAAAGTTTTATCCATCCACCTCTGAATTTATTTTGCGCATTTACATTATGTCTTTACTTTACGCAATTTAAATTCAGCATTTACTTTCCTGCAATTTACTTTCAAGTAATTTGGATTTTCCTCCCCTCCTTCTAAATGCTGCTGATCTTGGATGTTTTGAGTGTGTTCATATGGTTTTACATCTCTTTTGCACTCTTGGATTGAGTAGAGAACATCTTTTCTTTCAAGTTCCAACTTTGTTCAGAACTTGTTCTTCGCGCAGCAGTCAGTGTTTGATTTTTGTAAAAATATAGAAAATTCCTTTTTGAGTTATTCTTGTTGTAGGAGGTTCGGGACTCTGATATACACCTGAAGAAAAATTTTGGAGTTCACTTGTTGCACCGTTTGGGCGCCATGAGGTGAAAACCGAGCCCCAAACTTTCTGCTCGAAGTTCTTGAGCATACTGTGTTCTTAGATTTTTCCTGTTTTTTCTGTAAGTCTTTTTGAGGATAAATTTGGTGGAGTTCTTCACGACTCTGATTCTAATTGGTAGAAAAATTCTCAGAATTTTGTGAGCTGCATAAACCCACCAACCTCCTGTGCAAATTGAGGACAAGTTCTGGAAATTCTGCTTTTGCTTTTCTGAAAGTGTGTTTTGTGATTTGAATTGATGTCCTTTCTAAAAGCAAGAGTTTGAATTGATTCCTCTTTATCTTGGACACTAGACAACCAGGATTGTGACCCAAAAATCCCCACATATTTTATGGTACTTATCCATGCAAGCTTGGGGTACACATAGTTGTCTAGTTTTTCGGGTTTTTCACAATTTCCTTTGAGCGATCTTGTCGAGGTTTTTGTTGGAGTATTTTGGGGGAATTTTTATTTGCGACCATTCACGCCCCCTCTGTTCGCCATCTTGGTCCTTCAATTGGTATCAGAGCCGGTTCTGCTCTTTCTAGATCTTGCCCGGTCTCAAGAGCCATGGCGACGGACAAATATTCCACCCAGCCTCCCATCTTTAATGGAGTTGATTTTCCTTTTGGAAGTCCCTGATGGAGTCATACATCATCGCCTGTATACCGATATGGCGTAAGGTGAAACTCCCGTATGAGATTCCTGGCGATGAAAATGTCACGCCATCAATATGGTTGACGTTGAGGCGAATGCTAAGGCAAGGAACATTCTCATACAGGTCTTAGCCATGTGAGTATGATAGATTTCTCACCTTCGCTCCGCTCACGAGATTTGGGTAACCTCGATGTTTACCATGACGGCTCTACTCAAATCAAGACGTGTGAGGCAGATAGTTCAAGCGCGAGTACAACAAGTTTGATCAACGCGCTGGTGAGAGTCTCGACGAGTGTTTTGGTCGGTTTACAAAGATTTTGAACGACCTCCGAGCAGTTGGTTGCATATACCCTGACTCGGACAATGCTCGGCATTTCTTGACCGCACTCGACCTTCGGGTTTGGGAGATGAAGGTGACCACCATCAAGGACACCATCGACTTATCGACTTTAACTCTTGACGAGCTTTATTCCCGCCTCAAGACTCATGAGATCGATGTCGTCTCTCGGAAGACGAAATCTCAGTCGATGGCTTTGGTCACCGATCCCATTGGATCTTCTTCTTCTGATCCTTCTATTGGTTTCTCTCTTTCCGCCCTTTGCGAGCTAGCGATGACCAATCGGAAAAATTTCGGAAAATGAGCTTGCTCTTCTCGCCGCAAGTTTTCTCATGCATACAAGAGGGTGAGAGAGAGGAAGAGAGGTGGCATGATCACCGCTTGAGTGTGGTGGCCCAACCACATTCGGCGAACTGTCCCAAGCTGGAGAAGGGCAAGAACGACGTTGGCGGTTCGGGCAAGAACGACTACACCGACAAGAACCGCAACAAGAAGCCTCCAGTTCGTGAACCCGCGCACGAGAAGAAGTACCGCAACTTCTCCAAGAACAAGAAGCTCTTCCACCGCGTCCTCGCCGCGCTTGACGACATCAACCTCTCCGACACGGAGACATGGAGCGACGAGGGCGAGGATGATCCGCAAGAGAAGAAGGGCGGCGATGACTTCTCCGGCATGTGCTTCATGGCCGACACCAACGACATCAGCGACTCCGAGCTCTACAGCGACTCGGATGAGGTACCCTCCTATGACCAGCTCAACGAAGCTTTCTGCAAATTAGGAAAATTTCATGCTAGAGCTAGAGCTAGGTGTACGGAGCTTGAGAAGGAAGTAGGTACCTTGACTCGGGAGTTAGCTTCACTTAGAACTTCTCCCTCCCGAGTCACTGATGATTTCTCTTTGTGTGATGCTATTCTTGTGGAGTTGGAGAACCTAAGGACCATACATGATAGTGTGCTTGCTGAACTTGATGGTCTTAGGTTGAAGAATGCTAGCACTAGTTCTATTGATGCTATTCCTGTTGAGGCTAGTTTTCTTCATGCTCACTCCACTCCATCATGTGCTAATTACCCTAAATTGCTTGCCGAAATTGATGCCATGAGCGAACACCTTAGAAAGCTTTCTGCTAGAAATGATGAACTTGAATTGCATGCTTCTAAGGACCCAAATCGGCTCATGTGAGGGTCAGAAGCAACTAAAACTTGACAATGATGCTTTGAATGTCAAGTGTGATCAACTTGCTAAGGATTTACTAGTTAAGTCACAAACTGGTTGCTTGTCGTGTGTTGGGGTTAAGGATGATGTGGATCAAATCCATGTCGAGCTTAAGAAGAAGTTAAAAGACCAAACCCTTAGGATTAGAGATGCTCCTTGCGTTTCTTGTGAGGCCCTCAAGATTGAGGCAGCCGTGCTAAGGGAACAAAAAGCACGTGCTGAGAGATCTTCTCTTTCTGGTTCTTCTTCTTCCTCTCCTTCCCCCTGTTCTTCTTGTGCTTCTTTCTTCCGAGATTGCCAATATCTTATGAGCACTCTCGAGAAGTTTGTTGGAGGCAAGAAGAAGCTCAATCTTATTCTAGACCAATCCAAGATTAGTAGATTCAATCAAGGTCTAGGATTTGATCCCTTGGAGCACGCTCGGGCGCATCCTCCCACCATTGTGCGCGGCTCCAAGAGTGGTGAGATTGTGGTAGCTCCCAGAGTGAGCACCACCGTGTTTAGGTCTGACTGGGTTGTCCATAGGACTTCTGACCAGAAGGGTGTTACTCCTATTGCTTCTGCCTCTAGCAAGGCGAAGTACACATGCACCTTCTGTAAGAAGGATGGTCACCTAGTAGATTTCTGCTTCAGGCGCGCCAAGATCACTCGGTGTGAGCGTGTTGTGCTCTTAGGGTATTCGTGGTCATCCCGCACTTTGAGTGCTCCTAAGGTACACACCGCTTGTAGACAAAGTTAGAGAGTTGCTGTTTTGGGCGTCCCAGACTCGGTTTTCATGCTGGTTCTTGAGTTTTAGTCTTGGAGCTGTTCAGAGTCGTCTTTCCGCCGTCCTCTTGATATTCCTCGTTTTTCTCATCGAGGTAGATATCGCCATGCGAGGCGTTTCTGGTAAGAGTTTTAGGCGACTTCACCGGGTGGTTCGGCTTTTGCACCATGGCGAGCCAACCTAGTTTCACTCCTAGATCATCTACTAGAGTTTCTCACGACCTTGTTAGGTTAAACGTCGAGAGACACTCGAGTCCGCCTTCTTCATGGTCGGTACTGAGGGCGTCGAGTGGTTCAGTATTGGGTCCCCAAGTCTTCACTCTATCCCATTACTGAGTCATCTTTTCCTCTTGTGTTAATTCCTTGTGTCATGTCTATGCGATGATGCTTTTAAGTGCCTTTTGCCTTTCTCATGGTATGAGTCGCTTGAGACTAGCTTGAGGATGTGATCACTGCCTAGTGGAGTGGATTTGGGTCATCTTGTGGACTTGTCCTTTCTTAGTTCGATTCTTAGTCCATGAGTTGTCCTAAGGCATCATCTTCGCCGTGCATAAGTAGTGGACCTCGTTTTTCCTCGAGGTACCCACTCACGGCAAGAGTTGCAGGTAAGTATGTTGGTCATGTTGATCTTTACTAATCTCATCTAGGATCGGTTTGTCGCTTTTCAATGTTGGCACTCGATGTGAATTCCGAGTTGGCCTTTGCGGCTTGTCTCTAGAGGATTGGATCTTCTGCATGACCATCATGAGCATCATGATAACTCGCATGTTCTTTCAACTTTGTTCGCCTTGTGTTTCGCTCCACAAGTGTTGAGCTTCATGATAACAGCATTGGGGACTTCCACTTCGATGGTGAGCTATCTCATATCCTCATGTCGGTTATACTTGTGATCATCATTTCCATGACATGTTGTGATTGCTCTTGCTCTCATGTGTATTATATGTACTTTGCTAGGTCTTGTTAGTTTTTGTCTGTCTTGTTTTGTGCCATAGCATGTTTTCCCCAACCATCTTTGTGCTTCATGTATTATATCCTAAATTCATGAGCTCTTTCCCAACATGTGATTCTCTTGTTTTTATCCTGTCCATGATATTGTTCATTTGGTATGAGCATTTGTATTAACTATATGCACGTGCTATATATCATTTACTTTATTTTGTCATGAGTAGTATCTAGGTTATATGACCCTGATTTTCTATTACATCCATGATTAGCTTTGTTTAGACTTTGTTTGTCAGACTTTGTGCTACATGTGAGTGTCTTTCATGAGATTAGGGTCATATGATCTAGCTGCCCCTATATGACTTATATTGTTCATGATCACCTTTTATTGTCCTTCATGCTTATATGCTTCATACCTATTTTGCATGAGCTTGTGTTCTTCATTCATGGCATGTATTCATCATCATGCATAGAGTGTTGCCAAAAGTAGCTTCTCATCTTTGTGTCCATGGTCACCATTTACTTTCATGCTGTCTGTGTCCTCATGACCTTTTGTTTGGTCTTCTTTTGACGGGCCTTTTCGCAGCATGTAAATATTGTTATTGAGACTATGGATAAATAGACCTTGATGTTGCTAATTGGTTTGTTTTATGCATGATCCTCTTTGGTTGTCTTCATTCATCTTGCTCATGTTATATCTAGTAGCATGTTGTTGTGCTTCATTGTGGTATTTCTTCATTTACATGCTCATTGCCATGTTTAGGGTAGTATCTTGATCCATGTATTTCTAGGCTTGCACATGATCCCTGCTAGCATTTTGTTGCTGTGATGCACCTTGATTAGCTTCTTCTGCCAGCATGACAGTGCAATGATGCACCTTGCTGTTGTTTATCATGTGGATATGTTTTCACTGTTGTCTATGGATATATGGATCTTGATGCTATCTTTATCTTGGTTGTGATCATGATCTTACATTACCTTCTGCATCATGTTCATGCTCTAGATGATCATTTGCCACACTTTTCCTGTATCTTGTCCATTCGTGCCTAGGAACTGGATCTGCCTAACCCCAGTTTCGAAAGCATAGATTTGTTGGATGCATGTGTGTAGGCTTTCTGGTGAGGAGACCAACATCCTAGGAATATCTCTAAGTCTTCTTCCTCTACTTTTTGGATCCACTTCAGTCATTTGCCACTACTTGCACTACACTGCGCAGAGGTAAGTACCTCTGATAATGTTGATGATAGTGATGGGTCTCTTAGGAGGTTGTGGTTCTTTCGTAGGTAGAGCTTGTGTCCTGTTTGTCTAGAGTCTTTTGGTTGGACTTCTAGCATAGTTAGGTTGCTTCTTACCTTGAGCCATCTTGCTCCTTAGAGACCATGTGGTTTTAGATCTTATCTCTTCTCCTCTAGCTTTCTACCTATCTCTTGTGTGGTGAGAGTTTTAGGGTGTGCCTCAAGGGGAGTAGAGTGTGTTCAGGGGGATTTGAGCTTGGGTTTATGAGCTCATATGGCATTTCGTGAGGGGGAGCTGGTTTGTATATTATGTATTATATATTTTCTTCCAACTTTGCTTTTCTTTTCTTTGTGTTTCTTTTGGGTGACTTTGGGCTTGTTTTCTTGAGTTGAGTTCACTCATTTAGACTTCTGGCATGCCTTCCATGGACCTCTTATCTTGTGCTTTAGGTTGCTATCATGCGTGATTAGTCTCTCTCTTCTCACTAGGTTGAGTTCCCTCACGCCTTATAAGTCTAGCGGGTATTGGGCCTCCGGGTAGACAGGTCTATGTGCACTCCTTAGTTGGGATCTAGAGTCGCTTCCTTATGTCATCCATGGGAAGATAAGAGCGAGTCTAAGCCGTAGTGAGTCTCTTCTATCTTATCTATGCTCAATAGCCATCCAGTTTTGCAGTTTCTCGGCTTCTTCTCCTCATTCTGTTTTTCTGGTTGTTATTGAGTTTATTTGGGTTTTCTTTATGCCTAATCTTGATAATAACTCAACTTTAACCAGATTTGAGCTTAAAATTGACTCATTTGTTGAGGGGGAGTTTGGGAATCTGTTCATGCATGCATTTAGACTGCATTTTCTGTTTTATGAGCTTTGTCTATTACGCAATTGATTTCTTCTTCATGCTATACACCACCATGCTACATCATTTGAAGAAAATCACTAGCTTAGGTATGTCCAAGTTTATTTAACTTGCTAAGCTTAAAAATGAAATAAGCCTTAAATGAAAAACTTGATGAAACTTGTTGCTTTTACTTGCTAGGTTTTTTCTCTAGAGGTTTGTGCCATAATTTGAGAAATTTAGGAGTTCTCTAGAGTCCCTATAGCAACTTGGGTGAAACTAGTTTGATCCATGCTAGAGTCCTTCAATTGCTCATGAATCATTGTGCAAAAAAAAATGAAAATTAAACAAAATTGACTCTTCTTGTGCACATATGACTCAACACCTTGCATTCACAAGACCGCTTCCCATTGCACTTGGGATGAACTTGGAATACATCGTGTTTGACCTAGACCATCCTCTTAAGAGTTCATCTTGAGATGGTCGACACGGCTTGAGTCAATTGGTTGTCAAAAGAAAATGCAAATAAATTAAAACAAAGACATATGTGGGTAAAGAATGCAAATAATGTCAAACATTTGCACCTCGCTATGTCTTGTATGATGATAAATCAAAATTTGCATTAAGTGATAAATGAGCCCGAAGGACCTTGTATGCTCTTCTAGATTCCCCAAAGTGTTGAGTAGGTTGAACTCTAGGTTTTCCTTTTGATCCTTAGAGTGGCTATTCTTCTATTTTTGAAACTAAAGCTAAGTGTTGCACTTGTCTAATCTTGCTAAAAATGAAATATTCAAAACTAAGCTCGTATTTGCATTTGGACATGTCTTAGTTTAGTCATCTTCTGAAATTGACAAGCTTGGTGTAATATCCTTCCATTTTGATCAATTGGATAACCTTCAAAGCTCTTTCGATTGCATTTCATGCATACATAAAAAAAATTGATGCCTATATTGCCAAAAGGGGGAGAAAACGTAGAAAAGGCATCACTAAAATGATAAAAATGTGAATGCTTATTTGGTTATTATGATCTTTGTAAAACTATGCTACTACTTCTGTTGGATCATAATCTCATAATCACATTTGACATGTTTAGTTGGATTTTAGAGTTTTTGTTGAAAACTTGCCCTTTCTTAAATTTAACTCTAAAATCTGAATTCCTCTTCGTCAACTTGGTCATTGTTCTAATTTCTATCCTTGGACCAAGTTTGATTTTGCAACTAAAAATTGCTTTCTTCTTCATTTTCTTCAAACTCAAATTTATGTCTTTTGTGTGGTTTGTCAATATACTCATCAAGGGAGAGATTGAAGGGCCATGTGGAGGTCCATCCAAGTTTGTGATGAGTATTTGACTTAATTTGAGCAAGGTGTGCTCAAGTTTGAGTTTGATTTGGATTGATTTTCAAAATGAAGCAATTTGAGTTGTCTCTGCCAGGAGTGGTAGTACCGGTCGTATGGACGCGGTAGTGATGAGTTGGATGGTTTATTGCACATCTTTGTGGGCATTGCTATGTGAGGAGTTTCCTTATCTTTGATGGTTGTAGGGCGACGGTGCTAGGTCATGGTGAGGCGAAGGATGACCGGGACAAGGCGAGGAGCGTCGGAGGTCCAGACGGTTGGGAGATCGCCGGAAGATGATCGGAGACGGAGTCCGGGCAAGTCAAGAAGACAAGGAAAGGAGTTGATGCTAGCTAGATGCCGCGTGGATCAATGAGGGCCGTCGGATTGAGGTCTACTTGATAGGTTAGCGAGTCTAGGTAGTATGCTTTGAAAACAGTGCAAGAAAACCCGGTATGTGTGTGGGTTTTGGGTTAGCCCTTGCATGGCTGTGTGTGTGTGGGTTAATCCTAGCCCTTAGATGAGTGCTTTAGAGTTGAGGGACTCATCCAAGGGTGGTAGGTGGCCCAAGAGTAGTATAAATAGGGGTGGAGGGGTAGCCTCCTTCCCTTGAAGGTGTTGAGGTTTTTGATGCTCATTTGAGCTTTGCCCACATGAATGTGAGGCTTTGTAACCTCCCCTTCCAGAAATGAAAGTTTTATCCATCCACCTCTGAATTTATTTTGCGCATTTACATTATGTCTTTACATTACGCAATTTAAATTCAGCATTTACTTTCCCGCAATTTACTTTCAAGTAATTTGGATTTGCCTCCCCTCCTTCTAAATGCTGCTGATCTTGGATGTTTTGAGTGTGTTCATATGGTTTTACATCTCTTTTGCACTCTTGGATTGAGTAGAGAACATCTTTTCTTTCAAGTTCCAACTTTGTTCAGAACTTGTTCTTCGCGTAGCAGTCAGTGTTTGATTTTTGTAAAAATTTAAAAAAATCCTTTTTGAGTGATTCTTGTTGGAGGAGGTGTGGGACTCTGATATACACCTGCAGAAAAATTTTGGAGTTCACTTGTTGCACCTTTTGGGCGCCATGAGGTGAAAACCGAGCCCCAAACTTTCTGCTCGAAGTTCTTGAGCATACTGTGTTCTTTGATTTTTCCTGTTTTTTATGTAAGGCTTTTTGAGGAGAAATTTGGTGGAATTCTTCGCGACTCTGATTCTCATAGGGAGAAAAATTATCAGAATTTTGTGAGCTATAGAAACCCACTAACCTCCTGTGCAAACTGAGGACAAGTTCTGGAAATTCTGCTTTTGCTTTTATGAAAGTGACTTTTGTGATTTGAATTGATGTCCTTTCTAAAAGCAAGAGTTTGAATTGATTCATCTTTATCTTGGACACTAGACAACCAGGATTGTGACTCAAAAATCCCCACATATTTTATGGTACTTATCCATGCAAGCTTGGGGTACACATAGTTGTCTAGTTTTTCGGGTTTTTCACAATTTCCTTTGAGCGATCTTGTCGAGGTTTTTGTTGGAGTATTTTGGGGGAATTTTTATTTGCGACCATTCACCCCCCTCTGTTCGCCATCTTGGTCCTTCACTAAAATACAAGTGGAATGAGTGCGCAGAAAATATCCCTCAAGACATAAGAACAAGTCTTAAGAGCATACTGGAAACGTTTAGCGAAAAATATTATTGAGTGTTATATCTTCATTTTTGTACTCACATACAAGCACTGTGATTATTAATTATTAAGTGTTATAGTCATACTTATCTTCTCATTTAATTGATAAGCGGGTATACTGCCGTCGTAGCGTTAGCACGGGCACTATACTATCATGGATGATTGATGATATTTTTCCGAACAAAACCATTGATTTCCTATGCTACGCTAATTGCGCTAAATGAGATCTTTGTTTTCTCGAAAGCCATTGCATTCTGTTAGTCAACACCCAATTACCTTTCTCAGAAATTCGCTAATAAACCGTCTTTTCCCACTACAAGAAACAGAGAAAATTCGTGGGTTTTTAAATTGTGGGCCCAAAAAAACCCACGAATTTATTTATTTAAATTGTCGGTTTGTAAAAACCCACGTTTTTAATTAAATTGTGGGCGAAATGAAACCACGAATTTAATCCTTTAAATTGTCGCTAGAAGTAACCCACAATTTAATTATTTAAATTGCGTGTGTAAAAATTACCCACGATTTAAAAATTTAAATTGTGGCCACCAAATACCCACAATTTAAATTTTTAAATTCGTGGGCCCCACCTAACCCACGAATTTACCCTGGGCAAAATAACCCTCAGGCCCGCACACGAACCCAGCCGAGCCAAAAATTCCCCCCGCACTGCCGCCGCCGCGCCCGCCTCCCGCTTGCTCGCCTGCCCCCCCGCCGCTCCGCCCGCCGCCCTGCCTCCCTCCGGCGCGCTGCCCTCGGCCGCCTCCCACGCTGTCGCCCACGCTCGTCCTGCTGCGCGCCCATGCCGCTCGCTCGGCTCCGCCGCCCTCGCCCTCGACGTGCAGCCATTGCGCTTTCGGGCGCTTGAGATCGCCCGGCCGGCGGCCGCCGCGCTCGCCCGCCGCCGCGCGCCGCGCGGCCCCTCGCCCGATCGGCCGCGTCGCCGCCCGCCGCCGCCGCTTCACTCAGCGCCGCCCGCCGCCGGCCGGCCGACCTCCGCCAGCGCCGCGCGGCCAGCGCACCGCCCGCGGCCGCCCCGCCTAGCCTTCGCCGCTTCCGCCGCCCCTCGCCCGGTCGGCCGCGTGCGCGCCGCCTATCGCCTCTGCCAGGCTCATGGCGCCGCCCTCCGCCGGCCCGGCCGACCTCACGCGCGCGGCCGCGACCGCCCGGCCACACTGCCCCCTCCCGGCCGCCCGGCCACGCTGCTTCGCCGCAGACGCTGCCTGGCGAGCCACCGCCGTCTTCTACGCTCGCCGCCGCTGCCCCCGCCGGCCGGCCCGCCCCCGTGGTGCACTGGCCACCAGCGCCGTCGCCGCCGCCGCCACTTGCCACGCCGGCCGGCCGCCTCCACTTCCATGACGCCGCCTCGCCGCCGCCGCCCGGCCATACGCTGCCCAAGGATGCGCATGGCCGCCGCCCGCCAATGCCGCCCGCGCGCCGCCCCACGAGGTCGCCGGCGGCCGCCCAGCCAATGCCTACCACTGCTGATCTCGCTCGCGTTATCGCCACTCACCGCCGAGACGCCGCCACCGCCGCCGGCCGGCGCTTCGCGCCCGCCCGCCGCCCACGCCGCGCCACCTCGCCTCCCACCCGCCTCGCCGCCGCGCCACCTCGCGCCATCGCGGCGTCACCCCGCCTCCCGACCCTCGCGACGCCCAATTTAATCGATTAAATTGTGGTTTTAGCCTACGAATTTAATCGATTAAATTGTGGGTTTAAACCCACGAATTTAATCGATTAAATTGTGGGTTTTAAACCCACGAATTTAATCGATAAATTGTGAAGTTTTTACCCACAATTTAATCGATTAAATTGTGGGTTTTTAAACTACTAATTTAATCGATTAAATTGTGGGTTTTTTAAACCCACGAATTTAACTCAGAAACCCAATTAAATTCGTGGGCTTAGTAGAAACCCACGAATTTAAGTTAAATTCGTGGGTACCCACGAATTTAATTAATTAATTTCTTCGAGTTAAATTCGTGAATAAATTCGACGGTTTGCTCACGAATTTAAGTTAAATTCGTGGGTTTTAGCTTAAATTCGTGGGTTTTTGGCCCACGAATTTTTCCCTGATTCTTGTAGTGTCCCTAATAAACAGCTTATATTTGTCAATCCAATATGGACAACCAACATGGAAAACGCACCGCTTTGAATGATGTATCCAACAACACGACTATAGGTATAAGCTGACTACAACATGATAATTGTCCTTTTGAAAATATATATATTCTCATAAATACGGTGTCGTGCAAGTTATCGGATATAATGACGCTCTTAAAATATCAACTGCAGCACAACAAGCAAACCCAATTGACGAGGCACAGCGTAAGAAGGACGAAAGAAACAGAAAACAACGTGAATATCGAGCAAGCAAGAGGGCACAAGCAACAAGCACTGGTACGGTATAATGCACCTTAATTCATAATCCATATTGCATGACTATGACGATTTTAATATCAATATTTGGATAGAAATTGAAGAGGCAAACAATAAGAAGCGTGATTACAGAGCGAGAAAATGCGCTGCTACTTGTAGTGAAAGCAATGGAACGAACTTATCGTCAGCCGAATGGACATGTAGTCAGTTAACGGGCCAAAATTATACAAGAACTGATCGAGGTAATATTTGTAAAAAAATATATTCGGCCTCTTTTGTCTTTTACCATATAAAAAGGAATTCACATTTTTATATATGAACTTACTCGGCAGTAGTACAACTAACACCCATACTACAATCAGGTAGCGTATTATCAAAAGAGAATGTCGATCCACAAGATGGTTTGGAGTGGTTGCACATAAATGATAACTACGTGCAACAATATCATCCTAGACATAGTGTATCTACTTTTCAACATGACCCGATAGCACGTGCCCTGCGAACTCCAAATACGTCTCCTTTAGGTCCAATGTTTAATACTTCAGACTTTTTATATGTCACTTCTTGAATAACACCATTATGTATACTAACATTGTGGAAACTAGGTACTTTACCAAGTTGTCCTATCGAATGGATGCAAAGTCAGGTAACCAACGATCATGCGATAAGTCCTATTCCAAGTAAGAAAAATGAGATGGCCTACGGTTTGCATCTTTATGCATTTGAATAGATGGAGAACATGAATCACACTCATTTTTCTGAAAATATCCATGCCATAGGACATAAAACACCTGATGCATCACCAATCAACCTGACAAGATCTACATTTGGAACTCCAAATACTGCACCTTCAGGTACCACATGTCATACTTTAATTTTTTGCTCCTTTTTTTGCTCATCATTTCCAAAAAGTGACATATCCTTGATGACCAAGTTGCATGAGATCGAGGTACGATAAAAATACGTTAGCCAGAAAAAAATATAATAATATGGATGGAGCCAAGAAGGAATTATTATTGAAACAAAAACGAGAATACAACAAAAAAATGAAAGAATGCCGCACTACAAATCATGAAGAACCTTCAATTCCTGATCTGGTCTCAAATGATGTTACATAGAAAAATGATTTAGAGTTCGACAACTGTTTATTCGAGCCTACACTTCCTGTTGGCGAATTAGGTGAATATATATATATATATATATACACATACATATATATACATGTGTTGTCAATAAGGTATTGTTTACGAATCTTCCTTTATAATTGACAAATTTATTGTTGAAGGTAACATGGCAGAGGGTGAGACATGCCATGATGGGGACATTGTAGAAGCTGATGAAGAGGAGTATCGAGAATCTCTCGTTGAAGGTAACAATTATGTATATATTCAAATATACCCTTTGTGTATTGGTTCAAAATAACAGAATTGACTGATAGTGTAAATCTTAATACAATTAATGTTGGTCGGTTCAAAATAAAATCATGTTTGGAATTGTGTGACTCTACTTTTCTTACAGATGATGACTTTGAGTCGTATCGCGTGCAAGTAACATGTGTTGGTGCGCCCGTCGCACATGATCCATACGACTATATCTACCATGACCTCCCGGCTGGACATGTTTTGAGGAATGTATCTGACTGCCAATATTGTGCTGCAAAAAGATTTCAATATGAGCCACCGGATTCAGTTGCAGTAGGAAAGGGAAGGTGCTGGTCCATATCCCTGATGTGCCTGAAGAACTAAAGCGGTTGTTTACCAGTCAGGATCATAGTGATGCAAATTATTTCAGAAGCCATATACGGTACTTCAACTCTCATTTCGCTTTCACCAGTCTTGGAGTCACCCTTGATCGTAGAGTTAGCACCGCAGCCGGTACTGGTATCTATACATTTCGTGTGCATGGTGGTTTGTACCATCGGCTAGATCAGTTGGTGCCAAGCTCTCAAGGGCCTCGTCATATGCAGCTCTACTTCTATGATACAGAAGATGATGATACATTATCCCATAGAGTGAAGAGGTCTCCCGACCTTGATATCAATCTCATCCGAAATATCCTAAGAATGTTGCAAGATAACCCATATGTGCAGACTTTTAAGAGAGTTGGTCCTATCCCAAACCTAGATGAATACGGAATTGAGCTCAATACTAATGTCACGCCAGACCAAAGAAGGTACAATGCACCAACAGCTTCTCAGGTTGCTGCTATATGGACAGTAGGGAATGATCCACAAAACACTTTTGATAGGAGTGTGATTGTATATCCCAAATGTGACCGCCCCCGCTATATTAAAGCATATCATGGTTGTTATGACCCATTAGCATATCCATTATTTTTCCCAAGAGGGGAAACTGGCTGGAACCTCAAAATGTCGTATAATGGAGTACCAACAGTTCCTGAACCACCGACTGTTAATGTGAATACCAACGAATGTGCTACTTGTGATGATCATCCAAGTACGTACACACACATCGGTCATAAAATTTGTGTTATACATCAGGCTTAATTTCTTTTTAATATATACATATAGCTTTTAATGGTTTGTGACATTTTAAAAGCTCAAAACTGCCATTGATATCTCTAATTATTTTCTGCGATGTTTTCATTTTGCTTCATGTAATACTAATTTTGGTGCAAAGCTAAGTAAAAATCCATTGTAAAAGCATTGCAACATTTAAACCATATGCCACCTGAAATATGGTAAAAGCTCAGAAAATGAGATTAGAGTTAAAGATACATGGTACCTGCGTGCTCACTCTTTTATTAAATAATACGGTCAATATAACCATTGTTGATAGTGCGTCCTCCAATAATAATATTTTATTTTCTTTGCCATAACATATTGATGTCGCAGGTTATTTTGCAAATGATGAAGGATATAATGACATACAGGCAGGTGATTACTTTGGTAGTGATCTGCATGGAAACGATTACTTGAGTGCGTTGATAGATGCAGACCCACCTGCTAGGTTTATAACGGCAAGGGAATACTATTGTTTCAGGCTGCAAGTTAGAAAAGGCCTTTTTAACATCTTGTTATTTGGAGGGCAATTATTCCAGCAATGGGCTGTTGACATGTATATCAAGATTGAGACTATGAGGCTTGATTGGTACTCGAATCCTGAGAACCAAAAAAAAATACTGGCTGAACTATACCAGGTGAAGCTCTCAAATTTGGTATTATAACTACAATTACTGCACGGACAACTATCATTACAAATAAGCTTTATTCATGTCCATCTTTTAATCTGTCATAGGGTGTGGTTGATGTCGTTTCTGTCAGAGAGACACGGGCTTCTGAGGTTGGCAAGAGAGTTGTGCTTCCACGTACTTTTCCAGGGGGCGATCATGACATGCAGATCGTCCAACGTTTTGGGAAACCAGATTACTTCATTACGATGACTTGCAATCCATACTGGGAAGAGATAACATCAAATCTCGAGTCTGGCCAGACACCACAAGATAAACCGCACTGTGGCTAGAGTATCTGAGGCCAAGTTGAGGGACATGAAAGATTTTTTGATAAAGAAAAAATACTTTGGAGAGGTAGCTGCATATGTTCATGTTACAGAGTTCTAGAAGAGGGGCCTACCACACGAACACTTTCTGTTGATTATGAGGCCGGCCAGTAAGTTAACAAGCCCAGATGGTTATGATAAAGTCATTTCTGCTGAGATACCAGACAAGGACAAATACCTCATGTTGCATGGGCTGGTCATGAAGCATATGTTGCACGGACCATGTGGTGCACTGAATAGAAGGTGTGCTTGTATGGTGGATGGAGAATGCCGCTTTCGCTATCCTCGACAGTTTTGTTCTGCAACACAGCAAGGAAAGGACTCCTATCCTATATATAGGAGGAGAGATGACGGGCAACGTGTAAAGATTAGAGGTGCAGAGTTAGATAATAGGTGGGTGGTACCATACAATCCTGGACTTCTTATGCGGTACAACTGCCACATCAACGTTGAAGCATGCTCAAGCATCAAATCTGTAAAGTACCTATTTAAGTACGTGTATAAAGGCCACGATCGCATCATTCTCGATAGACCCTTTCCGTATGGAAGGTGGAGTAATCAATGAGATTCGTCGATCTGGGATGCTAGATACGATATCACCACCGAAGTCGTGCACGTGATTTTGCTTTCCCACTTTCTTGTCGTCTATCCTACAGTTTTGCAACTCCAACTTCATTTGCCCAACATGCAGTATGTTGTCTATGAAGAGTCCGCTAACCTTGAGGATGTTGTGAGGCGACCGTCTTCTTCTATGACAACACTAACTGAGTATTTCAAAATGAATCAAGTTTATAGTTATGCAAGTAAATTATTGTACACATAGTTCCCAGAGCACTACCGGTGGATCAAGAGTAGAAAAGCATGGCAAAGAAGAGTACGGCAGATTGGTCAGATTGGATGGATTGTGTATGCAAACCCTGCAGAAGGGGAGAGATACTTCTTGAGAGTGCTCCTGAATCATGTGACAGGCGCAACCTCATATGAGGATTTGAGAACGGTGGCCGGCATCACATACTCCACTTTTAGAGAATCCTGTGAGAAAAGAGGACTCATAGAGACGGACAAGTCGCTTACGACTGCTTGAGTGAGGCTGCAACATTTCAGATGCCGTCTGCTCTACGAAGGTTATTTGCCACTATTCTTGTATTTTGTGAGGCCACCAATATCCATGCACTATGGGACAAGCACAAGGATTCATTGTCTGAAGATTACAGCCAAGATAACTCCAACAGAGCGGCAGTTGAGCGATGGTGCTTATAGACATCCGCGATATGCTTCATTCGATGGGGAAGGATATAAAAAATTATGGTCTCCCTGAGCTTAATGATACAGGTTAGTCATGCTGATGACCACTTATGCTTAGTTCAATTGGCTTACCTCTCTCATATAATAATTTGTTATATTGTTGTTTACTGCTGAAAGATACTTAAATGATTATTATTTTTCTTTTCTGTATAGTGTTAGAATTTGTATTTAGTGCTTTCTTAAACTCAGAAAAATAATAAACATAAGTAGGTTGTATTGTTATAATCCTACACTCTTTATTTCATCTCTATCTTAAATTTACTTATCTGATTGCCCGATGATTTCGTGATACATTTATTATTTTTTTGTACAATTCAGGTGAATTTTCCAATGACATAATGAGGGAGGTTAGAGAGGAACTTTCTGTGCCCATAGACCAACAACATATAGATGGATATAAATCTCTTAACAAGGAGCAGCGTGCAAGATTTGATGAAATCTTACATCATGTATTACACAAAAAAAGGCAGATATTCTTTGTCGATGGTCCAGGAGGCACGGGAAAGACGTACCTATATAAGGCACTTCTGGCCAAAGTGCGCTTAGAGGGCTTAATAGGCATTGCGACAGCAACTTCTGGTATAGCAGCATCCATATTACCCGGTGGACGGATTGCACACTCAAGGTTCAAAATCCCAATTAAGATTGCTGACAATAGCATGTGTAGCTTCACAAAGCAAAGTGGCACTGCAGAGTTACTTCGTAGGGCATCCTTGATTATCTGGGATGAAGTTGCGATGACGAAGCGAATAGCGGTTGAGACACTTGATAGGTCTCTACAAGATATTATGGATTGTAGCTTGCCGTTTGGAGGAAAGGTTGTGGTATTTGGTGGAGATTTTAGACAAGTTCTTCTGTGATACGCGTGGTACAAAGCACCAGATAATCGATGCTACCTTGCAGAGATCGTATTTATGGGAAAATATAAGGAAGATACGATTGACACGTAACATGAGGGCATAGTCGGACCCAGTGTTTGCAGATTATCTCCTCAGAATTGGAAATGGGACTGAAAAGACCATTGTAGATGATTATGTTCAGCTGCCTGATGACATTGTGATCGGTCATACGGACACCGAAGATTCAATAAGCAAACTCATTCAACATGTGTTCCCATCACTTCATGAAAATGCAAGGTCAGCAGCTTATATGAGCACACGTGCCATACTTTCAACCAAAAATGAGCATGTGGATCAGCTTAACGCAAGGATGATTGACCAGTTTCCAGGCCAGGAAAAACTTTACCACAACTTCGACTTAGTAGATGATGATTCACACAATCAGTACCCTATTGACTTTCTGAACTCGATCACTCCAAACGGCCTTCCTCCACATGTGCTCAAAGTAAAAATCAACTGCCCTGTGATTCTTCTTCGCAATATCGATCCTAACAATGGCTTGTGCAATGGAACAAAACTAATGGTTAGAGCATTCCAAGAAAATGCAATTGATGCAGAAATTGTGGGTGGACAGCATGCAGGCTCACGGGTGTTCATACCAAGGATCCCTATGTCTCTCTCAGATGATATTTCACTTCCTTTCAAGTTCAAGAGAAAACAATTCCCAATACGCCTAAGTTTTGCAATGACCATAAATAAAGCGCAAGGACAAACCATCCCAAATGTTGGGATCTACCTTCCAGAACCTGTGTTCTCACATGGACAGCTTTATGTTGCATTGTCACGGGGTGTTTCGAGGCAAACAACAAAAATTTTGGTAATGCCAAATAAAGAATTAGATCCTACAGGAAAGAGCACCAGGAATATTGTCTATCAAGATGTTCTGGATTGGTGAAATTGGTAAGTACTATTTCACACAATTTTTAGCATGCTGTTGGAAATTTGCATAAGCTTCCTATTTCTTTGACTTGGACAATCATTTCCTTGTACTTTACTTTCGTAATACCTTATTTGTGGTTATCTGCTCTAGAATCCTTTGTTATTTTGAAAAATGAACTCTTGTTTATAGCCTACATCAGAGTGACGAGACCAAGGAAGAATATTGTGTCGGTGAACTGAAGAGTCTAACCAAACCAAGGAAGAAGATTATGAATTGAAGACCTATGATTAAGATTTATGGGGCATGAATGCGATGGCCAACATCAATGTTTTATTGTTGCTGTCTATATGTAACTGTATCCAGTAGGCACATATATATATCCAAAATTGGGGATGGTCTTGTGTCTTGACTCATTGAGTTGTTGCTCATTTACGTCTTTTATTCTCCAATAACTGGTATCTCAGTAGTAACTGTTTTGCCTTGCGTTCCAAACTGATTTCTTTTTCAAAGAAATGGGTTTTGATAATAAAACAGTGGGAAAGATTTTGTGAATAGAATTCTATTCTTGGAAGATGTGAATAGAATTGATCACATGATAAAGTTGCTGCAAGCGCTTAAAAAGGCACTCGTATCTTCACATTCTTTCTTCCTTGTGTGATCTCATATACAACAGAATCCTCTAAAAAAATATCTATACTGATGATGCTCTACAATGTACTTACAGGGTTCACCTATCCTTAGGAAGTGTTTCTTAATTGAAATACTAAAATACAAGTGGAATGAGTGCGCAGAAAACATCCCTCAAGACATAAGAACAAGTCTTAAGAGCATACGGGAAACATCCCTCAAGACATAAGAACAAGTCTTAAAAAGGCACTCGTATCTTTACATCCTTTCTTCCTTGCGTGATCTCATATGCAGGTCCCAGGAATTCCTAACTAAAGAACATCGAAACGCTGAGACGGAGGTGCTATACCTCCAGCCGTTCGGCGAGGCCGCGAGGCTTTTACGTGCGGCGACGATGGTCGGCGACGTCGGCATACATACATACGCAGGCGTGCGGCGATGGCAACTGGCAACGTCGGCGTACATAGATACGCACGCGTGCGGCGACCGGCGACGTCGGCTCTTTCATGCGTGGACAAACGTACATACAGAACTGTCTAAATCCAACTTGGCCTCATGTGCTTGCTAGCTCATGAACTAATGATCGATATGTGCCAATCATAAGGGATGCATACATCCCTATCAGCCAAGTCCTTTCGATTTGTCAAAGAAACAATATCGTAATCCCTTGAACTACTATTAAAAATTGAAGTCATGGCAATGGCTTGCGAGCTTTACTCCTCTCAAGCGGAACACGAGGTCTCCCTCTTTACATGTTCTGTAAAGTTACCATATTATTATATATTTATGCATCGTAAAGGGGTCAGCTAGAAATTCACGAACCTTCCCTAATACAGATTTGGCTCTCTAAATTATTTTGTTCTCCTACATCTGCATAGCCGTAAAGGACAATTTTAAAGCCTTTCAAGTGTTAAACTGCATAGTTTTCTTTTTTTAAGCGGGTGTACTGATCGTCGTAGCATTAGCACGGGCACTATACTAGTTATAAAGGGGTATAGATAGTGATAAGTGGTATCACACGGTTTCTCAAAGCAAAAGACAAGACTATTTTTTTTATGCATGCGGTGACTCGATCTTGTGACTGATGATAGATCTAACTTTGCCAAGGCACGTTTGCATGCATACCCAGAACTTAGCCGGTACTCCTCCGGTATTCCTTTTTCACCTGTGATGTGCTAAGTAGGAGCAGAGCAGTAGCAGCGAAATTAAAGAGTTGTTTACTGATATTGCTTTAGGATGGAAGCTTTGTAATTTGTTCCTTTTCGAAAGCTGGAGTGCTGCATAGCCTACAAGCACGCCGTTTGGATCGACACGACGACAGGGTGCATGTGCAAGAGGAGGACCGGGCGGCACCACTCGCCGGAGGTAAGTGGTGCGTACGCGTAGAGGTGGGCGTCGTGCCGGGCCGGGCTGGTCCGATACGGGTCTATCGTGCTTCTTGTCTGAACCGTGCCGGACCGTGACGGCTCGGCGTGCCGTGCCGTGCTATGCCGTGCCGGCCCGGCTCGCCTTCAGCTAGCCCAGGCATGGCCCATTTGCGCTTCATGCCATGCCAGCCCAGGCCTAACCCATTTGCACTATTGCAACGAGAGGAAAGGAGCCGGAGACGCATGGAGTTGAAGCAATGGATGCAAATATTATGAGAAAAAGAACTAAAATTTATTTATTCTTGACAGTTACATAGAGCGAGGGGGATGTGCTCAACATGAGCGAGAGAGGGGGCAATGGGCGAGAAAGAGAGTGAGCGAGACATGTAAGAGAGATTGAGAGGGAGATTGAGAGAGACGGGTGAGAGAGAGATTGAGAGGGACGAGCGAGAGAGAGCAGCTTCTTGCACCGTCTCTCAATCTCTCTCAGCTCTCTCTCCCATTTTGTCCGTCTCTCTCAGGTGTCGGTGATAAGGGTGTCGTTCATGCTACTGGGTGCATCCATGACGATAATGCTCTGTGAGTCGGTGACCTTCATGCTAGGCTTCTTCCTCATGTCCTGGGTCATTGGGCCCGGTATGGCCCATTCTACAGTGTCGTGCCGGGCCGTGCCGCACATCGTGCCCGATTCTAGGGCCCGGCACGGCCCATGCTACAGTGTCATGCTGGCCCGGCACGGCCCACTTCGTGCCGGGCCATGACGTCGTGCCTCGGGCCGGTCCAAAAGAGCCCGACCCGAATGCCCACCTCTACGTACGCGTATCCTATGCGCGTGCGTAAAGCCCTGCTGTTTTTGTTTCCCTCTCCTACCAGCTAACCCGCCCAGAAAAGAAGCCTCGACACCAAAATGGCCACTTTACACTTTTTTTTCATATTTTAATCTTCATTGGAACGAAATTACAAATCTAGCTCTTTTGTCAATCGCAAGAGGCTAGATTTACAATTTTATTCAAACATAAACTAAATTTGTAAGAAAAATTGGACCAAACAGCAAAGAGAGTTAGGTACAGACCACAATGCAGAGTTATTTCTAAGGTTTCAAATTTCGTTTTCACATAACATCTTGGAGACGGCCGAAATTCAAAATTTTAGCGAGATTTCGGAATTTTGGACTAAATCCGGATGAAATTCAAAAACGAAATTTCAAATCCGGTATTTTTTAGGAAGCCTAAACCAAAATTTCGGACGAACTAACCGAAATTCGAGTGAAATTTGCCGAAATTTCAGTGATTTTGAACCCTTGTTAAATAGTCTCTAGAGGCTAGAAAAGATTAGGAAAAAAATATGAAAATATCATGCAATAGGACAAGAATTTGGCAGTACAATGTTATGAGCTAGCAATGTGGCAGTACGATGTTACACGATGAACTAGCAATGTGGCAGTACAATGTTATGAGCTCTGAAGTCATTGGCAATCATGATCATGCAATAGGGCAAGAATTCCAATCGTAAAAGCAGTGATCATACAATGCAGAGAATTAGCACGATCTCACCATCTCAAGTGCACAACGTATTCCTGCCTTGTCAAGCCTTTCATCTCCTCGAGCTGATCTCAATAATTTTCTAGCTGCCAAACACAATACATTTTGCCCACATTACAGAGCAGCCAGATCATAAGCCCTCGCAGCCCACCATCGCCTGCAGCGCCGGGGATCTCCGCGGCGCCCACCACCGCCTGCAGCGCCGGGGACACGTGCCGTGGCTTCATGATGCCAGAGACTTGGACGAGGCAGCAGCTGCGCGCACAACGATGGCAGCACGGCGCAGCACGCAAAGGAGGAGGAGGTGTGGGGTGGGAGCTTAGGGTTTGGTTCGGTGTGGTTTGGACGTTGGATAACATTCGTCTTTTGGACTCAATGAACTCCTCGACGCCTCATGCCTGATGCCTCGATGCCCGACCCCACCCAGACAACCCCTAGACTCTCGACGTGCCTGACGCCTCGATGCCCACGCCTACGCTGCCCGACGGGTCACGCGGAAAGCGAAGAGGCTAGGTGTAGGGAACGACACGTCGCAGGCCACTGTAGGCCTTGAGCCAATCCACACCCAAAATTATGTTATAGCAGCCGAGTTTCAATATTCCACACTTAAAATTATATCCAGGCGCTCGCGGACAACAGCGTCTCCAGCCTCCCAGCGCAGTACATCTAGCCGCACGACCTTCGCCCAGCCACCTCCCAGCGCAGTACATCTAGCCGCACGACCTTCGCCCAGCCACCTCCCATCGGCCCTCAGCCGGCTCCCTCTCCGTCTCCATGGTCAACCTCTTGGCTAGGTGGTGGCCGCAGCCAACGCCGTCCTTCGCGCATGCACAGAGAGCGCCATCCACGTCGTCAACCATAGGTCCCGTCGGGGCTACTCGACGGGATGCGAGGTGCTGGGCTGGTCTTCTTCCGCGTGCCCATGGGGAGAAGCTCTGGTTTGGCTACGACCCATGCAAGGGCGCCGCCACCCTACACCCATGGGGGAGAACCAGCCTCCGCATTTCTTCATGGGCGGTTTGTGCATCTTTCACCCTTTCATTTATTCATTCTTACCATACAACACATTGGTGCTAAATCTGGTCTTTAAAATATGAAATCTGGTCAACTTAGTACCTATTTCGGTCCAAACAACCAAAATCACGGCGAAATTTTCCCGAAAATACTGTAGGATTTTTAAAATTTTCAAAGTTTTTTACCCGCCAACATTTGGTATCTCGACTCCAGTCAGAGACCGAAATTTCGATCGAGATGACTGAAATCTCGGCGAAATTTTGATCCATGATCCTTTCCAAAGAACAAAATCTCGTCGGATCTCGCCGAGATCTCGAAATTCAGAGATGGACTGTTTTGAAAATGCCGGCCGGAGTAAAACAATTCAGAAAAATATGAATGCTACAGTCACTTGGTAATTTCAGCGAGATTTCGCTATTTTTGCCGAACTTTCATGTTTTTTCACGGATTTTCAAATTTGAGGGCCAGATTTGACCGAATTTGGGTTGATAACCCTTAATAATGTATCTTCCCTGAAAATTTGTCGAAAACAGAATTTTTGAGACGATTTTTCAAAAATTACAGAAACACTGTTGAATTTTTATAAAATTGTACAAGTTTTATAATACTATAAAAATTTATGGTACTAACTTAAGAAGTTTAGGATCATATAAAAAAATGTTAAAATAATTTAAATTCATTTGTTATCTTTAAAAAATCAAAAACAGAATGAACATAACTGAGATAGTAACATTGTAAGAATTTTATAAATTTGTTCGAGTCTGATCATGATCCAAAATTTTTAGGAGAGCTTTAGAATTTCCTAAGAAATCTTCTCTAAAAATTTAAACTTTATTTGTTTGCTCGATCAAATCTATGGATGCATTGAACTTCATTTGTTATCTTTCAAAAATAAAAAATACAAGGAACACAAATGGTTAGTACCATTTTAAGAATTTTATAAATTTATTTTTATGTTTTCATTATTCAAAATTTTTATGAGAGCTTAATAATTTCTTCATCACCCTTATATAAAATTTTCAAAAATTATAACCTAGTTTTCGTTGCTCAACCAAATCTATGTATTGATCATCAGGCTTTTATCAGTATGTAGTACTATTAGAATTTTTGAAAATTCTTGATGCTTGATCATCATCTGAAAAATTTGTAGAAACATTTATGATACATTAGGACCATCCAAAAAAAATTCAAAATTTTATAACGTAGTTTGAACCATTCTTCCTTTGGTTGAAATTTGCTAGTAAGGCTTTTATCAGGACAGTAGCACTGTCCGAATTTTAAAACATTCATGAAAATTGTTCTTCATCTAAAAATTTTATGAAATCATTAATGATGTGTCATAACCATGCACAAATTTTTTAAAATTTTCTAACATGGTTTGTTCTACTTTTAATTCAGTTCAAACTTGTCGGTCATCATTTTATCAGGATAGTAGCAATTTTCCAATTTTTAAAAATTCCTTAGACTAGATAATCATCTGAAATTTTTACGAGAAAATAAATGATGTGTCAAGACCCTCCACAAAAAAATTCAAAATGTTTCAACGTCTTTTGTGCCATTTTTCTCTCGGTGCAAATTCACCAAAATCTTAGGAAATCTCGCTGAGATTTCGGGAGTTCTGATCGAAATTTTGGTTTTCTCGGTGCAAAAAAAAACGGATTTGAATTTTTGTTTTTGCATTTCGTCCAGGATTTATCTGAAATTCTAAGATCTCTGCGAGATTTCAGATTTCGGCCACCTCCGAAATATCATCCGAAAAAAGAGATTTCAAACCTTTCCTTTCGATCCACAAGACAAATCAGAACGTGGTAACAGTGGGCACAGGATCACGAAGGCGACAGAACCGGGCAAAGTTTTTTTTTCTTATCGAGAAAGGGAGAACTTCATTAATTATTCAGGACACGGATTACAATCATGAGCAATGTACTGCTCAGCGCGGAAGGCGGAGCTTTGCGCCCGCCACTCAGCGGCATGCGTTTCACTAGTGGTGCGAGCTCACGAGTTGCAACTTTAATTCCGTTCTCTCTTTTGCATTCTTGAACATAACCAGCTGGTCGGCAGATTGCTTGGCTTCTTGGATAACGAAGCCGATTCATGGTCTCAGTTTTCCTTGGTTTGGACGAGCACCGATGAGGATGGTTTTCATGAGTGAACCACCCTTTCCTCTGTGTCGGGATTTTGCCGGATTTGAAACAGTGTTTCAAAGTAATCTTGCAGAAAACTGAATGAACTTAAGTTCATCCCGGCACGCATGATATTATTTCGCACGTGCCACGTTCTCCCTAACGGTGAGAGCAGCTAGAGGGCACTTTTCGTCACACAATCCGTTGAGTCAATGGCGGAGCCACCTCCTTATCTTGGGCTTGATAGGTAGACTATAAAGAGATTCAGTATAGCAAGCCTGACACTCATATTATAATATAATGGGGATCTTGAAATAAGATCAAGATAATCGAGAGCCATGGCTACCCGGGCTCGCTAGCGGGACTCTACTTAGTCCTCCCTCTAGCCTATGAGCTGCTGTCATTGAAGAACAGGGAGAGAGGTCGGGGGATCTACGCAATGTTGGGAATTAGGTCATTCATCATTTGATGATCCAGTTGGTTTGGCAATTAAAGTCTAAGGGCCAACAACCCAATACATTTATAGAGTATACGTACCTAGCTCATTTTCAATTGACTCACAAGAAGTATCAAATGATATCATTGATTGGTTTCTTGCCATCGAGACAGACATGAGCTAGACGGCAGGGTTTAGGTCGGGGGTTGCGAGAGATGCATTGAGGGTGTTTAGGCACACAGCGAGGCGATCGGGCCTAGGATGACGCGAGGACGGAGCGCACGGCTAGGGGTCTTTGGCAGTCAAGGTGCAACGTGACTATTGGAGATATACCCTAGAGGCAATCATATAGATGATTATATTTCCTTATGTTCATGATTTATTATCTTGTTCCATGAATAATGTCATTATTATTTATTAACAAGTATGTGACTTGTTTGTGAAACTCTATATATGGCCTTGTGATGATTATTCTAAAAGTGATCCCTAGTCGATAAACATATGAGGACACATATGAATAGACTAGCATATGTATTGGTTGATGACCATGTTTCACGAGTCATGGATTTGGAGATATCAAACAAATAATATGGATACATGTTAGAGAACATGGAGTTGGATCGACCCACTTTAAGACACTACGAGAGCGTTGTAATCTTACTTGTCATCAGTTGATCGCATATACAATGTGTATACTATATCCTTAGACTTGAGGTTGACGTATGTACTTGAGATGTGTAATGACTTAGGCCTTGTTTGGTAGAGCTCCAGATTCTGGCTCCACCTCAGATCTGAATCTTGTAGGCTAAAATAAATAGAATTAAGTTTATATTTTTAGTCTAAAATTAAATAAAATGACCTACCTAAACACTCTTAATATACCCACAGATCCAGCTTCGCAGATCTGTTGAGCTACAAATACCCAGCTCCACCAGATCCATGAATCCGGTGGAGCTGGAGCCGTACCAAACACGCCCTTACATAGGGGTTGCCAAACGCTACTCTGTAACTGAATAATTATAAAGGTGCTTTCAGGTTTGTCGTTAAGTATGTTGTATGGTCGATCAAGATGGGATTTGTCCCTCCATACAACGGGAGAGATATCTCTAGGCCTCTCGAGTGGTCAGACTTCGAAAATGCATAGCCATGCTACTAGCGGTTAAAGAGTTAACCGTACTCGTGGATTCTGAGTCATGTAATCAAGAAAGAGTGGTCGAGCTAACCAAATAAGGATGGCACATACTCGCCTTGAGTTTGACCGATATCATGAGGCAAAGGGAAATGCATAGAACTAAGCATTGTTAAGGTTCGTCCGATGTGATCTTTACATATACTCGGGAGTTGGCACATCCTGCTTCGAGACCGCTACCGATTAATGGTCGAGTAAGAGTACTCGGGCCAAATTCAAGTATATGTGAACCTATAGGGTTGCACTCTTAATGGGTTGGGACTTAATTCGGATGGTGATTCAAATTTTGATGGGCTTTGAGTTCCTAATGGGCTTTTAATGTAGAGACTCATTGTGGGGCGTCTATATAAAGAGAGGAGGTTGTGGCTTTAGGGTTAAGAGACAATGTAGGAATTCAAAATTTCCAAAACTCTAGCCACCACACCTCCTTTGCCTAAAACCGTGTAGCTGACGCTAGCAATCTGGCGTGTGGTGTACCTACCCCGTACGTGTGGATACCTTAGAGGTGTTGCTGTGAAGCTTCAACGCTAGGACGAGCCACAACCTGTGATGGTGATGAGGATGATCCGCAACCTGTGATGGTCATGAGGAGCTATTGGAGGAGATACGAGGCTAGGACGACTACAACCGTACCAACGTACTACATCGACTCTACTTCTGTTACGGATCTGCGGGTCTAGTGGTAATTTCGTGATCTATAACTTGTAGTGGTTTCTTGGTTATTTGGTAGAAAACTTTGATTTTATGCTAGAGTAGCCTACCGGTTTCCTTTCAGTGGTATCAAAGCCACGTTGCCTAGTTTTAGATTCGGAATAGATGCATATGGTAATATGCAGTAGTAGATGTGATATATTGTTGTTTTGTTGGCCGTTCTATTTGATAGATAGGTTTTGGCACTGGTCGATAAGATCGATTCGTGTTCGGTGGTCGTAGATGGGTTCAAGATCATTATCTATGATCGTGCTATTGTGGTCGTATCACTACTTACCCCTATCGGTCAGTTTCCACCATTAGGGTAGACTATGAGACATAAACCCACATGAAGCACGTGAAGATCAATAGGAATGATCGAAACAAATCTATATGGTCGAAAATAGGGTTAATATATTAATCCGAAGGGATTTCCATGGTCGGATTCATTTATTTGATATGTGTTTTTTGAAGATATTTTGGGTGCTGCACGAACCCGCAAGGGCTCTGCCCTTGACCTGTGAGGGGCACTGCCCCTTCGAACCCCTCCCACTAACCTGCTAGCGAAACTGCCGTATGCGTAAGCAACTTATAGTTCATTGCAAGTTCACATCGTTCGGTAGAATATGATTCTATGCATAACTTGTTTTTGCAGGATTGATGTGAATAGTATAGCCCCTTCTATATATGAAGCATGTGTGTAATTTTTATGGCCTGCGTGTCATGCTTGATTGTAGCCCAAGGCTATCTATATTTGTATAATGGCCTGTGTGTCAACTTGTGATGTTTCTACACTCCTTGTAATTTATTACTAGTACTATTAAGAGTAATAGCTTAGTGGTAGTACTTGGAGGACTCGAGCACTTGAATGCATGACGAATAGGAAAAGTGGTGATAGAGATCACCATGTGAAGGTCCATACTATGTGACAGTTAATGTGACTATCTGTGATTGTTTTTATGTTCCCGTTTATTTATTTCTATGCATGTTATATAGTTATTTCGAATGCTTTTAACATGGTAGAAGTAAAGATCCCTTATGTAATATTAAGTGAAATTAATATCCTCCTAATTAGCTGCACCATCTAATATCATGTAAATTAATGGTAGGTCTGCTAAAGTAGAGTGCCATTAACTTTCCATGATTAGATGGGTTTGTGTCGGATACTCACATGCATAGTATTGGTTACACTTGACAAGGTCATCATAACGGTTATATAACTTGGGGGTATAGGGATGAGGCTGGGGCATAGAGATGCCACCCAACAACAAGAGTTATATAGAGATATGATTAGCAAAGGGTTGATTACCAAATTTATTAGCCTTCTAGAAGTGACGCTAAAACTCACTAGAAGACTAATTAATTGTGGGTCTTGAATCACTAAGTACCATAAGAGGGATATAAAATTTAGTGGGAGTTTCTTAATTAAATTGTTTAATATAAGTTACTTTTCATGAATGTTTGTCTCAGTTTTTGCATATTTTTTTTGGCTTGGATCATGGCACCACCTACTGCTACACCCACTTCCAGCTTTGCTTTACATTCAATGATTGAAAAGGAAAAACTTAATAGAATGAACTTTGCAAATTGATCCGGCAACCTGAGAATTTTTCTCAAGAAAGATAAAAAGGAACATATTCTAGAGCAACCAATTGCAGATATGCCTGATGAGAATGCTACTAATGTTGTTAAAGTCGCTTACAAAAAGGCATGTGATGAGTTCCTCGATGTTAGCTATCTCATGCTTGCTGCTATATACTTAGACCTTCAGAAGTAGTTTGAGAACATGAAGGCCTACGATATGATCGTGGCCGCTCAAGGGTATGTTTGAGACTTAGTCTTGGACGGAGAGATATGAGATCTTAAAATCCTTATTTGGATGTAAGCTAGCTGATGGCAGTCCGGTGAGCCCTCATGTAATCAAGATGGTTGGTTACACACAGAGCTTGAAAAAAAATTGGTTTTCCCCTTAACCAAGAGTTGGCTACTGACCTGATTCTTACACAGAGCTTGGAAAATTTTGGTTTTCCACTTAGCCAAGAGTCAGCTACTAACTTGATTCTTGCGTCGCTCCATCTGAGCTTCGGACAATTCATTACTACTTTTCATATGAATGGCATGGATAAGAATCTTACTGAGCTATATATGATGCTCAAGACAGCATAGGACAACATTAAGAAAATCACTAGTCATGTGATGATGGTGCAGAAAAGTACTATCTTCAAGAAAAAGGCTAAGACTTAAGAAAAAGGTAATGCTAAAACTTTGGATAAGATCCCTAGCAACAAGCCTAGGCCTAAGCCCAAGTCTCGCCCTACTTCAAAGAGTGAATGCTTCTACTGCAAAGAGTCAAGTCTGATGAGGCTTATAGAGGCCCGATCTTTCGGTGAGATGGATAACTCTCGATTAGTGGAGATGACTTTCACAATCCAGGTTGCCAACTGAAATACGACTGATGCCAAACAATTGCTGAACCAAACTCCGAATTATTATCAACCGTGACAAAGCCCGATTGACCTGATCACGAAGATCAATTCCTACAAGCAACCGAAGAACAAGCAAGAACAAAGCAAAAGAAATCTAAAATTGCAAATATAATTGAAGTATTGATGCGGGATTTTGAAGCACAATATTGGTGTTGATATAGCCGAACAAGAGAATACCAAATAGTTTCACTAAGGAAAATTACGACTAAACAAAACCCGAATCTCATGAGGGAGCTCGGCTAACTTAAATATGCATCTAAATGGCGTGTAGCCAGGAGGTGGACACGGATACGAACTCCTCCTTGGCGTCCCTACTGGGCCTTCCTATTGAAGGGTTACGGTAGGCTACAATAGAGAAAATTAAAAATTCTACTGATCCCAATAGGCTATGCAAGTAAATGATCATAGATTACAAATCGTTACTACTAGACGTGCATTGCAGCGAAAGAAGATATAAAAGCAGATCGATGTTGCACGTCCTGGTATGGTCGTCTAACAGTGTGATCAGTTCGAGCGATAGCCAAGTAGCAAGTTGATCCTTCGGCTTCTGGATCGGTCCAAATAGTTGTCCTCGAACAGCACCGCAATAGAGTAGTGCCTTTATCGGTATCCACACGTCCGGGTGCTAGCACCGTACACACGACAGAGATGGTGGAGGATGACTAGGGTTTTGGTGGTTGTGCAAATATTGCATACAACTTCTGCTTCAAACCCTAAGCATACGTCCCTTTTTATAGCCCTCAGTGGCGCCCAACTCTTGGGCCCAATCTGAGTCCATATTCAATTCGGCCTAGTAGAACGGATCCAGTCCGAACTCTGATAACCGATTATAACCGTTCCTAACCCCTTAAGTGTGTGACCCTATAGGTTATATTTGGACACGACTCGAAAACATCTTTCTGACCGATAATCGATAGCCATCCCTAGTAATACATATCGATTCCCAAATATTCATGAAGCATCGGACAAACCTACTATCGTGGAGCTAATTCATCCACTTTAGGTATTAATATTATAGATGTATTTCTTGCCAATTCTCCTATTAACTCTTGGGTATTTGATACTATATTGGTTGCTCATATTTGCAAGTTGATGCAGGGGTTGATAAGGAGTAGGAGCATTGCATGAGGCGAAGTTGATCTCCATGTCGGGAATAAAGCAAGGGATGCTGCATTGGCCGTCGGGACCTTACCACTACATTTACTTTCAGGATTTATTATAGAAGTAAATAATTATTATTATGTTCCAGCATAAGTAGAAACATTATCTTTGCCTCATGTTTGTTGGCAAAGGGTTATAATTTCATTATTGAGGACAATGGTTGTTCTATAATTTTGAATAAGGTGTTTTATGGCTATGCTTCTATTATAAACGAGTTGTTTATTTTAAATCTTGATGATACACCTATCTATAATATTGATGCTAAGAGTCTTCGACCCAATGATTTGAATCTCACTTACTTTTGGCATTGTTGCTTGGGTCATATTAGTCAGGAATGCATGATGAAGCTCCATAGAGAAGGTCTTCTAAAATTATTTGATTTTGAATTATTTGAAATGTATGAGTCTTGTCTACTTGGTAGATGACCAAGAAACCTTTCATTGGGCATTGTGAGAGGGCATCTGACTTATTGGATCTCGTACATACTGATGTATATGGACCAATGTGTACGACAGCTAGGGGTAGTTTTTAGTACTTCATTACTTTTACCAATGACTATAGTAGATACTGTTATGTCTACTTGATGAGGCACAAGTCAGAAACTTTTGAAAAGTTCAAGGAAATCCAGAATGAAGTACAAAATCAATGTGGCAAGAAAATCAAGTTTCTACGATCTAACCGTGGAGGTGAATATTGAGTCACGAGTTTAATGATCATTTAAAGAGTTGAGGAATTGTTTCACAAATTACACCTTCGAGCATACCTCAAAGGAATGGGGGTGTTCGAGCGACATAATCGGACTTTGTTAGACATAGTTCGGTTAATGATGATGTAACACTCTGGCACCACACATGCCCTGAATGTCACTTCATCATTGACTTTACACTTATATTTAACCAACATCAACTACAATTTCAGCAACAATACACATGCATTTCTAGACACTAAACAACAACTACAAGTTATTTTCAACAAGGAATGACATTGAACATAAAAACAACAATAACATTTAGCCATTTTATACAATAATTTCTGCAAGCATCTACTTTATCATTTGGACAGTATATGCCAACTCCAAAGTATAACGAGGAATGACAATAAAAAAACGATAATGACAACAACAACCACAACACTATCTTAGATCCACGCGCCCAAGAATGCCCAAGACCTCACGCTTGGGAGCGTCCATAATGCATGCATCTGGGAACTAATCTTACCTTATACATACCTTTGTCGAGGCCATCAAATGAAGCACATTCACAAGATATGATAACATGCCACAAACATGCTTATTCAAATAGATTAAACCCTTACAAGTTTGCCCATACTAAATTATTCCAAACTGAGTATATCTATTATTCAAGAGCTATGCATGTTCGGAATGCTAAATAATATTATGAGAGTGAAGTAGTGATATGTCATAACTGTGCTACTCCCCTTCCCGGAATGTCGGCATCAAAGTACCTAAAACATTAAACAAACAAGCGTGAGTCCAAGACTCAGTAAAGTACATCATATAACCATATCAACATATGAAAATACCCATTGAGTAAACTTCATCATGTCATATTAATCATACATAAAAGAGAGCTCATCAATTAAATAACATCTTTCTCTTCATTCAAGCAATGCACCATGCTATATGCTCATAAGCACCTTTCATAGCTTATACTGGTATAGCTGAGTACACACCCGTCGATATCACACTCTCATTCCCTTCCATCTCGTGGAGGGGCCTACGAAGTAGGTCTTACTCCCATCCATCCTATGGAGGGGCCTACAAGTAGATCTCTCCCATCCAACCTGTGGATGGCTTATGTGTAGGACTTACTCAAGAGCACTCCGGATTAGTCATATGACTTTCTCACCGACCTAACTCATATGCTCTTTTCATGCTGTGAATATAGATGATGCAATACTTTCCAATAACCATTTACCATGTTGGTCATTACCGAGTGACCATCCACATTATGTACTTATCATCATATCACATCATGTTGAACAAGAATCGAGTAAACATAGCATGGCAAGTAAATCTAGCATGTTTCCTCTTCTCCATCATTCTCATCAATCAGAAAATACCATAAGCACAAACCATGACAATACTTGATAACAATCATAAAAACGGCAAAAGGTTAATTATCAATTTAAACATCGGTTCATATCAACTGATCATCATTATATGATGTACTTGCCTCTTTGCCCACAGAGAATGGAGTGCCGTGAGATTGAGGTCACTCCCGAAATCACACCTCCTGCAATACACATACTTATCCATCTCAAATTCATACACTAACAGTACAGCATCAAACATAATGATAATGCACCTACGCACACCCCATTTTTAACCTTCTAACTCACTGGACAGCTCACCACTTTGCTGTCTCGGCGGTCGGAAGACCATAACTCCTAGCTCAAGAGCTCAATCATGAAAAACCATATACTCTTTGAAAACTACAGAATATTACCTACAACTTTCTAGTCATCCAAAATTTCCAATTAATTCATTAAATCTCTCGTTTTAAACCCTGAAGATCGATCTAATAGTTTACTGGACAACAAACTTTACAATTTCATAAATATTTTTATACAACTCCAAAATAGCAAACCATGACATTTCTAAAACCTACAGAAAATTATCTAGCTTTCTCTAGTTGTGGAGATAATTTATTTTGTCCACTAAATAACCCTAAACTGCACAATATCGCGACTGATTCCAACAACGATCAGATTCTGGACAACAAGCTTCAACGTGTCATAACTTTTAAACCACTTAACAAAATTTTACGTTCTTGTACTCTAATTAAACTTTAGACAACAATCTACGTCTTTATTTGAACCCAAAACCCTAACTCGACCAAGTACTAATCACTACTACAGAACAGCCAATCCTTGCCGGCATATCACTGCCGGTTAGGATGAGCCGCGATGATAACGATCTCTGCCGGTTGAAAGTTAAGTTGGGAGAACTTATCACCGCCGGTTCATGCAACCAACCGCGGTAAAAGCAAGATATCACCGCCGGTTTGAGACAACAACGGCAGAGATATATCACCGCCGGTCGTTCTTAATCCGCAGGATACTTGCATTTTCACCGCCGGGTTAAAGCGAGGACCGGCGGTGATATTATCTTCCAGCGCAATATGTTTTTCGCGCATTGAGCTTATCACTGCGGTTCTGCGCGAACCGGCGGTGATAAGTCTTTATATAACCGAGACCCGCCTCCCGACCGATCGAGCAAAGACAGAGAGGCGCTCTGTCTTTGCTCGATTTGTAGATTGCAACGATCTGCTGCCGAAAAATTTGTTAAAATTTGTATTGTGCTTCTTTTCGAGGTTAGTAATTTGATCTCTATTTTTGTAAATAATAAAAATTGCCACGTGGATTTTTACATAATGAAAAAGGTGTATTTTCAAATGTTGAAATAATAAAACTTGTTAGATGGATATTTACCTAATAAAAAAATGTTGATATATTTTAATGTACTGAAAGTATATCTTAAGTACTTACAATTTTTTCCAAATTTGTAAATAATAAGGAATTGCAAGATGGATATTGACGCAATGAAAAAAAGATTGATATATTTTGATATAGTCTAGATATATCCTAACTATTTACAATTATTTTCATTTTTACAATACTAAAAATTGCTATATGGATATTTACATAACGGAAAAAGGTTGATGTATTTTAATATAGTCAAAATTGCTACATATGTTTTTAAATCTAATTGTTTACAATTATTTGTTATTTGCAATTATATGCGTATGTAATGTTTGATTTAATTAATTGTAGATGGACCGAAGGTGGATGTATGACACGGACCGTTGTGGGCGAGTTTTTAATGGTGTGAGTTATTTTCTAAGCGTGGCGCGGCGCAAGTCGAAGAATCATGCGGACTACATGTGCTGTCCATGCGTTGATTGCAAAAATCGGTCGTTTTCTACCATAGAGTCGATACGTGCACACTTGCTTCAAGAGGTTTCAAGGTGGCTATACCGTTGGACCAAGCACGCGAAGGTGAGATTGTACATGAAGGGCAACACATTATTGAAGATGACGGAGACAACGGTATGACGACGATTGAAGATACGTTTGTCGACAGCCACGACGAAGATCTGGATCAAATGTTGCGTGATGGGGAGGGAGACTTCACGAGTGAAAGAGAGTTTCAAAAGTTCCAACATATGGTACAGGACTCCACGACACCATTGTACCCAGGCTGCAAGGAGGAGCACAAAAAATTGCAGACCGTGCTTACACTCCTGCAGTTGAAGGCAAGCAATGGTTGGTCCGATAAGAGCTTCACTGAGCTCTTATGTCTCTTGGGGGATTTGCTTCCAGAGGGTAACGTGTTGCCTACAAGTACGTACCGGGCCAAGCAGGTTGTTTGCCCGTTGGGATTGGAAGTACAAAGGATACACGCATGTCCAAACGATTGCATGTTGTATCGCAATGAGTTTGCGGACTTGGATGGCTGTGCTGTTTGCAAAGCAAAGCGGTATAAGGGCAACAATGATGACATCGATAATGAAGATGTCGGGGTGAAGCGTAAGAAGATGAGATCTCCCCGTAAGGTGGTGTGGTATTTTCCTATAATTCCCCGTCTGAATCGATTGTTTGCGAACAAAAGGCATGCCCAATTGCTACGATGGCACGCCGAAGAGCGTAAGAACGATGGAATGCTCAGACCCCTGCTGACTCTGTGCAATGGAGGAACATCGACAGAAAATATAAGAAGCACTTTGCATATGATGTAAGGAATATAAGGTTCGGGTTGAGTACGGATGGGATGAATCATTTCGGTAACATGAGCGATCGTCATAGCACTTGGCGGTAACTCTATGTATCTACAACCTTCCTCCTTGGCTTTGTATGAAGCGGAAGTACATTATGATGCCACTCATCGATCCAAGGGCCCGAGCAACCCGCAACGATATCGATGTGTACCTCAAACCATTGGTTGAAGATCTTCTAATCTTGTGGAGCGATGGAGTACGGGTATGGGATGAGTATAAAAGAGAACTTTATCCTATGCGCATTGTTGTTCGTAACCATCAATGATTACCCTGCCCTTGGTAACCTGTCGGGACAGACGACAAAAGGCTTCAATGGATGCGTCCAATGCTTAGATGGTACAGCTAGTCGGTGGCTGAAGAACTGTCGAAAAATGTCTTACATGCGGCATCGTAGGTTCCTCCGCAAGGATCACCCATACCGCAATAATAAGAAAGCTTTTGATGGGACAAAGGAGACCGCTTTAGCTCCGAAGAATCACACTGGGAGAGAGATATTTGCAGCTGTAAGGGATCTTAAAATTATCCACGGAAAGGGAGCAGGCAGTACATCTATCCCGAGTTCCCGTGATAAGGCTCCTTTGTGGAAAAAGAGATCAGTATTTTGGGTCCTACCTTACTGACAGCACTTAGAAGTGCGACACGCAATCGACGTCATGCACATAGAGAAGAACGTGTGTGACAGCTTGCTTGGTATCTTACTGGATATACCTGGCAAAACAAAAGATACTCTCCAAGCACGGATGGACCTTGAAGATATGAAACTCAGGAAGGAGCTGCATCACAGAGACATGGATACAGGGAAAAAGTACCTTCCCGCAGCCTGCTACACTCTGAGCAAGAAAGAAAAAATTAGCCTGTGCGAATGCTTGCACGGAGTGAAAGTTCCGTCCGGATACTCTGCCAACATAAAGAGACTAGTCTCAATGAAAGACTTAAAATTAATTGGTATGAAGTCTCACGATTGCCACGTGATGATGACGCAGATGCTTCCAATTGCAGTTAGGAGTGTTCTGCCAGAGAAAGTCCGAGACCCAATTGTGAAGTTGTGTTCATTCTTCAACGCGATTTCACAGAAGGCCATCGATCCATTGAAACTAGATAAGCTATAGGAAGACGTGGTCCACACTCTCTGTAGGCTCGAGATGTGTTTTCCTCCATCTTTTTTTGATATTATGGTCCATCTCATTGTTCACATCGTGAAAGAGATACGGATTCTATGTCCCGTGTTTCTACATCAGATGTATCCTTTTGAGAGGTTCATAGGGGTCATAAAGAAATATGTTCGTAACCGACATCGGCCGGAAGGTTGCATTGCAGATGGTTGGGGAACCGAGGAGGTCATTGAGTTCTGCGTTGATTACATGGATCTCAAATCGATTGGTGTGCCTACATCACGACATGAGGGTAGGCTACGAGGAAAAGGGACATCAAGCGAAATCACTCCGTACAAACAATCTAGCTTCATTCACACAAGCACATTTCGCGCTTGGGACAATCGGTTGTGGTGGCCCGTATGTCAAAATACACAAGAGCATGCTATCTAGAACAAACCCAACGAAGTCGAGAGGTTGGATCGCGAGAGAGCATAGACATAACCGGCGATTGGTTGCGTAGGCACATGATGCATACGGAGACAGAGTGCGCTCGATTGAAAGTGTTGGCTCAAGGACCGTCCACTACAATTCGGACATTCCAAGGATACGATATAAATGGTTTTACTTTTTATACAAGAGCACAAGATAAAAAGAGCACCAACCAAAACAGCGGTATCCGTCATTGATGCCTCTGACGAAGAACGGAGATAGGAAAACCTACTACGGATTCATAGAAGAGATTTGGGAGCTTGATTACGGACCTTTGAAGGTCCCTCTCTTTCGTGCCAATGGGTAAGACTTCCAAGGGCATGAACATCGACAAATACGGTATCACTACCGTGGACCTAAAACTGGTCGGATCTGAGAGAAGAACCATTCGTACTTGCTAATTGTGTTACACAAATCTTTTTGTATCCGATCCAGCTAACAAAGAGCGCCACGTGGTTATTAAAGGAAAAGAAGGATTGTCGGGGTTGAGAATGTTGTCGACGAGGAAGAGTACAACCAATTCGATGAGCTTCCTCCTTCGGAGAGGACGTTGACCTCGGTCTCATGGAAGAGAGTGAGGACGGTTACATACATACGCCGCGATCATGACGAAGGTCGAATCGTAGCTTAGTTGTCCTAATTAAATACATTTTATTTTCTCGATATGTAACAATTAATGTATTCTTTTGTCATATGTATCAATTTGTGTGAATTCAACTTCATCTGTGTGTTTTTTTTGTATTTGTGTGAATTTTTGAAGAGATGGTTGGTCTACTGCATTTGTTTGAATTTAAATCAAATATTACATGTCCTAAGTATTCTTCCAAAAATTTCCAGAAAATTTGGATAAAAATTGATAGGATTTCAAAACAATCGACAATTTGAATTTTTATTTTGAAATATTAAAACTATGAAAACAGTGAGCACTCTGGATTTTTATAATTTTACAACTTTGTCAAAACTTAGGGGAAATATTTAAATCAAATATTACATATCCTGAAGAATTCCTCCAAAAATTTGGATAAAAATTGATAGGATTTAAAAACTCCCAAAGCAATCATCCTTTGAAAACTTTGACATAATTGACTGGAGCTTATCACTGCCGGTTGTATCATTAAGCCGGCAGTGAAGTGCTTTATCACTGCCGGTTTGTAGTATTAACCCGACAGTGATAATCAAGTATTACTGCCGGTTTTTGTTTTGAACCGACAGTGATAAATACTTTCACTGCCGGGTGTAGAAACAACCGGCAGTGATAATGTATTATCACTGCCGGGTTGATATTGAACCGGCAGTGATAAGTTTTTTCACTGCCGGGTTGAGATTGAACCGGCAGTGATAAATACTTCCACTGCCGGGTTGAGCTTGAACCGGCAGTGATAATTCAACTATCACTGCCGGTTCTCTTTATTATCCGGCAGTGATAGTTTATCACTGCCGGTTTTTGTGTTGACCGGCGGTGATACTCTAACCCTATAAATTGAACGCCGCGCCACTCGGCCCTCATTTCCCCTTCAACCGCGCCGCCGCCGTCTCCTCGCGACGCCCGCCGTCGCCCGCATCTCCCGGCCGTCGCCTCGACCTCACCGCCGGACCTCATCGCCCCGCGTCGCCCGAACCTCACCGACCATCGCCGTCGATGCGCGATCGCATCGCCTCGGCCGTCGCCCGCCGTTCTTTGCTTGGTAATGACCGCCGTCGCCCGCCGTGCATATGTTTATTGCTATATGTTTGATTTGTGCCGAGAGACAATTGGAGTAAGCTTTCATGTCTCCTTTTCCTGACCTTCATTTGTGCAAATTACTGTGATTTCTCAGTGTAGTAATGGACAATGCAAATACTACTAGTACTATGGATGAATGAGATGCTTCTTGTTTATCTTTGCCCTATCTTGCAGCAAAATTTTTGTTAATACTTTGTACTTTCACATTGTGTGATGTGGCTCACCCTTTTGGGGACCAAGGAAGATGTGGTGCTCAAGACTACTGTACTATGTCAGGTCAGGACGCGTATGTATGCTCTGGTCCTTCGTGAAGGTAGAGGCAATGCGGATCTGGCTATCATTTGCAAGCTTCCTCATGCGGCTACAAGAATTTGATGTAATTTTTGGCGGATCAACGAGCCAAGAAATAGATAGAAAAACCTCTAATAACTGCAAAACTTTGTTATAGAAAATTAGCCGTAAGTGCTAGTAGTAGCAAATGTTTTTCTTATCTAAACTTCAGAGTAGCGTATGATAATTGCTAATACTAGTGTCGTATGTTAGAAAACATGACATAAGAGAGGCAGACGTTGGCCGTCCGACGGGTTGGCGTTCGCGAGAGTATTCAAGATATGATGATTTAGTGGGGCACTTATGTTTATTGCTATATGTTTGATATGTGTATGTGTCCTTCAAGGATGTTTGTGTATACAGATAAAAAATATATGTGTGTACATGTTCTTTAAAGATGTGTATTATTGAGTACTCCTTTCAATAAACATGCCATGTAGCTTTCTATTTAGTAGAATTGCTTGATTTAGTTTGGAATTTGGGGCAGCAGTACAATTATAAAGAGTCTGTAATGACGTAATTATAAAGAAAAATGAAAGAGAGCAACACTTCAACTGACCATTCTCAATTTCAAGTAGTTCTCTACAATATTAATGTAAAGATGTACATGTGTATGTATCCTGGGATATGTAAACATCCTTTCACGGGATTAACTTTAATGTCAATCCTCGTTTGTATGTGTATTTCAAAAGTGACCTTGTTAATTGGAAATTTTCAACAAACTTGCTAGGAATGGCATTCAATTGTCACGGAGAGTGTCGGCTATAACGAAGCCATGGTACGTAATTACACTTTGATGCCCTTTTTTATTTAACAAATATCATCATTAAGTAACTTCCTTTTTTGTTCAAAAACAGCGCTCCAAACTGAGAACCAATAAGTTATTGCTGACAAAAATTATAGCAATTCAAGAACAGATCGCCGGATTCATTCATGATGAGATCATCAATCCAAACGGCGAGTTCCACGAGTAGCCTCATCGCCCTCATTCCTACGGCCTAGACGCGTGACATGTCTACTTCGACTCATTGTAAAATCAAAGCAAACGGGATGACATGTAGTCGAGCTACATTGTAAAAGCAAATTATGTGATGCGTAATTTAATATATTTGAATTATGATTTTAACGATGCTTAGTCGATACATGCATATATTTGAATTATGATTTGAACGATGCTTTATATACTAACATATGGACACTGTAAACAATTATATAAATATATATATATTGCACGAAAAATATGCAAGATTGTCACTGCCGGTTCTTGGAGAAAACCGGCAGTGATATGTATATATCACTGTCGGATTATGGTACAACCTGGCAGTGCTAGTACAATATCCCTGCCGGTTGTAGATATAACCGGCAGTGATAATCCTTATCACTGCCGGATTTTGGTTTGATCCGGCAGTGATAGTCCTTATCACTGCCGGATTTTGGTTTGATCCGGCAGTGATAGTCCAATATCACTGCCGGTTGTAGGTAGAACCGGCAGTGATAATCCTCGAGTATCACTGCCGACCAATCACTGCCGGCGCCAATGACCGGCAGTGATGGGGTTTTGGAACCGGCAGTGATGTGCTGTTCTGTAGTAGTGAATTTTACTCTGTACATTACCACGGCACCATCTGGTTCCAACAATATGCATAGCAGCAGGTTCAAAATGCAGTGCTTCACATTCTATTCATAAGATTTTCACCTTCTTTAGCTTTATGCAAAGATAATTGAATTAGCTACATCTGATTTAACAAAATTGTTCCCATCTGAGGCCTAAAACATCCTCTAATTCCAGTTTAATCCAGAACGTGCAATCTGAAAGTACAGGTATGCTAACTGAAACTAGCTCGGCTGATGAACTGCTAGTATGCTAATTACTAATTTAATCCCAATGATTAGTAGAAGGAACATCGGATCATTACCTAGACGAAATATGTCAAGGAATACAATCACGCAAATTCCTCCTTAAACATTGTTCTTTACATTCCTACTCTTTCTTGCTATGCCTCCTGCCTTCTCTCTGCACCAATCTTGCCTTCTGCCTGCCTTCCTTGCCTGCAACTGCACATAAGATCTTGCATGCTCCTGTCACTGCTACAGAACAGGCCATCCTTACTAGCATATCACTCCCGGTTGGGCTAGAGCCGGCAGTGATAAACATATCACTGTCGGTTTAAAAGTCCGTCTGGTGGGAGCACATATCACTGCCGGTTTGTTAATATAACCGGCAGTGATAACAAGATATCACTGTCGGTTTATATCCAAAACCGGCAGTGATACCTCACTGCCGGTTCGGTTACTACCCGGCAGTGATATCAGCATTTTCATTGCCGGTTCTATTCCAGAACCGGCAGTGATAAGTATTTTCCCGCGCAATCCTTATCACTACCGGTTCTGCGCAGAACCGGCAGTGATAAGTATCTTTATATAGGTGAAATTCCCTTCCCCAACCGAGCAAAACAGAGAGGAGCTCTGTCTTTGCTCGGTGGCAAGAATTTTGGTGACTTTCTGCTGGAAAATTGTACCAAAATTCATCTCGAATTTCTCTCCAGTGTTAGTAACTTGATCTACATTATATTTGTAGTTAGATTGTACTATATAGATTGCTCTAGATTTTGATAATTAGTGATTGTATGGTGTGAAAATTTTAGGTTGGTAGATCTCAAATTAAGATCTAGCTAATTTAGTGAATTTTTTTTTCATTTTAGTGATTTAGTGGAATTTTAAATAGTGAAAATTGCTAGATGAATTTTAAATAGTGAAAATTGCTAGATGGATATTTAAATAATGAAAAAAGATTGATGTATTTTAATGTAGTGAAAATTGCTAGATGGGTTTTTAAATCTAATTATTTACAATTATATTGTTATTTGCAATTATATGCTTTTATGATGTTTATTGATTTAATTAATTAGCACTGCATGACTAATGTAAAGATTAAATTATTTTGTGATCGTTTATTGATTTACTGAAATTTAGTTTGATATAATTAACTGTAGATGGAACGAAGGTAGATGTATGATATGGACCGTTGTGGCCCAGAGTTCTTTAATGGTGTGACTTGTTTTCTAAACACGACTGCGGCGCACAAGTCAAAGAAGCTGGCGGACTATATGTATTGTCCATGCGTTGATTGCAAAAATGAGAAGTTATTTTCTACCATAGAGTCGATACGTGCACACTTGCTTCGAAAGGGTTTCAAGGATGGCTATACCTATTGGACCGAGCACGGTGAAGATGAGATTGTATGTGAAGGGCAACACATGATGAACATGACGGAGACAACGATATGACGGCGGTCGAAGAAACGTTCGTTGATAGCCACGAAGATGATCTAGATAAAATGTTGCGTGATGGGGAGGGGGACTTCACGAGTGAAAGAGAGTTTCGAAAGTTCCAACGTATGGTAGAGGACTCTACAACACTATTGTATCCGGGCTGCAAGGAGGAGCACAAAAAGCTGCATACCATGCTTACACTACTGCAGTTGAAGGCAAGCAATGGTTGACCCAATAAGAGCTTCACTAAGCTGTTATGTCTCTTAGGGGACTTACTTCTAGAGGGTAACGTGTTGCCTGCAACTACGTACCAGGCCAAACAGGTTGTCTGCACGTCGGGACTAGAAGTACAAAGAATACACGCATGTCCAAACGATTGCATATTGTATCGCAATGAGTTTGCAGACTTAGATGCCTGTGCAGTTTGCAAAGCAAAGCGGTATAAGGACAATGATGATGATATCGATAACGATGATGTCGGGGTGAAGCGTAAGAAGAAGAGATCCCCACGAAAGGTGGTGTGGTATTTCCCTATAATCCCGTGTTTGAAGCGATTGTTTGCGAACAAAAGGCATGCCCAATTGCTACGATGGCATGCTGAAGAGCGTAAGAAGGATGGAATGCTCAGACACCCTACTGATTCTGTGCAATGGAGGAACATCGACAGAAAATATAAGAAGCACTTTGCATATGATGTGAGGAATATAAGGTTTGGGTTGAGCACGGATGGGATGAATCCTTTCGGCAACATGAGTAGACGTCATAACACTTGGCCGGTGACTCTATGCATCTACAACCTTCCTCCTTGGCTTTGTATGAAGCGGAAGTACATTACGATGCCACTACTGATCCAAGGGCCTAGGCAACCTGGCAACGATATCGATGTGTACTTCAAACCATTGGTTGAAGATCTTCTAATATTGTGTAACGATGGTGTATGAGTATAGGATGAGTATAAATGATAGAACTTTATCCTAGACGCATTGTTGTTCATAACCATCAATGATTACCCTGCCTTTGGTAACCTGTTGGGCCAGACGACAAAAGGCTTCAATGGATGCGTCCATTGCTTGGATGATACAGCTAGCCAATGGTTCAAGAACTGTCAAAAAATGGCTTACATGCAGCATCGTAGGTTACTCTGCAAGGATCACCCATACCGCAATAATAAGAGAGCTTTTGACGGGACAAAGGTGACTGCCTTAGCTCTGAAGAATCACACTGGGAAA